>CM034147.1:272072090-273338756 GCA_019776745.2 Taxus chinensis | reverse complement strand
ACACTCCCCATGCTTTCAGGCTACCTCGTCCGGGCATAGTCCCTTAAGAGCCTTGAAACCAAAACATGCTATATCTTCAACGGGTGATTTCTTGGACTCCGTGGTACCTAGAGACATCTTGTCAGATAAAAACCCTCCATGTCGGGGCCCTCTATGAAATCTTATTGTGGCTTTATCCATATCCATTTGGTTCTCTCTCTGTCCTATTGTTTACAAATGTGTGAAATAGTGTAGTCTGAGTCAGTGTAAGGCTGTCAGACGCTATATTTTACAAAAGGTGGCCCATGGGACCAAACTGTCTGGGCCAACACATCCATATTTCTTGATGAACACTAGTGGAGGATTTGTTTTGGATCTCTACACTTCTTGTACTTTTGGGATACCTCGTCCGGGTGTAGTCCCTTAAGAGCCCTGAGACCAAAACATACTATATATTCGATGGGTGATTTGTCAAACTCTGTGGCACCTAAAGATGTATTTTCAAATCCAAAACCTCCATGTGAAAGGCCTCTACTAATTTATCTCAAGGTTTTTTTCCATCTCCATTCGGTTCTCTCATTGTTCTATTGTTTGCAAACGTGTGAAATAGTGTAGTCTGAGTCAATGTAAGACTTCCAGACGCAATACTTTACAAACGAAAGCTCTTCACATTGAACCATCTATGCCAATAGATCAAGGTGACTAGGTAAATGCTAGGGGAGGATTTTTCTTTTCCCTACACTCCCCATGCTTTCAGGCTACCTCATCTGGGCATAGTCCCTTAAGAGCCCTGAGACCAAAATAAGCTTTATCTTCGACGGGTGATTTCTTGGACTCTGTGGCACCTAGAGACATCTCGTCAGATCTGAAACCTCCACATTGGGGAACTCTACAAAATCATATCATGGTTTTACCCATATCCATTTGGTTCTCTTGTTGTCTTATTGTTTGTAAACGTGTGAAATAGTGTAGTTTGAGTCAGTGTAAGGCTGTCAGGCGCTATATTTTGCAAACAGTAGCTCGTGGGACCAAACCATCTGAGCCAACACATCTAAATTTCCTAGTGAACACTAATGGAGGATTTTTTTGGTTCCCTATACTTCCCATGCTTTCGGGATACCTCATTCAGGCATAGTCTCTTAAGAGCCCTGAGACCAAAACATGTTATATCTTCGACGGGTGATTTCTCGAACTCCGTGGCAACTATAGATATCTCATTAGATCTAAAACCTCCTTGTCAAATCCCTCTACGAAATCATCTCATGGTTTTTTCCATATCCATTCGGTTCTCTCGTTGTTCTATTGTTTGTAAACGCATGAAATAGTGTAGTCTGAGTCAATGTAAGACTTCCAGACGCAATACTTTACAAACGGAAGCTCTTGACATTGAACCATCTATCCCAACAAATCAAGGTGACTAGGTAAATGCTATGGGAGGATTTTTTTTTTCCCCTACACTCCCCATGCTTTCAGGCTACCTTCTCCGGGTGTAGTCCCTTAAGATCCCTGAGACCAAAACACGCTATATCTTTGATGGGTGATTCTTGGACTCCGTGGCACCTAGAGACGTCTCGTCATATCAAAAACCTTCACATTGGGGCCCTATACAGAAGCCTATTATGGGTTTATCCATATCTATTTGGTTATCTCAATGTCTTATTGTTTGCAAACATGCAAAATAGTGTAGTTTGAGTCAGTGTAAGGCTGTCAGATGCTATACTTTACAAACGGTAGCTCGTGGGACTGAATCATCTAGGCCAACACATCTAGATTTTTTGATGAATTCTAGTGGAGGCTTTATTTTTATTCCCTACGCTCCCCATGCTTTTGGGCTACCTCGTTTGAGTGTAGTCTCTTAAGAGCCCCGAGACCAAAACATGTTATATCTTTGACAGCTGATTTCTCGGACTCCATGGTACCTAGAGACATCTCGGTAGATCTGAAACCTCCATGTCCAATCCCTCAAAGAAATAATCTCACGGTTTTTTCCATCTCCATTCGGTTTTCTTGTTGTCCTATTGTTTGCAAACACATGAAATAGTGTAGTCTAAGTCAGTGTAAGGCTGTCAGACACAATAATTTAGAAACGGAAGCTCTTGGCGCCAAACCAACTATACCAACATGTCAAGGTGGTTAGGTAAATGCTAGGGGAGAATTATTTTTCTGTAATCTCCCCATGCTTTTGGGCTACCTGGTTCAAGCATAGTCCCTTAAAAGCCCTAAGACCAAAATACGCTATATCTTCGATGAGTGATTTATTAGACTTCGTGGCACCTAGAGATGTCTCGTTAGATTCAAAACCTCCATTTTAGGTCCCTCTACGAAAGCCTATCACGGTTTTATCCATACCCATTCAGTTCTCTTGTTGTCTTATTGTTTGAAAACGCACAAAATAGTGTAGTCTAAGTCAGCTTAAGGCTGCCATACACTATATTTTGCAAACGATAGCTCATGGGACAAAACTGTCTGAGCCAACACATCTAGATTTCCTGGATAACACTATTATAGGATTTTTTTAAAATTCCTGAGACTCCCTGTGCTTTCGGGCTACCTCGTTCGGGCGTAGTCTCTTAAGATACCTGAGACCAAAACCCATTACATCTTCGACAGGTGATTTCTCGAACTCGGTGGCACCTAGAGATGTGTCTTAAAATCCAAAACCTCCATGTCAAAGCCCTTTACGAAATTGTCTCATGGTTTTTTCCATCTCCATTCAGTTCTCTTGCTATCCTATTGTTTGCAAATGCATGAAATAGTGTAGTCTGAGTTAGTGTAAGGCTATCAGATGCAATACTTTACAAACGGAAGCCCTTGGTGTTGAACCAACTATGCCAACACATTTGGGTGGCTAGGTAAATACTAGGGGAGGATTTTTTCTTATTCGCTACACTCCCCATGCTTTCAAGTTAACTTGTCCAGGCATAATCGCTTAAGAGATCTGAGACCAAAACAGGATATATCTTCGACGGGTGATTTCTTGGACTTCATGGAATCTAGAGACATCTCGTCAGATCCAAAACCTCCATGTTGAGACCCTATATGAAAGTATCTTGTGGTTTTATCCATCTCCATTTGGTTCTCTTGTTGTCTTATTGTTTACAAATGTGGGAAATAGTGTAGTTTGAGTCAGTGTAAGGTTGCCAGACACTATATTTTGCAAAATATAGCTTATGGGACCAAACCACCTGGGCTAACACATCTATATTTCCTCGTGAACGCTAGTGGAGGATTTTTTTTGGTTCCCTATGGTCCCCGTGCTTTCGAGCTACCTCATTTAGGTTTAGTCTCTTAAGAACCTTGAGACCAAAACACATTATATCTTCGACGAGTGATTTCACAAACTCCGTAGCACCTAGAAACATCTCGTCAGATCCAAAAATTGCATTTCAAAGCCCTCTATGAAATAATATTTCGGTTTTGTCCATATTCTTTCGGTGATCTCGCTGTCTTATTGTTTGCAAACATGTAAAATAGTGTAGTTTGAGTAAGTGTAAGGTTGTCAGATGCAATACTTTGCAAACGAAAGATCTTGGTGCCAAACCAACTGCGCCATGCTTTTAGGCTACCTCGTCTGGGCGTAGTCCCTTAAGAGCCCTGAATCACTAGATTGGCTTAAGAATGAATTTGATAGGGGAATGTATAAGAACATATGGGAGTTATCAATCGCCTAGTAAATCTTTCTTGTTTACTTCTGAATGGGAGTTAACTGGCCTATGACTTAGTGACCTTCCTATCATTGATAATTTATGTTATGATAAACCCATGGATGCTTTCAAAAGTGCCTTCAAAAGGATAAGGGTAGTCATCAAGCCTAGTGAAGGGTGTGATGTGATTTCCAAATAACTTGAAATGCCTACATATTTAAAGGTAATAACACGAATTGGACAGGACTAGACAATCAAGAATCATTGAGTGTCTGAATTAGAATGTCATTGCATCTAGAGATATTCTCAAGCATTGGAGTAATGTATAAAATACTCTAAGGTATTTTTAATAGGGGAGAATACTAAGAAGCATAAAAGAATGTAGTAAGTACATGATAAGATAGGAACCAGTACAAAGAGATCATGAGCAAGAAGAAGCTCAAGTAAGGTAATTACAAATATACACATTGATAAATTGAATGAATAATTACTCATATTAGGTAACTCTTTATATACATACATTATATAAATATTGATTTCCAAATTTTGGTGCATATTATACATTGAAAATGCTAGTATATGTTCATCACCAATAAATGAAAAAATAATCCATAATGTCTTAAATATTGTCAAGTGCACATCATATTAGTTTCATGCAAAAATAATCTCACAAATGTAAGGTCTCATACAAAAATATCAAGTTTCAAATAGTATTTTAATGTGCAGAATAAATATAAAAATGCCCAAATAGGTCATATACCATCAAGTTCAAATGCCATATAGGCGTACATACAATGCTATGCACATAGGCATAAAAAAAAATGTTATGTAAGACATATATATTTCCTAATCATCAAAATCTATCCCTCTCTTGGCCTTGCTTGAAGAAGGCCCTCCCTTAGACGAAGATGGAGATATATGAGATGACTTTGGATCATCCGAGCCCATGCTATGAGTCCTCTTCCACTGAATACTCACTTGTAGATAAGCTTGTAAATGCAAATAATGTTTTTTGTCAAAAATTAATTTATATATGTTTTCAACATGTATTTAAGACAATGCTAGAATGAAAGTATTTCATAAATACACAAACTTACCACAAGTTTTCGATCATGCCGAATTTACATCTCATGCTCAGATGAGACATTAGGAGCTCTTGTAGTACAAACGGGGGTACGAAGATGACAAGATGGAGGAGTTTGTGCCCTCAAATTCAAAATGGAGGGGGTTGAAGTTCCCTACATACACATAAGATCAAAAAATCTAACATCATAATTAGTGAAAATAGAACTAAGTACATGTATGTACATAATGACAATACTCGCTAATTCTGATGTTAGATTTTCGAGCCCATGCTACGAGTCCTCTTCTGTTGAATACTTGCTTGTAGATGAGCCTGTAAATGCAAACAATGTTTTTTTGTCAAAACTTAATTTATATATGTTTTCAACATATATTTAAGAAAATGCTAGAATGAAAGTATTTACGTAAATACACAAACTTACCACAAGTTTTTGATCATGCCGAATTTACATCTCATGCTCAGATGAGTCATCAGAAGCTCCTGAAGTACGAATGGGTGTACGAAGACGATGAGATGGACGATTTTGTGCCCTTGAAGTCAAAATGGAGGGGGTTGAAGTTCCCTACATACACATAAGATTAGATAATATAACATCAGAATTAGCGAAAATAGAACTAAGTACATGTATGTACATAATGACAATATTTTAACTAATTTTATCAATATAGAACTATCGTTTTTACCCCGTCATGCCTGTGAATCAAATGAATATAGCTGCTACCTATCATAGGTAACTCTTGTATATACATAGAGAAGGACATTATTAACATAAATTAATAATTCTATAATGAAAGACATCACTAACATGTAATTTAACATAGTATGAATTACACGAGAAATTTAACAAAATTTACATGTGGTTTGAATACCTCAGTGAGTTGCTACGCAGATGAAATTGCAATGGCAACACCTTTCTCTACTTGTTGCAGAGATGGTGGGGTGTCTAGTGAATTCATCATCTTTATCAAAGATGTATCACGTGAGTTAATAGACATACAAACACATACATATATTTGACTTCAAAACTAATACATACATATATATATATATATATATATATATATATATATATATATATATATATATATCTGTGTGTATGTATGTATGTATGTATGTATGTGAAAATTTTACATAATTAACATTCTAAATTACCTCTATGAATGTATGTTTATGCATGCTACTTTCCGCCTATGGTTGGGATGAAGATGCACCTCCCGTGCATTGTAATATCAATGCATGTATGTGTACAAATACAATTATTTCAAAAATTTAACATATATAAGTAAATAAATTACTCCAAAAATTTTGTAACACACATAATAAAACATAACAAATACATGCAAAGGTGACGCTGATGATTGTAATCCAAATGTCTCATGCAAAAGGACATCTGACATAGTGATATTAATGTGTGCACCCCTAACACCAACTCCACCAAAAATAGTACGCATGAAAGTATCATCCTCCTCAGGGCCCAAACATATGCTACCACATGATGAGCAAAGATGTGGCCTCATGCTAGTACTCCCTGAGGAAATACTCTGTGTACCTCCACGAGTATCTGAATCATAAATCTCCCTTGTATGCCAAACAAGGGTCACAGATAGCCCCTAAAGTGTGTGGAGTGTATCAATCTCTATTGTCTTTGTCATTGCTTGAGGGAAAATCTCAAGGTGAGGGGATTGTGTGTGGGGAATCTACCCTACTGAATAGGTACATGTTGTGTACCTAGTCGATCTTGTGCAAATCCTTTTCCTCAGCCCTGGAAATCTCAGAAATAAAACTAATTTGGGATCTCGTTGAGGATAAAATCGCAATAGAGTTTCCTCAGAAAGTATAGTGCCACCTCATTGTTATTACAAGGTGGACAATAAAACACCATTCACCATTGGTCCCAAAAATTATTTTTAATCAAATTATTATTGCACCAATGGATGGAAAACCGTCTACATAACAACCAAACTAGAAAATTAGTGTAAGGGTCCGTTAATAAGGTGCATATGAGGTCTTTTGTAATTTATTTTTTCTTTACATCCACATATGACAATTTTTTGGAATAATAAACCCTACAACCCTCTCTGTAAATTTTCCAATGATCAATTTTCCTCATTTCTACATCAACTTGAGTAAGTAATGCCTCCAATGTGTTTGCAAGAGAGGTGCGGTGGGGGTTTGTAGATTGTGAATCCCTCATTCTTTTGATTAAATCCTCAATTTCAATTTTATTTTCAACTATGTGGACTACAAAATCTTCTTGACTACCCAGGGGATGTTGAGAAATTCTGGGATTGTTGGGAGGGATGATAGGAATAACAGTGTTTGGTTGTTGTTGATTTCATCGACCTCCAACTGTAACAATAAACAAATGCATTCAATTCAAATTTTAATCTATAATTATCATATTTGAATGCAATTTTGAGAAAATAATTGTGACTACCTCTTCTCCGTGGTGCCATCATTGATTCAGATCTTCCTAGAGATACAGAAACGATCCTTTGAGCTTGATATCCAGCCGAATGAAAAAATGTGAGCGCATAGTTAAGCTCTGAAACTCACATTTGAGGGAGATAAAATGATAGAGGCTCGGGCCTCTTTTTTTTTTAATTTATAGTAGATATAACATGTACATGTTATAATGCATACACATTATGCTTTGGTAAATCCCAAACCTAAGAATTTAAATCATGATCACATTATAATAGAACATGTACGTGTTTTGCTTTTTTTAGGGTTTTGTCCACTTTTTGGCCCCCCAACTTCATGCACTTACCCATTTATCCATATCAATCTAGGTGTTTATATTGAAAATATATTTAGCATTATACTAAAAATCACAAAAATTATAAATAATTTTGCTATCAACATAGTTTAATAGGAATTGGTATAAATCTCCCCGATCGATACCAATCTAATAGATTGACGTCGATCCCTGTTAAAATTCCCCTATTTCACACCTTTAACACATTTTTATTTAATTTCCTAAGTCCAATAATCATGGCTAATATGTGTTGTTTGTAAGCTTTGGTTTCTGTTAGATGACCCTCCCATGAGTAGCTTATAAACCAGATACTAGATTTGACCCACTAATCATATAAAAATCATTTGTGTGGGACAAATAAGACATCGAATATGATTTAAGTCTCTGCATCATGCCCTGTACACCTAACCTAGATGAAATCACTGAGTAGTTAGAGGTTCTTCTCAAGAAGAGTGACAAGGAAAATCTCTACTGGGAATATATGTTCAACCCTCCACAGAAAATCATTGAGGACATTGATTGAGTCTCGAAATCCAAGATTTACATATGTATCATTTTTCATCCACATAATTTAATATCACTTGTATTGTTATCATTATTATGAATCTTGATTGTCTAAAAATGATTTTACACCCGTCAAAAGAATCTCTTTAGTTCCTAGGATTCATCTTTTCCATGAAAATTTTCCCGTCAGTATCTAATATATTTCTTGTCAAAGATTTCTACTTATGTAAAATCTGGCATCTCTTTGGAAAGGAAGCTTTGTCATCACATTTGGATCCACCTTATTTTATCATCATCCACACAAATATCATTAAACCCTGTCATTTCTAAGTTTTGGCTATTTACTTCATATAATAATATTAAATCCAAAATATACTAAAACATACTTCATGAAGGTTGATCCCTTTTTAAATCACTTATGTCTTCTGAATCAATGTCAAGTTATGTATTCCTTAGTATCCGTAATTATGATATTTATAAAAATTTAAGTATGTTTTTAAGCACAAACATTACAACATATATGTTATTGTTACCTTGTGAGATCCGATAGAACCCTAAACTAATGGTTCATATATTTTATTTTGACAAAAAAATGTAGAAATATGAGTATAATATCCTTAAATGGCGGTAAATGTAGATAATAAAATATGACAATTCACTCTTATTGAGATAAACAAAACCTTTCTATCCCCACTCACTACATCTATAGGTCTCTTATATAAATTGTCTATTGTTATACACAAATATGCTAATAAATTCTTATAATTAAATGCATAAAATCTATATACAACCTCAACTTAACAAGATACAACCCTCATGTTTGCTATTTTTCATCCTAATTGAAAATTGTATGGTTCTATCAACTTGTGATATCATGGCCTATCCATATTTAATGGTTTTGAACTGGCATATCCTCCATCCTATATTTCAATTCCATATTTTTTTGGGTCATTTACTCCCTTTGCATTTGTCTTATCATAACAATTCACCTTTAGGGCCTATATAAACAATTTAACATTAACTCATTTTAGACACCAGCAATAACCTGACACTACATTTATAAACTCACTTACCACACTTCCAAAAAGAACCCAAGGATCCATAGATATCACCAAATATTATGGGCATTAATTATTTCAGCAATACCTACAAATCTGAATCAACATACCATGTCAATGAATCATATTATCTCAATTTGAAGCACTCAAACATCCCCATTCCAAGTATTAGCTAAAGCCAAAATTAATTTAAGCATTGTGAAAGAGTTTAAAATTTCCAAATATAATTGCATTCAATCATATATCACATGCTAGGTGGAGAATGATTTGTTTTTTTAGGCCTCTTTAGAGTAGTGACAATGTTGGTAGTGAAATGATTGCACTTCAACCTAACTAATGTTTATTTTAAAGGGTATCCCACCCATAGGTAAGGTTTGTGATCTCTCTCAACATATTCATATGGATTTGTAACATTAGAGAAAATTATGGTATGAAAATGACAGACATTTCTAGGTAGGTGACAATCTTAGGAAGTTACATAACTATATTTAGAGTAGCTCTAAAATCACATAGTAGTATCAAAACCATATAGATGACCCATGCATATTTATACGGTTGTGAACTAAAAAATATAATAGTCATAGTTCTAAGAACTAATTATTAAATGGTTTAAATATCTTAGTTCCAACTGTCTGTACACATAAAAACACTCCATATTCATCTATAAACAACTAAGTGCACTCATCCCCGTGTGTTTTTAAGTCCTTGTTTTATGTTATACATTATTTGCAGTAATTAACATGTTTTTCTAATATTACTAGTTAAGTAATTATAATATCCTCATGTAAATCCCATTTACGTCCTTTTAGTGTACTCAACTCAATAAATCTAGATGCTAAAATTAATAAGGGTGTAAACATTCAAAGTAAAGACTAACGATGGCTACGCTACTTCTCAGGACAATGTGAATACTATTACTCAAACAACTAAGCTACAATTACAACACAAAAAATGAAATTTACTCACTTACCTTGTGCTCCACACATTTTATTGAACTGATATCTTGAGTGTAATCTCATGTATTTCCCTCCACCATATAATAAATCCTAAAAGTAAGAGTTTGAATGTCAATGCTTACTATGATTATCACTTATTAATAGATCACCTCACAAAGAGGTGTATTAAAATTCATCACATTATTTAAGATATTATTGACTCAAATGTCATTGAGTGGGATGAGCCCACTTAATATTATAATCCAACCAGTGATAATTCTAAAATAAAAATCTTCAATGATCCACTACCCAAGCATAATAATGAAAAATCTACTTTAGATATGTACAATACTATTTATGTAATGTCACCAAATCCCTCCTATGAATAACCTTTAGATGAAATGATTGAAACTATCACCCACACATCATCTTGTACACCAGTTACGACTTTTGATGAATTTGATATAGATGACACACTTATTTTTTATACTATGTACATTCATGTCTCTATTAATCAGGTACCTATAGTGGTGTTATGGTTGATCCATGTTACAAGGAAAATGTTTTCTCTTTGACATTACTTCAATCTCTTATCATTTATATAAATAAACTTGCATTCAATTACGATCCTTGTTATCTATGCATTAATCTACTTATTATAATTGGTTTTCTTACTACACACTTTTCATTCTTGGTCACTGCTACTCTTAGCACTAGTGCATTACATTTAGGTATCCATTGGCTATGTGCACTTAGGGATATTCCATTAGTTATTCAATATTGTGTCAAGTTTATTCATAATCAACATGCTATCATAGTTTAAGGTGTTCCCTATGAGGATCCTTCTCATATCTTTCTTGGTCATTATTGTATAGATTATATCCCTAATCCTAGTACATCTACATATAGCCCTTTGTTTTTACACGTTGTCTCTAGTATATATAGTCCTCTTAGGTTTCATCCTAGGCCCTTAGTTATACGCACTATCTCTAGCATATCTATCCCTCCTAGGTCTCTTGATAGACCTTTAGTTGCACACATTATTTCTAGACCCTCTAGTCCTCATAGGTTTCCTAATAGGTCTTTTGTTGCACACATTGTCTCTCATTACTCTACTCCCAAGTCTCTAGATCAGCCTTCGGTTTCACACATTATCTTTAGTGGCTCTCACTCTCACAAGATCCCACATCATCCCTCTAGTGTGCATGCTATATATGTAGTTTCTCCCAAGTATTTTAGTGCACATGGTATATCTAGGATTACTCAATATTCTAGTCCTCCATGCAAGATTCTACTTCACACACTACTCATGGATCTACTTCACCTAGTGCCTCTCTTGGTCCTTCTTTAGAATACTTAAATATTACTGTACCACTTGTATTTGAGTCACTTTATTTGGAAAATAGAGGCTTGAGCCTCCAAATCCTTTAAAAAAATCCTCATGTTTTCAGAAGGTTCTCTTTTAGTAGCTATTATTCTACCCCTCACCTGTACATAACTACACATTTAAAAATACAAAAACATTGATATATTTGTAAAAATACAAAACTAGGACCTATACACTTTGTTTGAGTTGTAAGCAGTTTACATTATACATGTTTCTTGTCACATTGGTTTGATAGATAGCGTATCTCCTTACTCTTTACACACCTGCATTCATGTGGTATATTGTGCTTGATGTAAGACATATATAGAGGGATACATGATGACATGTGTTGGATGGCCCTTTACCCAGAATTCTTATACATCTGGGGGCATCTATTATTGACTAGGTGTTATTGTTTAATTATAGTTCCTTTCTACTTCCTCATTATGCTTAACTACATGCATTGTGTACATGTTATATTGTGAGATAACATGACTAACATGTGTCTTTTAAAGATTTTATATTACTTGCTTCACATGTTTATACTTATTTTCATTGCTATCATATGTTAACACTATTTTTTTCTATACATGCTTTCTAGTTGTGTGTGTTACTACTTATTTGTTTCACTAATTATGGCCTAAGTTCCTTTCTTTTCTTGTGATATCACGGGTGTCCTATGATTGGGGATCTATTCTCATGTTTCATTCCATTATTTTTCATGTTTGTAGGCCTACATGAATTTATTGTCTTGTGAAATCATTGGTGTCCCATGTTTGTGGCTCTACACCTTTTGTGTGAAACTGTTTACATACTATCAAGTATTCATTTACTCTTGCCACAATTGATTTCTTATACATGTGTTATTACTAATATTTATCTTATTTCTAATTTTTATCTTCTTGTACACCATGGTTTCCACCATGTGCATCTCCTTCCATGTTTATGATCCCATCATCAATTTCCACTAATACAACTTCCCATATGTTTCTATGCATATTACTATTTATATTATTTCTCTTCTTGTGCACCATGGTTTCCACCATGTGCATCATTTACATGCTTATGATCCCATCATAAATTGCCACTACTAAAACCTTCCATGTGTTCCTATGCATACTATCAGATTCATAAAACATGGTTACACATCTATTTTTTTTAATCTTTCTCTCAAATAACTTATCACACACACTTCAAAAGAGGGGGAATTCATTTGGGTATATATTACGCCTTAATTAGAAACTTGCATAATTATATGCTAATATACATGTACTCAGGAACACCATAAAATATAGAAATACATAAGCCCATGAAAAAGTTCAAAATTTTATAGCTTGGTCAGGACCGTATGGATGGTTTTGGCCTCTTCACATGGTTTTTCTAGAGGGAAGCTACAAAAAATTTCTCATCAGTTTTAGATTTCCACGTATAGGTATAAGCTATTGACACAATTTTAGATCCACTTCACTTAGTTTATGTCAATTATAGGGGGCGTAAAGTAATTCACTCCTTCATCACAACACTTAATTTTAGCTATAATTTTAGATATATTGGAGGCATGGGTATCCTTTTTTTATCTACATTTTAGTACATTACATTTTCTATTCAATTTCTATTCATTTATGTGACACATGGGATGGGAATGTGGGAACTTTTTCTCTTTTCTAATGTGTGTCCTTATTTAAAAAATTGGGCCTAAATCCATCTACAATAGTGTGGTTCTTTGGTGATGAAAGGTATCAGAGAAACTAATTTCTTCATAAGAAGTCCTTCCTTTCCTCTTACATTCAAAGGAGAAGTTATCAGAGTTGAATGAATTTGATATATGGTCTTCTTCCTTCACAGGGTTCTTCGGTATCTCACTCTTCTTCTCTCTCCTTCATTTTTATGTTGGGTTGTGTGTACCTAACACTCTGGTTTATCCTCTACAAAATTAGGGACTAATTAACCCCAATCCTTTAGCAAATTCAACAATTCAAATATCCAAGTGTAAACAAAGAATGAGAAATCCCCGCAGAAAATAAATAAACCTGTAATCCTTCTATATTTTGCATCTCTTTTTTTATGAAAATGTAAATTTTATATCTTACATTTGACAATTGAGTTAAATTTCAATTCTTTACTATGTAAAATGACTATAATCTATGTTGTAGGATTTCTCATGAAGTATTCCAACACCAAAAAAATGGGACTAAACAAAACAAACTTCAATCAAAGACAAACTGTGTCTACACACTCAGGTATATTTTCCTTTAATCATATAAATTTGATTTCATACTTAAAGGAAAGGGAAAATGTAAACATTGGAATTTGGAAATTTACTCTTTGACATTGCTGATTTTGACAACACACTCTTGCTAGAATAAACACAACATTTCTATCCCCACTTAGTATTGGAGGACTAAGTTTAATATAAAGAAAGTTAATTTATCTTAATAAATTGGAATATGTAATATAAATTAAATTAAATTACAAAATAGTAAAAAATGAGAAATATTTTGTGTGGGAAAACCTCATATGCGGTTAAAAACTCACAACCATATATTTTTTCCCATTAATTTCAAAAACTATAAACATTGACATAGTCTAGTAATCTTGCCCACCTCGCTTCTCCCACTTTTCCACATAATCATATTTTATCAGGACTCTACTTCCCCTTGTAAGTGGGGGTGATTCGGTGTGACTTCCTGGGACACACCCATTCACTTTAATTAATAAAATCAATTAACGTTCATATTTTTATTTATTAAATATAAAGTTAAGTTTATAACTATATTTAATATATAATTAAATATAACCTTATAAGAATAATTTAAGAGGCTATACCCACTTATTATTATTGTTCTAACACTCCCCCTTAATATTATGTGGGGTTTATATGCCAAAATTACCTATTTATACATCAATATTTACAATCCTTGGTGAATGTATCCAGTAGGAAAGAGCATGATATAGGTAACGCAATGACTGGACATGTTGGTGCAAGTAACAAATGGGTTGTCATGACATCATGGAGAAAAAAGAAAAGAGTCTTTGATATGCATAAAAAGGGTTTACAATAGTGGGGTCCACTCTTGTTTTAGAGGGGGACCTGACCACTAAAGAATTCCAAGTATCTCATTGAGATAGGATCGAGTTGAGATTGAGCTGGTAACTGATCTAGTCGGTGAGCCACAACCAAGTTGAAGGGTGATTTGGCATCAAGATCATGATTGAGTTGATCAACTGAGTTGGGCGAGTTACCACCGAGCTCATGGAAAGTTGGTTAGCAAGCTGGGTGAGTAACCAACCATCCACACACTAATTGGTGACCCCAACGATGGGGTAAAAAAATAATGCAACGATGTGGCTAAAACAATTAATTAAAAGGGTTAGTTTAAGCCTTAAAAAGGCTATACAATATTCTCACCCATCGAATGTGGGACTATTATCCCGCAAATGAAAACAAAAACCCCATGCTAACAAATCCATCTTGGATGCGTGGGTGGGTGTCAAGATATGTTGTAAGGAAGGAGTGGGCATGATAGTGGACTTAGAGACCAACTTAGGACAAGGGGAAGTGAATGCAGTAGGGTAGCTCTATCGACATGGTAGATAGATTGATGTAGCAACTAAAACAAATGGCACAAAAATATCAGGCAGGAGGCTCAACCCGCCAACCTCACACGAGCTATGAAAGTTCCCAAACCAACTTGGCTAACTGAGTTGGTTTGCTATGAATTGGCCAATAAGGCCTATAAACAAGATTTTTAGGCCTGACCCCTAGTATATAAAGAGGTCAAAGACACACACTCAAACACACAACAAACCTTTGAAATCTTAGTGTAACAAAGAAAAGTGAGGAATCCTTAGAAAAATTATAAAGGCATAGAAGACCTATTGTTAGGCATGATGATTTTATGAGTTAATTATTTATTTAACTCAATCATTTATAAAAGGCTATTTATGCCTCAGTCTTCTTGTGTTAGTCTGAAGCTCAAGAATGGAGCTGAAGGGGGTTATCAAGCATTTGAGAAGCACATTTTGGATCTTTGATTATTTGTGTTGGGAGGTGTTCATCCAAGTTCGTAAGATTAGAGAACATGGAGGAGAATCATATTGTTGATCTCATCGAGAACATCATATTCAACTTATATATGTGTAGAGATTAGAGGACGTACAAAAGAGGGGAAGTATAAAGAAGAGTGGAACTCGTCGACAACAAAATCTATCTTACTTAGCTCTAGGTAGAGGTTGGAGGTCATGTAAAAGAGGAGAATTCTACAAGAGGTTTAAAGATAGAAAGTGATGCCGAAACACTGAGCAGCTTTCCAAGACCAGTCTGGGTTCTATCAGATAGATTGGCACTATATTATGAGGTGAGACAAAACATTCATTGTATTATTGTAAGTTTATTTGTACTTATGATTGGAACATTATAATCAATCAGTTAAACATTTGGTGAACTCAGAGATGTAGGAAATTACCAAACTCTGTTATCAATTGGTGTGCAACATCAATTATTTCTCTTGCATTGCATTTTATTAAAGTTTATTTATTTTTGGTGTTAAAAACAACATTAATATAATTTTCCTATAAGGATCCATTGGTTGAGACAAAATTTGACCTATTTATAGATCAAGTTTGATATCATAGCATGATTTTTGTATGTAAACTTGTTATCTCTGAAGCAAGATTGGTATCATTGTTATTTTTCGCATGTGTGTTGCAGTGAAATGGAATTTCACCGGTTCATCGAGTGGCCCATTGTGCTCACCATATTGGGCACCATAATGCACATGGTGTTATTAAATTGAAAACATTAGGAATGTCAAATTGTTGAATTGAGACAGAGCTTATAACTCCTATAGTCTACATTACAAGAAGAATGTTAACACCAAGGGTTCCAAAAAGAACAAGATGGTCCTCGTGTGTGTGCACTTTGCTCTATGACTAGGAATGATATGGAAAAATGTTGGTATTTATTCTCAGGCCTAGCACCATGGTGGTTTTAATGTTGAATGGTGGAACATAGAAAGGAACTAGCAAATACCAGTAGTATCCAACCTACTATAGCTACATCTTGACACACACCCTATAGCGGAGGATTATAAATTGAAGATACACCTATAACTCATGTCATCAAAAAAGAATGAGCTGCAAGATAGGTTTTGAGTCTCAAAAAGAATTCATTGGAGGAGTAATCATAGAGTAACAATGTGAACTGCAAGTTAAGGAAGAACTCCCAACAAATTTGCAAGATGGTGAAGAGGAAATGAAGAAAGGTGCACCATCCAATATAAAAAAATGTAATTTATTTATTTAATTTTCCTTCCCATGAAAATATAAATACTATTATTTTTTATTTTTAAAAGCACACTAGAGGTATAGGATCAAAATTGCTTTCTAAAGTGAGATAAGAAGGAAAAGGTCTTGGTATAAATAAACAAGGTATAAATAACCCTATCCTGGTGGAGGAAAGACCTTGGCATATGGGTCTAGGTTACAAAATTGGTAAAAATGAGATAGGAGAATGCTCCATGATAGATGAAGTGAGACAAGAATCAAGTGTATATCCTAGGACACCATTCCTCCTGAATTAGCCTATAGTAGGGAACATACCAAACTATCTGAAAATAAGCGAGAGTAAAGGCATGTAGAAAATCCCAAGGGATAGATAATATAGTCTGGAGAAGAAGACTGCTAAGGAAAATATGAAGTATCTTAAAGCTAACATAAGAAAAGAAAGCTCAATTTATCCCTATAAGTCTTGCAAATCTTAAACCCTAAGAGGTATAATCATGCCTTCTTTGATTACAAGAAATATCCTATAATAACTCTAGAGAAATTGTGGACATAGCCATGTGCTTAGTATATATACAATAGCCATTGTGTAATTTGGTGTGGAAAAGAAAAGAAATATGCCAAGAGGGTTATGGATAATGAAGACAAGAAAAAATCTACCCAGTCTTAATCACTTGCAGTTCATTGAGAAGATGGCATAGGATTGGAGCTACCAAGTAAGGAAATAATTTGTGATAGGTTTATCATACCTAGTATTTCACTCATAAAAATTGGTAATCAAATATCTATTATAAATTTCTCATAAAGACCAAACAGGGATTATCTATCCCAATTTGGCAATGTAAACATTAGAGTGGCACAAAAGATGGAAGTGGTCCCATGTGCCACAGGACCCATGATCAAACCATATAGTGATTTTCCATTTGAAAGAGTATAATTTTGAAGGCCATTGAATCAAATGTGGATATCTCTATGAGGCATCATAGAGCTATAGATCCAGAGAGGAGGAAAAGAAATTTTCAGTGGACCAAAAGCCTCCTTAGTGGGGAGGTGTGATATGGAGGTCAAAATTTGACATGAGAAGTTTCCAAGATCTCCATAAACCTGTTCCTTATGGAAGTACAGATCGAGAGATTTTTATTTTCTATTTCAACATGAAAAATGGATATTATATGCTCTAGATGCATTCTGCGCAAGAACATGGTGTACGCAAAACAAAGTAGGATACATGTGATGTAGTGATGAGACACATTAGTGAAAGTAATAAATGGATTATCATGATGTCACAAAGAAAAAAAACTTTTCAAACTTCTAATCTTTAACAGGTGTAAAAAGGGTTTGAAACAATGGAGTCTGCTCTTGTTTTGGAAGGGGACTCGGCTTCTGTAGAATTTTAAGTAGCTTATTAAGTTAAGAACGAGTTGAGATCGAGCTTGTAACCGAGCTAGTTGGTGAGATATAAGTTGAGATGATTCAGTTGATTGAGATACATGGGTGATTCAAGAGCGAGCTAGGCATCGATCTCATGACGAGTTAACAGTGAGCTAATTGTCGAGTTAGGTGATTAACCACCATCCACACAATAATTGGCAAGCCCAATGATAAGAAAATAAAAATGGTGGATAAATGGGTGTGATTAAAGACATAAATAATAAGGGAGGGGTTGGGCTATATAAATCCCTCAATAACCAGCAACCCAGAAAATATGGGACTAAAATCCCATGAACTACCAAAACAATAGTAACATCCACACTAATAGTTCCATCCTGGACATGCGTGAGCTTGTGACGTTGATACGTGGCAGGGTTAACAGTAGTGGGATCGATAGTATACTCAGGTGACCATGACTTGGGACATCTCGGTGTTAGCAAACGCAGGTGGGTACCTTGGGCAATGGGGTCAAACAGCTCATTGTATGCTATGGACAAAATAAAAGGTGGTGACCAACTATGACCAAGTTGGATATTCAAACCCTGCCAACCTACTCGCATAGGCTAAATCAAGTGGCCCAACCAACCCAATTAACTCAACCATGTAGTTTGGCTATACGAGTTGGCTAGATAGGGAATTTAAACAATGATTTTTGGGATTGATCCTTAGCATATAAAGGGGGTCGAGGCCATACACTCAAACACACAAAAAGGCTTTGAAATATTAATGTAATAGAGAGGAGTGAGGAAGCCTTAGAAAAATTGTAAAACCATATAAGACCTATTTTAAAAGGAATGATGATTAATTATGAGTCAATTTATTTATTCAACTCAAATCATTTGTAAAATGTTATTAATACCTTAGTCTTCTCATGTGTGGGGTACAGAGCTTAAGAGTAGAGCTGAAGGATGTTGATATAATCACTGAAGAATTATACTTTGCGATCTCATGATTCTTCATACGATGGGGTTTATCTGCATTAAATTTCTGTGTTGCTTGGAGGCCAAGGAGGATAATCTTATTGTTGAGCTCTTCAAGATGACACCAGATCTTACTTAGATCTGTGTAGATACTAGAGGCCACGTAAGATAGGTGGGAAGTCATACAGGAGGGTGGATTTCATTGAAAATATACATTATCTGATTTAGCTCTATGTAGAGGATGGAGGCCATGCAGTAGAGGGGAATTCTACCAGGAGGTGTAAAGCTAGAAAGTGATGTCAGAACACTGAGCAACATTTCTAATACCAGTCTGGGTTCTGTTGAACTAATTGGTACCATAATTTCTGGTGATACTGAGAACATTCATTGTAGTATTGTCAAGTTTATTTGTACTTGCGATAGTCAGAACATTATAATGAATTGGTTTAGTCATTTAGTGAACCCAAAGACGTAGGCAATTGACAAAATTTGTTATCAAATCTTGTGTAGTGTCAATTATTTCTCTTGCATTGCATTTTATTAAAGTTTATTTTTTGGGGGGTTAAAAATGACACTAAAATAATTTTCCTATAAGGTTTCGTTGGTTTAGATTTTTTTTGACAAGTTTCCAGATCATCTATATCACTACAGAATACCTTATCTCCGATGAAATGAATATGAATCTCTATATGCTTTATTCTATAACGTTGAACTAGATTATTAGTGAGAGAAATACAACTATGGTTATCACAAAAAAATAGGAGTAATTAATTTAACTTGAATATACACATATTCCAACATCTACTTTACCCACATGGATTCTTTTGCTTCTCCCATTGCACTTCTATATTCTGCCTTAGTAGAAGAGATGGAGATTATTGGTTACTTATTACTACTACATGTAATAACACCTGTACATTACTTGAAAACATATCCAATCATAAATTTTCTATCTATTACATCACCAACATGGTCATAATCTCAGTATCCATATAAACAAGAACTAATAGAAGAAGTGTAATGTAAACCAAAATTAATTGTTCCTTTAATATGGCTTAATATTATTTTTTCTAACTTCCAAAAATCTTGATGTGGTTTCTACATGAATCTAGATGCAATACATACTGCATATGCAATATCAGGTCCAGTGATTGTTAGATAGATTAAACTACCTACAAGTTTCTTATAAAGAGTAGGGTTAGCTTTGTCACATGTGCATGTTTAAGATAAGGTTTACAACCAAATTCAATAGGAATAAAAACATGTTTAAAATCACATATTAAATATTTTTAGTAAATTAGTAGCATATTGTCACTGAGATACAACAATATAATGTTTACCTTGAAAAATAACCATGCCTAAAAAATGATGTAGTAATCTTAAACTAGTCATTTCAAAGAAATGTTTCAATTTAGCTTTAATTTTAACAATTAAACTATTCAAATTTCTAGTAATAAGAAAATCATCAACATATAATATAATAAAAAGAACCTGATTATTTTCAATTTTATCAAAGATATCATTATCAAATGAGTAATTAGAGAAACCAATATCTTTGAAAAAATGTTTCTTTTTGCATACCAAGCTCTAGAAGCTTGTTTTAGTCCATATAGATATTTTTTTAGCTTACATAGAAAGAGATCTTTTCCAGGTTTCTCAAAACATTTAGGTTGGCTCGTGTAGATTTCTTCTTTTAAATCACGATTTAGAAATACATTGTTAACATCCATATGGTGAATTTCAAAACCATGTTAAGCAGCTAAGGAAATGAGAATCCTAATAGTGCTCATTTTTTTAATAGGAGATAAAGTTTCTACATAATAATTTTTGGGTTTTTGCGTAAAACCATAAGGTAATAACCTGGATTTGAACTTATCAACTTTTCCATCTGTATTATATTTGATTTTGTAAATCCTCCTATATGCAACAATACAATATTTTTTCCAAAGGAGGGACAAGATGCCAAGTTTGATTTTTAATTAAGGCACTATATTCAACTTTCATGGCTTCCATCCATATTTTAACATGGAATGCTTCTTCAAAATATTGGGGTTATGGTTCATACATAGTTATTAAGGCATGATAGGTATGGTGACTTCGAGTCATCTTACTAAGATTATTATGATTAGAGTTTTGAAGTAAAGATTGATCCCATTTAGGTCATTTAATTATATAATAAATATAAATATATTTATTTTCAATTATTGAATCAATATTAAATTCTATTTTCTCTTGATTATATTCATCAATATAATCATTTTCTAGCTCATTAAGTTCATAAAAAAAGAAACTGAGGACAAACTAAAAAACGTCTTTTCAAGGATTTTAACATTTATGTTCTCAATGACTTCACGTTTTGAAGGATCATAGATCTTATAACTTTTGTTTTACCTTCATATCTTACAAAGAATCAAGGATAGGAGGTTTTATCTAACTTCTTCCTTTTAGCTTTAGGAATGAAGATGGAGGCAGGGCTTCCAAATAGTCTCATATGAGATATGTTAGGTTTTTTATTAGTCCACTTTTATATATGAGTAGATTGAAATAGGTATATAGTAGGGACTCTACTTAGAATATGAAAAACAATATTCATAGCTTTAGTGCATAGAAAATTCGGGACTTGAGATGAGTAACACATGGTTTTGGACATTTCTAGAATGGTTTAGTTGTTTCTTTCTACTATACCATTTTGTTGAGGATAATAGGGAGTGCTAAGTTCCTTTTGAATTACACATTTGACAAAAAATAATAAAATTATTTATTAATGTATTCTCCTCCATTTTTCGGTTATAAGATTTTAAATTTTGTGACTATAACTATTTTCAATCAAAAATTTAAATGCGTTAAATTTATAAAAGCATTTAATTTTTAATAAAGAATGACCAAATCATGTGAGAATAATCATCAATGAAAGTAATTGCATACAAAGAATTTTTTTAGGGAAGGAACGTCAAAAGCTCCTCTAACATCACTGTGAACAAGTTTAAAAGGTTCATAGGAGTTTGATTCATGATGGCTATGGTAGGGGTTTGAATATTGCTTACCACCTAAACACCATTCACAAGTTTTTTGGGCATAAGAGATAGGAGGTATTCCAAAAAATAGGTTAAGACGAGACATATCATACATGCTCCTAAAGTTAACATGACCTAATATTTCATGCCATAATTATAAATCATTCTTACTTTGAGTATAAATACATGAAGAAGATGTAAAACCTTTAAATATATATAAACCATTATTTTGTATGCCTTCTGCAATAGTAGTATCTAAACCATTTTTAATATACCATTTATCTTTTAGTAAAATTATGTTATAGTTGTTTTGAGTTAGTTGGGAACATGATAGAAAATTCATCTTTAGTTTAAGAACATATAAAAAATTATTTATATATCCATTAAAATCTTTAGCTCTACCTTGACTTTGAACATCAAGAATGGAATGTTCATTACAAAAGATGAATGGAATGATCATTACATTCTTTGATATCCGATAGAATATATGAACTATAGGTCATATCTATAGATGAATCACTATCTAAGATCCATTCGTTTTCTTTTGCAATAGTTAATGCAACATATAAAGTAGCTACATTAGGTTTTTTATTATTCTTTTGATTTTTCATGATGATTTTTATTTGTTTTGTTTCCTTTCTAATTTTTTAAATTTGGTTTAATTTTTTATCCTACAATCTTCCTTTTTATGACCAAATTTGTTATTTTCCATCATAAATGAATTTTAGGTGATTATTCAATAGTTTATTATCTTTACAAGGTGTTTAAATTTTGATTTGAAATTCCGAGTCTTGTTAAACTTAGAGAAGTTATTTTTAGAATTTTGAGCAAGAAGTATATGATGTTAGGATTGAGTTAACGAATTAAAATATTTTAATATAATTTAACCAAATATTATAAATAACATTGTAACATGAAATGAAATAAATTACACAGTGACACAATCGAACATGGAAAACCCCTGAGGGATAAAAACCATGAAAAAGAGATATATCCATTAATTTGAGAAACATTTACAGTCTAGAATCTCTCTTCACTTCTCTCAAAAAATTCACCAAGTGAATTAATACCCATGATCACGCCACATTATCTATAACAATTGACCTAACGGGTCATTTAAATATCAAGTGATGAATTGTGACTTTTTACAAAGCACCCCGATTTAAATATTGATTTAATAAAATAAATTAAACCTAAACAACCTAGTTTATATTAAATAATTAAGAATATAAATATTACTAATTATTTAATTATAAAAAATAGTTTATAAATCACTTATTATTAAATTCTAACACCCCCCTTAATATTAAGTGGGGAACATATGCCAAAATTACCTGTTTATACAATAGGATTAACAAATCCATGAATCATAGTGAAGATTTAGGCCAGTATATCTCATTTGAATGAGTTATACACCTTCATCATTTTTATCTTACCTTTTAGTAAAAAAGGATTTGGAATCCATAAATTTGTAGATAATGATTTAGATTAAGGATGATTTGTGAGACTACATTCCACATTTTTTGATGGAAATTATCTCAACGAACATCTTTAGGAAACTTTTATAACATAATGATCTCCTTTACAATAGATGAACCATACTCAAATGTATGCCATAAATTTAGAGTTATAAGTTTATAAAGATCCTAACAATATCCTTTTGCAATTCTTAACAATGAATCATAAGTATAGAGGAGAAGGAGATAATACATGGCTGACCATTACGAGGTGACATTACCATACACACTCCCCCTTAATGGAAAATCTGAAAGGCTAAGTATTGCAAAAAACTTATAGAATGTTATAACACACAATGGATTTGTAAACATATCTACAGCTTAATCGTTAGTCAGGAAATACTGGAGATCTATATCACCGTAGAGAACCTTATCTCAGATAAAATGCATATAAATGTATATATTATTCATTCTTTGATGGAGAGCTAGATTCTTAGCAAGAGAAATGTAACTCTTGCTCTCACATAGAAGAGTATTACTTACTTTAGCTTCCATCTGTATCTTTGCTAACAACCATTTTAGCCACATGGATTATTTCACTACTTCCATCACACTATAGAGATGGAAATAGTTGGCTACTTTTTATTGCTCTAAGTAATGACACATGTACCAAACTTGAACACATACCTAGTTGTAGATTTTTATCTATCACAAAACCAACATGCTTAGAATCACAATATCATAGTAAGAATAATATAAATCATTATTGATATCAATTTTAACCACTATAAATATTACATTGATAGGTTAGAAACCAAGTTATATCTTAAATAACAATATGCTTAACGACTAACCATATTCTATTACCAATACGTTAAATAATTTCAACATATTAATCTTATAAAATATATATTAGATGCCTTCAATAAAAACACAAAGGTGTCCCCAAGTGTCATTTGATATGCATATGATACTATTTTAATAATCACATACTAATTTAGAATTTAGAAATGTTATATCAATAACATATAGATCTCCATTATCTACTTTAATCTTTTAAATAAGTGATAATACTGCTAGATAACACATATAAAAGAATGACCAAATCATGCAAGAATAATCATAACATACAATGAGCCATTTAGAATATAACTTTTGATGGCCATTTTAATATTATTGTTGACAATTCCAAGGATTTTAAGGATTTCCCTTCTAGATGACTGAGGAAGGGTTTTGGAGGCTGCTTATGATGTAATCAGTGTTCACACTTTTCATGAGAGATAGGTGGCAGAAAAAATCCAGGTTAAGTCAAGAAATGTCATACATGCTCCTAAATATGACATGACCTAGCATTTCATGCCACAATTACACATCACTTCTATTTTGGGTAGGAAAACAAGACATAAAAGAAAATCCTTTAAACACATATAAGTCATTCTTTTATATGCCTTCAAAAACTACTAACATCTAACTCATTTATATTTGAGAAAAAATAAACTATAATTATTTTGAGTTAGTTATGAATAAGAAATCAAATTCATTTTCAATTCAAGAACTTTACAAAACATTATTTATAAAACCTATCAAAACAATTTGCTTTTCATTTATCCTGAATATTGAGAATGGAATGATAACCTAGATAGATCATTTGATATCTTGTTCAGTTTGATATTTGGAATTCATAATTGAAATGAAATTCCTTAATCTCTCATGGATGTTCATTTGAATAATGAAATATAGTAATTTATCACGATTCAAATTACAATTACACCCATCTAAATGAGATTTATTTATTTTTTATTTTTTACTAAAAAATTAATTACGTTTTCATCTTCTTTCATGGGATCCGTCATCAATTAAAGAATCAACTTAATTAATTTTTATAATCATGTACCTTCATGCATAGATTCTAGTTGCATCCAAGCCTCACTCGGAATTTCCTGATTCCTGATATGAAGAAGGAAGTCATCCTTCATGCTCTGGAATATAATGGACATTTCCTCTTGCACCTTCTGTTGATATATATATATATATATATATATATATATATATATATACGTTATATATTGTTACTTGTATGTTGGTTTGAGCCTTCTCCATACCATTAATGATCGTCTAGAGCTTGTGATCCATGAAATCTGCCTTCATTATCATCTTCTAGATGTTGTAATAAGATCCATTCAACATCTCTGATTTTTCAATTGTAAAATTATTAGACCCCATTTTTACATAAAAAAATTTAAACAAATGAGAACAACTAAGTCTTTCATAAAGAAGTTTAGAATTTCCCCTTGTCATTGTTCAAAATACGCCAGTCATATTTTGATGATTTTTCGTTATTCACATTGAAATTTTGATTTGTCAAATGAATACTTTACACAACAAAACATTAGTTTGATTGTAAGGCATATTTTTTTAAATGTAAGTTATTTTTTATAGTTTGACAAGAAACAATAACTTACTTAAGTTGTCGTAAAAAAATATTTACTCCTTATTTCATATAATAAATGCTAAAACATAATAAAAATTTTCCTTGTCCATAACAAAGTAATTTATCAAATTTTAATTATAGATACAAAAAAATTGACCTAAAAAAGGTATATATATATATATATAAAATTTGGAGTTTTGCTCTATAGTAGGATTTTCAATGGCTTGGCTGAGATGGGGGCTGACCTAGGTCTAAGATGGGTGAGCTACGGGCCGAGATGGGTCCCACGGTGGGTCTCAATTTTTCAAATCCTATGGCCGAGACGCCTAACATATCAAAATTTGATACTAACTTGCCACACATTCCAACTCTCTAACCAATGAAACCAAGTTCCAACTAACTTACACGCTATAGGGAAACCAATTCATAGTAAAGGATGAGAAAAGAGTCAAGCCCAATGGGAGTTCCAACAAAATGGTGCATAGTGTGGCCAAAGCCACATTTAACCCTTCTCATCGAATGCCCTTCAAACATCACCACCTCTCATAGCACAAGTTATGTGGGACTAAATTCCCCAGAAAAACAAAAAAGGATGGCCATTAGCCACGTGGGAGGAGGGAGGTTGGCAAGGAGGGGGATAGGGAATCCACATGGTGGTTGGCAGATGGTGGAGGGTAGGGCCCTGCAACAGTTTACATGTGGTAGTCATAGGGAAGGTTTAGAAATAGTGCCCCGCAACTTGGTTTTTAACATGGTCCAAATACTATAGTGTATATTATAGTTTATGTTTATACATAACTATAGAATATTAAAACTATAAGTTTAGGACTTATAGTTTATAAAATTAATACTATAGTTTAAACTTATAACAAAACTATAGACATTTACAGTTTTTTTAAACTATAGGTGAAGGATTTTTTTTAATAATAAAATTGCATTAAATTATTGTTTATGGCCCCATTCCAAGGGTCTTCACCAAAGTCAATCAAAAAAATTAGATTCATATTATCAAGAAATGCTGTCTCCCTACAAGATACCTAGTAACTTGAATTTTACTTCCTTTACCCTTGAATAACTACTTTCACTTACACACACATTACAAACTATATATTATTAATAAAATATTTTAAGACTTTTAAACCTTACCTTTATTTGCATAAGGTCCCGAGCATTCATTTTTCACCACCAAATGAATTTTCACTCGCGAGTTATAGGTTTGAAAGGTGTGAAATATTTTTATGTGTAAGTGTAATGTCCTAAGAGGAGGATGGGGGGTATTTAAAACACATTTTCTAACCACCTAACCAACCAACCAATCCAATTGATGTTTCAATTGGAAAATTAAATTAGGATTATTATAACACCCTATGCCTATGGTACCATGTTAGGACCAAGGTAATGAAATAACATATTAAAATAATATTTAAGCAAACATTATAAATAACATTGTAACATAAAATGAAAGAAATTACATAGTAACACAATTTAACATGGAAAACCCTCTAGGGGTAAAAAACCATGGAAAAGAGATATATCCATTAATTTGAGAAAAAATTATAGTCCAAAATCTCCCTCCTCACTTCTCTCCAAAAATTCATTGAGTGAATTAATGCCCATGATCATGCCACATGATCTAGAACAATTGACCCCGTGGGTCATTTAAATATTAAGTGATGGGTTGTGACTTTTTTTTAATAAAGAACCCCAATTTAAATATTGATTCAATAAAATCAATTAAACATAAACAACCTAGTTTATATTCAATAATTAAGAATATAAGTATTCCTAATTATTTTATTATAAACTAAGGTTTATAAAGCACTTAATATTACATTATAACACATCAGTGGAATTCTCATTCGAATAAAATTTTGTCATTACTTTATCTTCTTGAATAATGAGAGCACTAAGTGTAGAGTGAGAAATATCTTGTTTAGTTTGATATTTAGAGTTTAAGATGGAAATTAAGTTCCTAAATCTATTATGGATGTTCATTTGAATGATAAAGTATAACATTTTTTCTTGAATCAAATCACAGTTACATCCATGTATTTGAGATTTAATATTTTTAATTTTAACTAGAAAATTAACTACTTTTTGTCTCTCTTCATGGGAGTTGTCATTAATTCAAGAATTAATTTTATGATTTTTGAAATTCGCGTACCTTCGTGCATTGATTATAGTAGTTTTCAATATTTTCTTAGACTTTATTATTTTCCAATGTGTAGCAAAAAACCATCTTGCATACTTCGCAATATAATCAACATTGCTTCTTGTAATTTTGGTTAAAATGCATCAACATTGTTTTTCATAACTTCTCTACCTGTGGGCATTTTTTGTGTCGTTCACTATCACCCATAGTTTCCTTACCATGAATTTTTCTTACAAGTGGATTTTCCAAATGTCATAATTTTTTCCATTTAACATCCGCAACTTTTCTATACTAAAAATGAATAGAACCCATTTTGAAAAGAAAAATTCAAAAAAGAAATTCAAGATAAAACCTACATTTTTAACAAAAAATATTTATTCACACTTTATTCTATACTTTCAATAAAAAAATAATGTTAAAATTAATTTAAAAAATCAATTTAAAACAATAATGTTTAAATGTTGAGTAAATTCTCCCTGTTGTTTCTATGAAACAATCCACAATTACATGAAAAATTTAGCTTCTATTTCCTTCTTGGCGCAATTACTTTGCCACCTATATTTTAAAGGCAAAAGGGAACCAATTTATAATTTTTAGTATATTAATAAAAATTTAGTCTAATTTAGATGACCAATAACTTAATGTAATTACATGTTCTATTCTACCCATTTTTTCAATAATGAAGAATGATTATTACAAATTTTTTAGGTCTATCCTTAAATATTGATTTTACAGGAGTTCTAAAGGGACTTTGTTTACTACATTGAAAATCCAAGTCATACATGGGAGGAGATATTACATTAGTTTCCTGGATTTTTTACTTAACTATTTCTATTTAAAAACATCCACTATAACATCTTATTTATCCATAAATTAACATTTTTCAAAATAAAAGATAAACTTTGGAAATAAATATTTTACTAGTACTATTGAAAATTAACAAAAACTCAAGAGTAATAGGTCCTTATTTTTAGTGAGACATTGAGGTATCCATACGATGAAATTAAAATACCTAAAAATACAAAAAATGACTTCAAATTTATTTCATATCTACCTGATTTACCTTAATTGTGTATATTTTCCTTGCAAACCCTAGACACAATCTATAACTTCATGAAAATGAAAATGTGAAGTGATGGGTGGGAGAAGCAAACAGGTCGAGGAGGAAGACGAGGGTTTGAAAAATGATGGGCAGGAAACTGACAGTAGATAGATCCCACTTGGGGAGAAGACAAATGCTTAGGACTGATCTTCGAGGGAGACAGGTACGTATGAGTCTTTACCTGTGGGTGGGATTCATGTGGAAGATGTGTCCCCTAAATCATACATGAATATTTTGAACTCTGGCAAGGGAAAAATCTTAGGAATCATTCCTTAGCTTAAACACAATGAAATAGGAAAGTATTTAGATATTCCTAATATCATTATAGATCAAAACCTGAGTAAAATGGAGAATGCCTTGATTGGTAAACTGGTAGGTGGAAGGCCTAACATAGAGTCAATTATATTTTGGTTTGTTTTGAAATGGAAGCCCAAAGGGAATATGAATGTTATATATTTTGTGAATGGTTTCTTTCTATTTAGTTTCAACAACTCTGAAGACCCTCAGAGGGTCCTTAACGAAGGACCTTGGTTCCTTGGAAAACTTGGACTCTTTTTAAGGAAATGGACTCCAATGTTCAACCTTGATAAAGAGAATATAAATCAGTTCCCTATCTGGGTGAGACCTCCATGCCTAAGTTTGGAACTTTGGGATGTGGATATTATTAAAGGAGTTACAAATACATTTGGTACCTTTGTTGCTGTGGATAATGCTACGCTTACAAAGTATAGAGTTTTTTGTGCAAGATTTTACATCTATTCTTTTATGGGTTTGAGCTTACCTAAATCCATCTCTTTGTGTTCTAGATTGGGTTGTTGGGAACAAAATAGAGTTTGAAAACTGCCCCAAAAATATGTGAGAAATGCCAGAGTTGGGGGCATGCAAAGCAATATTGTAAGATGATGGTGTCAAAGGTGTTTTAGGAGAAGCACATCAAGGATCAAGATAAAGGAAAGGAAACTACTAATGTGGTTACTAAGAATCCTAAGAATATTAATCCAAATAAAGGTATTCAAAGCATGGAGAATAATGAAGGTAGATCTAACTTGAATCAAATCTAGACTCCTAAGCTAATAGATGGTGAGGGATTTTTAGAATTAAGAAATAATAATAACTAGCAGAAATCTTTATCTAAACCCCATTTTCATAAGGCAAAGCTCCATGTCCAAGATGAAAAAGTTTATCTTCAAATAAGTTGGATAATTTACTTAAGGAAGTCGCCAAGGAGAATATCTCACCAAAAACGATGGATGAAAGAAGCCTTGATGAATATTTGGATATTTTTTCTAACCCTTTTGACAAGATGATGGAATGTGTTGATAATGATATGAAAACTAGAAATGAAAATCAGCTTGAAGTAAATAATATTCATAACATTATCTAGGAAGTTGTTTCTACTCAACAAGATTTTCTCTCTGAATTGAATAAAATAAGGAAGGTGGATCCCAAACAAATAAAAATTGAGACATCTCTGAAAACTCCCTCCAACAAAGGAGAGACTTTTGAGGCTACACCAAAAGAAAAAAACTAGTTCAGGGCAACCTTCCAAGTAGGTTGCAAGGAAAAAACATAGTCAAAAGGATATATATGATGGAACTTAATCTAAACTTGATCTTTGGAGGTTTAGAAGAACTAAGAACCAAGTGGTAAAATGTATATTATATCATGGAATGTAAGGGGGTTGAATAACTCTGTTAAGTGGAGGCTAATCAAAGATTTGGAGATGACGCACAATTTTGATATTTTGGCTCTATAGGAAACCAATATGGAGAAAGGACCCTTCTTGGAAGCCAATGCTAGGTATTGAAAAATTTACTGGTTTTGTTGTTAGTTCAAATGGATCTGAGGGAGGAATGAAAATTATTTGGAAGGAGGAAAAACTCAAAGGTACGGAGCTTCTTAGTAAAAATAATCATATGGATTTGTTATTTCAAGATAAGAAGTCTAAAGAATTTTGGATTTTATCCAATATATATGCCCCTAATAACAAAGGAGATAAGAAAAATCTCTTGATTGATCTTTAAAAATTCAAAAAAAATATAAAAGGGACTTAATGCATGATTTCAACACCCCTTTGAGTCCTAGTGAAATGAAGGGGTCAATATTGATTTAATTGAGAGCATGAAAGATCTTGATAGTAGATTTACTTGGTATTTACTAAGGAAATCCAACAAGCTTTTATTTCCTTCTTTAGCAAGCTTCTATCTTCAGCTAGCTCTTCCAACAACATTAAGGAAGAGCTATTTCTGGATTGTATTCCTCAATTGATTAATGAAGATGACAATAGAATTCTCTCCAAAATACCTTCTATGGAAGAAATTGAATTTATGTTGAAATCTTTAAATCCAGACAAAGCTTCGAGACCGGATGGGTTTCCAGATCTCTTTTTCAAAAAAATTGGGAGATAGTTAAGGAAGATACTTGCAATGCTATCCAAGAATTCTTTAAGAACAAAAATATGCTTCAAGAGTTAAATAACACCTTTCTTGCCTTAATTAGCAATAATCATAATCCTTCGGATTTTAGGAATTTTAGACCTATCAGCCTATGTAATTGTTTTTATAAAATTTGTTCCAAAATCCTTACTTTAAGAATTCAGCTTGTTCTTCCTTTTATCATTTCTGACCAAAATGGAGGTTTTGTTATGGGGAGATAGATCTAGGATGGTATAGTCACTATTCAAGAGACCCTTCATACGGTTAAACTAAATAAAAAGGAAGCCATGTTCATCAAACTTGATATGGAGAAAGCCTATGATATGGTCTTATGGCCTTTTGTTCTAAAATTTCTTATGAGGTTTGGTTTTGGTGAAGACTTTAGGTTGATGATTCATTCATGTATTTCCATAGCTAAGTTCTCGGTCTTGATTAATGGGACCCCTTGTTATTTTTTTAACAACACGTGTGGATTAAGAGAAGGTGATCCTATTTCTCCCTTTCTATTCATCATCATTGCAAAGACCCTCAGTAGAGCTCTTAATAAGGCTTCCTTGGAACAAAGAATTAGAGGTATTTCTCTTATTATTAATTGTACTAATGTTACTTACCAACATTGTGTGGATGACACTATGTTGGTTGGTGAAGCCACTATCCCATAGGCTATTATCAGGAGGCGTCTGACTAATTGATCAATTATGGGAAAATTTTGGTTTATTTTATCAACACTTTGGAAAGAATATGTTAAAAAATAGGTGGAATTATTGGTTGCGTGACTAAAAACTTCCTGACCAAGTACGTAGGCATGCTTATTGGAATGAAAAAACCCAAGAATACTGAATGGAATTTCTTGATTGACAGGTTTCTCAAGAAACTCGAAGGCTGGAAAGGTTCACTATTATCCTAAGCAGGTAGGGAATTCCTCCTCAAATGTTCGATTGAGAATCTTCCTATTTACTCCATGTCTATTTATAGATTACAATACTCTATTGATATTTAGTTGGAGAGTATTCAAAAAATATTCCTGTGGATTGGTTCAAAACCAAAAGATAGAATTCCTCTTATTGCATGGGAAAAGGTTTTCTCACCAAAAATTTATGGAGGTCTAGGTATTAGAGACTAGATCAAAATGAATATAGCAATGCTATCAAAAATGAGCTAGAGGCTGGTTAAGGAAGATAGTGTTTGGACATCTATTATCAAGGGGAAATATTGGTTAACTCTTTCTACCAATGAATGATACTTTTGCAACCAGGACTCTAATGGCTCTTTTTTTTGGAAATCGATAAAATGGGAAAAACACTTAGTCTCCGAGGGTAGTAAATGGATGGTTATAAATAAAAGAATGATAAAATTTTGGGAGGATAAATGGTTAGGGGACCTTCGTCTTAAGGAAATTTATCCCACGATCTACAGAGATTCAGTGGCCAAATACGAGACTAAGGTTAGAGATTATTTCAACTTTGACAAACCCCTTGGCCAATGGAAAACTATAGAACTCAAATTTTCTAACAACATTGAGATTACCTCTATCAACAAAACATTAAGAGGAGTTATTGTTAATAAGGAGAGTTTAGAAGATGACAATATTTACTGGTCAAAAGAGGAAAATGGAATCCTCTTGGTTCGAAGTGCCTACAATTCCTTCTTTTCTAATGTTGGGTAAACTGATAACTTCAATTGGGGAAGAGTTTGGGTCAAAGAATTAACTCCCAAGATTAATATTTTTTGGTTGTTGGTTATCCATGACAAGATCCTTACTGTTAGTAACCTAAACAAGAGAAATTTTCACATGGTTAATAGGTGTGTTCTATGTGAAAGAGAAATGGAAGACTCCTCACACCTTTTCCTCAACTATCCCTATCTCGTCTCTATTAGAAAGACTATTCTAAATCTTTTTGAAATCAACTAGATTTTCCTAGATTCCATTAAACAGTTGTGATCTCAATGGTCTTGTCCCTTTAGGAGCCAGGGATTAAAATATTTATGGACCTTTTCTATTATGCATTTAGCATGGGAGATTGGGAAAGAGAGAAAAATAATAATTTTCAAAGGTAAGAAGGATTTGATCAAGAATGTTGGATCCTTTTGTGTTAATACTATCCATGTTAATTTCTCTAATTTGGCCCCTCATAAGAAGACTATCCTTCAAAATGAAGTTATAATTTCTTTAAATTGGGGGTTGAGGCCCTCAACTACTAGTACTCCTATTCTAAACCCTATACTCAAAGGTTGGGAGAAAGCTGACAAGGAGTGTTTTAAGTTGAATTTTGATGGCACTTCTAAAGGAAACCCTCATAGAGCTAGTTGTGGTGGGGTGTTTTGTGATTTGGAAGGTAGATTTATTCTAGGGTATCATCACAATCTTGGAACTCAAACAAACCATGTTGCTAAAGTAGTGGTAGTTTTTTGGGGGGTTTCTATAGCTCTTCAATACAAATTTGTTAGATTGGAGGTGGAAGGAGACTCTATGAAAATTATTAACAACATTTTTGGAAAAGGATCTACTTCAATTTCCATCCAAAACTCTATCAATATTATAAATGAAATTTCAAGTAGTTGTTAGAAATTATAATTTTCAAGCATGTCTATAGAGAGGCTAAATTTGTTTCTGATTATTTTGCTAACATTGGGGTTAATTGTAATGAGTTGACACTTATCAAGGAAGTTGAAGCTCTTGATTCCAAGGTGCGAGGAAACTTACATAATGACTTAAATGGACAATTCATCAAATAATGTCAGGTCATTGTGTGTGAAATTCATCATGTTCATATGTCATATGAATAGTGGAAATTTATTTCTGAATGATGCTCATGCGAAGATCTGGGAGAGGATCCACTCATGTTTTTTGAAATCCATTTTTGTCATCCGTGCTTCAAAAAGTAATATCTTTGGGCCTATGTGTAATCTTCTTTCTACCCATAAATTTGGTTATTTAGTGAACTAGTTATTGTTCTACCAAATGGGACGAGATCTACTTAGAATAGAACTTGCATAATTTGAAGGGGTGACACCTAAAGCCATGAAAATGTTTGAGATAAAGGGTTTTTTACCATTCCTTAAATTTTTTGAAGGCCATTTTGAAAATCTAAGTAAATATTTTGCTAGTGCTTGGAAGACAACAAAAAAAGGGGTGGTTGTTGAAATGAAAGGGATTCACATAGAGATATCTATGGATTCATTCGCTAAAGTGATGAGTCTTCCTGCCACTAAGAGGGAGGTCTAAAAACCCAAAAAACAAGCCTCTGAAAAACTAAACTATTTTTTAGAGGTAATAAAAATCTCACTCCCCACATTACTGGTTACCTTCCCCTATATTTACCTAAACCTTTTGATGAAGTGGCTCTCATGCTTATCCATTTTTTCACTCTTGCGGGCAGTCACAAATGCATTTATGCCTATCACCTACCTATGCTTAATCACTTCTAATGCAGTCATAATTTTAGCTTCCCCTACTTTATTTTTCACTCTCTAAATGCCTCAATTTCTCAGTTTAAAAATAGAAGAGTCACTGTTGTGCTCCATTAGGGATTCATTCTTTCTCTTGTCAAAATATTAGCTCTGGATATCAATGAGTCTAGTTCCCTTACTAAATCCCTGGAAGCTTATGTGGATGGGGCTGAATTAGATTTGGAGGAAGAAGACTTGAGTGATGAGTTTGACTCTTAAGAAGGTGACTCGGTGGAGGAAAACGATGTTATTGAAATTTTTGCGGCCTAGAATTTGAGGGAGATGATGTTGGTGTAGAATATTTACTATGCACATATCTTAAGTACATAGGATTCCTCCACATAAGTGATTCACCATGCTTAGGTGTCCTAAGGTGTCATTATGGCCTTACACACGTCATAAAGCATCATAGGAGTTACATTTGACTAGATATTATGGAAAGGTAACTCCCACCTCTTGACGGCTACATTTTTGGGGGAGTTACACATCCCACTACTATATGTACACCTTTCATCTTGAGTAATGGAATGGAATGGAGTATGGGATTCGAGCCATTTTTCCCTTAATGCATGCACATTTCTCTCATGGGTGATTTATTCCTTCGATCTTGAAGCTACACCACTCCACGATTGAGTGCAACGTTTTGATGCTCATGTATTCCCTCTAAATATTTGTCATTCCTCTGACATGGTATCAAAGTTACATGACTTACCGTCACACCAAAAGCTCAAATTGGTGGTGGAGAGGGATCTCATCATGTTAAATAGTTACTAAACCAACACCCTCCTTCTCGATGGAGCTAGGTATACACCCAATCAGGCCCAACAACATTAGGAGGTAGTGGAACCAGGAATTTCTCAGGAGGTCACCCATCCCAGCACTTCTCTAGGACTAGCACGCTTAAGTACATGGGATTCCTCCACATAGGTGATCTACCATGCTTAGGTTTCCTAGGGTGTCATTATGGCCTTACATGCGTCATAGAGCGTCATAGGAGTTACATTTGACTGGCTATTCTAGGAATGTAACTCCCACCTCTTGATGACTACATTTGTGGGGGAGTTACACACCCCACTACTATATGTACACCTTTCATCTTGAGCAATGGAATGGAATGGAGTATGGGATTTTAGCCATTTTTCCCTTAGTGCATGTACATTTCTCTCATGGGTAGTTTCTTGCTTTGATCTTGAAGCTACACCACTCCATGATTGAGTGCAATGTTTTGATGCTCACGTATTTTCTCCAAATCTTCATCATTCCTCTGACATGGTATTAGAGTTGCATGACTTACCGTCACACCAAAAGCTCAAACTGATGGAGGATATGGATCTCATTGTGTTAAATAGTTACTATGCCAACACCCTCTAGTACTCTTGGGCCTTGTATTACACACAGACACATTATCAGATGATTTTGACATCTTACATTTGTGCACCTTGCACTTTTGATTCTACATCATGGAGGATGCTATTTCCAAACTTGAGCACCATAGGATATCTTTATAGCCTCTGCCACTTCTTATTAGGAGTGAGAACTATTCAGTTGGGCATGCTTCCATGGAACGTTACTTCACTCACGAGGGTCTTTCACCCCTCTTACTTGGGCTAGTTTCTGCACCCACTGATCATCGTTTTCGTGAGGAATTTCTTGACACTTGCCACCTTGTTTTTGGTCACATGATGATGCATGTCTCTAGATCTCTTTGGCTTCATGTGGCAGAATCAGATCCACCCCACCGTTTCTAGAGCATTCTTCATTCCCTCTATGGATACCCTTCACATACTGCCACTGTTGTTGTTGTTGATTCAGTTGTCTCCTCTATTTCTTCATGTGATGATAGTTCCACTGACAAAGAATCACTTGGTTCTACTTTTGATGACAAGGATTGTGCACCTAGTTCTGATGTTGATAGTACTACAGAGGACTCTTCTCCTCATTCTCTCACTATTCTAGAGAGTGTTGACACATCCCACATCTCATCATTTATTGAGTAGTTTCTTATATAGTCTCATACAATCATTACACCTACCTCCTTTCCACTTTCAGTGTGTGATTCCCCTTTCACTCCTCTACCTTCATTAGATGATTCATACCTATCTGACATCGCTCTTTTGTGTACTGATCCCCCTCATTGGGATGAGTATCTTCCTAGCCTTATTCATATTTTTATAGATTACAATTGTGATGTACTATAGGTTCCTCATCTATCTACAGGTATTTTAGAGGAGTTCATCATCTCTGTTGTTGGGAGTGCCCCTTATGGGACTCTTACCACTTCCACTTTTCTAGAGACCTTCATTGATCGACCCTTGCTTGTGGATCCATTTTCTATTATGGGGGATGTTTTGTTTCCTTCACATCAGTTAGACATCCTTTCTACAGGCGTTCACCCTTCATACACCGGCATTTCTGCACTCGTGACATTACCTTCGATTCTTTTGCACTCACTTTCTAGACCTATGTCACACTTTTGTGGACCAGACTCAAAGTTCTTCATCCTGCTACCTTTGGTTTCCTTCATGGAGTGGGCAGACTTCCAGCACATCATTTCTATCCTTCCTAAGGGTAGGCACACAGTTTGGTGTAGATGAATCTTCTTCAGTTCAGAGGCAAAGGATCTCGTGATCGACATTCTTTTAGGAGACCTCCTAGAGCTGCAGAGTTCAGATCCATCCTTGGCATCTTTTGCATTCCTCTCATCTCCCTCTTCTTCTCTCTTCTTCTTTTCGAGAGATTTCCTCTTTGTACATGGGTACCTTTACAAGCTCATCTGTGGCCAAGACCCATCTTTGGCATATTTCTTAGATTAGAGAGTGGACTTCTCTCTCTTTTTTTTGGGGGGGGGGAGTTTTTCCCACTAGGTTTTCTCCTTTTACTCCACTTTTCGAGAGTTTCTTGTACATGGGTACCTCATCAGGCTTATTTTCGGGACCCACTTCTCCTTATTTTCATCTATGTTTCCACCTAAGCTATGCTTCAAGGGAGGTGTTGGTGTAGGATATTTACCATGCACATATCTTAAGTTCATGGGATTCCTCCACATAGGTGATTCACCATGCTTAGGTGTCCTAAGGTGTCATTATGGCCTTACACACATCATAGAGCGTCAAAGGAGTTACACTTGACCGGATATTCTGGGAATGTAACTCCCACCTCTTGATGGATACATTTGTGGGGGAGTTACAAACCCCATTAATATATGTACACCTTTCATTTTGAGCAATGGAATGGAATGGAGTATGGGATTTGAGCCATTTTCCCCTTAATGCATGCACATTTATCTCATGGGTGATTTCTTTCTTCGATCTTAAAGCTACACTAATCCACGGTTGAGTGCAACATTTTGATGCTCACAGATTCCCTCTAGATCTTCATCATTCCTCCAACATATGAAATCCTAGAAGCTTCCTAGTTTCCTAGTGAATACCAAAGGGGAATCTAGTGAATATGATGTTCAGGATCCTGTTAATGTACAATTGGAACACCAGTTTGAGGTTATGCGACATGTTGGACCTGTGAAAGGAGAGAATCATCTGGCCAAGATGACAGAAGACATTTAATAACTTAAGGGAGATATGAGGCTCACCAAGAGCTCTATTCAATTATTTTTCAATGATTGGTAAAAGATGAAAGAACAGGTCGATGAAGTTGTTAAAAATGGAAATGGTGGAGAGGTTGAAATTCTAAAAGCCAAATATGGTTTCATAACCAATGAGCTGGATAATATTTATGTTATTCTTCATAGCAACATGGAGTGGAGTGTGGTCACGATCAAATCAACACAGAATAATCTCCAGACTCTGGGTCAGATCAAAAATTCTTATAGTGACATGGATATTCATGGCAAGAAAAGAAAGGTGACACCTAAAGGCCTTGATTTGGTGTCTTTGGATGGAAACATAGATACTCTGGCTAAGGAATGGGAAAAATTTCTGGAAGGGCTGGAAAAAGCCAATAAGTTATCTTGGGTGGGGTTTGTTTATTTAATATCCTATGTCTTTTTTTTTGTTAGTTCTACGATGCTATTAGTTTCCTCTATGTTTTTTCTGTTGATGTTGTTTAGTCACTCTTTACTTTTGCTCCTGGTGGATCCTGATATTATGGAATTTTATAATATATTTTTGATTGGTTTGTAATGTTTCCATCCACTCTTATGGATCTTTGACTTTCCACAGGGAAGGGACCCCTCAACCCTTTTTCACCTTTTATAAAAAATAATCTATAGCTTCATGTTTTGTTGGCTTGTTTTGGGTGTTTTGGTTTTTGGGTGACTCTATTAAACATGTACATTACTACCCTAGGATTAACTAAAAAAAAGAATGAATAAGTCAATATGTGTGTAATATTTAACCAATATTCAGTGTTGCAAATCTGGTGATTTCCCCATATGTATAAGAAAGCTTTGGCTTGTGAACAATCATGGTGCAAGATGTGTTGTTTTTTAGGGTTTTTATAGATGGATAAGATACAAATTCCATATGCATTTTTTATGCATTATGTTAACATGCTCCACAATATCATGATCATAGAGAAGACATTATATTTCTCCTAGAATTAGCTAAATCCTTAACAAACAAATGAGTTTCTATGCCATAAAAAATTGTATATTATAATAAAGTTAGAGATCTTCTTCATAGTTAGTATATGAGGTTTCTGTGTACATGTTTCCTACTTCTCAAAATCTTTAAATTGTCTTCTAAATGGGTCCAACAAATACCTAAATTTTAATTTTAGGCAGCTATACTTAGAACAAAGTGGATGATATTTCATTAATCAATGTAGATTACAAGAAATAGACAAATTTCTAGATAATCAAATCTTAATTAATAACTATAATAATCAAGTTTGATTTTTTTCTTCACAATGAGTGAATATATAAGAGGAACACTTTGATCAATTTTGATCAAGTGTATTATTGTTAATACTAGCCAATATTAATAAAGATAATTCATCGTCAATGTCTAGTACTTGTTAGTGTCAACCCTTTGAGTTTCTCTACCACTAAAAAATGTAATATAATATACTTCTCTTGAGTGAAAAAAAGAATTTTTTTAATAAAAATAAGGAATAGAATTGTATTATTATTTCAAATTAATTTTTATTTTATCATGTCAATACTTTTTAGAACAAGATAAAAATTCAAACTTTCTTACCAGTTCTCAAAAAAATTTGGTGGCCAACACCAAACACAAGTGACACCTTTGAAAAAAATATTTTTCCTAAGAGAGGTGAAAAGACTATACATAATTGTTTTAGAGGGACCCATATTTATATAGCCCCACGTAGATTTTAACTACCCAACCATCTAACAGTTAAAATTTAATAAATTAAACTATTTAAATAGGATTATTTAATTCAACCCCAAAGGTCCAGTTAAATAGAAAAAAACTTAATTTAACTTAAGAATTTGGAACATGGAATATAAATTACATTAAAATAAAAAATAATAAAAAACATGAGACAAGATTTTACATGGGAAAACCTCATATGAGGTAAAACACCCACAACCATAGATTTTTCCCATTGATTTAAGAAATTACAAATGTTTACATAGTCCAATAATCTTCCCCGCTTCACTTCTCTCACTTTTCCACATTATTATGTTTTACCGAGCCCGAGTGCCATTTTTAAGTGGGGGTGGTCAGGTGCGACTTCCTGAGACACACCCCTCCACTTTAATTGATAAAATCAATTAAGCTATAAAATTAAGTTTATATTTAATAAATATAAATATTTCATATTTTTATTTATTAATTATAAACTAAGGTTTATAAATATATTTAATACATAATAAAATATAACTTAATAAGATAAATTTAAGGGGCTAAACCCACTTATTATTATTGTTCTAACACTTAGTACATGTCGAGGTATCTTCTCTAACTTATTTAGTCTTACACAATGATATGTCAACAAATTCTTAGAATTAAATGCATAAAATATATAGACAAATTCAACTTAATAGGATAGAACCCTCAATTCTCATGTTTCTCATCCCCATGGAAAATAATAAGGTTTGGTTAGCTTGTGATATCATGACCTGAATGACTTGTATGGGTTTGAGTTGATATATCCTCCATCTAATATTTCAATTCCATATTATTTTTTGGGTCATTTACTCCCTCTGGGTTGGCCTTGTCATATCATTTTTCCTTTGGAACCATATATAAGGAAACTAACACTACCTCATTTTAGACACCTAGTAAGAATATGGTGCTACATTGATATGCACACTTCCTACACGTGTAAAAGGAACCCAATGATCTCTAAATATTATGCACATTCATTATGGAAACAATCACTACAGGTATAAAACATCATACCAAGTTAGGGAATCAAATTATCTCATTGAAAACAACTCAAATATCCCCATTCCATGTATTAGATAGAGCCAAACACAATTCAATCATTTTCAAGGAGTTATAAATTTCCAAATCTAGTTGCATTCATTTATATATCACATGTTAGGTGGATAATGGTGTGTGGCTTGAGGCCTCTTTAGAGTAGTTTCAATGTCAATAATGCAAGGATTGTAATTCAACCCAACTAATTTTTGTAATGTAGGTTATCCCACCCATGGGTAAGTTTGAGACATAAATCAACATATTTAGAGGGATTCACAACATGAGCAAAAATAATCATTTAATAATGAAAAATATTTCTAGGAAAGAGACAACCTCGAGAAGTTACAGAACTAGATTCAGAGTAAGTCCAAATTTGTATGAATGGTCTTGGAAGATTTGCACAGTCTTACACCAAGGAATTCTCCAGTCATATTTTTTAGGAAAAATGTATTCTTATGTTTAGATCTCCTAGTTTTAGTAGTCTACACACCTAGAATCTCCCAGAATCATATGTAAATAACTAAGAGTACGCATCCCCTTATGTTTTCAAGTCCATAATCTATGTTATACATTAGTTGTAAGAGTTATTGCATTACTATGATATTACATACTTAATGTTTGAAGTTAACTAATCAAAATAACCTCATGTAGCTCCCATTTACAACCTCTTAGTGTACTTAGCTCACTCAAGCCAAATGTTAAATCTAATAATGGTGTAAACAACCATATGATTATTTAAAATTCATGGACTTTGCAATATAATGGAAAATATAGATTTCTCAAAATTAATTTTATATGACGCCAATGGCAACACGAAAGATAAGAGATGCTTATTATTGTGGATGGTACTCTAATGTACCATTATTCCAAGTATAAGTCCTTGAAATGTGGCTTGGAGGAAACAACACATCTAGAATTTCACAACATAAGTGTATTTTCCCACAAAATGCTTGTTGAGAATCATATAAATCCGGTGTGGTTTTCTAGAAATATAATTATTTTCACCCTACAAGCTTAAGCCATAGAGTTTGTATTGTTATTTGAGAAATGTTCATATGTTCATGTAAAGTCCAACATAGGTAGGATAGTTGTATGTCAGCTATCAAAATACACTATAAATGATGAAGTGACATCCTTGTTAGAAACAACCAACATTTGGAATATAAAAAAAATAATTTTGTATGAATCATATTGTACTTAATGTTGTTTGTATGTATGTCACTTTAAATGGTCTTTTAATATGAAAATTGTATACAATATATATATTATTTTCTATTCGATGCATGATTTTTATAGTTTGATTCATTATTTAATTTGTAATATGGGTGTTGAAAAGAAGTATAAATTATATATTTTTAGATTATTACTAAAATATTAACGTAGTAGAAATAGTTGAATATGAGATAAATAACTAAGTCAAAAAGGAACATTATAGAGAGATATAATCCTAGTTTAATATATGGATGCTTTCCCAACACACACAATGAGGAATTGAAATGAATTCAACATAAAATAATGTTCTCTAAATTGTTGCTTCTTGTTACATGTAACTATCTAAAAATCAAATTTTGCCTCCTTTTATTTCCATCATCAATGTTTTTGACTTAAGGGATATGTATTTTAGAATAGGATGTGGTTGAAATATATAAAAGGAAACCCTCATGTAAAAGAATGTAAGGGAATATAAAGGACGAATTCACTCAGTAATAGTAAATGAATTAATTTACTTTTCATTTGACCGATGTGCATGAAATATCACATGATGTAAGCTCTTAATTATTCTTTATGATTTATTGATTTTTCCTAATTTTGGATTAGCAAGTAGCTAAGTCAGCATTGAGGATATCCACATCAATAAGGAGTTCATAAGATACTAAGGTGAGTGCGGATGATCCTATTTTTTTATTTCCTAATTTTCATGGAATATCTTATAAAATTATGGCTTTTTTGTTATTTATCATTTTTCAAATAAGATGTAGGTGAGAGGAGAATCACAAGGACACCCAAACAAAACATAAGAATGTTCATAATTCTCTACACTTATATATTTACTTAGTTTTTCTAAAGATATTTATGTTAATAAGTTGTAAAGATTTTCATTTTTGGAATATCTTTTTGTTTCTATGACTAACAATATTTTTTTGGGATTTATGAATGAAATAGGATGAAGATCCTCCCAAGGATATTATAGGAAAAATTAGATGTTGAGGAGGAGCATAATTATACAAATGAGATAAAATTAGATGTTTTAAAAATACCTTTTAATGGTCATTATTTGTATGTCATACTTGTTGTTTACATCAAAAATTAAATAATATGTGTTTACCTACTTCATATGGATTAAAACATGAAAAAATGCATAGTAAGATTTTGTATATAAGTTATCCAACATTCAGAGATAAAATTACATGTAAATGCTATAAAGAAATGATTTTTGATTAGCGATCATTCCAAAATATAGTACAACATAAGAGGATGAGTTGTCTTGGCATTTATGATGTTTTATCAAGTGTTCTTGATTGAGTTAGGGAGAACAAGTTGTGACTAGGGAGAATGTGCTTTATCTTTAAAATGGATCCCTGGAAACTCACTCAATGCTAGTGTTAGAACTAGACACTAGTGTGTGGTGATTCTATCTTTATTAGTGCTAGTGTCTAGACCTATTTTATTATTTTTATTATTTTTTGGGTTTCTTTTTCACTATATTTCATATATTCTTACACTTTTAATTATTCTCGAATGTTTGTGCGTGCACTTGAAATAACTAGAAAATGTAGTTTCTATACATGAGCATTTAAGGTTCATATCAGCACTGCATAATTTTTGGCTAAGAATGGGATTGCATGAGAATGGAGAGAGCATGGAATGAAGAGAGGAAACACATTAGAGTAAAAGGGTGGTTTCACATAAGTTCATAGGGACTTTGTAAAATGAATAAGAAGGAAGAGTTCAGGGTATGGATTACAAAATAGAAGAGGGTGAACAATATTATACGAAGGTTTTTGCAAAGAACATAATATAGTAGAGTGCACAAGTTTTTTCATAGAAATAAAGTAGTGAGGCATAAAATAATAATAAAAAATGGTTTGTGAAGTAATTCTGGTAGTGTAATAGGATTATTTACCAAATTAAGTTGATTGGAGGGATCCAAAGATTGCGAAAGAGTTATGCATAAAGGAAAGGAGTGAGAAAAGGGTAAAAGAGATTGAAAGAAGGGATTATGCAATGGTTTGAAATGTGAAGAAGGTATGTAGATGATTTAGAGGAGGCCTAGGATCCCCAAGGAAGGTCAAAAATATGGTGTAGCTTAAATGAAATATTGTGTAATAGACAAAGGAAAGTTTTGGAAACGGATTGCAAGAAAGGAGTTCATCGTAGAGTTAAAATTGGTTAACAATACAAAAAATCATCAAAAGGAATCTGATAAGGAGAGATGTGGAATAATGGTAAGTTGACTCCAACCACCCTATCAATATGATAAAAGTAAGTAATATCTATATGGAGGCATCTCATATAATTAACAAAGCTTAAATAAAATTTGAATATAAGTGGGTAGATTAGGAAGCATCTAGAAGGGAATAACCCACCCAAAGGAGAAATTCAAATGAGGAGAGAGAAGAAGGAACACGTGGCTATAAAGGAAAATTTCATCATTTTAGGGTTAGCTCAGGTGATAAGAAGGTGGATAAACGTTTTTAAATATGCAAGTGAGAGAACAAGAAACCATATTAGAGTAGTTAAGTCATTGTATACCATTATGTTTGATTTAAAGGGAGAAAAAAATTATACGTTAGGTCCTTAGGAAAAAAACCAAAATTGGTAAGATCTATAAGAGAGTATGTAGCTCCAAAAAGTGCAAATACATATAGATTCCATAAAGGCCTTTGATATTAATATGAATATGTAAGTATTTTATATAGTTCACTGTGTGATTTTGTATTAGAGCATCACATCCTACCCTAAGAGGTATTAGAGAAGGCTACTTTCCTACCATTGAGAAAGAAGAGAAGGTGAAAAAGAACCAAATATGAGGAAAATAATAAGATTATGTTTTCTAATCAAATTAAAATGTGGGTAGAGAATGCTATACAAATCCCGGAGTGAAACAGTGAAAGAGTTAGAAGGAAATCAAGAACTCGCCCAAAGTAGGAAAAATAGACACAATAGTGATGAGAAGGTTTGAGGAGATAATGCGAGAGATAAAGAGTTAAGTACTAGAATAGAGGAAGAATACCATAAAATATGTCTTGAAATTTTAGGCAATGACAAAAGAGAATAAATGGTGTGTAAATATAATGTGTAATAAATCCATGGGAAACTTAGTGGGGAGTTAGTGGTGTGATTATGTGATAGAGAGTGCATTAAATGTGTGAGAGGAGATAAAACTCGATGGACATTCGATGGAACAAAAAGATGGATTGTGCGGATATTGTGTGAGAAGTGCACAAAGGGGAGAAATATGAAGGAGAAGTCTCTTAGGAAAAAATAATGCTGTAAAATATTTGATGGATGTTTATATGTGTGTGAGGAGAGAGGGAATCAAGTGGATGAATGTCTTGGATCATGGAGAAGAGACAACCAATGAAGTGGAAACAAGTTCATGGAGAACATACAAAGGGAGAAATGTAAGACATGGAAAATTTAAGAGCACCCAAGAAATTTCAAGGTGATGAATATTTCCATAGTGGAGTCATGAGGAAATAGAAGACAAATATCCTATACAAGGTCAAGACCAAGGTATAACACCACCTAGTGGTGGTAAATAGTGGGACAATTGATAAATTAGTGGCAGAGGAGATGGTGCAGAAGTCAGGATTTGTATGCATGTGGCATCCTAACCCATACAGAGTGAGTTGGTTAGTATAAGGTCAAGAGGGCATTGTAGGTGAGGAATGAAAAGTGGATATGAATATCAAGAAATTTAGTGATTGAGTATTGTGTGACATCCTACCAAATTATTCTTTCGATGTCATTTTGAGGAGGATTTGGTGATGTGAAAAGGATATTCTCTACGATGGGAGAGAAAACATAGTGAATATGTGAAATGATGGGAATAAATTTCATCTATCCCTATTAACAAAGGAAGGAATAGAGTACCAATTCCATATGTTGAGCATGCATGAGAGATCAGTGAGGAAGTACATAGGAAAAATAAAAAATGTCTTATTGAAAAGTTGAGAAACTGATAAAGGGAGAATATGAAGTCACCTGGGAGTGTGTAAATAAGAAAATACAATAAGGGAAATTCAAGTGAGTGTATTTTGGCCTAATGGAAGTGCACATAGATATTTTGTAACAAGAAAAAGGATATGAAACGAAAATGGTGGCAAGTGTGTGGCTAGAGGGCATAGAGGAAGAATTATTTCAAGTGTGTGGATTCCAAGGAGTAGACCAAGCTCAAGGGGAGTGTGTAGCTAAAGAAATAAGAAAATGAAAAAGGAGTCATAACTAGACATGAGGGGTTTAAAACTAAGTGTGTGTGTAATGAATTTTTTCTCAATATATGAGAATGGGGTAATAATATCTAAAGAAACCCCAAAATATTTGGAACAAACAAATAAAATCACCATCAAATTAGAGATAAATAAGAACTACCTATTTGCATAGATATATAATCTTGAAACAAACAATCAATCTCTAAACATGACTATATTATTTCTCTACTCCATGAAAGATATCTATAAATTAACCTATTAAAGCTCTAGAAATCAATTATGTGTTTATGCATGTCTCAAAATATTAAGAATGGAAGCTCAACATTAATGGATTCTCCCATTTACCTAAAGATTTGAAAGGATTTAGTGAATAACACGTAAATAGCTCAAATATGAAATGAAATGACTCTAAAATGACTAAAGCATAACCTAAATCAGAAATGAGATGAGAGAGAGAGTTATTATGAAAATGTGGGAGGGGTACTCTTCTATTTATAGTTTTTGGTTTGGAGAAAAAGGTGTTTTGGATGCATGTGGGACTAAAAAGTAGTCAACAAGGTGATTTTTAGAAAAACACATTAGGAGGTGTGAACCAGATTTGGAAGGCTAAGTGGTTATTTAGAAGGTGAGATATTTGTTTAGAAAGTCAAATTATCATTAAAAATTCAATAAGAGGGTTAATTAACCTAATAAAGGTTAATTAAAGGGAAAACAAACTTATAGAAGATGGTTAGAGAGGGATTAAAAGATTTAGGGGGTTTAAAAGAGGTTAGAAAGGGTGATTTGTTGGTGTTGTGTAGCAAATTAATACGAGAGTAGGATAGTTAGTATGACCTTGGTAATAAGATCATGTAGACCAAACTATAGGTGTATACATTTTCCGCTCTTTGAGGTGACGTGTGCGACGTCACTTCAAAGAAAGTAGACAAGCATAAACAAGTAGAAAAGTTTTGAAGGGGTAGAAGAAAACATTGTAAGATGAAGGATGGACCCTCGAGTGTCAATGGGGTGATGGAGGAACATGATCAACAATAGAGAAAGAGAATGGAAGAAATAAGAGTACAAAGAAAAGGACGATAGAAGATAAAATAACAAGAAAAAGGTACATTGAGCTATCCACAAGGCATTGTTATATAAAGAATTATTATTCATCATATTGCTAGAAATCTTCATCATTGGTCCTTATTAAAATATAAGCATGTGAAACAAGCATAAAAAGACATAGAAGGCCAAAATATAAACAATCGTCTATTGCTAAAAATGGCCAACTCCATGCAACATACACGAATGCAATGTAATACGAGAAGCAAACAAACTCCTCTAACAGGGAAATAAGTACAATCACACAAACTCAAACCAAAAAAGTTCAAGATAGTTACACAAATAATTTGTTATCAAGATGCAATCCAAAATGTTTTGATAAATCACAAGGCTTTAAAATGATGCCCCAATAAATTTCTATATGCAAGGGAAAGGATGGATGCAACTTAGGTCCGATGAAAAACAAGTGTTCATAGCGAAACAATATCAGGAAACTTGTGCCCTAGAGTATCAATGAAGTAAGAAACATAGATTTTGTAAATGATTTTGAGATTCAGATGATCCGTGATTCGTTGTCTCAATACGGGTGGAAATACCAACAAGATATGAGATGAATGTCGTGTGAAAGATATAGATTTCAGCTATAAATGAGTTGTTTTGACCAATTTTTATCCATTTTCAAAGTGTTTAAGATTTTTTGGATTTTTGGATGATTTTTAAATTTTTAAATTTTTGATCACTCAGAAGAATTTAGGAAGTGGAATATCTCCTAGAAGCATGCAAAAATGCCCAAGCGCTACGTAGCACTTAGTGCTCTAGCGTAGCAAAAATTAGTAAAAATAATTATTTGAATATAAAAATAATCATTTCGGTGAGATGAAGAGGCATTAGAGTGATCACGACGGAGAAAACATGCCCATCATGACAACCTAATATACCAACCTGGGGGGAGGTAAATCAATCACGACCAGTAGATTTGTAGCAAAGCTCTTGCAATTTTTTACCACGAGTGGGTGTGAGAGCATTAGAGTGAGATGATGAGGCTAACAAGTAGGAGGAGACTAGTAGATCACATTCGCAATTACCTTTGGAATGTAACGGATGGACTCTAAGTGAGTGCCCCATCCCTACTTTGTCTTTTAAGCCTTTAATGTCATTTTTAGGCATAGATTAGGGTAAATTTGATGTATGTGCGTGCACGCATGCATCAAAAATATGGGTACACATATGCATACGTGTCGAAAAATGGGTATGCACATGTGTATCCATGGAAGAAGGTGTGTATGTGTTAGGAGGGGGAAAATAGGGACACACATGTATGCACATCAAAGGACAAGAAGATGCATTAAAATAGACGTTTATGCATCCTGCATAGGTAGGATAATGAGATGGGGGTGGGCATACACGTCAAGATGGAGGCACATGCGTCAAAGTGGAGGCACATATGTGTTGAATGCATAAATGTCAAGACAGGTGTGCATGCGTCGAAGTAGGCACACATGCACCAAGGGAAAGTGTATAATTTACCCTTGCTAATAGTTAGCCAAGTATAGTTGAAAATAGACCATGTTGTTGTAGAAGAAAAGTTAAAATTAGTATGTTAGATGAAAGAAAGAAGAATTTTACTAGAAAACTAGGTATAAGTAGATAGAAATGTAACCCTAACACATATATCATTTGTTTATGTACAACAGATACTACCCGTCCTTCACAACCGAGAGAGATACGGTCATCTTGCGGCAATAGAAGCACAATTCGATGAGGAGGATCGAAAGATATTGGATATTATTTTATATGTGACAGTGCTAGCTTACGTGGTTGACATGCCACATATTACTCTGGATCATGGCCTTCTGACATCCATAGATGAGAGATGGCACAACGAGAGTTAGTGTTTTCAGCTCCCTATTGGAGAGATCACTATCACACTAGAGGATGTATAGCGCATTATGCGGGTCTCTATCCAGGGTGATTTGATTTAGTATATGAGTCACCAACCTGATATCAACCAGTGTATTCTAGATATATTTAGTGTTCTAGTCATACCTCACTGTAAGATGACAATCAGACTATCTTAGTGAATAGAGGATCCCGAGCTTGATCGGGTTGTAGTTTATCTGATAACTTTTATCAGTGGAGTTTTAATCCCTAGAAAAAATGGAGCTTCATTTCTGCTTGGCCTCATTGGAATGATACGTGACTTGATCAATGGTGAGACATATTTTTGGGGCCAGTGCATACTGGTGCACTTATACTAGGATTTACATTTGATCACATACTACTATCAGAAGATGTTAGAACTAGCTAGGTTTCTACAGATTTGGGCATGGGACCATATTGCTATTGTTCTCCTTACATGTGTAATGAGAGTTTGAGCTCCAGAGGATCCTTCCCCTATGGGCTTGGTTCCAATTGGAAATGACATCCAACCACACATGGGATATTCATACCATTACTATAATTAGTTAGATGATTTACAACAGGCTGCAGTAGTATGGAGGCCATACAGATAGTTTCAGTGGCCTTAGGATGGCCTAGATCTCTGCACAACAATAGTTGAGCACTTCATGTTGGGAAGCTGCAACTATATGTGGGAGATTTACAAGGTGGATTGGTGTCATATATAGTTTTATATCACCCAGGACGTACTCGGGCCATACATGTGGTATGCTCGCAAGGCCAAAAAGTACTATGATATGGGGCCACAAATTACCAGGGACAGAGCATTGACCAATTTTTTACAGGTGGTGCCAACTATTTGCGTACCCTTGAGACAAGTCCAAGATCCGGGCTGTACTTCAGAGTATGCTTCATGGTACCATACAGTGATACCTCGTGGATTGACAATTTTTAGAGCTGCCTACGATGCAAGAGTGAGTGTGCCCCTAATGGGGCCTCATAGTGGTGATGAGGGAGGAGGTGATGGAAAGGAAATGATGATGATTATTATGAAGTGATGGATAACACCATGATGGGGGTGGGGGACAAGGTCCTCCACTGTAGCAGCCACATAAACAAGAGCCCAGGCTTAGGCAAAGACAAGCACCTAGGGCTCTAGATATAGAGTTTCCTCTAGTAGGAATTCCAACTGGGACATATGCCCTATTACAACAGGTGTTTCAACAACAACATCTACCACCTCGTGCTCTAGGGGATGGTGGAGATGATGGAAGTGGCGGGTGAGAGAAACTAGGCAAGGGCGTAGTTACAAGCCATGACATTAGAGAGAGCTTAGGGGAAATCCTAGGCCACTTAGGGTGAGGATGGTGGAGCATGGTAACACCAGATCAAGAAGTTAACAATGCAAGGTGCTCAGATATTGAGCCTCTTACATCAGGCATAGACACATGCTCAGAGTTTTATTTCTTAGAAGGATTAGGCTCAGGCCTAGGTGCAAGATTATATCATTTAGAGAGATCATGCATGAGCCCAAGTCTAGATCATTACTACAGATAGAGATTGGGAGGCTGCTGTTGCAAGACATGCCCATGCTGATATGGGTTGACTAATAAGAGAGTGAAATTTCTGCTATATAAGCAGCCACTTCTTTTGGAGACACATAGATGATTCAACATATGATGAGAGCCAGTTCCAAGACCTCATATTACAAGGATGCTTATTACAGAGTAGTACCAATAAGGTAGCAGGTCGCACCTTTTGATCAGCTAGATGTGAGTAGGACAGGCTCCATATCATGGTGGTTAGGGTAGTCAGTTAGATCAGTTCAGTAGCCAACTAGACAACAAGGTGGTACACCAGGAGCCAACCCCTCACAGGCACTTCCATTGTTTCATCCTCTAGGTGATAAACCAAGCATCCCCAGAGAAGGTGAAAGTCATGGTTGAATCTCCTTATTATACATACATATGTATGTATGCATGCCTCTTATGAAGGATTTAATCGATGAGTGTATTGATGTATCATTTTTTTATCATGCCTCTTGATGAAGGCTCAATTTTGATTCATGCCCTTTAGATGGCAGAGTTATATTGATGATGTATATCTTATTTTGAGACAAACATTTATACCTATATATATGGACATTCAATGGTTTTTTTTCATGTTTTATGTGCTCTTATGATGATGATTCATATTTACAGATGTATGAGTGTATTATGATGAGGTATGATTTCCCATTTCCTATGTATACTCATGCTAGATAGCGATGTTGTACCACATGTTTGTATATTGATGATATATCCTTAGATGATATCATATGTTTTGGACACAAGATATTCTAGTTTTATGCTAGCATTTAGGATCATAATAGATGATATTGGTGTGGGGGGGATATATTTGTGATCATGTGCAACCCCTCTTGCCCCCATTGATGATACGATATGTGATGATTAGCTTAATATACATGCATGATGTAAAACTTAGCATTTTTGTATATATGATGTATTATATGATGTTATATGTGATGAATGGTAGATCATAAATGTGATAACAAATAGATGTGTAGTAAAAAAACAAGCACACGAGAAAAAGTTAACAAAACAAAACAAATATACACCTACAAAAACACACAAAAAAATGAACTAGACATGAATTCATGCAAATCCTAACAACATATTAAATTGGCATTCAATCTAAGTAAGTAAAATGAATCCTAATAGATGCATACATCAGACAACGAAAACATAACAATATCTTACAAGTATGAAAGATAAAAATGAACTCAATACAACACACAATTAAGTCAAACAAGATTCAATCTAAGGTAAGTAAATGAACCATTATTTTAAATCATACAACATGAAGAGATACTCACAATCAAAACTATACAAACCGACAACTAAAAGTAATTGAATCACTACCTTGTTTTTTGTGGGACAACATTGATATATTCTCAAATGTTTTTGGGTTATCCCGAAAGATAAGTTTTCAAGGATATTATTTACATTGTTTTTGAGGTTTCCCTAAGACAATGTTATGATGTTGATGTAGCTTTGTTCCAAGGGGAAATTTTTAAATGTTTAGATTTTTGTGTATCTTTTTTTGAATGTTTTTTTGTATTTTTTGAGGTCATGTTCCAAAAGATATGTACAAGAACAAAGAAGCACAAATGCCCCCAGTGTAATGTGGGAATATACAAATGGCATAATTCCTCACACATATGTATGAGAAATTGGAATGTGAAGGCACCTCCAACATTAGATGGGAATATACAAAAGCACATCCTTCACTTGGATATAAGAACAAATAAGCTAGGTCATGGATTTGCAAGATAAATTTGGTATGGTTCCTAGACCTAGTAAAGGAAATTAATGCTATATAGTAGTGAGAGTTACCCATCTAGATGAAAGAATAGATTGTGATCTATGAATCCTCTTTGAGTGCAAAAAGCATGTTTTCACCCAAAGACCTACCCACTGCGCCACCATTGTGTGGTTTTCACATGTCGACAACCTGTTTTTTCTTTACTATTTTCTTGATTTTTTCATGTTTTTCTACTTTTTTAGTTCTTATGTAATATCTACACCATGCTTAAGCATGGAAGCACTTGAGATGCATGGCTATCATAGGTTCCGGAAGCTCTTCACCATATGAGTATGCTAGTTTATAAGCTCTTAATCTATATTTAACAACCACCACATAAGGCCTTAATCAGTTAGCCTTAAATTTACCTTTCTTTTCTCTATCCTTGACAGTGTTCTTCTGATTTTATTTTAGAATTAGATCACCTACATAAAATTCATGATGAATGATTTGTTTGTTATATCCTATTGATACTCTGTTCTATAAAACCTTTAGGTGATTAAGTGCTCTCATACGCTTCTCATCCAACAACTCTAACTCTGCCAGACGCGCCACTCTATAATCTTCATCCTTATCAAAATAGTCTCAGAGAGATATTCTTAGGGAGGGAAACTTCACTTCCAAGGTTATGATGGCTTCAGTTCCATAGACTAGTGAATATGGGGTCGCACCAGTAGGGGTGTGGATGGAAGTTTAATATGCCCAGAGGGTGGGATGTATCTATAAGTGCCAATTATGGCTAGTTTTACTTACCATTTTCTCCGTGATCCATACAAGAGTTTTATTGGTAGCTTTGGCTTTCCCATTACCTTGGGGGTAATCGAGGGTAGACCACTTAAGCTAAATATGGAAGTGTTGGCACAATGTTTTAGCTATTTTGTTCTTAAACAACTTACCATTATCTGTGATAATGGCGAAGGGGATACCATAACAGAATATTAGATGATTCATGATGAATTTGGAGATTTTCACATGAGTTACATAAGTAAGAGGCACAACCTCTACCCATTTAGTAAAATACTCAGTGGTGGTGATAATGTGGGTGTGAAAATATGATGAAGAAGGATGGAGCTTTCCTATGAGGTCTAGGCCCCATTTATAAAATGGCCAATGAGTGGTGATAGGCTGCAAAGCCTGTGCTGATGCATGTATCAAGTTTCCATACTTTTGGCATAGCTCACACTTCTTTACAAAATGACAACTGTCTACTTCCATGGTGGTCTAGTAATAACCTACCATTAAGAGATTCTTAGCCAAGACCATACCACTAGTATACACTCCAAAAATACCTTCATGTACTTCTTTAATAACATGGAAGAATTTGGTAACATCTAAACAATGAAGTATATTCCCTCTCGTAGCCACGACGATAAAGGGTGCCTCCTAGGAGGGTATAACGAGATATGCAATGAATAAGGTATTTCTTTTCAGAATGGGTAATTTTTGGGGGAAATGTGCCATCTTGTAGGTATCTGAATATAGGGTCATACCAAGGGGAGGATGGACCAAAAATTTCACATGCCAAACAAGATTCTGGAATGTCGTATGTGGGTACACATAAATGCTCTATAAAGAAGGAAATTTTAATTTCCTGAGGTGGAATGCATAATGGTGATCTAATAGTATCCATGACATTTGCTGATCTATTATGTAACCTTGGTTTTTGCTCAAAGATGATGTGTGTAAAATATTCCTTCAAGGTTTCAACCAAATTCTTGTATGGAACAAGCTTTTCATCTTTAACCTTATACTCATCATTAACTTGTTGAATAATAAGTTAGGAGTCCCTAATGACTCATAGCTATCTGATATTCCAAGTGATATCCAACTTGAGGCCAAAAATGAGTGCCTCATAGTCTACAATGTTATTAGTTCATGGGAATCCCAAATGGAATGCTCTTAGGATAACCTCACTTGTGGGAGTGATAAGCAACACTCCTACTCCTGATTTTTGGAAGGTGAATGATCATTCAAAATGGACCTGCCACTCTACAAAATCTTAAACATACATCATGGATGCATTTGGTAGATCCAGACATAAAGGTTCCATCCTTGGTAAAGGAGATTCTACCAACTGATCAGCCAATACCTGTCCTTTCAAAGATTTATGGTTTACAAAATCAATATAAAATTCACTTAGGAGAATGATCCAATTAGTCATTCGTTGTGTAAGGGTGGGCTTGTATAAAAGTTATATGAGAGGGTCAACTTTGGATATTAGCTTGGTATTATTGTTAAGGAGATAGTTCTGAAAGGTAAAGATAGCTGCTAGGCAAGCCTTTTCCATCTTTGGGTAATTTAGTTCATAAGAAATCAAGGTGTGGCTAAGGTAATAAATTCCCTTTCTCTATGGTCTAGGTCATATTGGGAAAATAGTGCGCCAATAGCAAACTAGGTATCTAAAATGTATAATAGGAGAGGTTTTCCTGGGGTAGGTGACATGAGTACGAGAGGATTGATAAGGTATTTTTTAAGCAGTGTAAATGCCTTTTGACAGTCTAGTCCCTAGTTGAATGTAAAATAATTTTTGAGGAGATGTGTAAATGGGTGGCACTTATCCACAAGATGTGAAATGAAATGACGGATTTCCTATATCTTTCCTTGTAAACTTCTTAGTTTCTTGAGATTTGTAGGTGGAGGCATTTCTGTGATAGATGTAACCTTTGAAGGATCTACCTCTATTCCTCTCTATGAAATGATGAAACCTAGGAGCTTCCCTGAAAAAATGCCAAAGACACACTTCTTAGGATTCAAATGTACTTTTTAATCTCAGAGACGTTGAAAAATACATCTTATCACTTCAAGGTTCTCTCCTCTATTTTTGTATTTTGCCCAGATATAATCAATGTAATCCTCCATGATGTCATTCATCATGTCATGGAAGACAAATTTCATTACATGTTGATAGGTGGCCCTGACATTCTTGAGTCTGAAAGTCATGACCTTGTAATAAAATGTCCCCCAAGGGGTGATGAAAGCTATCTTATGTTGATATTCCTCTACAATTCGGATCTTGTTATAACCTGAAAAACCATCCATTAAGGATAAAATTTCATAACCTGTGGTAGAATTGAAAATCATATCAATATTAGGGAAGGGGAAGTCATCTTTGGGACATGCTTTATTGATGTCACGGAAGTCGGTGTAAATCCTTATGCCAACCAACTTCTTCTAAACTTGGACTATGTTATATATCCTGTAATGCCCTGTTTGTTATTTCCCCTAGTTCTTGACATGATGACCCTGTTGCTAAGCATGGGAGGGTTGTGTGCATGCTCTCGTTGACCGTTGTCAACTTTGTCCTTGTCGTAGTGAATATTTTGCACCCTCCCTCTCCTTCTTGCATTTTCGGGTTGTTGTCAGCACCCCAAACGATGGACTTGGTAGAGTCGTGGACAATTATCCAGTTAAAGGAAAATCTAGTTCTCACTTCTTCGAGTCTACCTGGTTGTCACCATTAATATGATTAATAATTATTATCATTATTTTAGCTATAAAAATCATAAAAATAATGTTTATAATAATATTATAATTTATATTTTTGATTTGTGTTTATTATTATTTTACTTAGTGTTACGGGCTATGGTTAATAAATTTGTGTGCAGTAACAAATAATAATAATAAAAACATTATTATTATTATTTTGTATGTTGATCGATGATTTTTTTTATTATTTTCTATCGTCGAATGTTATCAACATTAATATTATTTATCCTTATGTTATTTTATTTTATCGTCCCGATCGATCGATCCTCGAGTCACGTAAAAGGAGAGCCTGTTTGTTGGTGTTCCATTGTTGCGGAAGTGGTATGCATGTTTTATTTATTTTTAGTTAAAACAAACAAAAATAAATAAATAAATAAAATAAAAAGAATTAAAATTACAAAAGCTCGTGTTTTTGTGGGGCGGTTTAGGGAAAAAAGGGCGCTAGGGCTCCTTATGGGATTTTCCTTCCTTTTGTTTTGTTTTGTTTCATCTTTGTGGTTTTGAATGTGGGGAGAAGCTGCCACCATGGAGGGAGGGAGGAAGCTCTAGTTGGTTTTGCACACCCACCATAGGTTGAAGAAGGTGTGAAGGAGGAGGGTTTCTGTCTGAGACTATTTTTCCAAGGGTGTTTGTAGTTTTGTATGCTATGTGGAAGAAATTAGAAGTGGTTTAATGGAATGCAATGTTGTTGGGTTCGAACTGAAAGTTTTTAATCATGTTTGGGCACCCATCTCATGTCCAATGGAGTTTGATACATCCAAGGATGCACAAAAGCGTGGCTGTGCACAAAAAATGCCTCAAGGAGATGTGTTCTCTTGGTCAGCTACAAAAAACGTGGTTGTGCGCAATAAATGCCTTAAGGAGATGTGTTCTCTTGGTTAGCTACTCAAAAACGTAGACAACATTTAAAAAATGCCAAGATGCTTTAAAAATGCCCCTTACAGATGTAGTTTCATGGACAACGATGATTAAAAATGGATTTGTTGAAAAGGCATGGGCACTGTTTGATAAAATGCCTCAACCGAATCTTGTGCCATGGAATGTGTTGATTGTAGGATATGCTCAAAATGGGCTTGCTGAGAAAGCCTTGGAGGCTTTCAATTAAATGCAACTAGAAGGTGTAAAGGGTAAAGTTTGCTAGCATCCTTCCATCCTTTGGCAAAATTGGTGCTTTCGAACTGGTAATGGAAATCCACCAAAAAATAATCGAAAATGGATTTTTGTTAGATGTTGTTGTTGGGATTGCTCTCATAGATATGTATACAAAATGTGGAAGTATATAGAATGCACACAAGTTGTTTAACAATATGCCTCAGAGAAATGTGGTCTCATGGAATGCCATGATTTCAGGATATGCACATAATGGGCAACTTATTCTATTGGAAAAACTTCACGTGATTGGGAAGTTTGTGTGACATTGTGGAGATTAGATCGAGGTTCGTGAAATAGTTGATGAAATGCCCAAGCAAGATACTGAACCGAAGCCTGCAGGTTTGACTGACTCCGTCCCTTCTAGGCATGGTTCATCTTCCCTTACCTCTCATAATTCTCATGTTTTTTCAACTCGTTGCAAAAACAATGTAATGTCATGTCGAAAACTCACGAAGTCAAAATAACCTGTTTGCATTAAAATATGAACTTCTACCCTCATTCTGAGGTGATTTAGAAAAATTCCTATCCAACCAAATCTGCTACAACATTGTTTTATCGACCAGATGAAATTTACTTTCCAGAAATAATGTTGACCATTTCCCTGTTTAAAAAGTTAATTTTTGCATTTTTCAGAGACTCATTAAGTACTCTTTGTAACCCTGAAAATGAGATGTTAAGTTTCATTCATGTACCTTAGTATGTGAGGAGTCACCTTGACCTTTGAATCGACCCTGAACGAACATATGTGATCCTTTTGACACTCTTATAGGAGTCCTGTTACACTGGTTTACAGTAGTAGAAAGTTGTTAAATATAGAAAGTTGGCTTTCATTTTGAACCGCCATTTGAAACCTGGACAGAGGAAGTATTATCTGTTTTCACAAACCTCTAGTGTTCTTACTAGACAATTGCATGGTACTTTCAGTTTAGGGAAAAACACTTTTCTGGATAGTTTGGAAAATCCATTTTATAGGCCTTCGGTCACAGTTTGACGAGGTCAAAATGGACCAATTTCGACTTGTCACTCCAGAAAACTTGTCGCCATTTGAAAATGGCTTTCTAGTTTTTAGTCCCATTGACTCTGATGATTTCTCCTTATATAAGGGGACTTGAAGGAAGTGCCTCGTTGCATGCTCATCCATCGAATGTCAGTTTTGGACGTGGTTTTATGAGCCCTTGAGCCAACTTTTATTCATTTGCAGATGGGTCAACTACGACCAATGGCCCCAGGAAAACTAGCCGCCAAACGCAAACCATTTTCTTTTTCCCAATTCCATCAGTTACTATGAACTCATGGTATATCTGGGGATGTGTAGAAAGTTAATTATGGTATGCGTTCTCTTTGGAAGATAACTTTTGGAAGCGGTTTCTTAGACTCCGAACCCGTTTTGAACGTTTTTGTAGCTAGTAAAAAAAGGTAAAAATAGAAAGCTGTGGGACCCTCATCGGGTTGTCAAACCACCGTGGAAACTTTGGACACATGTAATTAACTATTTAAAACTCTACGGTATAACTTGTGTGAAATAGAACTTTTGACAAAATGGTGTTTCTCTCTCTCTTCCCTTCTTTTCTCTCCTGGGTTACAAAATGAAGTGAAATGAAATGCATTAAATACATGTCTCTAAATTTTTTTTCTCTTACTTGCAAATTGTAATTATTATTATATGTAAATGGGAAAACTAAAAAATGATAATTATGTTAGATTAGGGTGGATGCCATGCCAGCGATTTATTGTTGATATCTTGCTCACGTGGTTTTTACAGGATGAAAGAATGATGACGTAACAACGTTGTGTAATGCATTAATTATCATTATAATATATATAGTTCATTTTTTAAATGAATAAATGTATTTTGTAGTCTCATGTTTCAGAGGGTTATATTTGATAATTTTTTGCTATGTATGAGATGCTGGTTTCTAGGACATCTAAGAAATGTGCATTTAATCTTAGGTTTAATTCTGATTCAGAGAACACATGGTTAAAAGGGGTTGATATTTATATAAGGTAAATGAATTTGAAGTAATATCTTGTAGTGTATGTTTAGTGTTCAATAAATGATTAATGAGTCATCTTGTGCATTTATACTTTGTAAATGTAATAAAGAGTTTTAATCGAAAACACACTACCCTTGTTCAACATCGGGACATAACTTGTTTTTCATGTGCGATACTCCTTACCATAGAAGACATTGAAAACCGTAGGATGAACTTAATCTTTTCTCTCGGTGGAATGTCCTAATTTAGGAAAATCAGAGCTCAAGAATGGACTTATCGTCTTAGTTAGTAGGTTTAGTGACATTGTCTTAAACCCATCTTATAGGAGTGACACAATCAAACTTTTCTTGGAGTGTGTAGAGCTTACCCCTCCTTCGTAGTCTAGTGGACTACCTTGTCATTCAAAGATAGATTTAAAATTAAAGTTCTTCATCGACTGAAAACCTGGTTGGATCCAGATGACATGGTGGAGGTTGTGACTTAGTTAATTTTAGGTCTTATACTCTTGTTAATGAACCCCTTAGCCCCGCTCAACTAAATGTGTTACCTCGATTTCTCTCAACATAACACATGGGTCCTTTCAGGAAGGTGGTTTAGCATAAATTTGTCCTCTCGCTTAAAAATCACATATGGTTGAGGGGTAGACCCTTGGATGAAGTTGGAATTAATCTAAACCTTGTTTGATTTGGAGGTTAGCTTAGGGTGCTTGTGTATATTCAAGTCTCCTTATCTTTTTTTTGTCTTCAATAGGTTAGACAAATAGTTTGTAACTCCTTTTCAAGACAATGCAAAAAAAAAAGACCATAATGTGATGTAGAAAATAAAGCATATAAGAGTAAAGACGAGATTTGAGGTTTAGAAAAAATGCCACCCTTACAGACCTTATAACTCAATAAAACATATTATTTTGTTTCAAAGAATATGAATTGTTCTTGGTGTGATCAAACTTCGAGAAAACAAAGTAAATATATAGATCAATATGGAATTTCACAAGTATTTGAATTAGAGTAACTGTGGTAGGGAAATCTCTATTTCGTGATCGAGGAATGTTTTTGGTAAAAAAACTACCTTGTATCTAAATCTCCATTAAATCCTTTTATTGCATTCTAGATATCAAGTTACTTTCGCTTGAGTTGTAAGGTTAAAACTGTAGACATCGAATAAATGTTGGAGAAGAATATTCTTAACATAACAATAAGATAATTAAGTACTTTGTATGCAATTTGATTTATGCCAAATAAGTATGTTAGTTATGGAAATTTTTATAAAGTATAAGAAGCCAACATAAGATAGTCGAACTGTATTTTAGTTACGATTAATTTAAAGAAATGATGTGTTATGGGTTCGCCGTTCCTAAAGTCATGTTTCTTCTGGTTGGGTCATCGCTAGTATTTGTTCATTGGGAAAAGTGTAGCATCGACATGCCTATGTCATTTTCATGTATCTATGTTAGTCGATGACTTATGTGATTTTCATTTGTGAGTCAAGTTTCTGTACTTGAATCCCTTGCTGTGTTGTGTTTAGTGAGCAATGTAAGTCAAAATATATCTATATATCCTGGTATTTTACTGTTGTTTTTGGATTCATAAAATGTGGGCATTACATATGGTATCAGAGTAGAGGTTCATGCTCTTGAACCTCTAGGATGGATTGGACTCGTGATGATTCTGCATGATGGTGGTGGATGATGGAAGAGTAATGTGATATATGTTGTTATGTGAACTATGTCGTGATTGTGACCTTATGGAAGCACATGTGGTGCATGTCACTTAGTGTGTATTTGTTGTCATGTTGATGTGCTTGTGATGAGAGTATCGACTCTCATTTTCGTGGATTCAATGAGGAATCCATGTGTGATGTACCGCCTTGTTGTTGTGAACGAAATGATATTGTGAATTGCAGAGTGTTGAAACATTTTGACTTTATGTGATGAGAAGGTGTATTGATGCATTGCATGACAAAATTGATGTAAAGTGAATCACAGTTTATCGTGATGTCATCACCATATTGTGATTTGTTGTGTGCATCATTGTGTTGTATTACAATTGACTATATGTTGTAATGTTAGAAATTGTGTTCCTCATATGTATAATTCATGTAATATGTGATGGTTCATGTCGTGATTTAGGGGACAGTGATTACACTTTGGGTGTAGGATGTGGTAATGTGATGTATCATGACCCGTGAAGTAATGATTGTGTTATACCCAGTATATAAATACCATGTGTAAGACGCTATGGTTACATTGTGTGAATCACCATTGTGATAGTGATGTGGTATGTATATGTTGTGAACCTTACACTAGACGACCCGAAGGGGAGAAACTTTCAAGCGTGTATGTGTCGAGAGAGGAGGCATGGACCAAGTTCTCATAACCTTGAGTCGAGTACGAGTTAAGAAGTGGAGTCTTATAGAGACTGAAAACCCACTTTTATTTGTTTATTATACTTCGAGCTTGCTCAGTATATTATGGGTGCGCACCACCTTAGGATCAACTTATGTAACTGGAGTCCCCGACTCTTTCCTATTGGATTGTTCATTGAATAATCCTATGTGATTTTGGCTATGTTGATCCTTGTGGGAGTATGGAGGAATGATCCAGGCAGAGATGATGATAGTTACATTATTTTATATACTCATTTCTAGTTATGTGTATATTCCTATGAGTTGAGGCTCGATGTCCGAGTGCCAGCAACTTGATGAGTACCCCTTTGGTGGCAATATGAGGTCACATAGTAATTGTAATGTGTTATTTTCTCAATATGTATTTTATTCGTAAATTTATCATTATCTCTTTTAGCTAGAACCAGTCGTTTTTCTTGATTGACATGTTCTTATATTTTGGGAATTTATTTGATTGTTGCATTAACATTTGGATTTTGCACTAACCATGGCTAATTAGCCATTTTTTTTTCTTAGATTTAAAATTTCTTTTCACGTTTAAAATTTTATAGCCTTGCCGAAGGCTTTTGATTTTACCATTTAGCAATTTGAATGGATTGTTATGCTGGTTCTAATGTTGTAATGTGTTGGGTTAAGATCATGGGATTAACCATGGAGTGGTTGAACCTATGGACCCCGCTTCGTTGTATGGGGGGTACGCCCCAAGGAGTTACAGATAACTAGCGGGTTGTTGAATCACGAGTTATTATGTCACTTGGATTGGGGGTGATGGGGCTCTATGTGCCCAAGGCAATAGGGTGACCCGACCTCAATTTAAAGGAGAAAGGAGATGTGCCTCTATGGTTGAGTGACCTATTATTCTTTATGGCACTTTATGGTGGAGTGACGTGATATTCTCGATGGGGCTCTATGGTTGAGTGTACCCGCCTTGGTTTTGACACTATGATTTTTTTTTTCTCTATGAGAGGTATATGGAGTTATTTAGTGATGGTTTGTGAGGTATATGAAGTTGTTTTCTGATACTTTAGGAGATATATGGAGTTATTTCTTGATATTTTGTGATGTGTGGAGTTGGTATAGTGAGTTATGTGTACCCTTGTGATTCTTTTTGACACCTTGTTATGTTTGAGGCTTGAATCTTTCCTTGGTTGGTATGGAGTATTGGATATTGTCTTGGCACTATGTTGGTGCAGTCATGGATTTTTTGGGTCTTGTGATACCCGTTGTATATGTATCAACGTGTTGGTTTTGTTTGTCAGTCACATGTGTGTACTAGAATTTATGTCTATGACATAATTGGTTGAAATTATTTGTTATGTGGACTACTTGTTGTCATACCATGGGGGAATTAAAGGTCTTATGATTGGATACAGTCGGAAAAGTGTAGCAAGATGTTTCATGGGTCATTTGTGCTGTGTTGAGTTTTGTGTGACATCTTGATGTTAGTTCTAGTTGGGCACCCACAAACTTGAGACAAAAAAAATCCAAATAATGAATATTATAACCTTGAGAGAAGAAATACTTTAAAAAAAAGAAAATGTTAACTAAGTAATAAGGTAAAATGGAACTACCAATCTTCATTGAACGTCGAAAGATAAAATTTCTACCTGATGTTCCTAGGGCCACCCCATGGCCATGATTTTGTGTCTAAAATCTCAAACCTTAGAGTGTGACTTCTCCCATAAGTATTCCTTATGGCTTACCATTTCTCTTTCTTCATTGTATGTCGCATCGAGGACAATGCTTTCTTAATGGGAGGAGAATGTAATTCCCCATTCAATGTTTCCCCTAGTTCTTGACATGATGACCCTGTTGCTAAGCATGGGAGGGTTGTGTGTGTGCTATCGTTGACTGTTGTCAACTTTGTCCTTGTCGCAGTGAAGATTTTACACCCTCCCTCTCCTTCCTGCCTTTTTGGGTCGTTGTCGGAACCCCAAATGGTGGACCTATTAGCGTCGTGGACGATTATTCGGTTAAATGAAAATCTAGTTCTTGCTTCTTTGAGTCTGCCTGGTCGTCGCCATTAACATGATTAATAACTATTATCATTATTTTAGCAATAAAATCATAAAAATAATGTTTGTAATAATATTATAATTTATATTGTCGATTTGTGCTTGTTATTATTTTACTCAGTGTTACGGGCTATGGTTAATAAATTTGTGTGCAATACAAAAATAATAATAATAAACGACATTATTATTATTAATTTGTATGTTGATCGGACAATTTTGTTTTATTATTTTCTATCATCGAATGTTATCAACATTAATATTATTTATCCTTATGTTATTTTATTTTAATCGTCCCGATCGATCGATCCTTGAGTCATGTAAAAGGACAGCCTGTTTGTTGGTGTTCAATTGTTGCGGAAATGGTATGCATGTTTTATTTATTTTTTAGTTAAAACAAAAATAAATAAATAAATAAATAAAATAAAAAGAATTAAAATTACAAAAGCCCATGTTTTTGTGGGGCGGTTTTAGGGAAAAAAGGCGTTAGGGCTCCTTATGGGATTTTCCTTCCTTTTGTTTTGTTTTTGTTTCATCTTTTTTGGTTTCGAATGTGGGGAGAAGCCGCCACCATGGAGGGAGGGAGGAAGCTCCAGTTTGTTCTGCACACCCACCAGAGGTTGAAGAAGGCATGAAGGAGGAGGGTTTCTAGCTGAGACTATTTTTCCAAGGGCGTTGGTAGTTTTGTATGCTATGTGGAAGCAATCAGAAGTGGTTTAATGGAATGAAATGTTGTTGGGTTCGAACTGAAAGTTTTTAATCATGTTTGGTTGCTCAAATCATGCCCAATGGAGTTTGATATAGCCAAGGATGCATAGAAAATGCCTCAAGGAGATGTGTTCTCTTGGTCAGCTACACAAAAATGTCATTGTGCACAAAAAATGCCTAAAGGAGATGTGTGCTCTTGGTTAGCTGCTAAAAAACGTGCACAAATTTTAAAAAATTCCAAGTTACTTTAAAAACGCCCCTTACAGATGTAGTTTCATGAACAACGATGATTAAAAATGGATTTGTTGAAAAGGCGTGGGAAGTGTTTGATAAAATGCCTCAATTAAATCTTGTGTCATGGAAAGTGCTGATTGTAAGATATGCTCAAAATGGGCTTCCTGAGAAAGCCTTGGAGGCTTTCAATCAAATGCAACTGGCAGGTGTGTTATCTTGTAAAATTGACAAGGGAAATTTTGCAGGTAACCATACAAAATTTTTGTTTTGGTTCCTTGTTGAGGTCCCTTAGTGTTTAGAATGACATACAAATCCCTTTCCGGAAAAAATGGTTTTTCGAACTTAGTCATTTGGTCGTTTTTTGGTTGGGCGTAGTTTTTATTCATGCAACATCAAATGAAACTGTGCCCCCTCCTTTCCTTTGGCACATCCTTCGGAGTGTTGACATTCCAAAAGTTGTGCCTTCCCATGATGCACCTTTCAAGCATATGCCAAGGCACATGCACCATCTTGTCGACATTCAAAATTTTGCGCCCCTAAATGGTGTGCCAAAGCGCTCAAAAGGCAATGTTGACAACACCAAATTCGTGCCTAAGGCGTAAATATTTTCATGTTGGCATCTACCTGGGTGCGCCTTGTAAAAATTTGGTGGCACATTTATTACACGTTTTTCTATAAATAGGCACATCCGACCTATCATTTTCACGACTAAAAAACGTGGAAAAAGGTTATTCTTCTACATTTGTAAGCGCTCCTGTTAGCCCCGTATGTTGCTTTCCGTCACATTCGTGGACCCTGCATCATTTCCTCCATCTTATATATTCCTAGTAATTGGCCCTTGCTCTTCTTGTGTTTTTGTTCTGGGGTTTTGGTGTTGTTTTTGGAGGTTTTTATTATTAAAAAAAAAGAAAATTGAACCTAAGAAGTAACACAACCCCCTACCCATTTTGTAAATCGACCCACTTTTAAAATGGTTTTACCCTCCTTCCAAATTTGCTAACCTGGAAGGCCTTGTCTCAAAAATGAATCCCTGAACCCTCTTTCCTCTGTTCCCCTCACTAAAAAATCTGTATTGTAAGATTTAAAAACCACAAAATCCTGCCAAAAGAGGGAAAATTATAAAGAGTTATCAAACCCATGGTTTTTATTTGGCGTAAATGTCATTGTTGTTACACCAAACACAGTCACACCAAAGGGGTGCGCTGTCCCCGCATGCAACATCTCCCTTTCCTGCGCCTTATAAAAATTCCTAAATCCTAACACAGGTGCAAGCACAACCACACCTACACGTACATTTAAATGTCGTGTAGACCTTTCCTGCATTGCACCAAAAGCTAAAACATTGGTGCACCTTACCTCAATGATGCACCCTTTTGAACATACGCCCTTTGGCGCATCGTAATGTTTAGCAACATATATAATATCTATGCAAATGGCGCATTCTGAACCATTGCTACACCAAATAAATCTGTGCCCAGTTAAAACCCTTAATATGGCACAAGTGCACACATCATATGACACCAACATCTGAATGTTGTGTATAGTATTTCTTGTACCCTGCACCCCTTTTACGTTGTTTTCTTCCATGCAACACTCTCCAGAAGTGTGCCTTGCTTTTCTAACCTTGTAGCCTACAATAGAATTGCACCTTGTGCCTAGAGGCTTGTAAATTAATAACTTTTCATTCTGTAAAATTTTTTAATGGACGATTTAACAGCTAACATGGCTCTTCTGTGATGGACTTCCCTAGATTCTTCTTGCATATCAACATCTGAACTCAAATTTTCACATGTATTCATCAAGTAAGAAGCCAACCAAGCCTAAAGGTAAAGCCAAACTCACAGAAGAAGAAATGAAGTAAAAATACCAAAGGGTCAGGATGCCTGAATCCCTTACGGAGTGTGACTTGGACATTAGGGATTCAGAACTTGGTCATATTGATATGGAGGAATTCTAGGCCAAAAACCAAGAAGGTCGTAGGTAGTCCATGGATGGAAAAATTAGTCAGCAGTGGTTTACATTTCATTACAAAAATTCCCGTGAGCATAGTAAACAATGATTTCATGATGGTGGTGGGTCTTTGTTACAATAAGGACACAAGATGTGTCGAGAATGAGAAGGGTGAGGTAATAATCAACCTCACTGCCCGACATTTTGAAATTATGTTGGGTATCTCGCACCACCAGACATTTTATGGCAATAATCCAGGAAGACTGCTTAAAACCATGGAATGAAAATGAAGACAAATGCATACAGCTTATGAATGAAGTATATTTGAAAAAAAAGAAGGTGGTGAGAAGGTGGCCGCAAGTTATTCATCACAGCAACTTCTCAGAGGAGCTGAGTGACACCATCACCTTCTTGAGCAGGGGTGTTTGGGATTCCTGATGCCCATTTATTTCACAAATGAATGCTCAAATATCTAGAAATAATGAGAAAAAATGTTCATGATCAATGTTTTGAATGGGCGGAGATTATCAGTAGCACCATCTCCAAGTATCTTCAACAACTCTCAACAACTGGGAAGTTCTACATCAACTCCTATGTGGTATATGCTGCTTCCTCTGAAAGAGACTACCCAACACTGAACTGATGTGAGGTATGGCCCCAAGTGAGAATCTATGAATATTATCCAGAGTTGAGACTAGAAAACAACATTGCATAATTTAGTATGATTAATGATGCGTTATTCTACTGTGCATCATCTGCCTCTTGATGGCCTAATATGACTCACGATCAGATGACTAAGAGCATGGTTACTACTACAGAGAAGTGGGGGGCATTATTTATGCAATTCCACACTTTCACTTATCTCAGAGCTGTCAACTTCTTGGGGGAACCCACCAAGTTACAGAGGTATGCAGGACCCAAGTTGATCCTATTAGAGTTATCTAGACAGCTTATCACCTTACCATGAGAAGTGTCTAAAAAGAAAGAAGGGTGCAACTCCATTCCCCCTCACAGTGGGTAGGTACACCTGCACTTCTCATGGAAAATCTTGGGGAATGTTTGCGGAACTAGAGTTGCTTAACTTGAAACATAATTTCCTGGCATGGCCAACCTTTGATCCTCGCAATTACCTCCCAAGGGAAAAGCTTGATTTGATTCATGTCCCACAGATTGAGGATATCTACATCGATCTGTATCACAAGGTTGAGCTCAGAAGAAAGGATCACTCCCACCTAGCCCTAGCAAAGATCATATAATATGGTGTGGTCATTGTCCCAAAAGGTTTCCAAGCGACTGATCAAGAAGTTGATCAGGTCTATCTAGATAAAGATGGGAACAATTAGCCATTCCCTGAGATTGATAGAACAAAGGAACCTTAGACTATTGACGAGAGGGTTAAAGGCACTATGTAGCACACAAAGCATTATTGCAGGAATAATGGCTTCATCTACCTTGGGGTAGACTTCACCATGTCTCATTTGGATGATGCACTTGCTAAGCCAAAGCACTTACCAAAGGGAAAAGGGAAAGTCAAAGAGGGAGAATCAATTACTGCTCAAGAGGAAACTCCCGAGAGTCCTCCCATTGCTGAGGAGCAGGTAGTAAGCTTGATCTCTCCAAAAGAAGAAGAAGTCAATAACTGTTCCGATACGGGCACATCCACTCAGGATGTTGTCACTGTTGTAACTACTAAGGTTCACATTGTCCCATCTCCCACTCCTCCTTCCCCTCCTCACATCACTCAAACAACCACTCCTTTGGTTGTGTCTTATCCCCCATCTTCTACTATTCCCCCTTTCTCTTCCTCCATATTCTCTTCCCTCACGGATTTTTCCCCCAACATTTCTTCCGTCATCTCTCAGATCCCTTCCACCCCCATAGTTTCCTCTCATACAGTGACTCCTACCCCTGTGAGCATTGGAGGGTCGGCTTCTCTTTCAATGCCGTCGCCGAGTGTCTCAACAAATTTCTACCATGTTCTATTGCAGTCTGCTCCTTCTTCCACCTCCATTTCCCTCTTCTGCCTCTGGTCACACTCCCCTAAGTCTAGAATGGATCTCCAAACACCTGATTCAAGCACAAGAGGAAAGTCCCCATTACACCTATGGACTTATCCTGTGATTCCAACTAAAGGAGCTAAGAAGCAAAATAGGCAATAACCGGTTTCTTTCAAAGTGCTTCAGGTGAAAGAGTTATGGAGATCGCATACCCTGATCCCAAAAAGGATAAAAAAAAATCTGTCTCTTACATATTATACAGTGACACAAGTCACAATGGGAACATCCTCAAAAATCCTGTAGGGAGAGACCTTATCTGCAATGGATGCCCTTTGCAAAATGCTTTAGGAAGCAAAGGAAGAGAAGAGGATACTAAAAGAACAGAACAAACATCTTCTCCAAGCCCTACAAAAAATGGGTAGTGCACCTCCTATAGCTACCACTGAAACTCTTGAAGTCCTTTGTCAAGAAAATATAAATGAGTACACCAAGATTGGTGAGAAAGGTATGGTAGTATCCACCTTGAGAGACCAGATCCTCAAAGATAGTGAGGAAGTAACTATAAATTTCACGGAACTATATCAAAATGTTGATCAGGCTAATAAGGAACTCTAGGTGATTGCAGGACCTATCTCTGAAGAGTTGGACCATGCCAGGTTATAACATGAGACATTCCAAAATATGCTCAACTACCCAATTGATGACTTAGTAAAATTCAGTTTCTTCCATCACCCAAGAGCACCCAACAAATTCCTTGCTACTTTGGACTATCGGGTTGACCAGATGGAATTTGTCTTGGAGAAAATAGATAAAATCAAGGAGGAAGCCTTGGATGTAATGCATCAAATGGAACAAATCATCCTAAGGATGTCTCTAGGCTTGCTCACCCCATCATATACCTTGAGGAAGGTAGATGACACTATTCATCTCTTCAAGGAGATAGCGTCACAAGGTTTAGGTTCAGAAGCCACTTTTGACGTAGAATCTAACAACCTTCTGGCCTATCAAGATTTTGTTGGAAACTTGATGGAGGCATGTAATAAATACTTCAAGATCCCAGAGAGACTCAAAGATCAATGGGAGACTTGTAAGGTCATCGGTGATCACACCAAGGGTCCCGCTCAGGATCAACTTCAACTGATGATTAGCAAGTTCATGGAGTACCAAGCTCAATTTCACATTTCCTCTCCTGAGCAGAAACAGGATACTCCTTTCCAACCATGAGACAATGATGAATAGGCCCCTTCCTCCTGGGATTGTTCCCATTTTTGTAAAGTATTTAAAAGTATGTTGGCACAAATGATGACATCATCCATGTTGCACCATGAGATGTTGTCATCCACCAAATTGCCCCAAAGTCAATAGTTGACTTTTAGATATTTTGTAAATATTTTGGAAATAGTTGTTGGTTCCTTTTTGCCTTCTTTCTCCTTCTCCTTCTATATATACTTGGATACTTGTTGTATTCAAGGGTGTGGACATTTTTTTGGATGAAAAATAGAAGTGAGAAGGAAAAGGCTTTGTACTTTTTGTAACAGAAAATATTAATACCGAAATTAAAACTTTGTGCTCAATGGATGTGTTATATGCATTAGATCTTTCTTAAGTTAGATCTATGTTGCTTTTTTGTTAGATCTATCTCTACTTTTTTGTCATTTTCTCATCAGTATTGCTTTGTTCATTTATACAAGTAGGTTTGGCTCTGTTTACTACCAGCCCAAAACATAAACCCTCTGACCTTTCTGCTTTGGAATTCATTTCTTTTCTCTCTTCAGATCTATCCTATCTCCATTCCTCTCTTCATTCCTTTCTGTTCACAGTTGGAAATACCCCTACTGGGATGAGATCCCAAACCCTTGAAGGAAGAATACTGTAGGACTTGTACAGATTCCTACTGGTAGAATAGCAATAAACCAGTTTCGCTTTGCTGTCTCAAAGAGGGGCTATGCCATACACACTATTGGCTCATCTATCCATAGATCTACCCTCCCGACATATTTTCGGACCAACTTTTTTGGCGACTCTTTTTGCAAGGAGCCTCCACATCCCTTTACAGCACTTTGTTACTCAGTGGAACCACACTTCCGACTCACGTCCTCTTTCCAGCTTTTCAAATGGCGGTACCATGGGGAAACACTATGGGCCCTCTTGCATTGCCCCATCTTGTTCATGCACTCCCTCATGGAAATTGTAAGAATTTCCCCAGATTTGATGGCAGTGGAAACCAAAGCATGGATTCACATATATCTGTATTCATTATGTCATGCATCATCTTGGATGTGACCCATGAAGATGTGTCAGTACACCTCTTTCTAGAGACCTTGTAAGGACCCGCATCATAGTGGTTCCAACATTTGTCAGCCAGATCTATCACCCGTTGGGCCACATTACGAACTACGTTTGAAGACAGGTATAAGCCTTCAGAAGACACATTTTTATTACTATCAAAGATCACTCACCTGAAGAAGGAAGTCAATGAAACCATGCGTGATTTTATCACTCATTTCAATTCACTAATTAACCGCGTGCCACCTGCCATGCTGCCCACACCAAAAAATCAGAAGTGTTTCTTTGTGAACGCCATGAGCTCAAGAGTAACTTTCTTACTCTTACAAGAACAAATCACAACCCTAGTTCTCACTCAAGCTGTAGCCATTTGGATAGAAGATAACCTACTTATATCTGGCAAGTTAAAACGAGAGCCATCCAAGCCTAAAGCTTCAACTCCTTCTTAAGCCACTTCATTAGATCCGGCATTCCAGAAGATGGCGAACGACTTGCTCACATTAAAGAAGCAATTAGCTCAAGCTTCTCCTAACACTTCATACTGGGATATCCCACGAAGAAATTTCACTTCCAAAAATGCCTCACAAAGGCCACATTTGCCTACAAGTACTCCACAACTGGAACTTGAGGCCCCTCTGGTCAATGCCCTGGTCGAGGTCGAGGAAGAGGAGCAAAATTATGAAGAACCTTTGTCGTAGGGTGAAGATGATCAAGATGTCAATGAACCGACTGGTGACTCTACGATCGGGTATATGGAATTTGAATATGAGGAGTCTGACGAAGAAGAAGGTACCCAAGGGTATGCAAGTGGAAAATCATATGTTGTTTTCACCCGCTCCCAAGGAAAAGAAGTAGAAGTTGCTGCCAGGATAAAAAAGGAGAAGGCTGTGTCAAAAAATCCTCCAACCATTGCTAAAAGAGCTAATCCTCTTCCTGCTCAACCTCCTATTAAGCCTTTTACAAAAAAGTCTTTTCCTCCCATCTCTCCTCCAAATCAGCCTTCTTCTGCTTCTAGAGTGACCAGTAATCCTACCCTACCATCGCGAAGTGAAGGACTCATTCCTTCATCAACAAAACCCTTGGCCTCATTCGATATAATCGATCATACTAAAAAGACCAAGATTCAAATGTCTAAGGCTGAATATCTTCAGTCTAATCCTGAGCAGCTTGTAAGATTGACTAAATATATCCAAAGCCAAGCTTCCATACCCATTCATGCCTCCCCTAAAGGAATCCTTTCCACTCCTCCTGCATCTTGTATAAATGTTTCCTTGACTTCCACGTCAGGAAAAAATGAACCTTTTTATCTCTCCCTCCTAATCAATGGTTGCAAGCTAAGCAACTGCATAATTGATTCTGGGGCTTCCGATAATGTCATGCTGGTAAAGGCCACTCATGCTTTGGTCCTCACTCTTACCAAGCCTTTCAGCATATGTTATTCCATGGAAACCAAACTGGTTCCATTGATTGGTCAGATCAAAGACGTACAGTTTGCATTTGCAGCGTTCCCAGAGAAAAGAGTAAAGATGACCATCCTCGTTGCTGATATCCCAGCAGCATATGAGATTCTACTAGGAAGAAGATTTTACAGAGAAGTTGGTGGAGAGATCTATATGGACTGGTCTAAATCTAGAATCCCCATCAAGGGTGTAATGTAGACATTGGAACCATAATCACAAAAGAAGTACTTGGTCACCAATTTCGACAACCCCAAAGCCCAAATTATCTTCAAATCATTAGGGATGGGGAACTACTTCTTATCCACTGATTCTGATAGGATGGATGTTCTTGTCCAGGAAGAGGACCTAAACAAGATATGGACACTGCATTTTGATGGTAGTTGTGTAACTAGCGGATGCGGTGCTGGAGCTGTGCTAATATCTCCTGAAGAGGAGATTTTTCCTATCTCTTTCAAGTTGCAGTTTTTCAATACAAATAACACTGCTGAATATGAATCTTTGCTACTTGGCATGCAAGCTGCAAAGCAAAAGGGGAATTAAGAACCTAAAAGTACAAGGTGATACCGAGCTGATCGTTAATCAAGTGAAAAGAATATATCAAGTAAAGAATGAAAGGCTCGGACATTACCACAATGCAGTATGGGACAACATTGAGGAATTTGGCGATTTCACAATAAAATTCGTTCCAAGATCTTGGAATGACATGGCCGATTCACTAGCCATCTCAACATCTCTCATGCTCTCGCACCTAGGGTTGAAGATAGACACATAAAACCTTGAGGTGGTCTTCCACCCAAGCATGCCAGATAATTCTTAGCACTGGCAGGTATTTAACAACAATCAACTCATTGCCTTTCTAGAGAAAGTGAAAAATTTCAGTGAACTTCATTTTGAAGGATCTACTTCTGCATGCCGTGAATTTGTCACTGGTCAAGAAAATAAACTAAAAGAAGGTGATGGCATATGTCAGCTAAAGGGAAATAAAATTCCAAAGGGTTTAGTCTCTCCGGAACATTTGTTTTGATAGAAATGATCATTTTGTTAGGGAGAAATGACAAGATGACCCTAACTCCTCTCCAGAGACCGAATCAGTCAACTTGGGTACTATGGAACATCCGTAGTTTGTGAACACCGGGAAATGTTGCACACCCAAAGAAAAGTAGAATTTTTTCAAATTATTGAAGAAATATATGGACGTATTGGCATGGTCTTATGCTGATCTAAAGTCTTTCAAGCCGAAAGATGTTCAGCATGACATCCCATTAAAAGATGATGTCAAACCTTTTCCCAAAAACAGAGGCACTACAATCGCAAGATCTCGGGTACCATCCAGGCGGAAATACAAAAGATGGTAGATGAGAGGATTATTTTTCCTATCCATCATAGTACCTGGGTCACAAACATCATACTAGTATGAAAGAAGAACGGTGAGATACGCATATGTGTAGACTTTCAAAATCTAAATCAGGCATCCTTGAAGGACAACTACCCGTTGCTTATAATGGATCAAGTTCTGTAAGTAGTAACTGGTTCAGAAATGGTGTCCATGCTTGATGGTTTTTCAAGCTATAATCAAATTGAGGTGTCGCTTGAAGACTGATTCAAAATAGCATTCACTACTCTCTAGGGCATATTCACCTACAGTAGGATGCCTTTTGGTTTGACTAATGTCGGTGCCACCTTTCAGCAAGCAATGGACTTCACATTCAAAGGTATAATGGGAAAGGTCATCGTGGTTTATCTATATGACATAACTGTGTATTCTAAAAAGTGAAATGATCATTGTGATCATTTGGAGCAAGTATTGATTAGATAACGAAAAAATGGGATTTCCCTAAATCTAAAAAAGTCTATTTTCGGGGTCACTGAAGGAAATTTTCTGGGACAACGTTGTCAGCAAGGAAGGGACCAAGATAGATGTCAAAAGGGTTAAGGCTATTCAGAGCCTTACCTTACCCACAAGAAAGACCGATGTTCAATCCTTCTTCGGAAAAGTGAATTTTCTCAGACACTTTGTTCCCGACTTTGTTGAAAAGACTTATCACATATCAAATATGATGAAAGGGTCACAAACTTTCCAGTGGAGCGATGAAGGAAAGAAATCACTCGAGGATGTAAAAGCCTCTGTTACTCATGCACCAGTCCTGGTATGTCCCGACTTCTCCAGGGATTTTATCATGTATAGTTATGCATCTGCGCATACTGTATCAGCCATCTTAATGCAAAATAATTATGAGGATGTTGAATCTCCAATCATGTTCACGAGCTCTCCTCTCAAGCCTTATGAATTGAAGATGTCTTAGTTAGAAAAACATGCATTTTCTATTTTCAAAGTAGTCAAGAACTTCCAGTACTACATCCTAAACTCTCATACGGTAGTGTTGGTTCCTGACATGGCAGTCAAGTCCATCCTAACTCAACAGGAGTTAGGAAGCTTACGAGGGAATTAGATCACAAAGGTCCAGGAGTATGATTTAGACATAAAACCAAGCAAGCTGATAAGAGGAAAGGGCCTATGTTAGCTTATGGCTGAAAAAAAAGGTTCAGAGGTTCCTAAAGAGGAAGTTGATTGCATCGATGGAGCGCAGGTTAAGCTAAAGAAAGCTGATCCTCTGCCTATGGTTCTATTTGTTACGACTAGCGACGAATGGTATTCTGATATAGCTTTCTTTTTCACCTATGGTGAGTGCCCACCTCATCTAAATTCAAAGGAGAAGCAGACTGTAAAAATCTGTGCAGCTAGATATGTCGTATGGGATGACAATTTATACGAACATGGTATTGATGGAATCTTCTTGCGATTTGTTGACAAACCAAAATAGATCAAATTGCTTGAAATTTTTCATAACTCAGCTTGCGGTGGTCACTTCTCCTCATCTGTGACAACACATAAGATCATCCAGGCTAGGAACTACTAGCTAACACTATTTCAGGATATAGTCACCTTGGTAGAAAATGTGAGCTCTGCCAACAGTTTGTTGGCAAACCAAAATTGGTTGCTTTTCCCCTCAGGCCCATCATTATTGACGAACCATTCAAGAAATGGGGAATTGACTTTATCAGAGCACTACATCCCCAATCAAGTGCTAGACATATTTATGTCCTAACATCACAAATTACTTCACGAAATGGGTAGAGGCCATACCTATTAAGAATGTCACCTCTGAAGTCATTTACAACTTCATCAAAGAAAGGATCATTGTAAGATTTGGCATCCCACACAAGATCATTGCTGATAATGCTTCCAACTTCTCCTCATGGGAAGTTATTGGTTTTTTCCATGAATACGGGATAACCTTGGCCCATGCCTCAGATTATTACCCCCAGGGAAATGGTCAGGTAAAATCTAGTAATAAGAACTTAGTAACCATCATACGGAAGCTAGTCGATGAGAATCAGCTGTCCTGGCACAAGTCATTGTATGATGATTTGTGGGCAGACCGTATGCTACTCCAAAGAGGTCTCTCGATATGTCATCTTTTCAAGTATTATATGGAATTGACACTGAGCTCCCCATTTCTTTGGAGCTTTCCATCCTGTGCTTGGCATGAGCGATTGAAGATGAGACTTTCCAGAATTCTCTATAAAAGAGGATCATGTATCTAATAGAAATTGAAGAAAAGAGATTAAGGGTGGTCGACATGATCACTGAACATCAGAATCAAGTCAAGAGACTGTTCAATAAAAAGGCCAAGCAGAGGGATTTTCAGGTGGGAGATCTCATCCTTTTATGGGACAAGCGAAGAGAGCCAAAGGGCATGCATGGAAAATTTGACTCCCTTTGGAAAGGGCCTTTCAAGATCAAAAATCTCAATGGAGAGAATAGCTTCTATCTCTCATATCTGGACAGAACTGAGCTCCCGCTTCCCTATAGCGGGAAGCATCTCAAAATATTTAGGAAGTAGAGCTTGCTCTCTTCTTTGTACAGTTTGCTTTAATTGTGTGTTTGTTTTTGTTGGTTGTGTGTTTTCCTTTTTCATCGCCCTTGTTTTTGACTCTATAACCCAATGGATAGGCACATGTAGATCTGGGATTCTCTACCCTTAAGATTTACTCAAAGATAGTCCCCAGAAAGAGCCAGTTGTTATCCTATAAAATTGACAAGGGAAATTTTGTAGGTAATGATACCAATTTTTTGTTTTGGTTCCCTATTGAGGTCCCTTAGCGTTCAGAATGGCATAAAATCCCTTTTCAGAAAATCTAGTTTTTCGAACTTAGTCATTTGGTCCTTTTTTGGTTTTTATTCAAGCAACATCAAATGAAACTGTGCCCCCTCCTTTCCTTTGGCATATCCTTCAGAGTGTCGACATTCCAAATGTTGCGTCTTCCCATGATGCACCTTTCAAACCTGTGTCAAGGTGCCTACGCCAAGGTGCATGTGCCATCTTATCAACATTCAAAATGTTGCGCCCCAAAATGGTGTGCCAAAGTGCTGAAAACACAATGGTGACAACGCCAAATCCACACCTAAGGCGCAAATATTTTCATGTTGGCATCTACCTAGGATATACCTTGCAAAAATTTGGTGGCACATTTATTACACCTTTTGCTATAAATAGGCACATCCGACCTATCATTTTCACGAATAAAAAACGTGAAAAAAGGTTATTCTTCAACATTTTTCAACACTCCTGTCAGCTTCGTGTGTCACTTTCCATCACATTCGTGGACCCCACATCGTTTCCTCCATTTTATATATTCCTGGTAAGTGGCTCTTTCTCTTCTTGTGTTGTTGTTGTGGGGTTTTTGTGTTGTTTTTGGAGTTTGTTATTATTAAAAACAAAGAAAATGAACCTAAGAAGTAATACAACCCCTGCCCATTTTATAAATCGACCCACTTTTAAAACGGTTCTACCCTCCTTCCAGATCTACTAACCTAGAAGGCCTTGTCTCAAAAATGAATCCCTGACCCTCTTTCCTTTGTTCCCCTCACTGAAAAATCTGTGTTGGAAGAGTTAAAAGCCACAAAAGCCTGCCAAAAGAGGGAAGTTTCTAAAAGTTAAGAAACCCACAGTTTTTCTTTGGCATAAACGCCATCACTGTTACACAAAACATAGTCATGTCAAAGGGGCGCATTATCCCCGCATGTGACATTTCCCTTTCCCACGCCTTATAAAAATTCCTAAAACCTAATACAGTTGTAAGTGCAACTATGCCTACACCTACATTTGAATGTCATGCAAACCTTTCTCGCACCGCACCAAAAGCTAAAACACTAGCGTACCTTACCTCAATGATGCACCCTTTGAACCTATGCCCTTTGGCGCATCATGATGTTTTGCAACATATACCATATTTATGAAAATGGTGCACCCTGAACCCTTGCTACACCAAATAAATCTACACCCAGTTAAAACCCTTCATATGGCATAGGCACACATCCTATGACACCAACATCTGAATGTTGAGTGTAGTATTTTTGTGCCTTACGCCCCTTTTGCACTGTTTTCTTCCATGCAACACTCTCCAGAAGTGCACCCTGCTTTTCAGACCATGCAGCCTGCAATAGAATTATGCCTTGCACCCAAAGGCTTGTAAATTGATAATTTTCATTCTGTAAAGCTTTGACAGATGATTTAACGGCTAACATGCCTCTTCTGCGATGGACTTCCCTAGTTTTTCTTTCAGATCAGCATCTAAACTTAGATTCGCACATGTCTTCATCAAGTAAGAAGCTAACCAAGTCTAAGGGTAAGGCCAAACTCACAGAAGAAGAAATGAAGTACAAATACCAAAGGGTCAGGATGCCTGAATCCCTTGCAGAGTGTGACCTAGACATCAGGGATTCAGAACTTGGTCATATTGATATGGAGGACTTTTGGGCCAGAACTAAGAAGGTCACAGGTAGTCCATGGATGGAAAAATTGGTTGGCAGTGGTTTACATTTCACTGCAGGAATTCCCGTGAGCGCAGTAAACAACGAGTTCATGATGGTGGTGGGCCGTTGTTACAATAAGGACACAAGATGTGTCAAGAATGAGAAGGGTGAGGTAATAATCAACCTCACTACCTGACATTTTAAAATTATGTTGAGTATCCCCCATTACTGGCATTTTGTGGCAATAAGCCAAGAAGACTACATAAAAGAATGGAATGAAAATGAAGACAAATGCATACAGCTTATGAATGAAGTATATCTAAAAAACAAGAAGGTGGTGAGCAGGTGGCCGCAAGTTATTCATCGCAGCGACTTCTCAAAAGAGCTGAGTGATACCATCACCTTCCTGAGTAGGGTGTTTGGAATTTTTGATGCCCATTACTTTCACAAATGGATGCCCAGGTATTTAGAATCAATGAGCAAAAAATGTTCCTGATCAACATTTTGAATGGGTGGAGATTATCAACAGAACCATCTCTGAGAAGCTTCAACAACTCTCAACAACTGGGAAGTTCTACATGAACTCCTATGTGGTATATATTGGTGCCTCTGAAAGAGACTACCCAACACTGAAATGATGTGGGGTATGGCCCCAAGTGAGAATATATGAATATTATTAAGAGTTGAAACTTGAAAATAGCATCACACAGTTCAACAAGATCAATGATGCCTTCTTCTACGGCATTATCTGCCCCTTAAGGCCTAATATGACTCATGGTTGGATGACCAAGAGCGTGGTTACTGCTATAGAGAAGTGGGGAGTGTTATTTATGTAATTCCCCACTTTCACTTATCTCAGAGCCGCCAATTTCTTAGGGGAGCCCACCAAGTTACCGAGGTATGTGGTACCCAAGTTGATCCTATTGGAGATGTCCAGAAAAGCTTATCACATACTAAGAGAAATGTCTGAAAAGAAAGAAGGGTGGAACTCCATTCCCCCTCACAGTGGGTAGGTACATCTGCACTTCTCATGACAAAGTGTAGGAAATGTTTGCGGAACTGGATTTTCTCAACTTGAAACACAATTTCCTGACATGGCCAACCTTTGATCCTCGCAATTGCCTTCCAAGGGTAAAGCTTAATCTCATTCACATCCCACAGATCGAGGATATCTACATCGATCTATATCACGAGGTCAAGCTCAGAAGGACAGTATCACTCACCGCCTGGCCCTGGTAGAGATCATCCAATATAGTGTGGCCATTGTCTCAAAATGTTTCCAAGTGACTGATCAAGAAGTTGATCAGGTCTATCTAGATACGGATGGGGACAATAATTGGCCATTTTCTGAGATTGATAGAACAAAGACACCTCAAACTATTGAGGAAAGGGTTAAAGGCACTTTGTAGCACACAGAGCATTGGTGCAGGAAGAAAAACCTCATCTACCTTGGGGTAGACTTCACCATGTCTCCTTTGGGCTATGCACCTAGTAAGCCAAAGCACTTGCCAAAGGGTAAAGGGAAAGACAAAGAGGGAGAATCAAGCACTACTCAGAAAGAAGCTCCTGAGAGTCCTCCTTCTGCCACCCAGGAGCAGGTAGTAAGCCTGGTCTCCCCAGAAGAAGAAGGAGTGCTAAGTGTTCCAATGGGCACATCCACTCAGGATGTTGCCACTACTGCAACTACTAAAGTTCCCTACCGTCACATCTCTCGCTTCTCCTTCCCCTCCTCACGTCACTCAAGTAACCACTCCTTTGGTTGTGTCTTCTCCTCCATCTTTTTCTGTTCCCCCTTTCCTCTTCCTCTATTCTCTCTTCCCTTGCAGATTTGTCCCCCAGTATTTCTTCCCTCATCTCTTAGATCCCTTCCACCCCCACCGTTTCCTCTCCTATAATGACTCCTACCCCTGTGAGCATTAGAGGATCTGCTTCTTTAACAATGCCACCACTGAGCATCTCGACACATTTCCATGAGTTCACTGTAGTTGCTCATTCTTCTACCCCCGTTTCCCCTCCTTCCTCTAGTCACACTCCCTTAAGTACAAAATGGATCTTGAAACACCTGAGCCAGCACAAGAGGAAATTCCCCATTGCACCTATGGACTTCTCTGTCATTCCAACTAAGGGAGATAAGAAGCAAAAGGCAATAACCCGCTTCTCTCAAAGTGCTTCAGGTGAAAGGGTTATGGAGATCGCATACCCTGATCCCACAAAGGATAAAAAAGATCTGTCTCCTACAGATTATACAGTGACACAGGTCACAATGGGAACATCCTCAGAAAGCTTGTAGGGAGAGGCCTTATCTGCAGTGGATGCCCTTTACAAAAAGCTTCAGGAAGCAAAGGAAGAGAAGAGGATACTGAAAGAACAGAACAAACATCTTCTCCAAGCCCTGTAGAAAATGGGAAATGTACCTCCTGTAGCTACCACCGAAACTCCTGAAGCCTTTAGTTAGGAAAATATAAATGAGTATGCCAAGATTGGAAAGCAAGGTATGGCAGTATCCACCTGGAGAGACTAGATCCTCAAAGATAGTGAGGAAGTAATTATTAAGTTCACGGAGCTATATCAAAATATTGACTAGGATAATAAGGAACTCCAAGCGATTACAGGACCTATCTCTGAAGAGTTGGACCATGCCAGGTTACAACATGAGACATTCCAGAAGATGCTTGACTACCCAGTCAATGACTTAGTAAAATTCGACGTCTTCGATCACCCAAGAGCACCCAACAAAGTCCTTGCTGCTTTGGAATAGCGTGTTGACCAGATGGAATTTGTCTTGGAGAAAATAGATAAAATCAAGGAGGAAGCCTTAGATGTAATGCATCAAATGGAACAGATCGTCCTAAGGATGTCTCCGAGATTGCTCACCCCATCATATGCCTTGAGGAAGGCGGATGACACTATTCGGCTCTTCAAGGAGATTGCGTCATAAGGTTTAGGGTCAGAAGCCACTTTTGACATAGAATCTATCAACAACCTTCTGGCTTGCCATGATTTTGTTGGATACCTAATGGAGGAAGGTAATGAATACTTCAAAACTCCCAAAGAGACTCAGAGATGAATGGGAGACTTGCAAGGTTATTGGTGATCACACCAAGGGTCCCGCTCAGGATCAACTTCAACCGATGATTAGCAAGTTCATGGAAAACTGAGCTCAATTTCACATTTCCTCTCCTGAGTAGAAACATGATGCTCCTTTCCAGCCATGGGACGACGATGAATAGGCTCCTTCCTCTTGGGATTTTCCCCATTTTTATAAAGTATTTAAAAGTATGTTGGCACAAATGATGACATCATCCATGTTGCACCATGAGATGTTGTCATCCACCAAATTTCCCCAAAGTCAACAATTGAATTTTAGATATTTTGTAAATAGTTGGTTCCTTTTTGCCTTCTTTCTCCTTCTCCTTCTATATATACTTGGATACTTGTTGTATTCAAGGGTGTGGACATTTTTTTAGATGAAAAATAGAAGTGAGAAGGAAAAGGCTTTGTACTTTTTGTAAAAAAAAATAGTAATACCGAAATTAAGACTTTTTGCTCAATGGATGTGTTATATGCATTAGATATTTCTTAAGTTAGATCTATGTTGCTTTTCTGTTAGATCTATCTCTACTTTTTTTTCATTTTCTCATCAGTATTGTTTTGTTTGTTTATGTAATTAGGTTTGGCTCTATTTACTACCATCCCAAAACATAAACCCTTTGACCTTTCTCCTTTGGAATTCATTTCTTTTCTCTCTTTAGATCTATCCTATCTCTATTCCTCTCTTCATTCCTTTCTGTTCACAGTTGGAAATACCCCTACTGGGACGAGATCCCAAACCCCTGAAGGTAGAATACTATTGGACTTGTGTAGATTCCTGCTGGTAGAATAGCAATAAACTAGTTTCGCTTTGTTGTCTCAAAGAGGGGCTATGCCCTACACACTGTTGGCTCGTCTATCCATAGATATTCCCTCCTGATAGATTTTTAGACTAATAATGTGTAAAGAAAAACTCGGAAACCTTTGCTAGCATCCTTCCATCCTATGGCAAAATTGATGCTTTCAAACTGGTAATGGAAATCCATAAAAAAATAATTGAAAATGGATTTTTGTTAGATGTCGTTGGGACTGCTCTCATAAATATGTATACAAAATGTGGAAGTATAAAAAATGCACACAAGTTTTTTAACAATATGCCTCATAGAAATGTGGTCTCATGGAATGCCATGATTTTAGGATATGCACATAATGGGCAACTTATTTTGTTGGAAAAACTTCAAGTGATCCGGAATTTTGTGTGATGTTGTGGAGGTTAGATCGAGGCTCCTGAACTAGTTAATGAAGTGCCCAAGCAAGATGTTGAACTGAAGCCTGCGAGTTTGACCAACTCCGTCCCTTCCGGGCATGGTTCATCTTCCCTTACCTCTCATAACTCTCTTGTTTTAGTTTCTCTTTTACAACTTAATAAAATTTTACAATATTATGATTTTAATACCGTTAAATTTTTTTTTTCAACTTGTTGCAAAAACAATGTAATGTCATGTCGAAAACTCACGAAGTCAAAATAACCTGTTTGCATTAAAATATGAACTTCCACCCTCATTCTGAGGTGATTTAGAAAACTTCCTATCCAACCGAATCCACTACAACATTGTTTTATCGACCAGACGAAATTTACTTTCCAGAAATAATGTTGACCATTTCCCTATTTAAAAAGTTAATTTTTGCATTTTTCAGAGACTCATTAAGTACTCTTCGTAACCCTGAAAAATGAGATGTTAAGTTTCATTCATGTACCTTAGTATGTGAGGAGTCACCTTGACTTTTGAATCGACCTTGAATGAACATATGTGATCCTTTTGATGCTCTTATAGGAGCCCTGTTACACTGGTTTACAGCAGTAGAAAGTTGTTAAATCTAGAAAGTTGGCTTTCGTTTTGAACTGCCATTTGAAACCTGGACAGAGGAAGTATTATCCATTTTTACAAACCTCTAGTGTTCATACTAGACAATTACATGGTACTTTCAATTTAGGGCAAAACAATTTTCTGGATAGATTGGCAAAGCCATTTTGTAGGCCTCTGATCATAGTTTGACGAGGTCAAACTAGACCAATTTTGACTTGTCGCTCTAGAAAACTTGTCGCCATTTGAAAATGGCTTTCTAGTTTTCAATCCCGTCGAATCTGATAATTTATACTTATATAGGGGAACTTGTAGGAAGTGCCTTGTTGTGTGCTCATCCATCAAACATCAGTTTTGGATGTGGTTTTCTGAGCCCTTGAGCCAACTTTTATATATTTGTAACTAGGTCAACTATGACCAGTGGCCCCGGGAAAACTAGCCGCCAAATGTAAAAAGTTCACTTTTTCCCAATTCCGTTAGTTGCTATGAACTCATGGTATATCTGGGGATGTGTATAAAGCTAATCGTGGTGTGCATTCTCTTCGGAAGATAACTTTTGGAAGTGGTTTCGTAGACTCTGAACCCGTTTTGAATGTTTTTGTAGCTAGTAAAAAAAGGTAAAAATAGAAAGTTGTGGGACCCTTGTCGGGTTGTCAAACCACCGTGGAAACTTTGGATACATGTAATTAACTATTTAAAACTCTACGGTATAACTCATTGTGTGAAATAGAACTTTTGACAAAATGGTATTTTTCTCTCTCTTCCCTTCTTTTCTCTCTCTTGGGTTACAAAATGAAGTGAAATGAAATGCATTGAATACATGTTTCTAAACTTTTTTTCTCTCACTTGTAAATTGTAATTATTATTATATGTACATGGGAAAAATGAAAAATGATAATTATGTTAGATTAGGGTGGATGCCATGCCAGCGATTTATCGTTGATATCTTGCTCACGTGGTTTTTGCAGGATGAAAGAATGATGATGTAACGGCGTTGTGTAGTGCATTAATTATCATGGTAATCTATATAGTTCATTTTTAAATGAATAAATGTATTTTTTAGTATCATTTTTCAGAGGGTTATATTTGATAATTTGTTGCTATGTATGAGATGCTAGTTTCTGGGACTTTTAGGAAATGTGCATTTAATCTTAGGTTCAATTTTGATTCAGAGAACACATGGTTAAAAGGGGTTGATATTTATATAAGGGAAATGAATTTGAAGTAATATCTTATAGTGTATGTTTAGTGTTCAATAAATGATTAACGAGTCATCTTGTGCATTCATACTTTGTAAATGTAATAAAGATTTTTAATCGAAAACACACTACCCTTATTCAACATCAGGACATAACTTGTTTTTCATGTGCGATACTCCTTACCGTAGAAGACATTGAAAACCATAGGATGAACTTAATCTTTTCTCTCGGTGGAATGTCCTAATTTAGGAAAATCAGAGCTCAAGAATGGACTTATCATCTTAGTCAGTAGGTTTAGTGACATTTTCTTAAACCCATCTGATAGGAGTGATGCAGTAAAACTTTTCTTGTAGTGTGTAGAGCTTACCCCTCCTTCGTAGTCTAGCGGACTACCTTGTCATTCAAAGATAGATTTAAAATTAAAGTTCTTCATCGAGTGAAAACTCAGTTTGATCCAGATGACATGGATGGAGGTTGTGACTTAGCTGATTTTAGGTCTTATACTCTTGTTAACAAACCCCTTAGTCCCGCTCAACTAAATGTGTTACCTTGATTTCTCTGAACATAACACCTTGGTCCTTTCGGGAAGGTTGTTTAGCATAAATTTTTCCTCTCACTTAAAACTAACATATAGTCGAGCGGTAGACCCTTGGATGAAGTTGGAATTAATATAAACCTTGTTTGATTTGGAGGTTGGCTTAGGGTGCATGTGTAGCTTCAAGTCTCCTTATCTTTTTTTTCTTCAAGAGGTTAGACAAAAAGTTTGTAACTCCTTTTCAAGACAATGTAAAAAAAAAAAAAAGACCATAATGTGATGTAGAAAATAAAGCATATAAGAGTAAAGACGAGATTTGAGGTTCAGAAAAAATGCCACCCTTGCAGACCTTATAACTCAATAAAACATATTCTTTTGTTTCAAAGAATATGAATTGTTCTTGGTGTGATCAACCTTCGAGAAAACAAAGTACATATATAGATCAAAATGGAATTCCACAAGTATTTGAATTGGAGTAACTATGGTAAGGAAATCTCTATTTTGTGATCAAGGAATGTTTCTGGTAAAAAAACTACCTTGTATCTAAATCTCTGTTAAATCCTTTTATTGCGTTCTAGATATCAAGTTACTTTCGCTTGAGTTGTTATTTTAAAACTGTAGACATCGAATAAATGTTGGAGAAGAATATTCTTAACATAATAATAAGATAATAAAGTACTTTGTATGCAATTTGATTTATGCCAAATAAGTATGTTAGTTATGGAAATTTTTATAAAGTATAAGAAGCCAATATAAGATGGTCGAGCTGTATTTTAGTTACGATTAATTTAAAGAAATGATGTGTTGTGGGTTCGTCGTTCCTGAAGTCATGTTTCTTGTGGTTGGGTCATTGCTAGTATTTGTTCATTGGGAAAAGTGTGGCATCGACATTCCTATGTCGTTTTCATGTGTCTATGTGAGTCTATGACTTATGTGATTGTCGTTTATGAGTCGAGTTTCTGTACTTGGAGCCCTTGTGTTTTTGTGTGTAGTGAACAATGTAAGTCAATATATATATATATATATATATCCTGGTATTTTACTGTTGTTTTTTGGGGCGTAAAATGTGGGCATTACATATCCAATCTGAATAGTCAATGGGTTTAATGAAATCAATAGCTAATAACTTTTTCAGTTCTTCTTTGACAAGTAGTGCAATTCTTAGATGCATCTTTCTCAACTTCTGCTTGATGGGTTTGGCATCTGGGTGCACAACGAAGTTGTGCATGGCTAATTCTAGGTCTAAACTAGGCATATTTATGTATGACTATGCAAATATATTTGCACATTCTCTTCATAACTCCACTAAAAACTTCTCTTCTTGAGTTGAGAGTGAAGCTCCCAATTTTATCATTCTAGGTTCCTCTTTTGAGCCAATGTTGACATTGATTGTTTCTTCAACAAGTATTTTAGAAGCATCCTCCATCCATGTAGGATCAGGAGGAATAGTAAGATCAACATCCTTAGGTGGATTATCATCATCTTTGAATGGGAATACAATTTCATCTACGGGTTCTTCATTTTGTTTATCTACTAGTGCTTCACTAAGTTTGTCGCTATGAGACTTGTGTTTATTCTTTTGACAAGTATTCTCTAAATCATTCTTACTCTTTCTTACGAACTTCTTATTTAAGTGTCCACAAATATTTTCCTCTTCTCCAAATTATGTGTAAACATCCAGTTGAATTTCAAATCCTTTCTTGTGATCCCCAGTCGGAATAACATCCATGAGTCCCATGAATTATGCAATTGCCTCATCATTCTCAAAGAAATTGATTGGAACATGAAATTATTGATCCCAATCTACAAGATTGGGATATACATGGGTTACTGGGAAATTTTTTTTAGGATTAGATCCGGATAAGGTAAAAATAGTTGAATCAAGGAATAGGTTAGTAGAGGAAAGATCCTCATAGAGGCTACATTGGGAATCTTCGTCGCTATCTGATTCAGATGATTTGTCCTCACATTCAAAAGTGGTGGCATTGATCTCAAAGGGTGGATCATCAAGAGGTATTATTCAAAGACCATATCTGTTAGATTTGAAATGAGGGATAGGAATGGGTTCTAATCATCCTTGCGCATTGATACCACATCTAAACCCATTGTAACCCATGACGTACATCATACGGTGGCCCTTGATATATTGTGGGGCCTGATGGCATGAAGCCATGGTACCCTTGGGTACTTATTTAGTGGGATCTTCTAACATATTTTCCTCAGATAGGAGGCCACTAGGGATGAAATTCTCTAGTGGTTCAGGGCATTTATCCTGAGTGCTCTTGAGCTGAAATTACGGTTTACCACTTTTCCTGGGAAACACTTATAGATTTAATATTAATAAGGTCTGTTGAAGAGTGAATTTTTCACCTAGGCCATACTTTGCAGACATTGCCTCCCATGATGTAAAAGGGTTGACAAATGAAGGAAAGTTTTGACTACAAGGAGTGACTGAATATGGATCCACACGTTCCTAGATAGCTTATGTTTGTAAAGGAACAACAATATCCACAGAAGAGCATTCATAAGATGCATGAGAAAAAATATGCAATGCCCTACAATATGTGAATGGTTTTGGATCACCCTAAATGGTGACTATTTTTCCTTCATGGCACATATTGATACACTGATGGAAGGTTGAAGGAATGGCCTGCATGGCATGGATCCATGGGCGTCCTAAGAGCATGTTGTATGGAAGATCCAAGTAAAGGACATGGAACATTCTATCATGACAAGTCGGCCCTGATTCCATCGGAACTACTATAGTACCTGCTGACTCATGCTCCTCATTATCATAAGCTATGATTGTTATAGTTTTGGCCCCTAGATCCATTTCTGAATGGACTAGTTACTTAACCAGCTTCAAAGTAACCATGAGGCTATGAGATAGTGTTTAGGTTAATATTACTTGTATTTTGACAATGAAATAAAATACTTATGGGTATTGTTATTAAATATATATACGATGCATGAGGCTTAAGGATTTATAAGCCGAATAACTACATTGAAGACCTAACAAGTATAGGTTAATGTAATTTATGATTTTTGCTACCAGGATTAGTTAATCACAAACCTCAATATCGATGAATTTATTCACCATGTGAATGGTTAGTTATATTTCTAACCATGCAATTAGTTAAATTTGGAAAAAGAAATAAAGTTTTCTAAATTTGAGAATCCCGCCTTTTATGGAGGAGAAATTAGAGGCTGGCGGTGATGGCTGGTTGGATATTAAATAACATTGAATATATTTAATACACTTTACTGAGCTTGGGAAATGGGTAGCTTCCTGAAAAAGATACCAAAACTACTGGAAATCTATTTTTCTTTCTGTTCTTGCATGTCGACTATGAACTCGTCTTCTTCTTTCAAAAGATCCACTTTTGGAACAACATTTGCATGTAGTTTTGAAAGATAGCTCGTTGGAAATTTTGGGATTATTAAAGGAGCTCAGATATTCTGTATAAGAAGAGGGATACGTGATATAGATGAGTTTTAATTTTTGGAATTGTGTATTGTTTGGCCTTGCGCAAGGAGCATTGGTAATCGCATCTTGGTGGTGAAGAATAGTTGCTGGGATTGCGAGGTGGAAGTATTTCAATTTTAACAGGCAAGGATCAATCTCTCCCCCTCTTAATATCGTATTCAATTTGATATTTGAATAGATAATCTTTTGCAACATTATCTTTAGTTAAATATGCATGTGAGGAAGTTTATTACTATGTACTATATGATCCTTTCAAAATTATGAGTGATTGTTCTTGAGATTTTAGAGATCTATAGTAATAAAGATTAGTTTTGGTGTTGTTGTACTGCATGATTATTACTATTAGAACTTAGTGTTGTTATACTATTGGGAAGTGTAAACTCATTTTCCTGAGTTCTATCATTCTCTATTTTGAATATTAATTCATTAGCTCTGGGTATTACCCAGATGCCTAAAATATTTATACCATTAAGGAAAATACCTTAAGTGTCATACTCTGTAATTTTTGGTATTGTGGGGATTACGTTGGTTTCACTTAATAGCTAAAATTGTGTTCAGTTTCAGATTAATTTTCCTTCAAGGATTAGTTGATAAACAGTAATATTGTAGATATCGATGGCTAATATGCAGTCACCAAGTTGAAATCTTGAAGACTCAATCACTTAGTCCTTGATCTTCAACATGGACATAGATATAGACATTTTGATTTATGAATTTATTTGAGTCGCAATAAAAATCTATCTATGATAATAATGAGGTTTATGGGATTGTTAACAGTGGAAACAAAATAATATGAATTTTGTAGGCCTGAAACTTAACCCTCAGTGGCTTTAAAAAGGATGCACTGTAATTTTTAGTACTATGAAGTTAATACTTGCTTCTTAGTAAAACTAAAACCATGTTTAGTGTTGGGTTAATTTCCCCTCTGGAACTTGGGGTTGTTATCATGTTAGAGAACCCAAAGTCAATCCTATATAAAAATCCACAAGGGGATTTCTTGATTTGATCATTTCTAATCGGCCAGTTACATCCAGTTAGTTTGGACACATTAATAATAGATACCACATAGATGTTATATTGTTCTATCTGGTAATACGATTTGCATGATTAAGTGTGAGTGATTGACTTGTGAACTCTAAACTCTGTATATGATGTTAGCTATATTTTATCGGTTATCTCTTGTAAATGTAAATAAACCAATAATAAGTTATTCCCTTGGGTTGTCAATTAGTATCGACGTTAAATGGAAGGGGTTTTGATAAAGCAAGAAGGTTGTAGGTATTTTAGAAGGCTCTTGATTCAGTTAAAATTAATTAGAAATCGCCATATTAACGTGTACCTAGGGAATTTGATAGCTTAATGTCTTTATGTTGAGTTTAGTGGTTTCTATATTTGGGAAAAAATTAAGGATTCCCTGGTAAGATATATTTGACTAGGATTAAAGAAAAATAATAATCTATTCTTGCAAGAGTATATCAGTTGTACCTAAAAGGAAGTGAATATATTTGCTTAAAATAATTATTGACCTATTCTAGTAATAGATTCCTGATGGGAAGTAAGGAGGAATAACTTTTTAAAGAGTTTTGTTCTAAATATCATTTCTAGCAAATTTTTGCTTCTTGCATTGAGTAGGTCGCTGAAATCAGTCCCTATGGACACTGGGAAGAATACCTGAAGGATATAAGGGTATAATAGTATAATTATATGTTTTAGAAGTTTTGGCTTGAGGATCAACTCCATCAAGACAGTGGCGACTACCAAGTATGCCATATTCCTTTATTGGAAAACAAGATCACGAGATAATCAAATCTCATCAATTTCATTTCAATTGATTTGGAAAATATTAGTTCCAGTTCAAGGGATAGATAACTTCTATTACTTCATTATCTTTTGACATCTCCAGTCTCATTGGGGCTGAAAGTCATTATACTATTTCTATATTTTATAAGCTAGTGATTACTTTCCACTTTTTCATGTTTTAGACTAGTGAAACTATTAACAACAATTGATTTAGACTTGTATTTTATTATGTTATTGCAAATGGAATGAATGCTTTAATCCTATGTTGTTATATGTTCTACTTCAGTAGAATTCCTTTTATTAAGGCATTTAAAATTATGATAGTGAATAGTTTTCAGATGGATTAAAAGAAATTATTCTAAACACATGATGATTGATTCTTTGCATTATTGAATTGTTACTTTGATCTTAATGTTGCAACATATTGAATTTAGTTAATATTATATTGCATAGGTTATTCAGTGGAGAAAAGGGCTATTCATCCCAGTCATGTTGGACTGACCATGTGCAATATTATACATCAACTCTTCAGTGCAGGTGTGGTAAAAAAAGTCTAGATGAGGTATTTTGTATTTTCCTTAGAATGTATGAGTGATTTATAGTATTGAGACTATAATTTTTAGTCAATACTTATTGAGAATATGATGACTATTGAGCTTAAAATATTTTGACTCACTTATGAGCTTCTTCTTGATTGTTTGCTTTTTAAAATAAATAAGACAATTGATGATGTGTAGAAAAGATTTCTGTTTAAACCAGAGGTATTAAGCCTATTTCAATTTATGTTCAAGTTTGATTAGATACTTGACCTCTTAATCTTATTCTTTAATTACTGAGAAGAAATTCAAAGATCTTTACAGATCAACTATTCAAATAAATATAAGATATGATATATGATTTCCATTTAGGTGCATGAGTCATTTCGTATTATGGTTTGCAATAAAATTAATACCTTGGAAATATTATTGGTTATGATAACCACTGTCAATAAGTTGCAAAATATGTAGTTTTTATGGACTTTTTACTAAGTAGAAATGTTGAGAAAACATTCTATTATATTACGCATTAACATATGTTACTCATTAATAATGAGGTAAATAAAGAAATATCTTAGATTATTTCAAGTACTATTGAAAGTAGGTGGGAATCGCAGCATAGGTATGAATGCTTGCAACATTGCTACGTATCATTGGAATATAACTGAGTGCTATTTGCTTAGATCATGTTTGGAATATCTGGTGATGTGACCTCACCAATTGGCATAACTGAGAAGAATTGAATATGTATTTGTAGCATGTATGGCTACCCTGCTACACTCTAACCTCAACTACTATGAACTCAATTAATAAGAATAGAGGTAATTATTAATGAGATAAAAGGTAAATAGAAATAGTTTCGGTAGATAGATAAAAGGATAATATTCTTAAGTAATGGATCATAGCTAATGCCTTGAAAGTCATGTAGTTTAATCCAACTTAAATGAATTAAATTCTTAAAGTTAAACCATTATCAATAATGATGGAGACCCACTCTCATTGAAATTAAGATGTGATGCCATGTAAGAGAACAATAATGGATCAAGTAGAATGAATGACATTTGGGAAAGATAAATTACAAATGAAGTAAAAATGACTTCATGGATAATATGATCCATGTTGACGAAAAAAAATTGTTTAAGAATTTATATCCGAAGAGGTATAGTAAACCGTTCTCGGTTGTCTACTATTCTCATGGCAGCATTCTAATTCTTTAAGGTCAAGTTGTGATATCTGGAAGACAATCTAGGTATGATGAGTATTCAAGTGAAAGAGGATTTGACTTTGAATAATAAAGTACTAAGGTACGTTGATACTTCTATGAATCTTTAGGAACCACACTTATGTAAGGATAAGTTTAATACAACCATAAAGAAATTCGGTGGGTGTAGACTTACTTCCAATTGAAGGAAGAGGGTATTGGTCCTTTAGCTGACTTACAATGTCATACAAATACGGTCACCAAAGAAGTTGAAATGAAGGTGTAACAAGATTGGCTTCACTGTTTAGGAATCACATAATGTGATAATTTCCTCTAGGAGGTGATAACATATTCAAAAGGGATTGTCCCATAATGTGTCAGTATGAGCATACAATCATGATATCCATTTACAATGGAGGTAAAAAGGGAACATACTTTACTAAGTTGGAAAGAACATAGTATCTTAATCCTAACCCTAGTCAACTTTGCTATTCTATATAAAGAGGATTAGTAAATGATTAGTATTAAAGGAAGCAAAGACCTTGTGAGAAAGGTTATGGCAGGAGTGGATAAAAGGGCTAGTAGCCCATCCCAACCTCTCATAGCATATACTCCTGATATATCTACTGGTCGGACATAGTAAAACAAATGAATGATCTTGATTAAGATGCCACTAGGGAAAGGGGAGTGTTTAAGTTTAAAATGTGTATTGGCATCAATAGTCTATGACTCTATAGTACTTGATAAAAAAAAAGTCACACTTATACATAGTTTTACGTAAGTATATATCCCTAAGATGAAATAAAGGAAACATGGGCTTAATTGATTAAGCAGAGACAAATTTTAATATGTAATTATAGTCTTAGACCTAAATAGTATCATTCTCCATTTATGGATAACTTAAGCCTAAAACCTAATATGGTAATTAAGTGATACGAAGATTAAGGTACTAGGATCAACTTAAACCGGATCTTAGGTACAAACCATTGGCGAAGAAGGTGTCATAAAACCTAGACTATTCTTAAATGATTATTATTATCTTGAAACATTAGACAACATGTCCCATACCATTTTCCTGTCAGGCTAACTCACTGCAATCACTACACAGTTGTATCCCTATAACGACAGATGTCATTATAAGGATATTATTGTTTAGCAACTGTACCAAGTTATCTTATCAAGAGTTTGTAGTGTGGCATGATGTTGTCTTAAGTACAAACCTTGATAGAGTTACAAAAATAATATAGACCTCTTGGGTATGTACCCATATATCAACTTATGATGGCTACGGGAAGGGAAGTGGTCAAAGTAACAAGGTCAAGTGTTACAAAAACATTTACTCCCCCATAGGCATCATAAGATGACATAGAGGTACGTCTTTGTGTAGGTTAAACTACATGTGTAACTTGTTCAAGACTCTTAGCTATTTACAAAATTAACAATTGTGATTCCATATAACTGAATAAGTGAATAAAGTGAAACGACAATTTCCTAATGACGTGTGTGCTGTCATGGAATTGAGCATGACATAAATGACTTAGAAACTTTGTGCAAAGTGGTGTAAGTGGCTGATTATACTATTGAGCTTTCCCTATTATCTAAGATGTGAGATGCCTGTGGATTTCATAGGTGGAACCGAGGTACACACTTAGGGTTTTTCACTTATATATCATATCCTGTTAAAGGAGAACCAAAGGGAAACATTTTATGTATGGCTCGTATAGAGCATTGAGGGAGAACGAGTACATTCAGTATTATCTCACACAGCTGCACATGGTTCATGATAGTTAACAAAAATTGTTTACATTAAGGTTTATGTAGATTTTCTATATATGGGTATTTAAATCAGCTTCATAAAGATTTTAAAAAAATAGAAATGAGGTGACAAAAAGTGGATGTTACAACGATTTTTCCCTCTTTGATGATGTCTTTTATATAATTTCATAGTGTCAAGAACCTATCTGTTTTGTGTCATTTAACATGATGGAAATAACAATATTCATGTTCTTTGAACCAACCGAGTTTTGGAGCATCCTCTGGATATGGTACTTTCGTAGTTGGGTTTTGTACCATGTGCATGATGCCTAACTATTTAAGTATTTCTGATAGTGATTAGTTAACATCATGAACGTACATTTGGTGGGTGCTTTTTGGAAAGGTCCTTGTGAGATATTTAAAAGTAGACTAGTCTTTATAGCTTGGACTATTTTTGAGTCCGTAATACCATCGCGAATGATATGTATGTTGTTTTGAAGAATTTTGGTTTATTTGATGGTTTTGATTTATGTCTTTCCTTAATGACTGGTTTGAGCATGCCTTTTGCAATGAAAGCCTTTTCGATTTGAATACCCTTCTCTATAACTTCTTTGGAGTTAGAGCCATAGTGCATTTGTAAATGGAAGTATATCTCCAGGTGTTTCACCTGATTCTGGAGCATTTCTTAGAAAATGATGAAACAAATGAGGGTAATGGGTGTAGGAGGAATACCTATTGAGATGTTGGTTGATAGGTTGTTACGCACGTATGACTTCTGAATCCACAGCTGATCGTGAGAGCTTCCTTTTTTCTTGGAGGAACTACCTGAAATGGAACACAAGACCACCAAATAAAAGTTAAACAATATATGCAGTGGACTGCCTAGCGTGTGCTAGATCTGGGAAGTGTGATACTTCCTAGACGATTGTCAATCCACTGTTTAAAACAACTTAATGCTGGTAATAAAGTAAATCCTACTGTAGTTAAAATGATTTAGGTATCTCATTCATCTACAATAAGAAAATTCATTCACAACAGGCTAAGCCATGATTGAATCTAAAGGTCAAGGTCACTGTCAGGATACTGTTATTGGTCAGGGTCAGATTCTAGTCAGTTTAGGGTATTCAGTGGTGGTTTTAGGCTTTGATATGGGTTTCTGGTAAAAGATACAGAGACTGATGTTAGTTTACGTTAACCATTGATGGTTATTGATGACCAGTGTGGATATGGTCAGGGTACAAGAAACTCAATAAAACTTGGTTGGGTGATAGATTTGGGATTAGATGAAGGTGGAAGGGAAATGGTGAGATTCGTATGGATCCTGGATATGCACAGGAATGATGAAATTCTAGATATGGATAGTTCAATGATGTGGGAAAAAGGATGGTCAAGTTTGCATGGAAATAAAATGGTGGGGAATGGAAATGAAAGCAAAAACTAATAACAAATGTAAAAGGATCTACTTAAATGACAAGGAACTAATGCAGGTTAACAAACTTACTATTTGTATGAGCTTGATGCCTAGTTGGTAATGGTGGGTGATCAAATGAACTTGGTGTAGTGCTGGCACTTCCCTAGATGCTCCCGTGAAGGTAGGTTGGCTATGTGATTGCTTCTGAGTATTGGATATGGGTGTTCTGATGCTTGTACAGATGTTGGTTCTACTTGCATGCATAGCTCTGGTTTTGTCACTTGTTCTCAGAAGATCTCTCTCTCTCTCAGAAAATGTGCCAACCCAAAAACAATGTGCCAACCCCCAAAATAAGGTTGTTTTGGGAGTTAAATGGTAACCGAAAATGGTTCTGACTTAACCGGTGGTGGTTAAGGGTAACCGACATCGGTTAGGGTGGGATTTCCTAGGTTTACTAAACTGGGCAGATCCCCTTGATTTTCTGGGATCTTGTTTCATTTACCCCATGGATTAGATTGGAAGCTTCCTTCTAACATGTGGGAATGTGGTTAGAGGGAATGTAGGCATTTATTTTTAGGGTTTGGGTAGGCCTTAGTTAGTTATGGAAACTTACTAAGAATAGGTCTTAGGATGAGGTGGCTAGATGAGGTGTGGTGGTGGTCATTATCTTAATTAGGATATTTAAATAATAAATATGGTGAGGATAATGAATTAATTTAATTTAAATAATTAAATTAATATTAAAGTGGGGTGAAGGGGGCCATGGCTAGGTGGATGTGTTCAAGGTATTTATTTGATGGGGGACCAAGGGGAGTGTGACCTAATTTTAGTGTCTACATTTTGCCCCTTTTTGTTGTGTTGCTTGTATTGGTAAGCGACGCTGACAAAAATAAGATGTGGTTTCCCCATGTGTGGGTGAAGGTGATCCCCCTCAAACCAGGAACTGACAAGGCAAAAGGAAGAATCGGTGAGTGGTTTGATAAAAGGTGAATGTGATGAAGAGGAAGGTGGGTAACGGGGGGAAAAAGAAAAAAGGTCTACTCAGGTAATCTAGGTAATGGGTCAGGGTCAAAGGTAGTAACAGTCAAATGCACGCATACATATAAACTACAGCACGGTACTAGGATGAAGAGTAGGAAAACTCTACATTGTCTAAGGTCGATAGGTTTATCCAAACAAGGTTGAAGTGATTCTGGTATCCAAGGTATAGGATATGGTCAGGAAACACGACACAGGTCAGGTGCAGGAACATTTAGGTGTGTTCCAGTACACCAAAGGTAGGGTTAGGATAAATGGTCATGGCAAGAGGCAAGGTAAGGTCATTAGGTCAATCAACATAGGTAACAGTGCCGTAAGGTATAGTGAACACATGAGGTCAAAGGTCACTAGTGATGTTCCAGGTCCAAGAATCTAGGTCACGAGAATGGGTAGGGGGTATGGGTAAAATAACGAGTCCCCAAATGAGGATGAGGGTAGGTAGTAAATGATGAGGTCAGGAGGGTGAGGTAAATGGTCAGGGTAAAAGTTGGGGTGTTGAAAAAGGAGTGACAGGTAGGGTAATAGGGAAAAATTAGGGGCAATGTGTAAGAGAGGGTGACCGATGCCGATATAGGGTAACAAACCATGGTAACTTAGGGCACATGACCGATACCGGTGAAGGTAAAACTAGTGTTGGTTAGGTCAGGGATAATATTAAAACAAAAAATCCGTGCTTTTGCAGTTTATTTGTCTTCTTGTAAATTGGGAAAATGACACAAGAGAGAGAGAAAGGGGAAAAGTTTCCAGAGGAATAGAGAGTTGAGTTGGCGAGCCAAATGGGAGTGATTGGTATGCTGAGAGGCAGGTCCATAGGATCAGATTGTGCGATTTGATTGGTTGGAGGCATGGGTAGTGATTTGGTGATAGCAGAGGCCAGAGAGGGATCGGGCGGATGTCCACCGATGTAGTGGAGGCAAATATATGTGCCACCCGAAAACAACATAGTTTGATGATTTTTGATATATACTAGCCTTGTGTTGTTATAAGTTGTAGATTGTTGGGATCAGGTAGATTTGACAAATGAGATTTTTTGTATTTTAGGAATCGATTGTTTTATTGTATATGATACCGACCTACGTGTGCCGATGACATTTTGTATTGAGTATCAGCCTACGTACTGATGATTTTAAGAGATGTACATGATTAGATATCCATGTATATTGTATAGAGACACACATATTTTTTTATATCATGAGATGGATGAGATTATGATGATTTGTTGGTGTTTTTATGAGAATTTTAATTTTTTTCGTGATATGGACGGAAACTAGGTGAGTGAGGCATGATGGAGTCTTAAGTTGGATTTAAGGCATGGATCGAGTCAGGTTTTAGGCATGGATCAAGAGTTTTAGGTGGATCGAGTTAGGTAGGCATGGTTGAGTTAGGTTTGTGGTCTAGGCATGGTTAAGTAACGTCTTAGGTATGGATTGAGTCAGGTTGGTGGTCTAGGCATGGTTGAGTTAGGTCTATGGTCTAGGCATATTTGAATTAGGTAATTGGCTTGGTTGAGTCAGGTTTGTGGTCTAGGCATGGTTGAATTAGGTAATAGGTATGGTTGAGTTGAAATTGGTTAAAGTTGTGATTCATTAATTTGTGCAATGAATGATGAGATGGGTCATGTTTAAGATGCTTTATAATACATGCATGATGATGGTAGAGAAATGGTAGTCATAATAAATGTATGTTGTGATGATGATAAAAATGTTAAGCAACTTGTTGTTTGTTTGGTTTAATTTCCAATTTTTGACATAAAAAGGAAACTAAGTGGGGTAGGATGTAATTTTAGGAAGATGAAAGATGAATTTTTTAGGGTAGAGAGTGGCTGAGCTAACCTCCAAGGCCCCATGCCCTCGGAGTGTTGCCTACATAGTCCCGATGAAAAGGGACCTCAGGCCGATGTAGTTCTCCCATAAGCTAGGGAAGAATATGAGGAGGTATGAAAATGAGTTGGTAGGTTTTAGGCATGATTTGGGTTTAGGTCTGTTAGGTGTGGGTGAGTTGTGGGAAACTTGGTATAGGTGATTTTGATTGTGGTGGAAGAAGAAGATTACCCCAAAAGTAAGTGTCAAGGACCAATTCCTGTATAAGGTAATCAATACATAATAAAGAAGGTTGAAAGATAATATGTGGTAAGAAAGTCGATTGATTGGTTAGGATCATACCGAGTAGGTCATACCTTGGAGGAGGTGATGAACGTGAGACCCTAAAGACATTACATGATTGATTGTTCTAAGGGTGAAAAGTAGTCACATGATCACCAAATGGCATGGTTTCCAAGAGGTCCCTTGAGGTGGTAGGAAATGGGAGTGCGAATGGTGAGAGGGGTGAAAGGTGGTTAATTTTGATATGGTATGAGGTAGCATGCTCTTTGGGCAAGAGATCCAAGGTCACAATGGGCAAGTCCATGACTAAAAGGCTTTCTATTGTTGACTGATATTTGAGATAGACTGATCGATGCGGGAAGTCTATATGGGATGAGGAAATTAACTCCTTGAGGTCTTCGTGAAGCTGATCGATGTGGGAAGCTTCAGATTCTCTCATTTTTTTTCTCTTGAAAGAGCTTTACATAGCTGTCCTTCGAGGGAGAAGTCTATTTATAGCAGTGATTGTTTGAGAGGAAGATGTCCTTTTGAGGGAGTCATCTTTTTATTAGAAGTTTGACTCAAGGAGTTGGATCCCATGTGAGGGCTTTTGAAGTCATGGACAAGACCAAGGTGAAGAACATGATTCTTGTTCAGAAAGTAGGGTGAAACGACCATGGGATCTCATCTAAAGGTAGATGAAAAGTATCCATGAGAATCATGCTATGTGTAGTGCCATGGTACACATATTCAAGAGAAGATAACAAGTGACAGGTACTCACATGATTCTTGTTTAGTCATTGGTGAGGTATAAGAAGTGGATAGAACTCAAGAGATGAGGATGGAAAGAGGTAAAAAGTGAGGTAGGACTAAAAGTTAACAGTAGAATGGTCAAAGATGCAAGGCATTAAGGGGCTCAGGTTCGGGTTTACCATCGAGTGAAGATAAACGATAAGCACCTGATCCATAAGTATGGGTCACGATGTATGGTCCAAGCTAATTAGGAGAAAATTTTCCTCGTTTACTTTTTTCTACTTTGGTTACATGTTGATTTTCTTTCAGGACAAGGTCACCAACTTGGAAGGTTCATTCATGGACATGTTTTTCATAGGCATATTAGATACGTTTTTGGTAAACTTGAAGGTGATCAAGAGTGTTAAGACGACGTTCGTCTAATAACTCAAGTTGTGCTAAACGGTCCTGATGAAAGTCATCATCATTGAGCATGTCATGGAGAGAAATGCAGAGTGAGGGAATCTGGACTTCGAGAGGTAGAACAACCTCTGTACCGTAGACCAGAGAAAATGGTGTGGCAATAGTGGAAGTATGGATACTAGTGCGGTATGCCCATAGGGAAAAAGGAATGTGCGTATGCTAGTCCTTCCCAGTATCATTAACCACTTTCATGAGAATTTTATTCAAGGTTTTGTTAGTGGATTTGGCTTGGCCATTCGTTTGTGGTTAATAAGGTGATGAGAAACCTAGCTGAATGTTGAAGGCATCGTCAAAGTTTTTGTAATGTTTTTTTTTTAATTGTTTTCCATTATCAGTGATGAGGCAATGAGGAACACCAAAGAGACAAATGATGTGATGATTGATGAACTCACATATTTTCTTAGCTTTCATGGAGATGAGTGGTATGGCTTCAACCCATTTTGTGTAGTATTCGGTAGTGGTGATGATCCATTGATGGCATTGGGAAGAATGGGGGTTGATCTCTCTGAAAAGATCCAAACCCCATTGAGAGAAGGGCCAAAGGTCACGGGTGACCTGTAAGGCATGACTGGGTGTATGATGAAGGTTGGCATGTTGTTGGAATTTTACACAACATTTGACATAGTCGCAACAATCATGGTTAAGGGTTGGCCAGTAATAGCCTAGGCAAAGAATACACTTAGCAACAACAAGGCCACTGAAGTGACCTCCACATATGCCATCATGAACTTCCTTAATGGTATAAGGAATTTCAATAACTCGTGAGGCATCGTAAGAGAATACCATCAAAGCCACACTTATAGAGGAGGCCCCCCATGATGATGTAATGAGAGACCCTTTTAAGGAAGGCACATTGTCCATTACGGGTGAGATCAGGAGGTAAGATGGAGAGAGAAAGATAGTTAGAGTATTGTTTATACCAAAGGTCACTCGAGTCAGGGGTAGACAGTTCCGATGGAGTAAATTTCGTGAGGTAAATAAGAGGGTGATTGGAGTCATTGTATGGTGACAAATATTTTAGAATCAGCAGGTGAAGTGGGTATTTGAGAAGCCAAGCAGGCCATGGTATCTGTAAATTTGTTGGTTGAACGGGGGACAGTTTGAAGGGTGTAACGGTCAAAGGTGGTCAAAAGTATGTCTACATGATGTTTATACTTTTGAAGTATCTCATTACGACATTGGTATATACCATTGACTTGGTTTATAACCAATTGAGAATCACCAAAGATGTTGATTGATTTGACATCTAGGGCGTAGGTGGCTTGGAGACCTAATACGAGCACTTCGTATTCGGCAATATTGTTTGTACAATCAAAATCAAGTTTGAAAGACAAAGGCATGGGTTCACCATCAAGCAGAATGAGGATAACACCAGCCCCACCCCCACGCTGACACTTGGAACCATCGAAGAAGAGTGTCATTTGGTAAGCGGGTTCGTCCAGGGAAAGGGTAGCAATTGACTCATCTGGAAAGTCAAAATTAGAGGGTTGATCCCTAGAAAATAGGTGCATCGGCCAATTAGTTGGAAATAGCTTAGCCCTTAATGGACTTTTTATAGATGAATTTGAGGTCAAGGTCAGCTAAAAGCATAAGCCAGCATGCAGCACGCTGATTTTGATAAGGTTTGGCATACATGAAGTGTAAGGGGTCGGTGTTGGTCACAACATAGGTTTTGTGGTTGAGTAGGTAATGGAGGAGTTTTGTGGCAACGAAAACTAAGGCTAAGAAAATTTTTTCGGGATGGGTGTATCAGGTTTTGTAGTCCAAAAGAGTACGGCTTATGTAATAAACCGCCTACTCCCTATGTTGTTCATCACGATGAGCGAGCATGGCCCCCAAGGAGTGATCGGTAGCTGAGATGTATAGGTAGAAAGGGTTGATCATCTTTAGGTGGGATAAGTATGGGTGGTTGGAGAAGGTATTGTTTTAAGGCCTCAAAATATTTGTGGCAGTCATCATCCCATTTAAAGGAGACATCCTTCTTGAGTAGATGATGAAATGGTTGACACCGATTAGATAATTGTGAAATGAAATGGTGAATAGACTGCAACTTACCTTGTAGGCTACGGAGTTGTCTAAGGTTAGTGGGCAGAGGAATTTCTAGAATGGCCTTGAATTTAGTAGGGTCAACTTCTATACCACATAGGGAAATGATAAATCCTAGGAGCTTTCTTGAGAGAACCGTGAAGACACACTTCTTGGGCTGAAGGCGAACACAATATTTAATGAGGTGGTCAAAAATGGTTTTTAGGACGGTGAGGTGCTCAGAGTGGCATTTAGATTTGGCTAGGAGATCATCCACGTAATCTTCTAATATATGATGCATGATGTCATGGAAGATATAAGTCATAGCCCGCTGATATGTGGCACCAGCATTTTTAAGGCCAAAAGGCATGACTCGGTAGTAGAAGGTCCCCCAAGGGGTGATGAATGCAGTTTTGTGTTGATCCTCTGGGGAAAGCAAGATTTGGTTATAACCCGAGAAGCCATCCATGAGTGATAGCATCTCATGACCAGTGCGGTAAGGTCAACCAGCTTGGTCAATACCGGGTAGAGGGAAGTCATCTTTTGGGTAGGCTAGGTTGAGGTCATGGAAATTTGTGCAAATGTAGAGTCCCCCTATCACCTTGGTGATAGGGACAATGTTAGAAATCCAATGAGGATAATCAATGGGTAATATGAAGGAAATGGAAAGAAGGTGCTGAAATTCTTCTTTGACGAGAAGGGCAATGTGAGGGTGCATTTTCCTTAGTTTTTGTTTGACGGGTTTGGCATCAGGAATGGTTACGATATTGTGGACCACTATGGTGGGGTCAATACCGGGCATGTCTTGTAAGACCAAGTGAAAGCATGGTTATGATCTTTGAGAAAAGAAGTGATGGCTTCCTGTTCAACAACATCTAAAGATTGACCGATCTTTAGGATGTGTGGGTCATCCTGAGTATGAATGTTGATCTCGATAGTCGATTCATTCAACATGGTTTGTGTCTCAGAGGGTAACGAACAATGAATATATGAGTCTTCTACACCAAGGTAGGTGAGTATAGATTCATCATCCTGACATTGAATGACATTAATTGAAGGTGTATCATCATCAATCATTTCAAGATACAGGAAGGGAAGAGAGGAAGGAGCCTTGCCCTCGTGTTGATAAGTCAGAGGCCCCAAGGAAATGGTGTTTATGAAAAAAAATTTTAGGAGGGATGGATTTTGGATCCATTGACTCCGTCGGCGAAGGCGGTGATGAAGGCGGAGCGGGTGAAGAGGGTGGAGAAGGGCTGATGTCCTCGATGAGTTCAATGCGGGCCTGCTTGGTAGGTGGTTCAGCAAAGCCGATACCACTACGGTCATTCTATTTGTGAGTAGTGCATGGAACAATAGTATGGCACGGCCTTGCTCATAAAATCCAAAACCAAAACCCTTTCCATGCACATTGGTGCAGGAAGGTGTGGGTGAAATGGTGATTAGTGAGGGACTGGAAGTCAGCAGAAAATGGGTGGGTTTGTGACGGTGGTTCGGGTGTGTAAGTGGTAGTATCAAGTCCCCCATAGGTGAGACTGGTATGAAGGTGAGGAGGACCATAAAGGAGGCATTCTCCTATGCGGTGATCATAGTGAGGATGTTGGTGAAGACTTCCATACTCTTGTGGAGTAAGGAATGTGTTGACACTATATAGGTGATACTCCCCCAGAGTGAGGTGTTGAAAAATTCCTTCCAAGGGATCGGTGGTCAGTATGTGGGTAGCTAGAATAGATGATGTGTCAGAGGTTGACACGAAGGTGGAGCTAATGGATTGGGAGGTTGATGGCTCAGCTGTGGAGGTTGTGGCAGTGGTAGGAATGGAGGAGGTATGCACAGTTGAGGTAGCAACTGTACTGATAAGTAGAGGTGTAAGTGAAGCGGTAGTGGTCATGGAGTTAGATACTTTAATGGGTATGAGTATGTCATTGGGTTGGTAAATCATGTTGCATGTTTTAAAAGGTGATGGATTGGCTAGAATAGTATAGGCGTGTCCTTCATGTTCAAACTTTACACAATGATGCAAAGTGGAAGGAATATACAACCCATGACATGAATCCAGGGTCTACCAAGCAACAGGTTATATTGAAATTCCCCCTCCAAGACATAAAATAACTCTGGAATAGTGTGGGGGCCCACGCAAACATGGAGGATGACGGTGCCTAGTGTAGAGGTGATAGCATCATTAAATGAATGCAACATGATAGGATGTTTATGCATGCAATTGTTAGGTATGTGCATTTGAGCGAATGCATGAGATGAAATGATATTAATGGTTACACCCCCATTGATCATTATGCGTTATAAATGTATATCATCGATGTGGATAGAGATGAAAAGAGCTGGGTCTGGGTCATCTGTTTGGTGTGGTGTGATCTTTTCCTCTGAGAAGCTAAGGGAGGCTATTTAGTGAGTAGGGTGAGGTGTGGATAAAGGTGGTAATTTGGTGAGAGAGGCTACATGATGGGGTGTGATAATAGAGGCTACGGGTGTAGGGTCATTGGGTAAAACCTCAATAGATTGAAGAACCTCCATGAGAGCTTGACAATGGGATTCTGAGGTTTGGATGAGGTCATATAGGGACATTTTGAGGGGAGATTGGTGTAATTGTTTGAGCATGGTGTGATGTGTGACCCCATTAGAAATAGGGTATGTGGGGCCGTAGATAGTAATTTTAGGTGTGGGTACAGATGGTATGTTGGGTATAGAATTGGTTAGCAAGTCAGTTTCCTTTTCCTTGTCTTTGTCTCTCTGAGCATGAGTAGTGACATGTGGATCATGTTGATCTGAGGGGAGTTGGAAAATGGAGAAGGTGTAGAATGAGTTGTATAATGACATGACGGGAAAACACCTATTTGGGGGATAAAATCCTTGTGAAGTGAACTGGGCGCAATGACATTTAGGTGATGGTTGTGGCAAGTTCTTTGACACGAACCATGTTAATTTTGAATCTTGGGGGTGGCTCTAAGAGTTGAGGGGGTGGAGATTGTGGTTGTTGAGTAGGAAGTGAGGGAAGGACTGTGGAAATGGGTGTTGGTGAAATGAGGTCCTCATCGAGAAGGTCATCATTGTCAAATTTTTCTTCAGTAGGACATAACTGGATAAGGAAATTTTTCAAAGCCTTGCAGTTCTCCACATCGTGCCCTGGCACATGATGGTAGGCACAAATTTTAGTGTCATCAAACCATTTTGGCTTGGGTTTGAGGGGGTCATAAGGTCTGAGAAATGGTAATTTGATGATAGAAGTCTCAAGGAGGTTGGTTAAGATTTTGGCATAGGACCCTGCTAGTGGGTCACAATGGGAAGTGAAAGTGGGTTTGGGTGTAGGTGTGGCTGATTGTTGAGGAACGGTCTATGTAGGAGGGGGAGTGGGTTGAGCTATGGTTTTGGGTGCTAGAGTAGTCTTGGGTGTTGGTCATGTTTGCTTGGGTAGGGGTATGGTAGATGAACGGGTAGGAGGGTGTATGGTTGTTTTGACTACCTCATTGGAGGGTAGCAGATTTTTGTCTTTGTGTTAAACCTTCTTGGGTAAAGGTGATATGGGTGTATGAGATCTAGAGGGAAAAGTAGATGGGGGAAGAGGGAAAGTTTCCCAGGGGGATAACGGAGGTGTTGTGAAGGTAGATGACGCGGATTATGTAGGGGGTGTGAGGGACAGAGATTAAAGTGTAGTGGGTAGTGAAGAAGTTGTTGAGGGTGTTGGAGGTATGGGTGGTAAAGATGCTGCAGGTGTGGGTTTAAGTCATGTCAGGTGCCTAGGTATGTTAGAGGTTTGCGAGGAAGGAATGGGATGTTGTGTTTTTGTTTTATTGATGGGTGGAGGTTTATTGACCATGTTGGGAGATTGAGGTCTTAAGATGGATGAAAAGGGAGTTGGTTATGAAGGTATGATTGGCGTAGCTGGGCTGTGATAACTATGGATTTGGTTATTCTATTTGGGTGCTGAAGTAGGTTGGGTGTTGACCATGGAGGATATAGCTAAATCTAGTTTGATAGGTGGATGAGTAATGTTGGTGGTTAGGGTGACCCCTAAGGTAGTAATAGGTTTAGTCGAGGAAGATGATGTAAGTGTGGGTTTGGATTTAGATGTATGTTGGGTTATGGATGATGGTGTATGTTGAGCTATGCTAGGTGGCGTGGAAGAATTTTTGATAGAGGTGGTTGTGCTCAGTTCGATTGGTCAAAATATCTTTGGGTAGATAGTGGAAGTGTTAGCAAGTGACATTTGCATTTGTGTTGAGACAGGAAGCAGAAGACGCCCCCATAGTAAGGCTCTATCCACATAATCTAAGCAATCAGCTAAGCATGAGAATGGCACATCTGTAGGCAAGATTGATGAGGACCTAAGGTAAATTCTTGTAAAATGTGTCTTAGAGATGAGGAATTTGCTAGCCTCAGCTTCCATGGGTAAGAGAGTCGAAATTAGGTCTGCAAGATCTTGAGTAGCTGATGGAGAATGGTCACCAAGAGGCAAAGGTATCTCTACCAAGATCCTTAATGGGTGGAGGAGGTAAACAAGTATACTCCATAGACTGAAGAAGTATTGTGGGTGATGGTTCCCTAGGTGGAGAAGCCAAAGGTGAAATAACCTCGATATTAGCAGAAGGCTCCTCTATAGGTAAAAAAGGAGGTGAAGGGTATTCCTCTGTGGGTGGAGGAATAGGAGAGGTGGGTTTCAATGCAGAAGGAGGACTTCGGGTGAGAATTTCCTCTATGAAAGGAATATGAGGTAATTGGGAAGTAATAGGTGCATTGCTGAAAATATCATGGACCTCATGGGTATGGCTATCATGAGTTGATGTTTCTATGGTTTAATCAGATGAAGCGACATGATTGGGAAAGCGTTTCTTGAATATGTATAGGTTTTGATTGGTAGGTGCGTTAGGATTATCCATGGTTAACTCACCTTTCTCGAGCATTTCTTAGACAATATTTTTGAAAGTGATGTAATTTCTGTCACTATGACCCTTTACTTGATGATAGTTACAGAAGTCGTGTTCTTTATACCATGTGGGTGTGGGGTGAGTAGGGTCAAAACTAGTGTGTGGTTTTATAGGAGGAAGGGTGATGGACCCATCTTTGATGAGATTTTCTAAGACAAAAGAATAAGGATCCCCAATTAGGGTATATTTCTGTTTTTCTCATTTGAATTGAAAAGTATGAATGGGTGAGAGATTAGATGAGGGGCTAGCCTGATTTGATGGATGAGCTGGGCCAGCTTTGAGTACCACAGCGTTAGTGGTCCCCTTGGCCTTTGAATAACTTTTTTGTGGTTTGGAAGAAGAAGAGGTATCATTTGACTTGAATGTCGAATTCTTATTATGTAGTTGGATTTTCTTCTCTTTGATGGACCGAATCTCAAGATTTCGTGTCATGGTGAATGCTTCGTCGAAAGTTTGGAAGTTTTGGACCTGCAGGGTTGGTGAGATATGCCTAGCACAAGCCTGCATGAAGAGCTCGATGAGTTTGGTTTCCGGTAGTTGGAATGTAAGTTGATTGATTAGGCTATGCCAATGAGCAACAAAATATGTGATAGATTCGTTGTCATACTGATGTGTGGAGTATAGGTCAGTAATGGTAACCTTCTTAACAATGTTAATGGAGAAGTCATCCAAGAAGGCTTGGGCTACCTGATTAAATGAAAATATAGAGTTTCTAGGTAACCCACTATACAAATATAATGCGGGCCTAGTCAGAGACATGGGAAAGGTCCTCAAGAGCAAAACATCATCATGGGCAATTAGGTAGCACCCATTTTTGAAAGACTGCAAATGCTATTGCGGGTCTTCCTTGCTATTCAAACGGTTAAATTTAGGCATTTACCAATGCATGGGGTATGGAAAAATAGGAATGGATGGGTGGATAGGATCATTACAAATCTCATCGTAGGTGAGAGAGTTGCGTGAGCTAGAAACCGATGCTTCCAATGTCTGCATCTTGTCCATCATTAACTTCATTAGGTCATTGGTAGGTTATGATGGATGGGTGCCTCCTGTAGTGTAAGAGGGTTGGTGTTGGGCCTGCAACAAGGGTGGCATTCTAGTATATGGTGGTGCCGCATATGTAGACTAAGAAGAAGGCATTGAAACATGGGGTACATACCCAGAGTGAATAATAGATGAAACAAGAGGCTGCTGATAGTATGTATATGAAGGTGGAAGGGTCATGGTGACCCTAGTGGCAATGGGGGCTAAAGATTGCGGAATAAAAAGGATGATGTTTTGAAAAGGGGTAGGGGTCACCGACACCGGGGGTGGTTGTGTAGCTACAAGTATATGAGAGACAATAGGCATGGATGAGGTTGTATTCTAGGTGGTTGGTGAAGGTATAATGGATGTAGTGGACACAATAGTCATAACGGGTATAAGGCCTAGCGGTGAAATGACTGGGGGTAAGGTAGATGTGGGTAGCATGGAGCTAGACGGGGTTAACGCAGGAGTAAGAGCGAGTGTTAAAGGGATAAATATGGGCATGATGTATATCAACTGATCCGAGGCATCTCGAGTGGACGAGTGGGAAAGGTAAAACTGCAAGGCGGAAGGATTTTGGTCAAGGAGTCGTGTGAATTCCTCGTCTCCGATAGCGATAGTGATAGGTTGGGTAGGATCCATGGTAGGTGATAAAATGGAAGGTGGTGAAGGGCTAGGTGGGAGTGGTTGACAACTGGCATGGAATATGAGGGCGTTTGCTTAGCTTTGGGTCAGCACCATTTGAACATGTACTGATCAGGTTGGACTATTTTCTGTAAATGACACAGAAATACATCAGAAAATAGGAAAGATAGGTGGTAGTAGGTGGATTAGGAATCAAATGTCAGCTAGAAAATGACACAAACTAACTGATACCGGTTAGGTTAAACCAACGTCGGTCATAGGTAACCACTACTGGCTACTGTGGAAAGTGGATAGTTTGTTAGAAAAAAGGTATAAGGCCAAATGTTCTAGGTATGCCAAATATTGATGAAATTTACCAGGTTAATGGATATGATAAGAGTTACAGGGACTCTAAATAGTTGAAGAAGGTGAATATGTTCTTTTGGGTAGGTCAACCAAAAGAACAGTGAACCGATGCTAGTTGGGTATAACCAATGACGGTCAGAGGGTAACTGAAAACAGTCGCTGGACCGACACTGGTCACTTTGAAATTGAAACAATGATGAAGAAAATGTGGTTGTGAGTTAAAATTTGATGTGGAATCAAACCCAAAATTCTGGGAATGACAAGAATATGGTCCAGGAACACTCAGATGAAGCTAGAATACACCAACTGTGATGAGGAGTGTGCAAGGGAAATAAGAAAATGAAGAGCAAAACCTCTCACCTCAAAATGCAAGCCAAGTATAAACACTAAGAAAACATGATCCTAAGGGTGCCTTTCTATTATGTTTGTTTAACTTATGCTATTTTAAGGACTGACTCATGAACTATAAAATAGAGTTTTTTGGTGAGGATGGCTTCCTATGAATAAGGAGATCTACAAGGAGAGGTTTCAGGTATGTTATGGCAGGGGTGGGCTTTGCTCTAAAGTATGAATCGACAGAGAAGTGACCTCGATGCCCACTGTACCGTGTTCATGTGATCACCTACAACTTCATCTAGGAAATATGTTGTTCAAGAATGTGTGTATTTTAAATTTGTGATGTTTGGATAAGACTTAGAGAGAGAGAAAGTGAAAGGAAGTGCTTTTCTATGATTCATTTGTCAACCATCAGCTGGGCATGAATTCTAGCACATAGGTTGCCTTCAATTAATATGAGATAATGCAGAAAAATAGGATGAAATGAAGTTAATTTTAAACCCAAATCAAAATATGGAGTTTGATGACACAATAAGAGGAATATGAGAGAGTATGATCCTTCACTAATGCAACACAAATGAAATAGAAGAAGATTTCTTTTTAAGCACCAAAACATGATTGCTTTAAGACAATAGAAAGAAGAGACGATTCCAGGGGAGAAACTTAAATGTAAAAACCTTTTGAAAAGGAAACAAACATGTAACTTTGCACCTAGAAATGAATGAATGCAAGGAACCCCAAATGGTCCCATTGGGCGTGCCCAAATGTTTCACTTGATTTTGGAACATTTCTTAGAAAATGATGAAACAAATGAGGGTAATGGGCGTAGGAGGAATACCTATTGAGATGTTGGTCGATAGGTTGTTGCATGCGTATGACTTTTGAATCAACAGCTGATCATGAGACTTTCCTTTTTTCTTGGAGGAACTACCTGAAATGGAACACAAGACCACCAAATAAAATTTAAATAATATATGTAGTGGACTACCTAACGTGTGCTAGATCTAGAACGTGTGATACTTCCTAAATGGTTGTCAATCCACTGTTTAAACCAACTTAATACTGGTAATAAAGTAAATCCTACTGTAGTTAAAATTATTGAGGTATCTCACTCGTCTACAATAAGAAATTTTTTTCACAAAAAGCTAAGCCATGATTGAATCTGAAGGTCAAGGTCACTATCAAGATACTGTTATTGGTCAGGGTCAAATTCTGGTTAGTTTAGAATATTTGGTGGTGGTTTTAGACTCTGATCTGGGTTTTTGGTAAAAGATATAGAGACCGACATTGGTTTAGGTTAACCAACGATGGTTATTAGTGACCGGCATCAGTATGGTTGGGGTACAAGAAACACAATACAACTTGGCTGGTTGATAGATCTGGGATTAGATAAAGGTGGAAGGGAAATGGTGAGATTTGTATGGATCTTGGATATGCATAGGAATGATAAAATTCCAAATATGGATAGTTCAATGGTGTGGGAAAAAGGATGGTCAAGATTTCATGGAGATAAAATGGTGGGGAACATAAATGAAAGCATAAACTAATAACAAATATAAAAGGATCTACTCAAATGACAAGGAACCAATGCAGGTTAACAAACTTACTGTTTGTATGAGCTTGATGCTTAGTTGGTATTGGTGGGTGATCAAATGAACTTGGTGTAGTGCTGGCACTTCCCTGGATGCTCCCGTGAAGGCAGGTGGCTATGTGATTGCTTCAGGTACGGCTATGGGTATTTTGATGCTTGTAAGAATGTTGGTTCTACTTGGATGTAACTCTGGTTTCTTCATTTGTTCTCAGAAAATATCTCTCTCTCTCTCTCATAAATGTGCCAACCCTAAAACAATGTGTCAACATCAAAATAAGGTTGTTTTGGGAGTTAAATGGTAACCGAAAATGATTCCAACTTAACCGGCATCGGTTAGGGTGGGATTTCCTAAGTTTACTAAACTGGGCAGATCCCCTTGATTTTCTGGGATCACATTCATTTACCCCATGGATTAGCATGGAAGTTTCCTTCTAACATGCAGGAATATGGTTAGAAGGAATGTAGGCTTTGATTTTTAGGGTTTGGGTAGGTCTTAGTTAGTTATGGCAACTTACTAAGAATAGGTCTTAGGATGAGGTGGTTATGTGGGTACTATCTTAATTAGGATATTTAAATAATAAATATGGTGAGGATAATGAATTAATTTAATTTAAATAATTAAATTAATATTATAGTGGGGTAAAGGGGGGCCATTTCTAGGTGGATGTGTTCAAAGTATTTATTTGACAAGGGACCAAAGGGGAGTGTGACCTAATTTTAGTGTCTACACCGGGTTTAGGTTAGGAACAAATATGCTTACTAGCTATTATTTGGTAAGGCACATGAGAAATGGCTAGCCATCCCATGCCATCATTATAAAAAGTTTGTAAAGGTCTTATTGGGAGTTTTTTTACGTTGCAAAGGTCGTTCATCATGATGTCAGTCTCCATATTGAAGTAATAATGTTGTATAATTTTTTCCTCTAGGGTGGGCCATGTTGTGATGGACCCTTGGGTATAGCAAAGAACCTTTCCAATGCCAATGATTCTAGGTTGTGAGGGAAGAGTCATATTAAGAAATTATCATTGTATGGAACCTCTTGACAAGCCATATAAATTTTCTTGATGTGATCGAGAGGATCCCCTTTGATTTTGTATTTATTGAACTTAGGAATCGAAATGTGCTTTGGGAAGGATTGTCACAACATGTCCTTATCAAAGGGGTAAGGGCATAGTTCTTCAGATAGGTACTTCCTACTGTGTCCTATGTTTCCTTACTGTAGCGTAGTAATCTTGTCTTTCATTGATTTTAATTCTCATTGAATGAGTTGTTCATTAGTAGGTGATACTAGTTTATTTACCTTAGCAACTTTAAAAGTTGTGTCATCATACAGATCAAAGTGGAACTCACTAGATTTGGTTTTGAGTTAGTATTTATGTACGTTCCTACTCGAAGAGCCTAAGTTTGTTAATTTTTTACTTAGTTTAAATATTTTAGTTTGAAGGATCTCTTCTTCAACTAAAGGATCGTCTTCCTCATCAAACAGAGGAGGGAGTGAGGCTTTGTGCTTATGCTCAATATTTACTTTACGTGAAGCCTTGTAATAAGGCCATTGTGGATCACCAATTGGCTTGGATGGGACTCCTTCAATGGTGTTATAATTTTTTCTGAAAGTAGAAGCATATCCTACATAAAAGGGGTTATCCATGTCTAAGAGAGATGTTCGTTCTTCCGTTTTATGATTAATAATATTATCCACTTTGTGTTCTTGTGGAACCTTAGCCCCTAATACTAAGAATCTCATGAGCACTTGATCTCTGTTATAATAAAGAAGCTCATCAAATCATCCTAGGTATAAATTATGTTGTTTTTTAGAAAAATTAGATTCTTCTTTGTTATGATCAATCAATGACTCTGTGTGTTTGACTTGTGAAAAGAGAGGTGCTAAGTTATTGCCACTAAATGGGAAGGATTCAAAAGGATTTTCATCTACGTCATGCTCGTTTGGTTTAGATGCCATTTTCGTGATTTTAGGCATTACAAGTCAAAGTTATACTAGGTTTTGTCTAAATGTTGTCAAAGTTGTATGAAACCTAAGCATATGTTGTGTAAATCGTCTGAAGTCTAAATATCCTAGTGTGTCCTAAATGTAATGTTATATAACTATTATTGTTCTAGGAACAATCACATGAACACTATCAAACCAAACAATCACTCAAGTTACTTTTTAGAAAGGGTATACCCTAAGTTATGATCTCAATGATGGGCTCAAGATAGATAGTGACAATACCTATCATAATATAGGTAAAGTTAGAATTCCAACAAGACCTAAGTACCAAAGTGACATTGACACAATATGTCCACAATGTACACTATGACAAATTCAAATGCCGAAAAAACCTAAGTTTTTTGATAATGGAAGCTGCGAATGCGGATAACATACCAACACTATTTGGATATGTTAACCAAGCAAGCAAGGTGTTAGTATCAAGATGATGTCATCATGATATAAACAAATCAGTATCAACACTCTCAAAAAGACTCATATGTTGTTGGAATCAAAACTAAGTACAAGTATAGCCAGAAGTTCTTAGTCCGTGCGAGCATCGTAACAATACAATAAATAAACTTATACCAAGTTCTCAAAAAATTGAAAGCAAGATGTAAGTACCATAATTGTATAGCTAAAATGTGAGAGAAAAAATAACAACTTAAGGGGAAATAGTGATGAACCATGAAATCCTAGCTACGATGGACGATCTTGAAATCAAGATCAAAGGACTATCAAAGACGTGAAAACGTACTCACACACTTTAGACATTTAACAACCCAGCCGACAAACATGGATGGGCATAAATGGACAAAAAAGTGGCGAACATTGTCTATGATAACACTTGTGAGGTATGATCTCCTTCTGTCCTAAAATGGGCAAGAAAGAATGCAAGGGTATAGACCAAAATGAGGTGGAAATAAACTAAGAACCACTTGGGCAGAAGTTTCGCCTCGTTCTAAAGGTGAGAAAGAAACTAAGTTAAGTTATACGTCATTTAATTATGTGCAATGAATGACAATTACATCTAACTTAAGTGGACTCTTTTCCTTATTCAAAAAAACAAGGTTCATAGATTCCAAGTAAGCCATCACTTTCGTGATGGTTTGACAAGACACAATAATGGAGCTAGTGAAGTGGGGCTCCAAGGCAAAATGTCTTTCCTAAGTAAGATCACTCAACTAGGTGTCACACAGTTTGTCTAAACGCGAGCTCGATTTACCAAAAGTTTCACACTAACTAGTTTGGGAGTATCTCGTATTTACCTTACCCGCTTCAAATACGATGAGCAATAAATGTTATTCATGTGCATTCCTCACTGGGGTCGTGATATAGAAAACTATGACTCTAACTCACAATCTAAAAACTAGTCAAGTCGGTAAGTGGAGGCACTTCATGTTTCATCTATGAGGTTACTCAAGTAGTGGATTACTTGTAGGGTTCCTCAGAACCACCCCCATTGTTGTAGCTTAAGGCATTATGCTAAAGGGGTTATGTTCTAGTTGAGCGGATAGGGACGTACCCTTTTTCAAAACCTGCAATACAATGTGATATGGATGTGGTGTGTTTTTAACTTGCTTAGCTTAATGTGAGTTTTAAGTAGCACACCATTTGGCAACCTACATGAAAGCACATGTATTAGTGGGCTTCATGTTTGCGAACCTCCTTTTTTTGACAAACGAGTTTTGAACCTACATGCAAAGAGTAAGTAATTTTCCACCACAAATAATGATATTAAGAAAGAGAGTTTTCACGTGCTGCTTTTGATTCCCTAAGACTACTGAAAGAGGTGTGAGGGAAGAGCATACACAACACGTGAAAAACTCAACTTATAACAAGCCTAATAGAAAATACTTGAAGTTTTTTTTTACAAAAATAGGAATTCATTTTAACCAACTTTTGAAAGGTTAATCCAATTATGAAGCGCAAAGCATTAGTGTTTTTGAAAGTGAATAACAAGGTTTTAAGAAGTGTTTTTGGTTCCCAAGCTCACCTAGAAAGTGCGAGGAGAAGAGCATACACACTTCGAAAAATCCTCTATCTAAGTAAAAAAATGAAACACTTAAACTAAGCTAGTCAAAACAAAATTAAAAAGAACCCTATAATCACCTGTTAGAACCTACTAACAACCAGAAAAAATCAAGAAATTTTGATTTTACAGCTCGAAGATGAAAAACTTCAATTTTTAACATCAGACACCTGCACACCCAAACCATGACGCCTACATGTCCCAACCAGTGGATACACCCCCCAACCGATGGGGATGTATAGCATTGCAACATTATATGATAGTGATGGTTCAACACCTGCGTGGGCAAAACAGATAGGTATGTTAGGGTTTCAACGGATGTGCTCCTGTAGTTCTAATGGATACACTGTGCAAGCTAAACTAAAAGAATCAACACAGTATGTGAAAATACACTAGTGTGTCTAGAGGCACAGGTACACCTGACAATAAACAAAGATGTCTAAAGTTCAACGGATACACTTGAAAGAAAAAATAAAAATCAACACAGTTTGTGAAAATACACCAAGGTGTCTAGAGGCACGGGTACGCATGACAATAAACAAATATGCCTACAATTCAATGGATATACGGCCCTTTGTAAATGACTTGTCATTGGAAAATACAACTAGATAGGTGCATAACTGGTTCGACGGGTACACTACAATTTTGATGGAGATGCTCCCCTCTAGGAAACCTTTGCGTACCCCCTGAAAAACTTACAAAAGTCACGGAAATGAAAATTTTCAATAGTCAAACATGTTATTTGTTAGTTAAAGAAACCTATTTCTTGTTTAAACCCATAAAATATGCATGAACAAGGATGATTTATCTTACCACAAAAAAGGAAATCAAGTAAATAACAAGTTTTTTCTCCTAGAAAGAATGAAATTGAACTTAAAAAGCTTGGAAAAGGCTCCTAAAGTACAATGGAGTATGTCCCACCAGGCGTGCCAAATGTGTGCAATGAAAAGTTTGTTAAAGCTATGAGAATGGGGTAAGAATCTCTAAAGAAACCCCAAAATATTTGGAACAAAAAAATTAAATCACCATCATATTAGAGATAAACAAGAGCTACCTATTTGCATGCATATATAAAGCTTGAAACAACAAATCAATCTCTAAACATGACTATATTAGTTCTCTACTCCATGAAAGATATATATAAATGAACCTATTAAAGTTCTAGCAATCAGTTTTGTGATTGTTGGATGTCTTAAAATCTTAAGAATGGAATCTTCACCATTAATGGCTTCTCCCATTTACATAAATCTTTGAAATGGATTAGCAAATAACAAGTAAATAGCTAAAAAATATGAATATGAAAATAACTCTAAGATGACCTAAAGCATGGCGTAAATCAGATAAATAAGATATGAGAGAGTGTGTTCTTAGGAAAATGTGGGAGGGGTATGCCTTCTATTTATAGTTTTTAGATTTGGAGAAAAGGATGTTTTGGATGCATGTGGGAATAAAAAGGGGTAAAAACAGTTTTTTTTTTAGAAACACATATTTGGAGGTGTGAACTGAGATTTTAGGAAGGCTAAGTGGTTATTTGGAAATGTAAGATATTTGTTCTAGAACGTCAAATCCTTCCTTAGAAATTCAATAAGAGGGTTAATTAACCTAAACACGGTTAATTGAAATGGAAACAAGAGCTTGTAAAAGATGGTTAGAGATGGATTAGCATATTTAGGGGGTTTAGAAGATGTTAGAAAGGGTGATTTACTAGTGTAGTGTAGTAAATTAATACGAGACTAGGATAGTTAGTATGATATTAGTAATAATATCATGTAGACCAACTATAGGTGTCTACAAAGTGCATAAGGGAAAAATCCCCAATGTAGGTAAAAGAGGGTGCAAAAGATTATGCAAGAGAATAAAATCCTAGCAATGGATTTGAGGAATAGTTAAATTCACAAAGGAAACACAAGAGTGTACATGAAACATAACACATTAAAAAAAGAATTTATCTATGAATATCTTAGGGAGAAGCATGGAGAAGAGCACATTAGAGAAGAAGAGTGCATCAAAGAATAACTTCATACAAGAAAATAAGTATCCCTGAAGGAAATGAAAGAGGAATGGAAAGAAGAGGATACGTAAGTGCATAATGAGTGAGGTGTATAGAAGGAATAATTCACGAGAAGTGGAAGGTGCGGTGACATTCTAAGATCAATATGAAGTGAGGAAAATGTTTCCTTGAAGGAAACATGATAAGTGGACCATCAAGAGGAAAAATATCCATAAGATTTTTGTAATAAATAGAGAACAAAGAGTGAATTTAAAGAGAATGAGATCCAAGAATATATCAAAAAAATATTGAGGATACATTTTCCAATGAGAGAATGTGTGTACAATAGGATCTTCTCGAGGAATAAGGAGGAGAATGACTCATAACCATTAAAGAAGATTGTGTAGTGAAGAAGTATGAGTGTAGCTGAAAGAGAAAACGAAGAGAAGAGTGTGCAAAACATGGAGTGTATCAAAAGAATGAAGGTGGTTGAGAAGCCATGGAGAGGAGGATAAGGAAAGGATTCTGAAAAAAGTATACCAAGGAATGTTCTTGCATAGGAAAATGGGTCATGGCCCAACATGGGTGAATAGAAGGAAAATTAAGGAAAAATATTGGAAATGTATAATGAACATAAATGTGAAGATTACATAGAATAAATGTGCAAAAAATGTGTGAGAAATAAGACACGCAATGGAAGGAATCCCAATGTAGAGTAGAGAAAAGGAAAATAACAAGAGGATGAAATAGGGTTGGTCAAACCCTACAAGTGTGCAAAGATATGGGTGCATGAACGATAAATACATAGTGAATAGAAAAAAAAAGGTTGTATAAAGGATGTCACAAAATATGGAATGGATAAGAGCGTAAAGAGGAAGGAGTGTAAGGAGATGAAACATGCATAGGATTGAGGCCCATATATGAAGTGGGCATAATAGAAGAAAATAACTAAAGACTTTAGGTGGAGATGGATGAATAGAGGTGAGCGCAGAATCACAAAGGAAAAGGTTGTGATGAGAAGAATTAGGAAGAGGTGGATAATTTCAGGAAAGTAGAGGCTTACAAAGGAGAAAATTCAATTTGTGCAGAGATTCGTAAAGAATCTAAGAAAGGGATCAATTTAGAGGACGTTTTCAGTCTGTTGTGATTTAAGGATCACAAAAGTTCAAGAAATTGTGTAGAGGAGTCACAAAGAGGTAACAAAGGAATAAAAGAGTCACACAAATAAGTGAGGAGGCCAAAAATAATCTCAAAGGATGAAGGAGTTGGTACTATCAACCCTCATAATTCAAAGGGATGTTATACCACTCACTCGGTCTACTTGAGGCGGAAATAAAGTTTTAAGTACCTCGGGTTTTTTTATGGATGATTCACTAAGGTACAAAGAAATTGTTATTAATTTTTTAAAATTTATGAGAGTTCATAAGCATAAATAGCATTTTGAATGAAGAGAGGAATAATAATAGATTAAAAAAGTGATTACATGGAATTTTACATAGACTCTGCACAATGGCTAACAAGAAGAGTGCACAGTATGGACTGTGTAATAGAATAGGGTGCTAGTACATGAAGGTTTTGGAAAAAAATAAAATATAGTAGGGTGCATAAGGTATTGTAGAGAAGGAAAGAAGTGAGGCATGGAATAATAATTCATAGTGGTGAGTAAAGGAATTTTTGTAGCACAATAGTAATTTTGACCTAGCCTAGTTTACTAGAGATGGCCAAGGAGTTATGTGTAAAGGAAAAGAGTGTACAAATGATGCAAGATCATGAAAGAAGGGATTGCGCAATGGTTTATAATTTAAATAAGGTTCATATATGTTTTGAACGAGTCCCAAGAGCCCAAAATAAGTGCACCAAATTAAGGGGAAGGTCCACCTCAAACATAAGAGTACATAAAGGACAAAGGAAATTCATGTAAAAGGATTATGGGAAAATTTGGTCATTTATTGACAAGTTAGAAAAGGATCATAAGAAATTTGACAAGGAGGTTGATATGGAATTAATGGTTAGTTGAATATAACCTCTAGATCGATGTGGAAAATAAAGGAAACGTCTAGATGAAGGTAGGTTATAGAATCAAAGGAGCTCAATTCAAATTTGAATGAGTGGGAAGATCAATAAACATCTAAAAGGGACTAGCCTTCCCAAAGGATAAATTCATATGCGCAGAGGGAAGTGAGAAAATATGGCTATTAAAATAGGATGAGTTCACCATTTTACGATTAGCTGAGGTGATGAAGTGGTGATTAAAAGTTGTAGAATAAGTAAGTGAGAGCATAAAAACTTAAGCTAGAGTTGCTAAGTCATTATAGGCCATTAAAGTAGAGTCAAAGGGAGAAAACCAATATAGGTTAGGTCCTTAGGAGAAAAATATGAAGTGGGTAAGCTCCGTGAGAGGGTATATAGATACAAAAAGAGAAAATTCATGTAGATGTTATAAATGCATTTGATATTACTATAAATATGCAACTAGTTTATACAGTCCATTGTGTGAATCTATAGTAGTGCATCCCATTTTGTGTCCTGTTTCATGTGTTAGTAATCAAATATAAATTAGATAAAATTAGAGATTGATGTATGGTAGATCTTTACAACAATTATTGGTCAACCCCCTCATTGATTTTGATGACCGTACACTACATTACCTAAATGAGGGGTTCAAAATTTATACAGTTCTCCTAGTGCTTGTGCAAGTGTAAATGTAAATCTAGAGTGCACCCTATACTAGTTTCCTCAATCCTTTACATGGTATAGTAGGATAATTGAGTCTACTTTATATTTACCCTTCGTGAGTGCTATAGTATAATGCTTGCAAAAAACTATTTCTAGAATTGAAACACCATGAAGTTCACTTTTGATAAGTAGAAAATTTACCATTCTTGATTTAACTTTGTGATTTTCTTGGATTTTCATGGTTTTCTATTAACTTTTTTTGGAGTTATCCAATATTGAAAATATGATTATCCTACTTAATTTATTTTATTTAGGAAATCTTAGGGAATATTCTCATAAGACTTAAAAATTATTTTCTCTAAGATTTCTTTAGAATACTAGGTAATAAAATGAGTGTTTATAACTTGTATTTATATTTCTCCTTTGGGTATAATCTTTCATCAAGTTTGAATTGGGGGGAGAAATAAGATAAAACTAAAAAACTATGAAATTTTTCCCTTCAAGGAAAGAACAATCAGATAAGACATAACCATTTCATAGTTATATGTAGATCTAGACACTAGTGTCTAGGGATGAACAATACAAGTTAAAATTAGTAGAAGTCTAACAAGAGATTTAGGATGTTTGGAATCCTTTACTAGTCCTGTAAGTGTCTAAGAAGTAGAATTATATAAGATGAATTCTGTACAATCCTTAGGGATAAGTAAGATAACATGTTTAATATTTATTTGTGTTTGTAAGCTATAATTGAGGTATACAATCCAAATTAGTGTTATTGTGCTCATAGTTACCAAATTTAGGTGTCTAAATTCCCCTCCCTTAAGATAATAATAAAATTGATATCTTAAATGAAAAACATTCTTGATTTTGTAAACACATTGCATCCTTTTTATATTTCTTATTTAGTTGATTCTTTGAATATCGGTAAGATGCCCCCAAAAGAAAAACCTACAACATAAGAGTATAGTCAACATATGTATAATTAAAAGTTAAAATTTAAATTTTAATAATATTGAAATTGAAAAGTTTAAAGTAGGACATAGTGATTAATGATCATCCCTATGTGTATAAAACAACCTCTTCCATGCACATGTAGAATAAGGTATCCCCTTGCTAAGGAACGAGGAGATGGAGATTATAACAACATTAATGGATAATTGACAATGATAAAATATCTAATTCAAATAATGTTGGGTAACACAAATACCATAACACATAAAAATATAAAAGTAATAGTTAAAGTAAATCGAGAGTCTTGGGATGAAATATATAAGATGTAAATTAAAGAAAGGAAGAACCACATAGGTCCCATCAATTAAAATTCAATAGGAAACCTATTATCACTACACCTTGATATGTTTCTCATTTAAATAACCAAGGTGTAGGAAAATAAAGGTTTGTAATTATAAAATGTCTTACACTTATTGAAATTTAAATGCTTGAAATAAAAATGACAACATATAGATTGATAAATATGTAAAAAAATAGTTTCCATAATATCATACTCCCTGCATATTTCCAAAAAATTTAATGAAATTGTAATATAAGTAATCAATCCACCTACATTTAATAAGAAATTTATGAATATGTGGTGTAATTTATGTCTCTATAAGCGATTCTTAATATAAACAATTATAACCTATTGAACTTTCTAATAATATATAATTTTTACTATTGAAATCAAGTTTGATAATATTATAAAAGCATAGGATAATAACATCTAATATTTTTTTATAGGATGTATGGTACTGTAGTTGTATGAATTTTTTAAATAATTATATATGTAACTATTGGAGCTCAAATGTGCACCCATCCTCAAATCATAGACAATTTGGGATTTGAGACAACATGGGACTATCTCTAAAGTGTGGGACTCAAACCAAGACAGACCTCTGAAGAAGGCTGAATCCTCTACCTATTCCTACTACCAAAACTAATCCTAAGAAATGAAATGCAGATACCCTAACACTAACTTGAAATTCCTAAATTAAGGAAACTTGAAATTCCTAAATTAAGGGAGGCAATGGCACCAAGAACAGAGTGGAGATATTCCTAGTGAGTGAAACTAGGAAGAGAATAAAGCAGAAAAGGGTAGACAAATGTGCCATAATACAAAATCAAGTTCAAACCTCCAATTTCATGGAGCACTAAAAATTTGAATCCTGTAAGAAAGAAAATGTATGTGCAATGTACCTATGAATGAAATGAAAGGAAATAAATACAAGACAACAGAAGCTAGGACAGAAAGAGCCACAAAACATAAATTTTATTGCTTAAAATTATGCACAATCCATTACAATTAGATACAAGGTGAGAATCTCCTTGGGAAACACAAAAATTTGATGCTTGCAACTCAAAAAGTATTCTTGAACAATTTTGCAAAAGTTTCTCTATGTTTTCAGAATGTCTTCCCTCAAAATGAGGAAAATTTTACAATATATATAGAGAAGAAGCCTTGGAATTGACTCACTAACCAAATGATTTCATTAAAGAAGTATGAGATGCCATATAATTTGGTACTTTTCTTGCATGGGAAATAATGGGTGTCATACCTCATTAAAATGGTAGTTGAACAACCTATACTACTCCCATTAATGCCTGGTTCGTTCCTGCACTTAGCCAATTGCATGTATTTTCTACTCTCAGATGGTAGTATTTTCATCTTAGTGTTGACTGGTTACATAAATGTAACCAGACAGTAACATGATTTTCCCACTACTGGCCGATAGCTTATAATCTACTGTCAGTTGGTAGAATCTGTACAAATTCTACCGGTGGCTTTGTTGTCACATGAATGCTTCCCTTGTGCAACCAGCTAGTAGCATCCATACATGCTACTGATCGGTAGAATCTAAGGATGCTACATGCACTTTGTGCCATTTTTCTATGACCTACCACTATCCATGTTACCAGCGTCATTTTACCATCAATTTTCCCCAACTCACCAACCTTGCCAAAATAGCCCAGACCTTTGTCGAGGCTCACCAGCTTTTCGCGAATGGAGACCAATCTGATCGAGTTAACCCAGGAGCCATCCTACAAATCATAATGCACCCTTCAAATAGATACCAACTTCCAGATCTAATAGAAACTAATAACTCAATCTATGCTCAATTCCTTATTTTTTATTTTTAGATAATTGAAGGTTTTTACATTTTTTTTTTTTGGATTTATAATTTTTCAATATTGAGATTGTTTGAAAGTATTTTATCTAATGAAAAATTAATATAAATGGGGAGAATAGGGACTATTCCTAAGAGATATAATAGAATTTCATTATGATGTAAAATATTGGGAAAGATAGACCATTGGAGGAGATGGGTTCCTCAATGAAGTGGCATGTGAGATAGGAGAGTATACGACTTTAGACTTAGGATATGGGACTCATTGATTTGATTGTAATGCTAAAGGAGGTGCCATTGATTTATATTTACAAATCAAATATTTTTTTGATTTAAGGAAAGTATAGGCATGTTTTCCACTTGATTAATAACTATTTGAATATATGGGGAAAGTATAGGTCATGTGACTATTTTTAGACAAGGATTAGAATACAAAATGAAAACTAGAAGTGTTAAAGGAAAATCGTAAGCAGGACATGAATTTTGAATTTTGCATTATAATATATATATTTAAAAATATTATGCATAGTAGACATGATAATACATAGCTTATGAGGCCAAGGGAATACTAGTAACATATCACATATCTCAATGTTATGAAGAACCAAGAAAGATGTATATTAGATAGCTTCCCCACTTAAAGCAGTAGCATAATATGTCAATTCTTGTATTTTGGTTAACATTATATATGTTGTAGTGAATACTTTTTTATTAATGGTAAATGGTTTTGAAGGGGACCATACCCCAAAGTACAAAAGAGGGATAAAAATACAGATAAAAGATAGAAACAACAGTTGTTTTTTGACATATGGGGATAACACCCACGAGAAAAAGGCCTAGCATCTAGAAAAGACATTTAAAAATAGAGGCAGTGGACAACCTTCCAGCACGAATAAAAAAGACAACAAAACTACAGCTTCATGATAGCTGCACAACTACAGAATACCAGTAGGAAAAAACCATAGAGAAAAAACTAGTCAATCCTTCATTTCAGTACTTTGTTGAAGACCTTTTTGACCTCCTCCATAGCCTTAAATAGATTAAGGGTAGTTCCCTGAGAGGATTCCTTGTTTATGGTAGAAATTACAAGTTTATTCTCTTTATCTCCCTTACATATCCCAAAAGGGATATTGTTGAGATCACAAACCTGTTTGACCTAAATTTTAATGAAGTCTAAGAGGGCCTTGTGCATGGATAAGTGATAAATTTTCTTTTTGTTAAAATTCTCCATTCTATCTTCCATATCCTTCTTCTTCTTAGTGTTTTCTTCAATTTTTTCCTCAAACAGATGCTTACTATTAGGAACCTATTTTTCCTTATCCCCCTCTTTAAATAAGTGAGCCACATCCTTTCCAAGGATCTTGATTATCTTAGCATGCTTATTTATCTGATCCTTCAGATAATGATTTCTAGAATATTCCCTGGAGGTTTGACTGATGGATAATAGGATCTCTGCAATGGCTAGTTCTTTTCCTTTGTCATTTCTGTGAAGAACCCATTTGGGCAAAGGAGGAGAGAGTGGTATAAGATTTTTTTATCTCCACCTTGTCATGCAAAGGGGTTTGGGAATGAGGAATGTTATTGGGGGGATATTAGCAAAAATAGCATAGCAGTATTGGTGAAAAATAAGGATAAATCCCTGATGAAGAAGGAGGCTACATTGGTGGGAGTGGACTTTAAGAATGTATTTTTTAAGAAATTGCATGATATAATACCACAAGCTCATTTTAGGGGACATTCGAAGATGATTTAGAAGAACAAGGTGATTGAAGGGGAGGGTTTTAAAATGACCTTCAAGGGTGACATAATGTACCACCATTTAGGATACATTATCAAAAGGGGTAGGAATAGAAGAGAAAATAAGTCTCGCTTTGAAAAATTTAATGGTTGCAAACCCTTCAATATATTTCTTTTCCTAATCCTCTTTTTCAAATTTATTACTAAAAAAATTGATTCCATTCATTCCTAACCCAAAAAAAAGGATATCAAAATTTCAATGATGGGAAATTTCTTACCTTTTATGTGAAAACCCTATCCTCCTAGTTCTTTAAACATTTCACCAAGTTATGCTTTTCATGGCCCTTGATCCACTTCAGAAAGGTTATAAATCCCTATACATTCAACACCTTCAAGAGATCTTCATTCTCTTTCCACATTAGGTCACAAACCGGCTTGACTCTATAAGGAGTGCCACCATAAGTTATAGAAGAGAGAATGAATCCTGATAACGGAGTACCCAGATGAATTTTATGGCATTCTAGATGCTTCACAGTAGCTTGGGAATCCAAGAGATAATAAAATCTATGAGTGCCTTGATTTGATAGCAAGGGGAGGGCATGACACAAGAGTGCAAAGTACTCATCGTTCAAATTTATCACACGCTTCTTCCAACTGTTGTTAAACCCTAGTCATTGGTATTGTCATTGATGTTAAGTGGAATTGATGGAAAAGGTGTGAATGGTGAAGTGAAGCTCAATCAAAGGCAATGAAGGTTGATTGGTAGTGTCTCAAAGTTAGCTTTTAATACTTAATATGTATGCAAAATGTATGATAAGTGTTCCTTAGTGATAGTAGGCTATGGGTTATTATTATCTACAAATATGAGATAGTGCCAAGCTTGTAAAGGATTGAGAAGTAGTGTAAATGAAGAGTGAGAATGTGCCTTGTTCAGAAAAGGATAGTTTTAGATAAACTTGTAGGAATAGGAGTATGTTGGGTCTTTCATGAAGAAATATTTGGTGTTCCAGATAGATCATGATGTATTCTAGGTGCTTGCAAAGTATTTTGAGAAATTTGTGTAAGTATTATGTATATCCTGAAGTGAAGAAATGGGATTAATGTACACTGAAGGATCAAAATAAATATTCCATTATGTTCAATAGTTTTCAGAGGTTGTGGAGGTATGTATCTTTGATAACTCAATGAGAGATTTATAATGAGTCCAAGTTTGTGCAATTTAAAGCTATATGGAGGATGTTATGGCTAGTAAAAGTTTTGTAGGTTGGATGAGCAGGATTTGATTATATTTCAAGTCCTTGTGATGTGACAGGTCAAAAGTAAGTCAACATAAGTCAATATGATTTTTGCATCCCCATTATTGAAAATTGATAGAAATGTGGAATAAAAATGGTTAGACAATGTTTCGGGTCTACCACACATTTGTGAAGAAAAAGATAAGATACGTGGAGCCTTTTGATTGGCCCTTTTTTCAAGATCTGACTTAGATTTGACAAATGAGAATTCTGATACTACATAAGTACTTGGAGCTATCTTTTTGGTTAAAGGTTTGCAATCTAACAAGTTCAACACCACAAAGGTACTTGGAGCTATCTAATTGGTTCAAGGTTCACCTTCTGACAAGTCTTATAGCACGAAGGCATGTGGAGCTTCCCTAATGAAGCATGTGTCACATTGGTTAGTCATTACAAAATTTGTGAAGGAATTTAGAGTGTCCCTACTGGATTATGTGTCACAGTGGCTAGTGGAAGTTAATAAATCCTTAAAATTGTGAATGCATGGAGCCTTCTTATTTGTTTAAGCTTTGCGATTAGAAAAGAATGACACCAAAGAGGTACGTGGAGCTATTTTATTAGTTCAAGCTTCACAGTCAGAAACAATTGATACCAAAGAGGTATGTGGATCTATCTGATTGGTTTGAACTTTGCAAATAGAAAATACTGACACCAAAAAGGTACATGAAGTTGTATCATTGGTTTATACTTTGCATTCATAATAGACCAACACCATAAGAGTGCATGGTGCTGTTTGATTATTTTAATATTTACATTTTTAAAAAAGTACTTGTAATTTAAAGTGAATTGTGAAGTAAAGAAGGAAAGATTTCATTTGTTTGTGTTTCATGATAAGGCAGATAAAGTCACCATGTGAAAGATAAATAGTGTAAAATAAGGAGATGATAGGTGGTGCAATATTAATGACATGTAAAGTTGGAACATGTAAGAAAATTTTGAAGTATGGAAATCCCATCTATGACCATGGTGGCAACTGTGAAGTTATAAAATTCATTGAATATTAAGATTACACCAATTAAATTTTCTGAAATTTTGAGCTTAACTCTCTCTAAGGATTGTGAAATTGTTTTAAATGAAATCATGATGATTCATCTTGAAACTAAGGAGTATTTTATGAATTTTTTTTGTCTCAGTCGAGTAATTCTATGAAGAAGATCAAAAGTCATGCAACATGAAACATCATTCTTTAAAGTGAAGGAGCTCATGGAGAAGCTCAAAAGTTAGTCAAGTCAAATAGCTAAATAAGTTTCATTTGTCAACCTACAAACATGAAGTTATATGAAGGAAGAATAGTCATGTGAAGAGTCATTAAACATGAAATGTCAAGAGTCATGTTTAGGTTTCTACTTGTTTATTTAAGCTCAAAATTTTAGCATGAGAATGTTATTGTTGGGATCAGTGTTTTTAAGAAGGAGAAGAGCTGATGGAATGATTTTGAGAAAGTGAGAAATGTGTGAATGTATTGAATTCATTGTAAAATAAGAAAGGAAAATCTAAGACAAGTGAGATGAAAAAGTGGTCATAATCAGTTGTAGAAGACAACATAATAAAGTGATTAGAATTTTGTGAAAAGTATAAGTTACAACTTATCATATAGGGATTTGAATCCTCCTTGTATGTGGTAGCTTACAGAATATCAGTTATAGCTTGTTAAATTATAGGGGGTTGAAGCCTCCTTCTAAGTTGAAGCTTACTAAAGGCAAATTATTGTTGTACCAAATTTGGGAGTTGAAGCTTCCAGATAAGTTGAAGCTTTTAAAATACTGAGTAAAAAATCAATTAAATTATGGAGTTGTAGTTGTAGGTTGAGTTAAAGCTCAACCATGAAATCATTGTAACTTTATAGGAGAGTCATCCAAGCTAGTTCTCTAGCTTTAGTGGGTTTTTCTCAAGATGAGTTTCCCACGTTAAATATTATCTCCTCATGTTTTTATGTGTGTTTACTTCTCTCTCTATCTCTCATGGTTGAATATGCAAGATTATCAGAGTTAAAGTAATTTAAATATTGGATCATTGACCAATTCCAAGTTGTAAAAATTGAAGAGGTGTAAATTAACCAAAAAAGTTTGATAAGACATTGATTCAACCCATGCTCTCAGTGCCTATATTTCTAACAGTTGGTATTAGAGTGAGGCCCTAGTGTGGTGAGTTTAAGAATTTAAGGGAGATCTAGACAATCTAGTCATGGACATAAAACAATCACAAAGTGGTTTTTACACCTCAAAAGCTCCCCTATTCAATGGATCAAATTATGCTTTCTAGAGTGTTAGAATGAATACTTACCCAGTTTTACTTTGGTTTTACATATGGAAATCATTTGAAAATGGATACACTATTCCAGCTACACCTCTTACAGATACAGTAGAAAAGAGATAATTTGAAATAAATTCTAAAGGCATGAATACAATTCTGTGTGGACTAGGAGAGACTGAGTTCATAAAGGTCATGTAGTGTACCAAAGCCAAGGAAATGTGGGACAAATTTCAGACTATATACAAAGGATACAACAATGTAAAATTAACAAAATTACAAACTTACCATGCTCATTTTAAAAGCATGAAAATGAAGGAAGGTGAAAAATTTTTATTCATACTTGCAAAGAATGAATGAGGTTAAAAATATAATTAGAGGCTTATGAGAGAAAGTAAAAGAGAGGGTGGCTATTCAAAAAGTGCTAAGGTCTATATCCTCAAAATTTTATTACAAAGTTTTAGCAGTAGTGGAATCCAAGGATTTAACCACCTTGACAATGGAGGATCTTAATGGAATCTTAATTGCATATGAGATGAGAATCAATGACTCAAAGTTAGTCAAGAAAGAGGCATCCTTCAAGGCTGATAAGGATTCACATGTTGAGAAGAATAAAATTGAGTCATATATGGATATAGATGATGAGAATGTGGAAGCCATGTTTGTGAGGAAACTGAAAAGAGGCTTAGGTAAGTACAAGGACAAGCAACCATTTAAATGTTTCAACTGTGGCCAAGTTGGTAATTTTTATATAAAATGTCCCGACAAACATAAGGAGGATCAAGATGATGAAGAATATTCTCAAAGGAAAAATAAGAAATAATTTCAGAAACAAGAAGAATTTATAGACACAAGAAGGTTCAAGCTCCTCTTAGTCAAGTGACTCCAACAGCTCTGAGAGTGATGATGAAGGGAATCAAGACCATAATGAAACTGTTTTCATGGCTATTAAAACATCACATAAGATCATCTCAAGAGATAGGTATGGCAGTGAGGATGAAGTCTCAGATGAAGAAGAACTTGAGATAAATCTTGAAGCAGAACTGATAAACACCCTGGATGAATTGAAACATTAAAGGAGAAATAAGAAAAGGTTGAAGCTAAATATGAAAAAATATGAAGAACAAATTGAGCTACTTTAGGAAAGGAAGAAGTAGAAAGATGAAGATGATATCAAAGAACATGATTCCCAATTGGAGGTTATCTCAGCCTCCCTTAAAGTCGAATAATAAGAGCACCTAAAAATCAATATTGAGTTGAAGTCACAAGTTGAAAAGCTGGAAAAAGCTCTGAATGCCAAAGAGGACACCTACATGAGACATGGAGAAGAATTGATATCCTTAAGAACTAAATTAGAGGAAGAAAAAGAGAGAATAAAGATGTATAGCAAGATGGAAAATAGCTCTAAGATCTTGAATGGAATGCTCAATAAACAAAAGGCAAAAAGTGATAAAACAGGTCTAGGTTTGACAAAAGAAGCTACGAAGAAGTGTGAAGAGGAAAAAGATGAGTCAAGAAGACAATCAAATATGAAGATGACCAAGGGAAAAAATTTAAGATGACCTAAATAAGTTAGTAAACCCAATGCTTTTAGGTATGAAATAACATTTAATGGTTATTTCTTTTCTTGTCACAATTTTGGACATAAAGATAAGGAATGCTAAATATGGGTATTAATAAGATAGTTTTCTACAACTGTAGTATGATTGGACATGTTTCTAAAGATATTTTTTGTTCATGAGAGTGCTAAATATGGTTGGAATATCAATCCATATCTATATAGAAGCAACAATTAAAATCCTAGGCATAGCAACAAGACTCAACCAATCAAAAGGCATGTTAAAAATATATGTAAGGAGAAAATCAATCTTGAAAAGGTGCCAAAGAAAGTCATGTGAGATAACAACCCAAGAATGACATCATTAAGTAGCAATCACACCGAGGAAGTTGAAAGAAAGCCAAGAAGAGAAGAAAATAAAATCCATCATGCATGTTTGACTAGTATGCAATCAGGTGATTAAGAATTTATGCCTTAAGTTGTACTAAAGTAGATATATAAAATGTAATTTGAAATCTTATCAGACAATGAAACAAAAAGTGAGAACTTAGGTGACGATATTATCACACCAATGAGTACACCCAAGAAGAATGGCAAGAGCTCAAGGGAAGTGGAGTCATCATATTCCTTTGATGACTATATTCTGTTCTAAAGTAACCTCACATGGTGAAGTGCCTTCTCTAGGTTTCTAGAAAGCATAGTTCAATTGAAAGAAGCAATGTTTACTCCTCAATAGCCTATATACCTATAAATAAATCTCTCTTCATGATGAAGATGAGTAAGTGGTCCAAAGTATGATTATTGCATAAAGGTTTTCATTAGTTTTTATTAATTAGAGTCGTCATCATGTTGCCAAGGTATATAAGATTCAAGGAATGTATGTATTTTTCCTATGTTCAAGTTCTAGTGATTATTCATGTTTTTGAGTATTCATGTCAATAATGTGTAGTCAAGAAGACTCAAAATATGAGTTGTTCTTCTCCATTTCGTAAAATATTGAATCATTGTTGTGTCTTTGTGATTGATATCAACCATTAGTAAGTATGATGAGTATTGAGAAAATGTCTTTGGTTGAAAGATAGTATAAGTATGAGTCATGTATTTTTAAGAAATCATACCTTTGTGAAATCTTGTTACTCATGTTGTTAAGATTCCATTATCATGTTTTGAGTCTTGAAAGAAGATCTTATTCTCTGTAAAATCCCATAAATCAGATAATGTAAAATTAAAGTCGAGTAAAGTGCTAGTACAAATTTAGTAAATGGTGAAGAGATGGAGTAACTTCCAAGGGGGAGTGTTTTATAGTGCAAATATCTATTTCTAAATACTAAAGAAGTAAGGATAAAAAGCTAGAGGTATATGAATACTATGCAAAAAAATCAAATATGTCTGAGTCTCCAGTAATCTGAGAGAAAAACAAGGTGCTAAGAAGTGAAGAAGCTTCAGAAAGCTAAAGGCTAGAGAGTTGGCAGTGGGTACAATAACTAATAAAGTGGAATTGTAGGAAAGAAGAAAGGACAGTGTATACTGAAAAGATGCATCACGTCTATAGCATAGTTGAGTGCAAAGTGAAGGCTTGATTTCTTACATGATGAATGGAAAAAATGAGGAAAAGTGAGATGATTACTATCTCATGGGGGGTATTACAAGAGATTGATGAAGAAATGTATGCATCTGATTGTATCATATAAATCAAATGAGTAACATATTCTCAGGGGAGTTCCCTGAGGTAAGTTTTGTTTTGTAAATTTTTATATGCATGTTGATCATGTTGTTGAAAATGTGGCCCTTTATCATAGATGTCAAAGGGGGAGAGAGTACTATCAGAAACTAGGTATGAATGCTTTAAAGATGGTGGTGAAGATGTTTACCATCAAAGTTTTTGAGTTTTTTACCATCAATGATAAAGGGAAATATCGTTGAACCATGGTCATTAGCGTTTTCATTGATGTAAAATGACATTGATGGAAAAGGTGTGAATGATGAAGTGAAGCTCAGTAAGAGGAAACGAAGGTTGATTTGTAGTGTCTCAAATTTAGCTTGTAATGCTTAATATGAATTTAAAAGGTATGAGAAATGTTTCTTAGTGCTAGTAGGCCATGGTGTATGATTATCCATAGGTATGAGATAGTACAAAGCTTAGAAAGGATGGAGATTTAGTTTAAAGGAAGAGTGAGAACGTGCCTTGTTCATAAAAGGATAGTTTTAGACAAACTTGTAGGAACAAGAGTGTGTTAGGTGTTCCATGAAAAAATATTTGGTGTTCCAGATAGCTCATGATTTCTTATATGTGCTCCCAAAGTGTTTCAATCAAGTTGTGCAAGTGTTTTGTATATCTTGAAGTGAAGAAATGGGATTAACGTACACTGAAGGTTTGAAATGCATATTCCAACATATGTAAGAGTTTTTGGAGGTTGTAGAGGTATGTATCTTTGAGAGATCAATGATAGATTTCTAACGAATCCAATTTTTTACAATTTGAAGCTATCTGGAGGATGTTATGGCCACTCAAAGTTTTGCAGGTTGGTTGAGAAGGATTTGATTATATTTTAGGTCCGTGTGACATGGTAGATCAAAGGCAAGTCAACACAAGTCAATATGCTTCATGCATCTCCATTTTGAAAAAGTGACATAAACATGGAATAAACAAGGTTAGAAAAAGTTTCGAGTCCACACAACAAGTGCGAAGAAAAAGATAAGATAAGTGGAGCCTTTTGATTGACTCACATTTCAAGATTAGGAATAGAGATGAAAAATGAGAATTCTAACACCACAAAAGTACTTGAAGCTATCTGATTGATTCAATGTTTACAATCAGACAAGTCCGACACCAAAAAGGTACTTGAAGCTATTAGTTTGGTTCAAGGTTCCCCTTTTGACAAGTTCTATAGCATGAAATTACGTCGATATTCCCTATTGAATCATGTTTTTCATTGGTTAGAAATTGTAAAATTTGTTGAGGAATGTGGAGCGTTGCTATTGGATTATGTCTTGTAGTGGCAAGTAGATGTTAAGAAAATCTTAACAATTGTAAAGGCATGGAGCCTTCTTATTGGTTTAAGATTCACACTCAGAAAAGACTGACACCAAAGAGGTACATGGAGTTATTTAATTGGTTTGAACTTCACACAAAGAAAAGATATACACCAAAAGTGTTCATCGAGCTGTTTGAATGGTTTGTACTTTACATTTAGAAAAGAATGACACAAAAAGGGTGTGTGGAGCTTTTTTATTAGTTTAAGCTTCACATTTTTAAAAAATTCCTTGTAATTTAAAGTGAATTACAAAGTAAACGTGGAAATATTTCATTGGTTTTTATTTCACGATAAGGAAGACAAAGTCAGCATTTAAAAGAGAAATGTGTTAGAAAAAGGAGATGACATGTGGTACAATATTAACGGCATGTAAGGCTGAAATAGATAATAATATTTTGAAGTATGGAAATCCCATCTATGACCATGGTGGTGACTGTGAAGTTAGAAAATTCATCGAATCAAAATATTGCACTAATGAAATTACCTAATATTTTAAACTTAACTAGGTATTTGGATTGTGAAAGTGCTACAAAATAAATCATGCCTATTCATTTTGAAATTAAGGAGAAATTCATGACAAAAGTTTGTCTCAGTCAGAAAAATATGTAAAGAAGCTCAAAAGTCATGGAACATAAAACATTATTATTTGAAGTGAAGGAGCCCATGTAGAAGATCAAAAGTTAGTTGAGTCGAGTAGTTAAAGAAGTACCATTTATCAATGTGTAAACACAAAATTCTGTGAAGGAAGAATAGTCATTTGAAGATTCATTAAACATGAAACATCAAGAGTGATGTTTAGGAGTCTGTGTATTTATTTAAGCTCAATTTTTTAGCATGAGAATGTTGTTGTCGGCCTTAGTTTTGTTTTTCAGTTCAAGAGAGTTGTTTCCCAATTTTGAACAGGAGAAGAATTGAGGAAATGATTTTGATGAAGTTAGAAAAGTGTGAATGTATTCAAGTAATGGTAAAATAATAAAGGAGAGGAGATGAAAAGTGAGCTGAAAAAGTGGTCATAATTAGTTTTGGAAGACAACATAGTAAAGTGATCAAAATTTTGTGAAAAGTATAAGTTGTAACTTAGCATATAGTGGGTTGAAGCATCTTTATAAGTAGTATCTTAAAGAAGACTAGTTTTAGCTTATTAAATTATAGGGGGTTGAATCCTACCAATAATTTTAATTTTACTAAAGGTCAGTTATTTTTGTACCAAATTTGGGAGTTGAAGCTTCCAAATAAGTTGAAGATTATCAACGAATGAGTAGAAACTCAGTTAAATTTTAGATTTGTAGCTCTAGGATGAGTTGAATCTCAACCATGAAATCATTGTAACTTTATTTGAAAATTTTCCAAGCTAGTTCTTTGGTTTCGGTGGGTTTTTTTTCTCGAGATGGGTTTCCCACATTAAATCTTGTCTCCTCATGTGTTTATGTGGGTTTACTTCTCTCTCTCTCTATATATCTCATGGTTTAATATGCACGCATATCACAGTTAAATCAATTTAAATATTTGATGATTTACCAACTCCGAGCTGCACAAATTGAAGAGGTGTAAATTACTTGAAAAAGTTGTATAAGACATTGATTCACCCCCCTCTAAATGCATAGATTTCTAACAATTACGAGCACTAATTTTTAGTACAACGAGCAACATTTTATTTAGAAATGATCTCATTAAACATTTGGGGTATTTATTTATTTTCATGCCAATAATAAAGATGAGTTCTAGCTACCCTGAAATTGGAAAAGGAGTTAGCCGCTTTGTTTCCCTCTCTGTAGGTGTGAAAAATTTTTAAATTTGTGAATATATTACAAATGCTTATGTCCTATTTAATGAATTATATAATAGTCCATCCAGGTAGGTGATTATCATTAAGGTTATTGATAGTATTTAAATATTCTTCCTTGATAATGATATTAGTAATGTTTTAATCTCTAGCAGCTCTTAGAACCCAAAAAGCAACACGTGCCTCAACATAGTGGTTGGATTGATTTCGCATAGGGCCTAGATAAGAAACAATGAGATGAATAAGGTGATTTTTAATGATGTCACCACCACCAGAAGCTCATGGGTTTACCTTAAGGGAACCATCAAAATTCTGTGTGAAAAAATTCTCAGGAGGAGGACTCCATTGAATGAGGGAGTGGTCAATTGTGGGAATTCTGTTTGGTATATCCTTAAGAATAATATTCAGATTTAGTAGGAGTTTCTCCTTCTCTTTAGGGTATTTTTTATTCTTAGGAGGTATGAACTTAAGGACATTTTATTTAAATTTTATGGTAAAGTCTTTGAGTAGTATTTTTCTAGTATTATTAGAGTTTCTAAAGATAATAGAGTTTTTAGCCTTCAAAATTTTCCATATGGCATGATGAAAAAAAATCCTCCATAACTCCCTAAGTACACATGTCCTATAATGGGGTTTTCCTTGCTCCCAAGCATGTGTAATGTCTTCCAGAAAAGACCAGTATACTCCAAATATTGAAAGGATGAGCTCCCACAAGCATGATGCATAAGATAAATGAAGGAAAAGATGATGAAATTTTTTAGCTTCATTCCTACAAATACAAAACATGTTAGTTTTGGTGGATCCTCTCATGATCAGGTTATCTATGGTAAGAATCCTTTTGTTCAACACCAACTAGAGAAAATGGTTTATTTTTTGGGGTTAGTTCTTTGTGCTAAATTTTTCTCCAATCAAAATCACAATGGATGTCTCTTGAGAGTAATTGTTACCCAGTTTTAACTGAGTATGAACCATCAAAATATTTAGTCCAGATGAATTCATCCTTAGTTTGTATTTGACTGATTTAATTGTTGTTGATAACACTTTGGATGACAATAATGAGGTTTTCATACTTAGGCATCCCATTATGAATTTTATTCAACTGAAATCTCCCATTAAAAAACCTTATGTAATCACTTACCTTATGTCCAAATTCAGAAATGAGGCTATCTTTAAGATTTTTCCAAAGATATTACTCACAAGATTTAGAAAATATGCCCAATTATCCTTCCAAAAACAAAATTTCTTCTCTATTTACCTTTTTATTTTTGCAACCCTTCTCAATGTCACTTCTTATTTTGATAAGATTATTGTAAAAGATTGACCCAGAAGGAAGGGTTTCAGAATTTAGAAAAATTTGAGAAATGTCTTGGGCTAAATAGTTTTCTATTGTTATGTCTATCGAAGGTTATTAATATTTTAATAGCCTCCATATCATTTTGGAATTGAGGGCTGGATTCATAGTTTTGTTTTTTTATACCTAATCCTCTTGCTTTCTTGTGAGTGCAAGCCTTATCCTAGGCCACAAGATGAAACATATTTTTCTTCTCAATACTTGTCCATAGGAAATGCTTCTGAATCTTCTCAATTCTGTCAATCACACCTGCAGGAATGAAGAACATAGACATAATATAAATTGGAAGATTTTGTAAATTTTTTTTAATGAGTAAACATTTATCATCATTAGAAATAACTACTCCCTTCCACCCTACAAGTTTTTTATGAAACCTTTCAAGAAGATTATTCCACATAGCCATTGGATCTTTTTAGTTCCCAAAAGAAGTCCAAGATAGGTATTAGGGAGAGAATTAATCTCATAACCCAAGATATGAGAAATCTTCCATTTTTTGTTAAGAGGTGTTTTGGAGAAATAGAGAGAGGTTTTCTTGAAGTTAATATGCTGTCCCAAATCATCTTCATAAATATTCAGAATGAGTTTCATCATTTTAGCTTCAAGGAAAGAGGCTAGGAGAAGAAGAGTGGTATCATCAAAAAATTGTTGATGAGAAAAAATGATCTCCAAGGAAGTGGGTGTGAAACCTTTAAGATATCCCAATGCGGTGGCTCTAGAAATGGAGTGGATGAGGCTATCAACCATTATGATGAAGAGGAGAGGAGAAATAGGGTATCTGTGCTGAATTCCACTACTATTGGTGAAGAATCCCACTTGAGATCCATTTACAATGACAAAGAATCTATGAGTGAAAATATAATATCTAATAATCTTCCTGAAGTGAGAAGTGAATCTAAATTTCTCCAACACTTTGTCAAAAAACAACCATGAAAGTCTATCAAAATATTTATTCATGTTCAACTTAATGAAAATGCATGCTCGTTTACTTTTTTTCCATAGAGTGAATGGTTTCGTGGAAAATCACCACTCCATCCTTAATGAGTCTAGCTTTAATGAATCCACTTTGTTGTTTAGAAATCAAATTTGGTAAAAGAGGATGTATTCTAGTAGCCATAGTCTTTGTTAAAATATTGTATAAAAAATTAGTGAGACTTATGGGCCTAAAATTATTGAAATCCTTAGCACTAGGTTTCTTTGAAACCAACACAATGAATGTATTGTTAATCTCTTTGAGTAGATGTCCATTTCTGAAAAATTCATTAACAACCTTAAAGGAGATCAGTAAAACAAATGTCCCAATTTTTTTTGTATAAGTTGGTTGAGAAGCCATCAATTCCATGGGACTTGTAACCTTCAAGAGAGCAAACAAAATTTTGTAATTCTTCAGTAGTGATTGGCTTGGTGAGATTGAGGAAATCTTCCTTAGGAGCTAGATTATTAGGAATGGAGTCAAGCAAGATTTCCGCAGCATCTTTAGTAAACTGTGTCATCATTTAAAAACATTTTGAAAAAATAGATTGCTTCTTATTTGATAAAATTTAGATTCAAAGTGACAGTACCATCATTCAGGGATACTTATGAAATTCTATTATAAGCTCTATGTTTAAGAGTAGTCATATGGACAAATTTAGTATTGCGGTCTCCTTCATTTAAACATAGAGCTCTATATTTTTGTCTCCAAAATGACTCTTCCCTAGCACAAAGGTTATGAAACTTAGAAAGAAGATATTTCTCCAGAAGATGATCATCATGGGATATACCTTCAGTAGCTACCTTTTTCTCCAAAGAAGTTAGCTCATCTTTAACTTGTTTATTATTTATGAAGACATTGTCAAAAACCATTTTGTTCCATATTATAACTTTATTTTATAATTTCTTAAGCTTCTGAATGACTTTGATTCATTTTGTGCCTTCAACGTCATAGATTCACCATTCCTTTATTATATCCTTAAGATTAGGGTGATCAAACCACAAGTTTTCAAACTTAAAAGAGGAGTGGCTTGACTTGTCAAAGTTAAACATACTTAGAATAATAGGATTGTGGTAAAAAAAAATTCTAGGAAGAGAGGAGAGGTGAAAACTTGGTTGATGATCCAATCAACAGATATGAGTGATCCATCAAGTTTTACGTGAATATGATCATCACCTAATAATCTATGATAAACACTTTGATTCAAGTAGTGTGCCTTGTGTAATTGAGATAAAGATGATATGCATAGATTAGAGTGGTTGTTATTTCATTAAAATGGATTATATAGTTACACTTATATTATGATATTAAAATATTAAGTTTTACTATAATTATAAATTGTGCGGGGTCCCATTAGGAAATGAAATTTTAATGTAGTTTGAAACTATTTAGTTCTTTTCTAGTGCTTGTGTACACATTTGTTCTTTATCTAATTTTTAAATTTTTACTTGTCCACTTAAAAAATAATATTTCATGGAAATTTTATTGATATATAGATTGTTGTATGATTCACTTATTTTATATTTTATTCATAGTTATGTTTATTATCTTTTTGTATTGATATACACTTTGTATATTCAATAATATTACTAGTTAAATAGATTAAGCCTTATGGGGTGTATGTTAGGATAATATTCTATCCAAGACATGTCACTCATTGAAGGATAATTGACTAGTGGTTATTATGGAGGGACATCATTGGATGTGTCAACATATATAGAGAATACTATCAAAGAAGGGGAACCTGATTGCAAATATGTAACAGTGATAAGATCAAATGAAATAAATTCTTTACACTCAAGTTTTTTTTTTTTCACTTTTTTATAAAATGTAACTATCATTATCATAATGTCAATTTATTCCATGATAAGTAAAAAGACTTTTACATGTTTTTTATTTTAATAAAATGTTAAGTATGATAGTAATTAGTGATAAAGTGACCATCCATATATTCTGTAATGTTTTTAAATTTTCATGTGACCAATCATTACACTTGTCAAACCAAAATGGTGCTCTATTTTATGGAAGTATTGTTACCCAAGGTCAATTACATGGATAATGTAAGTTTTTTCGTAGGTGTGGTACTTTTACTTTCATTTATTTTTCAAATATATCTTGTGTACTAATTTTATCTCCTTATTTGCCTCTATCATTGAACATAGATTAATATTTTTTCTTGAACCCTATTAGAGATGGAGTTTTTTGAGGCCCAAGATTTTGCATAGAGATATTATAGACATAAGTATGTTATAGATTCCATTGATGAATAATCACATCCTCAAGTGATTTTATATCTAGACTCATAACATGATTTCACTTGTGAAAATTACTGTGTAATTATTCGATAAATTATAACATATCATTGTAAAATATGTCATTTAACATATAATTTTTAGATTGAATATGTATGTATGAATTTTTAAGAGGGGAAACCCTTAATTTTGGTTTAGTGATAGAATATACTAATTGAAAGGGATGACCTTGATCATTAATTTTGTCCATAGGAACACGTGTTTGTTTATGGGAAGGTGGTGTAGGCATATCGTTACTAGTAACACTAGGAGGTGTTATAGTTAAAATATGTATAACATTAGAGGCATGACATAAATTTGTAGCATTGAACAGATTCAAAAATAAAGTTATAAGATATGACATTTCCCATAGTGTTTGTATATTGAATATTTAAGTGTGAATTATCAATAGGGGAAACCTTACTTTTGGTTAAGTGATAACATAGACAAATTGAAAGGGATTACCTTGATAATTGATTATTTCCATGGGAACACTGGTGTTTTTAGGGGGAAGGTGGTGTACGGATATCATCACTAGTAGCATTAGGAGTTTTAATAGTCATAATAGGAATAACATTATAGGCATGTCATAAATGTTTAACATTACATGTAGAGTCTAAGAAGCATCATCATAAGTATGATATCCATCACTTACATTTGTAATGACATAGAGAGGGATATGAATTATCCATATTATTTTCCATTTCAATAGAAGTGAGAGAAGAATAAAAACCCTTCTCATTATGTGCTACTTCAAGATGAGATAAAAGAGAATCAAAATCATTGGTATAATTTATTGCAATAGAAGAAGGAACATAAAAAGAAACATTTTTCATTTTTCATTTCAAGAGAAGAGCGAGAGGTGTCATTTGTTTCCTTTTTCATTTCAAGACAAGAGGGATAAATAATACAAAAAATTTATTTAACTTTTGAGTCAATAAAAGAGGGGAAAATAGTTTCATTAAGAGTATGTGTTATATCTCATAATGTAAGTCTAGATTTAAGAGTGGAAATATTTAGAGTTGAAGAATATCCATTGTCACTATAATGACCACTTTTGTAACACTAGTATTATGGTTGCTATATTCCTTATCTATATAATCATCACTAGGTATATACACATGGTAATTATAATTAAAGGGGACCACATGGGTTGATTATCAGTCACCATTAGGTAGGTATTTTTGTTCCTTAAACTCTTAGTAACTATAACTAAAAGGTGTGGCATAATTAAGGGAAAATTTGAATACCTCATGATTACCATGGATGTTTTCCTAATAATCATATCTATAGTCTTACATGAAAAATTTCCTCATACATATTGTTACTATTTTAGTTGGCCACACATGATTTCTCACTAATAGTGCTTTAAGAGAAAGGAAAAATATGAGATGAAAATGTTTCCTTGAGATATAGAGAAACACACGAGGGTCCAAGAAGAAATTAAATTCTATAATTATGGTTAGAATTATCTATGGAAACCATACTACAATGCCTCTAGAAATGTAAGTCCATAATAATCTCAACAATGGAAAATAATTTGCTAGCCAAGAAAAAACTAAGGGTATAAAACATGTAGGTCCAAGCCCTAGGTTTAAAATGTGTGCAAGATAAATAAACCTGTTCACCAAATGTTTACACTAAAAATAAAATAATACGTGTTTACCTACTTAATTTGGATTGAAACATGAAACTAATAAACAATAATATTTTGCATACAAATCCTCTAATAATAAAATATGAAAATACATGTAAATGATTTTTAAAAATGCTATTCAATTAGGGAATATGTAAAAATACAATAAAACACATGAGGATGTGTTGACTTAGATTTTATGATGTTTTACAAAATTTTCTAGATCTAAAAAATAGGGAAAATAGGTTATGAAAGGGAAGAACGTACTTTATTTATGAAATAGATCCCCAGAAACTAAATATATTCTAGCATCAAATTTGGACACTAGAATGTGGAAGTTTATCCTTTTTAGTGCTAGTGTTTAGTATTGGTTTACACTTATCTTACTTTTTATGTTTCTTCATGTCTATCATATCTAACTTCCTATGCGTTCACTTGTAATAATGAAAAAGCATAGATTCATATGATAGAACTCAAATACACATTATATAAAGAGAAAAAATCAGTATATGGTGGTTATGAATTATATTGGTGTCCAAATTATGTGTTTTTTTGACCAAGCATTTTACCACATATACAAAGTGAGGGGTTCAAACTCCATGTAGTTCTCATTGTACCATATATGTTCCCTCATGCCTCGACATGAGATAATGTGATAAATAGGTATAATTTAGATGTACCCTTCACAAGTTCTTAATAGAGTATTAAATGCTAATTCTTGTAGATAGATATTACTAGCATTAAAAATACTTAAACGCCCTTTTAGATAAGTAATTAATAAAAAATGCTTGATTTTAATTTGAGGTTTTCTTGACCTAACATAATGTGATCATAACATATTTTTTGAGTGCTTGATACTTATATAAAGGTTAATCCTAGTGTATGGATTTTTTATTGGTAATAGTTTGATAGGATCCAAGGACCATTACATAAGATTTACATTGAAGATCATAGAAAGAAAAAAGTCACCATCTAAAAAGAGTCAAAAAGGATTTGACTCTCAACACCAAACTAAGGAGAAAAAATCTAAAAAAATATTCAGAGAAAAACTTATACAAAAAAAGGGGAAAAATAGATACAAATAGCAAAAAGTGAATAAAGGGGAAAACTAAAGGGTCTTCATCCTGGTTCTTGAGCTTGAACCTACCTTCGTAGTTTGATTCTAAGGAAGAATCTTTTCATAATTTGAACTATTGAGCACAAGCCTCATCTTTTTACCTTTGAGAATATCACCAGCCCTTTGATCTTGAAGAACATCAAGTCTCTATCAATGCACATTCCTATCTTCTTTAAGCCTCTTAATCACTTTAACAAGGTTACTATTATCTGCATTTGAATACGATAACATTCTTTTCACTAAGTCCAACCTATGAGGAACACTATTAGAAAGTTTTTTATTTTTCCTAGGCTCAATGTTGACATTTGTACCAAATCTATTGTTAGATATCACAAGTACTGCTCGGGGGGGGGGGGGGGGGGGTAAATCAGTGTAGATTAATTTTTTTTACAATAATTTCAATCCATAACTCTTTAGTAGAGGTCAACAATATATCATAAGCATTTGAACCAACATAAGCGAAACAATATAAAACAAAACACAAAAATTATAGTGGGAAACCATTTTGGGAGAAAAACCCACTTGAAACCAAGGTTTTCTTAGGTACACCAATTCCAAAGCTTACAATGGTTTCGGTTGAGAACCCACTCAACCCCTAAAACACCCACTCTAAATTCTTCAAGCACCCGCTCAAAGTTAAACTGAGCACCCACTGAACATTTTTTAGCAAGAACCCACTTGTAAGGAGAACCCACCCCTATAATCTAAGAACCCACTTAGAAATACAATTTGTTACATATACATTGATCACTTAGAATAAAAATTGCTTACACGATGGATTATGATAACTTTTCTGTATTTGTCTATTTTTTCTCTATCACTCTTTTCCACCCATCAGATTTGAACTCTCTTTCTCAATCAATCATTGACACTGATGCTCTTCTCATTTGATAAATCTTCAATACTTCATCAGTTTTCTCCCCTTTTTACCTTTCTCTTTTCTTATGTAGCTCCTTCAGCTCAAATGCATAACTTTCTTCCTTTTTTTTTCAGCACCCTTATTCACATGGAGCTTTTCATTTATATATCATCAATATTCTCTATTGATTCCTTTGGTGTTTCGTGAACTTTTTCTACCCTGTCAGCTGCAAATATGGTTAATTGAATACATGTAACTAACTCTAGATTTATTCTCTTTATATTTGATCTGACTTTGTCATTTTCTATACATTTTCCAGGAGTAATTTATGAGCCAATTCCTAAAATATATTTATCCTCTTTTTATGATTTCTAGCTTGATCAAGCTGAGAAAACCGATTTCTTCTCTTTTAATTTCTCCTAGAAATCAAGAATTTCATAGAGAATGTAATTGTATTTCCACAAAGTAAAAGAGCATTAAATGATGATAGCTTGAACTGGAGATTTGTTAATGTTTTGTTAAGTATGTGTGTGAGTTTTTTTGTAACAACTCATGTAGATTAGAAACAAGTGAGTAATGTTGGTAGTTTGTTAATAAAGTTAGATCCTAAATTATAGGAAAGTTATTTCCTATATATGTATTTGATATTCATATTGAATTAATGGATATTGTTTGTGTTAAGATCTGAATGTACTACTTGATTTGGTATTAGAGCAGGTTATGATCATGTCCATGATAAGATTTTAAGTAGATTTGCAAGGGGAATTCATTGCTACTTGCCTCTGGAGATGAAACACTTGCTTCTTGTTAAGAATTTAGATTATTTTTTGGAAGTATAGTGTGTTAATTCTCTATTATTAAGACTTCTCTCATAATCTATATGATCCATCGTTGACCTGCATTGAATTTATCCATTCTTGGCTACATATCAGTCTAGAATTTTGTTCTCCGTATCCATGGTATCAACATTGGAAAGATGCATTATTTATCATAGTTCAAAGGTTGGAAAAACATAGTAATAGTGGTGTGATTACCACTATCATTTTTCATATACTAGGCATTATTGTTCTCGATTTCTCTTTCTCCCTTGGAATATATAGTCATTTGAACGAATTGGATACAACCCCTACAATATTACATGTGAGTTTTGATTACTATTCGAAGTGGAATTGACAAAGAGCTTATAACCAACAAGATTTGTGCATAGGTTGGAAAAGAGTATAATACGACTAGCATTGGATTGCTTTCTATTCATCCATAACACGTGCACATCTTCTTGACTCTTACGATGTGCTCCCGTCCAGTCTGCATACATGAACAATTTTTTTCATTTGCTTATCTGATGCCTCAAACATAGTTCAGGGATTATCTCCGTTGCATTCCAAGTATACACTAATATATACTAATATATTAGTATATATTAGTGTATACTAATATATACATTGGATAATTTGATTTGATCCTCTCATACATACTTCTGGTCCTCATACAACCAATTCTCATGAGAAATCCTACATATTTCACAAGTGGATTTTATCAGTTTTATTGGGTCTGTTTTATTTTAATAACATGATATGAATTTGTTTCTCTTTTCATTAGTCTTGTTTAGTTTTTTTTGTTGGTTAAATAGTGTAAGTTCTAATTATAACCTTTGGTTATATTAGAAATTTGAGTCAGCCAAAATTTCATTATAGTATTTATTTTTAAGCCATAAGTTTTGTGTTATAAAATTTATTTGTGAGTCATCATGAGGTGGGTTATGTAGTTTCCATAGTCAAAAGAGTATAAGTCTTAATTAAATTAGGGTCCATTATCATCATTTCGATCGTTATTGTTAAAGTAAAAGTCATCACAAAATCATGTGTGGTGTGTAAACAAAGTGATTATAAGTTATCTTTTCATTAATTTCATTGTAAAATTTTTCAATAGTCATATCAAAATAAATAATTGTCATTGTGTCATTGTCTTTCCAAATTATAAAAGTGTCGTTAAGTTTTGTGTCATAATCAAAATTTTAAAATAAAAAAAATAGTCTTACGGATGAATTCTTTTGTAACCCGACATCCGTAATCAAGCTTCGTGATGACATATAGATGAAATAGTAACATGTAATTGGAGGAAGGAGGAAATAGAGGAAGGAGGTCATTGAATGACCTCTCATAATTCACCAATGATGGGGCCGCTTTAGCTATGCTGACATATTTGTTTGTGTGAATTTTTTTTCAGTTGTGCTTTATTTCAACTTTTCATTGTGTCTAGTGGATGCTATAAAATGAGTTGTGTTGGAGCACAAATGACTATCAGTGATCCTCTGACTACCATAATTTTTTGGAAGATGGTCCACTTTTGAATACGTTCACTAGCAATGGTGACCATGTGTAGCAAGATCTAACTAGTAAGATCCAGTCAGTTGTGTGTCTTCGATATAGTTTTCTTCTTAGTTTTTCATGTGTGGAAATTTCACATTGTGGGGGGAACATGATACCAATGTTCCATTTCCATTCTGCACCCAAAAAGACTAAAGTCAAAGGAAGCTTCTAGTGGTAGTCACAGTTTCCTTTGATGTTCGAGATCAAGTCGTAGCAAATGACAATAGTGGATGTAATTAAGAACATTCTAATTCTTATAAGAAGTAATGTGAAATCTCTTTCCAGTATGTGTTATTGTTCATTTTGGTAATAAGTGAGTTGTGATTCCTATATACTTCCCTAATGTATAAACATAGTGGCAATCAAACACACTAGAGTAAATCAGTTCATGGAGGTTTATGGGATGATCTAGGAAACCACCCAAGGTGGACAGTTGATGGGGTATGTTCCCGTTAAGGTTTGTGGTAAGCCAGTTTAAAACCATGGAAGGAGAGAGCCTTTTTTATCAAGATCACGAGTCACATTGTAGGACATGTTTCATAGGTATGATCATATTGTAGATGAGTGTGTCAATGTTTTTCTACCATGTTCACACTAAGAGGGGGAATTTTAGGAATTATTCATAGTTCTAACATAGCTTATTATTACGTGGGTTAATGTTTTGTTAAGTATGTGTGTGAGATTGTTTATAAAAACTCACATAGAATATAAATAAGTGATTAAAGTTGGTAGTTTATTAATAAATTTAGATCCTAAATTATAGAAAATCTATTTCCTATATATGTATATGATATTAATCTTGAATTAACGATGATTGTTTTTGTTAAGATATGCACGTACCACTTGAAGATTTCCCAAATCGGGCTTGATTGTTTAGTGGAGCATGAGAAAAGTTCAACTTCTCTATTTGATATTTAGATCATTATCGATTTCTCAGAAAAAAGTCCCATCTCACCATATTCAAAAATAATTTAATTTTCCTTGAACCCTATCCAATCAGTTTTTGATAATTCCATGACTTTCTTTAACTTCTGTAACATTCTCCTTTATACCACGATTATATTATTTCATATGTGGGATTTTTCAGTTATCCATGATTTATTTTACTTCTTGTGGATTTTTCTATCTTTCGTGGCCTTTCGTAACTATCTCTAGTATTTCATGGATTTGTTTCATGTCCTTCACTATAATCTTTTACCCGCGGATTTTGAAGTTTTCTGTAGCTATTTCTAGTCCTTCGTGGATTTTATCTTTATCCATAGATTTCTCCAGACTTTCATTATCCTTGCAGATTTTACTTCACATCCCTTTACCTGTGGCTCTCACTAAGCCTCCACGGATTCTTCTAGACTTTGGTAGCTACCTCCTCATATCCGTAGTTTGTAAAAAAGATGATTAAGTCCCTTAGAACTTATCCTAAAACATTTGAGAGATAACACTACCAATCAACCTTCATATTTCTCTTCCCAAGTCTTACTTTTCATAAATGGTTGATCTTGAGACATCTGCACAAGACTATAACTTTTACCACTTTGTTCCATCAATGTAACTTGACATCAATGAAAAATCTTGAGATAATTAAAAAGGTCCTACAAACTTCCCCTTTGTCATTGATGGAAACACATCAGAAACCCCCAAACATTGATGGAAAAAAATAATTGCATACCTAGTTTCGGATAACACTTTTTACCTCTCCCTTCAATGATTTATGATTTCAGCTTCTCTCCCCCTTTTGATATTACTAGCTGGTTTCTGATTTCAGCTTCTCTCCCCCTTTGACAACAATGAAAAAGGGCCATCTATGCCGCATAATGATGAAAATGCAGGTAAGATGGATAATTCATGTTCTTACCTCATGAATCTCCCCCTAGGCTCATGTTGTTGCTCCATATGACCTGTTATGCCTGCGGCAATGCTCCCCTTGAGATGATGCATACTTTGATGATTTGAGCCCTTGCACAAATATTGGTTGACACTGATTAGGAGATGATATTGCATTATTATTCTCCCTCACTTTATTTGCACTCTTCCTAGTTGTTGGTGTGATCATGAATGACCCCCAATTCATTCCTTAAGTTCTCAAATGTAGCTTTTGGCAGAGGTTTTATCATGATATCTGTAATTTATTCTTTTTTTCTTACATATTCTAGGCTGATTTTCTTGTCATTTAATTTTTCCCTCAAGAATTGATATCTAATTGGAATGTTATTTGTTTGTTAGAGGAACACGGGATTCTTGGAGACACTTATTGCACTTGTGCTATCAAAAGCAAGGGAATTAGGCTATCAGATTTTACCTTGTAACATTCCAATGTCTGCTTCATCGAAAGAACTTGAGTGTAACCCATTGCGGCATCTATATATTTTGCTTCACATGTTAAGAGTGATATTGATGATTGCTTCTTTCTTAACCAATATACTAATAAATTTCCAACAAAGAATTCTCTACCACTTGTTCTCTTCCTGTCATCAATACTTCCAGCCCAATCATCATCTGTATATGATTTTATGCTGAAGTCGCTACTTTGCGGTTACCAAAGTTCATATTCAAGTGTTCTCATGAGATATATTAGTATTCTCTTGACTTCCTTGAGGCGTTTTTCCCTTATATCTTCTTGGAATATTCCAACTAGGCCCACCACCTGCATGATATTCAGCCTTGATGCTGTGGAGTAGAGTAAATTGCCTATCATAGATCTGTATAGAGTTTTTTCAACTTTTGGTGAGTTGTCATCTTTTCTCAGCTTGCATATTACTTCCATTGGTGTTCCTATGGGTTTACAATCTTCCATTCTAAACCTCTTAATAATTTCTAGGATATATTTGGTTTAGGTTATGAAGATACCTTGATCTGATTGACTGATTTATAAGCCCAAAAAGAATGAGAGTTCTCCTAGCATAGACATTTCAAATTCTTCTTTCTTTCATCATATCAGAAGATTCGTATGTCATCCTATCATAATCTCCTCCAAAAATGATATCATCCACATACACAATGAAAATGAGTATATGATCTCCCTCCCCTTTGATGTAGATATCACTATCAGCAACACCCTTTTTGAACCCTTACTCAATGAGGTATGAGTCCAATCTATTGTATAAAGCTCCAGGAACTTGTTTTAGTCCATACGGGGCCTTTTTCAACTTGCACACATGGTATTTATCTTTAGATAGTGAGAATCCATCAAGTTGTTCAATATATACCTCTTCATTTAGAAAACCTTTTAGGAAAGATGATTTATCATCCATCTGGAATACTCTAATCTTCTTGTAATCTATGTAAGATAGAAACAATCTGATTACTTCCATCCTTACTAATGGTGCAAATATTTCATCTAAGTTGATTCCTTCTATTTTCATATATCCTTTCCACACAAGTCTTTCGTTGTTTCTTATCACTTATACTTTTTCATTCAGTTTGTTTCTAAATACCCCTTTTGTTTCAATCAAATTTTTTCCTTGGGTCTTGGCACTAGCTCCTAGGTTTCATTCTTTTCTATTTGATCAAGTTCTTCATTCATGGCATCTACCCAATGTTGGTCCTTGCTATCTTCTACAATACTTTTGGGTTCTATCATGGACATGAGTGCTACATATTCATGGTTATGATTCTCTCTTAGCCTTCTTCTGGTTAGAATGTCACCTTCTTTGTTTCCAATGATATTATATTCTGGATGATCTCTCTTAACTTGTCTTGAGGGTGTCTTAGTGTCTGGTATTTCTTCCATGTCATCTACTTCTTCATGTGGGTTATTCACTTCTTCATCATCTTTTTTCTCTTCATGACTGTTACTGTGCTGAATTTTTTAATTTGGAGACTCATCCATTTTTACATTTGTGCTTTCAAAAATCTTCTGCAACGTCTTATTGTAGAATCTGTAAACTGCACTGACTGCAGAGTATCCAAGAAATATTCCTTCATCACACCTAGAGTCAAATTTACCCAAGTTGTCTTCATCTCTTTTGATGTAACATTTACTTCAAAATACTATTATGTGTTTTACATTGGCTGGTTTGTTTTTCCACAGTTCATAGGGAGTCTTATCACTATTTATTCTCAATTGGGATATGTTTAGAATGTATACCATTGTGTAGACTCCTTTTCTCTAATATCTATCAGGAATCTTATATTCATTTAGCGTTTTTATTTCCATTTCTTACACAGTCTTGTTTTTCCTCTCAACAACCCCATTTTGTTGAGGTGTTCTTACGATTGAGAACTATATTTTGATTTCATGTTCTTCACAAAAATCATTGAACTCATTTGAACAAAACTCTCTACCTTTTTCTGATCTCAAGAATTTGTTTTTGGAGTTCTTTTCATTATCCACAAGTTCTTTGAATGATTTAAATTTGTCCAGTGCTTCAGAATTGTGCTTTAAGCAAGCTAACCATGTCATTCTAGTGTAATAATCTATTAACAACATTAAATATACATATCCTTTTATAATTTTAGTTCTTGTAGGTCCACAAAGATCCATATGAATTATTTTTAGAGGTCTAGTGGTAGAATGCTCTTTTGATTTGAAGGATCTCCTTGTTTGTTTTCAATGAAGACAAGCCTTGCATGATGTGTTTGTTGGTCTTACAATCTTTGGCATATGTTTCACACCACCCTTAGCACTTAGCTTTACCAGATTTTCAAAAGTCTTAAGTCTTAATCTCTTATGCCATAGCCAACTATAATTAACCTTACTAGTGAGGAATTTTTCTTTGTTTATTTCATTCAGAACATACACATTGTTCCTAGTTTGTTTGGATTTTGTAACTTTATTTCTTGTTTTTCCATTTATAATATGACAACCTTTGTTATCAAATATCACCTTATAACATTTCTTGCACATTTTACTTGCATTTAATAGATTGTGTTTTAGTCCTTCAACATATAATACATTCTAAGTGATTTTTTTTCCATTATCAAGACTCAGAGTTCCTTTTCCAACTATGTTTGTTGATTTGTTATCACCAAATCTAATAGATCATGTTACATTGTTTAATAGAGAAATAAACTTACTTTTGTCACCTGTCATATGGCTGGAGCATCCACTATCCATGTACCAGATTTTATCTTCATTTTGCACATGAAATGTGGTTTGTACTATTAAGCAAGAATATTTTCTCTTGTTGGAATCTTTCTTTACCAAATAAACCCATTTCTCTTGTTTGGGTTGTTCTTGTTTTATTTTTGAAGCTACATGACCCTTACTATGATACTTATAGTGAACAACATTATAATTCATGTTAGAGTATGATGAACTATAGTTTGTTCTATAGCATCTAGCATATTTTCTACATTTTATGGCTTTTTCCAAATTGATTACATGAAAAATAGTAACCATATAAAGAGTCTCTGTACCTCATGGCATAGGTGATTCTCGGGTTAGTTTTCCTTCTCTTCGTAGCTCTGATAACATCTTTATTTGCAATATATGAGGTGTTGGGAGCTGATGTAGTATTGTTTTATTATTTCTTTGTAGGATCCTTTTATTTACTTTCTTCATTGAAACCTATTCCCAACTTGTCCTTTATATCTCTTTAACTGCTTAAAATACCCGTTAAGACATTTGAGCTCTTTTCCATCTTTTCATACATTTTCAGCTTGCTAGTCATTTGTTCTAACTTAGTCCTCAATCATTCCAATTTAATTTAAGTTTTTTGCATTCATCCTCATTTTATTTGTAAGAGTTCAAAATCTTTTCTTGTTGCATTTCATGTTCATTGAGCTCATTGGTTTCTTCTTCTTTCTTTAAACTTTTTCTTTTCTCAAAGATGTGTATTTTCTCTTCATAATATTTTAGTGTGCATCTCAAGTTTTGATTCTTCCTTTTACACATTTTCAATTTTTTAAGAGCAAAAACAAGTTCTTATTTCAGATTTACACTTGCTTCTTCTTCATCAGAGTCTTTATAATTGACTGTATTCTTTCCTTTTGAACTGCATTATTTGGATGTATCCATAGCCATGAAAAGACATTCAGATTGAGCTTCATTATCCTCACTTTCAAAGCTACTTGGGTTGTCTGAGTCAGGTTCAATCGACTATTATTTTGAATAAAAATTCCTTTTGTTCTTGAAAGATATATTCTATCCATCTTTCTTCTTGAAATTAGTTTTTTTCTTATTATGTTTGTGTCTTTCTTCATCTTGATCAGATTGAGTCTCTTTATTTTTACTATGGCATTTAGTAGTAAAATGGCCTACTTTTCCAAACTCAAAATATTTGAATGGAAGTTTACCTTTATATTTACCTAAGCCTCTTTTTAATCTTCTCCCAAACATTACTTCAATTTTATCATCATTAGCTTCAACCTTTGAGTTAAATTATTCTATTTCCTATTTAGATTGGGTTTCTTTCTTGGATTTAAATGCTACATCTTTCTTGGTACACTTAGAGCTGATAGATCTCATTTTGTATGCTGAAAGAATGCTCTATAATTCATCCATTGTGAGAGTCTTCATGTCTTTGGATTCTTCCATGGTTGAAACCTTTGCATCATATTTGGTAGTCAGGGATCTTAGAATATTTTGAACTATAACAAATTCTTCTTACTTCTCACATAGTGATAGGCCTCTAATCATATTAATAACTTCATCTATTCTCTACATGTAGGTTGTTATACTCTCATCATCTTTCATCTTCATATTCTCAAACTGAGCTCTGTAGCTATGTAGTTTTGGTAGCTTAAACTTATCACCATATTCATAAAAAAATGAATTTTGGTCCAAATCTCCTTTGTGGATGTGCAGTCCATTACCTTTACAAACTTTGTTTCAGTCAGGCCACATAGGATGTCATTCATGGCTCTTGAGTTGCATTTATATTCTACCTTGTCTACTAATGAGGTGATTGGTGTAGCTGGAGGATTGTATCCTTTCTCAACACATTCCAAGATATCAAAACCAAGTGACATGAGACAAGTTTTCATTCTTCTTCTCTAGAAATAATAATTTTTTTAAGTGAAGAGAGGTGATCTTGATAGTGATAACCCACCTTATACCTGGTTTTTTGTCATGCTTGTGAAAAGATGATCTCCTTGAAGATGTTAAGCTTCTACTAGAAGGACCTTGCTTTGATACCAACTGTTAGAGATCATAAACACTGAGGGGGGTGAATCAGTGCAGATTAAATTTTTTTACAATAATTTCAATCCATAACTATTTAGTAGAGATTAAAAATAAATCATAAGCATTTAAAACAACATAAGCCAAAAAATATTTTTAAAAACACCAAAATTATAGTGGGAAGCCCTTATGGGAGAAAAACCCACTTGAAACCAAGGATTTATTAAGATCACCAATTCCAAAGCTTACAATGGTTTCAGTTGAGTACCCACTTAACCCCTGAATCACCCACTCTAGATTCTTCAAACACCCACTCGAAGTAAAACTAAGCACCCACTTAGTAGTTTTTAGAAAACACCCACTTGTAAGGAACACCCACATCTATAATCTAAACACCCACTTAGAAATACAATTTGTTACATATACATTGATAACTTAGAATCAAAATTTCTTACATAATGGATTATGATCACTTTTTTTGTATCTGTCTATTTTTTCTCTATCACTCTCCTCAACCGATCTGAGTTGAACTCTCTCACTCAATCAATCAGTCACAATGATGTTCTTCTTGTCTTATATATCTTCAATACTTCATCTATTTTCTCCCCTTTTTACCTTTTTCTTTTCTTTTTTAGCTCCTTCAACTCGAATGCATCATTTTATTCCTTTTTTCATTTCCTTTATTTGCATGGACCTTTTCTTTTATATATCATCAATATTATCGATTAATTTGGCATGTTGTGCACTATTTATACCATGTTGGATACAAATATGGTTAGTTAAATACATGCAACTAACTCCATATTTATTCTCTCTATATTTGGTCTGACTTTGTCAATTTCTGTACATTTTATAGGAGAAATTTATGAGACAATACCTAAAATATATTTCTCATCATTTTAGGATTTCTAACTTGATCAAGATGAGAAAACCACTTTTTTCTCTTTTAATTTTACTTAGAAATCAGGAATTTCATAGAAAATGTAACTGCATTTACAAAAATTTAAAGAGCATTAAATGATGAAAATTAGAGCTCGAGATTTCCCAAAGCGGGCATGAGTTTTTCATGAAGCACGAGAAATGTTTGAATTCTATATTTTATATTTGGATCATTATCGAATTCCTAGAATGAAATCCCATTTCACCATATTCAAAAATAATTTGATTGTCCTCGATCCCTGTCCAATCCGTATTGGTTCATTTTGTGGCTTTATTTAACTTATGTGACATTCTCCTTTGTATCACAACTATATTATTTGATCTTTGTCTCTTTCAGTTATCCATCGATTTCTTTTACTTCTTGTTGTTTTTTCTATCTTCTATGACCTTCTGCAGCTATCTCTATTATTCCACAGATTTGTTCCATGTCCTTGACTATATTCTTTTACCTGTGGCTTTTATAGTTTTCTGTAGCTATTTCTAGTCCTTCGCAGATTTTAGTTTTATCCACGGATTCATGTATACTTTCCTTATTCCTACAGATTTACCTTCACATCTGCGATTTCACCTTTCTCAATCATGGCTTCATCCTTTTTTTCTGTGACTTCATCCCTTTACTCGTGACTCTCACTAAGCCTCCATGAATTATTCTAGACTTTGGCAACAACCTCCTCATATATGTGGTTTGCACAAAAAATGATTAAGTCCCTTAGAACTTATCCTTCATTATCCTGAAATATCTGAGAGCTAACACTACCAATCAACCTTCATATTTCTCTTACCAAGTCTTACTTTTTATACATGGTTGATCTTGAGACATCTACACAACACTATACTTTTTGCCACTTTTTGCCATCAATTTTACTTGAAATAAATGAAAAATATTGATACAATGAAAAATTTCCATCATCTACCTACTAAAATTCTCTCATCCACATGAAAGAAAGTGTCCAATTCCTCCACCCTTTTGAACCTATCTTTGAATATTTTAAGACCATCTGTCGACATGTCCAAAACCTTGAAGATTAATTCTTCAGTTACATGCAATGTGACATTGCTGAATATCACCAGTCCATTATCCCATGCCATCACAAAATCAGAAGAAAGATTCGAGTCATACCCTTTTAACTTTAACAAATAAATAATGAGACACCCCTTTTAAAGGATTTCCCAAATGATAGTATCTCTTTGGAATGATATACAAGAGGAAGGATCCACACAAACCCATTCTCCACCTATATTGAAATGGATAACCATACAACAATAAATTAAGAAGAGATAAAAATAAATTGAAAACATAGTACCCTTTCTCAACCCAAAAACCCAATAAATTCACACCTTGAAAGGGAAAGACAATGATGAAAATAAATTTACAAATCTCCTTCACACTCGACATATCACAAATTTCTCTCATTAGTAATTACCTTTAAAATCCATGTGGTAAGAGTTTCCTCACAGTTTCATGAGGATTTAGTGTGGCAATTGACCCCACAATTAGCTAGCAAATCGGCACATTGGTTTCCTTCACGAAGAGTATGATTGATACTTAAGTATTCAAACCTAAGTACCAAAGTATAAATTTATTCCATAATATGTTTTAATATTGTAGTTGACTCCAATTTCCTTCCTCATTTCTTGAAAAATGTAAAGGGAATCACATCCAATTTTAATTTTTTTAATATTAAGAGATACAACCATATATAAACCCCACAAAGCTATTGAATATTAAACATAATTACTAGTTTTTTGAACCCATAGAACATTCATAGGATGCTATTAAAAACCAAAGATATTTCTGATTATACCTCCCACTTTGGATAACCTAGGATTTCCTTTTAAATTTCATCAAATTTAAGTTTTACCCAACTAGGAATCAATTTAATCTAATTGATGGAATGTATCAAAGTATCCTTCAATTTATTCTTAAAAATTGGATTGTTGAGAAAACCAAGAGACTTAATTAAGATATTCTCGTGAGGGGGAATAACACCTTTTTCTTTAAAATTCAAAATTGAAATATTTTTCCAACATCAGTAAACTACTAATCTTTGTTGTTGAATTATTTTTATCCCTAAAAATTCTATCATTTCTTTCCAACCAGATTCCCTAAAAAAGTGCGGGAATGTTAACATCCATGCTCTATTGAGGCACTGAGAAGAAAAAGGAGATTTCCATTAGTTGAAAAAGTTAGGAAAATAATCTAGAAAGGTCCATGCCACACTGAAAGCATCAAGAATAGAACAAAAAACAATTTGAGAAAAGGAACATTCTTTAAAAAGGTGAGATAGAAACTCTTTATCTCTTTCACATAGGACACGCCTATTACGAATCATCATTCCTCTTATATCGAGGTTGTCAATTGTTAGGATTTTATTTTTGATGAAATTCCATAGAAAAATATTGACTTTTGGAATCAAAACCTTATCCAAAACTTCCTTCCAAAAAGGGTTTTTTTTGAGGAAAATCAGTAGCAACCAAACAACCAGACTTAATAGAGTAATTACCATCATTCAAAAAAGCCAAAACTATAAAATCATCCTTAGGAATGGATGGGATATGAATTCCATCCAACTCATGGTTTAAGGTTTTGAAAACTTATTCATCCTCTACATTCCCATTTTGTATCTAAATTTTCTTCCAAGACCAACATATATCCTCCTTATTCAAATAATCCTTTATAATAATCTCGATAGAATCTTTGAAGAAAGGAAATAGAAAAACCCAAGGGTGCTAAATTATTAAGGGATAGTCCTTAAACCACCAATCATCCCAAAAATCAATCTTCAATCCATATCCAATTTATCATTTAGTCCCCTTTTAAAGGAGAGGTCTACATGTAAGGAGATTATTCCAGAATAATTAGCCAACTAGAAGCAATACAAATGAAAAGAAAATATGTTAATATTTATTGTTATTGAGATATTTTTCTTTAAGAATCCTTTCCCACAAGCCAACCTCCTTTATAAGTCTCTAACAAGAGTAAAACAATAGAGCTTAGTTTATTCCTTTTAACCATTTAATACCTAGACCCCCAACTTCTTTATGGTGATTTACTTCATTCCAAGAAACCAAAGGAATTCTATCCTTAGCTTCAACCCCAGACTAAAGAAACCTCTGTCAAATCTTAAAAATAATATTTCTTATTTTTCATGGCATCTTGAAAGTAGGCATTAGATAAACAAATAATATTTGCAGAGAAATTTGGAGGAGTTGGAGTTTACCTACTTGAGAAAGGATGGCCCCTTTCCATGAAGCTAAATACTTATAAAACATGCTAATAAGAGGATTCGAACTTTCAATATCCATTCTACCCAAATAAACACTTGGGAACTTAAAAGGAGGCATACCTAAATAAACACTTGGGAACCTTTTTCAAGAATATAAGATATTTTTCTATAAACCTACTCTTCTACGTTAAAAAAGAAAATAGATATATTATTCAAATTGATAAGCTGATTAGTCACATTAGTAAAGTCTTGCAGGAAAAAACTTTGGTGTTAAATTCTTTTAATATACTAGAGCTATGAACTAGAGTGGTTGGAGGAGCACTTTCTAAAAACTTTCGTGTTAAACGTTTTTAATATACTAAATATACGAACTAGAGTGGTTGGAGGAGAAATTTCTCTAAGTGGGACATGGGGTGGGTTTTGGTCCTTAATGTCTGCTGAATGATCCGCATTCGGAGTGCCCCACTATGTTCTGTTTGGTCCATATGGAGAAGTTCAAACCCTACCTCAAGGTGTCCCGATGGCCACCTATTGAAAGCGTCCAATGAACTCAATGGGAATAGAACTTGGGTTGATGATTATAAGCTACGTGTAACTCATAACTAGCCAAAACCTTGAGTTAGGGATACTTAGGTAATATTTATAAGACTTGATAGACATTTTCTACATGAGCTCTTTATAATACCACATAAGTAGATGAGTGTGTATAATTTTCTTTTATAATAATCTACATAATATATTTTTACATTAATTCCATCTACGAGCGGGAATAATATAAACATAAGAAAAATTACCATTTCTTGTTGAAAAATAATAAAAAGGATAAAATTGTCTTGTACTTTTATCTATATCTAGATGGCAATGACTAGGGATGAAGGATTTAGTGGGTGAAGATATGAATACGTTTAATAAGATATGTAGGATGTTTATGAGCATTGAGATTAGTCATATATATATTTTCCAATAGAGTAAGATAAAAATAAGTATATTAAATACTTAGTATAAGTAATATAAAAATGTTTAAGATTTGTGTGTGTGTGTGTGTGTGTGTGTGTGTGTGTGTAAGTCATAATTAAGGAATATAATCTAAATTAGTATTATCAAGCACTTAATTACCAAATTTGGGTATCTACATTTGGTCGTGTATTTTTCAAATATTATCATTTTAAATATATGTTTTCTTAATCTTTAAAAATAGGAAGAAGCTAAGGAACCATTGTAAATATTATCATGAACAAGGATATTATCACAAATAATGAGGTGAGTATAGGAGCCCAAAAGTGGTTGTATTCTTTTATAATTTTCATGGAAATTATTATAACATTTTGGTACATGTTCTCTTTATAATTTTGTAATTTATGAATGAAATTAAATGTGCATCCTCGTAAGGATCCAAAATATGAAAAATTTTATAAGGAAGACTATAATATTGCCCTTGAGGTAAAAATACATGGTTTAAAGATATTTAATATATAGTCATTATTTATATGTTGTAGTTGTTCCTTATTATTTTTTTTTAATGTTTCATCAAAATTGTTTGAGTGGGTTATGACCCATTATAAAATGGAATATATTGATTACCACTTGGTTTAATCTTAGGAATATGGTTCTTATGGTCATTTGGGGAGATTAAGTTCTCAAAATTCTAAAGGTTTAACATCCATAGGTTACGCGACCATGTCATCCCATTTTCTCTACTAGAAAAACCTAGGAATAATCTTACAGGAAAATATAACAAAGTACCCAAGGGAATTGAATTTTCATAGGGATTGAAAGGATAAAAAACATTGAAAAAGTGTCAAACATGTGGTATGACTAGTAGAAAAGATGTGTGGTTAGTAAAAACCAGAAAATGGGTGGAAAAGAATGTTTTGATTGGGATAGTAAGAGGATAAATAATGAAGGGGATATTGCTATGAGACCATAAGATTTTGAGGACATGAAACATCAAGGAAGGGGATATTTTTCCAAAAAATATAAATAAATTAAAAATGTTAGCATGAAAAAATGGTATCTAAGACCGAACACTATATAATAGTTGTTTTTAATTTTTAATAAAATGGAATATGTTTCAATTCCATCTAAATTATCCCTATTTCTCATTTTACTTAAAGGAGGAACATCGAAGCCATGTAGAAGAGGAGGATAATGTATAAGCATTGGAGAGCTATGGAGTGATCAAGGTATGTTATTAGTTGTGTTTTTGACTTTCAATTTGGAATTGTATTTTCTATATCATGTTTGTAACATTCAACATAATTTTATTTATTTTGAAATGATTTGTGGTGTAGGATTACAATACTCCTCTACAACAATTACTAGAAATATGTAAAAATGGATTAAAGGAAAAATGATGTTTATAAAAAATAATCACCGGTATGTATTTATAAAATGTAACTTACAATTTTAAATTTTAATTATCTATAAACCAATTTAAAAAGGAGCATGACATTGTGCAATTTGAAGGATTGGAAAAAAGATAGGATAAATAATTAAAATATGATCTTCCCCGATGAAAAAGGTGGTGGAAATTATGCATCAAGCCTTGAATTAGTTCTTGACATGGTAGAGAAGTAAATGGAAAATATTCCCAATCATGATAAGCACATGGATGAGGTACTAGATTACTTGAAGGAAACATATGCTTACTTTATTCAAGTTATACAACATGTATGTCATAAAAATTATAACCTTTTGTGTTGATGAAATGCAAGTATTTTTTTTAGGATGAAGAGAGGTAGGGGAAGGTTTTATAGGGGGAAATAATAATATAATTAGGGATGAGTTATTATATTACTTTAATGCAACATATGCATTACTATTTTAAATATTGTATAACCTATACATGCTATAAAAATTATACTATTTCTAGTCATGAAATTTAGACATATGTTACATATGAAGGGAGGGAAGAGGAGTGGGGAAGGGTTTAGAGGAAGAAAAATGTTTCATTTGGGAGGAGGTAATTTGGTTATTCTAGTAGATATGGATTCATCAAGTACCAATAAATATTAATTATGTATAATAAAATAACTATATGTCACACATCTTAACTATATTTGATTAATTTTTCTGTTGTGTCTAACAAGATTTTATAGGTGTTGATTTTTAAGGTTACTTTATCTATTTTTTAGTATGTTCATTTTATCATTTAAAACATAATATGGTCAATGATTTATCATAGAATTAACAGTTACCTCTATTCTCTTTTGGAATGCATAATGAGTCTGCAATTATGGATGCTTGTTTTATTAGAAAATAAATCATGTCATGAGAAATAATATGTTGTTGATGGATTTAGCTAATAAAAATTGTTAAGTGATTGATGGATGCATCAATAGTGGTTATTACTTAACTCTTTTCTTCCTATGAAAATGTTTCTATATTCTCACATTATAGTATTCATTTAGGGAGGTTAAATATGAGTTCATGTTTATACATAGAGGAATGTAACTCATTATTCCTCCATATATATATATATATAAATAATCCATGGTTCCAAATTTATGTTATTTTCAAGTTTGATCCTAAATCTTACTAGTATTATAAGTATACCTATACCTGTGTAACCCATAATGTTCAACATCATCCTCCTATAAAAACATCCAAGTCACAAGTTTAGAAATCCTCAATAGTGTTTAACAACATTCTCTTTTCCATACACTATGTTTTTATTGTTATTTTAAGAAAAATATTGTTATTATACTGGTGTGAGAAAGCTTTATTAGTTAAGATTCTCTAGATTAAATTTTACATAGTAAAATAACAAAGTATTTAGTTCCTCTCTAACTTTTATAATAAGAATACATTTATGGTGAATACAACGTTTAAAAACTTAAACATATTTCCTTATGAATTACCAACTAAGCATGGACCAAGGATAGGAGTCATTTTGAGTTGAATTCTAATCCCGGGAAGAATTTAAGAAATGATAGGAAGAATTTTGAGTGACATTTTGTGTAATGATGGAGATACAATTGAAATGTCACCATAAATTCCTTTTTTTCACGAATCTATCCATTTTGATTAAATTTCCATTTAAAAAATTTCACATCGTAAATTAATTTCTATTGTCCCAAATTGTATTTGGTACCTTTGATTGAAGATGTAGTATCTCACTACAAAGTAGGCTTATATCATACTTACATGAACTGAAATGAGTTGCAGAAGATAGGATTCTTGAATTATCTCCTACTTTCCTAAATTTTTATCAGGCATAATTAAATATTTATTTGATAGGTTGAAGATATTTATTCTATTATTATATCTATTTTAGTGTGACATGATCGTCCATGGACATCTTATAATCAAGGGCTAATGTGTAATAGTTTTATATTTGTAAATATTACTTGGGTTGAATGTTTTTGGAGTAAAGGGATAAAAACTTATGCCTTGATAATAAAATTTTAATTTATGAAATGAAAAATCTAATTAAATCCCACAAAAATACTATTTAATTAAAATTGTTCATAGAATCCTTCAACTTAACATTAAAATACATTATTGGGTTGATCACACATTGTTAATAATTGTGAGAAATGGGTGATTTATTATGAACTACACCCAACAAAATATTTTCAATGGGGAAATATGTTAGAGGGTGAGAAGCCCAAAGTGGTGAATTAATTACCCATTCCTTCCACCTGATACTAGATGCTTGTAGTTTGTTTTTACTAAAGTGGGCTCCCTTGTAATATGCATTGTGATTATTAACATAATAAATGAGTAAAATGTCATTTGGATAATGACTACTCATATAGACCATATTGAGATGACTTAAACACAAATGAGTAAAAAACTACATAAAATTGCTATCAACTTGAAATTATTCATGAAAGCCTTCAAGTTAACACTGAAATACATGGTTAGGTTGTAATTTAGTTAATCCCACCTTGTTAATGATTATGAGACAAGATTAATTTAATGGACATTGCACCCACCAAATTATTTACCAATTGGGAAAGCAAATAGAGGGTGAGAAGCCCAAAGTAGTGAATTAAATCACCACTCCTCACGAATATTAAAAACTTCTTATTGTTGGTGTGTGCTAAAGTGGGTTTTCTTGTCTTGTGATTATTAACCAAATACGTAAGGAAAAATGAAATTAGGGTAATGAATACTCATGAAATTCATCTTTAATAATTTAACACACATTCAAAAACATGATTGGGTTGTAATTTGGTTAATCTAATATTATAAACAATTGTAATAAATGGGTGATTTATTATGCAATGCCCCCACTAGAATATTTTCTTATTTGGAAATAGACTAGAGGTTCATAAGAATAAAGTGCTAAATTATTTCATTGCTACCCCTTCCCTACTAAAAAATATTATGGTGGTTGTGTGCTAAATTAGGTTTCCTCATCCTGTGATTATTAACAAAATACATTTGGAAAAATGAAATTTTGGTAATGAATACTTGATGCATAACAACAATGGAACCAAAATTCACCATTCAATAAACAAACTTTATTCAAGTTATTATGATCCCATCATACCTCATTTCTCAATAAAAGGAGGAAATATTTATTGATTTGGTGTTTCAACATCTTCTTTATTCCCTATTTGAATTCCTTCCTCCTTAAGATCTGTTAAAGAAGACTAAAAACAATTTCATAACAAGATTAAGAAGTAAAAATATCTTGATTTAGACCTTTAGCATGCATCATTATTCCACTTATTAAATTTAACATTAACTTGTTATTTCACAGTTTTCCTCTTGCATGGGCACATTTCTCCCTCACATACACATTTTTCAACCAACTGAAAGGCATGAAAAATTTCTTTATTATGCTATAAGACTTTCTCTTTCACTAGTTTGCTGGTTAAGGATTCAAAGTTCTGGCTTCACTGTTTAGGCCTTAAGACATTTCTCACAATACTCTACTACCATGATTATTTACACTTATTCTTACTCATTACATTCTTTCTTATAACTTCCAATTTGTTCCTTCCTAATAAATCCCACCTTTGCATAGTTCTTAGTTCATTTTCTTAAATTTCTCAACATAGCCTTTATCAATATGATTCCTCAGGCTATCTCACACCTTTTTGACCCTTATTTCAATTAGTAGTTCCCAAATTTTAACCTCAATTTATTCTTGATTGTCATTCTTGTTAACTGTGCCCTATTTTAGTGGTTTTCCTCAACACTAGGTTACTCCCTTTTGAATAATGAGTTAATTATTCAAGCCTCTGACTTAACCAACACTATTATGGACAAGAGTTCCTTAGTATAGACTAGAAAATTTTGTGATATTCCTTGATTTTCTCTCATAAAAGAAATCACAAGACCTTTCTTTTTACCTAATATTGTCGTAGTTCACATTAGGCACTATTATACAAGCATGGGTTAAACATATACTTTCAAAATCCCTTATATAATTCAAAATCCTTTTATTAAACCTTCATCAATCTTCTTCAATGGTCCTTGATCTCCTTAGAGAGAAAAATAACTAAAAATATTACTAAGAAACCTTCTTTTATCCTCATACTGTCACAGTCTTAGCAAGACTACGTTTTCAAGACCCAACAAAGCACCTTATGAAATAAAAACCTTCTAAGGACTCTCCAAGGAATGTTCCATACTATAAAAATTACATTACCATGTTTCAAATTGTTAGATTTATCAATCTTTCACAACCTTTCTCCCTTCAAATCTACTTCACCCGGCTAGTAGCCCTACTACACGAAGAATTTGGAGATAACATTTTTTAAAATTACTTTAATCATGAATACATTTTATTTTCCAGTACCCATTAATCCAGCACTACTCTCCTATTCATCCTATAAAAGGTTCCTAAGGAAATTATGCCCAGTTTAGAAGTCATTCATTCTAACTAGGTCTCCCATACACATTTTCAGGACCACTAGAAGAATGGGGCTCCATACGATGCTCAATCAAACTAATTTTTTTAAACTGCTTGAAAAAATATGCCAAGCTCATATGGTTCAAATGTGAAAATATTTCATCGACAAAACTTAATTTATGACATTTTTCCTTTAAACCCTAAGCTATGGTTTCTATAGATCCCGAGAAGGATATTTTTTAATTTATCTTTAAAATTTTAGAGTTTTTAATATTCAAAATGCTTTTAAAATATCTTTTTAGATATTTCTCAAAAAAAAAAATTCATACTTCTACTCATGAAAATGATTACCACACCAAAAACTACAAGGTTTGCATCTAATTTAGCACATAAGGATTTGTTTTAGGCTTAGTCCTCTTATTAGTTAGTCAATCACATTCCTTTAACATGTTTTATGTTTAAACAAAACTAAAATTCTTGTAGAAACACATATCATATTTCTATATTCCTGCATTCATCATTTCTCTTATAGTTACTCAATGTTCCAAATAATCATACACTATCAAGCATTCCATATGAGAACTCAGTCAACAAAACAACAATTTTGAGATTAAAACCTATCTACCACTTCTATGTTCATTTCATTAGCATAAATATGAAGAGATGTTATTAAAGAAATCCATTGTATTCATGTTTAAGAGAAGCAATCATTCATTACTTACAAGAACCCTACTTCAAATGTTTTGAAACCTATTAGTTGAGGTTCCCATATCCATGAGGCTCTCTTCTCCACCTCTGAAACCTCCCAATTTATTTTTTACCTTCTTCAAATACCCAATACTCTTCTCTCATTAGATTTGTCCTCATTTTTAAACAAATGAAATGGTAGTTTTCAAGTTACTCCAACCAAACAACCGTTGTTCAACATTACTGATGGTCAAGATAACCTAACCCAAAGGTGAAGAAACCTTATTTACCCCCCATAAGGTCTTAAATGACATTTACAATCATTATTATCCCTTTCAATTTACATTTGACCTCTTCATTCAAGCTTAGCAATTCAAATTTTTAAATACTACATTTTCAGGGAAAAATCATAGCTTCAAATTTTCATTTTCAAAAAGGTCCATGACAACTCAAAACACTCTAAGACACTTAAATGAATCCCTAAAACATAAAGAAACCCAAAAACCATGCTTTATTCATCTATACAGTTGATGCTCCTGCATCATACTTCTAAGGTGGAAGAAATTGAGTGCTAGTTCAAAAAGTTTTGTTGTTTTTCTTTTTCCAATTGTAATATCTTCTTTATTTCTTTTTTTCTCAGTTGATTCTTCTTCATAATCTTGCTTTTTTTGTCTCCCATCTCTCTCTTCCATATTATTCTTCTTTCTTTAGCTCTAAAAAATGCCACTAGTCTTTTGTATCTTCATCATTTGAGCTCTCTTATGAGCTTCTCTTTCAATTGCTTTCATTTCTTCCTCAATTATACTTGTACATACAAATTCAAACTAGACGTTAGATATATAATATGATGACTTTTGAGTATTTTCCTCTTCCTTTAGCTCATCATGGAACCGCTCCATCTTTAAACCAACCTCAAAAATTATTTTTCCTTCATATTTATCTTCATACAACTGATATTGATCCTCAAAATTTGTACAAGTATCATATTAATCCTCTTCATTTTCACCTTACTTAAGACAAGCTAGGAAGATTGTTATCACTTATTCTTCATCAGTTTCCTAAATTTCTTCATACAATACCTCTTTGATGATCTCTTCCTTTGGCTTTCTTGCATTCTTATTAATTTTCCTTATCTTCTTCTCTTCTTTTCTAATCACCTCTTTTAGATTTTATCTTTTTGTTCTCCTCACAAGTAGCTATATAGGCCACATAACCCTTATTTTCAACATGATTTCAACTTCATTGTTTTCTTCCACCATGTTCATTACTTTCATCTATTTCTGTATATTTTCTACATCCTTTATGAGCTCTCTCAATTCTTGTTCTTCCCACTTTTCTTATTTTCTTGCTTCCTCATTCCTCTTGGATTTTTTTTTCTTTATTTATCTCTTCTTTCTTCTTCTTATGACTCAAAAAAATCACCAACAATTTCACTATCTCTTCTTCATCCATTTATCTCTTTTTATTCCATATTTATCTTTAACAAGTCTATTTCACCTTGTTTTGTGTCTCACCTAAGTTCTTTTTCAAACCTATTATTTTGACATGCTTCTCTTCTTATCTTTCTTCCACTTCTTTCTCTCTTCCCAACCAATTATCACTGTATTTTCCTTAAATCTTCACTTATATCCTATCAAACTTAATTCACATACTCACATAACTTATTGTTAGCAAAAAAATGTATTAAATTCTCAATTAAAACATGTTTTGATACCAAATTATGTAGAGCTACGATGGAAACAAACTTCGTCATTCAATTAAAAACTTTATTCAAGTTATTATGAGCCAAACATGCCTTATTTATCAAGAAAATGAGAAAATATTTATTTATTTGGTGTTTAAACCTCTTCCCTCCATATTTGAATTCCTCACTCCTCAATATCTGTCAAGAGCACTCAAAACAATTTCATAACAAGATTAAGAAAAAATTATATCTTGGTTTAGAAATTTACCATGCATCATTCTTCCACTTAGTAATTAAAACATTAAATTTTTATTTCACTATTTTCTTCTTGCTTGAGCGCATCATTTCCTCACATACACATTTTTCAACCAACTAAGAAGAATGAAAAGCTTCTTGATTGTGCTCTAAGACTCTCTCTCTCTCTCTCTCACTGGTATGATGGTTAAGGATTCCTAGTTCTGGCTTCAGAGTTTAGGCCTTAAGATAGTTCTCACAATACTCTGTTACCTTGACTATATACACTTACTCCTACTCATTACTTTATTTCTTGGAACTTCCACTCTGATCCTTCCTAATGCATCCCGTTTTTGCATAGTTCTTAGTTCATTTTATTGAATTTATGAACATAGAATTTATCAGTATGATTCCTCAAAAAAATTCACACCTTGTTGACCCTTATTGAAATCAATAGTTCCCAACTTTCAACTAAAAGTTATTGATTTCCATTGTTGTTAACTCTTCCCTATTTTGTGGGTTTCCTCAACAATATGTTACTCCCTTTTGATCCCTATGTTGGCCATTTTGTCATATGTTATAATTGATGTCAAAGGTAATTGATGGAAAAGGGAGCATTTGTGTCATATGAGTCTTTATGAGGTGTCAATCAAGTTCTAATATGAAGGTTGTTTGGTAGTGTCTTGGTTTGGTGAAGTTGACATGGTATCTTAGAGCATGGTCTAGTAGGCATGGTCATAGTATGAGCTCTCCAAAGTTGGTTGAAGTTTATCATAAGGTATATCATGGTTGGTATGATGTGTGAGAGGTTTCTAAGTGTTTGAAATGGGTCAACAAATTCATTTCATTAATGTTTTGTGCTGAGACAGGTCATTCTAGGCCTATTCCTAGACCTAGTGTATGGTGCATTGTGAGGTAACATGATTTATGGAGTATGGTATTAAATTAAAATGATGGTAGGTGTATTGTGATGTTGCATATTGTTTTTTGAAGGAATTTTAGGTTTGTATTCAGCTATTTCATGCATGTTTTGGGTCCTTGGGAAGCAATATTGTGAAGACTAGTCAAGAGCACACATGTAAGTATTAGTGGTTGAGGATTTTCAGATGTGTAAAGACAAAATTTATACTTTGGATAGTTTTAGGAGGTCCCTATAGTGATTCATATCAAGTTTTAGGTCCATAATTTTAAGGAATTTCAAGACATGTTATTTTTGGTCATATCAAGTTTCTAGAAATGCCTTTTCCATCTCAAGGTCATGTTTTGAGTGCTCATTTTCTCTTAAAATATTTTCACGGGGTCTTGATATTTTCACCATAGTTGGGGCATGTAACTAAGAGTGTTTTAGAGTTGTAATGGAGATAAATAATGTCCTAGCATTTATGAACAATTGTTAACAAGATAAGGTGGTCTAAACCCTCCCCAAAACCCTAGTTCATAGTGACTGGAGAAAATGCAAGGTATTATATTCACATAATGATGGAAATATAAAGGGATGATTTTTACTGTAGATAATTTTTCTGATCTCATTTTTATATAGGTTTCATGATCTAGTTGTTCTATGAAGTGAGAGAAAACCTTATTTTTATGGATACTTGTAGCTTCAATATTGAGATGAAAGCTTTATGATGAAAAGATAATTATTACAAAATCCTTAGGAGATTTTATATATAGAAATGAAAATTTTTAGGTAGCTTGAGTTGTGAAAATGGAAGATACATGTCTTTAAAGTTGTCCAACCAATTTTGGCCTTAAGGGCTAAAAGCTAGTCATGGAGGTTTTTTTTAAGTTGGGATAATTTGCATGTTGTGGAATGGTTGTTTGTTCTTGAATAGATTTTTGGAACCTAGTATGATGTGTTTCAGGCCTTGGAATGGTATGAAAAATTTATTTTTTGCATAATCCCTTATGGCCTAATTATCCCTATTAGGTATCTCAAGAAGTAATGAAGAAGAATGTGTGCTTGGGTGAATTTATCCACATGATATATGCTTCCTAGTGATTGAAAATATTTTTACAAGTTTCTTTAAATTTTAACATGTGGTGTTTGGGATTAGAATTGGATTTACAATTGTTTGATAATGTTTCTCTCAAGACTTGTTCTTGAGTCTTGTTTGGCAGTTTTGAGTAGTTTCAGAGATTGAGCTATTTGGGGGCCTTTAACTATGAGTTGGAAATAGAATATATATTTTTTTATATAGAAAATAGATTCAAATATATTTCCATTGATATATTACTTGATCCTTTATGATGGATTTTTCTATGTGAACTTGTTCATTTTCTAGGAGTTATTTATGGGTGCTTGAAGACCTAGTTGTGCTTGCTTTTAACTTGGTGTGTTTCATGGTGGAGATGGAAGTTACAGAGATTCTTGTGCTTATTGGTGATACTATAGAGATTTTATTGACCTTTTTGGAGTTGGTAGAGTCATGAAAATTATTCCTTGTGTATTTTATGACATGATGTATTTGTTGGTGCTTGAAGAGCTTGTTTTGGCTTATTGAGGTGTCCTGGTGTTTGGTGGATTTTTCTTGACCCATGCTGATCTACTTGGGTATTTTGAGTTGATTTTACTGACCTATATGGTCATGGCTGGCATAGTATTTTTTATGATCTAGTGTCAAGTATAGAAGCATGTTATATTTGTTCATTTAAACTTTTTGTGACAATGGGGATGTGAGCAAGCAAAAAGAGGAAGAATATAATCATTAAGGGGTTAAGGAAATATATTAGGAGAGGTTTGATTAGATGAGATATATTTAGGATCATATGTACAAGGGAAATTGACCTATTTAGCCTATGAAGAAGAATACTTGAGTGACTTAGGAGAGAGATAAGTTTGATAAGGGGTTGGTGTGTTTGGATTCGAATTTGGATCACTATCAATTTTGTGAAAAACATATCATTAGTGATCATCCATTTCAAGGTGGCTGATTTGGTTCTTGATCACCTTATGGGGTTGTAGCCTTCTAGTAGGATTGGTGTCCTACTAAACTAGGGGTTGGTGCTCCTTGTGGGGTTGGTGCCTCACTAAAGAAATATGGCATGATGTGTACTATTCTTGCAATTAATTGTTTATGATTAAAATTATCAAGGGTTTTAGTGGGTTTTCTTACCTTCGAGGGTTTCCCACGTTATATATGGTGTTGATGTGTTCTCTCTCTTGTCTTGTGTTTTTATGGATGGATGTTTCACACATAATAGTCTCATATTGAAAGTATATGGTTAATGGTTGGTTTGGATGATGTTTTCAAGCTATGGTAAATGAAATAAAATATTTGTATGAATGATTCACCCCCCAATCACTATGATTATAATAATTTATATCATGGCAAGTTCCTTGTTAGTAAAACATAATAACTTGGAGGAGATCCTTGAAGCATAATGAGAAAATCAAGTGATATTTGGAGGAAAAAAAATGAATTTTTTGAGTGTTTAATTTTTGGAATGCAAGAATAAATCAAATATGAAAGCAGAGAATGATCAAGCCATCAAAGAGTTGAAATATCAAGTTGAAATTATGTCAAAGGCCTTAAATGAAAAATAAGAAGCTTGCCTCCAATATGAAGATGAGATATTTGGAATTTGATTTAGAAGGTGCATCTAGTAGGTTGAAGATGTATGAGAGGTTGGAAAAGAGGTTTGAATCCCTTGATCGTATCTTGGAGAGTCTAAGAGAAGCTAGCGACAAGACATGCTTAGGATTCAAAGTAAAGAAAGTGAAGAATGATGAAAAATTTAGACCAAGTATTGAAGAATTCAATAAAGAGATAATGAACACTCATTCAATAAGGTTTAACCTTATTAGACAACCTAATAAAATAAGATACGGTGATTCTTTCAATGGTTATTACTATGGTTTTCATGACTTTGGTCGTAGAGCTAGAAATTGTAAAATAAGTTCTTCTAGGAATAGTGAAATCTTGTTCAAAGGTGAATGTTACTCATGTTGTGAGTATAGTCATAAGGCTAAGGATTTTGGTTGGAACCTAAGTACATATTAGTTAAGAGGAAAGAAAAATGTTGTTTAGTAAAAATGTCACATATCATGTCATATAGCAAGATTGTGTCTAAATAAGAACATGTTCATTAAGAAGTCAGTCAAAGTGAATTCTAGCTCAGCCAAGGAAATCAAAAGAAATGATCCTTAAGAAACAATAAATTAATCAAAGATGAAATCTATATGAGTCATGAAAGTTAAAGATCCTAATCATAAAGATCAATATAAAAAGGATGTTTCAAAGGAAGGGGTGCAAAACATGAAGTCTAATCCAATAAGGTTTTTCAAAGAAGGGTTAAATTCAATCAAGATGAAAGACAAGTTAATCAAGCTCAAATCAGATCAAGGAGGCATGTTTGCTTTGATTGAAAAACCAAAATTTGAGTAAATTCATATGTTCCTAACTTCTATCTAGTCTCCAGTACATGAAAAGTTAATAAGGATGTGTATTTGGGATACTTCAAGATTCATAAGGTATGAGTTGTGATCTATCCATGAGGTCTGTGTTTAGGAGTCCTTGTTGATAAGATGTCTGATTTTTTGAAAACTAATCATGATTAAGGTCATTCTAGGTATGCATATTTAATCATTTTCTATGTCTCATGGTGGTAAAATGTCAAAGTTTTATTCATCCCAAGGGGAGTTTGTAGATCATAAAGTCTTATTTTTCATGGTGTTACTTTTAGATTTCTATGTTGATATTTTTTATCCAAAAAATAAAGATGTCTTTCATCTCAAGGAAATGTTCTCATTTTGTGTCTTAAAATTATCTGTATAATCTCTACGTGTCAAGGATTCTTGGTCTAGATCTTAAGGTCTATGATTTTCATTATTAAGTTACAAGATGGAGTATGTTCCAAGTACTGTATCAAAGTGAAGAAGGCTTGGTCAATACATGAATGGTGAAGGAATCATGAATGCTCAAAGTGGGTGCTAGGATGAAGGATGTGTTATCCCAAAAAACCCATCTATTGTACCTAGTAAGGTTATTTCTCTAAGTTCATTGAAATGTAACAGTGCTCCATAAGGTATGTTGAGTTATTTGATTTGATTCTAGCAATAAATAATGTTGTGATCATAAGTGGTATTATGCAAATAATATTAGTTAAAGTGCTACAAGGGAAGCTGTTGAAGGTACTATTGTGCATTGGTCTACTTATATGTGAATGAATTCAACTTCCTCGTGTATCTGTTGTAAGAAAAGTATGTATTACAAAACTATAGAGTGTTTCATTGCAAGAAATGTGTAATCTATTATTAATATACAATTGAAATCATGAAAAATCGTGAAAAGTCTTAGAGAAGGTATGTGCACTTCATTTAGTTTTGTATCAGAGAATTGGCTTGGAAGGTAGGTCTCATGATGAATAAAAAATAAGAGCATCAGGGTAAAAAATTTATGAATATGAGATGGTTATCCTTAGCTAGTATGCTGAGTATCATTCCAGGGGAGAAATTATGTGTTCACAAACTAGTTGACTCATCAAAGTAATGCATGATTATGGAGTGACTAGAGGTACAATTTACTATTGGTTAGTAGTCTAAGGAGGGTGAGCATCTAGGTTTGAGTTGTTTGAAATGGTGAAATATGGATTTCAACTTGTGAAGAAGTGTAAAACAAGGTCTTAAAGGTGTTTATTATTGATGAAGGAAACTATTAAAGTGCATAAAATATAAGGTATGATAGGGATCTATGATAAGAAATAATGTACTTATGCATAAAAGAAGTTTTGATAAGTGATAAAAGAGTTTGTATCCCCCTAAAGAATTTTTGATAAGTGATAAAAGAGTTTGTATCGCAGGGGGAGTAGCTACAGGGTTGCAAAAGTGTTTCAATGAATTAGAGGTATGTTATCACTCATAATATTGTTGATTAATTTAACATGATCAGTTTGAGTTCTTAAAGTCTCAATAATTTTTGAGGAAGGAAATTTGTTGGCATAAAATGTTAGTTAGTTCATTGCATGAAAGGTTTACAATTGAGGATGTCTGAAAAGCTAAGTGATGGTATGTAAGTGGTTTGATTTTTTAGCAAGCATGATGACTCCAACGTAAGAATAAGTTTAAGTTGAACCATGAATAAATAATTAAATGTATGATAGATATTCCAAGGCAAGATGTGGATAGTTTTAAGTTCTTGATAATAACATGAGTGGCTATAGGAAATCAATATGCAAGGTACAATATGTTATGGATAACTATGTTGGTGTGTATTAGGTGTTTATAAGCCTCTTATTCCTAGAAAGGAATTTTTTGTTATTTTATTGAAGAATTGAAGGATTATTTAAATATGAAGTAAATTTATTTATCATGATATAGTTTTTATTTGGTTAGAAAGATGAGATGAAAAGGAAATAAAGTAGAGAGCAATGAAACATTGACTTAGGAAAAAGTTATTAGTTGTGATCCATTTTAATGATATCTTTTCAAGGTATGAGTATTCATTTTTAATTATCAGTTAGAGGATGATGATATCTAGTTAGGGGGAGATCCTATTTGGTATTTCATGTGTTTTGGTTGGTTATATGGTAGTATGAAGTTTTGGATTTTGGACTAAATGTGTGTTTTAGGACTCATGGTCCTAAAAATTGCAAAAGTAGTGTTGGAGAAAGAACATGTAATTTTGGCATGATTTTCAATGGAACAAGTCTAGATGATTATGTTTTAGCATGTGTGTATCCAAGCATGGTGTATTAGCTTAGGTAGATTTATTTCTCAGGTCCATGGATCTCATTTATTGCTATTTAAAGTCAAGAAGATAAAGTATAGTCCAAGGGGGAGTCATGTAAACATGTCAATTTTTTATTATTGTTATTGTGTTTTATCATTGTATTTTTATTTTGAGTCGTTATTGTACATTTATCATAGGTGTTAAATGGGAAATTAGGCTTAGAAAAATGGAAAAGAGGTTAGTAGTGTGTCCTATGTTTTCATTGATGTCAAAGGTAATTGATAGAAAATTGAGTATAGGTGTCATTCGAGTCTCCATGAGGTGTCAATCAAGGTCAAATATGAAGGTTGATTGGTAGTGTCTTTGTTTGGTGAAGTTGTCATGGTGTCTTCTAGCATGGTATAGTAAGCATACTCATAGTATGAGCTCTCAAAATTTGGATGAAGGTTAACATAAGGTATATCATGGTTGGTATGATGTGTAAGATTTGTCTAAGTTCCTGCAATACATCAAAAATATCATTTCATTAGTTGCTTTTGTTGAGATAGGTCATTCTCGGCCTATTCTTAGAAATAGTAAATGGTGCATGGTGAAGAATCATTATCTGTGCAGTAGTTAAGTCAAGTAAAATTAATGTATGTTTATTGTAACATTGGATATGGTTTGTTAAAGAAGTTTTAGGTTCGTATTCAGCTGGTTCATGCATGTTTTGGGTCCTTGGGAAGCATGATTGTGAAGACTAGTCAAAAACACACTGGTAAGTCTCAATGGTTGAGGAGTTTAAGAGGTTTTAAGATTAAATTGATACTTTGGATAGCTTGATGAGGTCCCTCTACTACTTCATGTCACTTTTCAGGTCCAAAATTTCAAGGAATTGCAAGAAATGCTATTTTTGGTGATATTGATTTTCTAGAAGTTCTTTTTCCAGCTTGAGGTCATGTTTTGAGTGCTCACTTGTTCATAAAATATTTTCATGGGGTCATAATATTTTCACCATAGTAAAGGCACATAACTAAGATTTTTTCATAATTTTAATTAATTTAAATTGCGTCCTAACATTTATGAACAAATGTTAACAAGCTAAGGTGGTCTAAACCCTCCCTAAAACCATCGTTTAGAGTGTTTGGAGAAAAATTCATGGTATGGTATTCAAATTTTAATGGAAAGATAAAATAATGATTTAGGATTTTAGATAATTTTTATGATCTCATTTTGGCACAAGTTTCATGATCTAGTTGTTCCGGTAAGTGAGTGAAAACCCCTAATTTTATGGAGATTTGCAGTTTCAGGGATGAAATGGAAGCTTGAGGATGAAAAGTGAAATGTTCCAAAATAATTGTTAAATTTTATAGATAAACATGAAAATTTTATGGTATCTTCAGTTGAGAAACTAGAATATATAGGTCTCCAAAGTTATCCTCCTGATTTTGGCCTTGAGGGCTAAAAGCTAGTCATGGAGGTTTGGTTTGAGTTGAGATAATTTACATGTTGTAGCACATGTTTTTTGTATTGAATAGCTTATTAGAGCTTGGAATTATGTTTTTGAGGACCTATAATGGTATGAATAAGTTATTTATTGCACAATCCGTAGTTTCCTAATTATCCCTATTAGGTCTCTCAATAATAAGTGAAGAAACATGTGTTCTTGGATGAATTTATCCACATGATCTATGATTCTAAGTTCTTGAGAATGTTGGTACAAGTTTCCTTGAATTGTTATATGTGATATTTTGGATGGGAAGTGGTTTTGAATGTGTTTGAGCATGTTTCTCTCAAGACTAGTTCTTGAGTCCTGTTTGGAAGTTTTGAAAAGTTTCGAAGCTCGAGCTGTTTTGAGGCCTTGCACCATGAGTTGGAGCTTGAAGTGAGTCATTTCAAAAATAATATTTAGAGATATTCCCATTTATATATTATTTAATCCTTTATTATTAATTTTTCTATGTGAACTCATTCATTTTCTGGGATTTATTTATGGGTTCTTTAAGACCAAGTTGTGTTTTCTTACAACTTGGTGTGTTTTATGGTGGAGATGATAGTTGTAGAATTTCTTTTGCTTATTGGTGATTCTATGGAATTTAACATGAAATTTTTGGATATGGTGGAATCATGAAAATATTCCTTGTGTCTTTTATGATCACGATTCATTCGTTGGTGCTTGAAGAGCTTGTTTTGACCTATTGAGATTTCTTGGTGGTTAGTGGAGTTGTTTTGATACCTTCCAACCTACTTGGGTCCTTTTAGTTGATTTATATGATATTGAGGATGCAAGTGTATGTTGGGATGACTGAACTATATTTTCATGGCTGAACTAGGAGTGTTAATGATCTAGTATCATGTATAAAAGCATGTTATATTTGTTTATTTGAACTACTTATGACTTCGGGAATGTGAGTGAGCCAAAGGAGGAAGAAGAGAAACATATAGGGGTCAAGGACATAGTTGAGGAGAGGTGTGATGAGATGAGGAATATTAAGGATCAGATATGTAAGGGAAATTTACCTATTCATCCCATGAAGAAGAAAAATTGAATGAGTTAGGAGATAAAGAAGTTTGATGAGGGTTTGGTTTATTTGGAGTTCAATTTGGATCACTATCAGCTATGTGAGAAACATATCATCAGTGATCATCCATTTCTCAGTGGTTGAGTTTGTGCTTGATTATCTTAGGGGGTAGTAGCCTCCTTGTATTATTGGTGTCCCATTAAAGTATGGGTTAGTGCTCCTTATGGGGTTGATGCCTCACTAGATCAATCTTGCATGATGTGTAATATTCTTGAAATTCCTTTGTTATGAGTAATATTAGTAGAGGTTTTAGTTATTTTTCTTCCCTTTGAGGTTTTTCCAATTTATATAGATAGTGATATGTTCTCTCTCTCTTATCTTGTGTTCTTATGAATGAATGTTGCACACATAATAAGATCATATTGAATGTATATGGTTAATGGCTGGTTTTGATGATGTTTTTAAGTTATGGTAAATGAAATACAAGATTTGTATGACTGATTCAACCCCCCTCAATCACTATGCTTATAACACCCAAAGTTATTTCTTTAAGCCTCTAACTTAATAAACACCATTATGGAAATTAATTCCTCAGTATAAACTGCAAAATTGTGCACCCTTCCTTGATTTTCTCTCATCTAAAAAATCACAAGAACTCTATTTTTACCCAAGACTATCACAATTCACATTAGGAACTGTTATAAAATCATGGGTTAAACATATACTCTCAAAATACCTTATATAATTAAAAAACCTTTGATTCAACCTTCATAAATCTTCTTCAATGGTCCTTGATCTCCTTAGAGAGAACAATACCTAAAAAATTAGTAAGAAACTTTCTATTATCCTCATACTAACATAGTCTCAACAAGACTACATTTTAAAAACCCAAGAAATCACTTTATGAACTAAACACTTTCTAAGGACTCACCAAGGCATGTTCTATGATTTAACAAGTTTTTTACCATGTTTCAACCTCTTAAATTGATAAAAAAATGAGGTAAAATGCTTTCACAATCTTTCACACTTCAACCCTACTTCACCCAACTAGTAGCCCTCCTACACAAGGAATTTGGAGATAATATTTTGTAAACTCACTTTCATTATGAACAAATGTGATTTTGCAGTACCCATTAAGCCCACACTACTCTTCTATTCATCATATAGAAGGTTCCTAAGGGTTTAATAAGAATTGGAGTTTATACAGTGATCAATCAAGATTAAATTTTGAAAGTAGTTCGAAAAATATGCCAAGGTAGTATGGTTAAAATTTCAAAAGATTTTATGTACATAAACTTAATTTATGGAAAATTTCCTTTAAAACGTAAGCTAGGGTTTATATATATCCCAAGAATGATATTTTTGTTTTATGTTGAACATTTGATGGTTTATAAACTTCAAATTGATGTTAAAATATCTTCCTAGACCTTTTTCAAAAAAATTATTCAGACTTCTACCCATGAAAATGATTACAACACCAAAAACTACAAGGTTTGCATCTAATTTGTCACAAAAGGCTCTGTTTTAGGATTAGTCTACTTACTACTTATTCAATCAAACTCTTTTAACATGTTGCATGTTTTAATAACACTAACATTCATGCAGAAACACATATCATCTTTCTATATTCCTACATTCATCATTTCTCTTATAGTTACTCAATATTCCAAAGAATCATATAGTATCAAGCATTACCTATGAGAACTCAATCAACATAATAATAATTTTTAGATTAAAACATATCTACCACTTCTATTTTCATTCCATTATCATAAATGTACAAATATGTCCATAAAGAAATCCATTTTTATTCATGGTTAAGAGAATCCACCATTTATTACTTATAAGAACTCTACTTCAAATGTTCCAAAACCTATTAGTTCATTTTCTTGCATCCATGAGGCTCTCTTATCCACATCTGAAACCTCCAAATTTCTTCTATACCTTCTTCAAATCCCCGAATCTCATCTCTCATTTGATTTCTCCTCCTTTTTAAAAAAATAAAAAAGGTAGTTTTAAAGTTACTCCAACTAACCAACCATGGTTCAATATTAATTATAGTCAGGATAGCCTAAGATAAAGGTGAAGACACCTTATTTAGCCCCCATAACCTAAAAAATGACCTTTACAATCATTATTATCCCTTTAAATTTACATTTTACCCCTTCGTTCAAGCTTAACAATTCAAATTTTCAAATACTAAATTTAGAGGGAAAACTCATAACTTTAAATTTATATTGCCAAAAAGGTCCATAATGACTCAAAACACTCTAAGACACGTAATTGACTCCCTAACACCTGGTGAAATCCAAAAACCATGCTTTATTCATCTATACAGTTGATGCTCTTGCATTATACTTCCAAAGTGGAATAAATTGAGTGTTAGTTCAAAGAGTTTTCTTCTTCCAATTATAATATCTATTAGTGCTCAATTTGATCTTGCCCTTTTATCCCAAGTGTTCCATCAAAAAAATTTCCTTGAATGGTTTTTCAATGTTAAAACATGTATGCTTGAGGAATGAAATCATGTTGAATATAAATGAAATCTTATGTTTAGGTTTTGAATCCTCTTTTTCTATCGAGGAAAGTGAAAATCATATCGTCCCTGAAAAATCCCATTGAAAACATTGATGATTGAACGTGTTTACTATGTACATCCTCCCTGTATATCATCCCTTAGACCTTCAATGAAAATTTAATAGTTTCCTCAACCACTCAAATATACGTGGCATTTTTCCATTAGTTGTGTTATAGGGGTATTGGTTTAAAATATTACACAATTGACATGATAACTATAAAGTGTAAAGATATCTCCAAAAACTGACAGAATATTCTAGAGAATATTCGAGTTACAAGTGCAAAGTGCAAAGAAAGTTTTGCTCCCTGAAAATGAATACATGTCTAAATATGATTGGAGTAGGGAAATGGGTTTTTGGTGCACCGTTGCACAAAAGGATTGACACGGTGAAAATATAAATGTAACGCAGAAGCTTGATGGAGGACACATGTCAGCTTTCTTGGTGAAGTCAACAAGCGAGAGTTTGGGTCAATATTGCAATCTTGCACCTATTTTAGAAATTGGTTAAAAATTCAAATAAGTCTCATCACTCCATCACTCTTAGGATTGAGACATGTGTCACACTCTCAACAAAAGTAAATAGTTGGGGTTTTGGGTTAAATTTGCACTCATGCTCGTTTGAAAGGTAATGTAAAAGTGTAAAAAGACTCCCTGAGCATGGAAAGCACCATATCAAACCACATGGATAGTCCATACAGAATGCCCCTATCACTTTTGTTTTACCAATATAAGCTAAAGGAATGGGTATGACTAAAACAGGAACCACCACAACATTATCGATAGGGGGATCAAGTTCAATGAAGAAGTTGAGGGTTTTTTTTTCAATTGTGGACCTAGAACCTGTAGTAAAAACTGTAAAAGGAAGGGGAGGCCTTGAAATCAAATGTTTTTAGAGAACTACAAAGAGAGTTAAAGTAACACTTCCTTTGGAGAGAGATGTGGGTGGATCAGCAAAGGAGGTAGCCACCATGTAAGGAAGAAAACAAAGAGATACTACAAAAGAAACTACAAAAGTGGGTGTTACTCAAAATGAGGATAAAGAAAAGAAAAAGGAAACAACTGATAGTATGACCCAAGAAACAACTAGCCAATTCCAAACTAAGAGTAAAATTGAGAACCGAATGGAAATAATAAACTCAGTGCAGGGTGTGTCTAAAGATCTGACATTGGGGGTGGATAAGGTACACCAAGAAATACCATTAGTACAATATCCCCAAGAAAGATCTAAACAATTAATAGTTTTTTCTGATGCATCCCAGCCTGCATTACAAGAAGAAAAAGTGGTAAATACTCTAACAACTGGCTGGTTGGGAGGATTGATTTCAAGTGTAGAAGATGGATCTATCCCAGAAAAGGTCATAGACATCACACCTTTAGATTTCACAAATCCCAAAAAGGCCACAAAATTGGCAAGACTTCTCACTAAGACCCATGTGGACCAATCTAGATTTAAAACCTTGGAGATTTCCACTCCCCACCAAGGCAAGTCAAGGGATCACATTACATCTAGTGATTATGATATTAGACACATCCCATTGGGGAAACCTTCTAGGGAAATACTAAAGCAGGAAGTTATAGTGGCAGTCAAAGGTTTGATGCAAAAAGTCGATGAAGATAAAATATCAATTTTTTTTTGAAAGAATAGATCAAAACACTATCTTCATGCTTGCAAATATTGGTAGGGCTATCAAAGGAAGGTCATGAGTTGGCCAAAACTGTAACTCCAAAAAAAATAGACAAACTAAAAAGGGCAAGTGAGAAAGTTGAATCACTGGATATATAGGTCAGGGATCTATCTTAGAAAGGGAGAAAAGTCATTGAGAAAGAAACAAAAACATATGCAGAGCTAACCAATATGTGCAATGGTGTGAATGGCTTAAAATAACAATGTGAAAATGAATTATGCTATTGGGAGGGGATCCTCCCAAAGTGGGACACCATAAATCATCTTAATGAAGAAACACTTAGAAAGGAAGGAATAGTGTTACCTGAATAAAAGAGGATGTAATATGTAATGGAGGACTTAGCTAAACTAAGGGTGGAATTTATAAACCAAGTTAAAGAACAAGTGGAGATGGAGAGAGAATGGATAGGGAGATCTATTGACATTATAGATAACAAACTAGAAGAAGTGGTATTTTATAAATACAAGCCCACTTATGGAGACTTACAGGTTCATGTCCCAAGAAACTATTTCAACCAATACATCAAGGATGAATACTAATCTTATGAGGTTATAGAAATGCTCATCACTGTAAAGAACAAGATTGCTGAGTTACCTAAGAAGATGAAATAATATAAACACTGGATGGACCAATGTGTCAGGGTGATGATTAAGCATAATTTGATATTCAAACACCATGCATGACATAATGAAGATGAGGTGATCCAATTATTCCAAATATTTGATGTTTATAGGGACATGTAGCTATTAGTTTGTGTTAATTTCCACATCATTAGGTGATTCATCTCACTTAGGTGAGATCCTAGGTCCACATGTCTGTTGTCTCCAAATCACTACACCCCTTGAATGACCAGACTATACGTAGGTTGTTTGATGTGATTGGGACACATGGGATCACCTCTCAAGCTTTGGGACTTGGGTTCGAGGTGAACCTTCAAATAAGGCCAGCTTCCTCTTCCTAAAATAGGTGTTATACTACCCCTAATGCAATAAAATGGCTACCTAATATTCGGCTAACATTTTTTCTAAGTTTTAGGGAAAGATATCTGTAAAAGGAAACCAAACTAAGGATGGTGATGCACCAGAATAAAAGGATATGTTAAATCACAGAAAGGGTTAATGTGAGTAAGATGTCAAACACCGTTAGCCACCTTCACCTATTAAAACTTTAGAAGGGGCACAAAATACCACAAACCAAAAGCATATGTTCGTTTGTTAAAACTTGAATCATACAAAATAGAGAGACCAAATTGGATTGGACACACAATTAACTAGCCATGAGGATAAAACACATACACATATCCAACATTCATTTTGTTGATGATGGCTAATGATAATATAATTTTAAATGACAGAAGGAAAATAATTTTTCCACAACTGACATAAAAGATGTTATATCATTTTTCCATAACATAAAATAAAATGATGTGAAATAAAGGCAAGACAACCATCTATATTAAGGAATAATACATTCACAAAGCATATATAAATCAACTATTTAGCACAATAAATCAGTTTCTTCAAGGCAAGATATCTCTCTGAATATAATTAAAAGGTTCTTTAAATCTCTGAAGCACACTTCCAAGCTTGAAGAGAATGACTTCACCCAAAATATGATCTATATCAAATGACTCCATAAACTTAACTATTTATAAGTTATTTTAGGCTAAGCCATTACAACTAGGCCTCTAAACTAACATTTACTAATAATAGAAATGTCATTAATTTAAGGGAACAAGATCCCATAAAAATAGTGAGTTTTTTGTAGGGGTTTGACTCAGTGAACCCTACAACTCTGACTGATCCATAGCTTGGATCTATCCTTTCATGGCTGCTCCAGCTTTGGCCTGGTCTCTGCAACTCCTTCCTCATCCGCAAGTTTTTATTTTGTTTCCTCTTATGCAGCCATTTGATGTTTATACTTGATGAAGCATTTAATAATTCCTTGAATTTACTCATCCCCAGGCTCACATGCGTAGTGATTTACCACATCTGCTATCTCAATTTCCCTCGTTATTTTAGTTGGAACTCTCCTAAGTTTACTCAAAACTTTATTCAATCTTCTTGTGAAATTTTGGCATCAAACCAACCTGTCAATAGATTCGCTACCAAGAAATTTTAGTAACTTCATCATCACATTTTACCAAATCCTTAAAATTCTACTTGATTTATCTCATCTGGAGGAGTGTCGATATTTTCATTGAAGAATTTAAAGTTAAAAATATCAAACTTCTTTTGATATGTCATTCAAAGCATCTGTAATCTCCACTTGTTTATCATCTAACTTCTTAATTAGATCTTGTAGCACCTGACACCAGAATTCCATGGCTTTTTAATATTTGAAACATCTTTGTAACATCATCAATTACATCCTCCTAGAAGGAGTATATCTGAATCTTCTTCTCTAATCTCACTCCATGTTGCCAAATTCAAATTTAGATTGTTGTTATCTTATAGAAAAATCTTCATCCATTTTGCAAATAGTAGTTTTCCCAACTTGTAAATCATTTTATATCTCAATAATTTCTTTAATTAAAGGGGCAGCCTCCTGCAGAATACATTCCATCCATCCATCTATTGATCTCCCTTTCTGACCTATCTTTTCAATCTCATGATAAGAAATATCATCAATAGTAGATGAAACCATCATGGCCATAGTAATTGAGACTTTAGTAGATGAAGTTGGCTTTGTTACTTTCCGTAGCAATGTAGTGAGCTACTCGACCTTGGCCTTAAGCTCATCCTTGGAAGCTTTATACTTATCATATTTTTCTAGCAGATTTCTAAGAGCAGTGTGTACATTTTGCTTTTCTCCTTCATGAGTGGCATTTTCCCAATGAGAACCTAGAAATCAGATAATCTGTAGCTGTAATTGTTTCCTTAGTTTTTCCCTCAATGGGAGTGGCAACCTCCACAAATCGTTCCCCAAATGCATTCACTGTCAGGCTTGAAACAAATATTTTGCCTTCTTGGCCTATCTCTTTGGGGTATGCTCCAATATGCTCATGGCTATTACATCTCCCAGAGGAACCTTCTTATTTTTCTTTGGAGTTTGTCAGAACAACCATTCTGGAATGGCTGACACTAATGAAGATAACATAGTTGACTCAGTACCTAAAACATTAGCCACCACAAGAGTTCCAGTAACATTAGTTGGCATTTGAATGGTAGTGGTAGTGATGAATGGGGTGGATGTGAGGAATTCCATAGGATTTTATACAATAATGCTAAGGGATGAGATGGAGGAAAATGGAAGTGTTAGGGGGAGTGAGGTAGAAATGGGTGACCCAATAGTTTATCCAGCTAAGAGAACTGGAAGAGATGAGAATACTTGGGACATGGAAGGTGATGGGAAAGAAGAAATTATAGTAGAAGTGAAAAGAACTGATACAGGAAGGGAAAATGGAAGAGGAGAGGGAAATGATGGGTCTTTTGGGACACTAAGAGAATCACTGACTTCAACTATTTCTATCACAGGTGTTGTTGGAGGCATGAACTTGGGAACAGGATCCTTGGATAGAGATGAGCTCCCAACAACAAATACAATATTTTTTGGAACCATATGGGTATTTTGGGTCGAAAGTTTCCCCTTTGTGGGTGTTGATTGGTTCATTGTTGACGGGGACCCTGTATTTGTAGGTTGTTCTGACCCCTTGGGTGAGATTCCCAAGGTATCCAACCAACTGCGAGCTCTTTGCAAAATGGGTCTCACCCTTTCCTTTGTGTTGCAACATTATTTCACATACCAATCAATCCATGGAAATGGTTGATTGCAAATATTATTAATTTTATACAAATTATCCAAAACTTCATCATTGTCCTACATGTCTTTTGGTACGCCAGCTATTCCAAATTATCGAACTTCATCAAAAGTTAGCCATTCATAATCTCTCTATCAGATGATAATATCATGCCGACAATGGATCCAAATATCTTCTAACTAGGGCACATGGGAATAGGACCGACCTATCGTGCTGAATTTTCCCCAATAGTCAAAATTGGTTCGTGGATGGAAAGCTGTCAAGGTTACCTCTTCCATTTCTGCATCTACATTCTTATCCTTGTAAATATTTGGGCAAGTGTATCTACCAATTAATATAGGGAATTTCATTCCCACTTTGTGCCTTTTATTCTAGATCTTGTGGTATTATAGCAATTACCAAACCAATTCTAACAAGACCCACTTATCAGTGGGACACCTAGGCAGCTTACTAGGAGCACCCACCAAACTAGGAATTCAAATGTAAGTAAATGTGGGGAACTAAAAATAGATATCTCCCTACTTGCGCACTTTCTTGAAGGCTTTTTCTAAAATTCTCTGATTAAATAACTTCTTATCGAAATGGTAGAAGATAACAACAAACAATGCATCATTGATCCTACGGAAGTGTTTACTTCCCTCATCTAGTGTGAGTTGAGGATATAAATCATATTTTTGGGAGGTGCTTCGAATACGCTTGGTATTCAATCTGGTGAAATATCCCATGGCAGCTGTAGTATAAACCAAGAAGGATGTCATATAGAAACATTTAGAAGACTGTACTCTATTCAATTGATAGAAAATGGAGCTACTGATATGCTCCCCCCCATTTGATAAATTCCTTTTTCTTTTTTATGGTCACAATATATAAGAACATCCACTCATGAAATTACTTCATGAAGGGAAGACCAGAGACTCTACTTAGTAGTAAAATAAGGTCACTCACCTCCTGAATAAAATCTGACCGATGTATGGTCTTTTGTAATTTGGCAAAGCTCTTAGCTAGATAAGTTTTCAACATGACCCTTGTGCATAATTATGCTTCCTTGTCCCAATGTTCCATCGCTGATTCTGTTGAAATGGTTGTGTAGTCTTCAACATCAGGGAGTTTGAGTAAATCTTCAAATAAATCTGGGTCCAGGTAGATCACGACTTTTCCATCGACATCTTTAACTAAAATAGATTCTTCATCATAATGGGATATTACAACCAAAACAAATTTTGGGCAATGCATCAATGTGGGAAAATTGGAAGCAAGAGGAATTTCATTGTCATATATAGTCTGTATCCATGGTTTCTTATTTGGGGCCTTCACCCTTGCCCAGAAGTATGGAAAATCAAAATTTCCAAGGTCAGTGTCCCCTATGTTCCCCAGGTTAGAAGATAAGAAAGAGTGAGGGGAAACCCCGAGGAACGAGTATTTATTTTTTTCCTTTCCCTTGGAAGTGGAAGTAGACATAAAATTCTGTGTCCTGAAATGCCGAAGAAGGAAAGCTTGAAAATTAGAAACCTCTGAAAACCTGAAGTGGAGAAGTTTGAAATGAAAAGTTTCGAAAACCTGAAATAAAAATCTCCGCAATGAAGAAGTCCAAAATTCTGAAATGGAAATATACGAAAGGAAGAAGTACGAAATTCCAAAATAGAAATCTCCAAAATGAATAAGTTTGAAATTCCAAAAATGAGGACTCTGAAGTTTGAATAGCACAATCCCCAAAAATGAGAAGTGTTGAACAATCCAAGGCTCAGAGTAATGAAAAGAGATTTCTTCAAAAAATGTGAATCTTTGAAATCTAAAACAAAAGGCGCCAAGGGGGAAAATTAGAGAACTCGAGAGGATCCCTGCTACTGCTAGTGCCTACAGAAACTCAAATCATGGAATCATGGCAGGAAATAGATTTGTCACTACCCAAGGTATGTAGAGGAAGAACAAAGAAAATAAACAAGGAGGAAACAAAAAAATATCTTAAACCAAAAGAAAAGACCAACAATAAAAAATACCTTGAGGATGATGTTGAAAAGTACAAAATATATTAAAAATTAGTTGTCAGAGCAAAGTGTCAGGTGAAAATGACAAGAGAAAATGTGTTTTAAATAGAAAAAACTTGATATTAATGGAGAAAATTCAATCCATACAAAGGTAGGTGGGAATTAAATGCGTGGAGAGCTCAAAAAGTCTGAAACCTGAAAGCCCAAAAATTCTAAAATTTAGAATTTCAGGGTTTCAAGCTTTGGGGATTAAGGGATGAAAATCATAAAAAGGCTCGGAAGAGTTCCAAAACTTGAAAGCCCGAAAGTCCAAAATTTCAGACTTTGGAAGTCTGAAAGAAAATGACTTGAAAATAATCAGTTGAGTTCTGAAACCTGAAAGCCTGAAAGTCTAAAATTCAGGCTTTTAGACTTTTGGACTTCAGAAGTCCAAGTGGATTTTTTCAAAAAATTATGACCATTAGTTCTGAAACCTGAAAGCCAAAAATTTTGAAATTTTGGATTTTCGGGGTTTCATGCTTCGGAACTCTATAACGAAATTTCTAAAATTCATGACTAGAGTTCTGAAACCCGAAAGCCCGAAAGTCCAAAATTTCAGACTTTTGGGGTTTTGGACTTTGGAACTTGAAAAACATAGTTTCAACCTTAATCCAATTAAACCCTGAAAGGGAAAATCCCCGAATTATAAAATATGAATTTTTAGACTTCGGGACTTCGAGAAACTTTAAGATGTAGAGATCTTCTGTTGGAAGATTTTTTCAAAAAAAAATCTTGATCGATTTTAAAGTCTGCTTCTCAAGGTAGATTAAATTGGTAATAGTGTCATTTTGGGGTCATTATGAGATTCTCTTATGCGTCAATTCATCATATGCATCATTAGGGAGTTATACTTCTATTCTGGGAATGTAACTCCCCCTCTCCACTTGATTTTTCATGATTGTAGCACTGGGGGTTACTCAACACCTCCTATATGTACACCCCTTTGATACAGAGAGAGAGTTTGTGGATTGTAACAAAGTTTGTTTCAAATCTTTACATGCACATTTTGTTGATGCTCTCTCCTCCTAAGATCTCCTCATGCTATCATTCACATGTCCATTGATGTGTACATCATCCCTCATGATCCTCATGTTTCGGGGTTTGAAGCCTCTTTCATGGTATTAGATAGGATCTTGTGGATCCATGCACTCTTTGGCATTTCTGTGTATGTTTTCCAGCTTCTGGTGTGATATTCATATTCTTGTGCATGTATTGTAATGGATATTATGTAGGTTATTTTCTTGCATTGATTCTAGCACTCATACATCTATTTGAGTTTTGGGTGCATGTGTGTTATGGAGGTTTCCCGATGTAGATATGAGCCTTGTGCAGCTTTTGAGAGTTTATTTTAAGGTGTTTAAGTTGGTTTCAAGGACCAAATCTACCCCAGCTCACCAAGATGGGAACTGAGCTCCCCTTCCAAATCTTTGTACAACTCTCCTTGTTGGATCTGCATTTAGTTTTGCATTGGTTTATTTAAGACTTCAACTGCTCAGTTTATCTACTCCTATGGCTCACTTTTCCTTGGCTCGATCAACCTAATCATCCTTTGTGTATTGTAGTGGGGTTACATTGGAAGTTTTTTGTGCCATTTTTACATGTAGTTGATTGCCTTAGCCATGATCTATCTTTAGGTTTCTCTAACTGATCCCTCTGCTCACATCTTGTATACTTCTGCTTTGTGCATGATGCATCTAGATGACTGGCTTGGTCTTTCCTATCGCCACCTTCATTCTCATGGTAGTTCATTGGCTATTCGCATTTGGGTTTCTCAACCTTAGACCATTCGTAGTGAGTCCTCCATGTCTGGCTGCTTGAGTACTCTCATCTGGTTGGTTCTCTGATTTGTGTTCATGCCTTATCCTAGTTTACGTCCTCCATTTTGGTTCCATTAAACTTTGCACACTTCATCGAACTCATCCTTTGCATTGAATCTGTGGTGCTTCCACTAACTGGTCGCTACAAATTTGTTCTCACTAGTAGAGGATTGTGTGGATCTTCTGACAGCTCAATGGTTACACTCTCTCCTTCAGCACCTCCTAGCTCCACACAATCCACCAACAACTCCAACTTCATACACGTGGCCATACAATCATTCATGCAACGTAAAATGTGAATCCATGCCTTGAAACACTAGCTCAATTTCCATTTTAGAAATTTTTGGCAATTAAAACAATATGGTTTTTGATTTTTTAAGGATAAAAACATTTCTGCTTGGCATTGTAATATTTTTGGGACCTATTTTTGTTATATTTAATGTCCTTCATTTGTGTGTTGAAGACGGAGGGCGAGGTCCAGGGTTGACAGGAGGATAATCCCCCTCATAAGAAAAACAAACCCTACCTAAAATTTGATGCCATTTCTAATGAGTACTCACACGACACCCTTTGCATCCATTTCAAGCACTTTTTTAATCAATTTGCGAAGCTTATTGACCTTTTCCATCATTTGCTAGAATCATTTTCTTGTTATAACTTTTGACTCGCTACTCGGTTTTGATTGTTTCTTTAGTCAAAGTTGTATTTTTTTTACACATTACATGATGAAATTGTCAATTTAGTAAACACACTACTTTATAAAATGCCACATTCTGGGGGGGTCACTAGTACTCTTAGGTTTTGTACTACATGTAGATGCATTATCGGCCAAGTCTGACGTCTTGCATTCGTGCACCTTGCACTTATTCCTTCCACATCATGGAAGGTGATCTTTCCAAACTTAAGCCTCATAGGATCACTTTACAGTCTCTGCCATTTCTTACTGGGAGAGAGAACTATTCAGCTTGACATGCTTCCATGGAATGCTACTTCACGTATTAAGGTCTTTCACCCTTTTTACTTGGGCTAGTTCCTGCACCCACTGATCATCATTTTCTTGAGTATTTTCTCAACACTTGCAACCATGTTTTTGGTTACTTGATGATACATGTCTCCACATATCTCTAGTTTCATGTACCAGACTTAGATCCACCCCACCATGTCTGGAGCATTCTTTAGTCCCTCTATGGAGACCCTTCACATACTACCACCGTTGTTGTTTCTGTTGATTCAGTTTTCTCCTCTATTTCTTCATGTGATGATAGTTCCACTAACAGAGACTCGCTTGGTTCTACTTCTGATGATGAGGATTGTGCACCCAATTATGATGTCGAGAGTACTACAGAGGACTCTTCTCCTCCTCTCACTATTCCAAATAGTGTTGACACATCCCAAATATCATAAAATATTGAGCAGTCTCCTATATAGTCTCATACAGTCATCACACCCACCTCTTTTCCACCTTCAGTGTGTGAGTCCCCTTTCACTCCTCTACCTTTATTAGATGACTCATACCTATCTAACATCGCTCTTCTATTTGTTGAGCCCCCTTATTGGGATGAGTATCTACCTAACCTTAGTCATATTTTCATAGAGTACACTTGTGATGTACTACAGGTTCCTAATCCATCTATAGGTATTTTAGAGGAGTTCATCATCTCTATTGTTGGGAGTGCCCCTTATGGGAATCTTAGCACTCCCACTTTTACACATACCTTCATTGATCCACCCTTGCTTGTGGATCCTTTTTCTGTTGTGGGGGATGTTTTGTTTCCCTCACATCAATTGGAAATCCTTTCTATAGGTGTTCACCTTTCATACTAAGATAGTTTTGTACTCGTGACATTACCTTCAGTTCCTTCGCACTCACTTGCTAGACCTATGCCACACTTTCATGGACCAAACTTAGAGTTATTCGTGTTTCTGCTTTCAGTTTCCTTCATTGAGTGGGAAAAATTCCAACACGTCATTTTTTTCCTTCCTAAGGGTAGGCACATAGTTTGGTGTGGATGGTTCTTCTTCAGTCTAGAGATTAAGGATCTTGTCATCGACATTCTTCTGGGAGAATTATTAGAGTTGTAGAGTTCAAATCTGTCCGTGGCATCTTCTGCATCCCTCTCATCTCCCTCTTCTTCTCTCTTCTTCATCTTTCCGAGATATTTCTCTTTTGTACATGGGTACATTTTTAGGCTATTCTATGGCTAGGACCCATGCTTGACATCTTTCTTAGATTAGAGAGTGTTTTTTTCTCTTGTGGTGGATATTTTTACCACTGGGTTTTCCTTCACTTATGGGGACTTCTTTTTTACATGGGTACCTCATTAGGATTTGTGTCAGGACCCATTTCTCATTTTTGACTTTCCACCTCATCTTAAGTTATGATAAAGGGGGGTTTTGGTGTGTGTTAATTTCCACGTCATTAGGTGAGTCGTCTCACTTAGGTGAGATCATAGGTTCACGTGTCATTTAGGGGTATTATGATATTCTCTTACATGTCAGTGCATCATATGCATCATTAGGGAGTTACACTTCTATTCTAGGAATGTAACTCCCCCTCTCCACTCAATTTGTCATGATTGCAGCACTGGGGGTTACTTAACACCTCTTATATGTACACCCCTTTGGATCTATGAGAAATAGAGAGAGTTTGTGGATTATTAAAATTTTTGTTTCAAATCTTTGAATGCACATTTTTTTGATGCTCGCTCCTCCTGAGATCTCCTCACGCTACCATTCACATGTCTATTGATGTGTACATCGTCCCTTGTGATCCTCGTGTTCCAAGTTTCGGACCCTCTTTCAGTAGCCAAAGTAGGAAGAATAATATGATCATGCTGGATTGTGAGAAATCTTAGGATTTTTTTTTTCTAAAAAGGTTTCTTTTTCAATTATTAATTTAACTCATAATAGTTTCATATTATTTTAAATTATGGTTTCCTATCATGTATGTATTGCTGAACAATGAAAGTGCAATTTTATTTCATTTTAATAGAATCTTATGTCTATTTTAACATGAAATTAATTGTAAAATTTTACATCTTTTGCATTTTGAAAAATATAAAGTAGAATGGGGTTCTATTAGGGGCCCCAACCGAGGAAAGTTCACATAAATTCTTGATATTATATTCGATAGAAACTAAGAGAAATTACCTAGTCTTCTACTGATAAAAAATCCTCTCTACAAAGAGGAAGTTTCTTCAAAATCCTATTCTTTCTACGAACAAATTTCTCTATTCTAATTTCCATTTGCATAAACACAAGGTCCCCTATTAAATTACGAAAGATGCCCAAAGACATAAGCTCTTCAATACTTGCCATAGGATCATCTAGAAAACCTAGAATTTTTGATCCCCTCTCATAAGAGGAAACCCAATCGGTAAGGCCTAGACCACCTTTAGAAAATTCTTATTCCTTGATGCTTTGAAGGTGGAAGATGGATTGGAAGTCCGTGTAAAAGCTATAAGTGCAACTAAAATAATATTTGGAGTAGATGATTCTTCTTCCTTGATGCTTTGAAGGTGGAAGATGGATTAGAAGTCCATGCAAAAGCTATAAGTGCAACTAAAATTATATTTGGAGCAGATGGAGCAGGAAGTTTGGAACTAGACTCACCCTTACATTTATTCATGAAGATTGGTGATTCCACAAGAGTTTGTGAAGATACATTCTGTTGTCGGCCCCAAAATTCCCCTCTTTTATAGCCAGTTTCAAAACTTTTTGAGTATGTTCCTTGCATTATTGAATCGTTTCAAGATTGGTATTGTTTGTAAGTTTCCAGTTCATGGAGAATAGTTTAAAATAAGGCATAATAGTGGAGTTTTTTCCCTTCTTTTTATTTTCTTCCTGAGGTTGGGAATGGCATGCGTATTTTCCCCATTATTTTTTACCCCAGAGTCCATGGGTAATACATGTATATCTTTGATTGGATGTGGTCTAACCATATTTCAAGGTTCAAAAAAATCATCCATGTGTCCAAACGGCACAACTCCAGGGGTAGGGTCTAGGGGACAGTCCTCAAATAAGTGCTAGCTTGCAACGTGTCCCGAGTTCAGAATGAAGGTAAAACAAGCTAAAATCAGCTAAGTATTGAAGTTTCAGTGGATAGCGACATGTGCCTCATTAGCGTAGCTTCAAGGGGAAAAAATGAGGGAAGTTCTCAAACTTGCACAAGTCCTCCACGTGTCCTAGGTCCAAAAGGGACAAAGCTGATAGTTAAAATTGGCTAAGTATGGGCGGGTCGGTGGAGGTCTCCACGTGCCGCAATGGCACAATTCTGAAAGTGACACAAAAGGGCCAATTTCCAAATGAGCGCCAGATCACCACGTGTCTAGGGTCAATAGAGAGACAGAGTTGGTTGTTGAAAAGTCTAAGCCTGACACAAGGAGCCAAGCGGTAACTTGGCGTAATTTCAGAAGGCACGTCCAAAGTAGAAACTTAAATTAGTGCTAGCTCTCCACATGTCTATGGGTCAACATGAGTCAAACAGGAACAAACCCCGAATCAGCTAAGTTTGAAGAATCAGTGGAGGCCTCCACATGCCTCAATGGTGTGATTTCATAAGTAAAACCAAAGGGCTAATTTCCAAATGAGCTTTAGCTCGCCAAGTGTCCAAGGTCAATAGAGAGACAAAGTTGGCCATTGAAAAGTCAAACCTCGGTGAAAGGAGACACGTGTTAGATCGATGCAATTTTAAGGGGCACTTCCAAAATAGAAACTCAAATGAGCGGCAACCCTCAATGTGTCTTGGGGTCAGATAAGTCAAGCGTGGAAAACGCCTGAACATGTTAAATAAAGGGACCGGTGGATCTCTCCACATGTTATCCTAGCACTGCTTCAAAGGCAAATAATGTACTAGGTGTTTGCAATCCCGCTCTAATTTCCTTCCACGTGGGCGGCCCATGATTTGAAGTTGTAAAATCAAATCGAACAACCCATGTTTTAACTGGAAAAATAATTTAACGGTGTATATTTTTGAACCTGTTCTTCTGTCATTAACATTTCTCTGCGAATCAAGAATTTGAAGGGGTGCGAATGATTAGAATAAGTTATAATTGTTTCTTGCTTGTTTGAGGAAATTGTAACTGTCTCTTACGAGCTATATCATGGGCTTTCAAAGCCATTGTATGGGTTGGAATTTTGATTATTACGGAACTATAATTTCAAATTGGAAGAAATCAATACAAAGGTTTTTCCCCTTTTCTTCTGCTTTCTCTTTCTTTTTGGTTCTGATCTATGAATCATCTAATCCTTGCATGCTTGGAAACTTTGTGTTCTAGTTTGTACAATTTCTAGAACTTTGAGTCTGTGAATTGTGTCTGTTATAAACGTGGATGGTTCTATTCTGTATCTCATTTGCACAATACATATAAGGGTTTTCTCTACCATCTCTTTTCCCTAAAAGTATTGTCTTCTTTTACCTCCCTCCTCTCTTCAAAGTCTTCTATCCTCATGTATTGATAACTTTCTAGGCTTAAAACACATTTCAGGATATCGGGAAACCACCATTGAATGAAATATTGTGCATTTGTACATAGGTTTTTCCCCTGCTTTCAATAAGGGAACCTCTCCCATTAAAGAGGAGGGACTTGCTTTTCCCCTGACTATGGTTTCATCCTAAGTGCTAATCTGAAACCCAATAGTTTTTTAGCAACTCTACTGGGGAATTTGTTCAACAAATTTCCTTTCTAAAAAAACAACTAATTTGATCATTTCTTTGATCTGGCGACTCTAAGATATACTCGTGGTAGAAGGGCTCTTGGAATTGAAGATCCCCAATTTCAACTCTTGGATCAACAAGGTTTTCAACTTCCTCCAACAAGAAGAAATAGAAGAGCTCATTCCACAAGTACACCTCCTATTGAAGATAGAGCTTCTGGTAGTAGCATTCCTCAAGCCCAACTTAGCCCTAATCTTCGTGCCCTAATTCTTGTTGGTGTCTCAGTTCCACTTCAAGAAATCTTTCCAAGGATGGTAGCACCTCAGCCTTGGGGACAAAGAGTTGGGCCTCTGGCTCTTCCTCAACCGTTGCATGAGTTACCTAGGGGTAACAGGAAGAATTTTCCCAAATTTAGAGGTGATGGAAAATTACACCCTAATGAACACATTGCAGCCTTCACTGTTGCATGTGGGGTCCTGGGAGTTGAACATGAAGATGTCTCTGTTAGGTTGTTTGTGGAGACTTTGCAAGACAATGCTGGAGATTGGTTTTACCATCTTCCTGCCATGACCATCACTAATTGGGATGCTATGACAACTCAGTTTGAGCAGCATTTCAAACCTGTTGAAGATGTGCATGCTTTGCTAGCTCAGATTTCTCAAATCAAGAAGGAGTCACATGAGCCTATGAGAGAATTTGTGGCCAAGTTCAACAAGTTGATTAACAAGATTCCACAAGATACTAGACCTATTGATCAGATTCAAAAGTGTTTCTTCTTGAATGCTCAATTGTTGGAAGTGAGCTATGCCCTGAGGAGAGAAAATCTTGAAACTTTGGATGTTGATCAGAGATTGGTTGTCAGTGTGGAAGATGATTTGATCATGTCTGGAGCAAGATGAAAAGGGATTCTTTCAAATCCAAAGCATCCTCTTCTTCACCTTCTCCCGGAAGTAATGTAGATCAGTTGGTGCAAAATCTTTCTAATGACCTTATTTCCATCAAGAAACAATTGGCTCAACATGCTCCATATCAAGATGTTCCAAGGAAGAATTTTCAACCTAGGAACCACCTGCCTTCTCCTCAGACTAAATTGGCCATTGAAGGTCCACCCCTCAAGGTGCCTATCAATGCTACTTGTGAGGTTCTTGAGCCTGATGATGAGGAAGAAAATGGACTCTATGATGAACAAGAAGAGGAAAATGATGAAGATCTAGAGGAGCTTGGTGATTCTCGGGTTCATTTCCTCACCACTAAAGGTGTAGATGATGAAGATGACTATGATGATGTAGTGGCTGAGATGAACAGTGAGTCATATGTTGTTATGACTCAAGAGCAGACCAACAAAAAGGAAAAAGTGGTGCAACTTGCTAAAAGATCCAAGGAGTACCCCATTACCATCCTGGTGGTTGCAAAAAGAGGAGCTCCTATTCCTACTACTTCCACTCAAAAGGTAAGCTTTGCTAGTCCTTCTTCCTCTACTTCTGCTTCTAAGAATTCTTGTCCAAAAAATGATAAAGCTGATAGATCAAAAGCTCCTCCTACTCCTAGTAGTGATTCCCCATCCACATCTGGATCTTTTAATATTATAGACCATCTTAAGAAGACCAAGATTCAGATTTCTGAGGTAGAATTCTATCAAACCCATCCTAAAGCCTTTTCCAAAATGGTTAACTTTGTAAATTCCAAATCTAGAACCCCATCCCATTCTTCCAAAGGCATTTTACCCACTCCCTCTTCCTCACCTCAATCAAGCCTTGTGGCTACAGTCACGTCCCCTAATGAGAAAATTGAACCATTCTATGTGACCCTTCTCATAGCTGGCCATAAACTTAGTAATTGTGTCATAGATTCAGGAGCATCAGATAATGTAATTCCTGTAAAAGTGGCCCATGCTTTGGGTCTAACCCTAACCCACACTTATGGCTCTTGCTATTCCATGGAGAGTAAGAAAGTACCTTTGGTTGGTAGAATTAAAGATGCATAAGTAGCTTTTTCTGCTTTTCCATAGAAAAGGGTCTTAGCCACCATTTTGGTAGCTAATATTCCTCCTTCATATGGGTTGTTGCTGAGTAGAAATTTCTGGAAGGAGGTAGGGGGGAAATACAAATGGATTGGTCACATGCCTTAATCCCTATCAATGGGAAGATGAAGAAGTTGCTGCATGAGAAACAAGAAGAGTATATTGTGTAAAAGATAGATGATCCTAAAGCACAAATATTGTATGAAGACATTGGGCATGGGAATTACATGATCATGTCACAAGAGGAGAAAATTCTTCCAAAGGGAGTGTTGTTTGACCCTAATGGTGTGTGGACTTTGGAGTTTGATGGGAGATGTTCTTCAGCTAGTTCTGGAGCTGGTGTAGTGCTCATTTCTCCTGAGGGTAAGGTTCATCCTTTCTCCTTCAAGTTTTAGTTTGAAAATACCAATAATACTGTTGAGTATGAGGCCCTCATTCTTGGGTTGAGCATGGTGAAGGAAATGGGAGTGAAGAACCTTCTTGCTCGTGGAGATGCAGAGCTAATTGTAAAACAAGTTAGAGACCTTTATCAGGTAAAGAATAGAAGGTTGAAACACTATAGGAATCTGGTCTGGGATTCCATCGAATTCCTTGATGTTTTTTCCATTGAAGCTATGCCAAGGGAAAGGAACACTAGGGCTGACTCTCTAGCTATTTCGGGGTCCTTGTTAATTCCTCATCCTAATTTTCCTCAAGAAAAATTCACCATTGAGATGATCCATAGACCCAGTGTGCCTGACAATGCAAATAATTGGCAAGTTTTTAATGATGACCAGCATTTGATTTCTTTCTTGGAGCTCAGAGACAACTTTGATCAGTTGTACTTTGAAGGAAGTGACAATCTACCTAGAGAGTGTGTGTCATCAAATGAAGAGGGCATCAAAGAAGAGATGGATCAAGATGGATGCATCAAACTAAAAGGCAACAAAATCCCTAAAGGGGTGGTGAGTTTAGAGGATATTTTTGATAAACATGATAGATATATGAAGTCTAAAGTTTCCCAAGGAGCCCGTCAAATCTGCTGAGACTGAGAAAGTGAATATTGGGAGTCTTGATGATCCTAAAATGGTCAATATTGGAAAATGTTGCACTCAGGAAGAAAAAAGAAGGTGGTGAATTTTTTGAAGAGGTATGTTGATGTTTTGGCTTACTCTTATGATGATCTTAAGGCTTTTCAGCCTAAAGAAATGCAACATTTCATTCCTCTTAAGCCTGGGATCAAACCTTTCAAACAAAAGCAAAGGAAATATAATCCAAAGATAGCTGATACAATTTTCCAAGAAATACAAAAGTTTCTGAAGGCTAGGATCATCTTCCCCATCCACCATTCAACATGGATTGCTAATATAGTTCTTGTCAGGAAGAAGAATGGTGAGATCCAGATCTGTGTAGACTTTAGAAATCTAAATCAGGGTTATTTGAAGGACAATTACCCTCTCCCCATGATGGACCAAGTTTTACAAGTTGTTACAGGCTCAGAGATGTTATCTATGTTGGATGGATTCTCGGGGTACAATCAAGTAGAGGTGAATATTGTTGATCAACACAAGACTACCTTTACTACTCCTTAGGGCACCTTTACATACAAAAGGATGCCATTTGGTCTCATCAATGTTGGTGCTACTTTCCAGAGGGCCATGGACTTGGCTTTTGGTAGTTTGAAAGGGAAATGCATTGTTGTGTATTTGGATGACTTGACAGTGTTTTCTAAAGCAAGAAAAGATCACATCCAACACCTTGAAATAGTATTGCAGAAGTGTAGAGAGCATGGGATTTCTTTAAATCCTAAGAATTCTACGTTTTGGTTCATAGAAGGAAAGCTGTTGGGACACGTTGTTTCAAAGGAAGGGATTAAGATTGATCCGGAAAGAGTTCAGGCCATCCAACAAATTCCTCTTCCATCAAGTAAGAAAGGTGTCCATTCTTTCTTTGGTAAGATCAATTTCCTGAGGAGATTCATCCCTGATTTTGTAGAACTTACTATGAGCATTTCTCACATGATGCAAGGGAAGAAAACTTTTGGTTGGTCCTCTAAAGGGAAGAAATCATTTGAAGACATTAAACAAGCTATTGTAAAGACTCCAACCTTGGCATGCCCAAAATTTAATAGAGATTTCATTATCTATTGTTATGCCACTGAAAATACCTTAGCTATTGTGTTAGCCCAGAAGAATGCTGAAGATCATGAGCTCCCAATTGCATTTATGAGTTATGTCTTGAAAACTCATGAGATGAAGTACACCATGATGGAGAAACATGCTTTTGTAGTTGTCAAAGTTGTCAAGCAGTTTAGGTTTTACACTCTTAATCTCATTTTGTGGTGTTGGTGCCTGATACAATAATCAAATCCATTCTTACTCAACAAGAAATTGGAACCAAGAGAGGTAATTGGGTTGCAAAGGTGCAAGAGTATGATCTTGATATCATGCCAACAAAGCTAGTTCAAGGTAAGGGCATGTGTGAAATCATTGCCGATGGAGCTACCAAGGAGTTATCTAAAGATGAGGTTGATGCCCCTATTGTTTTGTTCCTTATCTCGACAGATGTATGGTATGCTGACATTGCTCACTTTCTGACCTATGGAGAATGTCCATCTCACTTAAGTGCCAAAGAGAATAGAGCCATCAAACTAAGGTCTGCACAATATGTGCTATGGGAAAATGATTTGTTCAAACGAGGCATAGATGGAAGGTTTTTTAAGTGTGTAGACAAGGAACAACAAAAGAAGTTGTTCTCTTCTTTTCATGACCAGGCTTGTGGAGGTCATTTCTCCTCTGCTGTAACAACTCATAAAATACTTCATGCTGGTTATTATTGGCCCACTCTATTCAGAGATGCATCAAAATGGGTTGGTAAATGTGAAGCATGCCAAATGTTTGTTGGAAGACCTAAGTTGGTTTTTTGCCTCTCAATCCTGTAGTGATTGAAGAGCCATTTCAACAATGGGGTTTAGACTTCATTGGAGCACTCAATCCATCTTCCAGTGCTAGACATACTCATGTGTTGACTGCCATAGATTACTTCACCAAGTGGGTGGAAGCCATCCCAGTCAAGAGCACTACCTCTGAGGTAGTTTGCAACTTCATTAAGGAAAACATATTGATTAGGTTTGGGATCCCAAACAAGATTGTGATGGAAAATGCTTCTAAATTTTCTTCTGCTGAGATGATGGACTTCTGCTATGGATATGGGATCTCCCTTGCTCACTCTTCAGATTACTACCCCCAAGGGAATGGATAGGAAAAATCTGACAAACAAGAATCTGGTAACTATAGTTAGAAATCTTGTAAATGATTCTCATAGGAATTGACATAAGAAGCTATATGATGCACTTTGGGATGATAGAATTACACCCAAGAGAGCAATTGGAATGTCCCCTTTCCAAGTGGTGTATGGTGTAGAAGCTCAACTACCAGTCACGGTGGAATTTCTAGCCTTGCATCTGATGAAAACCATTGAAGATTCAAGTTTCAGTAGCTCTTTGGATAAGAGAATTTTGTACCTTCAGAAGCTCGATGAAGATAGATTGCAAGTGGTGGACAGGATAACAGATCATCAGTTGAAAGTGAAGGCTTTGTTTGACAAGAAATCCAAACCCAGAGTCTTCCAAGTGGGAGACATTGTGCTGCTTTGGGACAAAAGACATGAGCCATGAGGAAGCCATGGTAAGTTTGATTCTCTTTGGCTTAGTCCTCTTAGAATCAGACATTTTGCTGGAGAAAACTCTTTTTATCTGGATTACATGGATGGTTCTCCTCTCCCACTTCCTTATAGTGGGCAGTATCTTAAGTTGTTCAAGTCCCAGGTGACTAGGAAGTCCTTTTGTATATTTTGTACAATGTTTTGGTTTCAGCCGTTCTTTCGTGTTTTGTTTTGGGTCTTTCCCAGTTTTGGCTTGTTTTCTTTCATGTTCCTTGTTGTGTGTGTTGCCTTGTATTGGTTTTTCTTTCGACTCCTTTTCCCAATGGATAAGGCACTGGTCCTCTTTCCCCAGAGTTATCTGCAGTTCTTGATCTTGACCTTGTGTCTTCATCCCAAGCCAAGTCATCCGTAGAAAGAGCCAGCTGTTGTCGGCCCCAAAATTCCCCTCTTTTGGAGTCAGTTTTTGAAAATTTTGAGTTTGTTCCTTGGAGTATTGAAGTCATGTCGGGCCTAACATTATTTGTAATTTTCCCATTCATGGAGAACAGTTTAAAATCAGGTGTAGAAGTGGAGTCTTTTCCCTTCTTTTTATTTTCTTCCCGCAGTCGAGAATGGCAGGCGTATTTTCCTCGTTAATTTTTGTCCCAAAGTCCACAGGTAATACATGTATATCTTTGATTGGATGTGGTCTGGCCATATTTTGAGGTTCAACGGAAGCCTCCACGTGTCCAAATGGTGTAACTCTAGGGGTAGGGTCCAAGGGATAGTCTTCAAGTAAGCACAAGTTTTTCGCGTGTCTCGGGTTCAAAATGAAGGTAAAACAAGCTAAAATTGGCTAAGTATTGAAGTTTCAGCGGACAGCAACACGTGCCTCATTGGTGCAGCTTCAAGGGTCAAAGATGGGGGTAGTTCTCAAACTTGTGCTAGTCCTCCATGTGTCCTAGGTCCAAAAAGGGACAGAGCCAATAGTTAAAATTAACTAAGTATGGGTGGGTCGGTAGGTCTCCACATGCCTCAATGGTAATTCTTAAAGTGACCCAAAAGGGCCATTTCCAAATGAGTGCCACTTGTCCAGGGTCAATAGAGAGACAAGAGTTGGCCGTTGAAAATTCTAAGCCCGAAGGAGCCATGCATCATCTTGGCGCAATTTAAGGGCGCTTCCAAATTGGAAACTCAAATGAGCGCCAGCTCTCCACGTGTCTAGGGGTCAACATAATAAAAAGAACAAACCATGGATCAACTAAGTTTTAAGAATCAGGCCATTGAAAATTCTAACCCCGGCAAAAGACATGCATCAACCTGGTGTAATTTTACTTCAAAGACAAAATCTAGACATGTCTTTGGTTCTAAATGAGTGTTAGGCCTGCCAACGTGTCCAGGGACCGGCATAGCTCGCCCCAGCCTAAACAAAGGTAAAGAATAGTCAATAGGTGTTCTACAGGCCTACTCCAATCAATTCCTTCCACATGGGTGGCCCATATTTGAATTTGTAAAAGCAAATCAAATGGCCCATGTTTTAACTGGAAAACTAATGTAACGACTGTATATTTTTGAACCTGTTCTTCCGCCATTAACATTTCTCTGCGAATCAAGAATTTGAAGGGGGCGCGAATGATTAGAATAAGTTATAACTATTTTCTTGCCTGTTTGAGGAAGTTGTAATTGTCTCTTGTGAGCTATATCATGGGCTTTCAAAGCCATTGTACGGGTTGGAATTTTGATTATTCTGGAACTGTAATTTCAAATTGGAAGAAATCAATACAAAGTTTTTTCCCCTTTTCTTCTTGCTTTCTCTTTTTTTCTGGTTCTGATCTATGAATCATCTAATCCTTGCATGCTTGGAAACTTTGTGTTCTAGTTTGTACAATTTCCAGAACTTTGAGTCTGTGAATTGTGTCTGTTATAAATGTGGATGGTTCTATTATGTATCTCATTTACACAATACATATAAGGGTTTTCTCTGCCATCTCTTTTCCCTGAAAGTATTGTCTTCTTCTACCTCCCTCCTCTCTTCAAAGTCTTCTATCCTCATGTATTGATAACTTTCCAGGCTTAAAACACATTTCAGGATATCGGGAAACCACCATTGAATGAAATATTGTGCATTTGTACATAGGTTTTGCCCCTACTTTCAATAAGGTAACCTCTCCCATTAAAGAGGAGGGACTTGCTTGTCCCCTGACTATGGTTTTATCCTAAGTGCTAATCTGAAATTTAAGCTAGATGTTAATGATGTTCTCACCATATTGTAGAAAAAATATCACCAAGCCTCTTGCACTTAGGAGAAAAGATTTGAATTTGTAATGGAAACGATGTGAATTTATAGGAAATACAAGGATGACAAGTCAAACTAAGTGAAATCATGGTGATGTGACTCTTGAGATTGTTTTTGATACCCACACGAAGGCAATAAAATTGAAAGAGACTGATATCATTTTAAAAAGGGAGTGATTGGCCTAATGTGACTTGATTCATTTTGAAACACTCAAGTCAAAAATATAAATTAATGAGTGTGTGTGTTTTGAGGTAGATTCTTAAAAGGTGGGTATGATTAAACATCAAATCAAAATATCTAGAGGCACTAAAAAATAAATTGAAAAGTATCTCAATTTACATAGAAATAAATGATTAAAAAAATCATATACCAAAATAGATGACATGGCATCCTATTCATTCTAGGAGAATGGAAAAAATGCAAATCATTTGTAATCCTTCCACATGGCACCATGAAAGAAAATTATTTTCAACGAGAATAATAAGTAGATCAGATTGTGTGCCAAAAGGAATAATATTCTCTTTAAGATTCACATTAGGGGGGAAATAAAAGGTGAGAGAGAGAGAGAGATTTGTTTATATATGAGAGGAATGTTATCATATCAAATGGGGTTGAATATTTCTAAATTTGTAGAGAAAACAAGAGAAAAAATGATTGTATTTTTCTAGAGAAACCATAATCAAATAGAGAGACCTGTGAGCTATTTTATGTTGTCCAACCCTTCTCGTACCAAGATGATTGTAAGTGTATAGTCATTGGGAGGCATTGAAGCCATAGGCTTTATGGCCCCTTTCTGAGAAATTTGGATTTCTTGAAATTAACTGTGTTATCTCCTCATCAATGTTGTATTTTTTTAAGGTAGAATACTTTAAATACACTACTTGCATTTCCTTTTGCAATCTCATGTTGGTAGCTTCTTTCAATTACACTAAATCTTGTCTTAATTGGTGGCATTTTGGAAACTACAATTGCACTATGGATAGATATTTATTTCTTTGGAGTAATAAACAATTTTAAATTCATATTTCCTTTGTTTAGTTGAGAAGATCTTAGTAAGTTCTTGAGCATAGTTGAACATGAATTGTTAATGTTTCATTGAGAATTTATCATGATCTTTTATATTTAAATCCTCAAAGGTTGTGTGAAATATTTTACTATTGGGCTTCCATGAGTGTGTACCTTCTGGTTAAAGGGTTACTATCAATTGTGTGATGTGTTTGTTTTGCCTTGGGGAACTTTCCAAACATTTAAAAGGTTTTCTTGTGAGATTTTTATAATCAACTTTATCCTGCTTTAATCTCCCATTCATACACAAAAATTATAACCTACAATTGTTACATCCTACTTTATCACCAATTGTTTTCCCTACTTATAATAATTTACCAAGGTATTTTACTGTATTTACCCTCCCTTTTCATAAATATGCAAAAACAAGATAAAATTTACACTGTCTAAAGTAAAATGAGTCCTTTTTTGGAAAAAATTTGTATTATTTAGTGTGACAACTCATGAGAGTTAAGTAATTTTTGCATTTACCATGTCTATTCAAGAATATCCTTCATATTCCCAAGAAATATCTTAGAGACTACAATTTCATCCATCTTTCTCATAATTATAGGTTACAGATTGGGTCCTCTCACACTAGTTAAAGGCATAACCAAAAGTAGTAGAGAAGGTCATCCCCTTTGCGAGTGCAACCGAATCTCTCCCAAGTCAAGTCACAAAGATTTTTTCATATATGTCCCCAAATACAAATGACTAAATCTTTGATCTTTCTTTCTCTAAGAATTCAATTCTATTTATCTATGTTGATTGGCTCTAAAGGTGGTGCATAATTTGGTACCATCAATCTCCTGACATCATTTCTTGGGACTATTTTCATAAATACGAAGATATATATACCTTATGTAACATATGGAGTATGTTTAGATGTAAATATATGATCTAGATACAGTAACTTGAGCATTGCTAAAAATGAGCTTAATTAGAAGTCATTTCCTTGATATTTTCCTAGTTTATGAATGTTTTCCATTAATATTGACTTGGCTAGGGGTAAATATTGATAAATGATACCAAGATTTTCCAATATTTTATGAAATTGATTATGAAGTTTCAGTTGGCAAGTTTTTTAAATTTATTTACGCATCTAAGGAGCAATACCTTAGTGGCGAATCCATCTTTCTCAAAAAATTTGGTAAATAGTAATACCTTGAATTCAAAATTATTGTAAATTTTCATCAAGATTTGCAAAGCTAGAAGGTAAAAGGTCTTTATTCAAGACATATCATACTAGAATATTGTTCCTAGAGTTGGGAAGGAAAAATACAACATAAAAACAAGTCTGGAAAGCCTTTGGTGATCAAAGATTAGAAGAAAAGGTTTTGACTACTGTTGAAAGTGGTCAAACTTTGGTAGAATATTACTTTAGTAATTTAGATGGTTTTGGATCAAGCAGTCCCTGCACAAATTTGTATACTCCAACATGGGAGGGTCCTTCATTTTCAAGTGATATGGGTATTCCTTATTTATATCCCTTATTAATTAGAAATAATAGAGTGTTTTGTGAAACATAATCATTAAAAGATCATTACTTTTAATATCATACTCCATTACCTCAAATACCATCAGTTCCCCACTATTTTAATCCTCCAGTTGGAAAATATCCTCAAAATAATATGTCTCAACCTCCGCCTAGACCTCCTTTTGTTGTGAATGTGTACAATCATACGGATTTAAAGGGTATGACTGGTTATCCTAATGTAGTACCACATGAGGTAAGGAATAGATTTCCTAAATTCCATGGTAATAATGCCATTACTAGTGACCAAAACCTCAATATATTTTCTAATACCATGGAAGATTTTGAGATTAAGTTTGGATATGTATATGTAAATTTCTTTATACATACTTTAGAGGATTATTCCCAAGATCGGTACAAGTCACTACAAGATAACTCTATTGATTCATGGACATAGATGAAAAATGCATTTAAACTACAACATGGTGATAAAACTAATCCAAGATTCCTCACAAAATTTGAGAACATAAAGAATAATCCTAATGAAAATGTCCAAGATTTTAACACCAGATTTAATAATACTTTGAATAGACTTCCTGCAATATTGAGGCCAAGTGATGAATCATATTTGATTAAATATTCTAATGCCTTTGACAAGAAAACAACCTATTACTTAAGGGATAAAAATCCCAGGACCCTGAGACAAGATTTTTCTATGGCTATTCAAATAGATAATAATCTCAAGGTAGCTAGAAAGCCTTCTAAAAGAGAGGGGGTCAAGTTGATCAATCTTGAAAATCCTCAAGAAAGCAAAGGAGTAGATTTGGAGGAGGTAGTTAAAAATCTAGTAGGAGTAGTGAATGAAATTTCTTACAAACTTGATAAATCAGAGAAAGGGATGGGTCAAATATCTCATGCCCAATACAAACCTCAAGGGAATAATAGATTTGGTAATCATCCTAGAGGTGATCATAGAACCGATGATAAAGGAAACAAACAAAAACCACCCAAGGAAAATAAGTTGGTTCTTGATCCATTGACTACTAGATTACTTATGGTAGAGGAGGATCATGTTATTGAGTGGCGTGACAATATATTTCTACCACATTCACCATGTGATCTCAATGAACAAAGTGAATAGGTTGATGACAATGCTACCTTTGGTGATGTGTGCATGATGGAGTGTTATGATGGTCTACAACAAGGAGATACTTATATTGAATTACTGAGTGCCAAGACTATGGAATATTTTTGGGATTGAATACACCGGGTATATTCTATCCCTTTTACTAGTAGTCTTGATGTTGATATGGTTCATGAATTTGAGTTACCTAACCATGAATTTAAATATTTAAGGGCGTTAATGATAAAAAAATATGATGGCCATATTCCTTTGGAGGAGGATAGGAAAATCCTAATGAATGTAGTAGTGGCCCAAGAAAAATAATATAATCTGAAAAATAGGACGGTCAAAGGACTAGGGCCACAACCCAAACCAAAAAAATCCTCTCCTCACCAATATCCCCAAAGTTGTTCCCAAGAAATATCCACCAAACAAAGCCCCATTCATTGTTAACGAATCCAATTCCCCTACCTTTTCTCAAGCTGTAAAAAACCTCATACCACCCAAAAAAATCAGTCACTCTACCTCCTAGTGCAATCTTACTTAAGTATAGCCCTTGTGATATGGCTCAAATTTTGAGTCAGATCAAGGTTAATGTCCCAATTGTTGAGTTTCTCAGAATACTTGAGCATAGAAGAAGAGAATTTGAATACTTATGGATCAAGGAGGAGTTGGTGGCCACAATTAAAGAGGTTAACAATGAAGTTCCCCAAGAAATGAAAAGTATGGGAGAATAACCTATGATATATTTGGGCACTTCTTTGGTAGAATATAAAATTGTTTTAGATCCATTATTACCACTTTAATAATCAAAGATAGATGTGTACACAACTGTATGTTTTATTTAGGAGCTTCATGCAATGTCATGAGTTTTGAAGTTATGAATGAACTAGACATCAAAAGGATAACAACTTTTGGAAAATGTCAGGCCATGGATTCAAGAGAAGTACTAGTGATAGGATATGTAAAAGGTTTAATAGTGTGATTGACATCTTATCCTGGTAAATACTTGAGTATGAATGTGGTCATTATTGATTTCCCTACTAAATGAGGTATAATTTTGTCTACAAAATGAGACACAAGTGTTTGAGGAAGTGTGGAAATGGACATGGCATATGCCACTATACCCGTGGAAGGAAATTTGGTGAAGTTGTACGGAGAGAAGAAAATGATACACTTGATTGAGGACCTAAACAATGCTTCCTATGAAGTGTTGTTTAGTGATGTGGATGCTGATAATTTTTTTGGATATGCAAACTTTGAAGATCACATCATAAATTAGAATCCATGTTTGGGACAAGTTTTTGTCCCTTGGACTATTATGTTTGATGGAGCATGCTCTAATATTGGAAATGGGGCTAGTGTGGTGCTTATATCCGCAAACAAAGAAACATTTAGTTTTTCCTTATAGCTAAAATTTGAATGCACTAATAATATTGAACAATATGAAGCACTTCTCCTAGGCTTGAGAATTACATGGAGGTACAGAATAAAGGACATAACTGTTAAAGGGGATGTTGAGTTAGTTGTAAATCAAGTTAGAAAATTTTATGAAACAAAAAACCAAAGAATGAAGCAATATAAGCATGCAATGTGTCACTTCATTGAATTGTTTGAATATTTTAATATCCTCTAGCATGATAGGGCTCATAATGTTGTTACTGATAATTTGGTAGTACTTGCATCTCGGTTTGACAATTACACTATTTCTCTTTACTGTGATTATGATGTAGTAGTGTTGTCAAGGCCCTCAGTACCTGATAATGTAAAGCATTGGAAAGTTTTTGATGATGATGCCCAAGTGTAGAGTTTCTTGAAAAATGAAGGATAATTTAAAAATTAGTTCATGGATTTGGAGCCAATGGTCTCAGTGTGTGATGGAAAATAAACCCTATTTGGAAGAGACATAATTCAATTGAAAACCAATACCATTCATTTTGGGGTTGGTGTCCTTGGAATCAAATTTTGATAATGCATACATGGTATTCCATAGACATATCTTTGATTAAAGAGATGTTGAGGAGTATAATTTGGGAACCAAGAATATTCCCAAGAAGGTGTGGATAGGGTGCAATCTAAGCAAATAAGAGAAACAATCCTATGTAAAATTACTGACAAAGAATCAAGATTTCTTATCATGGTATTATTTAGAATTGAAGGCTTATAGGGAAGACTTGTTCCAACATGAAATACCATTAGAGCCTAGAACTAAGACATTTAGATAGAAGCAGAGGCCTATTAATCATCTTCTTTCACTTAAAATGAAATAAGAATTGAAAAATTTGAGGGATGGAGGAATAATACAACCCACAAGATACTCTTCATGGGTGGCTAATCTTGAACCGGTGAGAAAGAAGAATGGAGATATAAGGATTTGTGTGGGTTTTAAAAATATGGATAAGGCCTCAATTAAAGAAAACTATCCATTACCTAATATGGATAACATGTTTCAGTTGGTTACTGGATATGAACTTCTCTCAAATTTGGATGGATTCTCAGGATATAATTTGGTGGTGGTGAAACAATCAGAAAGGATTAAAAATTCTATCACTACTCCATGGGGAATGTATGTATATGTGGGAATGCCATTTGGTTTGATGAATGCCAGGGAAAATTTCCAAAGAGCCATGGATGTTGATTTTTCAGGTTACATTAATGATTTTACTGTTGTGTATCAAAATGATGTAACTGTGTTTTCTAAGAAGAGAAGTAACCACCTAAGCCATGTAGAGAAAATGTTGGTAAGATGCAGAGAGTATGGGATATAATTTAATCCAAATAAATGTCACTTTGGTGTTCAAAAGGAAAAATTACTTTGGCATATAGTATGTAAAGAGCGGGTTTTGATATATCTTAAAAGAGTAGAGGATATTGGTAAATTTTCCATACTCGTGTCAAAAAAGGGTATCAAGTCTTTCTTTAGGAAGATCAATGTCAATAGGAGGTTTATTTTAATATTTTCTGAAATAACCATCCCTATCCTTAGTATGATAAAGAAAGACCAAGTTATCAAATTGGAAGATGAGGTTGTCCAAGCTTTTTATGGGATCAAGGAAGCATTGAAGAATGGCCCTATTTAAGCCAACCCAGATTTTAAAAAAGTGTTCCAATTTTTTTCCTTTTATTCTAAGAACACAATTGATTTTGTATTGTTATAGAAAGATGATGAAGGGAATTATAGGCCTATTTCCTTTTTTAGAAAAGCTTTACAAGGATCTGAATTAAAATATACCATCATGGAAAAGCAAGCTTTTGCACTTATTTGGGAAACTAAAATTATGAGGCCATATATATTGAGTTTAAAGATCATAGCTTATGTCCCTCATACAATGGTAAAATAAATCTTGTTTGAGATGGAAATATCCAAAAATATGTGTCGATGGGTAAACAAATTGCAAGAGTATGACATACACATACAAACTACCAAATTGGTTAGGGGTTTGGGCCTTGAAAATTTGATGGCATAAAGTAACTTGCAAGTGATGGAGATAAATGAAGTTCAAGAAGGAAATGTGGATCTCCAAGGCAGTATGATTAATTCCACATGGTATAAGGATGCAATATTTTACCTCAAGAATTTAGAGTGTCTAAGGCATTTGGATAAAAAAATAGAGGAGGACACTAAAATTGACCTCTCAAAAATATGTTATAATTGATTATGGATTAGCTTGGAAGAATCCATAGGGAATCCTATTGAGGTGGATAAGATAAGAATAAGCTCCCAAAATTATTGTATAATTTCATGGGGGATTATGTGGAGGTCACTTTTTTGGAAGAGTAACTGTTCATAATATTTTGAGAGGAGGTTACTGGTGGCCCACACTACTTAAAGATGCAACTTTGTTAGTCAAAAAGTGTGAGAGTTGTCAAAAGTTCTCAAGGAGGTTGAAGGCCTAAGGTTCTTTACCTTTGCAACCAGTATTAGTGGAATCCCCTTTCAAGCAGTGGGGAATGGACTTTATTGGAGAAATTTCAAATTCTTCGAACGCTGGACATAGATGGGTCTTGGTGGCTACTGAATACTTCACTAAATAGGTTGAAGCTATCTCTAATAAGAAGACAACCCACAAAGTGGGCATGGATTTCATTATGAATAATATAATTTTTAGGTTTTGGGCACCTTCAAAAATAGTTGGTGATAATGCTATGAGATTTAGAGCTAAACCATTAGTAACTATGTGCCAAGAATATGGAATCAATCTAACATATGCATCTAATTACGATCCTCTGGGGAATGGTCAAGATGAGTCAAGTAATAATTTTTTTCTCAAAATACTCATGAGGAATTTTAAAGTAAATAAAATAAAATGGGGTGAGCAAATTAAAATTTCCTTATCGGTAGATATGATTACTAGTAAAAGAGCTACTAGAAAAAGTCCCTTTGAGTTGGTCTATGGAGTCTAGGCTCTCTTACCCTTACATATGCAATTTTCTTCCTACAAATTCATGAAATAGCTTAAGGATGAAGGGGAAGTTAACCCTTATGAAGCAAGGATGAATCAAATCCTAGAGTTAGATGAAGATAGAAGGGAATCCCATTAGAGACACCTTAGGTTAAGAGACAGACTCAAGAAAATATTTTATAGAAAGGTGACTCCTAGAGATTTTAATGATGGAGATCTTGTTTTGTTATGGGATAGCAGGAATGAGGAAAAAGAAAAAAAATGGAAAGTTTGATGCCTTGTGGGAGGGTCCTTATTTCATTGATATAAGGATTGGTGAACACACCTTCTTATTTGAAAGACTTGGAGTGATACTTACTAGAGTTTCCTATCAATGACAGACACCTTAAACATTTTTTGGATTGAACATATACGGCCAAGTATGAACTTCTGTATAGTGTAAAGTCTTGTTGTTTTTATTTATTTTTATTTCCATTTTTGTTTTCCTAGTCTATAGTGAATAGTTGTCTTGGTGTCTTAGTGTGTTTTTGTGAAGTACGTTTTCTCTGTTAGATCTTGTGCATGTTTTTGAATGACTCTATTTCCCAACGGATTAAGGCACTTGGTCTATTAAATATTTGATTTATGTGGTTATTGTGGCACCTGCAGGGGGTGGCCATCCCCAAGTCAGAGCTAGTGTTAGTGCTCAATTTGATCTCACCATTTTATCCCGAGTCTTCCTTTAAAATGTTTCCTTGATTGGTTTTTCAATGTTAAAAACACATATGATTGAGGAATGAAATCATGTTGAATAAAAATGAAATCCCATGTTTAGGTTGTGAATCTTATTTTTTTGTTGAGGAATGTGATAATCATGTCATCCATGAGAAATCCATGTAAAAAAATTGATGATTGAAGATGTTTAACCATGTACATCCTCCTCGCATATTGTCCCTTAGACCTTTAATGCAAATTTCATATTTTCCTCCACCACCCGAAGATACATGGAATGTTTCCATTGGTTGTGTTACAACGGACTTAGTTTACAAAGTTACAAAATTCATAGGATAACTGAAAAAGTGCAAGCCTATCTTCAAAACTCGACAAAATATTCTAGGGAATATTCAAGTTACAAGTGCAAAGTGTAAAGAAAGTTCCACTTCCCAAAAAGGAATACATGTCTAAATATAGTTGGAACGGGGAAATGGATTGTTGGTGCACCATTGCACAAAAGGTTTAATGCAGTGAAAAATACAAATGTAACTTTGAAGCCTGATGGAGGACACACGCCAATTTTCTAGGCAAAGTCAATAGTTTAATGTTCAAGTCAATATTGAAATATTGCACCCATTTGAGAAATTGGTTAAAAATGTAAATAAGTCCCATCACTCTATCACTCTTAGGATTGAGACATGTGTCACCCTCTCCATAAATTCAAGAGGCGGGGTTTTAGGTCAAATTCAAAAACTCGTGTTCATTTGAAAGGTTATGGAAATGTCCAAAATGACTCCCTGGGCCTACAAAGGACCATATCAAGCCATGTGGATGGTTCACATTCAAGAGAAAGAAGCAAGTTGGATGGCTAGGATGTAATGCATTTATGGGTACTATGATTTAATGCATTTTTTACATGAATCAACGTAGAATTTTTAGAAGTTTTCAAACACTTTGAATTATTATCATTTCATACAAATATTTGAGTGCCCTATCTACGATAATTCACAAAGGAGTAAAGAAAAATTGACTGAAAGGTTTTGATATTGAGCTAGAAAATTCAAAATCAAAGGAGTAGTGGAGAATTTCAAAACACTTGCATGTAAAATGGGTAAGGCTTGTATTGCATTCCTATTTTTAATTTTTGACTTACAATTTGTAAGAGATTAAAGGGTGAAATTAGGGTATAGAAAATGAAACCACTACATTCCAAGTTTCATGTCACCTCTAAAATCACCAGTGATTTGGAAAAAATCATAGACAAAAATTTAGTGAATGTTGATTTGGACGACTTCTTACAAAGGCTCAATAGTCCAAATAAAAGTGAATTCATGATGGTGATTGGATAACTTCAATATTTCCCTAGCCGTTGATATCCCTCCCTTAGTACATTTTCCTGAGCTAGTGAGAATTTGTGCTATGAATTATGATCTGAAAAAAGGGAGGTCTTAGATGGAAGTTTTGATAGATTTTTGACTCTAACACCCAAAGCCTTTAGGGAAATACTAATATTACCATATATCACAACACCAGTAACCATAAGAATTAAATCCGATCTTAGGGATTTTGAGATAAAAAAATAAGGACTATGCCAGGGTCATAAACTCTAAATGGTTGTTGGCAGATAAAAAGGTTACCACTAGAATCCCCAAAAGATTGGTTAGGTCACAATTTGTGGAGGAAGTAGAAGACATAATTATGTTACTAAGCAGGATGGCTGGACTAGAAACAACTAATGAATTCAAAGAATGGATGTGCTCATACATCTAGATAATTTTGGAAAATAATGGAACTATTTGTTGGGAAACACTCATAGCTGAATCAATTCATGCACAAATTTTTACATTGGCTACAAGAATCAACATGGGTATCATTGATGATTTTTAATTTTATATGATGTCATACCTGATTTACACTATTACATGTCACAATATTTTCTTGGGCCTCCCACTACAAGGATGTTTCAAAGAATGTAAATTTCATGAGGTTTATCCCCAGTTGCATTTGAGTAATTGGAAAAGAAATGTGAGATTAGTAAATGATGCATTTTTTGCACCTATGATATGTTTATTCAAACCTGAGTGGGAGTAGTATAGAATATCTCAAAAAGTTAAGAATCTAATATTGAAATATGGTTGTTTCATTATCCAACATATATTAGAGCCAGTGCATTTGAGGGGTAACCATGAAAATTGCCTAGATATCTAGATGATAAGATGGCCTTATGTGAGCTTTTAAGGTAATTATCACCATTACACAACCTGATTGCAGGAAAGCATAAAATAAGTATTAAATTCCCCATCATGATTAGGAGATACTCATGCCCCTCCATTATAAATGCTAGATTAATGGAAGAGGAAGTGGAAAGATTTGGCATGGACAAATTTGAATCAAGGTCCAATTATGATATTAGATGGGTTGTTAACACTACCTTGGGAAGTTCATTTGAACATGAACCTCAATTTGAAGATTACTAGATGAACTATAGGGAGGAGGAAGAGGTTATAATTAGAGAATTTTCAAGAATGAAGCTTAGATAGATTATAGACTTCAAAATTGGTGTGGTGCCTCGGGGAATCGTAGATGATCAATAGATAGTGAGTCAATACTCTATTGACCACAAGATTGAAGGACAACTAATTGCTTCTATAGAATGGAATGTGAAAGATTCGTACTGTCCTTATGAATTAATTTCCAATGTAATGGAATGGACCTTGACTTGGTTGAAGGTAAAAGGTATGGATTTGTCCAACAAAACATAAAAGAACTGAATGAGTTTAGGGATTTGGGGATTTTAAAGGAATATCTTCCCCTTTCGAGAGAAGGAGTAGATAAGATAGATTCCTTAGGAGGGAAGGATCCTCAAATTCCCATTAAGAGACCTACTATAGGAATCATTTATTAGTGGACTACTGCTACCAGTGAAACTGGGACTTCCATGTCTGCTTTGAAGAAAAAGATAGAGGAAATGATTTTAAAGTCCATAAAGAATGCCCCTATCTCTTTTGTAGTACTAATATAAGCTAAAGGAATGGGTATGAATAAAAAAAATACCCCCACAACAGTATTGACAGGGGCATCTAGCTCAACCAATAAGATGAGGATTTTTTTTTCATAGGTGGACCCATGACCTATAGTATAAAGTGCAAAAGGAAGGGGAGGCCTTGAAATCAAATGTTTTGAGAGAAATTAAAAGAAAGTTAAAGTAACATTTCCTTTGGAGAGAGATGTAGGTGGATCAGTAGAAGGAAGTAGCCACCATGTAAGGAAGAAAAAAAGGAGAGAAATTTAGGTGATTGATCCTTCTGCTCTAACTTAGGAACAAAAGAGAGTAGTTACTTCCTAATCTCATCAACTAGCACCATCAAAAGATAGAAGAAAAATTCAAGTGGATCCATTAGTACAACCATATTTTTTCAGCTTCAGTATTGTTTCTAGGGGGAATAGTAAAATATTTTATTCAAGAACATGTGACTCATGGTACACCCATGTCTAACCAGCCTAATAGTTTGGTGACACAAAAGGGGCCATAAGAATCAGGTGCAACACAATTTAAAGGTATGGGTTTGTCTCATTCTAGTCAAACACATGAACATATAATACATCTAGTTGAAATGATGAACATAGATGTATTGGGGGAGGTGCCTATACCCAAACCTTTTGATGTTTCAGTTGAATATACGGTAGAAGGTACAAGTATTCCTCAATTGGATGAAAAAATGAAGGAAACTTACTAGTTATTAGCTAGTGAAACAAAATTCCTAGTGCAATACGTCCTTAATAAAATCTCAACAATATAAATAATAGATGTATGAAGGATTCAAGGAATTGCAAGTGGAGTACCTGTGGAGAACATTGTTTCAACTAAGGAGCGCCATCAAAAGGAAGAAAAAATTATTAAAGGAAATGAGCCACCTCATGCTACAACAAATGCTAAGGAAATGGTGATGGAGACCACAAAATATGTCACTAAAACAATGGAGATAAGTGATAATCAAAACATGCATGATAGTGATAAAGATAAAAAACTAGTTACTAGATTTCAGACCAAAAAACAACACACAAAAAAATTGGTGGAGAAAAAGGTTGTTAGTATACCATCTCAAGAAAATGTCTCTAGTGAATGTCAACCTCTGAAAGATGTAGATAATGGAAAAAGGGAAGAATTATCCAAGATATAAATTCCAACCAAGGAAACCCCAAAAGAGACTGCAAAAGTGACTGCTACTCCAAATGAGGATAAAGACAAGGGAAAGGTAACAATTGATAGTATGACCCAAGAAACAACTAGCCAATCCCAAACTTAGGGTAGAAAGAAGAAGCACCTGGAAATAATAACAATGCAGGATGAGTCTAAAGATCCAACATTGGGGGTGGACAAGGTACAACAAGAAATAACATTAGTACAAGACCCCCAAAAAACATACAAACAATTGATAGTTTTTTCTGAGGCATCCCAACTTGCATCACAAGAAGCAAAAGTGGAACATACTCTCACAACTAGCTGGTTGGGGGGACTGATTTCAGATGTAGAAGAGGACTATGCCACAAAAAAAGTCATAGACATCACATATTTAGCTTTCCCAAAGCCCAAAAAGGACATAAAAAGGGAAAGAGTTATCACTAAGACCTATGTGGACCAATGTGGATTTAGAACCTTGGAGATTGCCACTCCCCACCAAGGCAAATCAAGGGATGACATTACTCCTAGTGATTATGATATAAGATAAATCTCATTGGGGAAACCTTCCAGGGAAATACTAAAGAAAGAAGTTACACTGGTATTCAAAGGTTTGATGTAAAAAGTTGATGAAGATAAAAATATCAAAAAACAATTAAAAGAATAGATAAAAAACACTATCTTCATGCTTACAAATATTGGTAGGGCCATCAAAGGAAGGTCATGAGTTGGATAACACTATTACTCCTAAAATTTTGGACAAAATAGAAAAGGCAAGTGATAAAGTTGAATCAGTGGATAAATGGATGGAGGATCTATCTCAGAAAGGGAGAATAATAATTGAGAAAGCAACAAAAAGGTATGCAGAGCTAACCAATATGCTCAATGATGTGAATGATTTAAAATAACAATGTGAAAATGAATTATAATGTTGGGAGGGGATCCTCACCAAGTTGAACACCATAAATCAACTTAATGAAGAAACACTTGAAAAGGAAGGAATATTGTTACCTGAAGAAAAGGGGATGTAGTATGTAATAGATGACTTAGCTGAAGTAAGGGTGGAAGTTATAAACCAGGTTAAAGAAAAAATGGATATGGAGAGAGACTATATATGAAGAGTTACTGACATTATAGATATTAGACTAAAAGAAGTGGTATTTGATGAACACAAGACAACATATGGAGACTTGGAGGTTGATGTTCTGAGCCAATATTTTCCCCAATACATCAAGGATGAACACTACTCTTATGAGATTATCAAAAGGATCATCAATGTGGAGAACAATATTGTTGAGTTATCTAAGAAGATGAAATAATATAAGCACTAGATGGACCAATGTGCGATGGTGATGAACATGCATAATTTGATATTCAAACACCATGCAGGACCTGATGTAGAAGAGGTGATCCAATTGTTCTAAATATTTGAAGTTTACAAGGACATGTAGCCAAAGTAGAAAGAAGATGATGAAGAGAAAGATGATGATCATGTTGGATTGTGACCAATCTTAGGCTTGTTTTTTCCAAAAAAATGTATTTTTCAATTATTACTCTCACTCGTAATAGTTACATATTATTTAAAATTGTGGTTTCAAATCATGTATGTATTGTTGAACAATGCAAGTAGGATTTCATTTTGTTTTAATTAAATCTTATGTCTATTTTAACATGAAATTCATTGTAACATTTTACATATTTTGCATTATGAAAAAAGGAAAGTAGAATGGGGTTCTATTAGGTTCCCCAACCCAGAAAATATTTCACATACATTCCATATATTATATTTGGCAGAAACGAAGAGAAAGTACCTAATCTTCTACTGATACAAAATCCTCTCTACAAAGAGGAATTTTCTTCAAAATCCTATTCTTTCTAGGAAAAAATCCTCTGTTCCAACTGTCATTTGCACAAACACAATGCCCCTGCTAAAGTACGAGACATGCCCAAAGATATAAGCTCCTCAATACTTGGCACATGACCATCTAGAAAACCTTACGATTATGATCTCCTCTCATAAGAGGAAAGCCAATCAATAAGGTTAAGACCACCTTTATGAAAATCCTTCTTCCCTAATGCTTTGAAGGTTGAAGATAGATTGGAATTCTATGAAAAAGCTGGAAGTGCAACTACAACTATTTTTGGAATAGATCGAGTAGGAATTTTGGAACTAGACTCACCCTTACATTTCTTCATGAAGATTGCCTATGTCCATGGAGGTTGTGAATAAATATTCCCTATTGGTTTCTTTTCAAGAATTGAAACACGTTACTCCAATTCAATCATCTTGTGAAAGAGAGTAGGTATAGTATCTATTGAAATACCTTCATCAAGCACTTAAGACTTTGAGGGAATCTCCTTTATAGTGTGTACCTAACCAAAAATGAAAGGGCATGTGCTATCAGATGCGCCTTCCACAGTAGCCTTGCTCTGGAGCAAAAACTGTTTTAACACCTCAGGATTTTTTTGGTGCTCTAACCTGAAGAGTGAAAATACATCATTTAGAAGGTAGAGAATAAAGGGCTGATCTCGATCAATCTTCATATCAATACAAATTGAATAGACTGAGTTGTTAATGGCCCACTTTAGTCTTCAGGATCTAAAATCCCAAATAGCATCCTCACAAACGCTTCATCTGATCTTGATAAATCAAAAAATGAGTGCAAGTATTCAAAAGATATGTCTTTAAAGATAGATGCTAATGATTTTCCTGCCATATTGAAAAAAAATCTCACCGATCCTCTTGAAATCAAGAGCAAATATGTGAATTTTTAATGTAAACAATGTGAATTTATAGGAAATATGAGGATAACAAGTTTAACTAAGTGAAATCATGGTGAGGTGACTCTAGATATTATTTTTGATACCCACATGAAGAAAATAAAATTGAAAAAGACTAATATCATTCAAAAAAGGGAGACATTGGCCTAATACGACTTGATCCATTTGGTAACACTCAGCTCAGAAAGATATGTTAATGAGCGCGTGCGTGTGTGTGTTTTGAAGAATATTCTCAAAAGGCAGGTATGATTAAACATTAAATCAAGATATCTGGAGGGGCTAAAAAATAATTGAAAAGTATCTCAATTTAAATAGAAATAACTGATTAAAAAAATCATACCAAAATAGATAACATGACATCCTAGTCATTCTAGGAGAATGGAAAAATGAAAATCATTTGTAATCCCTCCACATGGCACCACGAAAGAAAATTATTTTCAAAGGTAATAACAAGTCGATCAAATTATGTGCCAAAAGGATGAATATTATCTTGAGATATTTGTAAAGTTTTCTTGTGAGATTTATATAATCAAATTAGTCATGCTTTAATATCCCATTCATAAATCAAAATTATAACTTACAATAGTTAAATCCTACTGAATCACCCATTTTTTCCCTTCTTATAACCATTTGCCAAGGGATTTTATTATATTTACCCTCCCTTTTCATAAATATGTAGGAATAAACTAAGATTTACATTTTCTAAGGTAAACTAAGTCCTATTTTGAAAGACATATGCATTATTTAGTGTGACAACTTGTGAGAGTTAAGTAATGATTGCAGTGACCGTGTCTATTCAAGACTATCCTTCATATTCCCAAGAAAGAGCTTAGAGGCTGTAATTTAATCCATCTTTCTCACAATTACAAGTTACATAATGGGTCCTCTCACCCTGGTTAAAGGAAGAACCTAAAGTAGTAGAGAAGGTCATCCCCTTTGTGGGTGTAACCTAATCTCTCCCAAGTCAAGTCCCAAAGAGTTTTTCAGATATGTCCCTAGTTACAAATGACTTAATATTTGGTTTTTCTTTCTCTAAGCATTCAATTCCATTTGGCTATGTTTCTTAGCTCTCAAGGTGGTGTAGAATTTGGTACGAACAATATATTCTAGATTGATTTTTTTATTCTTACCTGAGACTTTTTCATCTTCTTGCTTTCTGTGTCTTCCATCTCTCTATTCCATCTTCTTCTTCTTTCCTTTTCTCTCAAAAATTCCACTAGTCTTGTGTATCTTCATCATTTAAGATCTCTTAAGAGCTTATCTTTAAATTGATTTCATTTCATCATGAATTATACCTACACATACATAGTAAAAATAAACATTAGGTGTATAATATGAAGAATTTTTATCCTCCACCACTTCCTTTTTCTCATCAAGATTATTGATACTATTTTTCAAAACAATGGAAAATATACTTTTGAAGGATTTGTTGTTGAATTTTGTGTTTCTTATTATTCTTATAATAAAGTATCAATTATGGAATGAAAGGATTGGTCAGGTGAAATTTAAAAATCTATTTGAAATTTCCTGTGTTAACATTTTTTAGGTCTTCCTATGTTGAAATCTCACCATGGATCTTGTGAAAGTTTCCTTCATGATAAGCAACATGAAGAACTATTTCACAAACATCGTGAATCTAATTATTCTAACTTTCTTGAGTTAATCCATAGTGATGTAAGAGGTACTTTGTAATTTCCTTCTCTTGGTGTAGCCTTTTATGTTGTTAGTTTCATTGATGAATTTTCAAAGATGACTCAATGTTATTTCATTAAGAAAAAGTTTGATGTTACATCTAAGTTTTAAGAGTTTAAAGCCTTGGTTAAAAACATGGATAATTTGAAAAAATAAAAGAATCATAAATGATAACAGAGGTGAGTATTATAATTAAATTTTGATGATTTTTTGTGTATATTATGGAATTTACGAATATTTAACAACTCCATATTCCCCACAAAAAAATGGCATAGATGAAAGGAAGAATATGAAAATCATAGAAATGTTTAGGACCATGCCTCATGCATCCAAAGTGCCTAAGTTCCTATGGGATGAAGCCATGATTTTTTTTTTCACATTTTAAATATAATTCCTACTAAATATTTACATCAAACTACACATCATGAAATTTGGACCAAAACAATAACTGATATATCTCATTTAAAGATATTTGGTAGTCCTGCTTCCCTTCTCATTCCTAAAGTTAAAAGATAAAAACTTGATCCTGCCTCTTATTATTGCATCCTTGTTAGATATGGTATTAAAAAAATGATTAAGAGTATATGATCCAGTCAAGAGTTTGATCATAGAAAATAGTAATGTGCATGTTTTAGAAAAACCATTTTGTGAAACCTCCTCTCTTTCTTCCTCTACGTTTCCTGAGTCTGAATCTCTTCATTTTGATAACCCTTCTTCAAAAAATATAGAAACTAATTTATAAGATGTTGATCACCCTTATTATGATATTATGGATGTTGATATTGAGTTGGAGCCTTCTAAATCTATGTCTTAATATAGAATTCATAAATGGGCTCAAAATTTTATTTATAATTCTCATCCTAGTAAGTTGAGAAAGATACCCAGATTCAACATACTTATCATGCCTTGTCAAATTTGTATGATATTGAACCTCAATATTTTAAAGAAGCTAGTATAAATGAAATATGGATTAATGCTATGAAAGATAAATGAAATTATCTTATAAAGAACAATACTTGAGAATTAGTTCCTCTTCCTTCTAAAATAAGTATTGTAGGATCTAGATGGTTATAAAAAATGAAATATAACTCTACTGGTAAGATTGAAAAATTCAAGTCTAGATTAGTTGCTAAAGTGTTTAATTAGAAACTTGGTTTGGATTATGTTGAAACCTTTTCTTTTATTACAAAATTGAGAATTGTTATAATTATTCTTTCTCTAGCTTCTCAACATAGATGGGAGATTCACCGAATGGATGTGAAAAATGTGAATTTAAATTGTGATTTAAAAGAAGAAATTTACATGCATCAACCTAAAGGGTTTGAAAAACCTAGTAACAAATTACATGTATGTAAGATTAAGAAATATTTGTATGGTCTTAAATAATATCCTAGAGCTTGGTATCCTAAAATAAATAACTTCTTTCAAGAATTGTTCTACTGATAATGATTTATTTGTAAAATTTGAAAACAATCATATTATTATTATTATTTGGTATGTTGGTGATCTCTTAATTACAGGTAGTCATAAGAATCTAATTCTTAGAATCGAACAAAAGTTAAAAAAATGTTTAGAAATGACTAATTTAGGACTTTTAAATAATTTGTTAGGGATGGTTATTTGTCAAAATCACAAATCTATTGTTTTATCTCAAGCACAGTATGCTATTAACCTTATTAAAATATTTAATATGATTCATTGTAATATTTTATCTATTCCTATATAATTTGGAATTAAATTGGATCCAAAACTTGTGTGTGATAAATTTAATCCTAATTTATGTAGATAGTTTGTTAGTAGCTTTATTTATTTAACTATCACTAGGCCTAATATATCCTATGTAGTTGGAATTGTTTCTATATTTATTCATGATTCTTATGAGGACCATTGGAAAATGGTAAAAATTATTATAAGGTATATCATTGGTAAAATAAATTAGGGTTTGTATTATTATTATTGTGATGATGCAATTTTATTTAGTTATTTTGATTCTGACCATACAACCAATATTGTGGATAGAAATTTTAATTTTGGATATCTTTTCATGTTGGGTGTAGGTGCAATCACTTAGAGTAGCAAGAAACAACCAATGATATCTAGCTCTTCTACTAAAGAAAATTTTATAACTGTCATGGAAAAAAAGGAAGTTATGTCGCTAAAGATACTATTGGATGAAATTCATATGGGTGTAAAAGGAACACTCCTTCTATGTGACAACAATTTCATTCAGGAGAAAGTTTTGAATGGTGATATAAAAATCAAATTTTCGTTCTATTGAATATCAGATTGCAAAAAATTTTACAAAACCATTGTGTTACAAAGTTCTTTAAATTTTGTGCTATGTTGGAAAATTTAGATTTGGTACAAATGATCATGTGAATGAATTTGATCTTCACCTCTGAATCATATGAGATATGACCTTTCAAAGTTTCCCTTAAGGAGAAAATAAGAATGAAAAGAGGTGAAAAATTAAAAATGACACCTCTTAACAACCTTCTTTGCAATGACACCTCTTATTGTCCTGATTGTGTAATTTATAAAACTCCCTTTACTATTTCCAATTTGTTTAAGTAAATTTTCAGTATGCGAGTTTACTTATAATAGCTAACGAAGCATTAGATATGATATTATTTTAACTCTATAATCTTATGTAATAATTCATAGGAAATCATTTTATCTTGAGAATATTTATTGTTCCAATGCACTATGGTTTTTTATAAAACCCATGGAACGCTTTGTTTGTAACATGACCTCTTGAAGTTTGTAGAACACTAAGCAGTATACTACGGATTTTCTAAAACCCATGGAAAACTTGTATTTAGTTTTGGGGCTTATTTAATTTTGTGGATTACTAAAATAGTGAGCCATGACATTGAAGTAGTATATAACAGAGTTGCAAATCCTTAGAAAAACTATTTGTTTCATGCTAGCCTAAATCACTTGAATAATTTATGTAATGTAATTCCTTTTGAACAAAAAGGTGACTTGGCATGTGTTATTTGGAATAAAATTTGTATATTTACATGCTAGCATAAATATTCATGTGATAATTTATGGATTGTAAGTACTTTTATATAAAAAAGAAATTTTGCATGTTTACCTACTTAACATTAAGGGGGGTGTTGCAATTGTAATATTAAGTAGAAAACAGACTTAATAGAAAAGGTGTCGAAGACTAACAGTCAAGAATTATGAATTAAATTTAAAATATAAGTATGAATTGAGTTAGATTTAAGAGTGGCCCAAATTAGTCACCATACTTGTATAAAACAAGATGATCTTATTAGAGATCGATGATGAAAAATGATATAACAATCTGCGAGTAAGAAGTGTGAGACGTTTAGAAGATCCATAAAAGTGTAAAAACTATGGATCCTATGAAATAGTGGAAGTACTGGGTAAAAAATATATTCTCAATAAAGATAAGTGATTTTCAGTGGGTTTTTAATGTCTCATGGTTTTCCCACTCATATCTTGTGTTCTTATATTGTGTTGTGTTCATTTTCTTTCATGTTCATGTATGCAATCTAATATCTAATTCATATTGTGATATAATTCATATTAATTTTCCTTTTAATCACAACTTATAATATTTGGCTTGTTTATTTTTTGGATATATAAATTTGTAGTATTATCTATCCCCACTTTTTCAGTCTTGACAGGTTTTAGTGATAGGTTTTTCCGAATTCTAGTAGCACATACTAAGTTATAGGATACTATCAATTACAAAATGAACAATATTATTGCAAATTTTCATACTTTTAGAAAGTAAACTAATTACACTTCTTTCTTAGTTTACATTTTCTTTACCAGTACCAAATAAGGAAGTGGAACCTAGGGAATATGCAATACAATGATTTACCTAGAACAATGTGTCACTCATGGCTAGTTTCTATTGGGTTTGTGACCATATTTAGTGACACTTATTTGTGAAGAAACATCAACGGTTGGAAGGAAAATCCAATAGCTCTCACATTACTCTTCCCTTGGCAACATGAAGCTTAAATCATTAGTATGGTGCTAGGATGCCTAAATCCTTAGTATGGTGATAATGCACTTAAATCCTCAATTCTCTTCCAACCATCTCCAAGGAAACAAACATACATGAACAATTCAATATCTTCTCTCATGGTATTTAGGTGTATCCTATCCTTGATTCACTTATTTTTTCATATGCATTTCTATTCCCATATTCACTAAGTTAAAGTTTAATATCATTTATCATGAGCATTTATTACACTTGTCTTCATTTTCAGGTTCTCCCTTATCAAAAAAAAAGGTAACACACAAGTGGAACAAGGAGCAATATCAAGCACAAGAGGCTTAGGAAAAGGTAATATTCAAGGAAAAAGTGTAGACATCATTTATACTACACACATAAGGTCACCCTTAGGGTTATCATACCCTCTTAGATTCCACAATACACTTTCTATAATCTCTATTTGACATATTATCGTCTACAATATTCATTTGGCACGTTATCGGTTATAACTCGCTTTGGCTCTCTACGAGGTACACTCTTCATTTCTACTTTCTACTATCGAATATTCACTCACCTATATAAAGTGGGGGAAAATTTAGACACGAAATAATGCACTTTATATTTACATCACACCTCTAAGTATGTTATTATATGTATGATTCCTAAGCAAGAAAACTAGACATTAACAACACTTGTTTTGATTTTAAATTTCTTTATCCTTTTTACACTGGGTAAGTGCACCAAGTTGGGGGACTAAAAAGAGGGAAAATTTTCTATTTAAATAAAAATGTGAGAGATTTTTATGAAAGTGTGATCGTGTAATGATTATTAGGTTTGGTAATTACCAGGCCTAAAACACAAGCGCATTATAACGCGCTCACATTTCTATTTTAATTTATTATCTCTTCTAATTTAAATTTATTTTAGTAAATATAAGAAATCAGGGTCACTCTTTACCTTATGAAACTAGTCTCACAGCTCCATCAGTCATTTTTTAGAAGATATTTTTTCATATTCTACCTATGGTCATTACATAGGTATTTTTTTAGGATTTCAGCATTCAGCCTACAATTTTTAGAATTTCAATTATACAATCAATGTCTATTTTAGGAAAGAATATAGTCATTGTTTAGGTATTGGGAATTTTTGGATTGCTTATTGACATATGTAGTAGCTTTAAATGTGTCAAAAATATATTTTATAAGCCTCACAACTCCCAAAGGTAGCAACAATTTCTCGAATATATGGATTCATGAAATTCCTTATAGCACATAATAAATCAAAACACATATGTAAGTTTTTATCGATTTAGATAATCAAGGGAATGGTCATCACAAGGTATTTTAATGATTTCAAAACATCATGAAGAAAATGGGCACAATCAGAAAATAATGAGTTCTGTGAAAGATCTGAAACATCAAGAGCTTCATTGAGATACAAATCATCAAGGGAATGGTCATCAAGAAGATGATAAGATAAGTTCACCATGAGTGATGGTGGAAATCATCTCAGGCTAAAAATTAATGCATATTTTATGAGAGTGTTTATAAATACTTATTCAATGTTTGTTAATGAACTCACATCTTGTAAGTCAGGGAGGTCGAATTTATAGTGTTTTGATAGAGTGTAGAGGTTAAGAAAATGTAACTCGTCATCAAACATTCCTCCAAGTTTGATTTAGTGATCAGTCCTTCTATAAGGAGAAGGAAACCTATCTCCATGAGGAGTAATTGAGAAAGAGGGATTCTAGATATCATAAGCATGCTTCCACTCAGGTGAAATCTTCGGTAAGGAGGTGAATTATGAGATTAATAAGAGATCATCATGTTCAAAGGTGAAAATTGAGGATCAAGGAGTGAATTAATGATCATCATATCTAGAATCTACCATTATGTCAAAATATATTTGAGAAACAAATAAAAATGAGCTAGTGAGGCTACTGAGGTATCCAAGACCATCATGTGTGAAGGAGAAAGAAGTCACCTATTCTCATGAGAGGAATATAAGAAAGAATTGTTTGGGCATCCTAAATTTGATTCCATTCAAGGAGGATTTTGAAGCCTAGAAAGGTAAGAGGATGATTTTCATATGGAGATGATGTCATGTGAATTGACTAACCCAAAAATGCAAAACTTAAACCATGAAAACTAATCCACAATCTGAAATCTTTCTCTGAAGTCTTCTTGAATCCCTCTCAAGGAAAAACTACCTCTTGTGTCATGATCAACTTGTTCCTGAAGGTATTACTAATTGATTGGGTGAACATGTATAAGTTTGTAAAAAGGTTATAAAATTTCCATTATTCCATTCATTGATGTGGAGTAAAAGACTAATTCTTTGACAAGCCTAGAAATGCCAATTTTGGTCATTTCGGAGCTTGTGCGAATCCTACGAGAGGGTTATGAAAAGGTATCAAGTATCAAAAGGTGGTATTGAAATACTTGAAGGTGTTGGAAGTAGTTTAGGAAGATTTAGGAAATTTTTTATCATTTAGGGATAGTTTTTTCAACAATGGGATTTTAGGTGCAAGGAATGAGTAGTCAAATTGTAAACCTTGACTTCTTGGCCTATTCTAGGAGCTCTGTAAGGATTTATGAGGAAAAAAACTAGGCACCTGAAATCTTGAATAATCCTTTACATTGTGGGAGCATCCATTTTGATCCAAGGCCACCAAAGGTGATGCTAGAAATTATCTCATACTATCAAGAAATACATACCTCCAAAGAGTGTTTCTAAATAATTAATTAATGTCTGGTAATGATCTCAATACATTTTGGATGTCAAGAACATGTGATTAACCTTCAAGTTCTAATTCCACATGGATAAAATTGATCAAAATGGTGTTCTCCGCATCCACCTTTCAACCTTACATCAAGCTTTCAACACACCCATAGAACTTATTCAAGCACACCTTAGATCTCCATTACTCCTTTATCCATCATATTTTTATATTTTCAACGTTTAGATTTCTAAGACTCCTTGTTTTCTCAAGCTCTAAACAGTCCTCTCAACTTTGTTTTTCACTTTCACCTTAAATTTTAATCAATCGTATTTTCACTCATCTCACTTTTCTTACCCCTCTCCTAATTTCTAATGCAAATCATTCAAATCTTCCTCTTTCACTTAATTCTTTTCATACAAACTCTTACTCTCTTTAGACTTCTTCATTGCACTGTGCAGGATAGTCACATTAGGTCTTCTTGATTAAATTTGTATAAGGATTTTCCCCTGTTACTCAAGGATTCAAAACATTCTAAAACTACTCCCTCAATGATAGATACAACTTCCTTATGAGTTTCTTTCCTCTAGATAACTATTTCTCAAGGTTTGTCTTGAAAGTCATAAGAAATAAGCTTGATTATACATTTCTTCCTTTACCTACTAACAACTAAATACTATATCCTTATGCCCTGATTTTATGAGTCCTTAATGATCTTATGCCTTCTTCCAACTTATCAAAGAATCCACCAACTTCAAACACATGGGATAAAGAATATTTTTCTAAAATTACATCCTTCCTAGCCCTCAAACTAGGCATAAATTGTATTTACAAATTCCTCTTCTTTTATTCTTATTCCAACATGTACTAGGGATTTTAAAACTCTTGGTCTTATTATTACCTTCCTACACACTTATCAAAGATTATACTAGTCATACATATTAAATTTTAAAATGAATATTATACTCTAGTCCCTTAAGACTCGGAACACACAATTAGTATTGTGAACACAAATTTAATTTAAGAAATCCTCCATTAGATGGCTTACTACCTTTTTTTGAATTTTTCAAGACCAAGTCCTCATGATCAATGCCCCAACATATAATCAATACTACTAAACTTCTAAAACATGGCATAGTGTTGTCTGAGTAAGTATTTCTATCTATTTTCCATTCCTTGGACACTGTGAGGGTTCCATGAATCCTTGAACATAATATTATATAAGAAGAAAATACAAATAAAAATATTTGGATGTGAAAATGATTTGGAAAATAGTCTCTAACCTCAAACTATGATATCTTGGTTTGAGAGGATTGTCCAACTTAACACCTAAGCTTGTAACATACCTAGTGCTAGTCCAAATATTCAAATTATACATTTGGAGGGAAACTCCCTATTCTTTCCTATGGAGTCCAAATGGACTAGTACAAGCTATGACCATCTCAAGTGGACCTAAGACACCTCTAGTCACCTAAGAAATCAAAAATTTATTATTATCAAGATGCTCCTACATCAATAGAGGAAGATTGCACAGTGCCTAAGAAGCCTTTTTTTCAATTAAGGGCTTAGTTGTCATGCTTCAAAGTTTTCAATTTCCATGCTAGTTATTATGGCCATTTTGGAGCTAATAGAACACCCTCAGGGAGAGTTTAGGAAATATATTAAGCATCAAGAGGTGATGTTGGGGAATATTGGAATTGTTGAAGGTAATTTAGGAAGATTTAGGAAACTTTTGATCATCAAAGGACTATATGCTCAAACACGAGTTTTCTAGGTGCAAGGAACAAACACTCTAATGTTGAAAATTTCCTTCTCTGGAAGATTCTAGGAGCTCTTTAAGGAGTTACGAGGAAAACAAATAATTATTGAAAAACTACATGAATCCTCTACATTTCGGAGACATCAATTTATCTCTAGGGATTGAAGGTGTCATGAAGAATTTCAAAACATAGAAGCTGACCCTTTTGGTTCCAAAACAAAAATTCACCAATGCAGCACTTCATGACACCAAAATAGGGAACTACCAATCAACCTTCATGTTTATTGATGATTGACACCTAATGGTTACTCATATGCCACATGTACACCCTTTATCATCAATGCAACTTGACATCAATGACGACACCAATGACATTATGTCTAACACATGTGTTTTGATTTGTTATGTATTATAAGACATTTCATGAGTGCATATATTTGAGTAGTTGTGGTTTCCTTTGAGAGTTATTAGGTTTGTAAAATCTAATTTTAACACATCTAACACTCCTACAATGCTAGTAAACAATCCAAAAGGCCCCAAAACAAAAACAATGACTATATTCATTTCTAAAATAGAAATCGATTGTCGAATTCAAATGCTAAAATATTTACTCTGAATTCTAAAATATTGAAAATTACCTATGTAATAACCATATTAGATTATTAAAAACCATCTCCTAAATTGTGACTCATGGAGCTATGAGACTAGTTCCATTAGCTATAAAGTTACCCTAGTTTTTTATATTTACTAAAATAAATTTAAAGTAGAAAAAATAATAAAATATAAATAATAATAAATGAAAATATTATACTTAAACATTAGCGCACTCACGTTCCATTCCATTATGCCCCCAAACCAAGAATTTATAGGCTTAGAATTGCTTTGGTTTCCTAAACCTGCGCCTTGGACTCCCAACAACAAAAAAAACCTACGTGTTTTTGACAAACTATGAAAAAAATCACCCCCCACCATGATAAATCCTATACAAACATTTTCTATCTTTCTTAAAAATTTGCCTACAATGTCAAGAAAACTATCTTCTTTCTAAATATATACTTTTAATATTTTTCTAACTATTCTAAGGTTTCCATTTATATTTATTTATATTTATTTCAAGTTATTTATTTTATTCCTTTATTTTAAGGGATTGTAAAAGCTTATATTTTGTCATGTATCTTTTGATTCAGTCATCCAAATTGAATAAAACATATACAGTCAGAAAATAGGACTAATTCTACACATTTTTAAAAATGATCTAAATTTCAATATTTTTTGAGGTAGTTAGGGGGGGGCACGATTGGATATCCCTTATTTTTCAAAATTTAAAATATTTTTACTTGAAAAATAATAAAAAGTTAAATTCTCACTAAAAAATATAAAAAAATTCTATCACAAACTAGATGTTCCTATCTATCTTTCTACTAAAGGTTTTTCAAAAATATTAAATCATGCTAAAAAAAATGGGGGGCAGGGGCATGAGCGACTATCTACTATGTTTTTTTAAAAAAATGGAGCACCTATTGGTATTTTAGTTCTTTAACCCACTTACACTTAACAAAATTTTCAAAACAAATTAGTAGCTTAGAAATTAGACTCAAAATTTTACGATTCATGTTCTTATAAGATCTTCCAATTCTGAGTGTAACTATTTAAAATAACTCGTAGAAGTTGAAGATTTTTATTTTTCAAAAAAAGTGTCCACTTAAGACACCCCTTTGGCCTCCCAACTTGGTGCCCTTACTCTACTTAGATCATTTACTTTTCTAGAATGACTATTTTACTTTTGGACATTGGACATCATGTGATTTAGTTCAATATTTCCCTTTCTATCCTCTGAGCATTTTAGACAATACTTACCATTAGGGAAAGAAGAACCAGAGCAATACTATTCCCTTTGGGGACTTCTATCCTTTTCAATCCTTTTCTAAAATTTTAAACACCACATCGACTATTATCTTTTCCAAATTACTACTTATTACTTTGGGTCACCTGTTTTAGTTATTAATGATGAAATTCAAATAAGGAAACACACACACACACACGCACACACACACACACACACACACACACACACACACACACACACACACACAAACACACACACACACACACACGCACACACATGAATTACTCACCATTATTAGGGGATGAGAAATTTGGACTATTACTTCCTATCTACTACTTGGGAAAAGAGAAACATTCAAGCATTGCATTTGGGATGCATCATTCACAGGATAGGAGGGTTTATTTCTAAAATTTATCTCACATATTCCTCTTAGGAAAAAGTACTTGTAGTCTTCTATCTTTGTGCGACTCACAAAAGGAAAACCTACCTTTAAAGAAAATTATTCTATCACACACACACACACACACACACACACACACACACACACACAGAGAGAGAGAGAGAGAGAGAGAGAGAGAGAGAGAGAGAAACTACATAGTCTGAAATGTAGTGCAATGATTGGTGGTAATTACATTAGGGTGACCTTCAAGGTCAGTATGAATCAAGCATGTGCATTTTTGTTTCATCTAATGTTTTCTTGATCCTTGTGTATGTATCTAGGGGTTGTTTTGAAGGTTCAAGTGTGAGATTGAAAACCTACAGTGAAGACAAAGAAACAAAGAGTGAAAGGAAGATAACAAGTTCAAACCTTGGAAAGATGAGATATGAAGTTATTGTTATGACAATAGTGTCTATTTCAGACATTGGCGCCTGGGGAGTTCCTATCCTCCTTTAGACAATTCTTTCTAGAAGTCTTGCAGATCTTAATTTCCCATATGAAGCATAATCGACCCAGATCTAGCACATTCTACCTAGTTTCCAACCCAAAATCAATCTACGAACTCAAATACAAACTAATTCACTCTTAAATCTCTATTGTTCATGCTTGATTTTTTATTTCCTGGTATATCTTGATTATTACTGTTATGTTTCTTTGATATCAATCCTATTATAAGATTTAAATTTTGTTAAGTTACAAAAAAACGTAGATAAAATTAGTTTGTAAATCTATGAACATAGGTAAACAATACTAGTTGGGAAAATATTGACCAAACTCATAGTCATAGTGGGTAATAAGTATGTAATGTAAGTCTATGAACCCAATCTGATAATCCTCATTGGGAAACATATTGAACAAGTGAAAAAATATATGGGTAAGATGATGATGAGAAGGTATCAGTTAATAAAAGGTGTCAACTAAACTAATACGGCTACTAGATTATAAGGGGTAGATGATATTGTAAGACTAAATTTTTTGTAAAAAATGTAGGATCATAAAGTGATGTAAACTACTAGTTTTGAGAGTAGGTCTGAACCTAAGAAATCATCCTATAAAAAAATATAATAGAGGATATAAGTGATCATCTAGGAAACTAGGGTTCAATAAACTAATAAATATAAAGAGTTAGTATTAAATAATGGTATAAGTAACCAGATAGGAGACTAGGGATCATGTAATTGATGACCTTGTAAAAAATAATATGAAAAAGAGTGTAAGGGATTAGATGGGGGAATAACAATCATATAACTAGAATACCTATAAATGTAAAGGGTGATAAAGTAATGAAAAATGTGTAAGTATATAATTCCATAATAATAAATGTAATATGTTATTATCATTTTAGGATATAAAATGTAATATAAAACATGATAAATGAAAAATCGTGACAAACATATCTAATTAAGTAAAAAAAAAGTTATGTACATGAAGGTCGATAGATGGTTTGGAATGTTAAGAATAGATAATAGAGAAATATGTGATAAGAAGAGAGTGTAAGTAGTTATGACACGTGAGGTGGCATGCATATGTAAATGCAAGAGGACAACACCCTTAGTGGCGTAAGATCTCAAAATGTTAGGTGCTTATTTTTTAAGATTTCTTAGAGTTGATGTTTTTTGGATTCAATGATTATAAATTTTTTAGTTGGAATATAATATGGTGGGAAATGTAAGGCATTGTAGGATTCCCCCAAGATGGAAGCTAAGTGATAATATGCTTATATGGTGATTGAAAGGTAAGAAGATGATACATTAGGAAATGATTGATATTATTTGCAAGAGAATATAAGCATCAAGCAATTCCCCGTAGTATAAAATGAGGGAAAGAGATGAATCAATAAATGTCTCGAAATATAAAATATGAGAATTATGGGAAGTGATAGATAGCCCCATGGGTGATGAAATAGGAGGATGGGCATCAAGAGATGTTTAAAAAGTGTTAAAATTGAAGGTAATGGATCAATACAATTGGTGTCAAGTTTTACATACATGTGTTTTTATTATCATGGCGATTTAATGTAGAAATATAAATAAAATAAGAGATTGAATAATTGTTATTTTATAGGATGAAGATGATTCCTCAATATAAGACTTCTAAATAGCTTTGTCCATGATAAAAAAATTATGTTAATTGACATATTTTTCTAATACATGATGATTTAAGATAGAATTAGTTTTCATGGAATTAGGGTGGCCAATGGTGTTAGATTTGATTGTAAAATGAGAAGGAAATGTTAGAAATATTGGTTAAGGATAGTTAATTATGTCATACATAATGTTGGGTTTTAGATTTTCACTTGGAATGAAACCATAGTCAGGGGACAAGCAACTCCCTTCTATTTAATGGGAGAGGTTCCCTTATTGAAAGAAGGGGCAAAACCTATGCACAAATGCAAATTATTTCATTCACTGGTGGTTTCCTGATATCCTGAAATGTGTTTTAAGCCTGGAAAGTTATCAATACATGAGGATAGAAGAATTTAAAGAGAGAAGGGAGGCAGAAGAAGAAAATACTTTCAGGGAAAAGAGATGGTAGATAAATCCCTTATATGTATTATGCAAAGGAGATACAAAGTAGAACCATACACGTTTATAATAGACACAATTCACATAATCAAAGTTTTGGAGATTATACAAACTACAACACAAAGTTTCCAAGCATGCAAGGATTAGATGATTCACATATCAGAACCAGAAGGAAAGAGAAAGCAGAAGAAAAAGGGAAAAACCTTTGTATTGATTTCTTCTAATTTGAAATAATAGTTCCAGAATAATATAAATTCCAACCCATACAATGGCTTTGAAAGATCATGATATAGCTCGTAAGAAATGGTTACAACTTCCTTGACCAAGCAAGAAACTGTTACAACTTATTCCAATCATCCACGCCCTTTTGAATACTTGAAAACACAAAGAAAATGTTAATGGTGGGAAAACTAGTTTTTTAAATATACGGCTGTTACATTATTTTACCAGTTAAAACATGGGCCATTCGATTTGATTTTACAACTTAAAATTTGGGCCACCCACATGGGAAAAATTGATTAGAGTGGGCTTGCGAACACCTCTTACATTATTTGCCTTTGAAGCAGTGCTAGGTTGACACATGGAGAGCTCCTTCGGTTCCTTTATACATAGCCGATTCAGGCCATTTTTTCTCCTTGAATTATGTTGAACCCTATACATGTGGAGGTATAGCACTCATTTGAGTTTCTGATTTGAAAACGCCCCCTGAAGCTGTGTCAAGATGATGTGTGTCTCCTTCCACCAGTCTTAGACTTTTCAATGGAAAACTTCATCTTCATATTAACTTTAACCGCGTGGCGATATGACACTACTTGGAGACTGACCCTTTGATTTCACTTCCAAAATGGCGTTGTTAAGGCACGTGGTGGATTTCACCAACCTGCCCATACTTAGTCAATTTTAATGATTGGCTCTCTCTTTTTGGACCTGGGACATGTGGAGGACTGACGCAAGTTTGAGAACTGCCCTCAGCTTTGACTCTTGAAGTTACACCGATGAGGCATGTGGCGCCATCCACTAAACCTTGCATACTTAGCCAATTTGAGCTTGTTTTACCTTCATTTTAAACCTGGGACACGCGGAAAGCTTGCGCTTATTTGAGGACTGTCCCTTGGACCCTACCCCTAGAGTTGCATCATTTAGACATGTGGAGGCTTCTCCTGACACTTGAAACATGGCCAAACCACATATAATTAGAGATGCCCACATACTACCTGTGGATTCTAGGGGAAAAAATAACAGGGAAGATACGCCTGTCATTCCCAACTGCAGGAAGAAAAATAAAAAGAAGGAAAGAAAATTAACCATTACACCTGATGTTTGAATTGTTCTCCATGAATGGGAAAACTAAAAACAATGCCAAGCTTGACGCGATTCAATACTCAAAGGTACAGACTCAAATATTTTGAAACTTGACTTCAAAAGAGGGGAATTTTGGGGATGACAACAACTGGCTCTTCCTAGGGATGACTTGGCTTGGAACAAAGACACAAGGCAAGATCAAGAATTGTAGATAACTCTGGGAAAGAGGACCAGTGCCTTATCCATTAGGAGGAGGAGTCGAAATTAAAACCAATACAAGGAAACACACACAAGACGGGAAAAGAAACAAAAAAAAACAAAAGGGAAGACTAGAAATAAAACAAAAAGGAAGAACCCAAAACCAAAACACTATACATAATATACATAAGGACCACCTAGTCACCTAGGACTTGAAAAAAATTAGATACTGTGCATTATAGGAAGTGGGAGAGGAGAACCATCCTTGTAATCTAGATAAAAAGAGTTCTCTCCAGAAAAATGTCTGATTCTAAAAGGACCAAGCCAAAGAGAATAAAACTTACCATGACTCACTCGTGGCTCATGTCTTTTTTCCAAAAGCAGCACAATGTCTCCCACTTGATAAAATCTCATTTTAGTTTTCTTGTCAAAAAAATCCTTCACTTTCAACTGATGATCTGCTATCTTGTCCACCACTTGCAATCTGTCTTCATCGAGCTTCTGAAGGTACAAAATTATCTTATCCAAAGAGCTATTGAAACTTGAATCTTTAATGGTTTTAATCAGATGGAAGGCTAGCAATTCCACCATGACTGGCAGTTGAGATTCTACACCATACACCACTTGGAAAGGGGACATTCCAATTGCTCTCTTGGGTGTAATTTTATTAGCCCAAAGTGCATCATATAGCTTCTTATGCTAATTTCTCTGAGAATCATTTATAAGATTTCTAACTATGTTTACCAAGCTCTTGTTTGTTGATTCTACATGTCCATTCCCTTGGGGGTAGTAGTCCTAAGAATGAGCAAGGGAGATCTCATACCCATAGCAGAATTCCATCATCTCAGCAAAAGAAAATTTGGAAGTATTATCAATCACAATTTTGTTTGGGATCCCAAACCTGATCAATATATTCTCTTTAATGAAGTTACAAACTACCTCAGAGGTAGTGCTCTTGACTGGGTTGGCTTCCACCCACTTGGTGAAGTAATATATGGAATTTCATATATGAGTATGTCCAACATTGGAATATGGATTAAGTGCTCCAATGAAGTCTAAACCCCATTTTTGAAATGGCTCTTCAATCACTATAGGCTTGAGAGGTAAAACAACCAACTTAGGTCTTCTAACAAACGTTTGGCATGCTTCACATTTACCAACCCATTTTGATGCATCTCTGAACAAATTGGGCCAATAATAACTAGAAGGAAGTATTTTATGAGTTGTTATAGTAGAGGAGAAATGACCTCAACAAGATTGGTCATGAAAAGTATAGAATAAATTCTTTTGTTTTTCCTTGTCTACACACTTCAAAAACCTTCCATTTATGCCTAGTTTGAACAAAGCATTTTCCCATAGCACATATTGTGTAGGCCTCAATTTGATGGCTCTCTTCTCTTTGGAAATAAAGTGAGATGGACACTCTCCATATGTCAGAAAGTGAGTAATGTCAGTGTACCATACATCTGTCGAGATGAGGAACAAAACAACAAGGGCATTAACTTCATATCTAGAAAACTCCTTGGAAAATCCCTCAGCAATGAGTTCATATAGACCCTTACCCTGAACTAGATTTGTTTGTCTGATATCAAGATCATACTCTTGAACCTTTGCTACCCAATTACTTCACTTGGTTCTAAAATATTGCTGAGTAAGAATGAATTTGATTATTGTATCAGGCACCAACACCACAAAATGAGAATTAAGGATGTAAAAATTGAACTACTTGACAGCTTTGACAACTACAAAAGCATGTTTCTCTATCATGGTGTACTTCAGCTCATGTGTTTTCAAGACATAACTCAAGAATGCAATTGGGAGCTCATTATCTTCAACATTCTTCTGGGCTAACACAACAACTAGGGTATTTTTAGTGGCATAACAATAGATAATGAAATCTTTTCTAAAGTTAGGGCACACCAAGATTGGAGTCTTTACAATAGCCTGTTTAATGTCCTCAAATGATTTCTTCCCTTCAGAGGACCAACCAAAATTTTTCTTCCCTTGCATCATGTGAGCAATGCTCATAGTAAGTTCTGCAAAATCAGGGATGAATCTCCTCAAGAAATTGATCTTACCAAAGAAAGAATGGACACCCTTATTACTTGATGGAAGAGGAATTTGCTGGATGGCTTGAACTCTCTCTGGATCAATCTTGATCCCTTCCTTTGAAACAATGTGTCCCAAAAACTTTCCTTCTATGACACAAAACATAGAATTCTTAGGGTTTAAATAAATCCCATTCTCTCTACACTTCTGCAATATTGTTTCAAGGTGTTAGAAGTGATATTTTCTTGCTTTAGAAAACACTGTCAAGTCATCCAAATATACAACAATGCATTTCCCTTTCAAACTACCAAAAGCCAATTCCATGGCCCTCTGGAAAGTAGCAGTAGCATTGATGGGACCAAATGGCATTCTCTTGTATGCAAAGGTTCCCCAAGGAGTTGTAAAGAAAGTTCTATGTTGATCAACAATATTCACCTCTACTTAATTATACCTCAAGAATCCATCTAACATAAATAGCATCTCAGACCCTGTAACAAATTGCAATACTTGGTCCATCAATGGGAGAGGGTAGTTGTCCTTAAAAGAACCCTAATTTAGATTTTTGAAGCCCACACAGATCTGGATCTCACCATTCTTCTTCTTGATAGGAACTATATTAGCAATCCACATTGAATGGTGGATGGGGAATATGATCCTAGCCTTCAGAAGCTTTTGTATTTCTTGGAAAATTATATCAGCTATCTTTGGATTATATTGCCTTTTCTTATGTTTGAAGGGTTTGATCCCCGGATGAAGAGGAATGAAATGTTGCATTTATTTAGACTGAAAAGCCTTAAGATCATCATAAGAGTAATCCAAAACATCAACATACCTTTTCAACAAATTCACCACCTTCGTTATCTCTTCATGAGTGCAGCATTTTCCAATGTTGACCATTTTGGGATCATTAAGACTCCCAATATTCACTTTCTCAGTCTTAGCAGATTTTTGGGCTCCATGGAAAACTTTCAACTTCATATATCTATCATGTTTATCAAAAATATCCTCTAAACTCACCATCCCTTTATGGATTTTGTTTCCTTTCAGTTTGATGCATCCATATTTATCCATATCATCTTTAGAACGCTCTTCATTTGATGACACACACTCTCTAGGCATATTGTTACTTCCTTCAAAGTACAGCTGATCAAAGTTGTCTCTGAGCTCTAAGAAAGAAACCAAATTCTAGTCATCATTGAAAACTTGCCAATTATTTTCATTGTCAGACACACTGGGTCTATAGATCAGCTCAATGGTGAATTTCTCCTAAGGGAAATCAGGGTGAGGAATCAACAAGGACCTAGAAATAGATAGAGAGTCAGCCTTATTGTTCCTCTCCCTTGGCACAACTTCAATGGAAAAAGCATCAAGGAATTCAATGGAATCCCAAACCAGATTCATATTGTGTTTCAACCTTCTGTTCTTTACCTGATAAATGTCTCTAACTTTTTTTACAATTAGCTCAGTATCTCCACGAGAAATAAGGTGCTTCACTCCCATTTCATTCATCATGTTCAACCCAAGAATAAGGGCCTCATACTCAGTAGTATTGTTAGTATTTTCAAACTAAAATTTGAAGGAGAAAGGATGAACCTTACCCCCAGGAGAAATGAGCACTACAACAACTCCAGAACCAGCTGAAGAACAACTCCCATCAAACTCCAAAGTCCAAACACCATTAGGATCAAACAACACTCCCTTTGGTAGACTTGTCTCCTCTTGTGACATGATAATGTAGTTCACATGCCCTATATCTACATACAATATTTTTGCTTTAGGATCATCTGTCTTTTGCATAATATACTCTACTTGTTTCTTAGGAAGTAACTTCTTCATCTTCCCATTGCCAGGGATCAAGGCATGTGACCAATCCATTTGAATTTCCCCTCCTACCACCTTTCAAAAATTTCTACTCAACAACATCCCATATGAAGGAAGGAGGAATATCAACTACCAAAATGGTGGCTAGGATTCTTTTCTCTGGAAAAGAAACAAAAGCTTCTTGTGAATATTTAATTCTTCCCAAAAAGTTACTTTCTTAATCTTCATGGAATAACAAGAACCAAAGGCACGTGTTAGGGTCAAACCCAAAGCATGGGCTACCTTTGCTGGCATTACATTATTTGATGCTCCTGAATCTATGACACAATTACTGAGTTTGTGGCCAACTATGAGAAGGGTCGCATAGAATGGTTCAATTTTCTCATTAGGGGAAGTGACTGCAACCACAAGGCTTGATTGAGGTGAGGGAGAGGGAGTGGGAAAAAGGCCCTTAAAAGTACTGGATGAGACTTTGGATTTGGAATTTACAAAGTTAACCATTTTGGCAAAGGATTTAGGATGGGTTTGATAGAACTCTGCTTCAAAAATCTGAATCTCGGTCTTTTTAAGATGGTCTATAATGTCAAAAGATCCAGATGTGGATGGGGAATCAATACTAGGAGTAGGAGGAGCTTTTGATCTATCATCTTTATCATTTGTTGGGAAATAATTCATAGAAGCAGAAGTAGAGGGAGAAGGACTAGCAAAGCTTACCTTTTTAGTGGAAGTAGTAGGAATAGGAGCTCCTCTTCTTGCAATCACCAGGATGGTGATGGGGTACTCCTTGGATCTTTTTGCAGGTTACACAACTTTTTCCTTTTTGTTGGTCTGCTCCTAAATCATAACATCATATGATTCACTATTCATCTCAGCCACTACATCATCATAATCATCCACATCTTCCATACCCTCAGTAGTGAGGAAATGAACTCAAGAACCACCAGGATCCTCCAGTTCTTCATCAACTTCCTCTTCTTGTTCATCATAAAGACCATTTTGTTCCTCATCATCAAGCTCAAGAACTTCACAAGTAGCATTAACAAGCACCTTGAGGGGTGGACCTTCAATTACAAACCTAGTTTGAGAAGAGGGAAAGCAGTTCCTAGGCTGAAATTTCTTCCTTGGAACATCCTTCGATATGGAGCATGCTGAGCCAATTGTTTCTTAATGGAAATGAGGTCATTAGATATATTTTGCACCAACTGATCTGCATTACCTCTAAGAAAAGGATAAGAAGAAGATGCTTTATATTTTAAAGACTCCCTTGTCAGCTTTCTAAACATGATCAAGTCATCTTCCACACTAACAGCCAATCTCTGATCAACATCCAAAGTTGTAAGATTTTCTCTCCTCAGGGCATAGCTTACTTTGGGAAATTGAGCATTCAAGAAGAAACACTTTTGAATCTGATCAACAAGTCTAGTATCTAGTGGAATCTTGTTAACCAACTTGTTGAACTTGGCCAAAAATTCTCTCATAGGCTCATGTGGATCCTTCTTGATTTGAGAAATATGAGCTAGCAAAGCATGCACATCCTCAGCAGGTTTGAAATGCTACTCAAATTGAGTTCTCATAGTATTCCAATCAATGATGGTCACAACAGAAAGATGGTAAAACCAATCTACAACAATTTCTTGCAAGGTTTCCACAAATATCCTCACAAAGACATCCTCATGTTAAACTCCAAGGACTCCACAGGTAATAATGAAGGTTGCAATGTGTTCATTAGGGTGCACTTTTCCATCACCTCTAAATTTGGGAAAATTCTTCCTGTTACCCCTAAGTATATCATGCAATTGTTGAGGAAGAGCTAGAGGCCCAACTCTTTGTCCCCAAGGCCGAGGTGTTTCCATCATTGGAAATATTGCTTGAAGTGGAACTGAGACACCAAAAATAATTAGGGCATGAAGATTATGGTTAAGTTGTGCTTGAGGAATGCTACTACAAGAAGTTGTCCTTCAAGAGGAGGTGTGCTTTTGGAACGATCTCTTCTATTTATTCTTGTTGAAGGAAGTTGAAAACCTTGTTGATCCAAGAGTTGAAATTGGGAATCTTCAATTCCAAGAGCTCTTCTACCACGAGTATATCCTAGAGTTTCCAGATCAAATAAATGATCAAATTAGTTGTTCTTTTAGGAAAGGAAATTGTTGAAAAAAATCCCCAGTGGAGTCACCAAAAAATGTTGGGCTTCAAATTTGCACTTGGAATGAAACCACAATCAGGGGACAAGCAAGTCCCTCTTCTTTAATAGGAGAGGTTCCCTTATTGAAAGTAGGGAAAAAACCTACGTAAAAAATGCACAGTCTTTCATTCAATGGTGGTTTCCCAATATCCTAAAATGTGTTTTAAGCCATGAAAGTTATCAATACATGAGGATAGAATAATTTGAAGAGAGGATGGAGGAAGAAGAAGATAATACTTTCAGGGAAAATATATGGTACAGAAAACCCTTATATGTATTGCGCAAATGAGATATAGAGTAGAACCATCCACGTTTATAACAGACACAATTCGTAGACTCAAAGTTATAGAGATTATAAAAACTAGAACACAAAGTTTCCAATCATATAAGGATTACTTGATTCACCTATCAGAACCATAAGGAAAGAGAAAGTAGAAAAAAAAGGAAAAACCTTTGTATTGATTTCTTCAAAATTGAAATTACAGTTCTAGAATAATAAAAATCCCAACCCATATAATGGATTTGAAATCTCATGATATAGCTCACAAGAAATGATTACAACCTCCTCGAGAAAGAAAGAAACACTTACAACTTATTCCAATAATTCACGCCCATTTGAATTCCTGAAAACACAAAGAAAATGTTAATAGTGGAAAAACCAGTTTTTAAAACATACGGTCATTACATTATTTTACTAGTTAAAACATGGGACATTCAATTTGCTTTTACAACTTAAAATTTGGTCCACCCACGTGGGGGAAATTTATTGGAGTGGGCTTGCGAACACCTCTTGCATTTTTTGCCTTTGAAGTAACACTAGGCTGACACATGGAGATCTTCATTGGTTCCTTTATACTTAGCCGATTCGGGCCAATTTTTCTCCTTGACTTATGTTGACTGCTAGACACATAAAGGGCTAGTGATAATTTGAGTTTCTTCTTTGGAAATTCCCCATGAAGCTACGTCGAGATGACGCATGTCTCCTTCCACCGGTCTTAGAATTTTCAATGGCCAACTTCGTCTTCATATTGAATTTAACCGCATGGCGAGTTGGCGCTACTTGGAGACTGACCCTTTGATTTCACTTCCGAAATGGCACCGTTAAGGCATGTGGTGGCTTCCGCCAACCTGCACATAGTCAATTTAAATGATTAGCTCTCTCTTTCTGGACCTAGGACATGTGGAGGACTGGCGTAAGTTTGAGAACCACCCCCGACTTTGACTCTTGATGATGCGCCAGTGAGGCATGTGGAATTTTCCATTGAACCTTCCATACTTTGCCGATTTGAGCTTGTTTTACCTTCATTTTGAACCTGCGACACTCGTAAAGCCTACGCTTATTTGAGGACTATCCCTTGGACCCTTCCCCTTGAGTTGGGTCATTTGGACATGTGGAGGCTTCCGCTGATGCTTGAAACATGGCCAAACTACATCTAATCAGAGATGTCCACGTACTACCCATGGATTCTGGTGAAAAAAGTAATGGGGAAGATATGGGCCTGTCATTCCCGACTACGGGAAGAAAAATAAAAATAAGGAAATAAATTTCACCATTTCGCCCGAATTTTAAATTTTTCTCCATGAATGGGAAAAATGCAAACAATGCCAGGCTCGACGCAATTCAATACTCCAAAGTACAGATTCAATTTTTTTGAAATTTGACTTCAAAAGAGGGGAATTTTGGGGACGAAAACACATAATAAGGATAAAATTAGACATAAAAAATATTTTTGGTTTAGGATGGCTAATAGTGTCATATTTTCCAAGATTTAAGACAACGTGATTGTCCACGATGGAATCAAGGTAGATGACACATTCTAGATATTCTATTTTTTATCAAATGGTATTAGGATTTTCTAATATGTGGTTGATGTCATTAGATGGAACTATTTTTAGAAATAAATATGGATTTTATATTGGGTAAAAAGCACCATCTGATTTGTTTGATTTTGTAGGGTTATATAAGAAATTGATAATTCATCGAAGAATCCAATTTTATTTATTTTTCTAACAATGGGTGGTTATGAGGGTAAAATATGATGGATTGTTACTAATATCAAGGTTAAATTTCGTATCCTCAAATGGATAAAAAAATGGGAATGGAATCTTGCATATATTCAACTATGTTAGGATATATAATATATAGGAATATCATCTTGTGGATCTTTATACATGATATATTAGATGGTTGGTTTAGAATGTAAGAAAATACTATGTATGATCAAATATAATTAATAGTAGAAATATAAGGTAGAAAGGATCATCTCATATAGAATTTTAATTACTTGAGTTTCACTAGAAAAAACATCATAAGTTATGACATAGGAAAAATGTGATTTAGAAAATATTAAAAAAGGATTTAGGAAGATATTGAGAGAGATAAGAAAATGTGAAGATGAATTAATTAGGAGATGGGGTAAGATACATGATGGTTTGATAATATTTTAATATTGGTAAAGATTACCACTACATTATATAAAGAGGAATCATGAATATGAATCAATCATAAAATGAAGTAGGACTCATGTTGGGTTCATTCAAGTGTAATGATAGTGAAGCAAAAGTGAAGACAACATAGAAAGGAAATGTGAATATGACTTAATTATGAGCTAGAGTAATATTAACATTGATTTTAATATAGTGTAATGATTTTGAAGATGAAGTGAATATATGATAGAAAGGAAACAAGAATGTGATTCAATGAGAAGAGAGAATAAGATTCATATTAGATCACCAAAGTGTATGCAAATATAGAATGGCATACTAGAAATTCCTATTTTATCTCTATAAGGTGTTTTTTAAACTAGGATAATAAAGGGGTAAATTACAAATATGCACAACATATATTGTAAGTTTCTAAGGAAAAAATAAGGAAGGTACTACTCTATACTTTTTAAGAGGTATATGGTTCTAAATCCTAAACCTAGAATAGGGTAGCGGTCTATAACTCAATCCAAATGGTAAATTGATGATGGTAATGATATATTTTATATTTTAATAATTTAGTAAAAAGAAAAGAGATTCAATAGGTTTTTAGGCAAGAGTTTAAAATATTACAAGAGAGTTATAAGAGATTGCAATGAAAGAGTCATAAGGATAGAGGGTTAGACTTGATTTTAAGGTAAGGACCAATAGATAAATAATGAAATAGAAAATAATACGACAGTCTATCCTAATATATGCATTATGACATAAAAATACAATTCTAAAATAAAATTAATAATGAAAGGGCTTATAGATACTTACATACTTAAAGACAGCATTAGTACATTAACTTCCCCCAAGGTTAGTAACACCATTTATGAGATATTTGATTAGGGGGACTAGAAAATAATAGAAGAAGACTTGAGAAAACATATACTTGAAGAATTTTATGAGTTCAACGGATCAGTTTGTTGTGGCATGTAAAAATCCTATTTTTATAGATTGTAAGTACCCAATGCTCCAAGTGTGGACTCCAAAGAAGAAAAATAAGACCAAATTTAAGACATTAAAAGATTTATGGGAATATTAGTGAGTGTTCTATTACCAAATGAGTGATGGATGAGATGTAGAATTATTTATAAAATAATAATTATAAATATCCTAGTGATGGTATTATTAACTTATTCTAGACAATGGAATTGTTTGTAGTTGATTCCATCAACAATAAAATAATTTAGCCCAATGAGTCAAGAACGCAATTGGGAGCTCATTATCTTCAACATTATTCTAGGATAACACAACAACTAGGGTATTTTTAGTGGCATAACAATAGATAATGAAATCTTTGCTAAAGTTAGGGCACGCCAAGACTGGAGTCTTTGCAATAGCCTGTTTAATGTTCTCAAATGATTTCTTCCCTTTAGAGGACCAACCAAAAATTTTCTTCCATTGCATCATGTGAGCAATGCTCATAGTAAGTTCTGCAAAATCAGGGATGAATCTCCTCAAGAAATTGATCTTACCAAAGAAATAATGGACACCCTTATTACTTGATGGAAGAGGAATTTACTGGATGGCCTGAACTCTCTCTAGATCAATCTTTATCCCTTCCTTTGAAACAATGTGTCCCAAAAACTTTCCTTCTGTGACACAAAACATAGAATTCTTAGGGTTTAAATAAATCCCATTCTCGCTACACTTCTGCAATATTGTTTTAAGGTGTTAGAAGTGATCTTTTCTTGCTTTAGGAAACACTGTCAAGTCATCCAAATACACAACAATGAATTTCCATTTCAAACTGCCAAAAGCCAATTCCACGGCCCTCTTAAAAGTAACACCAACATTGATGAGACCAAATGGCATTCTCTTATATGAAAATTTTCCCCAAGGAGTTGTAAAGGAAGTCTTATGTTGATCAACAATATTCACCTCTACTTAATTGTACCTCAAGAATCCATCTAAAATAGATAGAATCTCTGAGCCTGTAACAACTTGCAATAATTGGTCCATCATGGGGAGAGGGTAGTTGTCCTTAAAAGAACCCTAATTTAGATTTTTAAAGCCCACACAGATCTGGATCTTGCTATTCTTCTTCTTGACAGGAACTATATTAGCAATCCATGTTGAATGGTGGATGGGGAAGATGATCCTAGCCTTCAGAAGCTTTTATATTTCTTGGAAAATTGTATTAGCTATCTTTGTATTATATGTCCTTTTCTTCTGTTTGAAGGGTTTGATCCCAGGATGAGGAGGAATGAAATGTTGCATTTATTTAGGCTTAAAATCCTTAAGATCATCATAAGAGTAATGCAAAACATCAACATACGTTTTCAACAGATTCACCACCTTCATTATCTCTTCATGAGTGCAGCATTGTCCAATGTTGACCATGTTAGGATCATCAAGACTCCCAATATTCACTTTCTCAGTCTCAGCATATTGTTGGGCTCCTTGGGAAACTTTTAACTTCATATATCTATTATGTTTATCAAAAAGATCCTCCAAACTCACCATCCCTTTATGGATTTTGTTGCCTTTCAGTTTGATGCATCCATCTTGATCCATATCATGTTTGGAACACTCTTCATTTGATGAAACACACTCTCTAGGAATATTGTTACTTCCTTAAACGTACAGCTGATCAAAGTTGTCTCTGAGCTCTAAGAAAGAAAGCAAATGCTGGTCATCATTGAAAACTTGCCAATTATTTTCATTGTCAGACACACTGGGTCTATAGATCAGCTCAATGGTGAATTTATCCTGAGGGAAATCAGGGTGAGGAATCAACAAGGACCCAAAAATAGCTAGAGAGTTAGCCTTAGTGTTCCTCTCCCTTGGCATAGATTCAATGGAAAAATCATCAAGGAATTCAATGGAATCCTAAACCAAATTCATATTGTGTTTCAACCTTATTTTCTTTACTTGATAAATGTCTCTAATTTTTTTTATAATTAGCTCAGTATCTCCTCGAGAAAGAAGGTGCTACACCCCCATTTCATTCATCATGCTCAACCCAAGAATAAGGGCCTCATACTCAGTAGTATTGTTGGTATTTTCAAACTAAAATTTGAAGGAGAAAGGATGAACCTTACCCCCAAGAGAAATGAGCACTACACCAACTCCAGAACCAACTGAAGAACAATTCCCATCAAACTCCAAAGTCCACACACCATTAGGATCAAACAACACTCCCTTTGGTAGACTTGTCTCCTCTTGTGACATGATCATGTATTTCACATGCCCTATATCTACATACAATATTTTTTCTTTAGGATCGTTTGTCTTTTGCATAATATACTCTACTTGTTTCTTAGGAAGCAACTTCTTCATCTTCTCATTGCCAAGGATCAAGGCATGTGACCAATCCATTTGAATTTCCCCTCCTACCACCTTTCAGAAATTTCTACTCAACAACATCCCATATGAAGAAAGGAGGAATATCAACTACCAAAATGGTGGCTAGGATTCTTTTCTCTGGAAAAGCAACAAAAGCTTCTTGTGAATATTTAATTCTTCCCAAAAATTTACTTTCTTAATCTTCATGGAATAACAAGAACCAAAGGCACGTGTTAGGGTCAAACCCAAAGCATGGGCTACCTTTGCAGGCATTACATTAAATGATGCTCCTGAATCTATGACATATGTACTGATTTTGTGGCCAGCTAAGAGAAGGGTCATAAAGAATGGTTCAATTTTCTCATTAGGGGAAGTGAGTGCAACCAAAAGGCTTGATTGAGGTGAGGGAGAGGGAGTGGGAAAAATGCCCTTAAAAGTAATGGATGATACTTTGGATTTGGAATTTACAAAGTTAACCATTTTGGCAAAGGCTTTAGGATGGGTTTGATAGAACTCTGCTTCAGAAATCTGAATCTTGGTCTTTTTAAGATGGTCTATAATGCCAAAAGATCCAGATGTGGATGGGGAATCAATATTAGGAGTAGGAGGATCTTTTGATCTATCATCTTTATCATTTGTTGGGAAAGAATTCCCACAAGCAGAAGTAGAGGGAGAAGGACTAGCAAAGCTTACCTTTTTAGTGGAAGTAGTAGGAATAGGAGCTCCTCTTCTTGCAATCACCAGGATGGTGATGGGGTACTCCTTGGATCTTTTTGCAGGTTGCACAAATATTTCATTTTTGTTGGTCTTCTCCTAAATCATAACATCATATGATTCACCATTCATCTCAACCACTACATCATCATAATCATCCACATCTTCCATACCCTTAGTAGTGAGGAAATGAACTCGAGAACCACATGGATCCTCCAGTTCTTCATCAACTTCCTCTTCTTGTTCATCATAAAGACCATTTTGTTCCCCATCATCATGCTCAAGAACTTCACAAGTAGCATTAATAAGCACCTTGAGGGGTGGACCTTCAATTACCAACCTAGTTTGAGAAGAGGGAAAGCGGTTCCTAGGCTGAAATTTCTTCCTTGAAACATCTTGATATGGAGCATGCTGAGACAATTTTTTCTTAATGGAAATGAGGTCATTAGATAGATTTTGCACCAACTGATCTGCATTACCTCCAAGAAAAGGATAAGAAGAAGATGCTTTATATTTTAAAGACTCCCTTGTCAGCTTTCTAGACATGATCAAGTCATCTTCCACACTGACAACCAATCTCTGATCAACACCCAAAGTTGTAAGATTTTCTCTCCTCAGGGCATAGCTTACTTCAGGCAATTTAGCATTCAAGAAGAAACACTTTTGAATATGATCAACAGGTATAGTATCTAGTGTAATCTTGTTAACCAACTTTTTGAGGCCACAAATTCTCTCATAGGATCATGTGGATCCTTCTTGATTTGAGAAATATGAGCTAGCAAAGCATGCACATCCTCAGTAGGTTTGAAACGCTACTCAAACTGAGTTCTCATAGTTGTCCAATCAATGATGTTCCCAATAGAAAGATGGTAAAAACAATCTCCAACATTTTCTTGCGAGGTTTCCATAAACATCCTCACAGAGACATCCTCATGTTAATCTCCAAGGACCCCACATGCAATAATGAAGGCTGCAATGTGTTTATCATGATGCACTTTGCCATCACCTCTAAATTTGGGAAAATTCTTCCTGTTACCCCTAACTAAATCATGCAATTGTTGAATAAGAGCCAGAGGCCCAACTCTTTGTCCCCAAGGCCGAGGTGTTTCCATCATTGGAAATATTGCTTGAAGTGGAACTAAGACACCAAAAATAATTAGGGCATGAAGATTACGGTTAAGTTGTGCTTGAGGAATGCTACTACCAGAAGCTTTTTCTTAACCAGGAGCTGTGCTTTTGGAATGAGCTCTTCTATTTATTCGTGTTGAAGGAAGTTGAAATCCTTTTTGATCCAAGAGCTCTTCTACCACGAGTATATCCTAGAGTTTCCAGATCAAAGAAATGATCAAATTAGTTGTTCTTTTAGGAAAGGAAATTGTTGAACAAATTCCCCAGTGGAGTCACCAAAAAATGTTGGGTTTCAGATTTGCACTTGGAATGAAACCATAGTCAGGGGACAAACAAGTCGCTCATCTTTAATAGGAGGGGTTCTTTTATTGAAAGCAGGGGAAAAACCTATGTACAAATGCATAGTCTTTCATTCAATGGTGGTTTCCCAATATCCTGAAATGTGTTTTAAGCCATGAAAGTTATCAATACATGAGGATTGAATAATTTGAAGAGAGGAGGGAGGAAGAAGAAGATAATATTTTCAGGGAAAATATATGGTAGAGAAAACCCTTATATGTATTATGCAAATGATATACAGAGTAGAACCATCCACGTTTATAACAGACACAATTCATAGACACAAAGTTCTAGAGATTATAAAAACTAGAACACAAAGTTTCGAATCACGTAAGGATTAGATGATTCACATATCAGAACTAGAAAGAAAGACAAAGTAGAAAAAAAGGAAAAACCTTTGTATCGATTTCTTCAAAATTGAAATTACATTTCTAGAATAATCAAAATTCTAACCCATACAATGGATTTTAAATCTCATGATATAGCTCACAAGAAATGATTACAACCTCCTCGAGCAAGAAAGAAACAGTTAAAACTTATTCCAATAATTCATGCTCTTTTGAATTCTTGAAAACGGAAAGAAAACGTTAATGGTGGAAAAACTAGTTTTTAAAATATACGGTCATTATGTTATTTTACCAGTTAAAACATGGGACATTCGATTTGCTTTTACAACTTAAAATTTGGTCCAGCCACATGGGGGAAATTGATTGGAGTGGGCCTGTCATCACCAATCTGGCACTATGATAATTCTTCACCGGGAACTCCTCGTGCTATGATTATTTACTAATGCACAACCTTTAGTTTGGTGGATGTAATCTGGAAACAAAACAACAAAATAACACAAGAATACCATTGACTATGATAAGATAGTTTGATGACAAATTTGAAATATCAAAGTAAATTATAATATTAACATGAAATTGTTACAATCTCACCCATGAGGTACTTCAAGTGTTATTGACTTCACTTGCCTTTCACCAAGACTATGGGAGAAACTTTACAATTACACCTCTTAATGGCTTCTTCAACACACCTTTAAACTGATGGCTTCCTTTACACACTTCCTACAATATTTCTCACTACTTCCTTCTATGTTAAATGAGGGGGGTGGCCTCTCTATTTATAGAACTTCCAGGCTTATCCATCTTATCTCTAAGATAGGATAAGAAATCCACTCTGACGAATCATATTCCATACCTTAACTCTTATCCGTACATGTAAGCTTATCTTTTAAGATAAGATAAACCTTATCATTTTACATGGGTTCCACATTTTTAGACTTTTTACAAATGAAATACACAAATATTTATGACCTCACTCCTTGTCCTTATTACCAATATAATATTTCTAATTCCTAATCATGTAGACCCTACTTCTCTAATTACCCAAACTTTGACATTTTAACATTACCGGACCACTTACGACAAATATTTACTTTTTACAACATTCCTATTATACTTTGAATATTACCGTACTCCACATTATTGGTGGCACTGTACTGACGGCACCGTTATCTTCTATCAGACGCTAATACTAAGTATACTTAACAACATCCTATTCCTAATACATACATTAATGAAATAGAAATTACATAGGAAAATTTTAGTGTCGACATCTTCCCCCTTCCTAGCTTCTACTCCGTCCTCGGAGTAGACTATTCTGGTGCTTGGAAAATCTTCAACTTGTAATGGTTGACCCATTTCGTAATGGGAGTGTCATCCAATTCCTCCAGTCGGTACGTACCATTTTCATCCTTTTGGCTCAAAGTACTTCCTAGTGCTGCATCTGAGGCATCAGTGTACACAATGAATGGCTTGCTCCAATCTAGATTTTTCAAAACAGGTGAAGACACCAGGGCTTCCTTCAGCTGTCCAAAAGCTTCATGCACCTTATTTCCTGGTTCATAAGTAACATCCTTCTTCAAGAACTCGGTTAGTGGCTATGCAATCTTTGAGAAATTCTTGATGAACCTTCTATAGTAACCCACATGGCCTAAAAATGATCTCAACTTACTTCTATTAATAGGAAATGGTAAATCTTTTATTTTTGAAACTTTATCAGGATCAGTACCAATACCATCTCTGGATACAACATGCCCTAACAAAACACCTTTAGAACATCCAAAGACACACTTTGTAGGGTTTAGTGAGGCTTGTGTTTCATCTAACCTTTGAAATGCTGTCTCCATCTGGTGCAGGTGGTCCAACTTGCTCCCATAGATGCAAAAATCATCCAGAAATACTCTGATGAAGGTCCCAATGTAGGGTTCGAACACCCTATTCATCAAACACTGGAATGTTGCTGGATCATTACACAACCCAAAAGGCATAACTCTATAAGCAAATGTTCCCCAAGGAGTGGTGAACATGTTCTTCAACTGATCTTTCTCTGCTATATGAACTTGGTTGTAGCTGCTATATCCATCAGCAAAACTATAGCACTCCTGGCCAGCTACTTCATCAAAGATCTGGTCTGAAAATGGAAGAGGGTAATGATCCTTGTTTGTTTCCTTATTGAGCTTCCTGTAATCAACACAAATGCATAGCTTTCCATTCTTTTTTATTGAGATCACAATGGGAGAAACCCATTCTGAATTCTCCACAGCAAATATGAATCCTACATCAAGCAACTTATCTATTTCTTCTTTTACAGTCTTGGAAAAATTAGGATTCATTCTATATGGCATTTGCTTTATGGGCTTAGCACCATCTACTAACTCAATAGAATGTTCTACCCAACTTACTTGACAGAGTTCCTTGTAATCAAAAGTGAATATGTGTATGTACCTTCAAAAGAGCTGGAGGTAGGATTCCTTATCACTCTCCATCACAGCATCACCAATATTTATTTGTTGGAGACGATCATCAACTTCTTCTTCAGATAATTTTATGGGGTCATGAGTTGGTGTGACTGGAAGGATATCCACGACTGAAACATCCACCTCACTTTCTTCATCTTCAGTGTCCACTTCACTGGTACTAGAGTAGTCAGAGGATGTCCAATCATCAGTTTCATCACTTGAATCCAAAGGTTATGCTTTATGATGTCGAGGGATCACGTTTATCTTCACCCTCTCTCTACCACGTCCAAGTGTCATGAAACCTTCATTCCAGTAGTTTCTTACATGAACTCTCCTTAGCCATGGTCTTCCTAGCAGCATTGGGTACACAACAGTACCATTTTTCATCACCTGAAAGTCTACCACACATACAAAACCCATAACAGATATTGCCTCATTTGAAACTACACCTTCTGGTTTAGTTTTTCCCTTATTTAACGACCTTAACATAAGTGTTAAAGGGCGATCAATTTTTAACCCCAACATATTCATTACAGACTCGGTCATTACATTAACTGCAGCACCTCCATCAACTAAGACATCATGAATTGAAATACCATTACATAATACGTCAGCTTGTGGAACATAGGGTTCTGCCTCTGCCTCCAAAATAGGGACCTCAACCTCCTTCCTTTATCGAGCATTGAGTCCACTTCGCAGCTCCCGCCTCTTCTCAGAAGACATAGCCAAGAGTTGACCATATGTAATATTTGCAGGCCTTTTAGACAGATCTTCCAAGATGGAGTATGGTCCTTGCCCCTGTAAAATCAGAAAATCCTACACACCTAACTTTCTTCTCCTATGTTTCTTACTAGTTTCTCCTTTCATCTTCTTAGGATCATTTCCATCTTGATTATCTTTTTCTTTCTTTCTTTTTGTTACAAACACATCTACTTCATTATTTCTGCTCTTATCTACTACATCAAAAGAATTCACAGGTGCTTTTCCTTTATCATTATCTCCTTTACCAGATGTAGAAGCTCTATCTGGACAATTATACTTATAATGACCCTTTTTATAACAACCATAACATACAACTTCAGAAATATTTCTTTTTGGACCTCTATCTCCTCCCTGAGAACTAAATTCTTTTCCTTGAAGAAGATTAATAGTTAACTAACCCATCTTTTTAGCAGATCTTCATACTCAGTAGATGTACTAGGAGAAATATTTGTGCTCACCGGGAGTGGTTGTGGATTCTGGACCAAAGGTGTTGGTGTAGGCTCTACTTTAGCAACAATTTCTTTGGGCTCCTCTTCCATACTTTCTTCTTGCCTTCTTGCAATCTCCTTTGCTTGTTCAATGGTAGCTGGATGGTCATACTTCACTCGTTGTCTGATCTCTGGCTTCATCCCAAGAATGAAGTGCTTACAAAGGATATTATCCACGCCATTCATCAACCCATCCGCTAATCCTTCCTTCCGGATCTGGGCATCGAGCTTCCTCCTTAGCTCTAGAACACGAGCATGATAATCCCTTATCTTCTCCTTCTCTCCTTCGGATAGCTTTGTGATCTTGATCATGAGATCTGCATATTTCTGTTGTTCACCAAATTCTTCAAGAAAACTTTTAATTAATAAATCCCATGAATTTTTCACATTATCACCTAGTGTTTCAAACCACCTAGGTGTTGAACCATCCAAAAAGGTAGGAAAAAAATCAGTCCATTATTCCCTTCTTATAAGGCCATTACAAATACAAGATCATTTAAACTCTTAAATGAAAGAAGAAGCATCTTCATTAGATTGAGCTGAAAAAACAAGAATCTTTCCCATTTTCAAAAGTAACCACCGTGAAATACCAACCCACAAGTACAATCAACAAGACTTATGTGCACAAATAATTGGAATCACTATACTAGAAAGTGACTTTACACCTTTCTACAGTAAAATTGAAATGACCACGGTAAACTATGGTAAAAATTGACTTACTGCGGTAAAAACTGACTTTACTGTGGTAAATGCTATTCAGAGTAAAAAGTGAACTTAGAGCGGTAAATACTATTCACGGTAAAAAGTGACTTTAGTGTGATAAATACTATTCACAGCAATAATGGCTTTATCATGGTAACTACAATTCATGGTAAAAATGACTTTACTATAGTAACTACTATGCGCAGTAAAAATAAGGTTACCCTCCAATTGATTTTTGACTAAGTGGGAATATCTCTCCAGAAAATCCACCAATGAGGAATGGTCCCGGCAATGGAACCAAAATGTCATCACCAATCCGGCACTATCATAATTCTTTATCGCGAATTCCTCGTGCTATGATTATTTACTAATGCACAGCCTTTAGTTTGGTGGATGTAATCTGGAAACAAAACAACAACATACCACAAGAATACCATCGACTATGATAAGACGGAATGATGACAAATTTGAAATATCAATGTAAATAATAATTTTAACATGAAATTGTTACAATCTCACCCATGAGGTACTTCAAGTGTTATTGACTTCATTTGCCTTTCACCAAGACTATGGGAGAAACTTTACAATTACACCTCTTAATGGCTTCTTCAACACACCTTTAAACTGATGGATTCCTTTGCACACTTCCTAAAATATTTCTCACTACTTCTTTCTATGCTAAACGAGGGGGGTGGCCTCTCTATTTATAGAACTTCTAGGCTTATCCATCTTATCTCTAAGATAGGATAAGAAATCCACTCTGACGAATCATATTCCATACCTTAACTCTTATCCATACATGTAAGCATATCTTTTAAGATAAGATAAACCTTATCATTTTACATGGGTTCCACATTTTTATAATTTTTACAAATAAAATACACAAAATATTTATGACCTCACTCCTTGTCCTTATTACCAATATAATATTTCTAATTCCTAATCATGTAGACCCTACTTCTCTAATTACCCAAACTTTGACATTTTAACATTACCGGACCACTTACGACAAATATTTACTTTTTACAACATTCTTATTGTACTTTGACTGTTACCGTACTCCACATTATTGGCGGCACCGTACTGACGGTGCCATTATCTTCTATCAGACACTACTACTAATTATACTTAACAACATCCTATTCCTAATACGTACATTAATGAAATAGAAATTACAGAGAAAATTTTTAGTGTCGACAGGCCTGTAAACACCTCTTGCATTCTTTGCCTTTGAAGTAACACTAGGCTGACACATGGAGATCTTCATTGGTTCCTTTATACTTAGCTGATTCGGGTCAATTTTTCTCCTTGACTTATGTTGACCCCTAGACACATGGAGGGCTAGCGATAATTTGAGTTTCTTCTTTAGAAATTCCCCATGAAGTTGCGCTGAGATGACGCATGTCTCCTTCCACTGGTCTTAGACTTTTCAACGGCCAACTTCGTCTTCATATTGAATTTAACCGCATGGCGAGTTGGCGCTACTTGGAGACTGACCCTTTGATTTCACTTCCGAAATGGCACCGTTAAGGCATGTGGTGGCTTTCGCCAACTCGCACATAGTTAGTCAATTTTAATGATTAGCTCTCTCTTTTTGGACCTAGGACATGTGGAGGACTGGCGTAAGTTTGAGAACCACCCCCAACTTTGACTCTTGATGATGCGCCAGTGAGGCATGTGGCATTTTCCATTGAACCTTCCATACTTTGCCGATTTGAGCTTGTTTTATCTTCATTTTGAACCTGGGACACTCGTAAAGCCTACGCTTATTTGAGGACTGTCCCTTAGACCCTTCCCCTTGAGTTGGGTCATTTGGACATGTGAAGGCTTCCGCTGACGCTTGAAACATGGCCAAACTGCATATAATCAGAGATGTCCACGTACTACCCATGGATTCTGGCGAAGAAAATAATGAGGAAGATATGGGCTTGTCATTCCATACTACGGGAAGAAAAATAAAAATAAGGAAATAAATTTCACTATTACGCCCGAATTTTAAATTTTTCTCCATGAATGGGAAAAATGCAAACAATGCCAGGCTCGACGCAATTCAATACTCAAAAGCACATATTCAATTTTTTTGAAATTTGCCTTCAAAATAGGGGAATTTTGGGGACGACAACACATAATAAGGATAAAATCAAACATAAAAAATATTTTTGGTTTAGGATGGCTAATAGTGTCATATTATCAAAGATTTAAGACAACATGATTGTCCACGATGGAATCAAGGTAGATGACACATTCTAGAGATTCTATTTTTTATCAAATGGTATTAGGATTTTCTAATATGTGGTTGATGTCATTAGATGGAACTATTTTTAGAAATAAATATGGATTTTATATTGGGTAAAAAACACCATCTGTTTTGTTTTATTTTGCAGGGTGATATAAGAAATTGATAATTCATTGAAGAATCCAATTTTATTTATTTTTCTAACAATGGGTGGTTATGAGGGTAAAATATGATGGATTGTTACTAATATCAAGGTTAAATTTTGTATCCTCAAATGGATAAAAAAATGGGAATGGAATCTTGCATATATTCAACTATGTTAGGATATATAATAAATAGGAATATCATCTTGTGGATCTTTATACATGATATATTATATGGTTGGTTTAGAATGTAAGAAAATACTACATGATTGAATATAATTAATAGTAGAAATATAAGGGAGAAAGGATCATCCCATATAGAATTTTATTTACTTGAGTTTCACTAGAAAAAACATCATAAGTTATGACATAGGAAAAATGTGATTTAGAAAATATTAAAAAAGGATTTAGGAAGATATTGAGAGAGATAAGAAAATGTGAAGATGAATTAATTAGGAGATGGGGTAAGATACATGATGGTTTGATAATATTTTAATATTGGTAAAGATTACCACTACATTATATAAAGAGGAATCATGAATATGAATCAATCATAAAATGAAGTAGGACTCCTGTTGGGTTCATTCAAGTGTAATGATAGTGAAGCGAAAGTGAAGACAAGATGGAAAGGAAATGTGAATATGACTTAATTATGAGCTAGAGTAATATTAACATTGATTTTAATAGAGTGTAATGATTTTGAAGATGAAGTGAATATATGTTAGAAAGGAAACAAGAATGTGATTCAATGAGAAGAGAGAGTAAGATTCATATTAGATCACCAAAGCGTATGCAAATATAGAATGGCGTACTAGAAATTCCTATTTTATCTCTATAAGGCATTTTTTAAACTAGGATAATAAAGGGGTAAATGACAAATATGCACACCATATATTGTAAGTTTCTAAGGAAAAAATAAGGAAGGTACTATTCTATACTTTTTAAGAGGTATATGGTTCTAAATCCTAAACCTAGAATAGGGTAGTGGTCTATAACTCAATCCAAATGGTAAATTGATGATGGTAATGATATATTTTATATTTTAATAATTTAGTAAAAAGAAAAGAGATTCAATAGGTTTTTAGGCAAGAGTTTAAAATATTACAAGAGAGTTATAAGAGATTGCAATGAAAGAGTCATAAGGATAGAGGGTTAGACTTGATTTTAAGGTAAGGACCAATAGATAAATAATGAAATAGAAAATAATACGACAGTCTATCCTAATATATGCATTATGACATAAAAATACAATTCTAAAATAAAATTAATGATGAAAGGGCTTATAGATACTTACATACTTAAAGACAACATTAGTACATTAACTTCCCCCAAGGTTAGTAACACCATTTATGAGATATTTGATTAGGGGGACTAGAAAATAATAGAAGAAGACTTGAGAAAACATATACTTGAAGAATTTTATGAGTTCAACGGATCAGTTTGTTGTGGCATGTAAAAATCCTATTTTTATAGATTGTAAGTACCCAATGCTCCAAGTGTGGACTCCAAAGAAGAAAAATAAGACCAAATTTGAGACATTAAAAGATTTATGGGAATATTAGTGAGTGTTCTACTGCCAAATGAGTGATGGATGAGATGTAGAATTATTTATAAAATAATAATTATAAATATCCTAGTGATGGTATTATTAACTTATTCTAGACAATGGAATTGTTTGTAGTTGATTCCATCAACAATAAAAAAATTTAGCCCAACAAGTCAAGAATGCAAATGGGAGCTCATTATCTTCAACATTCTTCTAGGATAACAGAACAACTAGGGTATTTTTAGTGGCATAACAATAGATAATGAAATCTTTGCTAAAGTTAGGGCACGCCAAGATTGGAGTCTTTGCAATAGCCTGTTTAATGTCCTCAAATGATTTCTTCCCTTTAGAGGACCAACCAAAAATTTTCTTCCCTTGCATCATGTGAGCAATGCTCATAGTAAGTTCTCAAAAATCAGGGATGAATCTCCTCATGAAATTGATCTTACCAAAGAAATAATGGACACCCTTATTACTTGATGGAAGAGGAATTTACTGGATGGCCTGAACTCTCTCTAGATCAATCTTTATCTCTTCCTTTGAAACAATGTGTCCCAAAAACATTCCTTCTGTGACAAAAAACATAGAATTCTTAGGGTTTAAATAAATCCCATTCTCGCTACACTTCTGCAATATTTTTTCAAGGTGTTAGAAGTGATCTTTTCTTGCTTTAGGAAACACTGTCAAGTCATCCAAATACACAACAATGAATTTCCATTTCAAACTGCCAAAAGCCAATTCCATGGCCCTCTTGAAAGTAACACCAACATTGATGAGACCAAATGGCATTCTCTTGTATGAAAAGTTTCCCCAAGGAGTTGTAAAGGAAGTCTTATGTTGATCAACAGTATTCACCTCTACTTAATTGTACCTCAAGAATCCATCTAACATAGATAGCATCTCTGAGCCTGTAACAACTTGCAATACTTGGTCCATCATGGGGAGATGGTAGTTGTCCTTAAAAGAACCCTAATTTAGATTTTTAAAGCCCACACAGATCTGGATCTCACTATTCTTCTTCTTGAGAGACACTATATTAGCAATCCATGTTGAATGGTGGATGGGGAAGATGATCCTAGCCTTCAGAAGCTTTTATATTTCTTGGAAAATTGTATCAGCTATCTTTGGATTATATGTCCTTTTCTTCTATTTGAAGGGTTTGATCCCAGGATGAAGAGGAATGAAATTTTACATTTATTTAGGCTGAAAATCCTTAAGATCATCATAAGAGTAATCCAAAACATCAACATACATTTTCAACAGATTCACCACCTTCGTTATCTCTTCATGAGTGCAACATTTTCCAATGTTGACCATTTTGGGATCATCAAGACTCCCAATATTCACTTTCTTAGTCTCAACATATTGTTGGGCTCCTTGGGAAACTTTCAACTTCATATATCTATCATGTTTATCAAAAAGATCCTCCAAACTCACCATCCCTTTATGGATTTTGTTTCCTTTCAGTTTGATGCATCCATATTGATCCATATCATCTTTGGAACACTCTTCATTTGATGAAACACACTCTCTAGGCATATTGTTACTTCCTTCAAAGTACAGCTGATCAAAGTTGTCTTTGAGCTCTAAGAAAGAAAGCAAATGCTGGTCATCATTGAAAACTTGCCAATTATTTTCATTGTCAGACACACTGAGTCTATAGATTAGCTCAATGGTGAATTTCTCCTGAGGGAAATTAGGGTGAGGAATCAACAAGGACCCAAAAATAGCTAGAGAGTCAGCCTTAGTGTTCCTCTCCCTTGGCACAGCTTCAATGGAAAAAGCATCAAGGAATTCAATGGAATCCCAAACCAGATTCATATTGTGTTTCAACCTTATTTTCTTTACTTGATAAATGTCTCTAAAGTTTTTTACAATTAGCTCAATATCTCCACGAGAAATAAGGTGCTTCACTCCCATTTCATTCATCATGTTTAACCCAAGAATAAGGGCCTCATACTCAGTAGTATTGTTGGTATTTTCGAACTAAAATTTGAAGGAGAAAGGATGAATCTTACCCCCAAGAGAAATGAGCACTACACCAACTCCAGAACCAGCCAAAGAACAACTCCCATCAAAACAAAAAGTCCACACACCATTAGGATCAAACAACACTCCCTTTGGTAGACTTGTCTCCTCTTGTGACATGATCATGTATTTCATATGCCCTATATCTACATACAATATTTTTTCTTTAGGATCATCTGTCTTTTTCATAATATACTCTACTTGTTTCTTAGGAAGCAACTTCTTCATCTTCCCATTGACAGGGATCAAGGCATGTGACCAATCCATTTGAATTTCCCCTCCTACCTCCTTTAAGAAATTTCTACTCAACAACATCCCATATGAAGGAAGGAGGAATATCAACTACCAAAATGGTGGCTAGGATTCTTTTCTCTGGAAAAGCAACAAAAGCTTCTTGTGAATATTTAATTCTTCCCAAAAAGGTATTTTCTTAATCTTCATGGAATAATAAGAACCAAAGGCACGTGTTAGGGTCAAACCCAAAGCATGGGCTACCTTCGCAGGAATTACATTATATGATGCTCCTGAATCTATGACACAATTACTGATTTTGTGGCCAACTATGAGAAGGGTCACATAGAATGGTTCAATTTTCTCATTAGGGGAAGTGAGTGCAACCACAAGGCTTGATTGAGGTGAGGGAGAGGGAGTGGGAAAAATGCCCTTAAAAGTAATGGATGATACTTTGGATTTGGAATTTACAAAGTTAACCATTTTGGCAAAGGCTTTAGGATGGGTTTGATAGAACTCTGCTTCAGAAAGCTGAATCTTGGTCTTTTTAAGATGGTCTATAATGCCAAAAGATCCAAATGTGGATGGGGAATCAATATTAGGAGTAGGAGGAGCTTTTGATCTATCATCTTTATCATTTGTTGGGAAAGAATTCCCAGAAGCAGAAGTAGAGGGAGAAGGACTAGCAAAGCTTACCTTTTTAGTGGAAGTAGTAGGAATAGGAGCTCCTCTTCTTGAAATCACCGGGATGGTGATAGGGTACTCCTTGGATCTTTTTGCAGGTTGAACAACTTTTTCCTTTTTTTTGGTCTGCTCCTAAATCATAACATCATATGATTCACTATTCATCTCAGCCACTACATCATCATAATCGTCCACATCTTCCATACCCTTAGTAGTGAGGAAATGAACTCAAGAACCACATGGATCCTCCAGTTATTCATCAACTTCCTCTTCTTGTTCATCAAGACCATTTTTTTCCTCATCATCAAGCTCAATAACTTCACAAGTAGCATTAACAAGCACCTTGAGGGGTGGACCTTCAATTACCAACCTATTTTGAGAAGAGGGAAAGTGGTTCCTAGGCTGAAATTTCTTCCTTGGAACATCTTGATATGGAGCATGCTGAGACAATTTTTTCTTAATGGAAATGAGGTCATTAGATAGATTTTGCACCAACTGATCTACATTACCTCCAAGAAAAGGATAAGAAGAAGATGCTTTATATTTTAAAGACTCCCTTGTCAGCTTTCTAGACATGATCAAGTCATCTTCCACACTAACAGCCAATCTCTGATCAACATCCAAAGTTGTAAGATTTTCTCTCCTCAGGGCATAGCTTACTTCGGGCGATTGAGCATTCAAGAAGAAACACTTTTGAATCTGATCAAAAGGTATAGTATCTAGTGTAATCTTGTTAGCCAACTTGTTGAGGCCACAAATTCTCTCATAGGATCATGTGGATCCTTCTTGATTTGAGAAATATGAGCTAGCAAAGCATGCACATCCTCAGAAGGTTTGAAACGCTACTCAAATTGAGTCCTCATAGTAGTCCAATCAATGATGGTCCCAATAGAAAGACAGTAAAACCAATCTACAAAAATTTCTTGCAAGGTTTCCATAAATAGCCTCACAGAGACATCCTCATGTTAAACTCCAAGGATCCCACATGAAATAATGAAGGCTGCAATGTGTTCATCATGATGCATTTTTCCATCACCTCTAAATTTGGGAAAATTCTTCCTGCTACCCCTAAGTAAATCATGTAATTGTTGAGGAAGAGTCAGAGGTCCAACTCTTTGTCCCCAAGGCCGATGTGTTTCCATCATTGGAAATATTGCTTGAAGTGGAACTGAGACACCAAAAATAATTAAGGTTAAGTTGTGCTTGAGGAATGCTAATACTAGAAGCTTTTTCTTCAACAGGAGGTGTGCTTTTGGAACAAGCTCTTCTATTTATTCTTGTTGAAGGAATTTGAAAACCTTGTTGATCCAAGAGCTCTTCTACCACGAGTATATCCTAGAGTTTCTAGATCAAAGAAATGATCAAATTAGTTGTTCTTTTAGGAAAGGAAATTGTTGAAAAAATTCCCCAGTGGAGTCACCAAAAAATGTTGGGTTTCAGATTTACACTTGGAATGAAACCACAGTCAGGGGACAAACAAGTTCCTCCTCTTTAATAGGAGAGGTTCCCTTATTGAAAGCAGGGGAAAAACCTATGTACAAATGCATAGTCTTTCATTCAATGGTGGTTTCCCAATATATTGAAATGTGTTTTTAGCCATGAAAGTTATAAATACATGAGGATAGAATAATTTGAAGAGAGGAGGGAGGAAGAAGAAGATAATACTTTCAGGGAAAATATATGGTAGAGAAAACCCTTATATGTATTGCGCAAATGAGATACAGAGTAGAACCATCCACGTTTATAACAGACACAATTCACAGACTCAAAGTTCTAGAGATTATAAAAACTAGAACACAAAGTTTCGAAGCATTTGAGGATTAGATGATTCACATATCAGAACCAAAAGGAAAGAGAAAGTAGAAAAAAAGGAAAAACCTTTGTATCGATTTCTTCAAAATTGAAATTACAGTTCTAGAATAATCAAAATTCTAACCCATACAATGGATTTGAAATCTCATGATATAGCTCACAAGAAATGATTACAACCTCCTCGAGAAAGAAAGAAACAGTTACAACTTATTCCAATAATTCACGCCCTTTTGAATTCTTGAAAACGCAAAGAAAACGTTAATGGTGGAAAAACTAGTTTTTAAAATATATGGTCATTATGTTATTTTACTAGTTAAAACATGGGACATTCGATTTGCTTTTACAACTTAAAATTTGGTCCAGCCACATGGGGGAAATTGATCGGAGTGGGCCTGTCATCACCAATCCGGCACTATGATAATTCTTCACCAGGAACTCCTCGTGCTATGATTATTTACTAATGCACAGCCTTTAGTTTGGTGGATGTAATCTGGAAACAAAACAACAACATAACACAAGAATACCATCGACTATGATAAGACGGAATGATGAAAAAATTAAAATATCAAAGTAAATTATAATATTAACATGAAATTGTTACAATCTCACCCATGAGGTACTTCAAGTGTTATTGACTTCACTTGCCTTTCACACAGACTATGGGAGAAACTTTACAATTACACCTCTTAATGGCTTCTTCAACACACCTTTAAACTGATGGCTTCCTTTACACACTTCCTACAATATTTCTCACTACTTCCTTCTATGCTAAATGAGGGGGGTGGCCTCTCTATTTATAGAACTTCCAGGCTTATCCATCTTATCTCTAAGATCAGATAAGAAATCCACTCTGACGAATCATATTCCATACCTTAACTCTTATCCGTACATGTAAGCTTATCTGTTAAGATAAGATAAACCTTATCATTTTACATGGGTTCCACATTTTTAGAATTTTTACAAATGAAATACACAAAATATTTATGACCTCACTCCTTGTCCTTATTACAAATATAATATTTCTAATTCCTAATCATGTAGACCCTACTTCTCTAATTACCCAAACTTTGACATTTTAACATTACCGGACCACTTACGACAAATATTTACTTTTTACAACATTCCTATTGTACTTTGACTGTTACCATACTCCACATTATTGGTGGCACTGTACTGACGGCGCCGTTATTTTCTATCAGACGCTAATACTAATTATACTTAACAACATCCTATTCCTAATACATACATTAATGAAATAGAAATTACATAGGAAAATTTTAGTGTCGACATCTTCCCCATTCCTAGCTTCTACTCCGTCCTCGGAGTAGACTATTCCGGTGCTTGGAAAATCTTCAACTTGTCGTGGTTGACCCATTTCGTAATGGGAGTGCCATCCAATTCCTCTAGTTGGTACGTACCATTTTCATCCTTTTGGCTCAAAGTACTTCCTAGTGCTGCATCTAAGGCATCAGTGTACACAATGAATGGCTTGCTCCAATCTAGATTCTTCAAAATAGGTGAAGACACCAGGGCTTCCTTCAATTGTCCAAAAGCTTCATGCGCCTTATTTCCTGGTTCATAAGTAACATCCTTCTTCAAGAACTGGGTTAGTGGCTGTGCAATCTTTAAGAAATTCTTGATGAACCTTCTATAGTAACCCACATGGCCTAAAAATGATCTCAACTTACTTCTATTAATAGAAAATGGTAAATCTTTTATTTTTGAAACTTTATCAGGATCAGTACCAATACCATCTCTGGATACAACATGCCCTAACAAAACACCTTTAGAACATCCAAAGACACACTTTGTAGGGTTTAGTGAGGCTTGTGCTTGATCTAACCTTTGAAATGCTGTCTCCATTTGGTGTAGGTGGTCCAACTTGCTCCCATAGATGCAAAAATCATCCAGAAATACTCTGATGAAGGTCCCAATGTAGGGTTCGAACACCCTATTCATCAAATGCTGGAATTTTGCTGGAGCATTACACAACCCAAAAGGCATAACTCTATAAGCAAACGTTCCCTAAGGAGTGGTGAATGTGGTCTTTAGCTGATCTTTCTCTGCTATACGAACTTGGTTGTATCCGCTATATCCATCAGCAAAACTATAACACTCCTAGCTAGCTACTTCGTCCAAGATTTGGTTTGAAAATGGAAGAGGGTAATGATCCTTCTTTGTTGTCTTATTGAGCTTCCTGTAATCAACACAAATGCGTAGCTTCCCATTCTTTTTTATTGAGATCACAATGGGAGAAATCCATTTTGAATTCTCCACAGCAAATATGAATCCTGCATCAAGCAACTTATCTATTTCTTCTTTTACAGTCTTGGAAAAATTAGGATTCATTCTATATGGCATTTGCTTTATGGGCTTAGCACCATCTACTAGCTCAATAGAATGTTCTACACAACTTACTTGACGGAGTTACTTGTAATCAAAAGTGAATATGTGTATGTACCTTCAAAAGATCTGGAGGTAGGATTCCTTCTCACTCTCCATCACAGCATCACCAATATTTATTTGTTGGAGATGATCATCAACTTCTTCTTCAGATAATTTTATGGGGTCATGAGTTGGTGTGACTGGAAGGATATCCATGACTGAAACATCCACCTCACTTTCTTCATCTTCAGTGTCCACTTCACTGGTACTAGAGTATTCAGAGGATGTCCAATCATCAGTTTCATCACTTGAATCCACAGGTTCTACTTTATGATGTCGAGTGATCACATTTATCTTCACCCTCTCTCTACCACATCCAAGTGTCATGAAACCTTCATTCTAGTAGTTTCTTGCACGAAATCTCCTTAGCCATGGTCTTCCCAGCAGCATTGGGTACACAACATTACCATTTTTCATCACCTGAAAGTCTACCACACATACAACACCCATAACAGATATTGCCACATTTGATACTACACCTTCTGGTTTAGTTTTTCCTTTATTTAACAACCTTAACATAAGTGTTGAAGGGCGATCAATTTTTAACCCCAACATATTCATTACAAACTCGGACATTACATTAACTGCAGCACTCCATCAACTATGACATCATGAATTGAAATACCATTACATAATATCTCAGCTTGTGGAGCATAGGGATCCACCTCTGCCTCCAAAATAGGGACCTCAACCTCCTTCCTTCGTCAAGCATTGAGTCCACTTCGCAGCTTCCGCCTCTTCTCAGAAGACATAGCCAAGAGTTGACCATATGTAATATTTGCAGGCCTTTTGGATAGATCTTCCAAGATGGAGTATGGTCCTTGCCCCTGTAAAATCAGAAAATCCTGCACACCCAACTTTCTTCTTCTATGTTTCTTACTAGTTTCTTTGTTCATCTTCTTAGGATCATTTCCATCTTGATTATCTTTTTCTTTCTTTCTTTTTGTTACAAACACATCTACTTCATTATTTCTGCTCTTATCTACTACATCAAAAGAATTCAAAGGTGCTTTTCCTTTATCATTATCTCCTTTACCAGATGTAGAAGCTCTATCTGGACAATTATACTTATAATGACCCTTTTTATAACAACCATAACATACAACTTTAGAAATATTTCTTTTTGGACGTCTATCTCCTCCCTGAGAACTAAATTATTTTCCTTGAAGAAGATTAATAGTTAACTAACCCATCTTTTTTAGCAGATCTTCATACTCAGTAGATGTACTAGGAGAAATATTTGTGCTCACCGGGAGTGGTTGTGGATTTTGGACCAAAGGTGCTGGTGTAGGCTCTACTTTAGCAACAATTTCTTTGGGCTCCTCTTCCATACTTTCTTCTTGCCTTCTTGCAATCTCCTTTGCTTGTTCAATGGTAGCTAGGCGGTCATACTTCACTCGTTGTCTTATCTCTGGCTTCATCCCAAGAATGAAGTGCTTACAGAGGAGATTATCCACGCCATTCATCAACCCATCCGCTAATCCTTCCTTCCGGATCTGGGCATCGAGCTTCCTCCTTAGCTCTAGAACACGAGCATGATAATCCCTTAGCTTCTCCTTCTCTCCTTGGGATAGCTTTGTGATCTCGATCATGAGATCTGCATATTTCTGTTGTTCACCAAATTCTTCAAGAAAACTTTCAGTTAATAAATCCCATGAATTTTTCACATTATCACCTAGTGTTTCAAACCACCTAAGTGCTACACCATCCAAAAAGGTAGTAAGAAATTTAGTCCATTGTTCCCTTCTTATAAGGCCATTACAAATACAAGATCATTTAAACTCTTGAATGAAAGAAGAAGCATCTTCATTAGATTGAGCTGAAAAAACAAGAATCTTTCCCATTTTCAAAAGTAACCATCGTGAAATACCAACCCACAAGTACAATCGACAAGACTTATGTGCAAAAATAATTGGAATCACTATACTAGAAAGTGACTTTACACCTTTCTACAGTAAAATAGAAATTACCATGGTAAACTATGGTAAAAATTGACTTACTACGGTAAAAACTAACTTTACTGTGGTAAACACTATTCACAGTAAAAAGTGAAGTTACTATGGTAAATACTATTCACGGTAAAAAGTGACTTTACTGTGATAAATACTATTCACAACAACAATGAATTTATCATGGTAACTACTATTCATGGTAAAAATGACTTTACTATAGTAACTACTATGCGCAGTAAAAATAAGGTTACCCTCCAATTGATTTTTGACTAAGTGGGAATATCTCTCCAGAAAATCCACCAATGAGGAATGGTCCCGGCAATGGAACCAAAATGTCATCACCAATCCGGCACTATTATAATTCTTTACCGCGAATTCCTCGTGCTATGATTATTTACTAATGCACAGCCTTTAGTTTGGTGGATGTAATCTGGAAACAAAACAACAACATAACACAAGAATACCATCGACTATGATAAGACGGAATGATGACAAATTTGAAATATCAATGTAAATAATAATTTAAACATGAAATTGTTACAATCTCACCCATGAGGTACTTCAAGTGTTATTGACTTCATTTGCCTTTCACCAAGACTATGGGAGAAACTTTACAATTACACCTCTTAATGGCTTCTTCAACACACCTTTAAACTGATGGATTCCTTTGCACACTTCCTAAAATATTTCTCACTACTTCTTTCTATGCTAAACGAGGGGGGTGGCCTCTCTATTTATAGAACTTCTAGGCTTATCCATCTTATCTCTAAGATAGGATAAGAAATCCACTCTGACGAATCATATTCCATACCTTAACTCTTATCCGTACATGTAAGCATATCTTTTAAGATAAGATAAACCTTATCATTTTACATGGGTTCCACATTTTTATAATTTTTACAAATAAAATACACAAAATATTTATGACCTCACTCCTTGTCCTTATTACCAATATAATATTTCTAATTCCTAATCATGTAGACCCTACTTCTCTAATTACCCAAACTTTGACATTTTAACATTACCGGACCACTTACGACAAATATTTACTTTTTACAACATTCCTATTGTACTTTGACTGTTACCGTACTCCACATTATTGGCGGCACGGTACAGATGGCACCGTTATCTTCTATCAGATGCTACTACTAATTATACTTAACAACATCCTATTCCTAATACATACATTAATGAAATAAAAATTACAGAGGAAAATTTTAGTGTCGACAGGCCTGCGAACACCTCTTGCATTCTTTGCCTTTGAAGTAACACTAGGCTGACACATGGAGATCTTCATTGGTTCCTTTATACTTAGCTGATTCGGGCAAATTTTTCTCCTTGACTTATGTTGACCCCTAGACACATGGAGGGCTAGCGATAATTTGAGTTTCTTCTTTGGAAATTCCCCATGAAGCTGTGCTGAGATGACGCATGTCTCCTTCCACCGGTGTTAGACTTTTCAACGGCCAACTTTGTCTTCATATTGAATTTAACCACATGGTGATTTGGCGCTACTTGGAGACTGACCCTTTGATTTCACTTCCGAAATGGCACCGTTAAGGCATGTGGTGGCTTCCGCCAACCTGCACAAGTAGCACAGCTAAACACATATCTACCAAATCACTCTCATGGAACACAACTAAATGAGGAACTACAAGGGACCTGAAATGGCACAACCAGCATTGCAACGTAAAAGAAAAGGAAAGAAGAAAGAATGAAAACATATTAGGACAAAGAATAGTCACAAAAGGATGCTTATATTACTTCTAGAAATGCACAGAGTTGTTACAATGATGAAAGAGGCTAATATCCACTTGCGAGTGCTAGATCTAGAGGACTACAACTCAAAATATAGAAAATACGAAGTCATTATCATAAAATTCTTAAGGATATAGAGTTTCAAACATAACAAATGAACCTAGCTCTTATATTTATAGATGAATTTGTAGAAGGAGAAGAGAAGGAGGGAAAAATAGAATTTGAAATGCAATCACTAACAAGAAAAATAAAAATAAGGAAATAAAATTCACCATTATGCCCAACTTTTAAATTGTTCCCCATGAATGGGAAAAATGCAAACAATGCTAGGCTCGATGCAATTCAGTACTCCAAGGTATAGATTCAATTTTTTTGAAATTTGACTTCAAAAGAGGGGAATTTTGGGGATGACAACACATAGTAAGGATAAAATCAAACATAAAAAATATTTTTTGGTTTAGGATGGCTAATAGTGTCATATTATCCAAGATTTAAGACAACATGATTGTCCACGATGGAATCAAGGTAGATGACACATTCTAGAGATTCTATTTTTTATCAAATGGTATTAGGATTTTCTAATATGTGGTTGATGTCATTAGATGGAACTATTTTTAGAAATAAATATGGATTTTATATTGGGTAAAAAAACACCATTTGATTTTTTTGATTTTGTAGGGTGATATAAGAAATTGATAATTCATCAAAGAATCCAATTTTATTTATTTTTCTAACAATGGGTGGTTATGAGGGTAAAATATGATGGATTGTTACTAATATCAAGGTTAAATTTCATATCCTGGATAAAAAAATGGGAATCGAATCTTGCATATATTCAACTATGTTAGGATATATAATATATAGGAATATCATCTTGTGGATCTTTATACATGATATATTAGATGGTTGGTTTAGAATGTAAGAAAATACTACATGATCGAATATAATTAATAGTAGAAATATAAGGGAGAAAGGATCATCCCATATAGAATTTTAATTACTTGAGTTTCACTAGAAAAAACATCATAAGTTATGACATAGGCAAAATGTGATTTACAAAATATTAAAAAAGGATTTAGGAAGATTTTGAGAGAGATAAGAAAATGTGAAGATGAATTAATTAGGAGATGGGGGTAAGATACATGATGGTTTGATAATATTTTAATATCGGTAAAAATTACCACTACATTATATAAAGAGGAATCATGAATATGAATCAATCGTAAAATGAAGTAGGACTCATGTTGGGTTCATTCAAGTGTAATGATAGTGCAGCGAAAGTAAAGACAAGATAGAAAGGAAATGTGAATATGACTTAATTATGAGCTAGAGTAATATTGACATTGATTTTAATAGAGTGTAATGATTTTGAAGATGAAGTGAATATATGTTAGAAAGGAAACAAGAATGTGATTCAATGAGAAGAGAGAGTAAGATTCATATTAGATCACCAAAGTGTATGCAAATATAGAATGGCATACTAGAAATTCCTATTTTATCTCTATAAGGCGTTTTTTAACTAGGATAATAAAGGGGTAAATTACAAATATGCACACCATATATTGTAAGTTTCTAAGAACAAAATAAGGAAGGTACTACTCTATACTTTTTAAGCGGTATATGGTTCTAAATCCTAAACCTAGAATAGGGTAGTGGTCTATAACTCAATCCAAATGGTAAATTGATGATGGTAATGATATATTTTATATTTTAATAATTTAGTAAAAAGAAAAGAGATTCAATAGGTTTTTAGGCAAGATTTTCAAAGATTACAAGAGAGTTAGAAGAGATTGCAATGAAAGAGTCATAAGGATAGACGGTTAGACATGATTTTAAGGTAAGGACCAATAGATAAATAATGAAATAGAAAATAATATGACACTCTATCCTAATATATGCATTATGACATAAAAATACAATTCTAAAATAAAATTAATGATGAAAGGGCTTATAGATACTTACATAATTAAATACACCGTTCGTACATTAACTTCCCCCAAGATTAGTAACACCATTTATGAGATATTTGATTAGGGGGGACTAGAAAATAATAGAAGAAGACTTGAGAAAACATATACTTGAAGAATTTTATGAGTTCAACAGATCAGTTTGTTGTGGCATGTAAAAATCCTATTTTTATAGATTGCAAGTACCCAATGCTCCAAGTGTGGACTCCAAAGAAGAAAAATAAGACCAAATTTGAGACATTAAAATATTTATGGGAATATTAGTGAGTGTTCTGTTACCAAATGAGTGATGGATGAGATGTAGAATTATTTATAAAATAATAATTATAAATATCCTAGTGATGGTATTATTAACTTATTCTAGACAATGGAATTGTTTGTAGTTGATTCCATCAACAATAAAAAATTTTAGCCCAATGACATCAACCATGGTTGATGTCATTTGATGTGTAAATATACTCAAATAATGGAATTCACCATGGTTTATGGTATATGAGAGATAAATTTTGGAGTTTGGAGGTCAAACTAGATTGAGGGAGCTTAGAGGTGATAAAGGGAGAGAATGATAAAGGCATGGGTAGTCCTGAAAGAAGGTGATAGATTATTTAAAATGGGATAAAAAGGAAATATTGCAAGGATATTGAAAGAGATGTATACAAAGATTGAAAAACATTTCTATAAGTGTGTGATAACATGTGAAAAATGTGATATTATTACGATATAAATAAAACCTCTCTCATACATATTTGTTCTAATAAGACTAATGCAACCCAAAATAAGCACATAACCATTTTTAGCTACTCCTTGGTCTCAGTAGTATGTCTAAGGACACTTCTCTAAGGAATATAATTTTTCAATTAAAACTACAAAGAAAAAATTAATTAAAGTGAAAAATTTGGTTTATATACACATCATATGATAAAATTTATATAGTTATCACATTATGACATCTACATGACTATTACATCTACATGATATTTAGACATTGATGTAAAAAGTAAGACTAATTTATATGGAAATTTACATACAAGTTCATGGAAGAAGGATAATTTTTGTGTATGGTATATATGCTTTACTCAACATGCCCAATTTTTAAAATCTTATTTGGTTATTCCACCCTCACATAAAACACTAAGGGAAATTATGTGTACATGATAATTTCATTTTTTACCTTTTCAATTACTTTACCTTCACATTGATTGTTGGGGGAAATAAAAAATGAATATTTTATTCTTTTAATTTTAATTTTATGCTATTTATTAACTATAAATTATCATTTTATCATAAATTTCACACTTCCTTACATGTGACATGTAGGTTCACATGTATGGCTATACACATGAAGGATAAAGGAAAAAAAACATTGTAATATCAAATGAGCCTTGTCCTTATAGGACTTTTTTGTGTCATTTATATTTTAGTCTAAATATTTCAATTACTAGATTAAAATTGGGTTGAATTTATATACATAGATATATACCTATTGACATTTGGAAATTATTCCTAGTATTTAGTTTGTCACATACTCATTGTGCAATAAATTCATTAGTTCCTAAAATTTATTTTCTCAATAAACACTACCATCCACTAATTCACTTCTATTATATATCATTGACCAATTAAAACTAAATTCTTAGAATAAAATACAAATAGTTAGACATCTATCCAAATTATCTAATAGATATATTACATTATGTACTTGTTATCCATATTTCACCCCCTGGGAAAAGTATTGGATCAGCCACAACCCCACAGAGAAATAAATAGAGAAAACACGTTGAAATCTTGCAAAAGGGTCACAAAAGGACTCAATAATGGAGTGGCGGAGCCTGCAAAAGATCAAACAATCCCGTGTATGAAGAAAGAGAAGAAACGACTCTTTCGAGTGAATCCATGTTTTAAATCTATTTAATAGGTTACAGGTGGGATTGGGAATGAAGTACTAGAGTTGGATAAGAAGGAGAAAATCTCTCAAAGAATCCAGGAGAAAGAAAGAGGAGAAACAATGAAGATCTGAAGTCTTCGAGCTCAAAACAGTTCAGAACAAGTCCAAAAATCGACTAAGTATGGAAGGCCATTGGAGAGAGCCACGTGTCCAAACAGTGCTTCTCCAAGGTTGAATCCGAAAAGGGAAACTCAAACTTGTGCCAGCCCTCCATGTGTCTAGTTTAAAAAGGGGACCTATTTTCAAACTATTTTCCCACCTCTTTTGTACGGACCTGATACAAATTTTCAAGGGGCATATCTTTCGACTTAAGGTTCGAAATATAGAAAATATGACATCGTTGGAAATATCTCGGCCTCGTCTATGCCTTTAGAACATAAAATATCATTTTGGGAAGGCTCTGGTAGATTAAAACTGGGAAAAATTCTTCCAGGCCATTAACACAGAATCTGATCTCGTTAACTACCAGATCTAATTTGATTTGATCCGCCAGAGAACCAGAAGTGACAGATTGTGGATGGATTTACAGAATGAATTGATATTCAATGGTCGAGCTTTTAAAATGGGATTTAATGTGTGTCTAAGTTTGGTTGAAGCAGGATTCAAATTCTTCCTTCTTCTCTCTCCCATTCTTCCTATATATTGTAATAGAGGGGCACATTCAAATGGTTGTTCATTTTTTATCTCTACATGCCCCTCTTTTTCTTCCTTGGGGTCAAAAATGGAGTTCAAACCTCCTCCCCTACTTTGTAAATGGTGTTTTTGCCTCTTGCTCGTGAATGATGTTCTGTGAAAACTTTTGAAGCAATAAAAAATGTGTTTTGTGATGCATTTTTCCATCCTTTTCTCTTTTTGGTTATTTCTTCTTACCTCTCTTCATTACAGGGCACCTGTGTAGGTTTCAGAAGTTCATATGCAGGTTTGGGAGCTGTGTTTTTTGGGTTTCAAATATTTTCTGTGTGAATCTGGTCTTTGGCCTATGGTGCATTCTATCCACCTTCTCCATTGCTCACTTCCCTTCGTTTCATGGAATTTTGGTTAGATGATCAACACTTCCTTTTCTGGTGTATCACCGCTTAGTTTAGGATCTTTCACCCTCTCTCTCTCTGTCCCCTTAGAATGGTTAGATTAGGATTAGTTATATTTTCCTACACTGGAGTAGTTTGTGCCAGGTAGACTAGGAAACAAGAACCAACCTTCTCTAGAGAGTTTTCCCTTTTGCAAGGTCCCACACCTTAGGGAAAGGTCAATGCTATGTGAATCACACCAAATGACTCTCTGCCTTAGAAAATCAGATCTGATAACTCATTTGGGAGTGTTGTGATTTTACATTAACATTTTTGGCATGCCTGATGGAACAGTGAGGTTAGATCTCACATCTTTCCAAGGTGTCTCATTACAACAAAAAATCATAAGCCATTGTGTGACCACACTAATAGTTTTGGCACACTCGGTGGGAGAGGTCTGAAGCACCTTACCACTTCATCTTAGTAGGTTGATGTGTTCCTGTTAAGGGTCATCCTTTTGAGGCACATGCAAGCACATCTGGTGACTCCATTTGGTCAACAACCCCATTTCTAAAGTTGCAGACCTTTTCCCATCCATTTCTAGCCATCTTCATTCACTTTTCTTTCCATATCTCCATTTTCTTCCATTTCATCAAGTTGTGCAATCATGACTTCATTCCCTTCATGGAATTCACACCTACAATAGTGAAATCCACCTCCAATGCATATTTTAGCTCTTCTAGATCAACACTATAATCAGATCTAAAGTAATTATTTTTACCCCATATGAGCAGGGTCAAATTTAGTTTGACCATGGAGCTTATCATGAGCAAGGGTGTGCATACAATGACAACAATCAAATAGAAGATGTTGTTTTTTAGAGAAGATTCAAATAATGGTGGCTAACATGGTGCAATCCCAGGGCGTAGCATAAATGAAGGAATTTAATAATAGTTATAGGGAACCTTGTCCATGGGAAGGCCCTTTTCCAAGACATTACAGCCCTCAAGAGAATCTTGACTTCATGGTTGAAGTGCTACCTCAGCTTACACAGTGGATTGAGGACATTGAAGCTTATGAGAAAAGTGTGAGACATCCTTGTCAATGGGTAAGTCAATCACCATCTCCTTGTCCTTCATTTTCTCTTTCTCAATATTTATCATTTCAACAGAGGCAAGAGTCAAGCCCCTCACTTGTTGCCCCAAGTGTTGATTTCATTTCTCCATCTCCTAGTCTTCCACCGCATTTCAATTCTTCTCCCCTTTTCTCCCCCAAGTATTCATCCCCTCCAAAAATACAAGAATTTCCACTTCCCTCCCCACCACAAAAAATTGCTAAACTAATTGAACCCCAACATGTCACTCCTCTTTCTTTCCAAAGTCCATGTTGGGAAGAAACCCAAGAAACTAGTCAAGGAGAATAACAAGAGGAGGATCCCAATAGAGATGAAATGACAAACAATATGAAGAGTTGGGCTGCCACATTTTGGTTCACAAATATCCCCTTGATGGTCAAGCCAATAGAGGAGGTTAGAGTTGAAGAGCCAGTGGTGGATGAGGATGAGTTTGTAGTAGAGAGGGAGGACCATAAATTTTCAGAGGCTCCAAGTGTGGAGCAAGCTAAAGAAGACCCTTCAGTTATTCCTTTCACTTCATCCCCTTCAAGATTTTATGTTGAAGAAGAGTTTGAGATTTCAAAGTTCATGTTTAAGGATGAAGGGAACCATGGTAAGTCAATTGTAGAATAGGAGGACACCATGAAAGAGGTAGATTATCTGTAGCACAACAAGGAGGTAGACTGTCTATCTGACTTGGAGGATTGTTTTGATGGAGAAGATCCTAAAGAGATAACATAATTTTTCCTCCATGAACCACCTTCCAAGCATATGATCCTATTTCCATGAAGGAGGACATTAAATAACAACAACATGCACTCCACTACACCTCTCTGAAACCAAGATTGGAAGGTATGAGTCTTCCATGTTCTCCACAAGAAAAAGAAGAGGAACATCCAACTCCAATTCTAGTTAAAAAGGAGCATATGGAGGTGACCAAGATAGATTCAAAGGCACTAAATCATGAGCCAGTTACACAAGAAAATGTAGACCCCTCTCTCATTCAACCTCTCCAAAAATATGACTTTTTGGAGGATCCTGAACTCACTAGATCCATATTTGAATACGAGGCTTCATATGGTGAAAATAATGAAGATTTTAAGATCACCATGAAAAAGGGAGAGAATTTTCTACAATAGGACAGTAAAGAGTTTGATATCCTATCAAACTAAAAAGAATGTCTTCAACCACAAGAACCTACTTCCTTGGAAGATACATGCAAGCACAACCTACAGTTTGCAACATGCATCCTAAACCCAAGTTGGAAGATTTTGATCTTTCAAGAGTCACACCTGCTGCAGAGGAAGACAAAAGGAAGGCAGATGATTTCATCATCTCTATTTCCCCATCCATCCAAGAAGGTCCACAAGAAGACTTCATTTTTTTATTTGAATTTTAGTGAAATTGGCACATCCAAAGGATCATATTGTGCCTAATCAAGTACTTGGCTTCATTGGACCCAAGGGAGAAGCCAAAACTAGTCATGCCTACTTTAGGGCATGAGGATGAGCATCAAAGTACCAACAGTCACCATCAATACCTCCAGGAGTCTAATGTAATTCATCTTGAAGAGGTATTTTCCATTAATGTTGATACCTTGATGATTTGGGTGGAGGACCAACATTTTGTCAGTTTTTCACTCATACAGGAAGCTATATTTAGTGTCCAATCATTTTCATGGATGCCCCTTTTGAGAAAGGGAAGCTAATTCTCCCTACTTGTAGCAGGCTTTGTTTAGCATTCTTTCTCTCTAGTTAGTTTAGGAGTAGGAGTAGATTTGCTTTCAGCAGAAGAAGTGCTTATGCACACTCTGCATGTCTCATTTGAGGCATGTATGATTTGGTCTTTGTACATAAGTTTTGTATTTCTCCAAAGGTGCATAAGGCCAAGATCTTTAGTATTCATGGAAAAAAGAATCATAGATGTCTGTAATAGTTGCTAGTTCCAAAACGAAGAAAATGAAGAGCAACTAAAATCCGTCTTCGAAATAGTCCATTTAAGGGATAGATGAAAGCCCTATGGTCAAACAATTTTATACTCTCATAATCCTTATTTCAAGATTTCTTATGAAGATTAAGAGTGCAGATGCACAGGAAAGTTCAAGGTCAGGAAGAGGTAGAAAAGGCATGCAGTCAGGCTCACAGTGGCTTAGGGATCAAATCTTCAAAGTTCAGATCAATTTCGTGTTTACCAAGCAGACTCCATGCCCAATGGATGCTTCTAGGCCACTGGTCTCTTCATCTAGCAAATAGATGTCCCCATGAGTCACCAAATTTTTATCCATATTTCACCCTGGATCACCAGAGAAATAACTAGAGAAAACATGTTGAAATCTTACAAAAGGGTCACAAAAGGACTCAACAATGGAGTGGCGGAGCCTGCGAAAGATCAAACAACCTTGTGTAAGAAGAAAAAGAAGAAATGGCTCTATCAAAAGAATCCGTGTCTTGAATCTATTTAACAGGTTATATGTGGGATTGGAAATGAATTAGCAGAGTCAGAGAAGAAGGAGATAGTGTCTCAGAGAACCCAGGAGTAAGAAAGAGGAGAAATTGCGAAGATCTGAAGTCTTTGAGCTCAAAACAGTTCAGAACAAGTCTGAAAATTGACTAAGTATGGTAGGCCGACGGAGAGAGCCACATGTCCAAATGACACTTCTCCAAGGTTGAATCTAAAAATGGAAACTAAAACTTGCGCTAGCCCTCCACATGTCTAGTTTAAAAAGGGGACCCATTTTCAAACTTTTTTCCCACCTTTTTTGTATGGACCTAATACAAATTTCGAAAGGGCATATCTTGTGACTTAGGGCTCAAAATATAGAAAATATAACACCGTTGGAAAGATGTTGGCCTCGTCTAAACCTTGGGAACATAAATTATCATTTTGGGAAGGCTTTAGTAGGTGAAAACTGGGAAAAATTCTTTCAGGAAATTAACATAGAATCTGATCTCTTTAAGTACCAGATCTGATTTGATTTGATCCACCAGAGAACCAAAATCGACATATTATGGGTGGATTTATAGAAGGCATTGATATTTAGTGGTTTAGCTTTTAAAATGGGATTCAATGCGTGTCTCAGGGTGGTTAGAGCAGGATTCAAATTCTTCCCTCTTCTCTCTCCCACTCTTCCAATATATTATAATAGAGGGGCACATTTAAATGGTTGTTCATTTTTTCTCTCTTCCTCCCCCTCTTTTTCTTCCTTGGGGTTGAAAATGGAGTTTGAACCTCCTCCCCTTCTTTGTAAATGGAATTTTTACCTCTTTCTTGTGAATGATGTTCTGTGCAAACTTCTGAAGCAATAAAAAACATGTTTTGTGATGCATTAGTCCATCCTTTTCTCTTTTTGGTTGTTTCTTCTTTCCTCTCTTCATTACAGGGAACCTAAGCATGTTTTGGATTTTTTCATAGGTCTGGGAGATGTTTTTGTTGGGTTTTAAACATTTTTTATGTGAATCTGATCTTTTTCCTGTGGTGCATTCTGTCCACCCTCTCCATTGCTCGCCTCCCTTCTTTTCATGGCAGTTTGGTTAGATAATCAACAATTCCTTTTTTGGTGTATCACCACTTAGTGTAGGCTATTTCACCCTCTCTCTCTCTTTCCCCTTGGAATGGTTAGATTAGGATTAGTTAGATTCTACTTACACTAGAGAAGCTTGTGTTAGGTAGATTACGAAGCAGGAACTAGCCTTCTCTGGAGAGTTTTCCCTTTTGCAAGGTCCCACACCTTAGGGAAAGCTCAATGTTATGTGAATCACACCAAATGACTCTACCTTAGAAAATATAATCTGATAACTCATTTGGGGGTGCTGTGATTTTACATTAACAGTACTATTATTGGATGAATTCATATGTAAAGAAAAAATTCACATGATTGAATTCATTTTAATTAGAATTAAGATTATATTATCAAATCCATAAGTTCCCTAGTCATTCATGTGTCATTTGAGTGTCAAATATTGTCACAACATTCACATCTATATTCAAATTTATCTAACCCATTCAAAGGGACTCACACCTCACATCTTTGGGCTACCTAGGAGATCAAATAAAGAACCCAATTACATAATCATTCTATTAAGTATATTCAACTAGATATATGTCCAAACATGTCATTTAAATATATATGGGTCATTGTAATGATACATAATATGCCAAATATCATTCTCGAATTTTGGACCTCCTAATAAGGCATTCATTTATTAAAAAATTTAGATATACTTCCTACACACATTCACTACATTAGGAACTACAAGGGTTTGTTTCTTCTTTATATTATTAACACCTAGGTGTAGGAGGATCTACATAACCCAAATTAAAATAATTTCTTTTAGTTATTAAGAAAATGAGAAGAAGAAGAAGATAATCCTTAATTAATAACACACATATGATTATGGGAACTATTAAGGAGCTGTTGGAGCTAAAAAATGAAAGTAACATGATTGTTAGTAGAGGACGAATTTTTCCATATAAGACAAACTTATCTATTTTAAATTTTGACCATCCATGATGGGAGAGTCCATTTCTAGAGTGGGCCTGCAAAAGTTTCCGTTTTCCTTTTACATATTTTTGAGAAAAAGTTAAAATTTCACATTTTCACATCTTGCACCTCCACCCTTTCATAACATAATGAGCCTGACACGTGTCAATAAAAAAGTGGTGCAATACCCTCTAAATCCTAATGGCCAAATTAATTCTAGTTTCACCTCCTTTTTGTTAATGCAATGGATAAATTTTTGTTAACTTTGATCCCTTAGGATAATTTTCTTCCGCTGTGTGACCGATAATGTGATATTAATTTATTGATGCAAAATTTGTACTACCCTAATTAGATTAACCACAATTTTGATGTTTTAACAATATAATATTTGGATTCCTCTTCTGGAAGGTAGGTTAGACATCTATCCTTGTGCTAAGGGTACCTTTATTGTTGTTTTTACTTCTACAATTGATAAGGATACAATAGATGAAGATATTTGGGTATGCCAATCTGATTACTATGTCACGAAACCCTTGTTCCCCTCTTTTAATCCAATTGCTAATACCTTTTCCTATAAACTAGTTTGGGTTAGAATACTGCACTTACTGCTTCAATTTTGGGACCAAGCCTTTCTTGTCTCCATTGAAAATGCATTGGTAAATTTTTTGTTCATAGACTCCCAAACCACTTATTTTACTCATATAACCTATGTCTGAATCCTGGTTGAGATTGACACCTAAAAAAACCTTTCTCCTAGCATTTAAGTTAACGTTCAAAATAGGTCTTAGAACCAACCTCTCTCTTATCAAGGATTTCCTTTCAGATGCATAAGTTGTTTTTCTTTGGGGCATATCACTGCTGATTGTGTGATGGCCAAGAGAAATAATGAAAGGAAACATAGATCTTCATGGTGGAATAATTTTGATCCTAGTCACCTATTTGTTCAATTGGATATCAATTCAAAGGAAGATTCTCATAAAGAAGTCATGCCTGGTCCGTCGATTATGTTGAACCCTGGTCATTAGTTTTTTCATTGAAGTCAAGTGGAATTTAATTAAAACTAGTGACTTGTATAGTGATATGTTGTAAGTGACATGAAGGTTGTTTGGTAGTGTTTCATCAGTAGTACTTTGAGCATACAGGCTGGTTCAAGATGATTTCAGGTTGTTTTAGTGTGCTGCAAGCATGAACATGGTTGGTAGGAGTATGCTAAAAACACAAAAATTATTTTATTTCTGATTTCATATATTTTAAAATTTAGAAATGATGTTGCAAGCATGGGAAAGAGCTCTTACAGGGTGTATCAGGTTGTCTGGTGGAAGCTGTAGTTGAAAGTCACCCTTTTAAGCATGTTTCTGGAGCCTAATGAGGTGTGAGAGGTTGGTATAGGTTATGAAAAGGTAATATGAAGTTGGGAGAATCCTATGAATATTTTATATAGCATGTGTGAGAAAAAATTGCTTTTAGCTCCTCAAGGTAAAATTCAAAATCTCAAAGAAATTGACCTTGAGAACTAGTAGTGCATACTGAGGAAAATGAGATATGATAGAAGAGTATAGGAATAATAATGGAAAATGGGCTTATGAATCATGTATATGGGTAAATTTTTGTGCTTCATGCCAAATTTCATCAAGTTCTGATAAGCTATGTGAAAGTTATGTTATTTTTTCTAAAACTAGTTCTTTGAGAAGTCCAAAATAAGCAGTTTAGATTCTTAGAACCTAATAAAAAATATGGATCCTTCTTCAGAATAAATCATAGAATTCATTTTTTGTAGAGAAATCCAATCCTAAGGTATTACAAATTTTTTTAGGTAAAATGGAGAAGTATGAGAGAAGTTATGAGCATTTTTCTAGCCAGGTTTTCCTCCTTCACAAGCACTTCCCTAAATCAGTAAGGGAAAAAGTGGCTTGTTTTGTTTCAAATCATGTGTTTGATATGTTCTATCATTAGGGTTTATATATTTTCAATGGTCATAAACATTAGTTTGAGTCATTCAATGCCTTCAATAATGAACTTTTTCCCTTCAAGCTGCCTTCAACAAGGCATAGGTTTCTTTCTTCATGCACAATACAACTATATAGCCATAGAGGTAATGGTTACATTAAGGATTGAAATGAAATATTGTAAACTCTCTATAAGTTATTGTCAAATACCTTTAACATGATCTAGGAAAGATATTTTGAGTTCTCTTGTCTTATTTTGGTGAATCTTGTTCACTATTAGCTATGTGATTGTTTAGAAGTCTCGGGGTTTAGAGAGTGTGTTTCATGATTTTTATTGAAGCATATCCTCGAGAAAAGAGTTGATAAATGTTTTCATAAGTTTTTAGGGTGGATCTTTATGTAAATTTGTGGCATATGGAATAACTCTGAGTATGTTAGACCTACATAATAGTGATTGAAGTGATTATGCTATGTTATAATTGAAGATTTTGGGATAGAACTGAGGTGATTCAAACTGTTTCATTGCTCTCAAGGAATGTTGGTGGCCACATTCTAATGGTTTTTGATACTCCATGTGATTATCATCTAACCTACTCTATTTATCACTTCAAACTTGAAATTCTTCTCTTCTTGGTACTGATAAATCTCTGTCAGGGTCAGCTATTACACTCTACTACAGTACATTTGTAGTTGAATGAGAATGATTAGAAGATTATTCATGCTTAGAAAATATTTTTGAAAGATGATGGAGGAAGGTGCCTCATAAAGGATAATAAACTTTGAATTTATTTTTTTTACCTTCTTTGGAGTGAGAAAACAAATTTTTTGGTGACCTTGGGTGGCTACAGTCATTACATACCCTGTAAACTAGGATTTGTGAGACGTGTTTTTGCTCAAATATCAACTTCCCTCTGATGAAAAATCACAAAAAATTCATGTAGACCTCTATGTGTATGACATGAAACATTTTTGCAAAAATAATTAGGATTTTTCATGTTGAATTCGAGGAGTAGTTTGTTGACTGTGTTCTCAAAAACACCGTGCCAAGGTGAATTTATACCAAGACTCTCAAATAAATGGCATTTCTTGTAATTATAGTGGTCTTTATCTTGCTAAGATATCCTTTAAGAAGGTTAAAGAAATATTTTGGGGAGGTTTAAAGTTGTTTGAAGAACCCATTCTTTTCATTTTTCATGTCATAATAAGGAATATTGCATAGAACCTCTTAGAATTACTTGACTGTGATGGTTGGAGTAGAACTATTTGAGTGTCTTTACTTCTAAGTGAATGTTTCTAGGGATCCTAAAGGATCTTGTGTCATCAATATGATAGGTTGATAGTCATGCTCTTGCATGATCCAATGGGTGAATTGTTTTTTATTCTTCAAAACAAGGTTACAAATTGAACCTCTCATCTTTCAAGTTTGTTGTTGAATTCCAAAGGTATAGCTCGAGTTATGTGAGTTATTGTTGAATTCAAAAGACACTTAGCAGTTAAAAACTTTTTCTCTGCCCATCTAAGGTCAAATTGGAAGGTGAAGGGTTAAAGTGTGAACTAAGTGACAAGAAGAAAAAATAACATACACAAGAAAACATTGGTATGAAGAGTCATAATAGTTATTGTCTTGAGATATACAAAACTTGATGGTAATATATGAGTTTAGTGTAAATATAGTTGTAGATTTTTTTTTTGAGTTTGGAATTGTAGGTAAGAGCTCAAAAAGTCTAATAGTTAGATTTTTTGAAGAAGTGAAAAAATCATGTAATATTAAGGTACTTGAGGAGGAAGTCATGAAAAATGGAAATTTTGTATGTAATATGAAAATTCAAGTGGATGGTGTATAAAAGGAAGATGTTTTAGTGTTGTAGCTTATTGATGAAAAAGCCCCTTATCTTCTATTGAAGAAAAGTTTACTACAAAGAAAAACCCCTTGGGCATAGGCCAAACCCTTCGAAGTCTCTTCTAGGTTAGTAGCTGGTTACAGTGGAATAAAGATGATGAAGTCTTTGTAACAACAAGTTGATGAATGAGATAAGTCTTTCTATTTTGTAATTGAATGCTATGGTCACAACATATTGATGTCAATATAGTATTTATGAGCTCTTGATTGTATATTGTAAATTATTGATGTGGATATCAAGTCATTCTACTCTTCTTTTAATATTAATCAAGAAAGGCTTTGAGTATATATTGTTTTCCTATTGTGCATGCATTTGTTGATGAAATATATATAACGATGATAAAAAATTAATGTCTTTAGTTATTAGGGTGTTTGTTTGATGTTTGAAATAGAAAAGAGAAAGGTTTTATTACGGAATGATTCACACCCCCTCTCATTCCTTTGTCATTTCTAATAATTGGTATCAAAGTAGGCCCTTGGAAGCATCCTTAACAAGATAGAGTGAGATATTTTGTTACAAGGATGGGAGATCTTGATTACATAAGGTGGGAAGTAGAGATCTTTAAAGAGAAGCCAAAAAAATTGTATGTATCTCATGAGGAAATAATCAAGTGTATAGAGACTAAACCTAATGAAGCCCTAGCTAAGAAAGAAGAACTGAAGAAAGAGTTATGCATCATCACAAGAAAGGTATTATATTTTTAAAATAGCTCCAAAAATATGAATAAGATATTAGGAAATAAAAAGGCATATGGTGATAGAACAGGCCTAGGTTTCATAGAAGATTCATGTAATATAGAAAAAAAATGAAGGTGAATCAATTCAAGGATCTAATGAAAGAAAGAAGTCAAGAAATGGAGATATTAGAAAGATTTCATCTCATAGAAGATCATTCATCAGACATCGAAATGCATATAGGTATGTTGTTTTTTATGGTAATTTATACAAGTGTGGTGCTTATGGACATAGGGCTAGTATGTGTAGTCCTAAGGTTTTAAATAAAGAAGATTGCAAAGAAAAGACTCAAGAACATCACTATGAAAGAAATAAGGAAGAGAAAAATTTATCTCAAAGATATGGAGATGAATTTTATCACTATCATGAGAAAGGACATTTAGCAAAGTATTGCAAAAATGAGCCATCAAACAAAAGGAGTTATGTAAGAAAGTTCAATGGCTATTTTTATGTTTGTAATAAATATGGACATAGGGATTTTGAGTGCAAAGGAAGATAAGTGGAATTCTTAGGTGTCACAAGGTAGGGTAAATTGCAAGGTTTTGCGATGTAATTCAGTTGAAGAAAGAGATTCAATGACTTAAGCCATAGGTTTAGAAGTTCAACAATAAGGAAGAAGCTAGTGAAAGTACTAAAGGGGATTCCAAGAGTGTGACTGAGAAAAAGGAGGGATCTACTTTGATAAAAGTAGAATAATAAAAACAAGAGTCATTCAAGTTGTAAAAAGAGGGATTGAGACCTTCTTAGGTCTCTCATCAAGCTCCTCCACGGTGACATATACCTCTACTAGGTTTCTTAGAGATGTATTGGTGTTAATGAAGCTTTGGAGTGAGGGGGAGATTTTTAAGTCAGTATGAGTCTTCTTCATTGTGAATAAGGTATGCCATCTTGTGTTTTAAAGTGTCATTTCAAGGATCTATTTGGGTATTCTTGTTTGAAAATTCATGATCTCAGTTGTGTGGTCATAAGTAACTCATATAGGTGTTTTTATGGTCTGTGTTAGTCTAATAATGATGAATTTTATTATCTAAGTATGTTGTGATTGTTCATAAGTCTCATGGTCATGTAATAAGGAGTATGTAAGTGTTTTTGAACTCATGAAGTATGGTTTACAATCTACAAGTCTTTCCTTAATAGTTTTTAAAGTGTATGTGGTCTATGAGAAGCTTGGTGTCAAAATTTGAGTCTTGATGGTGTCAAATATTAGTCATTTGTTGTAAAGGGATGTATCAAGAGTCTTAGCATCAATGTGAGTATGTGTTCCATATAATTCTTATGTTATGATATCCAAAAGATGTAGATGGTCCTGAAAAGAGTTTTTGAGAATCAAATTGGAAACGAGGCACCACGAAGTAGTTGCACTCCAACGCAATCGTGATAGCTCCTAGCAATTGCAAGAAAGAATTGATCAGTAATGGAAGAACTTGCTCAACAAAAACAAAGCTTGCATATAGAGGAAAGACAGCGGAGTGTCCTAGCATGCTCATAAATGAATAGAAAAGGAGTACATATAGGGTGCTGAGTAACCCTATTGCATGACACACATGAAACCCTAAACCTAACCCATGTGAGATGACCCTCCAATATGAGAAGAGGAAACATAGGATAACTCACACTAACACCCCCCCTTCATCAAAGCTGGGGTAGCGGCTGTGATGAGTCAGATGGAAGAGGAAGACACTCCTAAACAACTAAGAAAGATGTGTTAATGGGGGCCCCGATAAATAAAGGCCCTGATAAGGTGCCCATATACAAACACAATCTTCCTAGAAGAAGAAGAAAAGAAGGACTGCATAGCCCAAAGAATATGAGCAGACACAAAAGACCTCACCCCAAAAAGAGACTGTAAGTGAAGAAAATTCATCTCAGTGAAGGGCTTGGTGAATATATATGCAATCTGATCAGTTGTCTGAATGTACTAAATGTCGATGATACCATCATGAATAAGCTCCCGTTATGAAGTGCATATGGATCTCAATGTGCTTCTTTATTGATGTTAAACTCGATTTATGTAAATAGAGATTGTGCTCATGTTATCACAGTAGATAATGGTAGGCCACTGAAAGTGGATGCCAAACTCTGTCAGAATACTCTGTAGCTAAATAGCTTCTGTGGCAGTGGTTAACTGCTCCTCTGTATTCTGCCTCTGTAGATGATATCGCAATTGCATTCTGCATCTTTCTAGACCAACTAATAGGACCTGAAACCAAGAGAGAAACTATAGCCAGAAGTAGATTTTTGATGATCTAAGTCACCGGCCCAATCGGAATCTGTGAACCCAATCAAGTCAGTATCAACCCCTCCATGATAGTGAATGTCATTAGTATAAGTGCCACGAACATAGTGAAGGATCCATTTATCTACTTTCCAATGTAGCACATGTGGCTCCTACATGAATCTGGACACGATCCCAATAACATACAATAAATCTGGTCAATTGTGAATCAAGTAAATCAAGCTCCTCACCAACTTTTGATAAAGAGTACCATCAAACCAAGGGAGTTAGAGAAATTTAAAAACCAACTTCACCCCAGAAAGAAAAAGGAGTAGGAGAAGATTTGCAATCAGACATCTGAAAATGAGCTAGCAAATCAAGAGCATAATTAGGTTGTGAAATCAATATTCCTAAGTCAGATTGTGAAATCTGGATCCCAAGGAATTAATGAAGCAAACCTAAGTCTTTCATGGAAAACTTGTTAGCTAAGGCGATCTTCATAGAATCAATAATAGAGGAAGAGCTGCCTATGATCAAAAAGTCATCAACATATAGAACAAGAATGAGTATGGAGTCATCTTACTGTAGAATATAAACATTTGGATCAGAGTGACACCTAGTAAATCCTGATGTAAGTAAGAAGGAGTCCATCTTGGCATACCAAGCCCGAGGGGCTTGTTTAAGGCCATAAAGAGACTTCTTTAACTTACAAACGAGAGAGGAATCTTGGACCCTAACCTGAAGGTTGTTCCATATAGATCTCTTCCTCTAGGTCACCATGAAGGAAGGCACTCTTAACGTCCATTTGATGGACTTTTCCAATCTGTTCGCTGCGGCAATGGCCTAGGGTCATTCGAATAGAATTCATCTTCACAACCAGAGAAAAGGTTTTTGTATAATACACACCCCAGATATCTGGGAGAAACCCTTAGCTACTAATCATGCTTTAAAATTTTTGATGTCTCCATCTACTCCATACTTTTTTCGGAACACCCACTTACACCGAACGATTTTTCTTCCTTTCAGAAGAGTGGTGAGATCCCAAGTATCGTTCTTCATGAGAGAGGAATACTCCTCATCCATGGTAGAATCCCACTCAGGAATACCACAAGCCTCCCGGAAAGACTATGGATCAGAAGAAGAGGTGAAGAAAGAGTGGGGTCCAATGAAATCTGAGCGAGTACGTCTCATATCCAAAGTATCTCCAACTAAATCTCTAGCACTTTGCAAAGTTTTCCTGGGCCCAAAGAGGACCAGGAGGATCAGGATTAGAGTAAGAAGATTCTTCACTTGAGTGAGAAGGGACATAATCCTTGTCATCACTACTGTCAGAATCAGAAGAATCAAAGGTCTTATGGTTGGGATGATCAGGAAGATGAGCGCACTCAACAGTATCATCATCTGATGAGTCAGAATCTGAATCAGTGAGATGAAGAACCTCAATAGGTGGAGAAGTAGAAGTCAAAGAAGACTCATCAAACTTAACACTTCTCTCGATATACAACTCATGAGAAGTAGGATTCATTAATTGATATCCCTTCACGCCATTAGGATACCCTACAAATATACAAGGGTTTGGATTGTGGGTTCCAAGGGCCTTACATTTCTTCTTGGGGATCCGAGCCATAGCCTTGGATCTAAAGACTTGAAAGTGCTCAACATTAGGCTTGTATCCAAACCAGGCTTCAAAGGGTGTCATCCCTCTTACTACTTTGTGTGGAACACTATTCTGAATGTAATTTGCACAATTTACTACTTCGGCCCAATACTACGGAGGAAGAGACTTTGAGTGAATCATACAAGTGGCCATCTCCTTAAGAGTACAGTTCTTTCTTTCTCAGACTCCATTCTGCGAAGCGCTATAAGCAATTGTATGTTGCAAAGACATCCCTTCAGAAGTACAGAAATCCATGAACCTATTGTTTACATAATCACCTCCATTGTCAGTTCGAAGAACCTTGATAGATCGTTTTGTCTATTTCTCAGCAAAAGCCTTAAAGTCTTGTAAATGTTCAAAGACTTCAGACTTACGCTTAAAAAAATATACCCAGGTATATCGCGAATAGTCATCAATGAAGGTTAGCACATAAAGAGCTCTAGTAAACGAAGGAGAAGGAAATCGACCAGAAACATTGCTACAAACAAGATCTAAAGGATGAGTGGTTCTCTAGAATTTTCCTTTGTCAAAGTTATTTTCAGGATGCTTTCCAAGGGTACAACCCTCATAAAGACCCTTAAAAAACTTGACGCGAGGCAACCTGTTGACCATTTCATTTTGGCTCTATTGTTTAAGGTAGCGATAATTTAGATGTCCAAAATTCTCATGCCATAGCTTACTAACCTTATTTGCATGAGTGATAAAGGCAGTGGGCGTAGAATCAAAAGTAAAGTGGGAGAAGGTGTACAACCATGCACGGTGATTTGCCTTTCCCTCAGCCATTGTAGTGTCATTGTTAAGCTCATGAATAATCACCGAGTTAGGACCAAATTCCACTCGCATTCCTTCACCAAGGTGAGTAATTTGGTAGACCGATAGGAGATTGGTAGAGAGATCAGGAACACACAACACTTGGTTAAATGTTCCCCCATCCATCTCTACCTATCCACTACCGGAAACCGACACTGTCGTGTCATTACCCATCATGATTTGGGACATGCCACAAGGTTCAATGTTGGAAAGCTCAACATGTGAAGAACCCATGTGGTGTGAGACACCGGAATATATAATCCATGTCGATGATAGAGAAACTCTAGCTACAAGGGCCTTTCCTTTCTTCTTATCATTTTTATCACCTTTTACAGTAGAAGACTCGGCCTTCGGAGTACTTTTTTTTATGGATTTAGGAACACTTATTGTATTCTTCTCAAGTAAATGAGATAAGTGATCAATCTATTTCCAAAAATAGTGTTGCTCGTCGTGACCAAAATTCTTGCAATAGGAACACAAATACTTGCTTTTCTATGCCTTAGGCTCAGAAGTCGAAGTGTTTGTGTCATTTTTAGGTTTGGTCTTGGTTTCTTTCTTCTTTTCAGTCTTCCTTCCCTTGTTAGTACTTGCTACAAGGGGCATGTGACTTGGACTTGAGGAGACCCCATTTGAATGAGTTTTTCCTGTTCTCGAATGAGTTGGGATGAAAAATACTCAAAGGAGGGCATAGTCCAAGTATCACCCAAAGGAGCTTTTGTAGCATAGAAAGTTAACACGAAGACAAAATATTCAAAACCTAGCTTAGAGAGAATCGACAAGATCAGTTGAGAATATTTCTTTTCTGCTTCACATCCTTTTAACAACAGTCTAATGTGGAAAATTTTTGAGAAGAAAGCTTGTACATTTTCAAAGTCACTAGGATTTAACCCTAGTAGTTTGTTTTCCAACTCATGCGCTCTCATGTCATCTAGTTTTCCAAAAATTACATCCAAATTTTTCCACGCAGATTTAGGTGTTTCGGATGCCTCAATGTGGAAGAGAAAGTCAGGAGAAATGGACATACAAAGAAGACCTAAAGCTTCATCACTACGGTTTAACCACTTAGATTTTTCAGGTTCGTCATCTAGTTCAGTCTCAGTTCCCATGGTGATGCAGAATAACCCTTTACCCCTTAGTTTCATTATTATTTTCGATCTCCATTCAAAAAAGTTGAACGGCGTAAGCAAAGGAATTGAAAGTGCATCCATAGAGAGAGAGAGAGAGAGAGAGAGAGAGAGAGAAATGCAGAAAAGAAACACAACCACCTAGGACAATAACAACCCCCCTACTTTCAGCACTTTATAGTTTAGTGCGTTGATTACAATCAGGTCCGTGCGTATGGTTTGAAACACTTGGTAACTCGTCTTGCAATTAGCGTAATAACATGTAAGAGAGGAGACCACAACAATATTTCATGGAGCGCAACAAATAGGACACCGTAAATAGGCACAAGAAAAAAATAGAAAGGAGGCTAAAGCCAACCTTGGTGGTGAGAAAAAGTGTCTCACGTCGTAAAAGGAAACCCCCTTATTACAGACTGTGGCGGACGCGCTCACTAGTCGCAAGCAATAATAAGGGTGAAATACAAGGTTTTAAATGAACTCAAGGAGTTTAGAGAATCTTCAAAATGCCATAAAAGAGCTTGGAAGGAAAAGAGGTGCATGAAGTGTTACTGCACACTTGAGCGCACAATTAGAGAAAAAAAAAATGCCAATAACACCTAAATTACCGTTTGGAAACACCCAATTTTGCTATTTTGAGAGCTATAGGAGTTTTTTTTTTAAAACAATAAAGAGGTTATTGAAAGATGATTTTTAATTTATTGACCTTGAATTATAATCGTAAGTAAAATTAATTTAATTTATTACGATTATCTAATAAAATAAATTGATTAAATATGATTAATTAAGACTATTTTTTTGTAAAATCTTAAGTTCAAATATTAAAAAATACTTTCAAAGATTTAAAAAAAGCGTAAGCTTTTTTGATGTGCTTAGAAGGAAACTTACCAAACTTGTAAAAGCTTTGTGATTTTAAAAAAATTGGAAATATTTTTTTTTGTTTTCAAAACATAGAAAAAGCTTGTGAGATTTTTTTAAAAAAGTTGAAAAGTATTTTTAAAAAGGAAAGATTTTAAACAGACCAAGTTGATTTTGAAAGAAATTAAAAAACTTAACACCATATTTTAAAAAAAATGGAAAGGATTATTTTGTTAAAAAACAATTACCACAAAAGTAAAACACTTACCAAGAATGCACCGGCCGGCCAAAAAAACGTAGGGTTAGAGTTTTGTTGTATTACTGTGTGGTGGACAGTAAGGATTAGACGCGGAAATGTAGGGGGTAGGGAGGCAATGCACAAGGGACAAGATGGCAGGGAGGCTATGGTAACAAAAAAAAATCAGCAAAAAACATGAATGCCCATGAACTCCCATGAACCCAAAAAACACGAACTCCCACTTACCAATTCCCAGATAAAAAATGAACTCCCAGATAAAAGACGCAGGCTGTGGAAGAAGAACGTCGTTTGGAGTTAAGAATTTTTTTTTTTTTTTTTGGAGGGATGCCAGGTCGTGGACAGTAGGTGTGGGACAAATTTGTTTTTAATTTGTTATTACCATAGTGGAAAAAGAGCAGAGGGGGCCGTGTGAAAAGAGTTTGTGTGGGACAACAGTCCACGCACAACCAATGAAAATATGAGTAGTCCACGCACACAAATACGAGTAGTCCATGCACAACAAACCTGAATGCTGTAAAAAAAGGCAAAAAAATGTAGAGAACCCAAAAAAAATATTTGGAATTGCAAAAAACCAGAGATCTTAAAAAAAATTCACTTACATTTTAATAATTTATTTAGAAAAGATAGAAATGAAATTAATCTCTATTTTGGTTAAAAATCCAGATTTAGCTATAGATAGCTAAATGTGGTTGTAAATACCTTGAATTCTTTAGGAATACCTACACAAGTACAGAAAACAGGCACAAAAACCGGCATAACTTTATGAGAAAGCTTGTTAGAGAGATTAGCAAAATAATCCAGAAAATAGTGATCGAAAAACTTGCATGCAGAGTAAAAGAAAGAAACCAAGAAAGAGTAATTGCAACAAAAAATATCAAGTACACGTTTACCCAATCTTAGCTCTGATACCATGAAAAGAGTTTGTGAGAATCAAATCAGAAATGAGGCACCACAAAGTAGTTGCACTCCAACGGAATCGTGATAGCTCCAGTAATTGCAAGAAAGAATTGATCAGTAATGGAAGAAATTTCTCAACAGAAACAAAGCTTGCATATAGAGGAAAGATAGTGGAGTGTCTTGGCATGCTCATAAATGAATAGAAAATGGGTATATATAGGGTGCTGAGAAACCCTAATGCATGACACACATGAAACCCTAAACCTAACCCATGTGAGATGACCCTCCAATATGAGAAGAGGAAACATAGGATAACTCACACTAGCATGTCCCTTGAAAATGATTAAGGATGTTCTTGTTCCATCGTGAGGGTTAATTAAATATTTTAATGAGATAATGAATACATGTGCAATGCTCTTACAGGCTAAATCAAGACATAATCTAGAAGGTTTCAGAAAAATAAGGTTTGGAGGACCAAATGATGATGTTGTGGGCTAAAATTTTCTGCATATCATCCAGATAAGGAGGGCTAAAGGTTTCAAGAGGTTTCAAGTCATGAGGTTGTCTTCATTCCAATATATCCATGACAACATTCAAGGTTGGAAAGTGATGTCTAGTGAAATCCAGAAGAGATTCCAAAGGTGTCACCATCAAAATTAGTACTTTGTAGTGCATAGTGAGTTGTATGTATGAAAAGTGAAGTTTGAAGGAGAACATGACGGAATTCCAGGATAATTTTTGGTATGTATGACCTAGACAAGGTCCTCTAAAGGATCTAAGTGATTTAAGGTTTTTGGTATACCTGCAGTCATAGGAATTTATGACAGAGTTCAAGATAATTGTCATTTGTGCTTGAAATACCTAATCAAGAAGAAGTACTATGCAAGTTATAGATACTCCCCTTTGGCATGATATTTTAAGGTTGTTTATGGAAGGTCAATCATCTAAATAGGTTTCTCTCTTATGCTCATCAAGTTTTTTATGCATCTACTCAAGAAGGTTTAAGGTCTGAGATATTATTTTAAGGGTTTGATGACTAAACGCAAAAGATTTGTGTGTCCTTAAAAATGTTCTAATCATTAAAAGTCATAAAGGTATGTCAACATGGTCCTACTATATTTATCATGCATTAGAATAGACTTCAGTAGATGTGTTCCTTAGCAATGGATTGATGCTTCAAAAGTCCAACTTTGTGTTCCATACAACTGAAGTGATTCTAGAAGTTTGAGAAGTCTGAAAAATGAAGTCTACCAGGTATGAGATTATGTATCCTAGGTTTGATGAGGTAGATCAAGCACATACATGAGAGGAAGAGAAATGAATTTTTGAATGGTTCTATCATAAACCACCCTAGGTCTACAAGTAGGATGGATTTTGTTATGAATTTGCAAGAAGGTGCAAAAGATAGTGTTATAGGTTTGAAAGGATAAGCTTCTCAATGGATTAATATATGAATATTTGTGCATTCTTTATGATACAATTTTTACATGTGAAAAGGCTCATTATAGGTCTAATGAGAGAATCCCAAGTTAGTACTGATGAAGGTTTAGAGGTAATCAACGTAACTAGGCTATGAGTGATCTTCAAAGAATTCAAATTTTCTTTGTAATCTGAGATATCATGACCAAAGCATTACAAGGTTGCCATCAAAGAGGTATGTGTTAGTCTAATTCAATATTCTCTAAGTAAAAACATGGAGTTTTGGTGCCATAAGAAGTATAAATACATTGTTCAAACAATTAATGTGTGTTTATAGTCTAAAAAAATATAGTAAGGGTTTCAATAGGCTAACAATATATCACTTAAATATCTAAAAAATTGGTTCTAAAAATCATGTGAAGGTTCTGTACTTTCATGATCATAGCAAAGTAAGGCTTAGAATTGGGGTTTTTACATATCAGTTCCTTCTAAGACTGAAGTGTGATCATGAATTAGTGTTTTGTGTCAATTATTCTTCAAAGGCATTTGAAATATGTATAACTAAAGTCATATGGTTTGATATGTTTGTTCTCTAGAACTTTGATTAAGGGAAGTAGCTTATGAAGTCTCATCTTTGACCCCCAAGAAAAGTGTCTTAACATTCTAGGTGTTTATCACTTATTCAATGTTTCTTTTCTTTGCTACTCACGTGTCATGCTGAAAAACTTCCATAAACTAAAAAATGAGTATGTGTCATGTGTGTAATAACTGTGATAAGGATATGAAAGTTTCAAAAGTTTATCAAAGTTATCTTTTGAGTGGTATGGTAATGCATGGATTTGTGATTGTATGTATGCCCAAAATAAAAGTCTCAAACTACTGAGTATGTACTTAGTTCTCCTTTGAGTCATGTAAAGGAAGAGGAGTAAATCTAGTCAAGTCAGTAGACTTAAAGACATGGTTTTGAATTCTCTACTTTTAATGCTGGTATAAGCTTCATATTCATGAAAAGGATAAGAGGGTGTTCTTGAAGAGAGTCTACAAGAATTACAATTTTTCAAATAGGAATAATTCAATCAGATTTCTATCAGATTTATAGGTTTTACTGAGAAACTTGCTATTAGATATCTATATGTATGTCACATGCTTCTCTCCAAATATTATAAAAGGTACCTCTACAAGATGTATATGTGAGGGATTGTTGATTTGAAAGTCATCAAAACTATAAACTGATAAGTTTCAAACACAAACCAGATTCTAAGTTGCTAAAGGTTTTCATTCTAAAAAGCATTATTATGAACAAATGAAGAAAATTGAACTCTGCAGGTTTATGTGATTTCAAAAGTTTCTTTGAGTAGGTACATATATGAATAATGAGTTTATCTCATTCTAGCATTGGATGAAACATCAAAGATCACTGGTTCATATTGTATAAAAGAATGGTGAGAATTGGAGGTATGTACAAAAGTTGTTTCATGAGAAAGTATCTAGCTATAGTGTTGAAGATTTTTCTAGAAGAAGGATATATCTATTTCATGATGAAGGTCATGGATGGGTTAAATGGATTTTATAAGGAAAATAAAGATAAGTTGCGAAGACTGCTAAACTAATAAGAAGATTTTTCTTGAGCACCTATAGTGAACAAGGTAAATGATTCAAATTTTGCTTTCTAAGTTAAAGGATGGTTGCATAAGCTTAGAGGGAGTGAAGATAAGAATGATAGTGATTAGGGGGAGTATGTATAGGTTAAGTAAAGGTCAATTATGACTGGAAGAGGAGATAAGAAAAGAGGAAACAAAATACTAGGGGGAGCTTGTGGACAAGTCAACTTGTTTTCTCATGTATTATTATTCCTAGTTGTCATTGTTTCAGATCAAGTGGCCAAAAAACATTTTTCATAGGTGTCAAATGCGGAGAGAGGGCTGTCAGAAAATAGAAAGGGTGATTTGAGCTGATGTGTGTTTTCCATCAAAAGGTTTCTGAGTGGTTTCCATCAATGACAAAGGGGGAGATTATTGAACCCTGGTCATTGGTGTTGTCATTGATGTCAAGTGGAATTGATGGAAAAGCCATGAGTGGTGTATTAATTTCTTGTAAGGGACATGAAGGTTGACTGCTAGTGTCTCATTGGTATTACTTTCAGTGTGCTACAAGTACGGACATTGTTGGAGGGAGTATAATGGAATCATGTACATGGTTGTATTTTTGGTTTAAGAAGGTCTACAAGTTAGTAATTAGATTACAAACATGGGCAAGAGCTCTTATAGGGTGTATCAGGTTATCTAGTTGAAACTGACCCTTTTAGGCTTGTTTCTGGAGCCTGATGAGGTGTGAGAGGTTGGTGCAGGTCATGGAAAGGTCATGTGAGAATGGGAGAAGCCTAGAAATATTTTATATAGCATGTGTAAGAAAAAACAAGGCTTGGTTTAGCTCCTGGAGGTAAAATTCAAAATCTCATAGAAATTGGCCTTGAGAATTGACAGTGTAGATTGAGGAAAATGAGGTAGGATAGAAAATTACATGAATAATCATGGAAAATTGGCTTATGGATCATGTAGATGGGTGAATTTTGGTACTTCGTGCCTAATTTCATCAAGTTATTAGAAGTTATGTGAATGTTATACTAGTTTTTCTAAAATTGGTTCTTTGAAAAGTGAAAAATAAGGAGTCTGGATTCTTAGCACCCAAGGAAAAATATGGATACTTATTCAGATAAATAATAGAAGGAATTTTTTAGAGAACTCCAATCCTGAGGTATTGCAAAAAATTTCAAGTAAAATGGACAAGTATGAGAGAAGTTATGAGCATTTTTTCTCGCTAGGTTTTTCTCCTTTACAAGCACTTTCCTAAATCAATAAGGGATAAAGTGTCTCGTTTTGTTTCAAACCATGTTTTTGAGCTGTTATGTCATCATTAAGATATATAAAATGATGGAAACATGATTTTGATTCATTCAATGACTTCAAGAATGAATTTTTTCCGTCAAGCTCCTTCAACAAGGCATAGGTTACTTTCTTCAGGAACAATACAACAGTATAGCCATAGAGGTAATGGTTGCATAAATGATTGAAATGAAATATTGGCACTCTCTAAAAGTAATTTTTAAATACCTTGACCATGGTCAGGAAATATATTTTGAGTTTACTTGCTTGTTTTGGTGAATCTTCTCCAGTATTGGCTATGTGGTTGTTTAGAAGTCTCGGGGTTTAGAGAGCATGTTTCGTGATTTGTATTGAATCATATCATTGAGAAAAGGGTTGGAAATGTTATCACAAGTTTGCAGGGAAGAATTTGATGTATTTTTTTTCTTATGGACAACCTAAGTATGCTAGACTTGCATAGTATTGCTTGAAGTAACTATGTTGTGGTATTTGAAGCTCTTGGAATAGACTGAGGTGGTTCACGTTGTTGCATTACACTCAAAGATGTTGGTTGTACATTCTAAGGTTATATGAGACTCCAAATTATTCTATCTATCCACTCAATACATTACCTCAAACTTGAAATCATTTCCTCTTGATATTGATAGCACTGTCGGGGTCTACAAAACCCTATACACTGCAATTTTAGTTGACTGAGAAAGATTGAAAGTTTTTCATGCCTAGAAATTTATTTTAAAGATATGGAGGGATGCCTCACAAAGGCTCAAATTTTTAAATTTATTGTTTTCATCATATTTGGAGTGAGAAATCAATTTTTTGGTAACCTCACGTGGTTATAATCTTTCCATAACCTGTAACTAGGGTTTGCGAGAGGTTTTCTACTCGAATCTCAACTTCCCTATAATTAAAAATGATGAAAAATTCATGGAGACCTTTGCTTTGATTGCATGAAATGTTTACAAAAATAATCAAGTGTTTTCATGTTGAATTCAAGGATAATTTGTTGACTGTGTTGTCAAAAAAACACGTGAAGGTGAATTTGTGCCAAGACCATCAAATTAATGTTTATCCTTGCATTTGAAGTGGTCTATCTTGATGAGATCACCTTTAAGAAGGATAAACAAAGCTTGAATATGTTTCAATTTGTTTGACGAATCCATTCTCATCATTTTTCATGTCCCAATAAGGAATAGTGTACAAAACCTATGAGAATTCCTTGATTGTTATGGTTTGAGTAGATTGTTTTAGTGTCTTTACCTCCAAGTGAATGTTTCAAGGCTCTTGAAGGCTCTTGTGTCGTCAAATGAAGGTTTATAGTCATGATCTTGCATGCTCCAATAGTCCAAAGGTATAATTCAAGTTGTGTGAGCTCTTAGTGAAGTCAAAACACCATTAGCAGTTAAAAACTTGTGCTCTGCCCCTCTGAGGTCAAATTGGAAGATGAAGAGTTAAAGTGTGAACAAGTGACAAGAATTCAAAATGGCATTCAAAAAAATATTGATATGAAGAGTAACAACAGTTATTTTGTTGAGCTCGAGAAAACTGAAGATAATATAGGAGTTGAGTGTAAATACAGTTGTAGTTTTGTTTTCAAGTTTGGGCATTGTATGTAAGATCTCAAAAACTCTAACAATCAAATTTTGAAGAAGTCAAACACTCATGTGATCTTAATGTATTGAGGAGGAAGTCATGAAAAATGAAATTTTTGTGTGTAAGATGATAATTCAAGTGTATGGCGTACAAACGGAAGATGATTTAGTCTTGCAGCTTATTGATGAAAAAAACCCTTATCTTCTATTGAAGAAAACTTTCCTACAAAGAAAAAACCCTCGGGCATAGCCCAAATCCCATGGAAGTCTTTTTTAGGTTAGTAGCTGGTTTTAGTGGAATAAAGATGATGAGTACTTTGTAACAACAAGTTGATGAAGGAAGAAGTCTTGTTGTTTTTAGGTTGAATGCTATGATCACAACATATTGATGTCAGTATAGTATTTTTGAGCTCTTGCTTATAAATTGTAAACTATTGATGAGGAGATCAAGTCGTTGTTCTCTGCTTTGAATATTGATCAAGAAAGGCTCTAGGTATATCTTATTTTCCTATTATGTCTGAATTTCATGATGAAATATGTCTAATGATGATCAAGCATTAATTTTTGAGTTTATGAGGGTGTTTGTTTAATGTTTGAAATAGAAAAGAGAAATTTTTTATTAGGGACTGATTCACCACCCTTTTAGTCCTTTGTCATTTCTAACAAATTGTGGTGATCCTTCCTTTTCCTAATCTTTTTAGCAAGGAGATTCCCCTTGCTTTTATCGTGGATACCAATTCCTTTCCTCTTGAGACTCAAACTCATGAGAAAAAGGAGAATTTTGAAATCAAAATTCTAGTTCACACTAAGGAAAATCTAAATCAGAATAATGATGAAGGTTGGATTACTCTTCGAAAGTAAAAGAAAAGGATAAGTGGAAATGATCCCCTTAATATGCATTTAAGATCTTGAGGGAAGGATCCTTAGAGATGAGTTGGTTGTTTTTTCTTTTCTTTTTTGGTGTGCCAATTTTTTTGTTGTCTCTCTTCTCCATTGGTAGAGGTTTCTTCTTTTGAACCTCATTGTTATATCTTTATCTCCATTTATAACTTTGGGCTTTTTGGTCCCCTTCAAAACCAACATTTTTATCTAATAAAAAATATAATATATCATAGAAATATATTATTGAGATAAGGTGATATTTGTTTCATTTTGAATTTTAAATCATCAATGTTCACTTATTAAATCTGATAACTTGCAATAGATAATGAAAGGATTACATCATTAGGTAAGTGTTGTACGCAAGTAAAGAATTGTCTAATAGAATATCCTATTTCTCTTCTAGGAAATATAGACTATAATAATGAATAGACCATTGTAAATATACACATAAAAGGGTTGTAGGTTATTGAATATGCAGATCTAGAAGGTGTTGGTATATACTCTTTCGAAAATATGGGATTCTAAATCATAGATATTGGATATAAAAGTGACATATAACTAGGTCCTTATTATAGATTGATGATAAATGTTTTAAATACTAGATAGCGATAAATTTGATTTAGATTTAATCAAGACAATAATAAATATCTGAACATGATAATATAATTTTTTCTTATCACATCCATAAAAGAATTATATATATATAATCTAGGTAGATCCTATAAACAAGGAGTTTGACTCAACTACACATCCCAAAAATATCTCACATATTCCTACATAGGTGAGTTGTTGTAACCCTCACAAATAATATTATTATATGACTTGTTTGTTTAACAAAGCTAACAATATTAACATTTACTATTAATATGAGTAATTGTCACATCAATACAAACATATAACTCATAATATTTTACATGTGAGTACTAACAATGATTTCTTAACATTCCCCCTTAGTGTGAAGATGAGATAAACATATTCACTCTTCTTATACAATGAGTCACGACTGTGTGGTCTTGATCATGACACATAACTCAAAATGAAGGTAGAGAAGGAACTTATACAATCATCATTAATGATGCATTGTCAAGAACTAATATGACTGAATCAGTTCGAGAACTATGACCAAGAACCATATACTTATCAACCATGCACTTTAGGGAACAAATCTGACCTATCTAGTGTGTTAACTCAAGAAGAAACCATTTCTATAGTCTTAAATGTTTTTAGAAAGGTTAACCACAAACCTAGGTATGAACCCCAGTTCACCCTCATGCTTCTTTATCATTGTGATTTCATCTTTTCACTATATCATTACATCACGAGTTTACATAGGAATAGTGATCTTGAACGTGAATGAACATTTTTTCTTATTTCAAAACACACACAACAATATTTGAAAATGAAACACACAACTAAAATAAAACGCTATAACACCATTGTGTGACCTCATCATTTGCGGCTAAGAAGAACTCATTATTATTCATTATGTGACCTCATCATTGTGCGACATTCGTCCTCTGATGTCTTAGTCCTCCATTATGGAATTGCTACCTTGGAAAATGATGCTTTTAAAGCTCAATGATTTCCACATTATTTACTATCTCCTGTTTCCCCCTACCCGCCTCCGTCTCCCCACAATGTGAAACCATTTATTTTTAAGACATTGAGTAACACCAAAAATACGTCCGTGATGTTTTTTTTTTTTACAAATTTAACAACTTGACTATTTTAACATTGACTAGACAATAAATTTGAGAGAATCTTTTTGAATTTTTAAAGAACTCGAAAAAAAAAACTAACTTATATTTTTGACTTTGACAAAAGACTCTTTCGACTAATAATAAGGCATGTTATACTTGAGACACAAAATAATAGCCCACTATTATTCAGCTTCAAACAAATAGAAAAGTAATATTATATTTACTTTTTCAATACACTATTATACAAACTAAAAAAATCCAATTAAACATGGGATTTAAACGAATCTATTATTACAAAACGAGACCACTTGAAAATTTCAATGACAAATTAAAACAAAAAATTCATTGAGGTTCTCAACTGGAAGATGAAAGATCTTTGATAAACCAGCGTACTCTTGCAACGTCAAATGGTAGTGGCGGGAATATTAAAGCTATGAAAAACAAGTCCGTGTTGATGCAAAGTGGATCTGTGGGATTCACCGAAGATGTATAGAACTTATACAACACCTTGAGTAGCAGAAAATAATGTCTTCTCCATCACATATAATTCAATGTTATGCTTCAAAACATTTTCAACGCTATGTCCAAACAGAAGCAAATCAATCCAAAATGCTCTTCTTGTTGTAAGATGAATGCAAACGTAGCTGGATGAAACCATAAATTGATGCGAAAAACAGATGCAATCCGATCAAAAATATTTGAATGTAACAGAGTAAATGCAATTCAAGATCAGAGGTGTTGATCTTAACACATATTCAATTCCACATGGATCAAGGTGGTGATCTATTAACCATATCGGAATAAGAACTCGTATGATTTTCACAAGTGCACAAAGACACACGAATTGCCACTAGATCTTCAACAGGCGGATGAAAATATTGTTGTGTATATATGTTGGCAAAATTTTATCCTAAGTGCATGGTGTATTCTAACAACAGCGATACTTTTCCTTATGTGGTCGTGAACATGCACCTTTGATTACTCCACTATTTGATATATTCTCCAAGCCATTTCTAAATATTCCCCTATCAATCTTGAGATTTTCAAAGAAAATGCCAACAATTCAAATGATTCTGTGAGCAGCTAAGATCTGCTGACAATGGACTGTAGTTCACTGCATGGTGGAAACTATTTTTCTAATGGAGGAAGATAATAATTTGACCATCGATGAGACAAACGGAATGATGATATCAAAAATTACATGCTGCACACACAAACCTAAGACTGTCGATGTAGGAGAGGAATAAAATAGTGATTGTCTACACAAATAAAACTGCAAACACAAACATAAGATTTGCTTAGAAAAAATCATAGAAATCTAACATGGATTATTCATATACAATACAAGCAATGAAGATTTCCACTCTAAATAGGTTTCTACTCCATTAAAGGTGTAAGATTTATTCTGCTCTCATACCAAATAATAATTTTGTTTCAAATTTAATCAAGATAATAATAAATATATGAACATAATAATAAAATTATTGTATATCATATACATACATTACAGTTATATATAAGCCAAGTATCTCCTATATACAAAGAGTTTGACTCAATAACACATCTCACAAATATCTCACATATTCCTATATACATAAGAATAATCTTATTAGTGCTCCATTTCATTATTGTTATTGGTTAGATTGTTATTTAGGATCTTTTATCTTAGTGTATATTGTTATAAGGGTGTATCTATACCAGGTTATTTGTTATTCCTACTTCCTATTTTATAGGAAGTAGTTTGTGTATTGTTTTGCCTATATATTTGTATGAACAGAATGATATAATATACAAAGAATTATTATTGCGTAATTTTATTGTGTTAAGCCCCTCCATTTATGAGATTTGGTATCAGAGCGAGCTAAACTGTGGATTATTATGAGTTTCTAATATTCTAAGCGGCAAAATTTCCGTATTATCACCCCTGTCAATGGAAAAGCTCATTACATAATTGGTTAGTTTAGTGGAACATTAGAATTGCTAGTATTTTGTCCTGGTTGGTGTGAGTTCTGAGCATTGTTTGCACAACGGCTCATCTTCTATGGTTCTTAGCTTAACACTGCACTAGACTCTTTGCATTCCGTACTCAATCTTTTAACACATCCAACTTTGAATCTGTTTTTTTAATATATCTATTTCGTGGGCCTATCGTGCCAGTTTTCTGCATGTATACATTTAGAATGCTTCTTGTTTTATTGCACATAAATACCTGCTAAATGATTTAGAGGTAACTCAAGATCAATATGATCCCTGTCATCCGTCTCCTCGTACAGATCTTCGATACAGTTGTAAAAATGGGTCACGTGATTTCTATAGAAAGTCGACGCATGCATCCGGATCATTGTTGGGTCTGGTTGAGGCTCTGAAGTGAATTTTTTTGGCGAGCACCACGGATATCCCATATATCAAATCTTTGCATCAAATTTCACTTGCCGAATATTTGCGCTCAACAATGAATTTCGTCCACATATCTCGGCATTCTTCGTGCTCTTTATTCTACTCGGCATTTTCGTATTCTTTGAGAGCTCCACGTAAGTTGTCCTTTCTCACGTTTGCAGTTTAAAATAACAAATTTATTTGCAAGATGAAGGTTGTTGTTTGTTAGATGAAGGAGATAAGATTCATCCAAAGGCCATTACAGTGTGTGCCAAGTAAAATTGTACAGACCACACAATTGATCGACTAACAAGAGAAGAAATCTTAGGGTTTGTTAACTTCAAAATTAAGTATGTTTGTTATTGTAAGTCAATTGTAAGTCAAGTTGTTATCACATTAAGATTGTATATTTTAGGTTAAAGTTTTATTTAAAAATTAATTTATTGTATTGAAAGTCATTGTCAATCAAATAGGTGATTTCAGGATATTCTTGTCAGAGTCAAAGTTTTCTATATTGTCATTGTCAAAGTCAATTTCATTTAAAAAGTTATTTTCAATTGATTCCTCTTGTTTGAGTCAAAAGTGTCATTTTTAAAGTTGTGAGTTGCCATCAAAAGATTGAGTCATTGTAAAAGGTCCGTAAAATAAAATAAAATTTCACGGACGGATTTTCAGTGTAACCCGATGTCCAATAAAATAGAGTGTTTCACATTGTGAGAGGGAAGAAAAGAATAAGCTCAATGTGAAAACAAATGTGCTTCACATCCGAATCTGGGTGAGTTAGTAGCACATATACTGGAGGCCGGAGGCAACAGAGGATGGAGGGCAATCAATGCCTTTTGTTAGTCACCAACGATGGGGCCACATTTTGGTATGGTGGCATCTCTTTTTTAGTTTTATTTGATTTGCATTTCAGTGCTCCTAGTTGTGTGAATAAATGAAAATTTCACATTGTGGGGGGAGAACATAGCACCAGTGTTCCATTTCCATTTTGTGCCTAACATGGCTAAAGTCAAGTGCAGCTTCCAGTGGTAGTGGTAGTTTCTTATGTTGTTTGAGATCGAGTGGCAGGGATCGAAAACAATGACTACAATTAAGAACATTGTGACTCTTATAGAATGTGATCTGAATGTTTTTCCATATTTCAGTTGTTTGCTTCGAGTGGTGTGTGGTTTCATTCCCTTGCTATGATTGAAACACAAAGGATGTACATATTGGAATATGTGAACAATTGTATAGGAAGGCAGCTGAAATAGATTGATCCTTTGACTGCATAGATCCTCTGACTATTGTACTTATCACATCGATTGGTTGGTTAAAGAGCGTTCATTGGAAGTGAAAGTGCGACCTGTTGAGTTCGTGTATGGAGGTGAATCAGTGGAAGTGTGATCTTCCAATATGGGATTCAATGCATGGTTAAGTGGATTGGTTATGTGCAGCAAGATCCAAGCCAAAAATATGTAGACTTAAAAGTATGCAAAAGCGTATGATTTTGTTCTTAGATCTTGAGATGTGGTTTCTTTCCATGTTCACACTAAGGGGGGGAATTTTAGGAATAATATTATTAGTGCTCCATTTGGTTATTGTTATTGGCTAGATTTTTATTTGGGGTCGTTTATCTTAGTTTATATTTTTATACTTGTGTATCTATACCGAGTTATTTTTTATTCCTCCTTCTTATTTCATAGGAATTAGTTTGCCTATTGCTTTGCCTATATATTTGTATGAGCAGGAAGATATAATAAATATAAGACAATTATTATTGTGTAATTTTATTGTGTTAAGATCCTCCATTTATGAAATACAAGAGTTGTTATAATCCACAAAACTAATATTATTATATGAGTTGTTCATTCAACAACTCTAACAATATTAACATTTACTATTTACGTGAATAATTCTCACATCATTACAAACATATAGCTCATAATATTTCCTATGTAAGTACTAATAATGATTTCCTAACAGATAGAGATATTGCAAATACAAACATAAGATTTGCTTAGAAAAAATCATAGAAATCTAACATGGATTATTCATATACAATACAAGCAATGAAGATTTCCACTCTAAATAGATTTCTACTCCATCAAAGGAGTAAGATTTATTATTCTCTCATACCAAATAATAATTTTGGTTCAAATTTATTCAAGATAATAATTATTCAAGCACATATTCCTATATACATAGTTGGGAATAATATTATTAGTGCTCCATTTCCTTATTGTTATTGTTTAGATTGTTATTTGAGATCGTTTATCTTAGTGTATATTGTTTTACCCTTGTATCTATATCAGGTTATTTGTTATTCCTACTTCTTATTTTATAAGAAGTAGTTTGTCTATTATTTTGCCTATATATTTGTATGAGCAGGATGATATAATATACAAAGAATTATTATTGTGTAAGTTTATTGAGTTAAGCTCCTCCATTTCTAAGATTTGATATCAGAGCGAGCTAAACTGTGGATATGAATTTCTAATATTGTAAGGGGAAAAAATTCCGTATTATCACCCCTTGTCAATGGAAAAGCTCATTATATAATTGGTTAGTTTAGTGGAACATTAGAATTGCTTGTATTTTGTCCTGGTTGGTGTGAGTTCTGAGCATTGTTTACACAACGGATCATCTTCTATGGTTCTTATCTTAACACTGCACTAGAGTCTTTGCAATCCGTACTCAATCATTTACACATCCAACTTTGAGTCTATTTTTTTTATATATCTTTTTCGTGGGCCTATTGTGCCAGTTTTGTGCATGTACACATTTAGAATGCTTCTTGTTTTATTGCACATAAATACCTGGTAAACGATTTAGAGGTAACTCAAGATAGCTATGATCCCTGTCATCAGTCTCCTCGTACAGATCTTCGATACAGTTGCAAAAATGGGTCACGTGATTTCTATAGAAAGTCGACGCATGCATCCGGATCATTGTTGGGTCTGGTTGAGGCTCTGAAGTGAAATTTTTTGGCGAGCACCACGGATATCCCATATATCAAATCTTTTCATCAAATTTCACTTGCCGAATATTTGCGCTCAACAATGAATTTCGTCCACATATCTCGGCATTCTTAGTGCTCTTTATTCTACTCGGCATTTTCATATTCTTTGAGAGCTCCACGTAAGTTGTCCATTCTCACGTTTGCAGTTTAAAATAACAAATTTATTTGCAAGACAAAGGTTGTTGTTTGTTAGATCAAGGAGAGAAGAATCATCCAAAGGCCATTACAGTGTGTGCCAAGTAAAATTGTACAGAGCACACAATTGATCGACTAACAAGAGAAGAAATCTTAGGGTTTGTTTAGTTCAAAATTAAGTATGTCTTGTTATTGTAAGTCAATTGTAAGTCAAGTTGTTATCACATTAAGATTGTATATTTTAGGTTAAAGTTTTATTTAAAAATTAATTTATTGTATTGAAAGTCATTGTCAATCAAATAGGTGTGTTATCCAAAATTCACCCCCCAGGTAAATTTGATAACATGCATTAAATTCTCAAGTCTCAGGCAAATAGATTGAGTCAAGGAAAAAGGTCATGTTTCTAGGGTCCCCTTAGATTTTTTCTAACTCCCCTGTCCGAGAAGAAGAGAGCAAGTTCTGAGGAAAGGTGAAAAAATTGCAAAAAACAGGCTCGGGCCAGAAAAAATCATGAAAAATGGCTAAGTCCTAGTCCTCGCAACAGTTGGGACATGAGGGACATCTGGGCGCGAACCGGCCGAAAGGCCGCCAGGCGGTCTGCGCAGCATTTGGGACAAGTGGGACGTCGGGACGCGGAAATCTGAACTGGCCGAAAAGTGGAAAAAATTGACTAACTGTTGAAACAGGCAGTTTGGGACATCTGGGCAGTTACTACGCGGAGGACGCAAGTCGGCCGAAAAGACTTAAGGCAGCCCGAAACAAGCAGGACAAAGGTACGCGAAGTACGCGAACCGGCCGGATCGGCCGAAATGAGAACTTTCGCACCGGGACAGTTGGGACAAAAGTACGCGAACCGGCCGAACCGGGCGAATCGGGAAAATTTGTCCCAAACAGTCTGGGACAAGCGGGACAAGAGTACGCGACGGACGCGAACCGGCCGAACCGGGTGAAATAGAGGACTTTCGTACTGGGACATCTGGGCCAAAGGGAAGGCGTGGGACGCGGAAAGTCGAAGCGGCCGACAGCAAGGAAGAAAAGTCAACTTTTGGTCCGGAAACTTCAAACAGCCATAACTTTTGACTCCGAGCTCCGATTTTCATAAAATTGGACTTTCTGGAACGAGCACGATGTCCTCTACGCCACAAAATCTGGATTTATTATTTTTAATGAGGGTAGGTATATTTAAATGAAAGAAATATATTCGACTCCAGTCAGTTAATGCTCATTCCCGTCAAATGACAGAAAACGCCTGCCAAGACTAAAATAGCTGCCCGCACTCAGAAGGCCATAACTTTTGTATTTCTCAACAAAATCACACAAAATTGGTACCGTTGGAATCATGGTTCCGAGCCTGATGCACAGCAATCAAGAAATTCTAGATTTGATTAGAAATTGATTGAGATTTTTAAGAAAACGTGGCCGGGTTCAGAACAGTGTTTTATTTGGTAGCTGGGAGTGCAATTAAGAGGCATGGTCATCATTCTTTCTCTGCTGCAGCACATGGGACAGTATGGGGAGCCTTTTGCAAGTAATATACAATCATTTCACTCAATTTAATGCCTCTTACAGGTGGTTGAAGGATAGATTTCAGGATTTCCATTTTCCCTTCTCTTCTCCTTCTCATTTTTTCTATAAATTGGAGTGTTGGGCTCATTGTAAAAGAGAGAGTTTTTGGGTAGCAAAGCTCTGCCAAAATTGCTTTGTGAAGCCAGTGTGTTGCAGGACCTTGTAGTGGACTCCTTGCATGGTGATCTAGGCCCTTATCTTGTAATAGATTGAACTGTGCATATCATGAAGCAATAAAAGACCTGTTTGTGGATGTATCTTCCCCTGTTGTGTTTTCTTGCATTCTTCTTTCCCCTTTGATCTTTCTATAAGAATATTGTGTCTATTTATTATGTTCTTGTAGGGATTCATTATCATTGTGTATGCTTGGAATATTGTTGTGAATGTATTTTGCTAGATTATGGTGAACTGTCATCACCTCTTCTAGTGTGCACTTTGCCTCTGTATTTCACACATTTGGAGACTACTCTCACACCATCCTTTTCTGGTGTATCACCGCTTTAGTGTAGGCTTTCATTTTATGCATTCTCTCTCCCTGGTCCCTTGGAAATTTAGATTAGAACAATTAGCTTATCCTGCATTAGAGTAGATTGTGGCAGGTAGTTTAGGAGCAAGAACCAGCTTTCTCTGGAGGTCTATCTTAAGTAGCAAGTCCCACAACTTGGAGATAGTACCCATGTTATCCAATCACACCGTGAGTTCAAGTATATGCACAGGGGTGCTGTGATTCGGTGATAACAAGGTGATTTTAGGATATTCTTGTGAGAGTCAAAATTTTGTATATTGTCATTGTCAAAGTTGTTGGTACCCAAATTTGTTCTCCTTTTCAAACCAAGCAACAACTCAGATTCAATAAGAAGCTTAGAGGCAGATAGATCATAAGTGTATGTAATTTTGTAGCCAGGGGAGAAGATCTGACTGTCCCTTTGTTACTTGGATTTGTGGAGAGATGGGTAGCACCTTAAAAGGATATGATCTTATCCTAACTATTTTAGGTTGTGCCTTTCAACCAAGGTAAGAGAACCTATTTTGTAACCTCTGTTATTTGAAAGGAGATACATGTACCTTTCTTTTGCATAAATTTTGTAGAGAAGACCTTGGGGAAAATATGATCAACACACCAGATCTGACTCTCACGAGTTGTCACTTCCAGATCATGGAGATATCTTCACAACAAGGAAAAGGTTACTAAAGACATTTGAGACCCTGATCTGTTCTGCATACTTTAGTAAAATGATTTTGGTCTTGGGTGGGTATATAGAGCAAAAAAGGGGTAGTATGGGTAGGATTAGTTGTTTGTTAAATGAATTTTTGTGGGAGGGGAGATAGAATGGATTTGATTCACCAGATCCTTGAGAGCTTATGCAAAATGGAAAGATTCAATCAACAAAATGCCACAAAAAGTTAAACTGTTTCCTCAACTAGAATATGTGCTTCAATGGAGGCCCAGATCAGCACTCTTTCACATAACTTGTTGGATTTTGTCACGAAGGCTCAGTCAGAGGACCAATAAAGCACAAGGATTTTAAACCAAGTCACGCCTGAGGTACACCCAGAGGCTTACAGATAATCTCTATCAACAAAATGAAAGAAAAGTGATTTTAAACCGTTTATCCCATTCCCAGATGAAGGCTCTTCTGAGAAATGAAATTGCAGATGCCACTAAACTATCACAAGGACTGAGACTTGTGTGATTGGACTATATTTTGGTACAAGATTGCAATAGAAACAAGAAAAACTACCTATATGCATTCAGAAATGAAATAAATACACTTTACTCAAGATTGACACAGGATAACTCAAAGTTTGATCAAATTTATCAGCAAGGGAAAGTTTCCAGAACAATCTCAAAGCTTGTCAATGGTTGTACACTTGCAACCACCTTGACACGATCAAATTTGACACAAAGAGAGATATATAGGCTTCTCTAGATGGCTTCTCAAAATGGATGGGCTTTGTCAAGCTTTTTCTGCTAGAGAAAATCAGTCTTGATCTTTCCAAAAACTCCCAACCATTTTCATGATGAATTCATGCCCTTTATAGAATTTCCAACAGAGCCCCTTCCTCCCAAAAGACAAAAAATTTAAATGCACCAGTGCTTGCCATGATTCTTTCGTGATTCATAGAATCAGATCTGCAAAAGTCTCCAGGTTCTCGAGGGAAAATCTCTTCGATTTCTTCCCGCATTCAACTCCTTTCTATGGAAAAACATGCCTCCATCCATTCGACAACCACTTCCACCCCATATCAATCAAATCTGACCCCTTGCATGCTCAGGAGAAGAAAAATGGAAAACCAGATCAGGCTTGAGAGTCAAACCATTTTAATGGTGAAAGACGTCTCCAGATCTCTCCCACCAAACTCTAGATATCAAAATTAACTCGCTCCTCTATTTTTGTCATGTAGAAAATAGAAATAAATCATGAAGACTCGCACTCCCAGGAGTTTTACAGAAAAAATGGGGGGAAAATCAGATTTAGACGCTCAACAGCCATTGATCTTTGATTTTGAATGTGGGCCATCCATGTGGAAGATGCAAAAATAGGCTCGGGGGCTTCCTTTGACCTTTTTTGACCCTTTTGAAAAAAATGGAAAAATTTCCCATTTTGCTCCACACCTCCGCTTCTGAAAATGGGCCTGACACATGTCCTGAGGTGGGCCCTAAAAGAAACACAGAGAAATTATGCCATTTGACTCTCTTTTGGAAAAAGGAAAATTTTCCAAGTTTTCCCCATAGCTCCACCCTTGAGAAATACTTTTGACACGTGTCCCAATGTGGGTCCCAGTGGAACTACGCTTCCCCTTTTACTTTTAACTCTTTTTTCTCAAAAGGAAAATTTTCCAATTTTCCTCTGCGGGTTCGTACCTTCGCCATTGACCAGGGAAAAACATTGACTATTTCCCATCGGGCTTGTGGGCCATTTTTGCTATTTTAACCTTTATGAAGCAAAGAGGTGAAAATTTTGAATTGCCTCCGATGGTTTGCCTCCCCGCCCCCTATGACTTTTCAAATTGCCACATGTCACCACGGCGCACCTTGAGGCGGTCCCAAAAATTTGATACCTTGAATGAGCGCGGGCTCGCCACATGTCCTGCTCTGGTAAAATTTGTTTGAAGGCTTGAAGCTCAGTGGAAGGCACCACTTGTCAAGCTCCGAGGTAGTCTCCTTTTGGCCGTTGAAAAGTCTAAGTAAAATGCAAAGCAAGCGGAGGCCTCCACATGTCAGCCTGGTGCTTCTTCAATTTGAAACTCAAGGGCCGATCTCCAAACATGGGCGGTTCCTCCACATGTCTCCATGGCACAACTTCAAGATGGCACCCAAAGCAGAGACCCTGAATGAGTGCGAGCTCGCCACGTGTCCTATTCTGCCAAACTGTATCCATTTGCATAAATTTTTCTAAGTCCGGGCCAAGCAGCGGAAGCCTCCACGTGTCCTCCCGGTGCTACTCCAAGGCAAAGCCCAAAAGTAGATCTTCAAATGAGCGTCATTCCTCCACGTGTCCTGGACTTCCCAAAAACCTTTTGAAATTTTTCTAAGTATGGGAAACCCAGTGGAAGTCTCCATGTGTCTCTTTCCTGCCAACCCTCCATGCGTGTCCTCCCGGCGCTACTTCAAAGCCAAACCAAAAAGTTGATTCTCAAATGAGCGTCGTTCCTCCACGTGGACACATTTTAAAGTTGAGGCTTTTTATAGAATTTCTGAAGTATTAAGCTGATCTGCATCCAACCAAGAGGTGCCACATTTCCCTGTCGACTGAATGATGCAAATTTGACCGGGAGAAATACCCGTCAAACCGTAAAACATAGAGAAACATCCATTTGAGCCAGAAAATGAGGTTTTCTTCAAGGACAGAGAATTTAAACTGTTGCAAGGCTCAAACACGATCCTTAGGGACACATCAACTCATTTCTCCTTGAGTATTTAGGGAAAAAATGGCACGGACAACAGATCTTGACTATGGAAAATGGAGGAAATGGGAAAATGTGAGTTTTGAAGGAACGAAGCACGGGAGACTCAAAATACAGAGCTTTTCCAGAGGAACAAAGGAACCATGAGACAAATACAGACCCACACATGATCTTCGACCCAAGAGCAGATTAAAATGGCAACAAAGACTGGCCAAACACAATATGGGGAAGGATAAAATGATAGAGGTCGTGAATCAATAAATATTCAAGGGCACAAATGGGGTGAGACAATTTTGAGCACCAACATTGGCTCTGACTCGGGGATGGGCACTCCCTGCGAGTGCCACAAGAACAATAGTAGACCAAGTGCCAAAATATCCATTGGGTGACAAAGTCAGCTTATAGAGCAGAGAAACGAAGCCATCTCCAAAAACAAACAAAGAAGCCAACAAAAATAGGTCACCAAGGACCAGGATGAGTAAAAAACAAATAAAATAGGATGCAAACAACAAATTATACACTGTACAAGAGGTGTTTACCTTGATTCAGAGGAATCAATCCAAGAAATTCTTCAGATGCCTACCATTAATAGGTAGTTCAAGAAATTCACCATCTAGATCCTTCAAGAAGAAGGTGTGTTCACCAATTCTGATGTCAATGGAGTAAGGGCCCATCCACAATGAATCAAACTTGCCATGCTTTCCCTTATCCTCATGCCTTCTATCCCATAATAGCACAAGATCTCCAATATTGAAGGCTCTAGGAGTGACCTTCTTGTCAAACAGTTTCTTTAGCTTTTCTCTAAACCTTATATGCCTCTGGTGAGATGCCCTCCTCTCTTCATCAAGCTCAACAATCTGGTTCATGTGGGCATCATGAGGACTCACTTCTTGATCTTCCTATTGTTGAATGAACTGATATGAAGATAATTACATATGCAGGGGCAGTAGGGCCTGAGTCCCATATACCAACTCAAATGGACTCTTTCCAGTGGCTCTTTTGACAGTGATCCTATTAGCCCAGACAACAAACTTCAGCTGTTCACCCCATTTTCTCTTGTTCAACTCCAAGGTTCTTCTGATAATCTTTAGCAAATTCTTATTGCTGGACTCAGCTTGTCCATTTCCTTGGGGATTATAATTATAGGCATATGTCAAATTGATCCCATATCCTTTACACATTGCCACCAGAGGTCTAGCCCTGAAACTCATGGCATTATCAGCTATGATTTTGACTGGTACTCCAAACCTGCAAATAATATTGTTTAGCACAAAATCCATGACAACTTGGTGTGTATCCTTCTTGGTGGGGATTGCTTCCACCCACTTGGTAAAGTAATCAGTGGCTACAAGAATCCACTTATGGCCAGCACTTGAAGGGTCTGAAATCTCACCAATGAAGTCCATTCCCCATTGCTTAAATGGGGCTTCAATTGATACAGACTGCAAAGGTAGGGAGCCTGAAGCCTTCAGCCTTCCAGAGAAATGCTGGCAACTCTCACATCTTCTGACCAACATGGTTGCATCCTTGAAAAGTTTGGCCACCAATAACCAGCCCTTAGGATCTTATGTGTTGTGACTCTTGCAGCAAAATTCCCCCCACAAACTCCTCCATGGAGATCAACAATTATTTTGGGGGCTTCATCTTCAGTGATGCATCTTAAGAGGACTCCCTCTGGGTTCTTCCATGCCAACCCAAAATCAATAATGACATATTTCTAGGAAGCCAACTTAAGAGCTCTTTTCTAGTTCTTATTCAAATGCTCAGGGTAGTTTAAGTGTTTGAGATAGAACATCACATCCTTGTACCACTCAGAACTCATCAATCTTTCAAAAATAGCTTCCCTTTCTTCCTCAATCTCATTTACCTCAATGGTCTGCAAGTTTCTCTCAGCCATGAGCTTAGCTAACCCCAAACCTCTCACCAACTTCGTGGTTTGGATGTCCATATCATACTCTTGCAATTTTTTCACCCATCTACATCTTTTACTTGAGACTTCCATCTCTGATAGGATGTCTTTTACCATGGTATGGGGAACATAAGAAACAACTTTTGAACTTAAAATATAAGGCCTGAAAACCTTTGTTGCTTTGACCAAGGAAAATGCCTGCTTTTCCATGATGGTGTATTTCAGTTCTACTCCTTGCAAAGCCTTACTGAAAAAGGAAATGGGCCTCTCAGCCCCTTCATCATCCTTCTGTAGCAGGACAGAAGCAATAGTGTTTTCTGAAGCAAAAGAAAACAACTGGAAAGGTTTCTTGTAATCTGGGGCTGCTAAAATAGGGGCATGCTTCAATGCCTCTTTGATTCCATTGAAATCTTGGATGGCAACCTCTTCCCATTTGATGATCTGATCCTTCTTTAACATGGAAGTGATTGGGATAGTCAACTCAACAAAGTTTGATATAAACCTTCTAATGAAGTTTATCTGCCCAAAGAAGGACTGAATTCCTTTTTGGTTCTTGGAATTGGAACTTTGCTGATGGCCTCCACTCTTTCTGGATCAATCATCACTCCTTCCTGTGACACAATGTGACCGAGAAATTTTTCCTTCTGCACTCCAAAATGACATTTCTTTGGATTGAGTGAGATGCCATATTCCCTACATCTGATCAGCATCTTCTCTAAGTGCAGCAAATGGTCACTTCTCCTTCTTGAAAACACTATTACATCATCTTGGTAAACAACAATAAATTCATTGATGTAACCAGCAAAAGCAACATCCATTTCTCTCTGAAAAGTGGCTCCAGCATTCATCAGACCAAAGGGCATCCTAACATATACATACGTTCCCCATGGAGTAGTGAAGGTTGTCTTGATCCTTTCTGATTCTTTCACCATGACTTGATTATAACCAGAGAAGCCATCTAAAGTAGAAAGCAACTCAGAACCAGTCACCAACTGTAACATGTGCTCCATGTTAGGTAAAGGATAGTTGTCCTTCATTGAGGCCTTGTTTAGATTCCTGAAGTCCACACACAACCTGATGTCACCATTCTTCTTTCTTACTGGCACTAGGTTGGCAACCCAAGAAGAATACCTTGTGGGCTGGATAATTCCTCCATCCCTTAGCTTCTTCAGCTCCTCTTGCATTTTGAGAGATAACAGAGGATTAATTGGCCTCTGCTTCTACCTGAAGGGTTTTACACTGGGATCCAAGGGAATCTCATGCTGGAACAGGTCTTCTCTGTATGCTTTGAGCTCAGAATAGGTCCAAGCCATGCAATCTTGGTATTTCTTTAACAATTGGATGTATGACTACTTTTCATCTTTGCTGAGACTGCTGCCCAACCAAATCTTCCTTGGTTTCTCCTTCATGCCAAGGTCATGCTCCTCAACATCCCTCGAGGCTACCATATGCCTATTAATAATGCAGTCAACATTATCAAAATTTGATTCAAGAGCAACCAACCCTCTAGGAATGGTGTTGGTCTTTAGCTGGATGATGCCTTTTCCAAATAAGGTTTCCTTCCCCTCTGTTGTACAGACCATTGGCTCCCAATCAATGTTTTGATCATAAAACTCTCCGTCATTTTTTCAAAACCTTCTGACTTGAGCCTCATCATCAAAAACTTGCAAATGTTTTATATTGTCAGGGACAGAGGTTCTTGTCACTACGTCCACCTCATATTCACAATAAGGGGATGTTGCGGAACTGTCAAACCGAGACCCCAACACTGCAAGCTTGTCTGCCAAGTCATTGAACCTCTTGTCATGATGCACAATGTTGAAGGAGTCAAACATCTCAATGAAGTCCCAAACTGCATGCTTGTACTATTTCAGTCATTGATTCTTTGTGGCATACAATTTTCTGACTTGCTTGACAACTAACTCTGAGTCTCCTTTGACAATGATGTCCCTGATGCCATACTTCCAAGCAATTCTTAAACCTAACAACAATGCCTCATACTCAGCAATGTTGTTAGTACACTCAAAGTTAAGCTTAAAGGAAAAAACAAACCTTTCTTAGCTTGGATAAATTAGGACAACACCGACACCATTTCCAAATTTGGAGCAAGCTCCATCAAAAAATAGAGTCCAAGGAGAGCCTTCTTTCTCAAGACACTTACACTCCTCAATCTTGTGCTCTTTTCCCTTAGCAAATCCCACAAATTTGTTAGCATCAACATTTGTATATAATACTTCATAGGACGCATTGTTGGGATCCTCAATAAGGTGCAACATTTTCTTCTCCCCATATAACCTGACAAGGCTTCCCTCAACTGGGATGGTGGCATAAGACATGTCCATTTGGACACTACTACCAACATTTGCAGCCCACTTTCTTGACAGCAACATACCCCACTTGGCTAGGTAATCAACTATGACAACATCAAGTTTTAAATTTTTACCTAGGTAGGCTATAAGTTGCACCACCAAACCCTTCACACATCCCACTACTGACACCTCTCTAAAGTCCATGGAAGTGCACTTTCCATATGTTGTTGTTACTTTAATATTCAGCTCATTCATGACCTCCAAAGGCATGACATTGCATGATGCCCCTGAGTCAAACATACAATTGTGGAGCAGCCTATCCTTGATGATCAGAGTGGTGAAGAATGGATCCAAATTTAGTTGAGAATCTACCAAAGATGTCCCCAAATAAACCTTAGGTGGTTTAGATAGCTCTTCTGATGTTGATGGTGTCTCAGAATCTTCAATGGCTAAAGGATTCTCCACAATGTTCACATTTCTCCCCAAGGCAGTCCTCTCTTCATTCAATCCCAAGTATTCAAATGCTCTCTTTTTGTGCTCAGGAATCCTAAACAACTCAACAATTGGGACAGAGACTTTGATTTGACTTAAAACTTGAGCAATACCATATGGGACATTCTTGGGCAAGGCAGTATTGGAAGGAAAGTTGATACATTCATAGGGTGGCATAGGATTCTTGATAGCTTGAGCATAAGGAGGGGTATGATTTTTTTTTGGAACTACAGGGCTTTTGGTAGATGATTCTTTCCTAGGAGCCTCCTTAGGAATGTTAGAAAGTAAGGAAGCTTTTGGCTTGGCCTAAGGGCCTACCCCTTTGAAAACCTTACTTCTTGTGTTATATTCCTTCTCTTGAGTGACAACAACATTCTTTAATAATTTCTTTTCCTCCTCAGATGGGATTCCTCCATCATACTTTTTTATCATTAAAGCCCTTAAATATTCAAATTCATTATTGGGAAATTCAAAAGCTTGTACATTATCTACTTCTAAAGTATGAGATGGAGGGAGAATATGTACTCTATGAATGCAGTCCCAAAAAATGGAAGTAGTTTTGGCACTTATCACCTCAGTTGAGGTTGCCCTTTGTTGTGAGCTAGTGGAGCATCCCATCATGCAAACATCATCATCACTCTTATCATCATTAGCTGCTTCTTCTTGCTGATCTTCTTCACAAGGAGCATGGGGCATGAAAAATCTGTCACACCAATCAATGACTTCTGTCTCTTCCACCACAAAAACTCTAGCAGCCAAAGGATCAGGTACCATTCTACTTTCTCTACCTTGAGGCTGCCTATTCCCAAATCCAATAGCTCCTTTACCTCTGTCATCAATCCTTTGATGATTTGTAAATATTTCTTGGCCTTGTTGCTTGTGTTGTCCTTGTGAACTCTTCCCAACTCCTTTCTCAGCTTTGGATAATTTGTAGGAGATCTCCTTGACATCCCCTGCCAAATTTTTCACAACCTCTTCCAAATCAGTACCCTTGCTTGTTTGAGGCTTTTCTAGGTTAACCAGCTTCACACCATCCCTCTTTGGAGGTTTCCCAATTGCCTTGATATTATTCTCTATTTGTAGGGCCATGGTGAATACTTTCCTTAAGCTGGTAGGGTTCTTGTCCCTCAATTAGTAAACAACCTTTTTATCAAATGCATCAGTATATTTGATTAAGCATGACTCATCACATGGCCTTATCCTGAAAGGTGGTCTCCTCAAGGTTTTATTGAAACTTGTGTTGAAATCATGTACTGACTCATTGGGATTATTCTTGATGTTTTCAAACTCTGATAGAAGAAACCTAGGGTCATTCCTATCACCATATTGCAATCTGAATGCATTATTCATCTTAGCCCAAGAATCAACTAAATTATCTGGCAATTCTTTATACCAGTCCCTAGCATCCTCCTCTTGAGTGTGAACAAACAATTTGATGTACACATCTTCGTGCTCAATATCAAAATCTTCCATCATATTGAGGAAGAACTTTAGATGCTGGTCACCAGTAATAGCATTATTTCCTTAGAACTTTGGCATCCTATTACTTACATCTTGAGGCACTGCATTTGGGTAACTAGCCATTCCCACAAAATTTATAGGTCCAAAGGTGTTTACAAAAAATGGAGGTCTGGGTTGAGCCATATTGATTCCAGGAGGTGATCTTGGAGGGGTGACAAATTGATGAGGGGCAAAGGGTCCTTGGAACACAAGAGTGTGATTTTTAAAATGGATATCCCCCAAAGGCCTTACTTCTTACAAATCCCTATCAACATCAGAAAACACAGGTGTAGAGTGTGAAGAAAACCTTTCAAAATCAAATGAAGTTCCCTCTCCAGCTGTAGAGTTCAACTCCATAAAGAGGCTACCTGATTCAGAGTCACTTGAATGGCAGTCTTCAATGATAGGCTGTTCACTTTCATCAATGGAGACACCTCTTCTTGTTTACTGATCTCCCATAACTCTCCAAGCTTTTCTTCCTTCTGACTTTTCTTTTCCTAACTTAGGAAACAATGTCCTAGCAGGATCCCTAGCAAAGAAATATCTTTTTCCTTCTAGCTTTTCAAATATTAGTAACAAATCTTACTTGACAGAGGTTTAAGACACTGGTCCTTATCAGAATCAACTCAACAGGGAGTCACCACTAAGAATTTTGACCTTAGTTGTGCAAATGCACTAAAAATGTTCTGTCAAGTGTCTATCAATACTAGAAAATGAAAAATGAAAAAATATGACCTTTCTTTACCAAAATTTATCAATAAATACCATTGCAAAACTTGTGGAAACTAGAGAAGTTGCATACAACACTTTGTGACTTTGAAACCTCTTACAAACCTGAACATAGGATGATTTTTAAAATGGATTTCTGAGTGTGAACTGTAAATTTAATGAACAAATCAGTTCTCAACAATGTCCTTGACAACGTAAATCAATTCCCTGGCAAAAACACCATTAGTGTTGGTACCCAAATTTATTCTCCTTTTCAAACCAAGCAGTAACATAGATTCAATAGGGAGCTTAGAGGCAACCATATCACAAATATATGTCGTTTTGTATCTAGGGAGGAGATCTGACTGTCCCTTTGTTACTTGGATTTGTGGAGAGATGGGTAGCACCTTAAAAAGGATATGATCTTATCCTAAATATTTTAGGTTATGCCTTTCAACCAAGGTAAAAGAACCTATTTTGTAACCTCTGTTATTTGAAAGGAGATACATGTACCTTTCTTTTGCTTAAATTTTACAAAGAAGACCTTGGGGAAAATATGATCAACACACTAAATCTGACTCTCACGAGTTGTCACTTCTAGATCATGGAGATATGTTCACAACAAGGCAAAGGTTACTAAAGAAATTTTAGACCCTGATCTATTCTGCATACTTTAGTAAAAGGATTTTGGTATTGGGTGGGTATACAGAGTAAAACAGGGGTAGTATGGCTAGGATTAATTTTCTGTTAAATGTATTTTTGTGGGATGGGAGACATGATGGATCTGATTCATTATATCCTTGAGAGCTTATGAAAAATGGAAAGATTCAATCAACAAAATGCTACAAAAAGTTAAACTGCTTCCTCAACTAGAATATGTGCTTCAATGGAGGCCCATAATAACACTCTTTCACATAACCTGTTGGATTCTGTTATGAAGGATTGAGTCCAGGGATGCAATAAATCACCAATATTTTAAACCAAGTCATGCCTGAGGTACACTCGGAGGCTTAAAGTGAATCTCTATCGAAAAAATGAAAGAAAAGTGATTTTGAACCATTTATCCCATTCCCAGATGAAGTCTCTTATGAGAAATGAAATTACAGATGCCACTAAGCTATCACAAGGACTGAGACCTATGTGATTGGACTATATTTTGGTACAATATTGCAATGGAAACAAGAAAAACTACCCGTATGCATTCAGAAATGAAATAAATACACTTTACTCAAGATTACCACAGGATAACTTAAAGTTTGACCAAATTTATCAGCAAGGGAAAGTTTCAAGAACAATATCAAAGCTTTCCAATGGATATATACTTGCAACCACCTTGACATTATCAAATTAGACACAAAGAGAGATATATAGGCTTCTCTAGACGACTTCTCAAAATGGATGGGATTTATAAAGTTTTTTCTGTTGGAGAAAATCAGTCATGATCTTTCCAAAAACTCCTAACCATTTGCATGATGAATTTGGGCCCTTTATAGAATTTCCAATAGAGCCCCTTCCTCTGAAAAGACAAAAAATTTAAATGCACCAGTGCTTGCCATGATTCTTTCGTGATCCACAGAATCATATATTCAAATGTCTCCAGGTGCTCGAAGGAAAATCTCTTCAATTTCTTCCCGCATTCAACTCTTTTCCCAAGAAAAACACACCTCCATCCATTCACAAACCACTTCCACCCCATATCAATCAAATCTGACCCCTTGCGTTCTCAGGAGAAGAGAAATGGAAATCCAGATTGGGCTTGAGAGTCATACTGTTTTAATGGCAAAAGATGTCTCCAGATCTCTCCCACCAAACTCTAGATATCAAAATTAACTCACTCCTCTATTTGGTGTGTAGAAAATAACAAGAAATCATGAAGACTCGCACTCCCAAGAGTTTTACAGAAAAATGGGGGGAAAATCAGATTTAAATGCTCAACAGTTGTTGATCTTTGATTTTGAATGTGGGTCATCGATGTGGAAGATCCATAAATAGGCTCAGGGGCTTCCTTTGACCTTTTCTGACCCTTTTGAAAAAATGGAAACATTTCCCATTTTTTCCCTCACCCTCGCTTCTTGAAATGGGCCTGACACGTGTCGTGAGGTGGGCCCAAAAAGAAACACGAATAAATTATGCCATTTGACTCTCTTTTGGAAAAAGGAAAATTTTCCAAGTTTTCCCCGCAGCTTCGTCCTTGAGAAATACTTTTGACACGTGTCCCAATGTGGGTCCTAGTGGAACTACGCTTCCCCTTTTACTTTTAATTCTTTTTTCTTAAAAGGAAAATTTTCCAATTTTTCCTCCACGAGTCCGCATCTCCGCCATTGACCAAGGCAAAACATTGACTATTTCCCATCGGGCTCGCAGGCCATTTTTGATATTTTAACCTTTATGAAGCAAAGAGGAAAAAGGTTTGAATTACCTCTGATGGTCCACCTCCCCACCCCCTAAGAATTTTCAAATTTCCACATGTCACCACGATGCACCTTGACGTGGTCCCAAAAATTTGATACCTTGAATGAGCGCGGGCTCACCATGTGTCCTGCTCAGGAAAAATTTGTTTGAAGGCTTGAAGCTCAGTGGAAGATGCCACTTATCAAGCTCCGAGGCAGTCTCCTTTTGGCAATTAAAAATTCTAAGTAAAATGCAAAGAAAGTGGAGGCTTCCATGTGTCAGCCTGGTGCTTCTTCAATTTGAAACTCAAGGGCCAATCCCCAAACATGTGAAGTTCCTCCACATGTCTCCATGGCATAAATTCAAGATGGCGCCTAAAGCAGAGACCTTGAATGAGCACAAGATTGCCACATGTCCTGTTTTGCCAAACTGTATCCATTTGTATAAAACATTTCTAAGTCTTGGCCAAGTAGCGGAAGCCTCCACGTGTCCTCCCAGTGCTACTCGAAGGAAAATCCCAAAAGAAGGTCTTCAAATGAGTGTCGTTCCTCCATGAGTCCTGGAATTCCTGAAAACATTTTGAAATTTGTGTAAGTATGGGAAACCCAGTGAAATTATCCACGTGTCTCTTTCCTGCCAGCCCTCCACATGGCCTCCCAACGCTACTTCAAAGCCAAACCAAAAAGTTGATTCTCAAATGAGCACCATTCCTCCATGTGGACACATTTTAAAGTTGAGGCTTTTTATAGAATTTCTGAAGTATTAAGCTGACCTACGTCCAACCAAGAGGTGCCACATTTCCTTTTCAATTGAACGATGCAAATTTGACCTGGAGAAACACCCGTCAAACCGTAAAACACAGAGAAATTTCCATTTGAGCCAGAAAATGAGGTTTTCTTCAAGGACAGAGAATTTAAACTATTGCAAGGCTCAAACACGATCCTTAGGGACACATCAACTCATTTATCCTTGATTATTTAGGGAAAAAAAGGTAGGGACAACAGATATTGACTGTGGAAAATGGAGGAAAAGGGAAAACGTGAGTTTTGAAGGAACATAGCACGGGAGACTCAAAATACAGAGCTTTTCCAGAGGAACAAATGAACCATGAGACAAATACAAACCCACACATGATCTTTGACCTAGGAGAAGATTAAAATGGCAACAAAGACTGAAAAAACACAATACGGGGAAGGATAAAATGACAGAGGCCGTGAATCAATAAATCTTCAAGGGCACAGATGGGGTGAGACAATTTTGAACACCAAAAAAAGTCATTTTCATTTCAAAAAAAATTTCACATGATTCCTCTGGTCCCAGTCAGAAGTGTAATTTTTAATGTTGTGAGTTGTCATCAGAAGATTGTGTTATTGTAAAAGGTCTGTAAAGTAAAAATAAATTTCACGGATGCATTTTCAGTGTAACCTAGCGTCCAATAAAATATAGTGTTTCACATTGTGGGAGGGAATAAAATAATAGGCTCAATGTGGAAACAAATGTGCTTCATATACAAATCCGGGTGATTTAGCAACAGATATACCTGAGATCAGAGGAAACAAAGGATGGAGGGTGATCAACGCCTCTCGTTAGTTACCAATGACGGGGCCACATTTTGGTATGGTGGTTTCTTGTTTTCATTTTTATTTGATTTGCATTTCATTTCTCCTGGTTGTGTGAATAAATGAAAATTTCACATTGTGGGGGGAACATAACACCAGTGTTCCATTTCCATTTTGTGCCTAAAACAACTAAAGTCAAATGCAGCTTCTTGTGGTACTAGTATTTTCTTATGTTGTTTTAGATCGAGTGGAAGGGATCGACGAAAATGGCTACAAACAAGAACATTGTGACTCTTATAGAATATAACTTGATTTTTTTTTTCTAGATTTCAGTTGTTTTCTTTGAGTGGTGTGTGGTTTCATTTCCTTACTATGATGGAAATGTAGAGGATGTGCAATCTAGAATATGTGAACAATTTTATAGGAAGGCAGTTGAAATAGAGTGATCCTCTGAATATAGAGATCCTATGACTATTGAGATCCTATGACTATTGTACTTCTAACATTGATCGGTCAGTTAAAGAGCATTCACTGGAAGTGAAAGCGATAACTTTTGAGCTTGCTTATGTAGGTGAATTGGTGGAAGTGTGATCATTTAGTATGGGATTCACTACATGGTTAAGCGGATTGGTCATGTGTAGCAAGATCTAAGCCAATAATATGCAGACCTAAAAGTATGTAGAAGTGTACGATTTTGTTCTTATATCTTGAGATGTGATTTCTTTCCATGTTCACGCTAAGGAGGGGAATGTTAGGAATAATATTTTTAGTGCTCCATTTAGTTATTGTTATTGGCTAGATTTCTATTTGGGGTCATTTATCTTAGTTTATATTGTTATACCTATATATCTATATCGGGTTATTTGTTATTCCTACTTCCTATTTTATAGGAAGTAGTTTTCCTATTGCTTTGCCTATATATTTGAATGAGTAGGATGAAATAATATATAGAGAATTATTATTGTTTAATTTTATTGTGTTAAGCTCCTCCATTTATGAGATACACTAGTTTTTATAATTCATAGAACTAATATTATTATATGAGTTGTTCATTCAACAACTCTAACAATATTAACATTTACTTTTTACATGAGTAATTCTCACATCATTACAAACATATAGCTCATAATATTTCCTATGTAATTACTAATAATTATTTCCTAACAGATAGGGATACTTATGATAACATTTTAAATATGAATAATATGGATATACAAGTTTTATGTCCAAAAGATAGGATTCTAAGGTAAGGACTCATAGAGAATAATGAAAAAATTAGTAATATGCTAGACTACTCTAAAATATTTCTAAAAATTAACAAAATCAATGAAAATTTAAACAACATGATGGAAAGGATAAGTTAGAGATACTTACCTTTTTCTAGACATCATTGTTGCACTAACTTCCCTAAATGTTAGTATCTCTCATATGAGAGAGTTGATATGTGAGATTGATAAAGAATAAAATAAGACCTAAAAAATTACTTATTCGAGACTCCAAAGCCTCCAAATTATGGGAATACCATAGTGACTACATATCCTATGCTTAAGGATCCTACATACCTAGTTGTTTAAGAGTATACTCCAAAATATAGGCAATACTAAATTCATGACCTTATGGCCTTAAGATCATAATTTTGAGTGTAAGAAGCAAAAATTACTAATGGTGATGTGATGGTAGAAGAAATAAAATTCTATGTAAAAATAGGGATCATGGTTAAACATTATAGATTATTTTAGCTAATGACATCAACCATGATTGATCCATTCATATTTTAGAAGTAAAATCGAAACAACATAAAACATGGTTAATGCCATCATCTTGACGTATTGTTTCGTCGCAGGGTTGTAGAAAGAAGTCTTAGATAATGCCATGAAAACACTAGATCTATTAAAACATAGTTTGAGAAATGTATAATTGTGTTGTAAGCAAATATGGAGGAATATATAAGGGATAACAAGGTGATGTTATAGGGATACTGTAAAAAGATGATTGTAAGGGTGTAAAAATATACAATATGTCATAATGTTGAGTGCATATGAAATTTCTCTTACAATCACCACCAGGGTTCATTTTAAGACCCCCCTTAAAATTATTATAGAATGGGTGCCAAATATGATGAAAAGGAAATTCGCATGGTTGACGAATGTAGGAAATGAGGGTTTTGTGACGGTGGCGAATACATATATTTTGGAAGGTGACATTGACCGACATATTTTTTTTGTTCTGATTTTGTTATGGTTCGAAAAGTATGTAATGGTAATGACTGGTATGCATGAAAGAATGTCTTACTACTCGAAAACATAACACTTCTATGTGTTTTAACCATCGCCAACGAAGTTCCACTGTATGTGTTTTACTAACCGATAACAGAGAATGCCAATGTGTTACTAGATGGTAACATGAAAAGTTCCACTGGCCGGTAATAAGGTAAAATGTTACCAGTCAGAAATAGAGAAAAATGTTACTAGTCAGTAATAGGGGAATGTGTTACTGACCGGTAACAGGTTAAAAATGTTACCTATCTATAACAGGGAAAAATGTTGTCATTCAGTGATAGAGAAAAGTGTTACCAGCCGACAACAGGAAAAAGTGTTATCATCCAGTAACAGAATTTTTTGTCGTCTGGTAACAAAACTAATATATGCCAAAGATATTACCCACCAGTAAAAAATGTTTGTGTTGATGCATGACATTGTACTTATATTCCCAAATAAATTTTTTTCTTATTGGAGCTCAAACTTGCACCTGTCCTAGATGAGGTTGAACTGGGTCATTGAGGAAACAATGGGATTATTTCCAAGTTGTGAGACCTTGCGTGCTTGAGATAGACCTCCAGAGAATGCCAGTTCCTCTAACTATTTCTACAACTATGGCTACTCCTAATTCTAAAATTGGAATCCTAAGCTAAACATGCCAAGGGACCAGGGATAGAAGGATATGTAAAAATATAAATCTAATCTGAGGGAGGTGATAACACGAAAATGAAAGGGGGTGAACATGATCTGTTTTAAGTGAAAACAAAGAAAAATCTGTAGAGGAAGGCTAGACACACGTAACACTAACCAGAATGCAGTCACACAATCACTTTCATGAGGCCCAATCAGAAAAGAAAATGCAAGGGATGTAATAAAGCATGTCAAGCACACAACTTAAAGGAAAGGAAAGAAGGAAGAATAATAGGGGTTAAGGTAGATGATAGCCAAAAAATAATGATTCTATTACTTTCAAAAATGTACAATCTATTACAATGGCATATGAAGCCGATATCCACATGCAAAACTAGATCTAAAGGCCTACAACTCAAAATTTAATGAACTAGAACCCTGTTACCTTAGCAATACTAGAGGTTTTAATGTGTCCAACCATTTTATAATGAGTGATGCTCTCACATTTATAGAATAATGAGGGAGAGAAGAGGAGGAGAAGGAGGGAAAATAATATTTGACTATTCAACCACCAACAATGAATGCCTACAAATCTATCAAATGCACTTCTCCATGACTATTCAACATGTAGGAGAAGGGAAGAGGTGAAATTTGAATCAAATTGGGTGGTTGGAGAGATCAGATTCTACATTAATGGCATAAGGGACATCTTCCTGCTTATCACCTACCTAATCCCACCAAACATTTAAACTAAAGTGATCTGGAGTGTAACTCACATTAGCAGTAATCTAACAAGAAAAAAGCACCCAAATCTAATCTTTATAGCATAATTTATGGTGACTTGAATCCTATAGGTCAAACTAACATGTGGCACATGCATATTGGTTGGAGAAATTGGTTGATTGCTCATATGTTTTGTCATTTCTGCCATGTTTCATAAACTAGTTTTTCATAAGGATTCACTGCCCTGTTGATGCACTTTGATAGGTTATGCGTGATACACTCATTATGATAGGATGCCATCTAGCATAGTTACTAGCACAGAATAAGGTGAAAGGGCACACATGAAAACATGACACGTCAAAATGCAGAAGATAGGTGTGTAAAAGAGTTGCACACAGAAGAGACAGAAAGATGCATATCTGTAAAGTGTGTAAGTATGCAAGAAAGGTGCAGAAATCTATTCAGAAATGTGAGGAGACAAAAAGGAAAGGGTGTGCAGATCAATCCAGGAAGGAAAGAAGCACATAACATGTGAGTTAAAAGGCTAGATCACAAGGGAGGAATGAAAAGGGAAAATGATTGCGAGGATATGCACAGAGCTCAAAAGGAAGGTCATGCACACAAAAGAGCATGTCAGGGACTTAGCCAAGTTGGAAGGTAAGTCAGGATGTGCACACAAGGAGTGCACGATAGACTGGGGATGAAATCAGGTGCACAAAGAGAAGGTGCATGAAGGGGAAATGGAAATGGATATAAGAATAAAGGGAAGGGACCACATGAAGAGAGAATGAGAAGAAGCAGAGGGAAAAGGAAGCATATAGAAGAAGTAGGATGGGTGTGTGATGGCATGCGGAATAACTACAACAAGCTAAATTCCAAAGATACCGCTAGAGTGTACGCAACTTAAAATGTTGAAGCTTTAGAGTTAGGATGAGGTCAAAATAACCTAGGGTTATTTTGAAAATTTTTGTTTACGTCTGTCTTTCTTAAGGCCACTTGTCTTCAATCTCATTCTACAGGCCATGCCCCACCACCCTTTCCATGCCTATATAACCCCAAGCCCACTCATTTTGTCCCGTTTTCACTTATAGGTTTCTTTGAGAGATTATTTTTAGATCTCTAGGCTCAATTCTTTAGACTTCTCATCCGGTTCTAGTATTGTAGCCTCCAATCTTCTTCTCCACTTCAAGATTTGTTATGCATTGTATGATTCTTCTATATAGGTATTTTATATTTGCCAACACCTCTTTTTTTCAAATAATCAAATGTCAAGGATTTAATATTCAAGAATAATGCAACCTAGAAAGAAGACCATTAAAACAATTTTTTATGTTTATCGAAACATGTTGTACCCGTAGTTACTACAGCTTCTAGATGAACCTTAAAGATTAATTCAATCCGAATGGATTAATAGCTTAGGGTTCCATGGAATAATTTACATGCCCTAGTATCAGATAGAAAAACAAGCTATCAAATAATTTAATGCAATCATATAATAGTTTTGATGGCAGTTTTACTGTTGCATTACCATCCCACTAATTTTTCATGAGAATAACAACTAATGATATTCATTGCCTAACAAGCTTACCTCATCAAAATGAAATGTTTGTAACTACAAAATACATTAAACTAGACGAGAAAAGTAAATTCTTGGAGTCTCATTACGATCAATTTATTGAGAATGGGGTTAATAATCCCTCCAAAAGAGGGATTAACACACAATCTATCAATAGACCCCTTTCATTTGGAAATGCTATAATTTTTCTAGTCACGCATCGTGGTATAGGGACGATACACTAACATTCCTCAATGTGCACTATACTACCTTCTCCAAAACATTGTTGGTGTTAGATTTGATTGGTAAACATTTCTTTTATCAAGGATTTGTGTTGACCTTGCCAGAGCCAAATTGAATCTTGCTCTAGTTATTTATTGTTCTTGTTATGTTCTTTATTTATATTATGTGGGTTTTTATGTACTGAAATCAACAATTGTTCCAATATCTTTACAAGAGAAGATGGATAAACATGGAATTCCTATGGACCAATAGATGGTGAGTATTTTGTTTTAAACACATCTAATCTTATTCTTGATCCTTCTCAACTACATTCCTTTTAAAATCAATTCTTAAAGACTTAATAATATATAACCATTAATATTGTAACTCTATTTTGAATAGGTCAAAGTAACTGAAAAAATGGAATTCCGTAATGAGGATATTCACACATATAACCCAATTGAGCCTGAGGGGTCTGGTGATAAAAATATAAATGATGTCACCATGAGCGATGAATCTTTGGTTGTCACTAGGATAACACCATCCAAACAGATACACGATTCTATGGATTCATCTCAATTCCATAGATAGGAAAAAACACGTGTTGTTAGTATGGAAAAGCCATATTTTAATATATAACATAAATACTACATAATAGTTTTAGTTTTATTAAATTATTTTACAGACTAATGATAATTTGAATCTCTAATTCTTGACAATGATATATTTCATTATCATAATGTGCAGCCTTCTTCAGAACATTAATGACTCTGAGACACATGGTTTCTACTTGTACTAGTGGCGGTGCAGACACTACATACATATTTGGGAAATAAGAGATTGAGTCATCACCATTTCCTCACCCAGGCCCTTCAAGGTCTGGTACTAACTAGTAAATATTGAAATATTTTAAATTTATATTAGTCTTTTTTTTAGGAATTTATCATTCTTTTTAATTGTTTTTTTCTAAATTCAGGTCTTGTCATGCCACCACCCCCCTTCCACCCAGTGCCAAAGTTTGTTGATTACGGAAAACATTCACAGCTTAAGAAATCTTGATTGATTTCATTTGTATTAATTTTAAGTTCTTATTGTTTGCTTGTTTCTTGTCTTGAAACCATATTTAAATACAGAAAACAAGATGGTTCTTGCATAATCTTATTAATATGAAATCAAGCATTACAAACAAATGAGAGAGCTACAATATTTATAGATATTGGACAACTTCTATATCATCCAAAATATATGGAAGTAAATCACCTAATTTGAGAAAATATGCAGAAATAGCATATTGCCCCTCATGGAAATCATCAGGGAACAAAATATGCAATATAGAACATGATCCCACAAACATAGGGATGAGAACACTATCACTTAGTTAAGTAACAACTAAGGACAACTAATACCTATTGACATAATTTTAAAGTATTTTAATTAAATATTTTAGTTTATTACATTTATTCAAACATCAACTAATGATAAATTAAGATAAGTTTTATTCCTAATATCCCCCCTTAATTTATCACGGTCTTAAGTGAACAGGAGAGAAATTCTCTAAAATCCTTAAATTTACCTAAAGCAAGTGACTTTTTGAAGACATTTGCATGTTGCATATCTGTTGAGCAATATTGGAGTTGGATGTTCTTGTTTTGAACATGTTCGTGAATTAAAAGTACTTGCATCTCAATGTGTTTGGTGCACTCATGAAAAACTTGATTATGAACAAGTTTTACTACTCCTTCGTTATCAACATGTAGGATAGTTGGATCTTTTAGTGGTATTCCCAATCCTTCAAGTATATGTCGGAGCCATATCACTTCACATATAGCTCTAGCTGCTGCACGATATTCTAATTCTTGGGAGGATATTGAAACACAAGTAATCTTCTTACTCCCCCATGATATCAGTCTAGATCCCAAAAAGAATACAAAGCCTGAAGTGGATTTCCTATCATCTATGTTTTCTACATGATCTAAATCTGAATATCCTCTCAAGAATCTAAGAATTGAACAATTTCACTTCCTTAAAGCATACACACACTCCCAAAAATAGTATTTTATTTATTTTGGGCATGCTTTTTCGGTCGTTTACAATGAATTTTTGGCACTATTGTCTCTATTACAAATTTGACTCTGTGGCCGATTTTCAAAAATAAAATGGCTCTCTTGGATGATTGAAATTATATATTTAATTTTTTTTTACGCTCTTTGGCCTATTTTCAAATACAAACAATCTCTAATTTGTGCAATTTTTACAAAATAAATCTTATTAAAAGTTAGACCAAGATGTAGAGCTCGTAAAAAACACACTTTAAAAAAAATGACACCTCAATACGAGGTACAAGTTAAAAGTTATGACCTTTTTAACTTTTGATTTCAATATCTTTCCAGGCCCCTTTCAAAATATGGATTTTTTTCTATTTTACTTTTTTTCGCAACCTCGAAAAATGGAATTTATTTTAAAAGCAATTTTTTAAAAACCAAACGTAGATAAGGGCTTACATGTATGCATAGTGCATTTAGGGCACAACTGTTGTTCAACCGCTTTGCCGATGTGTTATAATAACCCTTAGTCACCTTTTTAATTATTGATTTCCTCCTTGTTTTGGCTTCACACATGTATATTACTGGGACATAGTTTTGGATGCTGAATCTTTTGCAGGTGGCATTCAATTTATTGCTTCATCTGCATTGGATTTTTTTTCTTTTTCTTTGCAGGCACGTCTTCTTCTTCTCTTGAATTCTCTTGAACTATGAATGCAATCTTTAGGTTGATTGGAGACTTCGGGATGTCTCTTTAGACATAGATCTTCTCACTGGCACATATAATTCTCTTACCACATATATGAAAAGACAGAGCACAGATAAGAAGAAATAGAAGTTATGTGGGGAGCTTGAAAAGCTTGGGTTCCTACAATAAAAAATATTGTATATATATTTATTTTAAAATGCTTCCAATTTTTTTTAAAAATTACACGTACAAGTATTTTTAAAAAAAGAGAAACAATATCACCTTTTGTAAAAAAGTTGCATCCAGGTTTGCAAGGGCTTGTGATTGCACTCTAGGTGTTCTTCAAATGTAAATCAATCCACTGAACTGGGGTGTGCATTCAGGTAGGGGTTGTGAAATGGATGGGGGCATCTATGGCTCATCCTAGCTTTGTAATTTCTCCAGATCTCGTTGAACTTCCCTATAACTTCCTACACTTCTATATGGAGAAGAATACTACTCTAATACCAAATCTTGTTTGCAAACCAAATTTAAATATAGAAAACAAGATGGTTCTTTCATAATTTTATTAATATGAAATAAACCATTACAAACAAATGAGAGAGCTGTAATATTTATAGATATTGGATAACTTCTATCTCATCCACAATATATGGAATCAAATCACCTAATTTGAACAAATATGTAGAAATAACATATTTCCCCTAACTGCCCCTATTGCCTCTCATGGAGATCATCTGAGGAAAAAAATGCAAGATAGAACATGATCCCACAAACATAGGGATGAGAACATTATGATTTATTTAACTAACAATTAAGGACAACTAATATCTATTGCCATAAGTTTAAAGTATTTTAATTAAATACTTTAACTTATTACATTTATTCAAATATCAACTAATGATGAATTAAGCTAAGTTTTATTCCTAACATTGTATGTCTTCGTTATTTCAAGAATCAACATACTGAATCTGATGTTGTCAAAGTATTTATGCTCGCAGATCTTTTGCAAATACAATATGAAGTTCAACCCATGGTCATGGCCACCCCCACTGGTCAAGCTAAGTTCTTAAGGAGTACATTAGTCCAACTTCATTTTCGACCTATGTCTTATAGTAGGGGGAAGAGGATTTTTTTACCTTGATTGAGCAAGGGGTCATAGAATTTCACAACATCAGAGTTCCCCAATTTTTGAATGGCATCCTGCAAAGTGTGAGAGGCACTTCTATTTTAAATAATATTGATATAGATGAGCATTATCCTAGCTTTGATAGCCTTTATGACATGGCAGTGACAAGGAAGAATGTCAAAGATCTCACTCAATCTACACATAAGAAGGTCCATCTGTCATCCTCTTCAGATCCTCCTACCCCAATTGTGCAACAAAATTTAGAGGATGATGCAAAGACAAGATTTTCATTAGACATCCTTGTGTCAAATAATGTTACAACCCTTATCACATAAAACATCATTACTGACATTAAGGAGATGAAGATTTTGGAGATCAGAATGAAATCTCTTATAATAAAAATTAATGATAGATATCACAATTTTGAAGACAGAAATAGATTTTTTTCAATTATTTAAAATTAAATGGTGACGATTGATGCTTTACTTTCTCAAGCACAATTTGGTCAAGAAATCACCAATAATATTTACAATAGGGATGAAGTTTTGAGTATAATACTTAATAGATTAGCTAATTTGAATGTTCAGGCCCAATATTACTACAACAAGTGGTATAGAGACAAGAAACTTATCACTATTGCTAACGCAAAGAAAGAATTAGCCATGGTAAGTTCTAATTTTTTATATTATTATATATATAGGGGTAAGTGCACCAAGTTCTTGTATGAGTTTTTCAAAATAGTTACACTCAAAAGAGGAAGATAATGTAGAAATATGAATCGTAGTATTTTGAGTCTAGTTTCTAAGCTACTAAATTTTATTAAAAACAGATAAGTTTAAGGGGGTCAAATAACTAAAATACCAAAAGATGATCCTATTTTTGTTAAAAAACATAATAGAGTGACTTTCGTGCCCCCCATCATGTTTTGAGCACCATTTAGTATTTTTGAAAAACCTTTAGTAGAAAGATAGCTAAGCACCTCTAGTTTGTGTTAAAAAAAAAAGTTCTTTTAGCAAGTATTTTTTTAATGATTTTTGTAGTACAGACGTTTTATGTTTTGAAACATAATAGAGTTCTGATCATGCCCCCCTAACTACCTCAAAACGTATCAAAAATTAGTGTTTTTAATATGTATATAATTACACCTAGTTTGTGCCTAATTTTTTTTTATTCAATTTCGATGAGTCAAAAAAAAAGATACATGACAAAAGATAGACATGTTTAAACTTCAATAAATAGCTATAAAAGGCATATTTATCAAATAAATAATATGGAAACCTTATATATGTTAGAAAAATTTTAAAATAATATTTACGTCGTGGTATAATTTTTTTAAAAGAATCGATCATTTGATGTTGATTTATCATGCCAGAAGTTGGAGTTTTGCATTTTTCTACAAAAAACACACAGTTTGTTGTGTTTGTATAGGTCCATGCCTTAGGCTTGGGGATCCAAACCAGATCCCAAGCCTTGAGGCATGTGTTGGAAAAGGTAAAAATCATAACGTGTACACATTATGCTCTATTTATATATTGTGGTCCCCCAACGTCCCTTTCATCTCTTTCACGGGATTTATGCATACATTTTGTTTGGTTTATAATTTTTTGTACATTCTTGCATGATTTTTTGGTAGTTCTTTTTGTCCCCTATTCCACTAGTTGATTTTTTCTAATCATGGGTGATAAAATTTGAGCTAAGGACAAGAGTAAAGTCAAGAACAAGACACTAGATAAATTGGAAGAGATGAGAATAAAGAAAGTGAAGAGAATGTAAAAACTTCATCCAAGGAAAGGTACATCTACTATATCAAATGTAGCTAATGTATTAGAAAATGGGGATGAAATACATAATGAAAATGTAGAGAATAATGATTTTGCAATGAATAATGATATTGAATTGAATGGTAATGTTAATATGGATGAAGAAATTGATATGAATCCAATTGTTGAACCCTTACCTGAGAATCCAAATGTTAACCTTGAAATTTGTATGAAAACACTAAATGAAAAAAGTAACCTTGTAAGTGAATCTTCACTTCTAAGAACACCTCCTTCCATTTTGCAAATAAAACCAATTCACTTAATTGAAATTGATGAAAATGTTATAAAACCAAAGCCTAACAAAATTCCTGAAAGAAATGCGAGAAGAAAAAGCTATTGAAATTTGGGATAATTACTTTGAGAATTTTAATGACACAAAAAGATGTCAATTGTTTGTTACATTGATGAAATTAATTAAGGTGAGACCTATAAGTAAGACCCTGGGTTAAAAACATCTAATGTTTTTGATCAAAATGCATCAATTATTGAAAACATACATAAAGCATACCAAATTGTAGGTGGCCAAAGATGCACCAAAGATAGTAATGCTACATGGAATGCACTTACTAATTTTATAGTAAGTGATAAAATAGTTAATAAATGCTTGATTAGAAAAACAAGTAGTGCTTTGAAGCTAAATAGAAAAACACTAATGAAAGCAATAGAGAGACATAAACGTCTTGAGTCAGTCAATAACAATGACTATTAGGATTTCTCTAACATACTTCCATGGAAAGACAAGAATACATATGATATTCTACAAGAATTAATTATAAAATTTTTGAATGAGAATAGAAGGGTATCACTGAATAGAAGAGATACAGTAAAAAGAAGAATAGGTTCTCCTAATTGTGAATTGTGTGCAAAATATTTCTTATATATGACTCAAACACAAATTTTCTCTAAATTTAAGAATGAAAATCCACAAATTAACATAAGCGAAAGATTATTTGAAATGAACAAACCCTTTTATGTGAAAATCAATCACTCGTGTACCACTTGTTGTTTAAGGCATCATGTTGAATTTTTAATGCATTACGATGTTTTCTTTTCAAATACGCCATGTTTTGCATACTGACATCATGTTGTAGGAGTGTGGATTAAATTTCCCACAAAAATATTCAAGGGATTTTATTCCAACAATATTTTGTGAAAAATCAATTAGACAATTTTTTATAACAAAGCATGTTTGAATGAAACATGCAATGTATGTGGTGGCTTGCCAAATCTGAAAAATTATATCCATGAGGAGAGTACAGATTTAATAGGAAAATAAGTGGTTGGTTTTAGAAAATATAAATCGGTTGCATATCAATTAAAATATGGAAAAGAATCTAAGAGGTGTGAGCTTGTTACAATACAATTACCTATATCAAAATATATGGTCAAATTCAGAGAGGAAATTGTTTATGAGTATGCAAGGCACACACATAGAGCTCGATGGTTGGATGAACAATTGAAGTTAAGCAAGGAAACATTCCCACTTGGTATTATTTTTTTAGTAGTTGACTTCCCAGAGAATTACACATTGTAGCCACAAATGGAGGTTCAGTCTCAATATTATAACTCAATGCAAGTTGCTATTTTCACGCATATAGCATTCATGCACTCTCTAGAAAGCACTGAGCAAGATCAAAAATATTAAGAGGGTATCATTTCTACATCCGTGATGACCAGACACATTGTACAGAATATGTACAAGGGTGTTTCTAGGTGTTTTATATGAACTTGAATGATAGGAACATTAGTTTCGACCAACATTACATTTGGTCAGACAACTGCACATCACAATTCAAGAATGTACATATGTTTTATTGGCTAAGAAGAATGCACAAATAAAAAAATGTACAACATATCTAGAGTTTTACTAAGGCAGGGCATGGAAAAAGAGAGCATGATGGTGCAAGAGCATGTGTGAAAAGAGCACTTGCAAGAGAAAAGTTAAAGTTCAAGGATGGTGCTAAATTTACATATGAAAAAAATATTTTTGATTGGTGTGTCAAGAATATGGGCCATGAATCTCAAGAGAGATCAAAATTTTGTATATATTTTTGGTTGATAGAGGAACAACATTTGGAAAACTTTGAAGATTGTATTACAGTTGCAGGATCAAGTGATATGCACTCATTTCGTAGTCCATATGTAAATGCTTGGACTATTTATACTAGGTGCATGGCATGTTTTTATATATCATGCGTTGATTTTGTGTGGAATGAATGTGAGTCAAAGCAGTGGGTGGATGAATGGACTTGTAGACCTCTAATTCCACTCGAAACACATTAAGTTCCATGAGAATTACAACTTGTAGGGTATTCATATCAAATGACAACATCACCTGACTTTGACCAAGTCTCTGATTTAGTGGAACAAGGTACATATATATATGTACATGCCATGTTTTATATTTATGGTCAATTCTTAATGTATTTTAAATTTTACTTCATTTTTACTTTTTGATGTAGGGAATGTTTTTGCAGTTATTACGACGGAATTTAATGAAGAGGGAACAGACTACTTATTGTCTCATTGTGTAGAGGGAAAAAAATTGAATTCCATAGTCATTGATGGTGAAGACCTTAAGTATCCCATTGGGTTAGCGGTAGTCACTAGAACTTGGCTTCGATGATATCCTATCAAAAAATCAAACATTTGCTTGTTTGAAGACTATGAAGTACATCGAGAGATACTTCCATATTCACATTTTTTTCTTGCAAAAAATATTAAATAGATCAAATATCAAGGTCAGCCATTAAAAAATAATCTGTGGAAGGTTTTTGAATTAGATCATGAAGTAATTCTTTCTACTATCAAGAATAGAGTTGATCATTGCGGTTCATTGGATTGAATTTGCAAAGGTATGTACTTCATTAATGTAATTTGAATATTTACATTAATGATTTATTTTTTAATTTTGTATGATTTAAAACTCTATTTAGTTTCTTACTAACATGTTTATGTAGGTTAATGGTGCAAAACAATATTCCACCTTCACGTGGTTAGCACTGTCAGTAGAGAATTTAAGAGAAAATAAATATTAGAAAGGAACAAAAAATAGAAATTTTCATTTCACCACCTATATTGTAAAAATATATTATTAAAGTTCTCATTTTACCACCTATATTGTATGAACCACCTATATTATTCTAGTGATTAGAAATGAACAACCTTACACTGACTTAAACTACACTATTTCACACGTTTATAAACAATAGGACAACGAGAGAAACTAATGGAGATGGATAAAACCACGAGAGAATTTTGTAGAGGGTCCTGACATAGATGTTTTGGATCTAACAAGACGTCTCTAGGTGCCATGGAGTTTGAGAAATCACATGTTGAAGATATAGCGTGTTTTGGTTTAAGGGATCTTAAGGGATTACACTCAAACGCGGTAGCCAGAAAGCACATGGAGTGTAGGGAACCAAAAAAATCCTTCACTAGCATTAATTAGGACATTTGGATGTGTTGGCATAGATGGTTTGGGTCCATGAGCTATCATTATCAAAATATATCGTCTGACAGCCTTACACTGACTCAGACTACAATACTTTGTGTGTTTGCAAACAATAGGACAACGAGAGAACTGAAAGGAGATGGATAAAACCGTGAGATAATTTCGTAGAGGGCCCCGAAATGGAGTTTTTTAGTCTGCCGAGTCATCTCTAGCTGCCACAGAGTCTGCGAAATCACCTATCGAAGATATAGTGTGTTTTGGTCTCAGGGCTCTTAGGGGACTACACCTGGACGAGGTAACTCGAAAGCATGGGGAGCATATGGAACGAAAAATGCCTCCACTAGTGTTCAATAGGCCATCTAGACATGTTGGCATAGATGGTTTGGTCCCATGAGCTACCATTTGCAAAATATAGTGTCTAGCAGCCTTAGACTGACTCAAACTACATTAATTTGTATGTTTAAGAATAACAGAAAATGAGAGAAATGAATGAAGATGGATAAAATTGCAAGAGGCTTCCATAGAGGGTGCCGACATGGAGGTTTTGGATCTAACAAGATGTCTCTAGGTGCCACAGAGTCTAAGAAATCACTTGACAAAAATATACTGTCTTTCGGTCTTAGGGATCTTAAGGGACTACACAAAGATGAGGTAGCCCGAAAGCACGGGGAGGATAGATACTACACCAAGGCTCTTAATCGACTACACTAAGGCTGCTAGACATTATATTTTGCAAATGGTAGCTCATGGGACCAAACCATCTATGAAAACACATCTGAATGGCCTATTGAACACTAGTGGAGGATTTTTTTGGTTCCCTATGCTCCTCGTGCTTTCGGGCTACCTCATCCTAGCGTAGTCCCTTAAGAGCACTGAGACCAAAACACGCTATATCTTTGATAGGTGATTTCTCAGACTCTGTGGCACCTAGAGATGTATTGTTAGATCTAAAACCTCCATATTGGGTCCCTCTAGGAAATCCTCTCTTAGTTTTATCCATCTTCATTCGGTTATCTCGTTGTCCTATTGTTTACAAACACCTGAAATAGTGTCATCTTAGTCAGTGTAAGGTTGCCAGATGCTATATTTTGCAAACGGTAGCTCATGGGACCAAACCAACTGCATCAACACATCTAAATGGTCTAGTGAATTCTAGCGGAGGATTTGTTTTGGTTCCCTATGCTCCCTGTGCTTTCAAGCTTCCTCATTTGGGTGTAGTCCCTTAAGAGCCTTGAGACCAAAACATGTTATATATTCGATAGGTGATTTATCAGACTCTGTGGCACCTAGATACATCTTGTTAGATCAAAAACCTCCATTTCAAGGCCCTGTATGAAATCCTATTGTGGTTTTATCCATATCCATTTGGTTCTCTCGCTGTCCTATTGTTTGAAAACACTCGAAATAGTGTATTTGAGTCAGTGTAATGCTGCCAGATGCTATATTTTGCAAATGGAAGCTTGTGGGACTGAACCATCTATGCCAAGATGTCTAGATGACCTAGTGAACTCTAGTGGAGGTTTTTTTTGGTTCCCTATGTTCCTCGTGCTTTTGAGCTACCTCGTCCGGACGTAGTCTCTTAAGAGCCTTGAGACCAAAACAAATTATATCTTCGACAGGTGATTTCTCGGACTCCATGGAACCTAGACACATCTCGTCAGATATGAAACCTCAACATAAGTTCCCTCTACAAAATCCTCTAGTAGTTTTATCCATCTCCATTCGGTTCTCTCATTGTCCTATTGTTTGCAAATGTGCGAAATAGTGTAGTCTGAGTTAAAGTAAGGTTGTCAGAAGTTATATTTTGCAAACGGTAGCTCATGGGAGCCAATCTTTTATACCAACACATTGGGATGGATTGGTGAACACTAGTCGAGGATTTTTTTGGTTCCCTACGTTCCTTGTGCTTTCAGGCCACCTCATTCGGACGTAGTCCCTTAAGAGTCCTGAGACGAAAACACATTATATCTTCGATAGGTGATTTTCATACTCCATGGCACCTAGAGATGTCTTGTCAAACCCAAAACCTCCGCATTGGGACTCTCTATGAAATACCCTCACGGTTTTATCCATATCCATTCGATTCTCTCGCTGACCTATTATTTGCAAACACGCAAAATAATGTAGTCTAAGTGAGTGAAAGGGTGCCAGACGCTATATTTTGCAAACGGTAGCTCGTGGGACACAACCACGTATACCAACAAATCTGGATGGCCTGGTGAACACCATTAGAGGATTTTTTTGGTTCCTTATGCTCCTCGTGCTTTCAGGATACCTTGTCCGGGTGTAGTCCCTTTAGGGCTCTAAGACCAAAACATGCTATATCTTCGACAAGTGATTTCTCAGACTCCGTGGCACTTAGAGACATCTCGTCATATCCAACACGTCCATGTCGGGACTCTTTGCAAAATAATCTTGTGGTTTTATCTATATCTCTTCGGTTCTCTTGTTGTCATATTGTTTGCAAACTTGTGAAATACTGTAGTTTGAGTCAGTGTAAGGCTGCCAAACATAATAATTTGTAAGCAAAAGCTCTTGGTGCTGAAATGACTACACCAACACATCGAGGTGGCTAGGTAAGTACTAGGGGAGGCTTTGTTTTTTTTCCTACACTCTCTGTGATTTTGGGAAACCTCGTCCGAGCGTAGTCCCTTAAGAGCCCTTAGCCCAAAACATGTTATATCTTTGATAGGTGATTTCTTGGACTTCGTAGGACCTCAAAACTTCTTGTTAGATCTGAATTTTTTTCTGAGAGTTCTTTTTCAATGAATAGTTTGGCTTAAGAATGAATTTGATAGGGGAATGTCTAAGAACATGTGGGAGTTATTAATCTCCTAGTAAATATTTCTTGTTTAGTTTTGAATGGGAGTCAGCTGGCATATGGCTTAGTGACCTTCCATTCATTGATCATTTGTGCTATGATAAACCCATGGATGATTTTATAAGCGACTTCAAAACGATAAGGGTAGTCATAAAACCTAGTGAAGGGTGTGATGTGATTTCTAAATAAATTGAAATGCATATAGATTTAAAGGTAATAACATGAATTAGATAGGATTAGACAATCAATAATCATTGAGTGTCTGAATTAGAATTCCATTGCATCTAAATACATTCTCAAGCATTGGATTAATGCATATGGAGAGACGTTCTCAAAATATCAACAGATGAAAGGCATCAAATTGTGATGAATCTCAGGTGTTTTAAGAGGGGAGAAGACTAAGAAGTATTGAAGGATGTAGTAGGTGCATGATAAGATAGGAACCAGTACAAAGAGACCATGAGCAAGAAGAAACGTAAGTAAGGTAAATACACATATACACATTGATAAATTGAATGAATAATTACTCATATTTGGTAACTCTTTATATACATACATTATATAAATATTGATTTCCAAATTTTGATGCATATTATACATTGAAAACGCTAGTACATGTCCATCACATATAAATGAAAAAATAATCTATACTGTCTTAAATATTGTCAAGTGCACATCATATTATTTTCATGCAAAAATAATCTAAAAAATGTAAGGTCTCATACAAAAAATATTAATTTCCAAATAGTATTTTAATGTGCATAATAAATATAAAAATTCCCAAATAGGTCATATACCATCAAGTTCAAATTCCATATAGGTGTACATATAATGTCATGCACATAGGCATACAAAAAAATGTCATGTAAGACATATATATTTCCTCATCATCAAAAGCTATCCATCTCTTAGCCTTGCTCAAAGAAGGCCCTCCCTTAGACGAAGATGGAGATCTATGAGATGACTTTGGATCATCTGAGCCCATGCTACGAGTCCTCTTCAGTTGAATACTCCCCTGTAGATGAACCTGTAAATGCAAACAATGTTTTTTTCTCAAAACTTAATTTAAATATGTTTTCAACATGTATTTAAGACCATGCTAGAATGAAATTATTTACATAAATACAAAAACTTACTGCAAGTTGTCGATCATGCTGAATCTACATCTAATGCTTAGATGATTCATCAAGAGCTCCTAGAGTACGAACGAGTGTATGAAGACAATGAGATGGAGGATTTGATGCCTTCGAAGTCAAAATGGAGGGGGTTGAAGTTCCCTACATACACATAATATCATAAAATCTAACATCAAAATTAGTGAAAATAGAACTAAGTACATGTATGTGTAATGACAATATTTTAACTAATTTTATAAATATAGAACTATTGTTTTTACTCTGCCACACTTGTGAATCAAATGAACAAGGCTGCTGCCTATCATAGGGAACTCCTGTATATACACAATTAAGGATATTATTAACATAATTTAATAATTCTACAATGAAAGACATTACCAACATGTAATTTGACATAATATGAATTACACGAGTAGTTTAACAAAATTTACATGTTGTTTGAATACCTCAGTTTCACAGATGAAATCACATCAGCAACACCTTTCTCTACTTTTCATAGAGATGGTGGGGTGTATAGTGAAGTCAACATCTTTATCAAAGATGTGTCATGTGAGTTAGATGAACATATAAGAAGATACATATATTTGACTTCAAATATATATATATATATATGCATGTATGTGAAAATTTTACACAATTAACATTTTAAATTACCTCTATGAATGTATGTGTATGCATGGTGCTCTCCACTTGTGGTTGGGATGAAAATGGGCCTCTCGTGCATTGTAATATCAATGCATGTACATGTTCAAATATAATTATTTCAAAAATTTAACATATATAAGTAAATCAAGTACTCCGAACTTTTTGTAACACACATAATAAAACATAAGAAATACCTGCAAAGGTGACGCTAATGACTATAATCCAAATGTATCACTCAAACATGCATCTAACATAGTGACATTATCATGTGCACCCCTAACACCAACTCCACTAAAATCTGTACACATGAAAGTATCGTCCTCCTCGGGCCCCAAATATATGCTACCACATGATGAGAAAAGATGTGGCCTCATGCTAGTACTCCCTTAGGGAATACACTGTGTACCTCTATAAGCATATGGCTTAAAAATCTCCCTCGTATGTCAAAAAAGGGTCAAAAATATCCCCTGAAGTGCGTGGAGTGTATCAATCTCTACTGTCTCCTTCACTGCTGGAGGGATAGTATTAGGGTGAGGGGGCTTCTGTGCGGGGACTCTACCCTGCTGAATAGGTGCATGTTGTAAACCTAGTTGATCCTCATGTGCATATCCTTTTCCTCGGCCCTGGAAATATCAGAAATCAAAATACTTTGGGAACTCGTTGAGGATAAACTCACAATAGAGTTTCGTCAGAAAGTATAGTGGCACCTTGTTGTTATTCCAAGGTGGAAAATCAAACACTATCCACCATCGGTCCCCAAAATTATTTTTAATCAAATTATTATTGAACAATTGGATAGGAAACCATTTACATGACAACAAAACAAGAAAATTAGTATGGGGGTACGTGAATAAGGTGCATATGAAGTCTTTTTTAATTTATTTTTTGTTTACATCCACATATGACAATTTTTGGAATAATAAACCCTACAACCTTCTCTTTAAGTTGTCCAACGATCAATTTTCCCTATTTCCACTTCAACTTGAGCAAGTAATTCCTCCAACGTGTTTACAAGAGAGGTGTGGTGGGGGTTTTGTAGATTGTGAACCCCTCATTCTTTTGATTAAATACTCAATTTCAATTTTGTTTTTAAGTATGTGGGTTACTAACTCTTCTTGACTACTTGGGGGATGTTGAGAAACTATGGGAGGGTTGGAAGGGATGACAGGAATATCAGGGTTTTGTTGTGGTTGATTCCCTCGACATCGAACTATAATAATAATAAAATGTATTCAATTCAAATTATACTCTATAATTATCATATTTCAATGCAATTTTGAGAAAATAATTGTGCCTACCTCTTCTCTGTGGTGCCATCGTCGATTTAGATCTTCCCGGTAATCCAGAAACGATCCTTTGAGCTTGAGATCTAGCTGAATGACAAAATATGAGGGCATGGTTAAGCTCTGAAACTCACATTTGAGGGAGATAAAATGATAGAGGCTCGGGCCTCTTTTTTTAATTTATAGCAAACATAACGCATACACATTATGGTTTGGTAAATCCCAAACATAAGAAATTAAAATGTGGTCGCGTTATAATAGAACACGTACGCATTTTTCTTTTTTTCAGGATTTTGTCCACTTTTTGGCCCCCCAGCTTCATGCACTTACCCATAGTTATCGTTTATCTCCTTATAAATACTAAATATTATATTTTAATTATAGTCAAAATACCTGAATTTAAAGACAAAGGTGCAAGTATTAGATGAGCCCGTGAATAAATTGAGAGAGTGTTTCCGCGAGGAAATTGGTTTTAAAGAAAAACTTATTGTGTTAAACAAGAAGAACAATAATTTCTGGAGGATTATAAAGGAGAATGGACTGGATCCAAATGTTATTTTGAAGAAAAAACTAATGAGGATCCTTCTCTCATGTCAGCAGGGGATGCAAATCGCAAAGATAGAGAAAATTAAGAAAATATTAATGCAATTGAAAAAGAATTAGTAGTCTCTGGTGTGATAAAAGATACTTCGAATGTTTTCGATGTTATGGAATTTTTTGAAGGACAAGGGTTCAAATGAACTCGAATTATAAATGTTGATGAATGATGTAAATATGTGTATTTAACAAATGAAATTTTTAACTATTATCTTTATGTGAAATTGTCAATATTTTTATTTCTCTCATGATTGTTGTCGAATGAAAAATTTAGGATTTTATCTTTTTTTCAAGGTTGTACAATGTATAGTTGATGAATAATATACATGGATTCTAGAATCTTGATTTACATGGTTCAATTTGGTTTCAAACATGTACGAACTCAATAATCAAAACTTGGATGCACATGTTGGTGTCGATATTGATAGTTGATTCATCATGTAAAGATTATCTCTAATAATATTGATGGTATATAGAATCCTATGTTTTTAATTAATCCTAATAATCACGATAACATATATGGATTATAATATATTTGTGAAAAAATGTGCTTATGGAATTGATAGTGAGAAATCAAGGATTCAACATACTTTATTAGTAATGAAATATAATTTTATTGCATCATCCAGTTTGCATATTACACAAATATGAACTATCTACCATTTGTTAATAGTTATTTGCAAACATTATTAAAAATATAGAAGGGATTCAAAAAATTCAAAACATTATATGCGCAATATATGTAAATGAAAAAATATTAAGTAACAATATATATTTAAGAAAATTAATACATTCAATTGTCTACTAGTTGAAACAACCCTATCTTGAATGGTCCTTCATCACTTTTTTTATCTAGTGCAATTTCTTGTCTAGCAGAGTCCAAGTCAATTTCACCATTATTATAGAACTCATTTTTCACTATCTAATTAACAGCTCTATGCTCTGCAAGAGATGTCCATGTAGCTAGTGTTGTTTTATATGGAAATGTGTTAACCCCATATCTTGAAACATAGATTCTCAAACAAGTTTCCAAACTCTTGTTCAATCTATTGCAAATTTTTGATTTAGTGCACTAAATACCCTTTCATCTTTAACAAACCTAAGAATAATTGTCTATATGAGCTCATATAGTTTGAAGTATTCATTCATATTTTCTCTCAGAATGTTACTCTGATACATCTTTCTCCATAATAGTGTGATAGATCCCATTTTTGTTGCATCAACAATAGAATTATATTGATCAGAAATTGTATATGCAAAATGTTGTGACTGAGATATGAGTAATTTTCTGTCCAATATATAATTAAATTCCCCTCCATCATCATATGAATATTTGAAAAAATGCTCCATAAGTGCATTCTTAGATTTTTTGAAGTTTGTAGCTCTTTGTTCTTCATTAATCATCAGATTCTAGAAAATGGAATTCACAACTCCAATGGCGTCAAGTAGATAATTATTTTTAAAATTCTCTCTGATCTCAGAAGATAATGTTTCAAATATCTTCATCAATTTTTTACGTGTATCAGAAACTGTAGGACAAAAAAGAGGGCTTGTGGTTGGTAATTTTTCAAGTTCATAACCTATTACATAAGGATATTTGTATAAAGTGTGCATTGAAATATTGTTCCCATCAACAAAAATATAAATATTACCATTGATATTTAACTTATAATAGTTTTTGGGATATTTTTTATCTATCAAAACCTTGAAGCTGTTGAAAATTAGCTTTTAAATCTAGTCTTGCGTGCATTATAAGGTATCCAAAATCATACATACTTGTCTCCTAAATTTTATAAACTCAAAATTGGATATGGATCTTTCCTGAGCATGTTTCACAAAGTTGTTTATTTCCTTCAACATTAGTAAAATACCACATAAAGTTACTAATGTCTCTAAATATGTCAAGCGATACAATAGATCTTTAGCCTTTTCCACTTCTCTTCGATGCTTGACCATATACCCTACTAAGGACTTATATTCCTTAAAAATCATGCAATTTGGTTCATACAATGATATCCATCATGTATCAACATATTTTAGCAATTTTTTACCATGTGTTATTCCAACATAAAATCTCTGAAAATCCAAAAATATTTTAGGATTGCTTGAAATATATGAATGCAAGTTCCATTTCAACTCCTCCACTTTAGAAATTTTTTCAAAATTACTTACAATCTTGTAATCCAAATTCATTTAGTGAGCCATATAATGAATAAGTATCTTGTAAGGGGCTATGGCTGTTTACAGATTAGTACAAAATCTAATTTTGTGACCTTATATGAAAGATGCACCATCAAATCCTACATAAATAATATTTATAGAGATTGATTGAACATTCATACCATCTATTTCCTTCAAATTTTTAATAAAAAGTTTGTAGAGGTTCTCAGCATTGCAGTTCTCCATCATTTTGTGCATAGCTAGTAGATGATTTTCCCAAAAATGGTTATTGAAACTAAAAGTGTAGACATGCATACATACCCAAGATGTATTGTCTACTGTTGTAATCTAATCAATCGACAATGCGATAAGATTTGCATTTTTCCCTTCTCTCTCAAATAAGTGATTTCAATTTCCCCATACACTTTTTCATTTCCCATGCCCTGGTATCTGACTAGTGTGTTGTTGGAATATTTGGAAAGCTATTAGATTGAAACAATATCTTATAATCAATAAGATCTGAAATTGGTCTTCCGTCCTTTAAAATGTTAAATATTGTTCTGAATTGAATGAGTTTTTCCTAAATACTTACGTCAATATCTTTTTCAAATTTAGCCTTTATTGTTCCACCTTTCTCAACTACGTCTTGAAGATGTTTATGATGTCTGCAACATGTCTTATATGTAAACAATATTTTATAGTTTTCCATCTAGTTATCTTTATTACTATTCCATCTTCTTTCTTTTTAGACTCATATAACTTCCCACAATGATTCTCTATTGTGTTCAACTTCAATTGCATTTTGTGGTCTATGCCTTAGTTTCCAACTACATCTAGTACATCTACATTTTGTAGGAGTATTAGTACTATGTTATGGTTCAACAGGTTCAATGAATGGATATTTGGTTGACCATTCAAATTTATAAGTCCTTCCTATAGTCCACTTCCCACTCTTACATTTCTGATGTGTGTTTCTGGAATGTTTATCAAAAGTTTGAGTTGGATGGGAAATGGGATTATCAATATTGTCAATTTGAATTGAATTACTCTGCTGATTTGGAATTTCATTTGGAGTAAGGTCATTGATAGGGTTTTTTGCATTTGAACAAATTTGGTTTTCTTACAACATCCCTAAGTAAATTAAAAAAAAGTAATATTATCATAGTAAGAGTCAAAAGTACCTCTTACCACTGGTATTACTGTTGGTTAACTAAAATATTTTGAAATTTCCATATATCATTTTATTTTTCCTTGATTTCTTTTCTCATTTGTAACTGGGTCCATTGAATGGGTGATTCTTAAGTCTACACATGCAAAAAAAATATAATTTTAAAATATTAAAGGCAATACATCTTTATCCAATCATATGGCAACACGAATTAATACTAATGAATGGAAACAAAAATGAAGAGGTGAATGGTAAAGCAATTTGTTGGATGACAACAAACAATAATGTTATCAGATGGTAAAACATATAATTGTTGTTGGCTGGTAACACATATAATTGTTACCAGCCAGTAACACATAACTGTTATCGGCTAGTAGCATATTGCTATTGTCATTTGACATTACGCATTTACTTTGTCGCCCAACATTGAATTTTTTTATTATCAGACGGTAACAAAAATAACTATTACCATCAGCCAACACAAACACTTAACACTCTACTGTCAGAGTTCTCTTTTTCACTTATCTCTTAAGTATTTCGTTTATTCCTAAATCCTTCATATTTTTTTCTTATACTTTCTGCTTTTTCACATGCTTATAATGTAAATAGTATGCTTATATTATGGAAAATTAATCATATATATAGTAGAATGTTATAACATTATGGCAAATATACAAACATTATTCGGCCCATAAAATTTTAGGACCCGTAAAATTTTGGCAAACGTGCTACCGTACGGAAATATAAAATTTTCCAACGTCAAAATTCAAAATTCCTTATATTCTCCTATTCAGAAATATTCACCCCTAAAATTTACCCTAATCACCACCACTAACCATCCGAATGTAATCACTTTTTTAACCCCTACTCTCAAAAATATCCTTGAAAATATCAGTCTAGGGAAGCTAATACACTAATTGTACTTGTGAACTCAACAAATCAATAAGAATGAAAGTATTAAGTGTATACATATGCCCCAACTAAAGATCATTACTTAGCATAAGTAGTGTACATGATATTGTGTTTGTAACACCAAAATCAATATCTCTTAAGTGAATGAGGATTAAATGTGAAAAAAATATAAACTAGTAAATAACATGCTTTCCTTCCCATGAGTGTATCTACATTTTAAATCAATAACATGTAAAAAAAATTAATGTGAACCAAATTAATACCCAATGGAAAAGAAATATTTGAAAATAGATTAGATAAATAAGTAATTAAACCTAAGTTAAGGAGATATCATATATGAATGATAAATTGGTGTGAGATAAGTAAGGTAGATAGTAAGATAGGTAGTATGCATGTCATAAGTTGTAGTAAGAGAAATTATAACTATAATATAAGGAGAATTGATAAGATAAATTTGGTTTAATATGTCTGAATATAGGAAAATTATTAGAAAAATGATGATACAAGGTATAAACACAAACCACATTCTAAGTAATGGTCACAGGAAGAAAAATATGTGATGTTTAATGTTTTGTAGATAAATACATGTAATACACCATTACATTTTTTATGAGAATATAGTCTTGATACATCTTCTAGAATGGTAATTAGAACTACAATTTCAAATTAATTATAGGCTTAAAAAATAGGGATTTTATGGGATAAGTTTGAAAATTTTGGTTAGAAACCTATAGATAGTAGATTGATATAATCATTTGTCACATTAGACAAAGATTTTAATGTTCTAGAACTTTGGCTTGTCTAAATAAAAAGAAACTCGATATCATGGATATAATGTAAGTAGATGATGTAGGCAAATGAGGTAGATGCTATAATGGATATAATGTAAGGAGATGATGTAAGAAAATGAGGTAGATGCTAAGAAGGACGTTGCATCGAGGATTTGTTTTTAAATTAGGAATAACTTACTAGATGAAAATTGAAAAAATTGTTCCTGTGGTAGATGTGGCAATGGAATTTTACCTAATAGGTTTCAAAATGTAGGAGTCAACAAAATCTAACTAGGGTTGGGAAAATTTTGCATTAAAACATCATAGGTTATTGCTTTAAAATTTCGTAGGGAAAATGGTGTTTGAATTCCTATAGAATTCCATTGATGATGATGGGTCAAAATAATAAAAAGAGGGGTGATGTGGTAGATTTTCCTTAGCATGGTAATGTCATCTAGAAAGTAGAGGATAAACACGTGTATGGTGTTGTATTGCTTTTCATGGCGAATAATGTATATTATGTCTTATTTTCTAGTAAGGTCTATGTAATTATGTTTTATTGTTGACGATATAGGAACGAGAGGGATTTACTTAGATTTTTAAATGTTTTTATTAATTTTTTATATTTTTCCTCTACTTAAATTGACGAGTGAATGTCAATTGATAAAGATACAAACCACCATTTCACTAAATTTTATCATATTCTAGTTCAAGCACTTAAAAATATGGTTGTTATTGGAATATAAAACCACAAATATTAGAATTCGAAACAAAATATATTGGAGTCTAAAACCTCAAATATTGGAATATGAAACCATTAATATTGGTACATGTTACTAACTTTTTGGAATTTACCTTTGGTAAAATTGGACTCCAATTTATGAGATATCAAAATCCAATACAACATCATTCAATACTTAACAAAATAATGATATTTTTATTATGCTACACATGATCACAAGGGGGTGTAATAATTAAGAAAGTTAAGAACATTTTTATCTCATTAGAGCACATCGAAGACTACAGTATGTCTTGTATACTGTAATTGTTTTTCTTCCAAATTTAATTAAATAAATAATTTGATAACTTAACAAAATGTATAAAATTCTCAAATTGTTTTTATGAATGACTACTAAAACTACATTAACAAGACATGGTTGATAACAAATTATCATGAAATTAAAATTGATAGGAAATGGAAAAATAGTTACAATTAATGAGTTCTCTTATGTTAATCTCGCGAACCTACATATGATTGTGAAGCTCTTTGGTAGGCTATTTACGCAAAGAGATATAGCTATAGGTGTTGGATCTAAATGGTATAATTTCTAAATATTAAATTAAATTCATAATAAATAGTGAGGATTTGGCTAATTGTAAGAAATAATTTCCACTAGCTTCTGCTCATTGTTAGTTATAATTTCCTTATAGTTATAGAAAACATGATTAATGTGTTCATTGTTAGGAAATAATTTTAGTACTAACATTATTTAGTTATTGGAATAATTAGTAAATGTAAATATATAAGTGAGTTGTTAATAAGTTTACAGCAACATAAATATTTTTTTATGAGTTCTTTTAACAACTCATCTAAATAAGTAAGCACTCTTTTAGGAGCATTTATAGTACTCCTATTGTTTATGGAAGTAAAGTCGTCTATAAGTGTAATCTCTCCTCCTATTTTATATATAATACGAATTATTGTTGGGTTTAATCTGTTCAAATCTGATGTTGTACAATCATTTGGTATCAGAGCGATGTGGTCTTTCCCCACAATGGAAAATTAAATGAAAATAGAGGCAGTTCTAAATTTGTATCATTGCCATGTGTAGCGTCTTAATTCAAAGTGAATTCATATGAGAATAGTCTGTTGCAAGCTTTTTAAAATTTTAAGATATTTATTTTACTGTAAGAGAGTATAGCAAGTAGCTAGAAGATATTGGAAGGAAACAAAATCTTTGAAAGTAACAGACGTGTGCATGCCAGCAAGCCTTCCACTGTTCAACCTACAACCAGTATGATTGTAGATCTGTGTAAAATCCTATCGAGTCGGGAGTGTTTTGGTTCGTCATTTAAATCATTGTATTTCAATATTTTGCGTGTTTCATTCAACGAATTCACAACCTTTAGATTCATGTCTTCATACAAGTCGACCAAGTGCTTCATGCGCTATGAGAATTATTACAGCTTTTTTGGATTACTCTCTACCCAATTGAAGGTTTTCTTCGTTGACATGAATGTCGCAGATCCTGCTATCTTTAGCACAGGCTTTAAGGGGTTTTTTATAATTTTCATGGAAGAAGATTATGGATCTGCAATTTGATACGCTTCTGGAACAACAACGAATTTCTCACTTCAAAAGATATTCGGTTTGGTTCAGTGCTGGAGAGACATTACTTCCATTTGTGACTATAAAACATGCTTACCTACTGCACTACTTAGTGAGCTCTAAAATTGGTCGAAAACCATTGCATTGTTTGTTCTTTTCTGCCACGCTTTCCTCCATTCGTGCATCGTATGTTTTGTAAAATTGATTTACGTTTTAGAGTCTGTTTAATTAATGTGTATTTTCCTAAGTCTTGTTCCTATGTCATGTCATTCTTCTATGTTTTTAAAGTCTATACTTTATGGTTTAGGTTATTAATGCAGTTTAGAGTTTAGGATTAGTCTTTTAATCAATGTTTATTGTGTTGTCCTAGTATATCTAGTTTGTTAATGATAGTCTAAATAGCCTTACGTGTCATAATAAAACTAGTATCTGATTATTTTTTAAATGTTCGAATATTATTGTCATTGGTTATTTATTCATGTGTTAAAATAATAGTAATTCATTATTGGTTGTCAAATGTTGTAAGATTCATTTCCATCTAATGTTAATGTAAGTAGTGTTTATCGAGTTGAAAAATTGAGTAATTAAAAAACTCTTAAAAATAGAAAAATTGTCTTATAGATGGATTTTTGGTGGAATCCGGCGTCCAATTGGGGCATATTTTTTAGTTTTGATCAAATTCAACTGAATCAAGAGTGTCACACTGGGGGACAGAGGAATTGAAGGAAGGGGTTCGATTAGTGACCTCTCGTTAGTCACCAATGACAGGGCCGTGTGAAGCTATGGTGGAAATATTTTTGGGGTATGAGTATTTGAGTTTTAGTTGTTCGGTTTGTTTTGATTTTGTGCTTTGAGTGGTATGGTTTGTGGATGTTGGAAAATTATTGTATCAGAAGGTACAAAACTGTGGAGATCCTCTGACTGCGGTGATCCTCTAACTGTCATAATTTTTTGGAAGAAGATTGGCATGTGAGTATGTTCATTGGTAATGGTGATCATGTGCAGCAAGATCAAGACAACAAGATCTAGACAATAGTGTCTGGTACAATACAATTTCTTTTCAGTTTTCCTACGTGGAAATTTCACATTATGAGGGGGAACATAACACCAATGTTCTATTTTCATTTTGCGCCTAAATGGCTAAAATCAAGGGCAACTTCCAATGCCAATGGAAGTTTCCTATGTTGTTCGAGATCGAGTGGTGGCACCAGTACTTCCATAATGTAAAAATGTTGTAAAAAACAAAATTACTAGTGTAAGATAGTTCATGGATCTTGAACAAGTTTGTGGGAGATCCAAAAGACCACATGAGGTGGACAGTTGATGGGGCATGTTCACGTTAAGGTTTACGGTAAGCCTGTTTAAAACCATGGAAATATGGAGCCTTTCTTATATATCAATGTCATGAGTCACATAGTTGGACATGCCACAGGGGTGAGCATACTACAGATGAGTGTGTGAATGTTTTTCTTCTCACTAAGGGGAAATGTTAGGAAATCATTTTAGTGCTAACATTATTTAAGTATGGGAGTAATTAGTGAATGTAAATATATATGTGTGAGTTATTAATAGGGTTATAAAAACTCATGTATATAAATATTTGTTTACGAATTGTTTTAACAACTAATCTAAATAGGTAGGTTGTTTTAGGAGTGTTTATAGTGATCCTATTATTTAGGGAAGTAAATTCCTACATAAATGTAATCTCTCCTCATGTTTTATATACAATACGTATTACTGATGTGTTTATTCTATTCAAATCTTTTGGTGTACCATCATTCATTTCCTATTTCTTTCAAAAATGATTCCCATAGAACATAACATTTGGATTTCAAGGCTAACATTATTACATTTTGAAACAATAGGTAGTGTAATTCATTCTAACCTAGGACAAAAAGTTGTAAAATGTATACAAATGATGGTAAATTCTCTATTTAACATACAAAATTTAGTTGAGTTGAAACTTATATTTGGTGCAAGGGTAGAAAGTTCAGCCATGGAAAGTTATATAATTCCCATTCAATTATTATCTATTAGAAAATGTATTTATATGCCATAAAGATGATTTGCAATGTAATTTATAGTACTAATGGCTAGTGATTTCTCACTCCTTAAATCATAATATTAGGAATGATTTAATTTAATTTGAATTAAATCTAAATATTGCAGAGTCACTTATTGAAATAAATGATTATATATAGATATGACACAAGCAATATAAGATGTAAATATGAAACCCTAAGAAAGAGATAGATAAATGACGACTTATTTGATATATGCTCGATCTGGAACTAATTTAGACTGATTAAAGTGTTGAATAGGTTGGTAAGAGTATTATAAATTCTCAGTATAAATTTTGAAACTCACAAACACAACCGAACATGGGCGCCCAGACTAGAACAAGGGAACATGGGCACTGGAGACTACTATTGGGCGCCTGTGACTACACAAATAGTCATAATCTGGTTTCTATTTTTCCACAAGAGTGTCACAGTTGGCTCATGTTGATCACCTAATATTCATGCTTTAAATGTTAGAGGTACTTGTAACCTGCAAAAGAGATGTTCACTTGCACAAGCCCATAAATCACATCAAACCTAAAAAGGAAAATGTATAATGGGGATTCAGACTGACCCCAATGATCACCCCGAGAGTGAACTTACAAACGAGTGCTGCAATACATACCAGAATCCATGTAGTTATGGTGAGTGTGTGTATAAATTGTGCCCTAGGATGCCCTTGTGTAATTTGCACTTGATAGCAGGTTGTAGCTAGAATGTAGCATTGCAGTAGAATATGTGGATGGGAATTATAGAATAAACTTCCCCTTCCTATGTAGTGTATATAGATTTGATGCAACCATTGTCCCTTGTATGTATGTTAGATGAATGCTTTAGAGTGCTTTAGGTGCCTTTTGGATCCAATCTTAGGTGGTAATAGTAATGTTTAGTGCTTGGCCCTTGATTTTGAACACATTAATATGAATTTATATGATTCCTTTTTTTTAAATTTCATGATTGATAACTGGAAGGCTGAACCATAAGTGAAAAATATGCCCAAAAGATAAGATAGACCCAAAAGAGTCAAGGGAAGCCAGTGGGGACAGGAGCAGCTAGGCACTGGTGTGAAAATTCATGAAAGATAAATAAGTAAAGTGCCAACTGGGTTGTAGTGTGTGTAAGATAAAACTAGAAAACAAGAAACAAAGAAAAGAGGCTAAAGCTAGTTTTTAATTAGTAGTTTTCTTTCTTATGAATCATATGAATGCCAATACGCTTTTAGGACCTAGAAATGTACCCAAGTGTGTGATTTTGTGTCTAGATTTTCCCCCACTTTATGTTGTTGGGTGAATACTGGATAACATAAAGTAAATAAGAGATCTATACCTTATGATCCTATAGAGTGTGTGGAGAAATGCGTTCCAAGTGGACAAGTGAGGCATGGAATGATACAAAGTGAAGCACGGATACTGGAAAAGGAAAGCGGTTGTAGGAGTGACTCCTATGTGTTTCATTGTACCTATTGTTGTGCTTGCATTTTATACTTCTTGTAAATACGGACCTATAAAAGAATAACAATATTTTGGAAGAAAAATGGAATGAGAAGGGGGGATCATTCCTACAAAGCTTCCATTTTATTTACCATAACATACATGCATAATTCAAACCATTCATCCAATAAACCATAAACCATGTGAGCTTATTATTTTTGTATTAAAAATTCAAAAGTGCAAGAATAAAAAAGAGAACATGTGACACCAAATATATGTGGGAAAACCTCAAGGGGAAGAAAAGCCATTGAAACCATTTCTTATATTACTTAAAGCAAGGACTTGAAAGAATAATACACATACTACAAGATTTGTTTAGTGAGGCACCAAGCCCACAAGGAGCACCAACCCCTAAACCTTTGCTGATATTACACATAACAATGAAATTCTATGAATATTATACACCATAAGATAGTTTATAAAAGAATGACCACTGAAAATATGTTGATCTCATAGTGGACTGAGATCAAAGTTCATCTCACATACACACCAAACCCTCATCAAAAAAATTTCTCTCTCAATTCACTTTATTCTTCTCTTTCATGGGATGAATGTGTTAATATTCCTTGTACATATGATCCTCAAACTTATTCTTATTTCTATTCTTAACCCCTTAACACTTTCCTTTAACCCCATTTGGGTCATACTTTTCTCTCTTGAATCTACCACACATAAATGACTCATTTAACATGCTTATATAGAAATATCAACTTAAAAAACACACTTGGGTCATCCATGATCAATTAGGCTGGTCACCCAACTCAAAAATAAAATAATAATATCATATAAAACAAAAAAAAAGGACCATAAGGTTTGGAAGTTGACACATAATCATAAACAAGCTCCAAGAACTGAAGCAAACTCAAAACAAACTTCTTAAGCACCAAGGAATGCATCAACAACTCAAAGGTCTTAAATAAACTATGTCATGGTTAAAAAATAATAACTCTATATGGGGAAATCTTCCAAGAATCATGAACTGGATTAGGAATAACTAAAATATCCATCTCCATCATGAAACTCACCAAGAAGTAATTGTGCATAACTAAGTGTCAAAAACATAGACATTCAGTCGTGAAGAGTGGAAACTTAACATAGAAAAAATAATCATCAAGACTCAAGTAGTATACCATTGGAAATTTCTTTGAGTCTAATTTCCATAAACAATTACGTTTTGATCTAACACTAAGTTGAAAACCACCAAACAACTCAATTTATGCAACTGCTCCAAACTAGCTTGAAGACACCAAACTTAGGTCTTAAAATTTGAGTTGGTTCACCCTATCAAAACTATTCAACAAGAGAAAATACATACATCATTATAAATCCCTCTGAATTTATTTTCCATAACAACTTATATTTTCTTCCAACTCATAGTGCAAAGTCTTAAACAAAGATAATCTTTGAAATTGTTCTTACAGACTTCTAGGAATCAAGAACCAGTCTTGAGAGAAACATGTACAACTAACTCCAAATCATTTTTTGAGCTCATCCACCACCTGGAAAACCTAAAGGATACTTGTACCAACATGTACAAGTACTAACATGCATAACTCACAAGGAGAAATTTTCCCCAACACTCTTGTTTTAGAAACCTTGTCAAGAAAGCCTAATAGGATCAGTTAGGCCATTAGGGTTTCAATATGAAACCAAATAATTTGATCAAAAAAATTTATCAACCAAATCATACCAGTTTCCAACATGTTATCCATGACGAAAAACATCAGCTACAAAAAGCAAAATGATCATTCTCACTCCAACGCACAAGACTGCCCTTAAGCCCAAAATTGATAATGTGCATTTGAGCACCTTTAACTCAATAAAATATCTTCTGTAAATTCCTAAAAAAATTCATGGTTGTTTATCACATCTCTGAATGATTCTGGAACAATTAAATTTTCATTATGGAAGAACCATCTCATCCCTAAAACAACAAAATCCCAAAAAACTAGTGTTTTTCTCTATCTTCCCAAAACAAATGGAACACCAAATTACCACAAAAATGGGATAAGATGAATTTTATGCAATCCTAAATCATCACATTTACTTTTCTAGGTCATTTAGACACCATACCAAGAATATTTCTCCAGTTGTTCTATATTAGGGTTTTGAGGAAGGTATAAACCATATTAGCTTGTTAACAATCATTCATAAATTTTATGACACCATTTAAATCCATTCCAACTAAGAAACACTCTCAGTTCCATGCCACATCAATAGTGAAAAACACAATACCCCATGCAAATATTTTAACAAAAAAAGTATACTCAAAACATGACCTCAAGCTGGAAAAAGAACTTCTAGAAACTTGATATAAATAAAAGTAGTCTTTCTTTCAATTACTTCAAAGTATGAACCTAAAATTTGAAATAAATAACTAAAATTACCTCCTTAAACTATCTAAACACTAATTTTTATCTGCATACCATTAAAACTTATCAACCACCATGACCTACATGTGCATTCTTGACTTGTTCTCAAACTTTTACTTCCCAAAGACCATGAAATGTTGTCAAATAGATGAGAAAAAACCTGAAAATCCTTCAACACATCATGTGATATGTCACAAATCTCTAACCATGCTTGACTATGAGTTTTCTAGTCCAAATCTCATGCCACCATACCATGCCACATGCTCGAGGTCTAGGAATACGCCTAGAATGACCACTTCACGTCATGAAAAACCATGAAATGACTTGTTCTCCATATTAAAATCCCACTAAGACCTTTTTCATATTACTCTACATCTTCTTGACCTTCACCACACGTAACAATATCATTATCACAAAAATTTGTCACACTTTGAAGCAATTAGTTTAGAATCCGAAGAAAGAGTTTATACTCTAAAGTAAGTAGTTCAGACTCTGATGAGACTTTGGATAAATCTCCAAGAGCATTTAAACACACTCCAAAGCATCAGTAGGAACCATGCTTGATCTCTTTAAATAACTTTGATCAGCTCATTATGTATCCATACTGTATTCAGACCATAAACTTTAGATAAACTCTTAAGCATTCAAACACACTCTGAAGAAAATAGAATAGACTTCAGACAAACTCTAAAGAATTATGGTGCATACCTACAATTACCTTCGTACACTTTTGAACATCACTGCATCTCACTTACTCATGCATACAGATAATCCCAAGACCAAAACACTATGAAGATCTTACCAAAACTTGGACATTACTAAATAAGCTTCAGATCCTTGGATTAATACCTCATGGAGACACATATGACCATCTACATATCCATTTGACATCAATGGACACTTGACATCAATGAAAATAACTAAGACACAATGGCCAACAATATCCCCCTTTTTCATTGATTGCAACCATCTCTAGAAATATTTATGGACAACCAACAAGACCAAACATACCTATAAGAAGTCTTTCATGTTTTTGATGCTTCTCTCCCCCTTTAACATCTATGAAAAAGGATATAATGATGACTCAACATGAAAATGATCGCAAGACACAATGAAAACATTGTAGAACTGACATACTTGTTTCACTAGCTCCCCTTGGACTAAACTTTGTTTTTATTTTCTCTTACAACAATTGAGATCCATGGACCTGGTCCAAAATTCATCAAAATAGATCCCCATGAACTGATATTCTCCATATTTTTATTCATAATAGTTATTCATCTTCGTCTAGGTCTATACAATGCCAAGAACACTAAACTCTTCCTCCAAACTCAACATATCCTCCTTTAGAACTAAGGTCCCTAAACCACATTTTTAGTCCAAAAATCAAAAACTTCACCTTGATCCTAGAATAAATCACAACATTTTAATTACAACTTAATGCTCCCCCTAGCCACATACTATAATATACCGACTGTCTAACAAAGTGAAAGAGCTCATACCTTAAGAAATTGTCATGAATATGAATGATTTCAAATAACACATATATCAAACATAAATAAAGTGTTCTCAGGCTTATTTTCAAGACAATACACATGTTATCATCCTTTCAATCCTTCATAGTATATACTACCCTATTTACTTCATACATTCATGACTGGTAACACTTCTTGGCTCCATACACATAATCAATACTCAACCAGTCATTCTCAGTACAATTAACACTTGAATCAGACATCTAGGCATCATCCATCTACTTGATAAATGAAACAAGTGACAATATCTCACAACATTCTTGATTTTATGTTTCTCGTACTTGCTACAATCATAGGAACTTGATTTACAAACATCCCTAGCCTTGAAACTATCATTGCTTCCATTTTGAGCTCAAAACTAACTAAAGATAAATCTTTTCTAATCTTATCTTCTAAGAGACATACTATTTGATTTATTCACCTCATAATTGAGTCCATCTCCCCTTGATATGATACTCTCTTTGTCCTTTTGATCATAGTATGTAACCCAAGGAGATCTCAAAACATACCTAAAATTTATAATATAGTTCTGCTTTATTGTATTTGGGTTGGCTTTTAACACACTTGGGCTGTAATTGGACTGGTTTCTGGATGGTTCCACTAGCTTGAATCTATGTTCACAGACTTTCTCAATATGACATAGGTCACTTCAATCCATAACAATCATACTTTGACTTTTAATTTTTCAAACTCATATTAGGATGTGATAAACACAATTACATACCTTATAAACACCTTCAACATATCACTTTTCATGATGTAAACAATCTTCTTGATTCCTTCATATCATCTTATGTACCTTTCCTTCCTGAGCATGAACATGACCAATAACATATCTCTAATTGAGAGGATCTCATCCCAAGGGTAGAACACTAAGTCCTTGAGTCATAATTTTTCTTGCATACACATATCACATAGTCCAGGCCATTTTAGGCTTCAAAAGATAAATTATTTATCAACTATAGAACACACTAAGTATTCATCTTTGAATCAATCTCCTTAGGCCATTCAAGTCCCCCTAGAACTATGCATCATGAAACTTCTACCCAAGGACTCTTCAAAATAAGAGAACATACCTTCTTATAGCATTATAAACATGTGCTTTGAACAATTATTCATATGATATCACCATTGAACCTTTGTACAATAGTTATAGGCATCAAACCTCATTTTGTATCAATGTAATACTTTGAAGATTCACAAAAAATTCTATTAAAATTGTTGAGACACAAAAGTTAGGAATTTTGACTAACATACTTCGTAAGATTAGGAACACCACTCTGATGTATATGAGATCATTGAAAAGACTCAATCTTGAGACCTCTTCATGAAAGAATTTGAAAAATTATTTAAGGCATACATAACTTATACTTACTGGGATGGTTCTTGGTCTCACACAAATATTGGAATCATCTTTACGACATAATAGACTAAGATACTGATTTTTGACAATGAATTCAGACTTCACACCTCAATGGAATACATAACCCTTGAAGGCTTTCTACATAACATATGATGTGATACATGCATGAAACTTCCTAACTAATGGATACATAAATTTAAAAAGCACAAAATCTTGAATTCATGACATTAACCTTAACACGTTTAGTAGATACTCAAACACTTTTCATGACAATAATATGATGGATAAGACAAATTCATACCTTATTAGGACTGAGAATAACATAATTATATGATAATACACATTTAATACTTACCCATGCTTCTTTCAGATGAAGAATGCCTCCTAGAAGCTTAGACAAGACACTCAAGGATTAGTAGATCACTTAAAACAATATGTCACTATCAAATGAGCCCAAAAAATAAATCCTCTATGTTTCCTTCTTTCTCATTCCCTTTAAAAATATATATTTTTCAGGTACAATGATTTAATCCCCAAAATATTCATCTTCTAAATGGGATCATGATAAGCACATATGGATGTTTTCATTTGCAACAAGATCCAACAAACCCTTATTGGTTTTGCCAAACTTGACTACCTCTTTATTAAACTTATCAACATTATTTGGAAACTTGAAAGAGCTTGGCTCTCCCTTCACTATTTAATTCTCCTTCACATCCTTTTCAAGTTTAGGAAACACTTCATCTTGATTGAAAGATGAATCTTAATTCATTATTACAACACTTTGATCTTCATTCTTCTTGATGCTTTTAAAAAAAATTAGATCTTATTCATATACATCAGGCTTAGAGATGCCCTTCTTGGCCTTAGAATTTGATACACTAGCTTTGGAATCATTAAGAGAATATTTTTTCCTTTTGAACATTCCTGCATTCTACCTATTTGAAGCTTTAAACTTGATTTTGACCTTTGGAGAATTACCTTGGTGACAAGATATAATGATATGTACCTGTTTATGAAAATTGTAAGACACTACATTCTTCCATCTTCTAGGGTCATACACACTAAGATTCCAACAAAAATGAACTACCCTATGGCCATACTCACAACATGAATAACAATGAACCTTGAAATATTTTTCACCATTCCAATATGACTCACCTCTTGAGAACTTTCTCTTGCAATCCCTAGTTCTATGACCAAAAATATTACAAGCATAACTATATACATTGAAAGAAGAACCATAAATTATAAAATTAGGTTGTCTTATAGGGTTATACCTTCTTACATAAGTTTTATTTCCCCCCTTCTTGGTTGCTTGAAATCTTGGACCATCTTTACCATCATTCTTCACACATTCTCCTTTAAACCTTAGACCTATTTTGTCACTACCAACTCTTTGGATATCTCGGATCCCATCAAGAGTTTCATAACTCTTCTCTAACTTTCCATACATATTCAAGCTATGAGAAGCATCTTCTAAATCATATCCCAAAGTTTTCAACCTTTCTTCATACCTAAAACAAGTATCTTCTTTATCCTTTAGGGCTTTAGACACATTCTCAATTTGAGATTCTATCCTTTTGGTGGATTTTCCATGTTAATTATCCATGCTACTGATAAGATATTGCAATCTATAAATAAATGAATTAGCTATCTCATACTCCTTCCTCAAGGATGCTTCAACATCTGAGGACTTACCCATTGCTTGTGCTTCTAGGATCTCCTTCACGTGATTAAACTTGATTCTTAAGGAACGTCTATGATATCAATTGTTGGAAGAAAAATGGACTGAGATGGGGGTGAATCAGTCCTACAAATATATTATTTCATTTTCAATAACATACATGCATCAACCATGAACCATGTGATCTTATTATGTGTGTATTCAACATTCACAAGTGCAAGAATTAAAATGAGAACACGTGACACTAGATATATGTGTGAATCCCTCAAGGGGAATAAAATCCACTAAAACCATTTCTTATATGACTTAACACAAGGACTTGTAAAAATATTACACATCCTACAAGATTTGTTTAGTAAGGCACCAACACCACAAGGACCACCAACCCATAAACCTCTCTTGATTTTACACAAAAAAAAGGACTCCTATGAATATGAATCATCATAAGATATTTTATAAAATAATTACCACTGAAAATATTTTGATCTCATAGCTGATTATGATCCAGGTTCATCTCACATAAACACCAATCCCTCACCAAACTTCTTTCTCTCTCAATTCACTTTATTCTTCTCTTTCATGGGCTGAATGTATCAATTTACATTACACATATAATCCTTGAACTTATTTAGGTATACATAGGTATTTTTATCTATGTTATTAACCCCTTAACACTCTATTTTAACCCCCTTTAGGTCACACTTTTCTCCCTTGCATCTACCAAAAAGAAATTAATCATTTAACATGCTTATATAGCAATCTCAACTTCAAAACAAACATGAGTCAGCCTTGACCAAGTACATCAGTCACACCAACTCAAAAATAAAATAATAAAATCATATTAAAAACTATAAATGACCAAAATGGTCGGAAAGGGACATATCATCATAAACAACCCCCAATAATTCAAACAAGCTCAAAACAAGCTTCTCAAGCACTAACAAATTCTCCAACAACTCAAAGGTCTTCAATAAACTATGTCATGGTTCCAAAATCATCATGCAACATGGGGTAATCCTCATAGCATCACAAAAATTCTAAGGAACAATTGAAACATCCATCTCCATTGTGAAACTCACCAAGAAACAACCTTGCACAGCTAGGTCTTAAGAACCTAGAAATTGAGTCCTGAAGAGTGACAGACTTAACATAGAAAAATTCATCATCAAGACTCAATTAGCATACCATTAGAAATTTATTTGATTCTATTATATAGAAAATATTAATTTTTCATCTATATCTAAGTGGAAGACTACCAAACATATCACTCTCAGCAACTGTTGCAAACTGGCTTCAAGACCCTAAACTTATGTCTTAAAATATGAGTTGTTTCACCTACCATAAATATTCACAAATATACAAGACATACATAATTTTAAGTCCCTCTATATATGGTTTCTAAATCATCTTATATTTTCTTCCAACATATAATGGAAATCCTTAAACCAAGCCAATCTTTAAAACTGCTCTTTCGGACTTCTAGGACTCAAGAACCAGTCTTGAGAGAAACATGTAAGACTAACTCCAAATCATATTTTGAGATCATCAACCACCTTTAACACTTCAATGTTACTTGTACCATCATGTACAAGTACTAACATGCATATCTCACATGGAGAAATCTTACCCAACACTCTTGTTTCAGAGACCTTCTCAAGCAAGCCTAATAAGATCAATTATACCATTAGGGTTTCAACATGAAACCAAATCATCTGATCAAACCAGGATCCCAACCACATCATACCAGGTTCTAAAATTTTATCCTTGACAAAAACAATCAACTACAACAAGCCAAATTATCAATCTCACTCCAAAGCAGAAGAATAACATTTTAGCCCTTAAGGCCAAAATCGGTAGTGTACCTTTGAGTACCTATAACTCAAAAATATCCATTATACCTACCTAAAAAATTTCATGGTTGTGTATAAAATCTCCCAAGGATTCTGGAACAATTCAATTTTCATCCTAGAACCACAATCTTAGCCCTGAAATAAAAAATTCTCACAAAACTAGGGTTTTTCTCTCTCTTCCCAAAACATATGGAACACCAAATCACCACAAAAATGAGCTATGATAAATTTTCTACAAGACCAAATCATCACATTATACTTCGTAGTTCATTTGGACACCATACCAAGCATATTTCTCTATTCACTCTATACTGGGGTTTTCAGGAGGGTTTAGACCATCTCATCTTGTTAACAATCATTGATAAATGTTAGGACACCATTTAACTCCATTCCAACTCTGAAACACTCTTAGTTCCTTTCTACATTTATAGTCAAAATATTAGGACCCCATGAAAACATTTTACAAGGAAATGAGTACTCAAAACATGACATCAAGATGGAAAAAGCACTTCTCGAAACACGATATATCAAAAAGTAGTATTTATTGAAATTCCTCAAAATTATGAACCTGAAAGTTCACATGAAGCACAAGAGGGACCTAATTCAAGTGGCCAAAGACTAAATTTTTTTAGCATACCACTGAAACTTTTCAACCAGCATTATTACCTCTGTGTTCTTAACTTCTTCTCAAAGTTTTACTTCCCAAGGACCATGAAATACTATCAAATCGATGAGAACAGATCTAAAACTCCTTCCACACATCATGTGTAATGTCATAAATCTCTAAGCATGTTTGAATATGACTTTCATGCTCCAAATATCTTGTCACCATGACATGCCACATGCTCTAGGTCTAGGAATAGGCCTAGAATGACCACTTCACAACATGAAAAACCGTGAAATGATCTGTTATCCATGTTTCAAGATCACTAAGAAATTTTACATCTTACTCTACATCTACTTGGTCACACTCTGAAGCAAGCAGTTCATACTTTGAAGTAAAAAATTCAGACTCCGAAGTAAATTGTATTTCATCTTGTAGACACACATACACATCTGACATATCTTATGAACCATGCTTGATCTATTGATAACCTTTTACGAACTTAGGAGGACTCATAGTAAAGCCATACTTTGAAGCATTTAAACAAAATTCAAAGCAAATAGGACAGAATTCAGAAAAATCAAAAGAATTATGTATTCCATTTTACATAAACTCATGCACTTTTGAAACATCACTAGATCTCACTTACTTGTTCATACAGACTGATCAAGGCACCAAAACACTATAACAACTTACTAGACTTAGACAATACCAATCAAAATTTAGATTTGACCTTGGATAATACCTAATGGAGATTCATATGACCTTTACACACCCTTTTCCTTCAATATCTTTAACATCAATGACAACACTAAGAAAAAATGGACAACATAATAATGTAGTCAAATTCCTGTATATGATAAATCAGAGAAAAATATGCATATGTATGTAAAAAGTATGTAAAAGTGTATAAAGGAAAGTGTGCACCTAATGTATAAGAGTGTAAGGGATAGAAAATTGTCCTGAGATGTTGTGAAGACTTTGTTTTCTAGGAGATATCATATTGATGGTGAATTTTTTGGGTGATCTCATGCCAATGGCTAGTTTTTTGGGTGATCTCACACCAAGTGTGAGTTATTTGGGTGATATCACGATGAAGAAAAAGTGTTGGGAAGAGAGGTATAGTGTTAATCTCCTTCCATGACTCTTCCCGATAAGTACCACTGTGGATGGTACGTCCCTGATTTGTTCCTTCTTTCTTGAATAAGTTCTGATTGAAATTGATTGTAGGAGATTTTATGCATTCTATAACTAGAGGACTATACATGTAATTGTTAAATTTCTCTAAAGGATTATATGACTTGTGTCAATATGATAAGCTAACTATATGTGCCCCTTGGACATTAGCACCTAGAGGAGGAAACAAGTTCCCAGGTACTTCTATCTGAGTTTGAGCACTAGTGTATGTGCTATGTTGAGGGCCCAAGTTAGATTCTGGGCCATTTTGTGACTGCATTCTTGTGTTGTTCCTATATTGTGTAGATTTGTGTTGTATCTTTGATATTTTATAGTGGTGATTTATTCATCCCATGTATGCCCCCATGTTTGGGGTGCATACGACGTCAATAGGAGAATGTAACCCAAAGGAGAGGACCTAGTGCTGATACGAAATTGATACTAGTAGGGGGTAGGGAATGTGCATGGCAAAGACCAAGGCACATGTAAACAAAGTGGCTAGTAACATGTTTTAGTAGTAAAATGTAGTCATTGAAGAGAAGACAATGTAACAAGAAAGTGTGTAATCAAATTATACTGTGAAAAGTGGGTTTCAAACATGAGACATCGCTTACAATGTCACAATACAATCAGGCCAAAGCGGAAAAAATCATACAAAAAGTGATCAAACAAGACATAAGGAATAGTCCACAAACAATGGTATGCCATAAAAAACTATCTTTATTTATCTCAACTTTAGCTATGGCATGCGGATTCACCACACTATTTGTAGCCCTTTCTTTGAGAACAACAACATCTTTCATCCCCAAGTATTCAAATGCTCTTTTTCTATGTTTAGGAATTTTTAATAACTCCATGGTTGGAAATATAACTTTTATTTGAGTTAGATTTTGAGCCATATCACATGTAACATACTTTGGTAGGGTTGTATTAGAGGCTAGGGTGACTATCTTTTTTGATGGGATGTTATCCTTTCTTGTTTGAGTGGAAGAAAAAGTTCTTGGATTTGAATAAGTAATAAGACCCTTGTTGAACACACTCTTTATGCAATCATCTTTGGGGATGTTAGTTAGGATATGAATTTTTGGCTTGGGAGTAGGGACATGTCCTTTGACTTGTCTATTCCTAAGATTATACTCCTTTTATTGAGAAACCACAACATTCATTAATAGATTTTTTATCCTCTTCAGAAGGGATTCCTCCATCATACTTATTAACCATTAAAGCTCTGAAATATTCAAAGTCATTATTTGGAAGCTCAAATGATTGTGTCATATCTTTATCGGCATTAATAATAGATGGGAGGCAGGATACCTAATTTTTGGAAGCCCAAAAGTTCTACCATGGTTCTGAGTCATATAATAGATCAATTGAAGTTGACTCCTGGCATTGGGTTTTTTGGAATTTCCATCATGCATATGTCATCAAACTCAGATTCATCAGTAACATCATTATCTTCAACAAGTTTCTCACAGGGGGAGTGTGGAAATAAATACTTATCACACCATTAAATGAGGTGGTCTTCTTCCACCAATACAACTCTTGTTATTAATGGATCATGGGCTATTTTATTTTCTTTATAAGCATGCTTCTTATTTCCTTAAGGCATGGGTCCTTTTCCTTTGTCATCATCCCAGTGCTCTCCTTTGAGATGATTCCCAAATATATATTTTCCTTGGGTCTGGTGCTGAAATTGAGGATTTAAAACCAATGTTTTCTCTGCTCTAGCAAGCTTGTATGTTATATCTTTGACTCCTTTGGCCCTAGTTTTAACCACTTCCTCTAAGTCCACTTCCTTATTTTCCTGTGGCTTCTTTGGATTAATCAACTTGACACCTTCCCTCCTTGGAGGTTTCCCATCTAGTTGAATATTATTCTCAATTTGGATTTCCATAGAAAACTCCTGCGTTAGATTTCTAAGATTTTAATCCCTTAGATAATAGCCTACCTTCTTATCAAAAGCTAATCAAGAAAGAATCATCACTATGCCTTAGATTAATAGACAATCTATTCAAGGTTTTATTGAACCTAGTATTAAAGTCTTGCACATACTCATTAGGATTCTTTTTTATATTTTCAAACTTTGATAAGAGAAACCTAGAGTCGTTCTACTATATTGGAGTATGAAATCATTATTCATTTCTAACCAAGAATCCATGGAATTTGTAGGCAGTAAATTGTACCATTCCCAATCATATTCTTCTAATTTATGTATGAATAACTTTACATAAACATCTTCATGCTCTATTTCATAGTAATCCATTATATTTTGAAAAAATATAATATGTTGATCTCCACTTATGACATTATTTCCATGAAACTTGGGGAAAATCAACCTAATTTCATGTGGTACTTCATTTGGATAACCTTCCATGTCATTAAAATCAATAGGTCTATATGTGTTAACTCTGAAAGGTTCTTTAGGAGGGGGTTGATACCATGTTATTTGGTGGACATAATTCAAAATAAGGATTGAAATGGTGGGGGACTTGGGGGTCTTAGAGGTAGTGGAGTATGATCCAAAAACTAGGAATCCTTCAGGGATTAAGTTTCATAAAAAACTTTAATATTATGAGTTAAAAAAGGAGGGAGATGAAGAGTACCTTTTTACTAGTTACAAATGTTAAACCTTCTTGGAAAAAAGTATGTAGATCAGCCTGAGAAATTCCTGAATTTGAGCTGTCAGGTGTGCTAGAGTAATATTCCACTAAAGGCTAATCAAATTCAACAATTTGAATAATATTTTATTCTGACATTTGATCACCCACTAGTTTCCAGATTTGCTTCCTTCTTAATTGTGTACCTTCTAGCTCTGGAAGTAATTTTATGGTTGGATCATATTTGAAAAACAGCCTTCTTCCTTCCAACTTTACAAAAGGGGAGACTTAACCAGCAAGATGTAAAAAAAAATCACTAGTATATACAAAATTTTATTTTGAAAGACGGAGCCACCACTAAGGTCTTATACCCTAGAATTATAGATTAAATCAAATTCTCTTTAAAGGATAACTTCACAAACTAGTAGACAAAGATTTACAGATGTTTATGAATTTTACTATGCTTTTCCTAGTGGAGTCAGGTTTAATGGAAAACCTTCTTATAATGAGAAAATTTTAAATAATACCTTCAGAATGGACTGTATTTTCCTAATTTTAGAAAAGTTCTATAATTTTATGTATTCTGAACCTCAATTGGACTAAAGAATTCCTTAGTAGTGGTGCCAAAATCTTGATGGTGGGATATTTGAACCTTAATTGCCAAAATATCTATCAATTTGTATCAATAAGTCCCTAAAAATGGTGCTAGAAGTGTGTTGGTCCTCAAACTTGCACATTATGGTGGCCCGAAAACAATTCTCTTTGTGGAAATAATAGTGGTGAATTGGTTTAGAATGGTGGAAGACTAGGTAGTATGTCATTTTATAGCTGGGGAGGGGTCTAGTACTTTCCTTAGGGATCAAGCTTTGGGATCATCAAGGGGCACGTACAGAGGAGATGGCCTCTTCATGCTAATTTTGGTCCATCTTTGAACCATGAGATGACCCAAGGTATAACCTGAATGGGAGAGTGGGAGATGGGACCTTTGTTCCCTCAATTTTTTTTCTAAAAATGGTGGGTCAGTCATGAATAAAAATGGCTAATGGACGCAACACTCACTCTCACGAGTTATCACAAAAGATGTTGTGTATGTTTACTTTTCCAGACACAGGTTACTAAAGACACTAGGATTTGATTGCTCTTACATTCTCTAGATGGTATAATTTATAGCTAAGGGGTAGTCTAAGTGATATTTAAAGACAACGACAACATAAATGAATGGTAGATAAAATTGGGTAGGATTACTTATGTAATTTTTGAAGGATGGGGGATAATAGAAAGATAGATTCCTTGAAGTAAAAAATTTAACACTTAGAGAAACCTGCAATCTCAGAAAAGAACACAAAATTGAATTAACTAGTCATAGTTTCTAGAAAGGCATACTACATTCATTGATCCTCAACAGATGCAAAGATTTGACACAATATTTAAAATTCTTGACACAAAAACTCATTGAATAATTCTAACAAAGTATTTATTTCTCATACTCTCACAATCCTAAGATACACTCAAAGGCTAACAAAAAATCTATCAACACAAAATGGATATATTAAGGATCATACAATTAAATCCAATATTTTAGAGTAAATACTTGCAACAAAATATCAAACTAATTACCAAATCACAACCATTAAGGATAGATCTAGTGTACGAAAAAGCTAAGAAATAAACACAAGACTGTAGCAGAAAATATAACTCATTAATGGAAAATTCCAAACACAGAACCCAGAAGACATAATTTAAACTCAAAAAGAAAACATATTTCATTCAGATCTTAGAATTTCTTAGGCAAGATAACATCAATTTAATGCTCTCAAATATTTTTAATGGTTGTACATTGCAACCACCTTGACATAGATGTTTGAGAAACTAACATCAGTATGAATTTCAAAAATGAAACGTGTAATATTTACAATTGAATCTCTATGTCTTCTTTCTAAAATAGAAAAAAATAACCCCCTTGAATATGAAGAAAAGTCCTCATATGTATACAATTTTGATGCGTTCTTACAATTTGATTTTCCCGCCAAAAGAGTAACACAATTCCCCCTTGTTTGTAAAGAAAATATTTTGATCAAAACATGAATGTTCTAACTAAAAATATAGAATTTAGTATTTTGGGATCTGACATATGCTAGTCTATGGTTGGTTGTTAGGTCAAGGTACTTCTAGGTACAAAATAGTTATTTCATACTACTAGGTGCGTTTATTCTCTATTCACTTTGTTCACAAACTTAGATGGAAACCTAAACTATTTTTTATATTTTTATCTTACAAATTTTCATTAATTTATGAATTAGATGATATCAAATTGAATATCTTGAGGAGACATTTCCATCGAGACAATGTTTTCTTAATTTGGAGCTCTGGATCAAAATTTATGGCCATTTGAAGATTTTATTGGCGTGTCCATGTGTGAATTGATGCACAGGAGAGTGACATGTCGTAGTTTTTACTCGTATTGGCTTCAAATATTGTCCATGTGTGCATTGATTTTATTTTTCTCTTATGTGAATTTTCTCATTGATACGTTCCATTATGAAATGCGATCCAATCAGAAAATTCCACGTTCCTTTGCCTTCTTTAAACCGTTCTTTCACTTGATTGCTCTTCGTAAAACAAGAGCCAATGAAAAAAATCTCACATTTTTTGTAGTTTCAGGATTTTATTTTATTTTTACTTAGCCACCTTGAAACATGAAGTCAATGAAAAATCTGATATAACAACACTCCATATTTGATTTGTAATTCACTAATACCATTGTCCTTAGACCAGGTACATTACTTAACTGACCCTTGTGAAACATGAGCCAATCATAGAGCTCTACGTTACTTTGCAATTCAGTCTATTTGATAGCCCTTCTAACAAAATGTGTAGCTCTAGCCAATAATATCATTCCATGTCATTGTATTGTGTCATAATTCCTCTTGACTTAATTCCACATATCACGAAATACATGATCCAATGAACACAAAATGCATCCATGATCCTTTGCAATTTGGATTGTTTGATAACAACTTGAATGACTGCTACGAAATGTAGCTACATGAGAGAGTTCCATGTTAACAAAATTAAATCACAAGTTTGATATCACCTTTGCATAATTAGTGGATGAATCTCTAGCTAATAAGAAATACGCTCATTCCATGTTGTATTTTGTCAGACTTTTTGATAGTCTCAAATGACAAAAACGTGAGCTAATATAAAAGCTCACATATGCTTCTCACAATTTAATTTACGATTTCTTTAACCCATTCTGGATTTGCTGCAAAGCATTCATACCAATGAAGAATTGAGTCACATTCTTCAGGATGTAATGACTGTTTAAAAAACACTTGACTACATTTACTGAGCCCAAAGATATACTAACAAATAAGAGAGCTTGAACCTCGAGTTCTCTTGGAGTATTTATGTCAGAATTCCAATTCATGTGTTCTTTTCATTTTCGGGGATGCTCCTTTGATTACATTTGTCAAACTTGTCCCATGGACTTAGAAAATTTCTTAATAAAAATGTTGCCATGTACACCACTTTGAAACCACCTTTGATACTTTACAAACTTAATTATTTTCTTGGACTTAAATTTTTGTCGAACGAAACTTAAATTCATTCCCCATCCCAAACTTGAGTTGCTTTATGAAATTTGCATGTATTCCATGGACTATGAGGTCCACCAGGCTCATCTTCTTTGAATTTATCATAATGGCAACATGTGTCTACTTTAACATGGATCTACTGCCATGTAGTTCATGTCTTGCTAGTGGTGAACATTTGACATCCAAATGAATGTCTAACGTCCTTTTGAAAGTAACCCACCAATGCTTTTAAACTTAGTCTCCCATGGGTTTTCAAATGCTAAGGGCCAAAGCTTTTGGAAGGAGGAATTTGACAACCGTTTTAAATGTCCCAAGATTTGCAAAAATGGCTAAGTCCATTTTAACTTAATTTTTGAAGCAGTTTTATAGATTTATTACTTCCTGGTCGAGTTGCATGCTTTTGAACTTCATAGCTTTAGATTCTTAAAGAAATTTCGATCATTTTTGGTGTTGTTTTGCACATTTCTGACTTTTGTAAAAGATGTAGACATATCCCAATCACCAGTGAACCCGAAGATTTCATGCTTTGATTAATAAGTCCATTGAACAAGTCCATTGACAATTTTGTTGAATATTTTCATTTATCTTAGTAAGGCACAAGATATATTACAAATTGATACTTCTCCTTTACTCAGAATGAATTTTGAAATAGAAGAAGCAATATAAAGCACACAAAGTAGTTAGATTAATTGAAGGCTTATGAAAAGGTAAAAATTATTTCAAGGGCTCAAAATGGGCAACAAAAATTCCGATCACTATCTATGTATAAGTTGTTGGTGCTCAAAATAGTATTGCCCCATTTTTCCTTTGAAATCTGTCCTTTTACGACCTCTGTCACATTTTATCACCCTGATTTGTGCTCGAAAGGTCTCTATTTTCATTTTTCTGCCATAATTAATATTTTCTTGGGCCGATGATCACATAAAGGTCTATAATTTGGGTCTCCCGTTCTCTGTTCATCTAAAAACTTGGGCTCTCCCATTATTTCCATTTTTTACAGTCGGGATTTACTACCCTTGTCATTTTTGCCCTAAATACTTGAATAAAATGAATGGATGTAGCTCTGAAGAACATATTTGAGCCTTGTAACATCTCTGAATTCTTTGTCCTTAGAGAAACTTTCATCTCTGGGTTCGAATGATTATTTTTCTACGTTTTACGGTTTGACAAGCATTTCTCCCGGTCAAATTTGCATCCTTGCATCATCAGGAAACGTGGCCTCTTTTGGTTGGACACTGCTTAGCTGGGTACTTCAGAAATTTTATGAATTGCCTCAACTTAGAAATTTGTTGATGTGGAGGAATGACGCTCATTTGAAGATTTACTTTTTGGTTTGGCCTTGGAGTAGCGCCGAGAGGACACATTGAAGTTTTTACTGCTTTGCTCGAACTTAGACAAATTTTTATGCAGCTAATATAGTTTGGCAGGATAGGGACACGTGGCAAGCCCACGCTCTTTCAAAGTCTCAAATTTTGGGAACCATCTCAAGATGTGGCACTATGACGCATGGCAGTTTGAAAAGTCAGAAGGCACAGGGAAGTGGACCATCGGGGGCAACTTAGAATTTTTTCCTTTTATGCTCAAAAGGGTTAAAATACCAAAAATGGCTTGCAAGCCTGATAGAGGAAAGGTCAGCGGCAGAGGTGTGGACTCTCGGGGGAAATTTGGAAAATTTTCCTTTTGGGAGAAAAGAGTTAAAAGTGAAAAAGGAAGTGCGGTTCCACTAGGACCCACTTTGGGACATGTGTCAGGCCCATTTTTCAAGGGAAGAGCTGCAGGGAAAACTTGGAAATTTTTCCGTTTTCCAAAAATGAGGTGAAATATTAGAATTTAGCCGTGATTCCATTGGTACCCACCTTAGGACACATGTCAGACTCATTTCTCAAGGGCGGAGGTGAAGAACAAAATATGGAATTTTTCCATTTCATCAAAAGTTTGTAAAAGGTCAAAGGAAATGCCTAGGCTCATTTTAAATTGAATCTTCCACGTGGATAGCCCAAATTCAAAGTAAATATCAACAGAAGTTGAAAGTCTAAATCTGATTTCCCCCCCATTTTACTGAAACACGCCTAGAAGTGCAAGTCTTCATGATTTCTTGGTATTTCCTACATGCCAAACAAAGGGGAGAGTTAATGTTGATATCTGAGTTTGGTGGGGAAAATATGGAGATGTCTTTCACCATTAAAATTGTCTAACTCTTGGGCTCGATATGATTTTCCATTTTTCTTCTCCCGAGCACACAAGGAAATAGATTTGACAGATTAGGGGTAGAAGTGGTTCGCGATTTGAAGAAAGAGTGATCTACTAGAAGGAAAATTTGAATGCGGGAGATATTCGAAGAGATTTTCCCCCTGAGCACTTGATGACTTTTTGTAGATCTGATTCTAGAAATCATGATCGTGATTATGGCAAGCACTGGTAGCACTCAATGTCAGGATATTTGCGGGGAAAAGAGGCTCTATTATAAATGTTATAAATGGAAAAAAAAAATTATACGAATGGTTGGAGTGTTAGAGGTCGAAGAAAATTCCCGAGAGGAAAATTCACAAAGCTTGTCTTTTGAGAAACCGTCTAAGAAGCCTGTATATCTATTTTGTACTAATTTTGATCATGTCAAGGTTGTTGCAAGTGTATAGCCATTGAAAATCTCTGAGATTGTTCTAGAAACTTTCCCATGTTGATAAATTTAATCAAACTCGAGTTATTCTGTGTTGATCTTGAGCAAAATGTGTTTGTTTCATTTCTAAATGTCTGCATATAGTTTTTCTTGTTCTTATTGCAATCTTGTATCAAAATCTATCTTAATCACACAGGTCTCAATCCTTGTGACAGTTTAGTGGCATTTGTAATCTCATTTCTTAGAATAGCTTTCATCTGGGAGTGAAATAAATGATTTAAAATCACTTTTCTTTCATTTTTTGATAGAGATTGTTTGTAAGCCTCTGGGTGTACCTCAAGCGTGATTGATCTTAGATTTTGATGTTTTATTGGGTCTTCTAACTCGATCCTTCGTGTTAAAATCTCATAGATTGTGTGAAAAAGTTCTAATCTAGGCCTCCATTGAAGTACATATTCTGGTTAAAGGAACATTTTAGCTATTCTGAAGCATTATGTTATCTAGACTTTCCATTTTGTAAGAGTTCTTAGAGATTTGTCAAATCAAGTTTATTTTGCCTCACCTCCCACCAAAACTTATTTAAAAACAACTAATCATACCCATACTACCCCTTATTTTCATGTGTGTATACAAATGCATAAATTTTATTACCAAAACATATAGAAAAAATCATGATTCCAAATGTCTTTAGTAGCCTGAACCTTTCCTAGAGAATATCTCCACTATCTAGAGTGACAACTTGTGAAAGTTAGATTTTGTTGCATTGATCATATTTTCTTCAAAGTCTCCTTAACAAATTCATTAGGAAGGACATATCCATCTCCTCCATAAACAATAGGCTACAAAAGGGTTCTCTGACCTTGGTTGAAAGGCACAACCTAAAATAGTGAGGATAGATCAAATCCTCTTGAGGGTGCTATCCATTTCTCCACATCTGAGTGATAGAGGGCCAGTTAGATCCCATCCCCGGCTACAAAATGACTCACCATAATCTATCTGTCTCTAAGCTTCCTGCAAAAACTTGTGATGTTGCTCAGACTTTGAGGGAGAATCAATTTGGGTACCAACATAAGCCATGTGCTTAAGAGGCACCCTATGGAAATCATCATTTTAGGAGCACTTATAGGAGGAATCAGTCTTCAATGTAAACTAGAGATATGCTCAGAATTCTGATATGCTCTAGATGGTGTATTTGTTTTCCATATTTATAGGTGTTTTGATGTTGTTTTATCCTTCATAATTCATTCAAAATATTGACATTTATTTGGAGCTTGCATCTAGCATACATCTCTTGAAAGGAGATATTTTGGAGATTCATATTCTACATCGGTCACTCTAAATTAGGTTTTCCTACTTGGTGGACATGGAGGAGATATTGTCTTCAAATTATCTAGTTCAGATTCATTGTGATTTAACTGATTACATCATCATTTTATTATCTATTTGGGACTCCTTGTGAGTCAAATGGATATAGGATCACATGCATGTTCTGGTTTTGAACCATTGCGGATCAACTAGGGAATTATTCTTCTTCATTTTCTCATCCAGGTTTTTCCCTCTACGTAGAGGTTTTTTACGACTGTGTAACTGAGTGGTAGCTATTTGTGGAGAAGACTACTTATACTTCAGGAGGATCCATTCGAAGTCCATTGGAATCAATAGTTATATGTTCTTCTGAATCTTAGTTTGGTGCCCTTGTGGAATCAACTGGTAACTTATGGTTAATGGTTACGCATTCATAGCTTCATTGTAAATTGTATCTATTTGCAATCGGAAGTCTAATGAATCGGTTTAGCATTTGAACCCAAAGATGTATGCATTTGTCAAACTCTGTTATAAACTTTCTTTGTAGTGTGTGGGTATTTCACTTTTTCCATTGCCTTTTCATTTAAGTTGGTAACTTTTATGGAGTTGTTTACGAAGTTCCTATAGGGTTCCATGGACAGTTAGAAAAAATTACCCCTATTTATGGATCATTCAAATCAGGGATGATTCTAGTTTCCAAATAAGTAATTGTTAGAAACAAAATTGATCCTGAGATGTGTATAATGAAAAACACAGACATAGATACTTATTTTCCTAGCATTTACAATTTATTTAAAATTCTAAATTTTGAATAAAAATATAAGTAGGAAGATTTTGATCTTCAAAGCTATTATAAGTTAAGGGAATTATAAAATATTATTGTTTGAATTTCCTATGAAACTAATAAATAGACGATTTGAACAAAGATTAAATAAATTGAACTTATTTTGTCCTTTTGAGTTTTATCTTCTTCCACATGGCTTGAAGTGAAAATGCACTTGGATGAAATTGAATTATTCTTTGAACTTGATTAAATTTTTCAAAAATATTATAATGTCATACTCAATGTCAGGCCATGTTCTCAAAGGAGTTTTGGACTACCCATATGGGAATTGGGAGATGGTTGATATCATGGATATGCACCTTCACTAGATCATCTTAGCCAATAATCAGACTAATTAGCAATTAAAGTTAAAAAAAATCCATCTAAACAATTCTTTCACTCCTCAATTATTGGCATAGATCCAAGGGCTGATTTGAAACACCAATAAATAAATAGCTTGAAATAATTTTGTGGACCTGGGATAAATTCAAGCACTAACCAATAAACAGAAAAAATACATTAATGTAATCCATCATTAGCTCAAACATATGGCTCCAACCATGAATGAAACTCTCCAAGATAATATTTCACCAAATAATGTTCAAATAATGTGTATTTCTATTGAAATTCACATAGTATTTGACCAAATGATTGAACATGAGAGTCTTATCATTTAAATTTCAGCATAAGGAGATTTTGAATACAAAACTCATGCACATATATTTTAGCACATGATTTGATTCTTAGCACCAACAATTAAATAGAGAAATTTGTCAAATACCTTAAAAAATATATGGATTGGAAAACAATTGAAATTATCTCTCACAAAAATATAAATGACAAAAGATAAATTTTGTAGTAAAATGAAAAATGAATGAGAATAGCATATGCCCTGATATTAATGTTCGGTCAAGAATTAAATTGCAAGATAAATATTCACAAAACGAAATAGATGGAAAATTAGACAAGAAGAAAATATTCAGTGAAGCTCTCGTGTATTTAATAAAGCTCTTGTTCATAATGAACATATGCATACAAGCATAAATAGCCATAAAGGGAGACTCTTCAATTCATCTCTTCGATGGCCATTCAACTTCTATTGTGTATGCATTATTTACAATAAATTAAAACTAATAAAGTGGTGAATATTATACTTAGAATTAGGATAGTATGCAATATTATGGAATTGGGATCCCATTGGAAGTTACAACAAGAGGTGGAGGTGGGAATTTTTTTCACACAGAACCACTATTTTTTTGAAGTTTATTATTCATGTGATCAAGGTTTTCTTCCATTTTAATAAATTTACTGTTACTAGTATATTATTATTGAATCATTTCGTTAATGAAAATTTTAAAATGAGTCAAGTTAGATCATATTTTGGAGGATTTTGGAAAGGTGTATCAATTATAGTACTTCCTACAATAGAAGTATTGTTAGAGGTAAAAGCATGGAAAGACATAATTTGGATTTTCCTTTTGGTTGAAGGTTTGTTCCAAACATATTTATATTCCTTCATGTGTGATTAAATGGCCTCAAAAGGTTATTCAGCCAAACAATGATAATTTGGTCCATGAATAATGCATTTTCAGAGTATATTTAATTTAGACGTTATCTATGTCATCGTCCTCTTTCTTGAATTATTCCTTTAGGAGATTATTAGTAGTAAAGATCTAGTATTCCTTCTAATGGTAGAAATGTGGTCTATATTTCTAGAATTTGTGTCATCCATGTTGTAATACAAGTAAAATGGGTTGGTCTGATAACAAAATCACAATTGATGGTTTGGGAATCTGTTTTTTGCTAGATATTTCAATAGTTGAGGAAATTATTTATTTTGGAATATCTTAAGAAATATTAGGAAATATTTTCAGAATTTTTTTATTGGATTTAAGATAAGAGATAAATGTGAAGGATACTCATTGAATTGGAAGAGATAGTAACATTCATGTTAGGTTCACTAGAATTTATGCAAGTAAATAATGATCGAATATAATATCCTAATATGTAATATGGGCTAGGATAATGAAGGGGCCATTCTAAATTTACACACAAAAGTATTGTAATTTGATAAATATGTGTATTTAGAAGTTGATCTAGTATACACTCTATGAAAGATATAAGGTTACAAATCATATATTTCGGAGACATGAGTGATGTATAATCAGGTCTTGATTTTAGGTTGATAAGAAAGGATGAAAAACTAAATAGATATACTTATACCAGGGTTGTAAATATGACATATAAGTATCAATAGATTGTAAATACCTAAGAGTATATCATGATTTAGGTATTGATAGATAATAATATTGCTACATATTAAGAATATTCTACCCTATTCTAAGCTATGTATGAATAATAAAAAAATTAGTCAAATTTGAAATAAACTATGGAAATGAGATGTTTTTTATACTTACCTTTGTGCAAATACCATTGCCACGTTAGCTTCCCCCAAGGTTAGTAGAGCCATATGAGAGATTTAATCAAGGGAATCATAAAAAAAATTGAAGATAAACTACAAAAACTACTTTTTAAATATTCCAAAGCATATAAAAATCATAGTAAGTGAATCTCGTATGCTTTGGAATCCTATGTACTATACGCTATAAGATTAGAATTTAAAAAATAAGGAATAAAAACTCAATACCTTAAGAGAATCTTTTTATTGCAAGCAGACCAAATGACTAATGATGATGATATAATGGTAAAAGAAAAATGTTTTGTATATATGGGGTTAACATTTAAACATTGCACTTACATTTTGTTGATAGAATCGATCATGGTTGATGTAGTCGAATGTTAGAAATAAAATCGTGATAGCATTGACTATGGACGATGTCATTGGCTCAAGATAATGTAACTTCATAGGGTCCCAGAAGGAAGTCTCAAAGGATGAAATATTTATAGCTATTGAAAGGTTATATGGAAGCGATATAAGTGTGTTGTAAGTAGATATGGATATAATTGTACCAGGTTAGCAATGTGATGTTGCATGTGACTACAAAAGTATGATTGTAAGGGAGTAAAAGGTATGTAAGGTATCGTAATGTAAATTTCACATCAAATATATCTCACAAGTACCACAAGTAAAAAATCTAATGTAATTGTTTTTTATTACCCCCACTTTCAATAATATCATAGAGGACATCACTTCAGGGAATCCAATGCACCAATAGTGCTTATGAAGAGCAAACGTCAGTAAGAGTGAAACTTTAGGTGTCTAAAAGTACTTGTTCATTTTACTTTGACAAGTTTACACATGCGCACACACACACAAATAAAAGTGGATCATTATGTAGACACCTTGTTTTGGTACAAGAATAGTTAATGTCTTTGATGCCAATGTATTTATGTGTTTAATTATCACTCTTCAAAGTTAGGTTCTTGTTTTGGGTGTGTTCCTTGTTTCGTTTGGCATTCAATGTGGTTCCCTTATGTCCAATGTTTATTTTTCCATCTTTGATCTCATATGCCTCTGTTTTCTTCACTTTCTTACCTCGTTCCCTCATTTTTATTTCCTCTCATTCTCTCTCCTCCCTTTTCCCCTACTATTAGGAATTGTTAGTTAGTGCTTACATTTTTTAGTAACTATATGTAATATGAGAGTTATTAATAATGAGTGTGACTAAGTTGTGAGTACAAATCAAATAGATTGGCTTGTGAGAGATTCTAGGAAGATTTCTAAAGTTGTTATTTAACATATCTCCATGTATGTAGGACATGTTATACATATTTATACATGTATGCATTTGTGTGGGATAAAATAAAGTTTAATTATGTCAAGCTAAGACAAAAATATCACCTTATCAGTAATGATCATTTCCATACAATATGAATTTGTTTGTTGCATTTCCATACCAAAAATGAAAATTGACACCTTCCTTTTCCAATCTATCCCTTGATTATGATTTTTTTTAATGATTTTTGAATTTTATTTTTGTCTTTATTTCATGTTGTTCTCTGTTTGCATGCCAAAAGGTTCTTAATTTGAGTTTATTAATTTAATAATAACATGAGTACATTAACACATTTAAGAAAGAAAAAAAAACACAAAAAATGATCAAAATTGAACTCTATTGAAGATGTATGGAAAGAATATTTTTACAATGGAGCATCAATTTCCCAAAAACATATATTTCAAGTATATAGAGAAATTATTTGTTGATATTGAAAAGATGAGGGACATTCAATAAGTCCATACACATTACTCTTTGGTGAATGTACTATACTTGTATTATAATTTACATTTTTTTAGTTGATAGGCTTCTTAAACAAAAAGGATGCTTGGGATATCGTTCATTAAGAATATATACGACCAAGGAAGTCGGTGTCCCACCGAATCACGATGAATTGTGAAAAAGTGATGGAAGTTTTTCAAAATCAAAGTAAAGTGATTAGTCATGAAACTAGTTTTGCACCTAATAGGAATGGACCATTTCTATTTTCATTTGAATGAAATGGTGACCCATTTCTATTTCCATTTCAAAAATAATAATTGTGTTTATATAATTTATGTGTTTAAAGTTTGCTTCAGCTGTTTAACAAAATATGTTTTCTAACACTTATCGCTAATCGAAATCCTGGAGTACTAATCTTCTTAACAATTTAATCATATTATATATTTTAATAATCTAAACAATTTTTATTTATATAATTAAATCTAATTAACTTTATAAATTTAAACTGTATTGCTTTAAATTAAATGCGAGCTATTATTTAATTATAAACTATGTTATTTTAAAATTAAATTTAATCTATTTTTTAAATATTAAATATGTCATTTTAGATTAAATGTAATCCACTCTTTCAAAAATAAACGTTTAATTTTAGATTAAATGTATTTATTCTCATATTATTTTAAATGGAAATTCCAATATATAATTTTAAATCTAACTGCAATGTATTAAGGTTAGTAGGGTGCTGTATATCAACAAGATGGTCGCATCCATGGTGGTAATATATGCCCTGATAAGCTGAGGTAGAAGATAAGAGGTTTATTGGAAGGGGAATAGCAAAGTGGTTGGCAGCCTAGGTGGAGGAAGCTCTAAGAAGCACAGAGCACGAAGGGATGAGTCAAGAAGGAAACCAGGTTCTCTTGTTGCAACGGGAGAATGGACGCGTGGGTGTGAGAAATAGTAAGAGGACACCTGTACATGCTCATCGCCACCTGTGGATAACCAAACAGTTTTTAAAAATCCTCCAGAGAAATTGGTGGCGCTGTCTCGACGCTTGCTTCTCTTGTTTCATCACTCGCCCACACCTACACACCTATCTGCTTCCACCCACTTGCCTACTCGCTCTCACATTCTCTACCCAAAACAGGCGATAAATTGGAGTTATAGATCGAAATCTATTTGTTACAGTAGATTTTAGATTTTAGATTATTGTGGGGAGGCGGCCATGAGATTTGGTAGTCGTAAAAACTGTGCGGATATTGATAGTAATTGCTGTTACAGTTCAGAACAGAATACCATGGCGTTTGCCCCAAAGAAACAGATCAGGAAAAGCCCTGCAAAAGGGTCGAAGAAGGGGTGCATGAAGGGAAAAGGGGGTCCGGAGAATGCTCTGTGTAATTACAGAGGTGTGCGGCAGAGGACATGGGGGAAATGGGTTGCAGAGATTCGCGAGCCCAACAGAGGCGCTCGACTCTGGCTCGGCACCTTCGCTACTGCGGAGGAAGCCGCTCTTGCATATGACCACGCCGCCAGGACTCTCTACGGATCTTCAGCTCGTCTCAATTTGCCAAATAACAACAATAATACTAATTCTGGATCCACAAGTGGTTGCACTTCGGTTTCTTCTCCTACGAAGCGCCGAAGCAGGTCTCATTTCAATAAGATTATTATTACTGAAGACGCTAATGATAATACCCTACAGCAATTCTCTGATTCTTTATGTGAAAATTCTGGCGTTTGTGCTGTTTCTGATTCTGCATCCAGCAAAAGTGATAAATATGTTGAGCAGCATGGAACTACAAGTGATGGGAATAATAAACAGAAATTTGAAGGGTCTGAGTTGATTGCTATGGATATGGATAGCAATCTAATGAGTGAATGGGATAATTTGCTTTCAAATGTTTCAGACGGTCTGGGCTTGCAAGATTCTTCTGATAAGAAACTGGGCACCCTAGAATTGATGGAAGCTGTCCTGCCCTCTTTGCCGCCCCCGCCTCCTCCAATCGAACTACCTCCATTCGAACACCTTGATCTGAGTTGCAGAGAGCATGATCTGAAGACCTTTAAAATGGAGGAATCGATGCCGTACTCCATGGAATTGCAATCCACAGGTCAGCTGAAAAATCTACAGGAAGAAGCGTTTGATGCGTTCCAGTTCCCCTGGCCGTCTTTTCTATAATTGAATCCAATAGTTCTGCGCCTGGAGATGTTTTTCAGCTCTGTAAGTTTACTTATACCATTGTCAAACATTCTTTTATATCTGAACTCCCGGCAATGAAGCCATAAATATTGTTCGTTTATAAACTGTATATTGCCAAATTTGAAGTATTTTTATAGTAATCATTCCCATAATTGTTCGTTTATTAAACTATATGTGGTATTTCTGGTTTGTAAAGGAGGTTCATGATATTATATGTCAATATAATTGTTCACAATGCATAGTTTCTTCTTCATTTGTTTGTGATACCATTTCCCTCGTCAAAAGTTAAAATGGTTGTGCAAAGATAAATTTAGTTTAGTTTAACATGGTCAAAGATTCTTTCCTTTGCTTGCTTCAAAAAAAATTCGAAGCCCAGTCAAGTCACTAATGTATCACAGTCAATTGTTCAATGTATATTGCGAGCTTTGTTGTATTTTTATATTGAATTATCATTTGTTCATGATATATCAATTCCGTGTCATTCTCTTGCATACCATGTATCCAAATTTGATATTAATTTTTATCTATCATTCATGTACCTGCAATAATAGAAACAATATTTTATAGTTTTTGTTCCATGTTACCTATACGTTGCATTCATGTACCTGCAACAATAGAAACATTAAATATTTTATAGTTTTTGTTCCATTTTACATATACGCTGCTTGCTAGTATTTCTTAATTTATATAATATGCATTCCTTTAAAAAAGAGACTCGGAGAAGTCTTTGTATTTGTTTAGACTTCAAGTAGATCACCATGAAAAGTTAGAGATATACATTGTGGTTCTTGATAAGATTAATTTTATGATGTTTTCATATTATTCAAATTATAATTGTGGCTCTTGTACTGAATTATTTAATTTTTAAAACATTCGTAAATAAATTATCCTTTCAACACATAGAAAGCATTGGAGGGGGAGGTTTAAGTGGAAATAAATGTTAGGAAAACATGTGGATAAGCGAGGTGGAGGCAGAAGCGGAAAGAAATGATACCAAAAATGTAGATAAGTAGAGAACAAGGTAGGGAGAAGTGTTCAAAAAATATGTGAGAAGTGGGAAAAATTAAGGGGAGAACTTTAAAAAGTGGAAACAAGTGTTAGAACATATAGATGTAGTTGTTAGATACTAAGGAATAGGACTGAAGGTCTTGAATTATTGGTGAGTTACAAGTTTATAGTCATCAATTTAAGTTCTATTTTTATTGAGTGAGTTACAAGTTTGTAGTTATCAATTTAAGTTTAATTTTTATTGAGTTCATTAGACATTTTATATAAGTGGTTATGGAGACACTTTGAGGAAGAGGTTGAACTTCTTTACAAGTTTATAGTCATCAATTTAAGTTCTATTCTTATTGAGTGAGTTACAAGTTTGTAATTATCAAGTTTAAGTAGACATTTTTATTGAGTTTCATTAGATCCATCTTTATTTCCAGTGGTTATGGAGAAACTTTCAGGTTGAACTTTTTTACAAGTTTATAGTCATCAATTTAAGTTCTATTTTTATTGAGTGAGTTACAAATTTGTAGTTATCAATTTAAGTTTAATTTTTATTGAGTTCATTAGACATTTTATATAAGTGGTTATGGAGACCCTTTCAAGTTGAACTTCTTTACAAGTTTATAGTCATCGATTTAAGTTCTACTTTTATTGAGTGAGTTACAAGTTTGTAGTTATCAATTTAAGTTTAATTTTTATTGAGTTCATTAGACATTTTATATAAGTGGTTATGGAGACACTTAGAGAGAATAAGGGTGTTTTTTTTTTTTTAGACCAAGTGGAATGGAGTAGGATGTTCTAAATGCATAAAAGTATGTATTGTTTAGAAATTGTTTTGATATGTAAATATGTTTGTTTTTAAGTGTGAAATTATTTATTCTTGATTGGTAGAGTTCTGAGAATTCTACTCAGATAAAAGTGTACTATTTAAAGTTTTATTTCCGAGGGTTGGCCTCGACCACCGTTTTCAATGAGTAATATATAAATATTTTTTATTCACATATCTTGAGTATCTTGTATTGAGAATCAACATTTGAGTGTCTTGTAAGTGTCTAAAATTATTTATTTAGCTTTGAAAATGTTCTGATTTACAAGATCACGCATGTCTCAAACCTTTTTTCCCTCAATATAATTATAACTTTATGGTAAGATTGTATTGAATTTGCATACAAAATAATTATGTTTGAAATTTATTATACTAACTATTAAGTGTGGAACTATTATATTAGTTATAATACATCTATATCAATCATATATCTATAATATTTGTATAATTGTATCTATGGTAATCATATAGTGTCTAGATTTATTTATTGTAGCTTTAAATAATGTTCTGTTATATTCCAATTATCATTCATATGTCAATCCTAATTGTGTTCCCTCAATATAATTATAACTTTATGGTAAGATTGTATTGAATTTGCATACAAAATAATTATGTTTGAAATTTATTATACTAACTATAATATATTATATTAGTTATAAATCATATAATCTATAATTGTATCTATTAATCATATAGTGTAGATTTAATTGTATTTAAATAAGTTTATTATATTCCATTTATATTCATATGTAATCTAATTGTCCAACTCAATTAATTAGATTTAATATATGTAAAATGTAGTCTAATATAATACCTAGATAAGTTAATTATATTTATATGTAATTTAATCATGTAAATCAATTAATTATATTTAATTTAAAAAATTGGGAGAAGAACAACTGGAGAAGTGTAAAAAAATATTTTAAAAATATGTATATAAGTAATGTTAGAAACATACAAAGGATGAGGTTCGAGGAGAGGGTGAAGTTATGGTTCTGGATCAAGCAAGCCATTCTAGCTTGCGGTGATTCAGGTGAATTGAGATGGGAGAAGGTTCAGAGCGTTAGCGTGGTGGCTCAACTTGACGTTCTCAGTTTGAGCCTTGCGAAGTGTTGCATGGAAGAGTTGGTTTCATGCTCCATCTCGCTCGAGGTGAGCTTGGCTAAGGGGATTTTGGAGGAAGCCATTCGTTTTGTGGAGTTCATTCTGAGCCAGGATGTGAAGGATTTTTTTCTGCCATCAGAGGTAATATTGGCCCCGTTACTTTTGTTCCCTTTCCAGTTGTAAATCTGGTGTCTACCTTCGTCAAGATTCACTCTCACTTCCATTGTGTGCCATTGGAGTTGGAGGATGAGCCCCAGCTCGAAGGAGCTTCAACGTTTCCTGGGGTTCTTTCGGCGGAAGTGGATACTGTTTTGGTGTAGGATTCGCTTCAAGTTTTGGTCCGTGTTTTGAATCTAGCCCTTGACAATTTTTTCTTCGATGGGGGGCCCCTGGTTTCGAATGGTTATGGGGTGTGTGGATCGCTGCAGTTTAGGGGTTCTTCTTCCTTGTTGGTGTGGTCGTAGAGGAGGCCCCCTTGCCTGTCCTTTGGTTGGGATTCTTCTTGTTCATTCTAGTGGAGGGGGTCTCTTTTAACTATGGGGAAAAGCTCCAAATGGGTACTGGTTTCTTCCTAGACGGATGGGGTCCTACCTTCCTTGGTCTACTTGTCTAGAAGTCGTATGTCTTGGTTCCCCAAACATCGTGTCAGGAAGAAATCACTACCATTTTTTGTTTAGTGGTGGTTTTTCTTTTCCCTATGTTAGTGCTCTGGTGTTCGTAGTTTATTGATTTTGGGTTGTTGTGTTCATGGTGGCTTCGTGTGAGGGTAGTTTTGTGCTCAGGGTACCTTTTTGGCCATGTTCGTGGATGGTTTTGGCAACGGTTGGTTCAGGACTATTTTCAGGCCAATTGCTGCTGCTGGGGTTTATGGTTTCAAGGTCATGTGATGGTGGGTTTGAAACCATCGATTTTTGGTTGTTGGGCAGATTTTTTCTTGTTCCCTGTTGGCTTAGTTTGGGATTCATGGTGCACTCTGCGTTTCTCCTCGATATGTTCCACTCTCGGGTTCATTGTGTTTCATTGTTCTTCTCTCCTTTCCTTTCCTATTTTCTTCCTTTTTCTGTTTGATCCTTCTCTTCTCTTCTTCCTCTTCTTCCCCCTACTTTGTTCTTCCTTCTCTGTTGGGTGGGGGCCCTTTCCCCTCTTTTTCATAGCTCCGGTCAAAAGTGTTTATCAATAAAAAAAAATGTTAAAAACATACAATTTACAATTAATTAGATTTAATATAAAAAAAATTGTAGAAGAACTGAAGTATAGAAAAAGTTAAAAAAGTATAAGTAAATAAAAATCATACAATTTACACATATACACATATATAAATGGGTGGTAAGATAATAAGTTATTTGACTTATCTCATACAAAATTTAATATATGGATAATTTTTTCTTAATATAATCATGAAATTATGGATATAATATGTTATATTAATTATAATACATCTATTAACCATAGAATCTAAATTTCTAATTTAATGGATTAGTTATGATTAATATTTAAAGAAGTTAAAGGTTGTGGAAACTACTTCCAACACTAAGTTTTAAAAGAAGAATATGTAAAATTGAATTAATTTGCTACAGAAATAATATAGAAAAACATTAAAATTGAAATAAATAATATATCATAACCTGCTAAATATTTGGGAAAATGTTTTTTTAAGAGAAAAACCCTACACTCCAAAGCAACTCAATATAACTGAAATAAACATTGATTACAATATACTTGTAGAACAAACCTTCACGGGGTACCACTTATTTATAACCAGAAGAAAATTATTATATTTCAGTAAAGCTTTAGTATCTAATAACTCGCATTAAAATTCTCCTTTAAAGCATTCAATTTATAGACTTTTAGAAGCCTTTGGTTTTGCTAAGCCATGTCCTAAAATTACCACAAAATTTCAGCCTGAAATTAGGCTTTCGAGTCAAAAACAAGTTCTTTTATTTTTTACCCTTACGGTTGTCATAAAAACAGACTTTCCAACTCATTATAGGAAAATGTTAAATAAACTTTTGAATTTTCAAGGTTGTGACACATCAATTCCCATTATTTGAATACCTTGGAAGAGCCGAGGAAACCATGCCATCATGAACTCAACTTCTAGGAGCTGAGAGGCCCAACAATGTAGTAATATAGAAATGAAGTATAGATCTAACCTAAGCAATAAGCTAGAAAAGTATGAAACCTTAGGTGCAAGATAAGGGATAAAGTACTTAGTTGATTTCATAAATATCCCAAGGGTGTGTGGAAATGAGATACTAATAAAGAAGGAGTGTAGGATGTCACAACTGAGCCCAGAAAATTTTGTGATCACCAAATAAGCCTGAACTAGAGCACCTAGAAAGGACTATAGTGCACATAGTCTAGAGTCCCATTCTATGCACTAGTGTCTCGGTAGGTCCTTAGGTTCTAAACTTTTTTGGGTTGCTAAGGTTTCACACTTTTTCACTTTTAGTCGCTAGTATGTCACAGAATGATCACTGAATTCACCTTTAACCTACAATAAAGATATCACCTACAAAAATCTCAAAAGAACATCAAATCCTAAAAAATAAAGATACAAAATGAGAAGTCAAACTATCCTCGGCTATCAAAAAATGATCTTATGACTGAGTTTTGCGCTACATCTCACACCCAATGTAGTTCTCTTCTCTGTGTGTGTGTGTAGAATTGTGCCCTAGGTGGTTCTTGTGTGTGTCACACTTGATTGCAAGAAAAGTAGCTATCTGTAAAAAGATGTAGTAGATGTGTGCATGGAATAAAATTAACTTCCCTCTTATGCGTGTGATGCAAAAAAAATACCCTTGTCCCTTGTAATGGTTCTAGATGAATGAAAATATTCTCTTGAATGATTTTGAGATTCAACCTTAGGTGATATTATAGATGCTTAGAGCTTGGTCCTTTAATTTGGTTACATAACTTTATATTTATATGCTTATCTTGTTCAAATTTTGTAATTGATCACTAAAAGGCCGACCCCCAAGAGATAGAGATGCCCAGCGGCTAGAAATGACCCAAAAAAAGAGAGAGAGAAATATAAATAGGTCTATGGCGGTTAAAGGAGACAAGAGCACCCATGCGCTGGCATCTTGGCTAAGTGTTGGCGTCCAGAGCTAGAAAAGGTGAAGTGTGAAGGTTCAAACTTAGAAGTGAAGTCTGTAAGGCCAAGAGGGAGACTAGAAAGGAAAATAAGAGGCAAAGTATAATGATGAATTAGTATTTTTCTTCCATAAGAAGCAAATGAATAGTAGTATGTGATTAGGACCTAGTAATGTGCCCAAAGTGCATGATTTAGTGTCTACATTTCTCCCCACTTTATGTTGGTGAGTGAAATCTCGGTAACATAAAGTAGATAGATATGTGTACCTGATAACCATGTCAATCAATATAGAAGAGCATGCCAAGACAAGAAAAGCATGGAGTGATAAAAAGTGTGAAGCGCGGATGCTAAAGAAGAGGAAGTAAAATGAAAAGTGATGAATAATGACCCTAGGGTGAAAACGTGCGTGTAGATGTGATGTTTTAATTGTTGTTGATGTTCTTGGAGCCTGATGGTTGTATGTTGATGTTGACTACTGCTTCCCATAAAGACGGGCCTGCAAAAAGAAAGGAATGAAAAAGTAGTCAAATATGTGTGTATATATGTAATAATGGATGTAAAAAGTGTGTAAATAGTAGAAAAAAGAACATGTGCACCTGATCCATGATGAGAAAAGGTGATAGAAAGGATCCTGAAGATGTTGATGAAAAGTGAGTTTTTCGAGCGATCTCATGCCACACCAGAAGTAGTATAGGGAGAAAGGTCTAGTGTTATTCTCCAACCTTTGATTGCTTCTCATGGTGAAATCACCATTATAGATGGTGTGTAAAAGTTTGATATAATGTGAATAATTGCATCAAATGTGATTACCAAGTGTTGAAGTACTGTATGTCTTGTGAAAATACTCTGTGACAATTTTAAAAACTATACTGAACTAAAAAATGTTGTGTATCTAGCCCATGATCTCAGGTGCCCAAGTCTGATTCTAGGTGTTAGTGTATGTGCTGAAGTAAGAATCCAAGTCATATTTTGAGCCTTGTCTAAGTTTTTAGAGTGTGTTGAATTTTTTTTATACTTTACTGAGTTGTGATGGTAGATTATTAAACTGTGATTGTAATTGTTGAATGGGGTGACTGATTCACCCAATAGATTCCCCCTTCGTTTGGGGTGCATGTGACATCGCTAGGTGGATATGACCCAAAAGAGGACCCCATACTAAATTAATACTAGTATGTAGGATGAAATGTGCTTGGTAGAAACCAAGGCACATGCAAATAATGGCTATAAGACAATTGTTAATGCAAACAAAAATGTATATAGAAAACAATATAAGGTACCATGCAAGAATACAATGTATACCGTTAAAAGAGGGTTGCAAACATGGGACATCACTCACGATTTTTTGCAATACAAATGAGGCCAAAATCGGCAAAATCATATAGTGTGCACACAAGACAAATCATAGGGAAAATCCCATAAACAATGGGAAACAAGAGTAATCAAACATCAAATAATCATGGTGGCAAATAGGTCCTGCAAGGAAAATGCTAAACATGAAGCATTCTTTAGCATTTTAGAAAGATATAAAGTAAGTCAAAGCATGTATAATCAAATATAGTAATGTGTCATGTATGATAATGAAACAATAACACCTTAAATTTTTGTGATTGTGGATGCCCCCAGGAGCCAGTTCGGGACTAGTATAAGGTACTATGCCAAGCATCCTTATTGCATGTAATGGTCTGTACTGTAGAGTCTATGATGACAAGTAGAAAGTATGTGAAAGTGCATGTGTGTATGGTAAAGATAATGACATACAAAATATCTATCTAGCATGTGTAATAAAGTGTACAAGTAAGCATAAGTGAGTAAGAACTATGTGCAACCAAGATATGCAACATGTTATGGATGAGATGGAATGGAATGCAATATGAGTGTTATAGGGGTGGTGTGCTCCTCGAGTGTGGATGTATGCACGAGTGATTTGTGGTTCATTTATAAAATACCCATCAATAGTCAAGAATGAACTGTATAACAAGAGCGTGTCATCAAGAAATGGTTTGAATGATGTGTTGTATATAGAAAAATTTGAGTAAGAGAGCATAAAGTGTAGATTGTAGGGTAATGTTGTCTGATGTGGAAGATGTAGGAAGATATGAGTAAGATGATAGAATGATTGATGATGTAGAATAGAGTATATATCATAGAATGTGTGAATAATATGCAAGGAAGAGTGATTATGAAGATGTAGTACAAGATGTAGAAATGGCAAGGTTATATTCTGATTTAGACCCTCAACAGTTGAGTATGAACCTTCATACTAGAGTGCGTCATCGGGTAATGTGCGTTAAAAAGATTCGATCATGATGCATAGATTGTAGAATAGAATAGCTTGATGTGTGATTAGAATATGTTAGAATGATTTAGATAAGTGTGTAGGTGGAATGTGTCCAATGTAGAGACATATAGTGTGCAGTGTAAGATGTATAAAGTGTATAGAATGAACAAGTGTATTAAGCACAAAGTGCGTATGATGTGTAATATATGCAAGGAGAGGATGTAGGAAGCATGCATCATGTATGATGTTTAGGAAGAATAAAATGTCATAAATGTGAAATGTGTGGTGTGTGAGGTTCATGTGTATAGTATTCCCTCAACAGTCAAGTTTGAACATAGCACAAGAGTGTGTCATAGGTTAATGACGATATAAGTGTATAAAGTGGTTTGTATTGATTATTAAGAGATATTAGACACTAAGCAAAAAGCGTGAAGTTCATGGGATGATAGAGACATATGATAGAAATGCAAAAGTGGGGAAGCTACAGTGCCCCCCCAAGTATGTAAGTGATGGAGATCTAGTTGATGACACTAGGCAGATCAATGTAAGGAGTAGTTTCCTTGACAAAATTAATTGGAACCTAAAGTGATGATTTCTTAGGATCCTCAAGCAGCATAATTTGAAAGAGGGCAGCTAGACTGTGTTTGTCTTACATAGTGAGTGGTTGCTTGTTTGGTAATGTTTTTGAAGACTTGAGAGGAGGAGATGTTGGTTGTTTTGTTTGATTTAGGATTGTTGTAGATGACTCAGTAGGAGATGGAGTGAGACTAATTTTGAGAGGTGAATTCTTAGTTGGGGTGGGTTGCATAGGGATCGCTTGAGTGATGGAAGAAGAATCATTAGAAGGGATGACATGATGCTCATGAGACATAGAAGGAGTAGATTTAGGAGCCTAATTGGATGTAGCATTTGTAGATGGGCATGCAAAAGAATGTTGGGCAAAAAATGAGATAAATATTTGACGCTTAAGATGCTTGATTCTTCATTGTAAATCATATCAATCATTTTCATTATTTCCATTGATTTTTTGATAAGCACAAAGTGGGAGACCTTGATATTTGATCAATCGATAAGGAGGGTAGCAATGAGTAGTTGGAAAACTGATCAATTGATGACTAAGGAGCTCAGTAAGAATATCATGTTGCTTAACATTACAACCAAACACATGAGAAGATCCGGTAATGGAAAGAATTGAGGCTCAATGATATGAGCACATGTAGAAGAAATAGAATGAGGATGAGATGTAGAAGGAGAATAAACATGATCCTGAGAAGCGTCTTTAAGATGTTGGATTTCATATTTCAAAGATATGATCGTGGATTCCATAGCTTGAAATTTTTCATAAAATCAAGAATGCAAGGATGGAATTGACTCCAATATGGTTCAATTGGATGTAGGATCATGAACACTAGGGTCATCATAACGACGATCGAAAATAAGACTTATTTTGTGTGGCCGTATATCTTTAAGAACACACATGGAGTCTTAAGGATTTTTGGAGAATAGTCTGGCAGTCAGGATGCATTTTAAGTAAACCAAACAATGTAATTTGAAGAACTTTACAACCCATGAAAGAAGAAAGATGAGGATCCAAGAGTATTCGATTGAGACTAGTTCAACAAATGATTTAACAAAAAATAAATTTTTGTTAAAACCCTAATTACATCATAACAATGCAATAATATAGCAATCAAGTACATATCTGATCTAAGAAATAAGCTAGAAAAGTATGAAACCCTAAGTGTAAGAGAAGGGATAAAGTACTTAGCTAATTTCAAAAATATTTTGGAGGTGTGCGGAAGTGGAAGATAGATAGAACAAGAGTGCAGGATGTCGCCACTGAGCCCAAAAATTTATGCGATCGTCAGATCATCTTGGATTAGGGAACCTGAAAAGGATTGTATCACCTAGGCTCTATAGTCTCATTCTGGGCACTAGGATCCCGAAAAGTCCTGATGTTCTAAATTTTTCTCAGTTGTTAGGGTTTCAAACTTTTTCACTTTTAGTTGCTAGTATGTCACAAAATGATCACTTAATTCACCTGTAACCTACAATTAAGAGATCACCTGTAAAATCCTCAAAATAACATCAAATCTTAAATAATAAAGATGTAGAATGAGGGGTAAAACTATCCTCGCCTATCAAACAAGTGTTCTTAGGACTAAGTGTTGTACTACATCTTAGACCCAATGTAGTTTTGTGTGTGTGTGCAGAATCATGCCCTAGGTGGATCTTGTGTGTGTCGCACTTGATAGTGCGAAAATTAGCTAGATGTAGTAGATGTGTGCATGGAATAAAATTAACTTCCCTCATATGCGTGTGATGCATAAAAATAACCCTTTTCCCTTGTAATGGTGCTAGATGAATGAAAATATGCTCTTGAGTCCTTATAAGATGCAACCTTAGGTGATAGTATAGATGATTAGAGCTTGGTCATTTAATTTGGTCACATAACTTTATATTTATATGCTTCTCTTGTTCAAATTTTGTAATTGATCACTAAAATGCCGACCCCTAAGAGATAGGGATGCCCAATGGCTAGAAAGGCCAAAAAAGGAGTGAGAAAAATAAAAATATTTCTAAGGCACCCAGAGGGGATGAGGGTGCTTAGGCGCTCGTGTCCAGAGCCAGAAAAAGTGAAATATGAAGGTTCAGATTGAGTAGTGAGGTCTGTAAGGCCAAGAGGGAGACTAGAAAGGAAACTGATCAATTAATAATTTTCTCTCATAATAATCATATGAATATTAGTATGTGATTAGGACCTATTAATGTACCCAAAGTGTGTGATTTAGTTTCTACACTCACAAAGTGATATTGTACATCAATATCTTCGGTCTTGGCCTGAAACGTCCAGTTTCCAGCTAAGAAAATAGTAATTTTAGTATCAAAATGAATTTCACTACACTCTATTTTAGTCCAATATATGAGCACAATATTTTTAGCCAAATGACCTCTTTATAGGCTTGATTTTATTCCATATACCATGCCTCTATAGTGGATAAAGCAACAACATCATATCTCTTAAGCATTGCTGTATTTTTTGCGATTAACATTACCTACAAAGTCTGAATCCACATAACCACGAATGTCAAGAGAATGTACATATCCAATCATGTTATCATAATAACATAAAAATATTCTAAGGTACGCTGTAAATATATAAAGACTCTTTTCACTGCACCTCAATGAATTGTACCATGACTAAACATAACTAAAAATAACTCCTACTACTTTACCATTATTTGGTCTACTAAAGAAGATAATATACATTAAAATTTCAACTACACTCTGGCAAGGCACTCTAGTCATTTTTTCCATCTTCGATGGGGATGTAGGAAATTTTGAAAAATATAACTTCATCCCATATAAAAAAGGAACACACAAGGATATGCAATATTACATGTTAAACCTCTATAATATTGAATTCACATACTTACTCTGAGCAAGACATAGCTTTCTATTATGTCTATCTCTTATAATCTCCACCCCAAGAATATGTCTCGCAGCACCAAGATCTTTCATTTCTAACTATTTTGAGAGTTGATATTTAATCTTTGAAATTAAAACTTTTCCTTTTCCAACAAACACCATATCATTAATGTATAAAACAATAACTAGGAAATGATCATCATCAATTTTATAATAAACACAATGCTGAAATTTAGATCACTCAAAACCAAAATTCAACACATATATATCAAATTTATGGTACCACATCCTAGGACTTTGTTTGATTCCATACATGAATTTCTTTAACTTGCAAAGAAAATGACTTTTACCTTCTCCAAAGAGTGATCTGGTTGTGTCTTATAAATACCCTCCTCTAAATGACCATGAAGGAAAGTAGTATTCACATCTATTTTCTCAATATTTAAAGCAAAATTTGTTGCAATAGAAAGAAAGAATCTAATGGATTTCATCTTAATAACATGAGAAAATATCTCACTGTAATCAACACCCTCAACCTGAGAGTAAATTTTTGCAACCAACCAAGGTAGCAAATTTTGTACGAAGAGTATTGAATGGTGGACCTTAAATGTGGGAAAAAAATAGTCTATAGGAAAAATATGATAAATATGGAAAAAATATGATAAATGATATATTTAAAAGAATATAATAAATTAAATAATTTAAAACATAATTCTATACTACAGATTCAAAATTACGAACTATGAAGAACTTGTGTATGTCCATAGAAAATTATAGTTCTTACTACTTAAAATCTTACCATACTTATGCTCCACGTGTACTATGTAGTTTGTTATAAAATATTAAAAGGCATGCTTTTAATTAATAATAAATAATACTAATAATAACAAAAGTCTGAGATCTAATTTTTTTTAGTTTTATATTTTATTCTATTTGTTTTTTATTTTTTTTATTGTAATTATTTAAACCTTGAAACATATGTTGTTTAATACGGTTGATTGGCAAATTTGCAAAACTATGGAAATTCTCATGGAATCCACCATATTTGGTAATTATGCAACCAACCATGCTTTATATTTTTCAACATTGCCATCTAAACCAATCTTTTTCTCGAAATGACCATTTACATCCAACATGTTTCATCCTTCAAGAAATGGCATGAAGTATCATGTATTATTATTTTTCAAAGTTTCAATTTCTTCTTCTATGGCTATTTTTCAGGAATCAACATCATTCATTCCCAAATATTCTTCTATAGATCTTGGTTCATCAACATTAGTATTCAAAGAAAATACATGCATCTTCAATCATTAGGAGAATACCCATACTTTTTGGTGGTTTTTTGTGCCTTGTAGATCTTAAAGAAATTTGAGGTGAAGGATCTTCTTCCTGTTCCTCTTCTCCCAACTCTTCTAAATATTTAGAGCTTGATGATAACTCTTCAAATTATTTTCTATCTTGGTTTCCTTGACACCACATTCTCAGGAGTAGGAGGAAGTTGAATCACTTCTTTCTTTTTCTTTTTTTCTTGTTTCTTTATAATAGAAGGTGGTTTAGTTTCTCTAAAAATAAAATTCCTACTATATCATACCTTTTTTACTATATGAACCCAAATCTTGTATCCTTTCTCACCATAGATATAATCGATTGAGATACATTTAACAACCATGTTCTTCAATTTTTCGTGCTTCTCCTTTGGAACATGTGCATATTTTTTATAACCAAAAAATCTACAATGTCTCAATGAAATCTTATGTCTTAACCACACATCTATAGTATTTTTATCAACAATATCATATGTAGGAGACATATTGATTAGGTAGCAAGAAATGGCTACAAATTCAGCCCAGGACCTTTATTTTATTCTAACAGCATTGAGCATACTCCTAGCCTTCTTCATTAGTGTCTTGTTCATTATTTCTACAACTATATTTTGTTGAGGCTAATATGGAGTTGTCTTATGTCTTTGTACACCATGATCTTTACATGATCTATCAAAATCATTAGAGAAAAATTCATCATCATTGTCACTCCTCAAACATTTAATTTTCTTTCCTGTCTAAAACTCTACCATTACTTTATACTCTTTAAAATGATTGGAAACTTCATATTTACTCTTAAGAAAATAAACCCATTTCGATTTTATCTAATCATTAATAAATTAAACATAATATGTAGATTTTTCAATCGAAGGAAAATTAATAGAAATAAATATGTCAGAATATCCAATACACCACATGATTTATGAGAACTCAAATATGAAAAAAATGCTAAAAAATTGTTGGAGTATATATGACATAAGAAATAAGCTAAAAGATAATGAAACCCAAAGTGCAAGAGAGAGGCAAGAATACATAGTTGATTGCATGTTTGATCTAGGACTATAAAAACTAGGAAACCTATCACAACTATTGTTGATAAATTACCGACTATCAGATCTATTGGGACTAGGGTGCCTAGTCGCCAAGGACCTCTATTAGGTGCCTGTGACTATGCAGGAGCTAAGAAACTGGTTTTTCTTGTGTCGCAAGGTGGTCAATGATAGTTGTTTTGGTCACTTTTTTCGTTGGATGATGGCCAAATTTTCCTATAACTTGCAAAGATAAGATGACCTGTACAACCCTAAAGCTACATAAAATCATAAAAAGAAAATATATAATATGGGGAGTTGGACTAACCATAACGGTCACCAGAAAGAGTGAACTTACAACTAGGTGTTGCACTACATCTCAGGATGCATGTAGTTCTTGTGCATGTGTGTAGAAATCGTGCCCTAGGAATCCCTTGCACAATCGCACATGATAGTAGGAAATAACTTGATGTACCAATGTAAATAGATGTGTGGATGGAAAAATATACTTCCCCTCCTATGCGTGTATGCAGAAAATGTAGTTTTTTGTCCCTTGAGTGAGTGCTAGATAGATTCCTTGATGCTCTTAGAATTCCTTTGGATGTAACCTTAGGTGATGATATTCGATGTTTGGATCTTGGTATTTATTATGGTCACATAGATTTGTATTTATATGATTCCCTTGGTTGAATTTTGCAATTGACAACTAGAAGGCCATCCCATAAGAAAATAAGATGCCCGAAAGATTAAAAAATTCCCAAAAAGAGAAAGTAATGTAAAGATAGTTTAGTGGTGCCCAGAAGGATGCAGGCACCTGAGAATTAATGTCCAAATTCAATAAAGATAAAGCTATGAAGATCAAATTGGGTTGTGGGTTGTGCAAGACCAAAGAGGAAACAAGAAACATATAAAAAGGCCATAGATAGATGTCAATTACTAGTTTTCTCACTTAGGAATCATATGGATAATAGTATGTGATTAAGACTGTGAAATGTACCCAAGTGTGTGATTTTTTGTCCATATTTTCCCCCAATTTATGTTGTTGAGTGGATAGTCAATAACATAAAATAGATAAGATATGTGTACCTGATAACCATGTAGATTGATGGTGAAAGCATGCCGAAGAGACAAGAAAAATAATGGAGTGATAAAAATGATGTGTGGAAAATAAGAAAGAGGAAGTGACCCTAGGGGTGCAGTGTATATGTTGTGTCATGTTTTTACCTATTTTCAGTGTTGTGCTTTGGTGGTTTTTGGTTCCTTGTTGTTAGGTATTAAGGATGAACCTACAAAAGAGTAGTGAAAGAGTAGTCAAAATCATGTGTTATGAAAACTATTTTAAAAAAGGATGTAAAATTATGTAAATGTGAAAAAGTAGTACAACAAAAGTGTGCACCTAATCCGTGACAAGTGAAAAAGGGACAAAAAATGTCCTGAAAATGTTTTAGAAGAGCGAGTTTTTTCGGCAATCTCATGCCAAGAGAAAGTTTTTCAGGAAGATTGAGTTTTTCCAGTGATCTCATGCCATGGCAGAAGAGTTTTGGGGAGAAAGGTCTTGTGTTATTCTCCATCCCTGAATGCTTCCCAAATTTATACACCACGGCAAATGGTGTGATCCTACGTTGTTATGTGTTCTATATAGTTCGATCCAAGTAGAAAAATAAGATAGGATGCATTCTACTTGCTAGATGAATGTGCCTATACTATGAAAAAATATCTATGAACTACTATCAACTGTGTTGATATGAGAAAATAACTGTAAGTTCCCCTAGTCATAGGCTCACAAGAAACATCAAGAGCGCCTAGGTTCTCATGTCTATATTTAGGAGTTGGTGTTTGTGCTTAGGTAAGGACCCAAGTTAGAATCTGGGCCATTTTGTGTCTGTATCTTTGTTATGTTTCTATATTGTGTAGGTATAAATTGAAGCTCTTATATGATGTATGGGGTGACTGATTCACCTAATGTATTCACCTCATTTAGGGTGCATGCGACATCACTAGAAGAATGCATCCCAAAGGAGAGGTCCTGAAACTAATCCAGACTCTAGCCCTACAGGGGGTAATGTGCATGGTAGAAACAAAGGAACATGAAAACAAAGTGGCTAGAAACATCTATTAGTGTAATCAAGACAAATATGCATATAGAAGAAAATGTATAATCTAAAAAGGAAGAAGGAAATGTAGACCACGAAAAGTGGGTTTCAAACATGGGACACTACTCACAATGTCACAAGAAATCAGGACCAAAGCGACCAAAAGCATAGAAGCAATGAACAAGAAATACATAGGTCATATCCCACAAACAATGGCATATAATAGAAAACAATAGCAAACAAAGTATCTAAAAACCATAGTGGAAAATAGTTCCTGTAAGAAAAATGTTGCACATGAAGCACTTATTAGCATGTTAGAAAGATAAAAAGTATGTCAACATGTGTATATATTGATAAATTAGCATGCTAGTAAGAATAGGAAGTAGTATACAACAAAACAATAAGTCCTGTGATGTGTAAGAGTAGAAATGTAGATGCCCCCTAGAGCCATGGTGGGACTACTAAGAGGTAAAATGCCAAGCATCATTGCTGCATGCAAATATTTATAGGAAATTTTCATTCACAACTAAATAAAAAGTGAATTTTCATGTGTATATGATAAACATAATAACATACGAAGTATTTGTCTAGCATGAAAACAAAGTGTACATGTGAGTATAAGCAAGCAAGAATAAAAGTAACCAAGATATGCAATATGATATGAATGAGTGACATGGAATGATATATAATGAAAATTTGATAGGGGCAGCATACCCACCGAGTGGATACGAATGAACATTATATGAGGTTCATTTATAAAATAACCCTCGACAATCAAGAATGAATCATAAAACAAGAGTGCATAATCATAAAACAAGAGTGCATAATTGGGAAATGGTTTTAAAATATGCGTTAGAGAGATAAATAAATGAAGCATAGAGTGTAAAGAGTGTGAATGTGGTGAAGTTCATTTGAGATTTAGACACTCAACAATTGAGTATGGACCGTGGAACTAGATTTTTTCATAGGGTAGTGATGATACCAATTGTGTGTATCAAGTTGTGTAAGATGAATGGAAAAGATTAAATGTGAATCACAGATCGTAATGGTATAGATGAGAGACACATGATAATGTTAGGAGGAGAAAGTAAGGATGATGTCCCCCAATTGTATCATGATGAGTAAGCTATCCAAAAAAAGTGAAGGGAAAGGGTCCTCCACCCAATGCCTGTAGAGATAAATGCATGTGACCATGCTCTGAGATCGGTGATATATGATGTATATGCGATATAAGTCTAGGCAGTGATGAACTATTTGAATGATACAGAGGAGGTTGTTAGAACCTATATGAAATAGACCTAAGGGGTGATGAGCTCATATATGAAGGAGACTGAGGAGGAGATCAAGGTTGTGAATTCCTATGTGAAAGGGTTTCTTGAGTAGGGGACTTAGGCAAAGAATATGGACTAGTAGACTGAGGATAATGAATACATCATGTGCAAATAGGATATCTAGGAGAAGATTGTGCCTTAGATTTGAGAGGTCCAAGGGACCTAGATGCTTTAGCTAGTTCAATATCTAGAATTTCGAACAGTTTTACACAGTGCAATTCACATAAACTTCTTCATTATATTCGACTACACATCCAAATATATAGGAAAGACAAGCCTATAGATACATATTTAAAAACCCATGATTCTCTCCTAGAATCAAGTGGGTGTTAGACCCATAGTACAATACAATATATTACAAACTATATTTGTAATATATTAGACTAACCAAATAATAACTGTATAACCACACGGAAAACTCATAGACTAAATTACTAATTACTGGAGTAGTTACCTAACAACTTTTTTCACACATGCTTGCTCATGATCTTGGTACAACACTCAAACTGAAGGTAGAAGAAGGAACACATACACTTCTTATCAGCCATGCATCATCGAGAACACATCTGACCGACGAGGATGGGAACAGGCTTAGGAAATTTTGCTTATCAACAAGACACTTTATGGAACACATTTGGCCTAGCAATATGGGAACTCAAGCAAGAAACATTTGAATAGCCTTCAGTGGTTTTCTAAAGGCTAACCAAAAACCTAGGTATGAATTGTTCAACCTCTTCAAGACTCATGATGTTGCATTTCTTTGTGTTATCTTTTCTTCACCATGTTATTACATCAAAGAATTATATAGGAATAACCACATATACATGTGAACAGGAACGAACCTTTGTTCTTTATTTTCACACCATGCTGAAATCCACACCAAACTAAAATTTTGAAATCAAACACACTGTAACGCTCAAAATTACTAGAACTAGAAAATGAGGATTGTTTTTAACACATAAACATAATAACAAATTACACAGTTGTAATCGTATAGATTTATTTAATCAAATTCATTAATCAATTTTTCTCTTTTGATCTATTCGATAATATCCATGTAAGCCATGTGTGCCTAAGAAGGGTGTATCTAGATCTCCATAATCTCCCTTCGTCACTACTTTGAGTGACAATGCTTACTAGCATTTCGGCTCAATTTTTTTTTAAAGGCCATAAGAACTATGTGAAAGTCCTTGGGTCTACCACGAAGCTATTTTACCAACTTTGTATTCCAGTATCTGACCATTTTCTACCTCATGTTCAATATTTCAACTTCCCATGATTAGGTTACAAACAATTTTTTTTATTTAATTAGAGGACTAGGTGATCAGACAATGCACAACCATCAATGCATTACTTTGGGAAAAGTTATCTGTCATGCAGGTTACAGCTAAACTCAAGACAACACACTAGTCTTATGAGTTTTAAGTCTTCCGCCACCTCACAACTATCCCTTTCACAATTATCTAGATCTTTATAGTTTTTTTTTTAATTTACAATTAACGCTATCTTGCAAGAGTTTATATTGATACAGATGCCAAAGGCCAACTAGGATCTTTATGAGATAAGTACATTTGTTATGCTGAAATGTAACTATATCAGCATTCCACGTGTACTTATCCCTTAATATGCCTAATGGATCTTTTCATCTACTCTTTTTCCTGATGTTTGATTCTTTAACCTTAAATTACCTTTTACAATGATACTCTTCCATTCTCTGTACAACAGGATTTACAATCTTATCATATTAATACCAAGTTTACCAAAAGGCCAAATTAAATATATATTAAAACATGTATATTTAATTATTCCTTCGATAAGCTATGCCACTAAATATCTTATTTTATTTAGAAATTAAAGGCAATTGATTGTTACAATAATTTCCCAATTACTGGCTTCATACATTGATAACTATCAAATAAATTTATTCAACAATTTGTGAAATGTAAGATTTCACAACTCAAGTATTCATCATTTACTCATATTGAGATATTATTACATGGAAATTAATCATCTCTTTATTAAAATCATATATTACATATGTCGTTAAGGTGAAATATATAATTGGTATAATAATTCTCACCTAGTGAGGTTTGAATATTTACAATGGGTCCAAGATCCCAATAATTCAGCCAAAAATTCAAGGATGTCATCCTTTCACCAATTGCAATCCAAGTATCTCATTTAGATCCATGCTACGATAAAACTTCACAAGACATGAGTTTCCGCACATATGAATGTAACGGCTAATGGTCCTACAAGACTGGAGTAGTGGTATGATGTCAATTCAAAATGAACTAACATGAATATTAACTCCATTTTCTGATGCAATTAATTAATAAAATATGAAAGGATATACATGATGTTTTATCAACAAGCACATGGTAATACAACTGAAAATGTATTACTACCTAGTTTCTGTAAAGATACAGCTATGGATGCACACAAATAGAACAACCAATTTCTATTTTAGCAGTCATGTTTCCCTCTAATCATAAAGGTCAATACATTCATTCGTATTCCAGCTTAATCCATAATCATTTGACATTTAAAATTTCTACATAACTTCGTAATAACAATATTATTAAGAAGGGTATTTTTTTCAGTCAATGAGTAGCTCTACAAATTAGCACAAATATCACCATATTTACATCACTTTAACATGTTTTATATGGTAAACAAACATCCCAACCAAAAATATAGCAGCACCATGGTTACATCATTTAAACATAATCATTTTAGTAAAAGAACAACTAATAAATTCTTTCATAAGATATCATTATTTTAAACCCAATCATGCCTCCAATTACTCCTTGGTGCATCTTGGTCAAGTTTTCCTTGCTTTCTTGCCCTTACCAAGACAAGCAATTTCTTTTTCGTAGTCTTACAAGAATCCAAGTCATATTGCTAGGCTAGAAGTTAAAGGATAAATGCCATTTTCTTTAATTATTCACACATTATAAGACACCCTCATTTATACATAAACCGATTTAGTGGTCCATAGTAGTATTTTTTTTGGAAAATACAGCCCCATGCAAGAGCTTTGACACCCACAAATTATCATTCAATAGATCTCAATAAATTAAAAATCAGACCTGCATATAACAACCAAGAAGAAAAATACAAAACTCCAACCGGTTGCATACCCATATTGATTAGGTTACCCAATTCGATTCCTTTATGCAAATCGATTTATATACCCAAATCGATTTGTTTACAGAAAACAAAAAACCAAATTTCAATTTAACAACATGAAAACCCACAAGCATGAATTGATTTTAAACACACAAATTCACAAAATGTTTTCCTTCTTTCTATACAAGAAAAACCCAACTCTTTTCCTTTTGGGTATAATTTATTATAATGAAGAGAAGGAATTTTTAACCTTTCTTTTACTTTATTTTTGTTGATCAAAACCCACAACCCCATCTGCATATTTTTTTGGGTTAGGTTAAATCCACACAAACAAAACTAAAAAGAATACAAAATCCATCAATTTCCTTTTCATACTTCATTTCCAAACAATTAAATCAAAATTTGTCCACAATTTCCTTGATTGCCATTAAAAATAGAATGTGTATTTCCTCATTTTTTTCACAAATATGTAGCAGAGAAAGGAGAAGATATTCATGCCTGAAGTAAACCCAAAGTTAGCAACCTCTTACTCTTTTAGCTTCAACAAGTTGAATCCTTCCTTCCTCCCAAAAGTCACGTAGGTATCCCAAAAGAGAAGAATGAAAACAAACAAAGGATAAATAAATAAAAATATGAAGAAACTATACTAGAATGGATAATTTTTGGGCTTCCCAATGTTACTTCTTATGTCAATACATGCCACATAATTGGTGTCAGATGAAGGCGCGTCCCTTTCAAAACTCTTAGATTTTAAATATTAAAATATTATTATTATTATTATTATTAACTTTTGATTTACATCCCAAATCCTTTTAGGATTTAAATATATAATTTCACAAATTAATAATGTATTTTTTTAATTTTTATTTTAATTGATAGCTAACTTTAATGGTAAAATTAATCATCATAATATAAGTCCACATATTGCTAACAATATGTTATCATAATAATTATTCAAATTCCCATGTTCCATATAAAACATTCAAACAAATGAAAATCAACAAGTCCGTAAATAATAATTCGAATATTCTTATAAAGTTTGTTTTATATAGCATTGTCAAATAAAACAGAGGTAGTATTCATCACGGTCATTACAAAATTTGAACAAAACAAAAGACGGCCAAACCGATTAAACTAAAGTACCTGGAATACAAATAACCGAAAGATTCACTATCATTTATGAACCGTTTTACCTATGATTAATCCCTAATCATGTTTTAGGAAGGATCATCAAGGTGGGTACGAGGTTATTCATTCCACAATGTCATGCCCCATAACAGAAGATGTCGGTCATGGTACGACAAACCAAATGAATTTTACACCCAATGATGATCTCGTCTAATCCTGTTTAGACTTAACCGTAGTTAATTTAAGTTACAAGAAATTTTGGGATGTTACATACTCCACCCCTTAGAATAATCATCGTCTCGATGATTTCAGGATAAATAGATAAACTAAACCCATCATTCATTTGTTGCATTAATACATTTCAAATCAGCTTAAAATTTGTATCAATATCATTTCAGCTGAATCATAAAGGTCACAACATTCCTTATATATCTAGAAAATCAGTCAGATAATCTGTAGACATAACACATTACTGCTTAAACGAAATATTTTCCAGGTTCATTTCAAAATCTTCAACAATAACTACTCATCAAAAAGTATCTTAGTTCCAATATTCAGTTGCAAGCTTATCTATAGGATTTTCTTATCTACCTCTTTATAGAAAAACTGAATTTAGCACTATAACAAAAATATATTCTTAAAAATCAGTCAAATAGATGTGGAAAAGTAATTTGGATATCTTCGAGATTCTCCCAAGTGGCACTTTCTTTAGAATATTGGTCCCACTAGACCTTACATTGTGAAACCTCATGGTTTTTCAAGTGCAACTTGTGGATTTATAGTATCCTTATAGGCTCAACCTTGATTACCCCTATATTTAGAACTTGCAATGAATCCCAATTAAGTACATGTGTTAATTAGGTACATATTTCTTAAGCAAGGAAACATGAAATACGTTGTGCATCCTGGATAGAGCAGGAGGCAGTGCTAGCTTGTAGGCTACTGGTCCAATGACCTCTAGGACTTCAAATGGTCCTACAAACCTAGGAGATAGTTTGGATGACCTGCCAAATGAAATGGAACTCTCTTTAGGTTTGAACCTAAGAAAAAATTTATCTCCCGCGTTAAATTTTTTGTCAATTCTTTTTAAATCTGCATAACTTTTCACTCTATTTGTAGCCTCTTTCAATCTTTCTTAGATTAATTTAACCTGTTTTTCCATTTTTGATAGCATTTCAGGTCCAATTAGTACTCTATCTTCAGGATTATTCCAACTCATTGGTGTTCTACACCTACAACCAAATAAGGCCTCAAAAGGAGTCGTTTGAATGGAAGAATGGTAGGTGTTATTATAGGCAAATTCAACTAAGGGAAGATACTCTTCCCATTCGTATTGCTGATCCATGCAATACATTCTTAGGAAATCTTCGAACACTTGATTTACTCTTTTAGTTTGACCATCAGTTTTAGGATGGTAGGCAGAACTTATGTTCAATTTTGTCCCTAAAGTAGCATACAAAATCTACCAAAATTTGGAAGTCATCCTTAAGTCCTTGTCTGAAATTATTATTTGTGGAACTCCATGTTATCGGAACACTTCTTGCACAAACCTTTTTTCCAGTATGGGTGAATTATCCTTTAAATTACTTGATATAAAATGTGCCACTTTAGTTAACTTGTCTACAACTACAAGTATAACATCATGTTTATTTTGGGACATAGGTAGACCTTTGACAAAATCCATACTTATAACTTGCCACTTATATTCTAGCACGTTGTGAGGATATAATAATATTGCTAGATGTGAATGTTCATCATTTACTTGCTGACATTCCAGGAACTGTGAGATGTAAAGAATCACATCACTTTTCATCTTTTTCCAGAAGTATTACTTTTTAATGTCCGCCATCATTTTTGTTACTCCTGGATTTCTTGAGTAGGGAACATCATGAAATTCTCTCATAACTTTATTTCTGAGCTCTTTACCCTTTTGTACATATATTCTATTGTTATAATGCAGAATCCTATTTGTTTCCAACTTGAAACCATCATACCTTTTATCTCTCGGATATTTTTCTAAAGTTGCTTTAACATGATTGTAGTAGGGGTCATTGGTTAACTCATTTTTGACTTCATATTTGAACTGGGTTATTAATGTAATTATAGTAGCAATATACTTTCTGTGACTTAAGGCATCAACCACCCTATTCTCTTTTCCTTTAATGTAATTTATATCAAAGTCATAATTTTCTAGGAACTCTAGCCAACTTTGCTACCTTGCATTTAGATTCAGCTATGTAAAGATGTACTTGAGCCCAAGATGATCTATTTTGAGTTCAAAAGGTTTTCCTTGTAAATAGTCCCTTCATACCTACAGCGCATGAACAATCACAACAAGCTCAAGATCATGTGGTGTGTAATTTACTTCATGCACCCTCAACTTCCTACTTTCAAAAGCTACCACATGCCCATCTTGTAGTAGTAATTTTCCCAAACCTTCCCCTAAAGCATCGGTTACCACTAAGAAGTTTCCATTTGGATCCGGAATCTTCAACATCGAAGCACTTGTGAGTCTACCTTTTAACTCATTAAAGGCTTCTTCACACTTATTGTCCCAAAAGAAATTCTTACCCTTCTTTTGCAAAGAATTGATCTGTCCTACTAATCTAGAGAATTCCTTTATGAACTTTCAATAATAGCCTACTAGACCCATAAAACTTCTCACTTCATGCACATCCTTTGGTGTTGGCCATTCCATGATGGCACTGATATTTGAAGCGTCCATTGAGATTCCTTCTTTACTTAATAAGTGGCCTAAGTATTGTACTTCATATTGATAGAAAGCACACTTAGATACTTTTCCATATAATTTTTGTTTTCTGAGAATTCCCAGCACAATTCTTAAATGTTCATCATGTTCTTCCTCATTCTTGGAGTACATTAATATATCATCGAGAAAGATAAATACAAATTGGTCTAAGTATTCCCTAAACATGATGTTCATCAAGTTCATGAAAGCTGCAAGTGCATTTGTTAGACCAAAGGGCAAAACTATAAATTCATAATTCCCATACCTTATTCTAAAAGTGGTTTTATGGATATCTTCATCCTTGATTCACAGTTGATGATAACTGGATCTAAGATCAATATTGGAAAACACTTTTGCACCACCCATTTGATCAAATAGATCATCTATTCAGGGCAGCGGGTACCGATTCTTCACTGTTACCTTGTTGAGCATTCAGTAATCAATACAAAGTCTGAGGTTCCCATCTTTATTTTTTACGAAGATAACCAGTGCACCCCATGGTTATATATTTTGTCTAATCAAACCCAAGGACAAAAATTCATGTAATTGAGCTTTCAACTCAACTAATTCAGTTGTTTTCATTCTGTATGGTGTCTTGGAGATTGGTTTTGTTTCTAGTTTGACCTCTATTGTGAATTCAAAATCACACTTAGGTAGAAGTCTAGGAAACTCATTTGGAAACACATCACTAAATTCCCTTAGGATGGGAAATGCTTCAATTTCAGGCTCAATTTCCTATCCCAAATTTTTTATTTTATAGCATATAGATGGCAGCCCTTCCATTTTTCCTTTTTTAGCTACATCGCAGAAATCTTCCTAGTGACAAACTCTCTTTTAACACCCTGAACACTTGATGTTTTTTGTTGATCATCGCAGCATGTTACACTTTTCCCTAAGCAATCCAAGGTTGCATTATGTTGACTTAACCAATTTATAGCTATGACAACATCAGAGGATCCAAGAGGTTCCACATACATGTTTAATCTTGTCATGAACTCAGGTAATTCTAGTGGTGCCTCAAACAAACACTAATTCACTCTATGTACAACATTATTTCCATACTATACAGTCCAAGTGTGTTCCATGTACCTAGCTCTTATTTTGATTTTATCAGTAATTTTAGATGAAACAAAACATTATGTTGAACCGGAATCAAATAAAACAGAAACAGGTTCTCCAAAAATCTTACCTAAAGTTTGTATTGGAGTCACTTGATTTTCTACTTGCTTATTATGGACTGCAGCATAAATCATATGTTGTTGCCCCTCTTTATTTACTGCACTCAATCCCTTCTTCTGATTATTTAATTGTCCTCTTTGTGGACAATTGTTAGCGAAATGATCACAACCACACTTAAAACATCCTCCCTATGGTCCTTTTATCTCAATCTTATTCTAGATAAAACTTGTTCCTTGTTGCCCATTATTTTTATTATTCACAATAGTTCTACCCACTATTCCTCTTTTATTGACAGACTTGAACTTTTTGTTTCCCTTTTTCCATGTTAGTTTACTTGCAGTTGGTGTTTGAAAATTGCTATTTTTCCTTCTATTTTCCTCTTTAGAGGCATAAATACTTCGTAGCTTTTGTTCTTGCTTGATAGCTTTTTCAAACACTGTTTCCATTGAAGTAGGTCCATGAACATCTACCTCACCACCAATGCTAGGATTCAATACCATTATAAATTTTCTCACTCTAAACTTCTCGTCCTTTTGATACATAGGAACATATTTTAGCAATCAAGTGAAATGTTCCCAATATTTTGTAACTGAGTACTTTTCTTGAGTCAGATTTTCAAATTCTACCATCTTTTGGTCAAAGTATAGATGAGGTAACCATCTTTTATGGAAGTAGGCCTTGAACTTCTCCCACACGATCATACAAGAATCAATTCCTAGTTCCATTTTTTGATTATCCCACCAGGAAGATGCTTCACAAGACAATTGGTAGACTCCCCATAGTGTTTTTGTCTCCTCTGAAAAGTCCCTAATCTTAAAATACTTTTCCATTTCGGATGGCCAGTTTTCAATGCCATCCCCAAGAGTTGTACCATCAAATTTAGGTGGGGATATTCTTTTAATGTCCCTTGCTAACTCAACAGCCAGCCTTGCGTTCTTATTTATCCTTTCATTTAGGTGCATGGGTTGATCATCATGTTGCTCATCATCCCTATGATCCTCATCTTCTTCACCACCCTAACCTTGTTGTTCTATGGCAGAAACTCAATTTCAGGTGTCATTCAAAAGGTTGAGGATTTCTTCTAACTTAGCATCCATATTATGCGACACGTCATTATTATTTATCCCACTGTCACTCGCCATATTATCTCTTGTTGCAAGCCTAGCCAAAGTTTCCTGTTTTTATAAAAGAGGATACTTTTTAGTAGAACATGTGTCCTATTAATGTCCAAGTGTCTGAGCCTCTAGCTCTGATACCAAAATTTAACGCTCAAAATTACTAGAACTGGAAAATGAGGATTTTTTTAACACATAAACATAATAACAAATCACACAACTACAATCGTATAGATTTATTTAATCAAATTCATTAATAATTTTTTTTCTTTTGATATATCCGATAACATCCATGTAAGCCATATGCGGCTGAGAAGGGTGTATCCAGATCTCCATGATATCCCTTCGTAACTACTTTGAGTGACAATGCTTACTAGCATTTCGGCTCAAATTTTTTTTAAAGGTCATGGGAACTATGTGAAAGTCCTTAGGTCTACCACGAAGCTAGTTTACCAAATTTGTATTCCAGTATCTAACCATTGTCTACCTCATGTTCAGTATTTCAACTTCCCATGATCAGGTTACAGACAATTGTTTTTATTTAATTAGATGACTAGGTGATCAGACAATGCACAACCATCAATGCATTACTTTCGGAAAAGTTATCTGCCATGCAGGTTACAGCTAAACTCAAGACAACACACTAGTCTTCTGAGTTTTAAGTCTTCCGCCACCTCACAACTATCCCTTTTACAATTATCTAGATCTTTATAGTTTTTTTTTTAATTTCCAATTAAAACTATCTTGTAAGAGTTTATATTGATATAGATGCCAAAGGCCAACTAGGATCTTTATGAGATAAGTACATTCGTTATGCTGAAATGTAACTATATCAGCATTCCACGTGTACTTATCCCTTAATATGCCTAATGGATCTTTTCATCTATTTACCATCCCATTTAGTCTCTTTTTCCTGATGTTTGATTCTTTAACCTTAAATTACCTTTAACAATGATACTCTTCCATTCTCTATACAACAAGATTTACAATCTTATCATAGTAATACCAAGTTTACCGAAAGGCCGAATTAAATATATATTAAAACGTGTATATTTAATTATTCCTTTGATTAGCTATGCCACTAAATAGATTATTTAATTTAGAAATTAAAGACAATTGATACGATAATTTCCCAATTATTGGCTTCATACTTTGATAACTATCAAATAAATGTATTCAACAATTTGTGAAATGTAAGATTTCACAACTCAAGTATTCATCATTTACTCATATTGAGATATTATTACACACAGTAATCATCTCTTTATTAAAATCATATATTACATATGTCATTAAGGAAAAATATATAACTGGTATAATAATTCTCACATAGTGATGTTTTCAAATATTTACAATGGATCCAAAATCCCAATAATTCAGCCAAAAATTCAAGGATATCATCCTTTCACCAATTGAAATCCAAGTATCTCATTTAGATCCATGCTACAATAAAACTTCACAAGATATGATTTTCCGCACATCCGAATGTAATGGCTAATGGTCCTGCAAGACTGAAGTAGTGGTATGATGTTAGTTCAAAACGAACTGGCTTGAATATTAACTCCATTTTCTGATGCAATTAATTAATAAAATATGAAAGGATAGACATGATGTTTTATCAACAAGAACATTGTAATACAACTGAAAATGTATTACTACCTAGTTTCTATAAAGATACAGCTATGGATACACACAAATAGAAAACCAATTTCTATTTTAGTGATCATGTTTCCCTCTAATCACAAAGGTCAATACATCCATATTCTAGGTTAATCAATAAGTATTTTACATTTAAAATTTCTACATAACTTTGAAAAAACAATATGATTAAGAAGAGTATTGTTTTTCAGTCAACAAGTAGCTATACAAATTAGCACAAATATCACCATATTTACATCACTTTAACATGTTCTATTTGGTAAACAAACATCCCAATCAATAATATAGCAGCACCATGGTTACAACATTTAAACATTCTCTTTTTAGTAAAAGAGCAACTAATAATTTCTTTCATAAGATATAATATTTTAAACCCAATCATGCCTCCAATTACTCCTTGGTGCATCTTGGTTGAGATGTCCTGGCTTTCATGCCCTTACAAAGATAAGCAATTTCTTTTTCACAGTATTACAAGAATCCAATTCATATTGCCAGGCTAGAAGTTATAGGATAAATGCCATTTTTTTCACACATAACAAGAAACCCTGATTTATACATGAACTGATTTAGTGGTCCATAATAATAAAATTTCTTGAAAATGCAGCCCCATGCAAGAGTTTTGACACCCACAAATTATCATTCAAAATATCTCAATAAATTAAAAATCATACCTACATTAAACAACCAAGAAGAAAAATACAAAACCCCAGCCGGTTGCATACCCATATTGATTGGGTTACCCAAATCGATTCCTTTATGCAAATCAATTTATATACCCAAATCGATTTGTTTACAGAAAACACATAACCAAATTTCAGTTTAATTAAATGAAAACCCACAAGCAAAAATCTATTTTAAACACACAAATTCACAAAAAGTTTTCCTTCTTCCTATACAGGAAAAACCCAACTCTTTTCCTTTTGGTTATAATTTATTATAATGCAGAGAAGAAATTTTTAACCTTGCTTTTACTTTATTTTTGCTGATCAAAACCCAAAATTCCATTTGCATCTTTTTTCTGAGTTAAGTTAAATCCACACAAAGAAATCTAAAAAGAATACAGAATCCATCAATTTCCTTTTCATACTTCATTTCCAAACAATTAAATCAAAAGTTGTCCACAATTTCCTTGATTGCCATTAAAAACAGAATGTGTATTTTCCTCAGTTTTTTTAATGAATAATGCAGCAGAGAAAGGAAAGATATTCATGCCTGAAGTAAACCTAGAATCAACAACCTCTTACTCTTTCAGCTTTAACAAGTTGAATCCTTCCTTCCTCCCAAAACTCACGTAGGTATCCCAGAAGAGAAGAATGAAAACAAACAAAGGAGAAATAAAACAAAATATAATGAAGAAACTATACTATAATGGAGAATTTTTGGGCTTCCCAATGTTGCTTCTTGCATCAATGCATGCCACATACTTGGTGTCGGATGAAGGCGTGTCTCTTTCAAAACTCTTAGATTTAAAATATTAAAATATTATTATTACTATTCTTTTTAAATTTTGATTTACATGCCAAATCCATTTAGGATTTAAATATATAATTTCACAAATTAATAATGCATTATTTTAATTTTAATTGATGCCTAACTTTAATAGTAAAATTAATCATCATAATATAAGTCCACATATTGCCAACAATATGTTATTGCAATAATTATTCAAATTCCCATGTTCCATATTAAACATTCAAACAAATGAAAATCACCAAATCCGTAAATAATAATTTAAATATTCTCATAAAGTTGGTTTGATATAGCATTGTCAAATAAAACAGAGGCAGTATTCATCACAGTCATTGCAAAAGTCGAACAAAACAAAAGACGACCAAACCGATTAAAATAAAGTAACCAAAATACAAATAACTGAAAGATTCACTATCATTTATGAACCATTTTACCTATGATTAAGGCCTAATCATGTTTTAGGAAGGATCATCAAGGTGGGTGAGGGGTTATTTACTCTGCAATATCATGCCCCGTAGCAGAGGCTATGGGTCATGATACGACGAACCAAATAAATTTTACACCCAATGATGATCTCGTCTAATTCTATTTAGAGTTAACCGTAATTAATTTAACTTACAAGAATATTTGGGATGTTACACACACTTCACACTAAAATAAGGCACACCATTGTCAAGCAAAATCACACACGTGCCACCAAATCAGTGAAGTGGCCCTGTCGTTGGTGACTGACAAGAGGTCATTAGTTGTCCTCCAATCTTTGATGTCTCATTCGTCCATTGTATGTGATGCTAACTCAACAGAATGTGAACATGAAGAACATTTGTTTCCACATTGAACTTATCTGTTTTTTCCCTCTCGCAATGTGAAACACTTTATTTTTCAGACGTTGAGTAACACCAAAAAATATGTCCGTGAGGAAAATATTTGTTAAAAAAATTTCAACCTTTATATGATAATGACTCTATTGACTAGAGTATTACACTATAAACAAGATGACAAAATATGACACTTTGTCACATAAACACAAAACTATATTTGGAGTTTTGGATGGTTTTAACTATAAGACAGCAATTACAATTTTTAATCTATATGACATAAAAGTAGGGGTTTTACTCTCAACTCATTTTGATTATTTGGATCTGGGGGCGGTGATACGATCGGTGCTTTTTGCTAGACACATGACTAAAAGAAATCTAAAACATATATGACTTGACAATTTATTTTTTAAACTTTACTTATATGAATACACGGACAAAACAAAACAAATAAAATTTAATAATATCTATGTGTTACGTAAGACTCACAAAAAAACAATACACATGCCTTAATGTTTGATAACGCGGGCTGATGCTCATTGATCGTCCACTGAGAGAGAGAATCTTGCACGACTGTAGTAAATGGACACCAACTTATCCCAGATCAAAGCTGGCACAGAAAAATGCAATGAGAGCTTTCTCTTAGATCTGACAGGCTCCGCAATTTTGAATCTTCAAAATTGATTTTGACATAGACTTGTAAATCTATTTGCATGGGAGATGGAAATGACAACATATTCGACACAGACTTCACAAGTATATGAAACTCGAATACAATGTTGTCAAGGATGAGTGAAATGTTGAGGACGTCAGCCTTATGTGTTGACGTGTTGAATCATGTGTAAAAGACTCAGCCGGATCTCTTTGTAGATCCAATAATATGCAATAGAGTTGTGTTGAGGATGGATGAACGCGTGGACAAGAAATGATGCAATAGAAGGTCTCCAACACTATTTTTCCTGAGCAAAACTTATTTGGAGCCGCAATTATCGTCCATGTTCAAGATAACAATGATCACATCCAACGAAGAGTAGGTCTACCCAAAATATAGAAGCTCTGCCCAATGCAAAAATATTCACTGAATAAATTGAATGTTGTGTAGAATTCCAAACTATCAACAATGTGGGGCCAAATTCCAGTACCCCAATCAAAGTAGGGGCAATAGATACTAGTAAAGAAACAAGATGATGCTGTTATCTAAGGTAGAACTCAGCTGTTGTTTAGAGGATTACGATGGAAAAAGTGAGATGCATACACGGGCCTCCAATCAGATATGTTGCAAATACTACTATGGGAAAGAATGGATGGATTAATTTCTAGACACAATGCATATAAGGAAAGCCTCATCAATGGGGGCGACGTGAATTTGGTAAAGCCCCTACAAAATATTAGTATGCCATATTTCAATCAAGATAGGACCACGTTCAGGTTATATAATCACTCTGATACCAAATCTAGAATTTGGATCAGTTTTACAAAGGAATAACACAGTAAACTTTACATAAAAGTGTTCATTATATTCGGCTACAAATCAAAATATATAGGGAAGACAAGCCTATAGATACAGATTCAACAACCCACGATTCTCTCCTCGAATCAAGTGGGTGTTAGACCCATAATACAAAACAATATATTACAAACTATATTTTTAATACATTAGACTAACTAAATAATAACTGTATAACCACAAGGTAAAATCATAGAGTAAAATACTAATTGCTGATGTAATTACCTCACGGTAATTTTACAATAAACCATGAAACACTATTTTTCTAACACAATAACAACCTCCCACTATTTTTCTAACACAATAACAACCTCAAGAGGAGGTTTTGGCCAAGGTGTACATGGTGGGACACCCTTGATGGTGATAACTTGGTTGTTGTGAATGAACTTTAGACACAATTTCTTCATGGAAATGATATCTTGAGCATCGCGGAGTTAAGGAAGACCTAAGCGCATGTCACACCCTTTGATTAAATGTGCCACAGTGAATGAAAGAAGCATGGTAAGAGGCCCAACCAACTATAACTGGAAGCTTGACGTAACCATATGATTTGGGAACTCGATACACAATATGAGAGAGTTGATAGTTAATAGCGAAAATAAGTACAATAGAGCACAAACCCATATGAATCGATGGATCAATAATTGTATTATTAATAACATGAGGCCCGATAGAAGAATTGATGTGTAATGTGTTAGAAGAGAATGTAGCATGATAATCATGATCAGAGAATGGAATGAATGTTGGAGATGCATCAACGTGAGAAACTAGGAAATCAAGAGCCCCCAATGAAGGAGGAGGCATGACAAAATATGTATGATTAGTTAAAGAGTCATCAGCTTGATTTTTCATGCTTAGGAAGAGGATCATTATAGATTTTGAGATTTTTATTTTCATTGATCGGCATAGGTACCGAAAGATCAGGGAGCTCGATTACATTGTTTTCTATAAGATCTTGAATGATAATCATTGAGTTTGAAACATTGATCAGTAGAATTACCAATGCATTGATGATAGTCACATCTAAATTTTTCATTATAACTGTGTCCTTTAGGGCAAGTTGGATCCAGATTAAGTGGAGGAGGAAGCGTAATAATTTTTATCTCAATAATTTGTAGCAATATAATATGCGAAGCACAAAGCAATTTTATGAATATATGATGTGGAGGCTGCCATTAAATATTTACAGGAGTAGAGACAACGTTAATGGTAGTTTTTGCTTTAGTGAGCCTAGTAGATGGATTGAAAGTTTACATGCTTTAAAACCGATTAGAAGGTGACGAAGCTTAATTGTGGCATTTGATTTTTCCCATAGAGATATTTTTTCCTTCACATAACATAATAGTATGACAAAGTTGATCAAATGAAGGAGATGTCTCAAAGTTGACACTCTCTTGTAGAGGTGGTAAGAGACTTTGGAAATATATATCTTGACGTTTCAATTCAGTGAGCACATTGGTCATCCTAGCTGGTTTGTTATTATATCGCAAAACATAGTCTGTTAGATGCTCATTGGATCCTTTTTTAATTAGTGCAAGTTGAGCATAGGATATCTTAGAACTGATATTGATTGAAAAATGAGGAAGAGAAACATCGGATAAATGTGTAAATGATGTTACTGAATGAATAGGTAGATCCTAAAACTAACACATAGCATAATCTTGGAGACTTCTAGGAATGATATTTACTAGTAAAGTATGATCATCCACATAATCAATGCATTCAACATGAGAAGATATAATATGCTCTTGAGGGTCACCATGGCCATTGAAGGTGTGTAGCTTAGGGGTGACAAAATTTGGAGGAAGTTGATAAGCAGAAATGAAGAGTGAGAAAGGAGTGTGGAGGAGTAAAATGGAGTCAAGATATGGAGATGCATGAGAAGTAGATATTTGAAGTTGACAAATTTGAGTTTGTAGATCCTGATACAAAGAAGTTAAATTAGGGGTGTTTGAATAAGATATGGGTTGTGTAGTAGAAGCATTAGGTTGAATGATTGGAGCAGTAATAGTGGGAACGGAGGTAGGGATATGAAGGGGTTGAATGGGGGCCATGGAAGTAGAGGAAGAACTAATAAGGGGTCGAAAATAAGCATCTCAATATTTTTTAGCATCCATCAAGACATGGAGAATGTGCGAAAGATGCATAGGATTATCATGCAAAGCTTGACAAAAATTGGTAAGCTTTTCTAGTTGTTATTGATCAACGTTAGTGTCCTCATCATAGGATTTCTCACTATCATATGTTTCAATGTTTTTGAGAGGAGCATTTTGAGAGTTAGAAAAAAAGGGGTTATTAGATTTAGTCATTGATTTAGAAACCCTACGAGTAAATAGAGGGAGATCTATATGCTCAAAATACTCAAAACGACCACTACAGGTGACAAGCATAAGAAGAAATTTGTAGAAAGAAGGTTGGATTCAAGTGATGGGCTCACCAAATGCATTACCAAATATGGAATTTGTAAAATCCTAGTTGCAGAGTCACATGTGATAAAAAAATGCTAAAAAATATAGGAATATAGATGAAAAAAGAAATAAGATAAATGAGTATGAAATCCGAAGTGCAAGAGAAAGGGAAGAATCCTAGGATGATTTCATGCTTGATTTGGGACTGTACAAAATGGGAAATTTGATGAACTAGAATGACAGATTTTTGCAGCTATTCTTGATACATTTTGGAGCTGTCAAATTTGCCAGGACTAGGGATCCTAAAAAAGAACTAGGGTGCCTAGGCGCCTGTGACTTCACATGAGATTATAAATTGGTTTTTCTTATGTCATAAGGTGGTCACTGATAGTATTTTTTGGTCTCCTGTATGTCGCTAGATGATTGTTGAATTCTCTTGTAACCTACAAAGAGAATATGACCTACAAAACCCTCACACTATATCAGGTCCTAAAAATAAAATATGCAATATGGGGAGTCAGACTAACCTCGATGGTCATCTGATAGAGTGAACTTATGACTAAGAAATGCACTACATCTTAGACTCCACGTAGTTCTTGTGTGTGTGTATAAATCATGTCCTAGAAATCCCTTGCGCAAGCGTGCGTGATAGGGGTGATAACTAGAGGTACCAATGTAAATAAATGTGTGGATGGAAAAATTAAATTTCCCTCTTATGCATGTATCCAGAAAATGTAGTTCCTTTAGTGAGTACTAGATGGATGCCTTGATGCTCTTAGAATTCATTTGGATGTAACCTTAGGTGATGATAGTAGACGTTTAGAGCTTTGTCTTTATTATGGTCACATAACTTTGTAGTTATATGATTCCCTTGATTGAATTTTGTAATTGACAACTAGAAATCTAATCCATAAAAAAATTAAATGTCCAAAAGATAAAATATTCCCAAAAAGTGTGAGTAAAGTAAAGAGAGGTCAGGGTGCTCTGAAGGACGAGGGCACGTAGGCACTGGCATCTTCGCATGGCGCTCGTTTCCAGAGTCAATAAATATAAAACAATGAAGATTAGACTGGGCCGTGGGGTGTGCAAGACCAAATAGGAAACATGAAAGATATAAGAGAGGCCAAAGATAGATGTCAATTACTAGTTTTTTTCTTAGGAATCATATAAATAATATTATGTGATTAGGACCTGGAAATATACCTAAGTGCATGATTTTATGTCTACAATAAATAGATCTTGATTTAATCTTATTATATGTGTTATTAATAGATATTCCTCTTCCATGTATTTTTCATGTCTATTATTAGCCTTACATGTGGTTTATCCATGCTTTTGTCTATTTCTAAATTTCCTTGATGATAATGTCATCTTCAGCTTTTTCCTATTTTTAATCTTCCATGGAAATCCGACTATCTCTTGTCTCTTTTTTTCTTGCACGCAAACCTTCACACATGCTTCTTCATACTTCTGCACATCCCTTCACACACTGTTTTAACCTTTGCATTTACTCTAATCATGCTTCAGCACACACCCTTTTGTACATCCTTCGGCCTTCACGGATGTATTGTACTTAGGTATTTTATTGGTCCAACAATTATTCTTAAGTAAGAAAACTAGACATTAACAACACTTGTTTTACTTTCACATTGCTTTATCCCTTTTGGGTACTCTTGAAATTTTCTTATATCGAATGACCACTTTGCTTTTATACATTGGACAACACATGACCTAACTTTTTATTTCATGTTTTATTCTCCAAGCATCTCTAACACTATTGGCCATTAGGGAGAGGAGCGCCCAAGATCTATTGTCCCCTTTGGGTGCTTTTTTCCTTTTCCCTCTCTTTTTCAAACTAGAATTCAACATCATTTGGTATCTTTTCTAAACTCTCTTTTATCACTTTTGTTTAGATTTTTTGGTTGTTAATGATGAAATTCAAACAAGGGAGTCATGTGTGTGTGTGCGCGCGCACGTGTTTGACTTAGTATTATTACAGGTAAGATGAAAACTAGGGATATCACTTACTATATACCACATAAGCAAAGCGCAACATTTAAGGATTACATTTAGATGCATTTTCTAGTGTTACTCCTTTTTCTTACATAGTGCTTCCTTAGTCATACTAGGGTATTATTAGTGGTCCTATCATAGTGTTAGTTGGATTTTTTTCCTCCGTTAAGGTGGTAATTCACCTATAAATTCCTACCTCTCCATCTATTGCAATGAATTTTGTAATTGGTGGTGGAAATGGCTCCCAAGCATGCTCATAAGTTTTTATCGAAGGTCTACTACGATGTATGGACTCTAAATCATCATTGAATGTTGTGATTTCTACTAAATTTTTAGACCTTGTTGTCAAATGGTATCATAAAAACTACCTTATTTATTTTTTTCATGGTGTCCACATTCCCTCTTAATCCTATCTGTAAAATTGGATAAAAACCATTAGGATTCCAACGATATCCTAGTTTCAAGAATTCGTAATCTCACCAAGGGATTTTATCTCTTTTTTTTTCGAGACCCTTCATAGGTTCAATTCCTCCTTCTTAAGGCTAATTATTGGTATTTAGGAAACACCATTTTGGTGCTTTCCCAATGGAATCCCAAATTTATCCCCACCAGCCAAGTTTCATTGAAAATCACGGTTTAGATCAAGCTTCCCGGACTCCCCATTCATCTATGGTATTTTCTTCTATTCTTCTAGATATTTTCAAACCTTTTGGTATAGTGATATGCCATTAACAAGATCGTTTCTTTTACATCCATTCCAATAAATGGGTTTGTGTCGAAGTTTACCTTTTGAAAGATCTACGAGACCATCTATTACAATGAATGTTGCAATTGGTGGTGGAAATTGCTCCCAAGCATGCTCATAATTTTTTATCGAAGGTCCACTCAAAATTCCCTACTCTTAAAGAAAGTGAAATTTCAAAATTTTGAGTTTAAGTGTTTTCTCTAATGTACCGAAGTCGTGAAATTGAGAAAATCTACGTTTTTGGGTCATTTTGTGTGATTTTCGGGCCTGTCAGACAATTTTGTCCCAACTGTCCCAAGTTCAAAAGTGCGTTCTGTTCCCCGATCGGCCGATTTCCCCGAAGTTGTCCCGATTTCGGGCCCGTCGAAATTTTTCGTTGTCCCAAGCTTATTGTGCGAGCTGTTCCATTTTTGGCGGAAACACCTGAACTGCGTACTTCGCACTTTCGTGTCCCAAATGTCCCAAATCAAATTATGCAAGTTGTTCCATTTTCAGCCGATTCGCCCGAACCGCGCCCTTTGGAACTTTTTGTCCCGAATGTCCCAAAGTTCAAATAGGCCTCTTTGTTCCATTTTCAGCCGAAACACCCGAACCGCGTCCTTCGCGCGTTTTTGTCCCAAATGTCCCAAAATGCATTTGTGCGTCTTCTCCCTGTTTCGCCCGAATCGGCCGAGCCGCGTGTTTCGCGCATTCGCGTCTCACATGTCCCAAGTGAACCAAGTGTCATTCGTGCTTATTTTTCCCGCTCTACCCGAATATCATGCTTATTCAAATTGGTGGGTATGTATTAAGTGCGCATTTATGACCTTTCTCTCTCCTAAACGTCTATATAATGAGCATTTTCCCTTTGCATTTTTCGCACTACTTCCATGCTATCTTTTGCTCAAACCCTTGCAATTTGAAAACCTGCGCATGTATCCCCTCCCTCTGTAATTCCTTTCCGAGTCTGGTTTGCGGATCTGTCCTCCTAGCTACTATCAATATGAAGATCAAGTTTTAGGGACAGGAACAAATTTCACCACTTGAGTCTGTTGTTCACAATATTGGGGACAACGAAGCTCGACATCTTGACTTCGGTGATTTTTGGGCGAGGGTGGCAGATGCAAACCCTACACCAATGGCACAAATGATTCACGATAGCGGTTTGGCTTTTGCTGGAGGTTTCCCAATCTCGGTACAGTGCGCTGATACTGTGCTTGCGTGCGGAGCTCACTTCGACCATGTTTCCAGTGAATTAACCAATATACACGGGGAGCTCATCGCCAAGCTGGACGCTGCCACTATTAGCACTGCACTGAGAATCCCAGAGATGGATAATGCCATAGTCGTTTCCCGGGATCAAGCACAAGCCCTGTTTAATCAAGATAGCGACAAATTCAAGGCACGGGTGGCGAAGTCATGGCTTTAAAACCCTAGGAAGGGAGCCTCTCGCATGTCCAAAACCCTTTTCCGGGTAGATTTTAATGAAGAATTGTCTGACTTTATAATTCTGCTAGCTCGGGTTATGGGTTTTCCCTCTACCAACGAATTCCACTTCTGGATGTGCCCGCTCATCAGCATGGTGTGTGAGGGAACACAAAATATTAACTAGGCAGAGATCATCAACATGAATTTGGCAGAGCAGCTGTCCAATGTACAGTAAATGAAGAAGTTCTACATGACTTCTTACCTGATGTATACCCTGGCAGCATCACGACAATGGTTTGGCTTTTCCTACCTTGACGCATACAAAGACGATCCAGTATATGCCTACTGCCCGCAGTTCACCTTAGAGACCATCAATCGTAATTTCAGAAGGGTCAATGACACTTTTACCATGTACGTGGTCAGATTGCTCAATGGTGACACTGCCAGGAGATTTTCAGATGAAGCTATGACTCTAATATCGCACTACAGTGCTTACTTCATCCAGTTCAGGAATTTCTCTTATATCAGGCTCGCCGGCTATGAGGGCACCCCTCTGAGACTGCCCATGTTCTGCAATGATAAAATGGCCTTGATAGAAATATGCAGGCAATTAGACAAGTTGCACAGAACTTGCAGAGATAAGAAGATTTCTGGCTTGCATTTTCCCATCTCTCTGGGAAACTACACTTGCAAAATAGCCCTAGATGCTCAGAACATAGAGAGAGCCCTGGTACCTATCACCGTTCATTTCTTCAAGCCAAGAACCTGCTTTGACTTGAAGAAGTTTATTGAACAGAACATCAAGATAATCTACCATCATAGGGTAGATATAGAAGACTAATGGGCTGACTGTGCAGATGATTTTGAAGCCAAGAGAAGGCATTGTGGCAGGTTCTCCCTACAATTCATCCAAGAACTCGGCTTGTACCAAGTTCCCGAAGGACTCCAGGATGACAATTCTGATCTATACTCATATGAGTATGACAGTGTGATTAAGCACACTCCCTTGGAGGACTTGGATTGGAACATGAAAGAAAAAGATGATCTGGCTGAGATCCTTGCTCCAGTCTTAGTCAGGACTAAGGTCTGGTTTGACAAGAAAGTTCAAGAGCTCAGAAGGCACTCAGGAGAACCCTCCTCTAAGGATGCTTCAACACCAAGAAGAGAAGCATCTATTCCAAGGTTGGAAACACCAGTGAAGACCCCTCCTACCTCATCAACTCAAGGACCTGCAGCTTCCACTCCTTCTTCATCCACTCAAGTGTACCAGAAGAAACTCAAGGAGGTTAAGAAGGAGCCTACAGAAAGTGACCCTCAAAGAAAGCAGATAGAGTTGCCTATGGGACCAGAGAACATCATTGTTCTCAGTGAAAGTGAAGAAAGCGAAATGCCAACCCCTGTAAATGCTCCTGAAGACCCAACTGATAAAGATAAAGAAATCCAGAGCTCTGAGCTTTCAGGTGATGTTGACTCTTCTACCGCAATTACCCCAAGTGCCCCACTCACCTCTCAACTCGAGTCAACAGCTGCGCAGACCTTGAGCATCATGAGCTCTCTGTCTCTTGGTCCCCTTGCCCCTCCTGCTGATTCCTCTTCCTCTTTTGTGTGGGTGCAACCTCTTGGTTGACAAAAGGAAGAGGAAATCTTCTTCTCAGAGCTCAGGACCAAATTTTGATGCTGTTGCAGCCTTGTTGGGCACCACTCCTTCTCGTGCCAAGAAAGCCAAGGTTACCTCTAGAATAGTGTCTGATGCTCAAGGTCAGCAATTCCTGGAGATCGCTAAGCCTACAACGGATAAATCAGAGTAGGACTTGCAGGTATCTGACTTAGAGCTCTCGAGAATCCCAATGGGAGAGTCTACCCCTGAAGGTGAAATTCACAACCTCCAGGAAACAGTCACAAGAGTCATTGGGAGGGTAGAGAAAGGGCAACAAACTATTGAACAGTTGGAAGAACAGGCCCAAGTTCTCACAGGTTTCATCAAGTCTCTTTTGTCTAAGGAAAAAGTTTTGGACCCTACCCCATTAACTACTCTCCCACCTCCTGTAATTCTAAGCCAAGATGAAGTGCAGAGTATTAAAGATATGCACAAGTATTCTATCTATGGCAGAGCTATTGAAGCCCTGGTGGATGACATGCTTGTTGCTGGATTAAACTTCATCGATGAAGCTTTCAAACTCCACGAAAAGGTGAGTAATGTGCAACTGAAGCTATCCTCCACTATCAATATCATGGATAAAGAGCTCAAACTCTAGAGCAGTTGCATAGTAGACCTCCGCCTTATGGGACAGACAGATGAGAATATCTTACTGGCGAATAAGGTTTTTGATGATGCAAAGGATAATCTGTCAAGGTCCTGGGTCTACAGCATGGAGTGGAAGATCAAAGTATTGGAGGAGGCTTTGGGTGAACTGAGGAACAGTTGGCAGAAGGGTGAAGCTTTCAAGACACTGGTTGTCTTTGCTTTCAAAGACATACACTGTCATCTTCAGGATGAGACTTCTGGTACTTCCCTTTCCTTGCAAGAAATCAAAGCTCAATTCAGAGTTTTTGTCAAAGATAATTTATTCAAGGAAAGCTCCATCTCCAAAGAAAAAATGAAAGAGATCTGCTCTCTTCAATCTGCCATTGAAGAAGCAAATAAGGATTATCATACTCATGTCGAGTTTGATAAAGAGATGGAAAAGTGTCTGGGATTTTGGACTCAGTCTACGACTAACACGTCAGTCCCTCGTGGCAGAGATATAGCTGAGGCGTTAAAGAAATTTAGGCAGCGGATTCTGAAATCAGTGGGTCCCTCTCAGTGATTGGCCACCTGTCTTCTTCTCCTTATTCTTTACTCTTCTTCCCTTTATTTTTCTGTTTTCTTTGTAAGAGGTTGAGGTATTGCGGTTGGAATTCCTTAACTATTCTTGGTTAAAAGAAGCGGTTACGAAGAGTAACTGATTTGTAAGCTATATAATGACCTTTCCACGCTAGTTTGAAGGAGGAAGAACTTGGCTTATTTTCTGAAAAGTGTAAATAGATTATAAAGAAATCAATACAGAAGGACTTCTCCATTCTTTGTCTATTTGATCTCTGTTATTCCTAGGCTTTCATTTATTTTCTTTTTGAAGATCATTTGTCTCAAGTTCGTTAGTCTTACTGATTGCATACTCTTCAACTTTGCAAGCATGGTGATCTTGTATAACCAAGAAGGAACTTTGTGTCCTTGATTAATGAATCTGTGTTATGTTAAGAAACTTTGTGTTCTAAGCAGATGCTATTTACAGAACTTTGTGTCTTTAAATTCCATCTTATTTATTCGATACAAATGATCTTGTTTCAATTCACTGTGACTTTCGCATACATAAATAATTACTCTGATATCCATAATTCTGCATGTTGCCTTTCTGCTCTTTCCCGTACTCTCATTTCCTCAGTCCTTAAGTAATTAATGATCTTCATAGAAAACACTTTCGTGATATCCAAGTTTAACCAACAAATCATGTTTTGTACATTTGTAAATAGGTTCGTTTCTGAATAAGGGAACCTCTCCCATTAAAGAGGAGGGACTTCTTGTCCCCTGACTGTTGCTCTTCGTAAAGTCCTATTTGACGACCAACAATATGCATCTTTAATTTTTCTAGGGTTTACTACTTCTACTTGCATTATGGGCCATTCTCTAGTTCATCCGACGAATCCAACACGATAGATGGTAAGTATTTAGAGACATCTAACGACCATACCAGATTGAGGTTATGAGCATCCATAGTGTCTAGAGCACCTAGATTGCATACCAGGTGCCTTGGGGTGCTCCACTACCCTCCCAGGTACCTCTGTCATCTCAGATAGGTTAGATCCACCTTTTGCAAGGTCCCTGTGTGTTCGTCTACACTGCCGAGTTTAATTCCTAGATCTGCAACACTATGCAATAGTCTCATGTTATCGACTTAAGTCACTTATCTCTCTCCTCTTGCATATTATGCTTTTTATTTACTTAGAATAGTTTGTTTGCATTTATTCCATACTGTTCTAATATTTCATTTATAAAGTTTTAGTGCTCCTAACTATATTAGCATTAATACCCTAGTTTGTCCTCCTTTATGCTACATTAGGACCTATTTTTGTGAATCACATTATAACATCCATACAAGGCTAAGGGAATAAATTATTCTGCATAAACTTCATATGAGGGGAGTCTATTCTATTCTATGCACACATCTATAACATTTATTTACATCTAGCTACTTTACTCGCTATCAAGTGTGATACGCACAAGAGCCACCTAGGGCATGATTCTGCACACACACAATAAATACATTGGGTCTAAGATGTAGTACAATGATCAATTGTAAGATCACCATTTTGATAGCTGAGGATAGTCTAACCCCTCATTTTTCATCTTTCTATTTGAGGATTTGATGCACTATTTGATGCTTTTCTAGGTCAATACTTCATTGCAGATTATCCATCAAGCTTGACAATCATCGTGTGACCTACATAGAGAAAAGAAGGTGAAGGAAAATGAATAACTTACGACCATGGAAGGATAATGATCTTCCTTGAGCATTTTCACAGTTACAGGTGCCCACTAGTAGTATGTGGCACCTGCAAATGCCATTGCCCCTTTCTGGGAACCCCAGTCCAGCATACTCTTCCAGATATGCATTTTCCAGTGGCTCTGTGCGACAAATCTACCTCTCTGTTCATCAGGTTAGTACTTTGGCACATAGTCCAGGATTTCCACTACGAATCAACTAAGTCCCTCTGTCTGCTCCTTAAAACTAGGGTTTTAAATTTTATATGCTTTAATTTTCTTGAGTCTAATTTATGTACTTAATTGCTGTATTTATCTACTGCTACAATAACAATTACAATTAGGCATTTATTTTCATATTTAGCTTAGTCAATTGGAAAATCACAAGTATTCTGATTCCTTGGCTATCATCATACATCTATCACGTAGTGCCTCCTAAAGTACCTCAGGGGCCCTTGATTTCCTAGTTGCTCATAACTAACCTATTTCTCCACCAATTATGTTCTTTCTCCAATCCCTGATTATCATGCTACATTCTCTTTTGATCACTGATTACACATTATCACTTCTATTGGATTCATTTCTATCAATAAAACTAAATTTGATTCCATCATGACACATCAACGTGTGTTCTTAAAGTTCCCTTCATTGTTGCTATCGGCTATCCAATATCAAAAATTTCGTATCCAATCCCTGACTCATATGGGGTTTTCAAGCTTGAATCTAACATCTTTAGGATCATCTCACCATGCTTGTACCTTTTCATTGTGGCACTAGAAATTAAAGGGTGTGCTCATACTGAACCTTAGGTATTGCCATTGGATTCGCAAGTCCTGAGTCCAATGCTATGTAATCCATGAATCACTTATGTCTAAAATTCATTCATCAATAACCAAGTCCATATCTACTCAATGGTGTGCCACCTTATCCACTAGTAGAATGGATCAAACCCTCCTCTTGAGGTTGCTATTGCATCAGGTAGATGGACATAATGAGGCCCCTATGTCCTCTCGAAACTGAAAGCAAAAATCTTGAGCTCAATAGCTCTCTCTATTCACACATGGCCTATGTGGTCTGCATGCCCATATGCTAATCCATCACATCAGTTTAGATGGGCATCACTAGGATCAAATCCTTCTATGTCTAATGGCATAATTCACCACCTCTAATGTTCACTCCACATAAGCATGTCAATCATCTTCATGCTGTGCTCTCACATAGGTGTCTATCACCTGCGTGCATCTACTTTATATAGGTGTCAATCAAACTTTGTGTTCTACATCCTCACATAGGTCTCCATCACCTCCACATTTTTTTACACAAAGGTTCCCACCAATATAATCATCAGTAACTGCATGATCATATAGGCTCTCATTAGCCTCGTATACAATGTCTCAAGGCTCATATACCATCACTCTTAGAGCATGATCACATGCTTTTATCTCCACAAGCAATCGGGTTACATTGACCCTCCTCTTTCAATTTTATCAACTAGATTACACATTAATTTTCTCACACTTAGGGAGGCATCACGCCTATTTCTTCCCCCCGGCATTGCAACACATGTCTTATATTCACATGCAATTGGTACACCCGCGCTTATACTTTCAAATATATCCTATGCATCTTACATCTTGATACACTCTACTATCATCATTACCCAATGATACACTCTTGTGCTTCAGTTCACACTTTACTGTTGAGGGAATCCTATACACATGAACCTCACCCACTACATTACACATCATATTATTTCTCACACATACTCATCACTATACAATAAACACACAAATAATACATATTTCTCACACTTATTCATCACTATAAAATCAACACAATTAGCAAACAACACATACTCTCCTCGCATCTTTAACAAAACATATAACACACTTGAAAAATTTACAACATGCTTCATGCTTAGTGTTTTCACAACATATATCTCCTAAATCACATAACATGCATCCATTTTACATCATATGACACATCTCTCTTGCATATAATCAACACACACATCTTGCATGATCTACATATCCACAACACACTACCTACTGAGACTAATTTCACATGATACATGCGACAAAACCTACTACAAACCTAACAGGTCACATACTACATCTCCCTCAACATACATGTCATTACACACTCAACGTGTTTGCAATCATCACAACCTGCTACACACTTGACATCTTTGCAATATATAACAAAATAACACAACTACCCAATCAATCTCCTACACAAGAAAAATATTCACAACCTTCTCTCATGCGAAAACAACACAACGCAACACACATATCTCTCACATAACCAATGTGACACACTCTAGTTCCATGGTCTATAATTGACTTGCTGAGGATCTACATCTCAAATGGACCTCACAACCCTCATGCCTTCACACTCAACGCACATTTTACACTATGATGGTTTGCACATCACATTTTCTAGTACACACATTTAAGACCATTTCCCGATGACAGCACTCTTGTTCTACGGTTCACTCTTGACTACTGAGGGGGAATATATAAATGAACCTCATCTCATGCATAAACATCCACATCCACTTAGGGGGCACATGATCCTATCACATTCCTATCATTCCATTCCATCTACACTCCAAAACATATTGCATATCTTGGCCACACTTAGTATTGCTTACACGTTTACTTGTTACATATACACTTTATTACACATGCTAGATAGATATCATTGTATGTCATTATGTTTATCATACACACATGCATGTTCACTTAATCTCTAGTTATGATAAAAAATTCTATAAATATATACATGCAACAAGGATGCTTGGTGTAGTACCTATTACTAGTCCCACAGAGGCTCTTGGGGGCATCCACTTTCATATATTATAGGTGCTATTATTTCATTTTGTTTCATAACACATTACTTTATCGAATTATACACACCTTGAAATAATTTTTATATTTCTAACATGTTAACATTTGCTTTATGTGTAACCTTTATTTTACAGGTCTATTTGCCACCATGGTTATCTATTACTTTGCTTGTTCTTATTTTTCATTTTTTGCCACTATTTTTTTGGCTTTTACCTTAGTCTTGTGTGACACACTTGTATGATTTTTGCCTAGTCGGCAACCTTGATTTTCTTGTGACACCATGAGTGGTGTCCCATGTTTCAAAGTCTAAATTGTCTTCTTGTCTGTTGTCTTTTGGCATCTTATATTACACATTATCTGCTTGTGTACTAGCTTACATTTTACATGCATGTTTTTCTTATTGTACTAACACTTGTTTTCTAGCCACTTTGTTTACATGTGCCTTTGTTTCTACCAAGAAGAATCCCTCCCCCTATAGGGCACCATTTTAGCATAGTGGTCAGTCCTCATTTGGAATGCATACTCCTTCAATGATGTTGCATGCACTCCAAACAAGGGGAGAATCATTTGGGTGAATCACTCAACCCAAATAGTAGTTCATAGTCACATTTCAACACAACACAATATCGGTACAACACAACAGTTCAACAGTCAGATAGGGCTCAGAATCCTAACTTGGGTCCTTTAGCACAACACAAATACCAATTCCCAAACCCAGAAAGTAACGCCTGGGTGCCCCTAACACTTCTTGGACACCTGTGACTAGGGAAAAAGTTACACAAAATTCATCAGTGTAACACAATCTACAACACTCCACATAGCAACTGTTACAGGGTAGACAATCCTTAAAACTCCACATGCATATTACACGAACATTTTTCAACATTGGATCAAAATTGGTCAAAGCGGATCAAATTTTTACACATCATATGCAGTGGTGTTCAAAATTGTGGAAAGAAATTAAAGGATGGAGGATAAAACTAGACTTTCCTCCCTACATTTCTTCTAGATTGGTGCGAGATTGCCTAAACAACTTGTAGCTAACAAAACTGGCATGAGATTACCCAAAAAACTTGGTCTTATACAACATCTACATGATTCTTTCTACACTATTTCCTCATCAAAAATCAGGCGCACATGATCTTTTTTCATATTTTCCCATTATACATGCTTTCTTGCATCCTTTTTACACATTTTGATCATATACATGTGTATTTGAATACTTGATCGTTCTTCTCTTTTACAGTTCTATCCTTATGGGAAGAGGTAGTCAATATTATACTACATCGAAAAAATAAATCATATCAACATCATCCTACATCAACAACATCAATAACATAAACATCAACATCAACAATAGGTACACTGATGACCTATACAACATGTGTTTTTTACCTAGGGTCATTATCTCATCAATTTTTGCACTTTCTCATCTTTACTCTCCACGATCCACCTTTTTATCACTCCACACTTTTGCTATGATCTCAACACACTTCTTGCCATTGATCTACATGGCTTTCAGGTACACATATCTATATACTTTAGGTTATCGAGATTTCAATCAACAACATAAATTGGGGGAAAATGTAGACAAAAAATCACGCACTTGGGGTAATTATCTAGTCCTGATTACATACTACTATTCATATGATTCATAAGTAAGAAAAATACTAATTAGCCCTTTTCTTTGGCCATCTTTGATTTCTTTCTACTACCATTATTGGTCTTGCACACCTTCTTACTAACTATGACCTCTGAACCTTCAGTTTCTTTGAGTCTAGACACTAGCTCCCAACCAAGATGCCAGTGCCAAGGTATCGTCATCCCCTCTGGGCACCCGTGACCTCTTTTTCTTGTACTCACATATTTTTGGTCCTTTCCATCCATTTGAGCATATTATATTTTTAGTTTTCCTTTTTCAGGGTTAATTACAAAATTCAAACAAGGGAATCATATAAATATAAAGTTATGTGATCATAATAAAGGACCAAACACTAAACATTAGCTATCTCCACCTAAGGTTGTATCTAAAGGCTATTTAAGGGCATTCAAACATCCATTCAAGGGAAAGGTAATGCATTATTTTGCATACACTTCATAAGAGGGGAAGTTCATTTTTTCATTCACACATCTATCTATATTTTCTACATCTAGCTATTTTTTTTTATTCAAGTGCGACATGCAAAAGAGTCACTTAGGTCATAATTCAACACACACACACACACACACACACACACACACACACACACACACAGAGAGAGAGAGAGAGAGAGAGAGAGAGAGAGAGAGAGAGAGAGAACTACATTGGGTCTTAAATGGTGCAACGATCGGTCATAAGATTGCTCATTTGAAAGGTGAGAATAGTCTCCCTCATTTTCATTATTTAATTTTTGGGATTTGATGTACGTTTGATGGTTTTGCATGTCATTATTTCATTGCAAGTTATTGGTACATCGACGATCATTGTGTGACCTTCTAGCGACAAGAAGTGAAGGATAGTGAACATATCACGACCATGCAAAGGAGGTTTTCTGAGTGTTTAAGCAGTCACAGATGCCCAGGATAGGTTTATGGTGCCCGCAGGCCCCTCTGACCCATTATAGGTGCCCTATTCTAGAAAAATATTCTGGCCACTCATTTTTCTAAGGCTCTAAGAGACAATTCACCCTCACTATTCATCATTTCGGCACAATTTATGATTAATTATGAATCAACTAAGTCTTCTTATCTCCTCTTTGCAACTAGGGTTCCATATTTTTTAGTTTAATTTTCTTAGGTTTATTTTATACTTAATTACTATATCATTTGTGTTGTTACATGTTTAGTATTAAGAATATATGAATTCTATATTTTTTTAATCAAATTCTTAGCTTAGAGGATGGTGTTATAGACAGTCAGGGGGAGTTGACATGTATTATTTTTCATGAATTTCATCTCTTGGAATTTTAGGGGTATCACAAAGCCCTCTTGCAAATACTCTGTGTGATTATCCTATCATCCTTTTATTATCTTGGATTTTTTTTTTACAAGAAATTAAAATATCTTGTTTTTTACTTCAAAATACGCTAAATTTTAATTGCTCCTAGTTTTTCATATTTTTATACTCTACATATTGATGGCAAAGGTGGTGCTAGTATTTCCATTTCCTAGAGATTTTAAGCCTTAATCACCTCATCGAGCCATGACCCTTCGAATTGCATTGTGTGAGTGATTATGGTGATTAATGATCTTTCTTTTGGTATACTTAACGTTTATGCTTCTAATGATGGCATAGCAAGAATAAAATTATGCAAATGGTTAGGTGATAACTTGCCTCTTGCCTATTGGTGTGTTTTTTATGAATTTAATATGATTAAATGTCTTGACGAAAAACTTGGTGCCCTCCCTATGCTTTGGTGTTTCAGTGAGCGTGTGGATTGGTATTACCTTAAAATCCATTGGTGGATTTCCAATCCTCTGCTCTAGTGATGGATGTAATTTAAGTCTCAATCCTTGTATTTGGACCAATCTCCAAGAAACATGCAATCGAGATTTAAAAAGGATCGATCTTATACTTCTCTCTCAGCAACATATATTTAATTTTGACACGTAGGGCCTCTCCCCTGTCATGGTGTGGTTTGATGTTCTTTTTTCGGATCACACTCCAATCTCTTTTAAGATTATTTTACGCAGGGCTCCTTTCAAATTCATGTCTAATCAATTATTTATTAATGTATCCTTGTTGAGTCACTCAAGGGTTATCCCTCTTATTTCTAAAGTTTGGAACATGGCGTCATGTCTTCCTTTTTCTTCCAGCTAGATTGAGTGGTGGGATATGGTGATCCAATGCACTACCTGATTCCTCCACCAATTTGGAAAATAGGCAGCTTAGGTGCGTAAGCACACCGAATCGACTCTACATAAAGAATTCTGGAGGGTTTCTCTTCTCCTTCAATCTAATCCTTTAGACGCCCTCTTCAGTTACAGGCTTCCAACATTCGACATAGGATCAAGCTCATGGAATCTCACTCAGCCCGTGGAGCTCAGATCCAATCAAGGCTGCATTGGCTTAAGATGTGAGACAAATCATTTAAGCATTTATTCAAATCTCTCCATGCCAAGCATGCTCATGAACATATTAAATATATTCAAGTTTCTCAGATTCGGCTCACGGATATGCCTAGAAGATCACTAACAATTTTATGGAACATTATCAGTTAGTTTTCCAAGTGTAAAATATTACCAATGAGCGAGCAACTATAATAAAATAATGTATTGAGGTGGTTCCTATCAAATTCTCTCCTTATGATTGTGCTTGATGCAATGTTACTCTTAATTTGGATGAGCTTCATGTTGCTCTTATGTCTTTAGCCGATGATAAATATCTTGTGATGGATGGATTTCCTTGTGAGTTATAAAAATCAACTTTGTATTTTGTTGGCCCTGACTTACTTCATGTCTACAATGAAGCCCTCCAATCCAATTCTTTAAGGAGCTTCATCAATCAAGGAAACATCAAGTACATCCCTAAAGCTAGAAATCCTGAACTGGTTACTAGTCAACATTTTATCACGATTTTGAATGTTTCTTACCAAATTATTTCGAAGGCCCTTGCTCTTCACATTTTTGATATGTCACCTAATATTTTTTGACCCAAGAAGATGTGATTTGTTAAAGGGAATTACATTCTAGATAATCTTATTGTTGTCTGAGAAGGAATGCAATTGGCTCGAATGTCTTTGCAATGGCCCTTAATTCTTAAAATTGAATTTGAGAAGGAGTATGATCTTATTGAATGGCCTTTTATTCTGTCTGTGCTCAAGGTAGTATGTTTTGGTGATTTTTTTACCTCATTTGTCTTAACGATGTTTTCTAATGTGTCTTCTTTCCTCACCATCAATGGCCAATAGTCCTCTACAATTGGTATTTTCCACTCTATCAAACAGGGGTCCCCTCTTACATCTACTCTGTTTATCTTAGCATTTGATGCTCTTGGGTATCTTATTGCTAAGCATGCTGATTAGGGTTGCATTCAGGGCATCTTTTTACCAAATCATTCTACTCGACTCATTAATGGTCTCTTTGCTGATGATTATTTTCTTACCCTTATGGAAAATAAGTAGATTTTATTAAAAAAATTCAATGTCTTGACATTTTTTTTCTTGATTCGGGATCCAACATTCCGATGACTAAAACCTTGGGATATCGATAAAGTTGTTGGCCTGATCTTGACTAGTTAAAATATTACCCTTGGAAGTCGATTGGCCGCGGAGAATTTTTTATTTTTTTTCATTCCTTTTTCCTTTAATAATAATTCTCCTACTCTATGGAAATATGTGATTAAAAAATTTAAGCATAATGTCTCTTGGTGGTCGTTTAAATCAGTTTCTTTAGATGGAAAATTTCAGGTATGTACCAAGATTCTTTCATTCACGCATGTGTATTATTCTACTTTCTAGTGCCCCCCTCAGGATTCCTTTGCCAAACTTGCCAAGATGCTCTCGGATTATCTTAGGTCTAAAATTTATATTTCACAGGGATTTCATCAGGTCGCTTCAGAGGTTTGTTTTCTACCTCACGATCAAGGTGATATGGGCATTATTGAAGTCTATTGACAAAGCATTGCTTTATGTTATAGATGGGTGGTGCACTTCCTTTCCCATAATCAAGCTTACAAAATTATTTTTCTCTATTGTATTGCTTTAGGTTATTCCTATGGTGAAAAATGTTGGAATAATTTATGCTTACATACCTTAATTATCACCAAAGTGTGTGTTAATATTACTAGCACCTTCATCGCCAAGAGTTTATGGAAGGCCTTTAAAGCTTTGAAACCTTTGTTGCAATGGATTAGAGATGGCTTTCCCACTAGGATTTCTTTTAACTCCCAGGATATCTAGTGATCTCCCATTATCATAGAGGATAGTATCTAATTTTTTGAAACTCTAAGGAATCAAATCTCTATGTTTATCTCGAAAAGGAATTCACACCATTAGAGATTTAGTTTCCCAAAGAGATTGAAATCCCTAGCTTGAGTTGAGGATGAAAATCAATATTTCCAAATAAAACCTTCTACCTATCTACAGAATCAAGATTTGATGTCGGATGTCATGCTTCTTAAGTTGGGTCTTAAACCTCATGATGCTTGGTGATAGGATTGGCAATGGAATCATAATATTGATTTTTTCACTTTAATGAAGACATTATTTACCAGCTTTTAATTCCTATTTCACCTTCCATTACGAAGCTTAATGATCATTGGGGGCTTCAATCTACCCTGACTACTTGTCTTCGACAAGTTTCCTGTGCTTGTAATCCTCTATTGAAACCTAAAGTGAATCATTTTTTGTGGTGTCTTATTTATCAAGGTCTTCATTTAGGCGAATGGATCAAAAACATTGGAATTTTTAATCCTAAATGCCTTTTATGTTATCTGCCTGATTCATTTAATTATTTGTTTTGATTTTTCACCTGTACTCAAGCTGCTTGGTCTTGGATTCATAATTTGTATTAACCCTACCACCCCTATTTCTTTCATTGGCAGGTGGCATCATTTGGAGATTTCGGTTCTTGTCCTTCATATATTGACTCTCTATGACATTTTTCAAAGCTTATATTCTCTTTCAAATTTGGAAATCTCATAATCTTGCTATCTTCTAGAATGATCATTCTGTTTTTTTATTTTCCACTAATGATAAAGTGGTTATTTTTTCCATTGTGTGCATACAAGTTCAAGCTCAAGCTGAAAAATTTTCTCTAGATTTTGTCCACCTGTAGGAACAAATTTCTCACTAGGGAGTGCTCCATCCACGATGAGTTGGGTCCCTCCTGACCCTTTGTTATCACCACTCAACCATCACCACCATGTCATCCAGCTCCATAAGCTTCATCTAGTATAATCCACTCTTGCAAATATTGTTCCTCTTCTCCCTGGGGTTACCCTTCAAATACATCCTCCTCGAGGCCGAGCTGGAGTCTTCCTCCACAGAAAAAGGAAGTGGCTAGTTCTCCACGATGGGCCTCTCCTCCACATGGAGCATGGGCATTTTCTGGCTCTCCTCCCCCTAGTTGGGGAATTATGGTGCCTCTCCAAATGTAAATTCAAGATCAAGATGGGTGACATGTTGATCTTCCATTGGCTGAGAATCCTAGCGGGTTTTACATGCTTACTCGGGATTATCCTCCTCCTCCCTGAGCGGTGACATGTGCTTAATGTTTTTTGGTTTGATGTTTTAAGGTGGTTCTAATTTGTACCCTTGTGGCACTTTTTTTTGTCCTTTAGGAGTTTCTTGGTGCCTTTGTGAATTTTTTGTGGGACCGTGAGTTGTCCGACCACCCCTACTCTTGTAACTCTATTATATTAATATAAAGTGCAGTTCTGATAATAAGGATTGCATTTGGGCTACATAAAAGTGGTTATTTTTGAATTTGATCTCACACATTCATCTTGGGGGAAAATGTTTTGTATCCCATTATCTTGGTGCGACTGACACAAGAGAAACCTAGCTTCAAAGTACACAATTCAATCACACACACACACACACACACACACACACACACACACACACACACACACACACAAGAACTATATAAAGTATGAAATGTAGTGTAGCGCTCGGTGACAATCACATTGGATGACCACCAAGGTCGGTCAGACTCAAGCTTATGCATTATTTAATCCATCTAATGTTTTCTCAAGAGCCTTATGCATGTAGCTAGGGTTTTTTTTACAGGTTTAGGTGTGATAGTGAAACCCTACAATAAAGTGGATGCAACAAAAATACAAAATAAACATACATCTTTAGAACCCGAAAATATCAGATCTAAATTTGTTGTCAAGACACTAGTGCCCAACTTAAATACTAGCTCCCAAGTAGTCATGTTTGTACCTGGTGGTCCTGTCTGAAGAAATTTCATATTACATTTCTCCTTAAAATTCTTATTCATTATAGATCCATCCTATTCCAGCTAATTTTTCATCTATAATCATCTTAGATCTCTTAATACAAGCTATGTCACTTTTATTTCACTGTTTCTTACATTTTTTTGGCTTTTGCATGATAGATCTTGATAGTTGTACCGTTATATTCATTTGATTCCTCTGATAAAGATATAAATTTATGTAAATCATTAATGTCTATTTTGGTGCTTCCTACCATATTTAAGATTCTATAGACATAAAACTCAAATCTTGACACCATTTAAAGAAAGCAACCAAAACCCTAGTTAGAACAATCTTAGATTTGATACTAGATGTTGGGGATTTCAGTAATGAGTGTGCAATAAACTAAATAGAGAAAGAGACAAAAGTAAAAATATAATTAACTAAATGGTGAACAAATAAAAGAGACACAATATTAATCTTTGGAAAACCCTTTTAGGTGAAAAACCCAACCATAACCTTGCTTATTTATTAACTTAAATCAATTTAAAATTACAATATAATTTTTTTAAGGAACTATAATACAACATGTGTATACACACTCGACCATGTTCCAACACTAACTCGCACTGAATTCTCCTTGCTAGATCCAGACCAATTCTAGGAACTTTGTGTGTAACACTTCTACTCACCTCTCAGATAGATAGCATGCACTTATATAGCCGTTCACATCCCTTAAAAATTCTTTCTTGAGTTGCAAGTCAATCTAAGGATAAAGCTTAAAAGCAAGGCTTAAATATGGGCCATTATTTTTACCACAGCACTCACCACCTAACCAACTGACGAGTTTTAGTTCCATTATCCATAATAAATAAGTTAATGCTTGGAAAGTATGAGATGTATTCCAACAACATGATCTTAAAAAAATTACTCACAAAGTAACTATGTTATTATTCTTTGTTTCCATAAAACATTTGGTCTCATGAACATGTTATTAAAAAGAATTATTTCATTCATTATACATTATACTTATTTTCTAACCAGAAAAACAAATTGTTATACATGTTTTATTTAAAAAATAAAAAACATGCATATGACATTCAAGAAATACTTTGGTTGAAATATTTATGGCCTCTACTCCAAAGTTGTAGGCTTGAACCATTACTAGTCAGTTGTAAAAAACCCTTCACAAAAATTCATTTGTTCCATGTGCTTCATCTATTAAGGAAGACTTGTTTATGTACAATTGTCTATTTAAAACAAATTCTACAAAAATTAATATCTAACATTTTTCTAGAGGATGGGTTCAATAGTGTACTGCACACATAGGAGATGTCCATTAGGCTCTTATGTAAAGAGTATGTACTTTTGACGTCAACATCCTTGCAATTTATATCAGTACATGTAAATGTTGTAAATTATCGAGACATTCAGCAAGTCGACAATGAATATTCTGTGGATGTGATAAGCCACCAACACTTTCAACCATAAACAACGAACGAAAGAACCTATCCATCACATATATTTATAAGGTTGAATAGTCAACCAACCAATGCACTCTTAACCACTTTTTTAAGATGCTTTTTCATTAATTAGTTGTCATGTAACCTTACAAACATACATAATCTTTAGACTAAATGGCCACGAACATTCCATAAGTTGTTTTTAAAGGAAGGTTGGAAACTAAGTAATAAGAGGGTGGTGGGGCTCGTCCCCAGTGGCATAAACAACCTCCATGATATCATAATTAGTGCTCAAAACAAGCTCTGCAACATATGCCACAATTAATTTCTCCGAGTATGGATTAGCATTGAGAATCCAACCATAAGCATCCTCCAATTCTTTCCAAACCCCCAACCCCAGAACCTTGTCTCCATCAGAGGATCTGAAGCACGTGTAAGATGTCAACCCCTTCGTCTTCCCAAAAAAAGATTTCATAATCGCCAAGGTAGCGTAACACAGGGATTCCTGTTTCTCCGATTCCGTCACGGCCCCCCTGATCGTCACAATATCCCTTCTCGACACGGTCGCAAATGGAGACCCGCTCTTGTTTTCTCCACAGTAGGTGTGGTAAGAAAATGGCCCCGTGACGTCGGCGAGCTGAGACACGACGCCTTGGCAGCCCTCCATTGCCTTGCTCAGATTGGGGTCGTGGAATCTGTCTGTGTATGTATCTCTCCAGATGCCGCACCATATAACCAGATTTCCATGGATGCTGCGAAGGATGAAGGCACTGTGGAGATAACCAGAGGATTCGAACCAGGCGGTGAAGGAAACGAGCGTGTCGACGAGATGGTCTACAGAGGGGCCCTTGGGCTTGAAACCACACATGCATACGCTCCCCTTTCGTTCAAATGGTATCACCGTCGGCATGATGGACGGAATTGGAGAATTTCTATCTGTTTCCTGCACAATTTTATGGAATTGGAGAATTTCTATCTGTTTCCTGCACAATTTTATGGAATTGGAGAAATTCTATCTGTTCCTGTACAATTTTATGGAATTGGATCTGCACAAGAATGTATAGGCGTACGAGTTTTCTACGCACGCGCTTTTAGCGTGTCCAACGGAACCTTCCGTCCGTCAAATGTTTGAATTATATTCAGCACGTAGACTTTGCGGGCGCACAAATGTCAAAATGATGTCATGACTTGCGTAATTGCCATGCACAAGTAGAATTCTTTAGTTGACTTCGAGTTGGCACCATACCCTTTTTCATATATGGGGTGGGTTTTCCACAAAAAAAACTTGTTTTAAGTTCCACAATTTTCATGTTTTATCACTCAATTTCTTGAACTCCCTATATCTCACCCACGTATTTGCCCCTTCGAGCATCCCTACACTCTTGGGGCTCGTCATGAGTTTTTGTATTCTCCTAACATTGTTTTTTGTGGCTTCCTTTTGAATAGAGTACACCAGTTGCTTAGCCACATCTCATGTTTTTTAGTTGTTGGAGGTCAATTGTGATGTCAATTATCCTCATTTGAATTCAATTTGTCTATATATACACAAGAATTCTAAGTCATATGTTAAGAAGAAAACATAAGCGTACTACATATTCTAAAGAGAAATTGTTGAGAATTTACAAACATTCTAGAGAAGATGAAGAATTCGTTAAAACATTTATTGAAGTGCATATGTTTATGTTTAAACACATATCATAAGACACTATTTTACAAATTATTCAAACAATTTAGATTTGTTGTGTTCAATATTTTTAATGTTTAGCTACTTGATAAACTTCAAGATAGTTCCACTGTCTCTTCATTACTACATGTCCCAAAACATATTTGTTTTCCTTCCAAATTTCTAGATATTGTTGTCCATTTCAGGGTTCATTGTAAGACCCCTCCTCCAACAAATTATTATAGAATGGGTGGCAAATCTCCGAAATTGACTTTCGAAAAAAGGGCAAATTTCCAAAAAAACATTTCGTGGCAAAGGCAATTCGATATGATGAATATTTCCGCAGTTTTGCAGAGTTAGACGACCGTTAGACAGACATCTATACAGTATGAGATGGGATTGTGTTGGAAAGTTGTTAGACGGACGTCTATGTACCATCAGAGGGGGCTAGGTTGGATGCACATTTGTTTATTCGACGATCCTTTCTTCGCCAATAGAAGTTTGTCTCTACAACTTAGACGATGATGTATTTGATGTTAATCTTTTATTCCACATATAGTTGTGTCTCTCTCTGCATGAGCATCTCTTAGTTGGTTGTCTCTTTAGGAATGAACGGTCGTCTCTCCTTATCACACGATGTTGCATTGGACGCTTGTATTTTATTTTCATTTGATCTATGTCCAAACATATGTATCTATGCATGATCGTCTCTTAGCTAGTCGTCTCTCTTAAAAACAAACGAGCGTCTCTTTATCACTTAGATGGTCGCCACGTGTCTTAAAACATCCCTTTACATGATTGTGGTGGTCGTCTACTGATTAGTAGTCTTCAAACACGTGTTGCCTCGAAAGTCTCCACCTATCGTTTGTCACCAAGTTTCCTCACCTTGAACCCACACCCTAAATATATCACTACAGGGTTCATTTCTATACTTTTTTCCAAAAACATTTACAAATCCACAACGTTCTAGCTCCAATTTTATATGGAACCATCTCGGCACTGGTACCCACAACCAGCGTGCAACTTGAGTCTTAACCTACCCTCTAACCTTTCCCTCTCGTGTAACTTTACAAAAAAGCTTTCAACAATGGCTAGTTCCACAGCTACTCCTGCCTCCAAATTGCAGTATGAAAATATCATATGCCCTCAAATCACAACAGTAATGAAACTCAAAGATACACCTAAAGATTGGATGCATAAAAGAAAATTCATGAGGCTTGCTAAGATGCCCCAATTCAAAACAAACATTGTTGTCCTTGATTACATGATCAATTCTTACAACCCAGTAGATGGAAGTTTTTCCATCCCCCTTATGGATCGTACATTTTTATTTGGCGTGGAGCCCACAAACATCCATCGACTAACTAGTTTACCATATCAAAACTAGATGGTTGCAACTACAAAGGGTGTCTTAACTGATGCAGATGAAAAATATTTGGAATCTCATTACAATGTGCAAGTTGATGGTAAGTTCAGTTTTATTTTTCAATTATTTTCTTTCTTAATATCATTTGACTATCTAAGCATCTAACTTTTCTTGTGTTTTTTTGTAGCTTCAGTTAATCGTTTGAAAAGAGGCCTTATTATATAAGGTGTTACACATAATTTATTTCTTGCAATGATATCACTCTTTCAATCCAAGATTGTGTTGTAGGGTAGATCCGTCAACATTATGCATTGGGAAGTTCAATATTTTATTATAGAAGCTGGCAAGGCAACAATTTGATTGGTGCACTTAATTATCCAATCAAATTTAAACAAATGTCAACAATGCCCTTTGCAATATCAATGCATTTGATAAATAGAAGACTCTATTTTCATGTACCAATTATTTTCTTTCTTTCTATCAAAAAGCTTTCCACCAATTGCAGAATAGACAAATTCTAGCTACAATAAATGAAAAATTGCTATCAATAGGTCTTTCAGTTGAAGAACAATAGGTAACAATTAATTTTAACACTATAAAAATTAATTATTTTTTAATACAATAATAAAAATAATTTATATTCTACATAGAAGAATTGTAGCTGCAATATCTCACAAGGAGGCTATTGCTTAGGTTAAATCCCCTCCAGAGGTTTCTAGTGATTCTAATATGGATTCACCGGAATCGACCCCAGTTTGATTTCCTCAAAATAAAATACCTAGGGGTTGATACCTCCTCCACCACCTTTCTGTCCATAATTTTGTACATGTATTTATATATTATTATTTATAAATAAGCTACTAGAAAGAGTCACTAACAAGCTATCTATTCCATAAATGTTAAAGTGTTTTAATATTTGTACTTTTTTTTATTTGGGACAACTTTCGAGTTTGATGGTGTAGATCAAACTCATTCTCAGTCTAAAATTTGTATGGGCACATCTCCGACCATGCTAGATAATTTATAATGTTTAATTTCTTTTGTTTACTTGCCAATATTTTATATAGTATTTACAAGGGTGTAATGTATAATTTTGTAATACTTTTCTTCTTGTAGTCAACATATGACCACATTAGATTCCAAACTAGCCTCTGGTATAGCTACCATGGGTGGTACAAATCAAAATAAATTCATAAGGAAGAATATTACGTTTCCTAATGACTCCGCAGGAATAGTTCACCCTACGACCTATTAATTTATAGGTTTTTCACTAAGTGGTATCCAAAGTGCAACTGGTACCCATATTTTGAGCCATATAGAGCTCGATGATGAGTTTTGGGATTTGATAGTGTTGATTCCAAGACGAGTAATTATTTTGACACCCATGATATGATAAAAATTACACCACCTGCTCAACCACAAGAGAAACAAAATATCTATAAAATAAGAGATTCCCCTCCTCCACCAAGTCAAATTCTACTCATGGATGATCAAAAGACATATTTTATCGTCGAAAATATAGTATCAGATATTATAGGGGCAACAATTTAGGAATTGGTTTTGTCAAATGTGGATTTAGTGTGAAATTCAAACTACAGGGAAATTTTTTTTATCAAAGAAATAAATACACATTACCATAATTATGCTCAAAGGCATTAATTTTTCACTACCGTAACGAGCCAACCAAAAAGGCTTGACATTTTGCTAAATAAAATTCAATCTGGTAAACTTTTCTATAATAATTATTATTATGATGAAGTTTTAAATATAATGGTGTTGTCATGAGATTTTGCAAGGGAAAAATTCAAACTTGAAAGCATGACAACCATACCCTACTATGAAATTTTTTGCTTGAAAGTCATCTCGAGCCCTCCTCCAGATCATCCTAACCCCCATATCAGTCCTATCTTACGATTCTAAGTGGTCATATGTGTTTTTTGCAATCTAGTACATGGGTGATTTAGGGATATAAAACTCATTCAAGCACTTCCAAGTCAAGATCCTTCAATATAGGCTCTTTGAGAAGCTTAAGATAGGCTAATTTCTGGTCTTCCTAAGGCTAGTACGTACCCCTAGTAGCGGAATGATAGTCTCAAATTCATCAAGGAGGTGTATCAGAGAGCTAATAACATTGTGTAAGTAGTTTTGGAATATTCTGGGAAGTTTATGAGGTTTTGGGACATATTCAACAAAAGTGGGTCGTGGAGGGTGAAACGGCTTATAGTGGAAAAATAGCCCTGAGCTTCGAGAAGTGATTCCGGGAGATCCGGGAGGATTTGGAGGTCAAACAAAAAATCATTGGAAATTTATTTCAGAGCTCTAGAGGATGATGGTTTCATATATTTGGTTAGATTCAAGAATTTCTACCTTGAGTCTGATTTCAACATGTTCAACTTATGATCCCAAAATAAAAGACTATTTTTAGGATGTTTTGAGCATAATCAAGGTATTAGAACCCTCCCGTTGTTTTCAAAATTCTGATTCTAGTTAATTATATATATTAAATAGTTGGAAAATACCTACGAAAGATCAAGTTACGCTTTTGTCAAGTTGTTCCCCATGGTAAGATTAGGGAGTTAGCCATATTTCCAAGTAGACACATGTTAAGCCCTAATGATGGCACACTTTGTTGCACCAAGCATCCTAAATTTTTGGTATGTTCGGGAAAAAAAATTCACCCAGCCCCCATTTAGCCCCTTGGACCATTATACAACTATCTTTGAGCCCAAATTGTCCAGTTAAGCCCCTGTCCACTATTTTCTAGCCCTTATCTCCATCCAACCACAAAGTGCCATGTGGACCAATAAGATAGGGGTGCACTTTTTTTCAAACATTATCCCATAAATTTGGGGCATTTTGGACACAAAAATGCGTCCACCTCCCATCCTAGCCCTTGGTCACCCACATGACCTCAAAAGTTGCTTATGAGGCTTTTTCTAGCCCCCTCACCCTTTTGCCACAGCCAATCATTAAATGCCACTTGGAACAATGGGAGAGGGGTCCAATTAGTTCACCAAATGTCCCAAAATTTTCGGATTCTTGGGTAAAAATAGTTTACCCATGCCAGGTGTGACGAAAAAACTATTTTCATTTCTACAGTTGCTTATTGCCCATGGATGCATTAAACCCAACTGTAAAAAATTTTCTTTCTCCTCTATTGTTGTTGCTTCCATCACCTCCATTTTTCATTGCAGTTCCATTTCACTTGTTCCACCGCTTCCATAACACCAAAAACATTTCTTTTCCATCCAACACCATGCTCAGTTTTTTCCAGAATGTCTTCATGACTAAAAACATGAAATGCTCAAATATCACAATCCGGTGCACACATTGATGTGAGATTTTTTGCATACTTCTTCATTTTTAGAGACCATCAAGAATAAATTCACAAAATATAAAATGATTCCCTAGATTATTAACAGTAACAAAAACTCCATTTTTTGACATGCCTCTCATCCCTAAGATTTTCCATCAATCTAGAAGTCGGATCAAGCTAGAATTTTCAACACATCTTTCAGATAAAAAACCTATCCTATTGGAGATAATTTCACTAAAATATGAGGTGGGAAAAGACTCTGTAAAAAATCTTAGTGACTCCATTAATGGCTTCCATGGTGGCTCCGTGCTTGAAGCTCTCACTAGGCAAAATTTTCATTTTTTATTTATGATCTTTCGTGTGAGTGAAACGTAGTGAAATTTGGAGCACAAGATGACAACAAAGAGACGAATCCAAAAATATCATTCCCATCACAAACAAAGGCTGTTTTGGGAACTTACTAAAATAGCATATCCTACACTCTTCCACATTCCAAAAATATTTAGTCTACTAAATTGTAATTTTGATCGCTTAGAGTAGTCATAAAAGATGAAAAATGGAAAGCAAGGAAAAAATGACAATTTTCCCAAAATAGCAGGTCCAAAAAAAGTACCCTGCTAAAAATAGCAATGCATTAGTAACAAAATAATATGTAATGTGCTAGGAGGTTCATAAGGTGAAATTGGACCAAAACATGTGACATGTCCCAAAATAGAAGGTCATGGTCTCACATTCTAAAAATAGAAAGTTTCAATGTTGAGTGCAAAAATTTGCAAATGACCCTATTTTAACTCATCTTTCCACTTTTTGGACTCTCCGTTGGACAGTAAGATGACCTCATGGCTGAAAAAGAGGAATGATATCTTCACAAGGGTCCTGGAAGCATCATTGTGAGATCAATTGTGTTTAAAATTAATGTAGAGCATCACAGGGTGCAACAGGTGGATCCATCATCATCACTTGATGAGTTGGGTGAGTCAAAGTGAATTAGTTATGGTGAACTCAATTAACTAAAGAGGTTCATCAATCAAGTTTCAAGGAGGATCATCGTGAGCAATTCCTGTGTCCATCCTGAGCTCACATTGGGAGGTCTTGAAACAATGTTTCTAAACACTCGTTCTAAGGCCGATGATGTCTATGCATGATCATCATCAACAAGGTTTTCATCAACTAAGAAGGTATATTCATTCTTCGGAACACCTCCTATTTTCCCCCCTTCCTCATTATTTCCCCTCTCCTCTACCCCCTTTCCAATTCTTCGTTGTGAGAAATCATGACGTTCATCTTATTCATTAATGTGGCTATAATCCAAAAATGTAATAAGTTTCCCTTTATTGATAAAAATGGACTTAATGTTCTTTCCTAGGAATGTCAAAATTCACAGGTTATGAGGAAAAATGAAATTTTATATGGGGGGTAGGCAAAGATTTGTTCCTAATCTATATAATGTAATAATACCCTCTTTATTATGGGTTGTCAATTTTGTATGCTCATGTTGTGGTCATTTTTTGTATTTAAGGGGATTACTACTTGGATATATATGAAAGAGATATAATTATTCTATTTTCTCAACATAATTTTCTTCTCTTTGCATTTTCCAACTTGTGGATATGTCGATCAAGGAAGTATTTCCTTCCTTCCCAGATGTATGAATGTGTGCACCTTTGTATGCATGGTTTCCTTTGTTCATTGGTGTCACAAGCATAGTTGTTTCTTTCTCTAATTGTGTATGTAAAAATTATGATTAAATTTGGAAATAATTTGATTGCATACTTGCAAATTTAACCTCTCCACCTAATTTCTCACTCCCTTTTCCCCCACTATCTAGAAAACGCCTCCCTTTCAAGCATTTTACATGGGTACAGTGGAGTGTACCTATTGGATTCCTAACCTCATAGGCTGAATTTATGTTTCCTTTTAGTTCACTCACAATAAATGGAGTTGCACCATTCAAGTAGAGGGACCTAGATTCCCAGAACATTGGAAAGATAGCTTCCATTTTTTCTACCCAAAAATTTTTTATCAGCAACAGTTTTTAGTCCCCACTATGGGACAAACTTGGTAGTAATCTGCACCTAAAATAAAATTAAAAAAATCCAAAAAATAAAATATTTAAAAAATAAAAAAAGAAATGATGAAAATTGAAGTCCATTGTTGAATTACCCTTTGTATTCCTAGAGTTTCCTATCATTTTCCTACTGCAACGTTTTCCTGAAAGTGGCTGAAAGAAAATACACCAAGTTGAATAGATTAAGAGGATTTGTTGATCCAACTTTTGAGGCTTTGTAAAACCAGCAGAAACAAATGAGAGATAATCCCTATTTCTTCTCCAAATCTTCAAGTGGTGCCCTTGGGAATCCTATCCAAACTCCTATTGATACTTTTCTTACAAATTCTCCCATTTTTCAAAAACCAATGAAAATTGAATTTCCTAATCAAGAAAAATAAGAACTAGAAGAAGAATCGGGAGTAGAAGTTTCCAAAGTAGAAGTTGAAGCCTAAAAAGAAGAAACAATGAAAAAAGAAGCAGAAATACCTCAACCCATTCATCCATGGGGAAGGAATACAGGTCCACTCACTTTTACACCTCCTCTTCACAATCTACCAACAAGTTCCCATAATAAATTTCCAAAGTTCAAAGGTGATGACACATGACTTTATGAAGAACATATATCATCCTTCATCACATCATGTGGAATCCTTAGAATTGAACATGAAGATATTGCTATGATATTTTTCATGGATTCCTTGTAAGAAACAACAATTGAATGGTTATATCTCCTACCTACTAGATCCATCACTATTTGGAAGGACATCAAAACCCATTTTGAAGAAATAATCAAATTCACTAAGGATTTCCAAGATCTCTTAGTATAGGTGGATCATATGAAGAAAGAAGAAAATTATACTATGAGAGTCTTTGTGGCTCATTTGAACTAGTTACTCCGAAGAATACTAGAAGAAGTTTTACCATCTGAAAACAATGTCAAGATATTCTTCATCAACGCACAACCTCCTGAAGTGGGATTATTTCTCCGAAGGGTTAAACTGAGGAATCTCACACAAATACAAGGAATGGAAATTGAAGTTGAAAATGATCTCATCTTATCCACAAATATTAAGAACCCTTCAAATGGTAAGACTAGGCATCCCAAAGATGAGAGAATTGATTCATTGCTATAGAAATTGGTAAACGAAATGACATTGTTAAAGAGGGAATTTTCTCAATGAGCATCTCCCCAAATCCATAATAGTAATTAGATTGCAGGAGCACCTTAAAGGCTTGCCTTGGAGGCCCCACCTGTCAATGCAAGTTGTATAACTCGAGGAGACGAAGAAATACTCAAAAAATAATGTGAAGATAGTGATTTCCCAAAGGTTGAAGAAGTAGAGAAAAATGTACGAATCAAATTATGTGATTATTTTGGAGGTAATGAAGATGATGACATAGATGCACTTAGTTTCTCATGTGTGTTATTCACCCATTATCATTCTAAAAAAGGGTCTTCTTCCTCCATTTCTGTGAAAAAGAAAAAGAATGAATATCCTCCTATGGTTGTCAAAATTTATAAGGGAATGTATATTTAACAAATTATAGATCCACAAAATAAAATCCTGAAGATTACATATTATGATGTGCATTCAATTATATATCAATTTATCTTAATATATATCACACATTGCAAAGATTAATAACCGTAGATGAAAACAAATAATAGGAAATAAATGAGAAAGAGAACATTTGATTTAAAGTGGGGAAACCAGAAGGAAAAGAACCCATTGAATAAAGCACTACTTGTATTAAGAATTTCAACAAGATTTTAACCCAGCACTTCCACTTCAATCCTCGGTCTCACAAAGATAACTTGGAGACCTTTGTCTCGTAGTTATACATTTTTCTTACATAAAAATCTAGAGCATTTTCATATAGTCTATGTCTATATTGATGCCCCTCAACTAGTAATTAATCCCATACGGGATCATCCTATATATATTTAGGATGGGTGAGTGGTCATATTGCTTATTTTTATTTAATTGTGAGAGACCGACTTAATTTTATAAATAAAATTTTAATTAAAAGGTCGTAAGTGGTGATCCACCAAATAATATCCCCACTTGACATTATCAACCCCGAAAATCCCCCTTAATGTTAAGTGGGGAAAATAAGACATGCATGTGGCCAACATGAAATCAAGGAAAATCATACAGATCTTCCCATAAAAAATAAAAAAGGGAAATCCTATAGATCTTCCCATAAAATAAATTCTTAGGATCAGTGTTTTATATATGAAGACTTATACTAGATTATGGAGCATTTTATAAAGCAAGGCACACCCATAACTAATGCTTCATTGCTATTTACAAGTAACTTCACATAATGTGACACATTTACTTATTACAAAATGGAGGAAGTATTAGAAGTTTACAACTCTTAAGAGGTGGCATTGTCATGCACACTTCCCCTCAACAACAACTCTGATATGACCAACAAGGCACAAAACTTGTAAAACTTCCCGGCACATAATGTATTGTTGAAGATATCTACAATTGGATCTCTAATGTTGAACTGGATTCTTTATCAAGAGAAATCTAGCCTTCACATAGAAGAGGAATACTTCCTTTAGCTTCCATGTGTATCACTTCCAACAGCCTCACTAGCCACATGGCTTCTTTTTCTACTTCAAGTGATGACACCTACATAAAAACTTGAACACAAATCCAGACGTATATCCAACACAATATCAACATGGTTAGATTCATAATATTTGTATAGATATAAATCATATGATTTCCAACTGTAGAGGTTAAACAAAAGTTGCATAAATAACAACTAACCATGTTATATTACAAATATGTTGATTTTTTTTCAAAATATTACACTTGTAAAATATATATTAGATGCAACCAGTATTGGATGTCTCCAATACAAACAAAAAGGTATCCCCAACTATTATTTGATGTGCATATAATAATATTTTAGTAATCACATACAATGTTTTATTAAAAACATATATACCTCCAATATCTTATTCCAAGCCTTTAACTAATGAGATAAGACTTGATAGATAATCAGATCTGAACATATAATCACTTTATACATGAATAATCACAATATTCATAGAAAATACATGATCCACTAACTGTGGATACTTCTAAAGGATTTATTTGCTTCAAAAAATGAAAAAATAATCTTAGACATGTCATATATGATCAGATTTTCATGCCAAAAAATTGATACAACAGTCAAAACATTGTCTTATATTCTCTTGATTCTAAGAATTATATTCTTGTTACTTACCAAGCTTTTAAGAGATTTCTTATGACCATACAAAGATTTTTGTTCCATGCATGAATCCTAGTCTGAGTAAACGATTGAAATATTTTTCTCCTGATCTTCCTTATAACTATTAGGATTTTCATTTATAGCATACTTAGTAGATTATTTATTTTTTACTCTACAATCAGACTCTTTATGCTCAGATTTACCAGACTTGTTGCAAGTACCATTAAATTTGAATTTAAATTTTTCACTATTTTTAGTAGAATTGGAATTAGGATTGGATTTGAATTTTCATTTGCTATTAGACTTATGATTAGGATTACTATTTTTCTTATTATGAGTAGACTTATGATTCTAAGAGAACAAGGCTTGAGAATTAGTTTCTTTTGAATAAAAATTCTCTATTACATGATCTTCTTGAATTAACAGAGAAGAGATAATATCTAAATCAAGAAGATAATTTTCATTCGGATACTTAGAATTAGGAATAGAGATATAATTTTTGAACTTTTCATGAATTTTTATCTAAATAATGATGTACAAAATCTTATCTTGAAAAAATTCATAGTTAAAACCATCTAATTGAGCTTTAATGTTCTTAATTTTAGATAAATCATTGACTATTTTCTCATCCCCTTTTATAAGAGTTGTAAACAACTCTAATAATATCTTAATTATCTTAGAAATATGACTGCCATCATGCATATTTTCTAATTGCTTCCAGGCATTAGCAGGTGAGTCCATATGACCTATATGAATTAAAAATTCATCATTTATGTTTTACAAAAGGATGGACAAAGCTTCCTGTGATCTAAGAGAGAAGAACCTAATATTTTTAGGAGTTGTTTGTCTTTCTGTAGATCATTTTTCTAAACCAATCACAATATCACATAGCTTCCTTGCTATAAAAAATGTTTTCAATCAAACTCTCCATATGTTATAATTCATTCCATTCAATAGATGAGATTTATCTAAATAAAAACTAGCAGAACTAGCCATTTTTAATGCTCAGACAGTAATAAAAAACTAATATAGTGAACCAAAAATCCAAACAGAGACAAAAACAAAAAGCCGCATACAATATAGCAGTTATATGCATGCACAACTAGCTAAAAAATGAAATAGACAAGCCACGGAAGGCCACGAAGAAAAGATATAATATTTTCAAGTTTTGGAATCCACAAGACAAAGACAATTAGAAGACCTGCACTACACTGAATATTTTTTAAACTCGTAGAATAAATAAGTTTAAAATTCATAAAACAAAGAAACTTTGAAAAACCCACAATACAATGAAAGTTTGGAAAGTTGTGGTAAAAAGAAAATATTAAACCCATGATACAAGAAATTTTTTAAAAAATCCACAGAACAAAAACAATTTAGATGGGACACATGGCAAAGATCTAACCACTACAGCAGGGCATGTTTCGTATTTCTAGAAAATTCTAATACAGATCCCCCTGATGGATGTGAAGTCCAAAGAATTTAATTAAAATAGATAACTTATGAGATCCAAAAAACAAAAAATAGCTTTCACAATCTTAGTCACTAAGCCAAAGCAAATACTGACACCCCAAAAGATAGAGTCAGACACTTGTGAAGACTGATACAATTAGAATATTAATACACGTGTCCAAATGCGATTGGTTTGCACTTCGTAATGTAACCAAAATGACTTACGGTAGAAATGGACACATTTGGAACCTTTTAAATGGCTCACTTTTTGCAAGAATGCCAAATACTTACAAATGTGAAAAGGTGGCTAATTTTTATTGGATAGCCACTGTCACAAATGAAAAGGTTAACAAATGTGAAATATGGATCAATTCTATTGGCTTGGATTTTGCAAATTTGAAAAATGTGAAATATAAAGATACTTGGAGCAATTTCATTGGATCAACCTTCGTATATGACAAAATCAAGCTAAAAAAATTTATGACAGCATGAAAAGATTTGTAAAGTCTCTATTGGTTCACGTTTCACGATTGAAAATCATATAAAAAATAAAACTAACAATGTAAACCAAGGTGGAGCATTGTGATTGGATCGTGCTTCCAAAAGAATAAAAAAAATCTAATAAAAGACTAACAATGCGAAGTTCGATGGAAAAAAATGATTGGCTTGAGCTTCGCAGTCAATAAAACCTGAAGAGAACAAAAAGGTCAATAAAGACTGACAGGATGAAGCCAAATGGCACTTAAAGATTGGATCATGCTTCACAAATACATAATGTCACAGAAAAATTAAAGATATAAACAAAAAAAACAACAGAGTGAATCCACTTGGCACTCAATGAGTGGAATGGGCTTCACAAACATGAAAATAACAACAACGAAGCTACTTGAAGAAATTTTATTGGCTTGAGCTTCGTAAAACGAAAAAGATCTATAAAAAAAATGACACAGTGAAGCCATATGACTCAAAATTATTGGATAGGGATTCACAAAATAAGATTTAGCAAAAAATAATTTTTTTTAGTGTCGGAACAGACTTAGAAGCTCTAAAAAATGGATCTAAATAAATCTTTTGGATCCATAGAAAAAAGACTTCTCTAACGGCTATAAATGGTGTGAAAACATAAAATAAGCTCGCAGGTGACAGATTTAAACCATAAATGACTGAAACAAGATGTAAAAGCAAATGTCTAAGCATAAAATAGCTCAAACACAATCTAAACAACCATTTAGCCAATATTTCAAACAATATTCAGTTGGGAATTGGATATTTAAACCTGGTTAGATTGAATATGACTATGAAACTTTTAGGGTTTTCGCAAACCCATAAATAAACTTTAATATTCTTCACCCAAACAAATTAAAAGCTTCTAGATCAATCTGCACACACATAATCGCCATCTTTGATGCCATGTCAGGATTTATAAGGGAATATATAATTAATAAATTATATATTTAAAAAATAAAATCCTGAAGATTATAGATTTTGATATGTAGTTAGTGTTAGGAAATTAAATATTAATGTTTACATTATAGTTTGTTAGTTAATATTTAATATTGTTATATATTAAATATTAGGTTTGAATGTATATTGTTATAATATATTGTTTCAACAATATATTATTCTTAGAGTTTGTTATACCTGTGAATAACATTCCAGGTTAATTGTTGTGACTCCTTCCTATTTTATAGGAGGTTGTTTAGCTGTTATTATGGCTATATAATAGCCTAATGTATTTCTTGAGAAATATTGACAAATAATATATTGAGAATACACAATTATTATTATATTAGTGTGCAAATCTCTCTGATAATTTATATTTGGTATCAGAGCAGTGTTAAAGGAATTCTAATGATTTTATAGGGGCAATCAGATTATTCATTATCCCTGTGAATGACATTCGCGTGGATGATAGTTTTCCTATTGGAGAAGGTAGGAGGTTTTTCAATTAGAAGATTTATCAAAGGAAGAATACTTACAGTCAAAGGCGCTCTCATTTGGCATTCCTCCTTGTTCCTGGTCATTGCCATTGTGTTGATAAAATATACGAAATTTGTTGAAGAGATATTTGGATCTACTTTGGTTGCATCTTTCTCTGCATTGTGGTCTGCGAAGAACTCTGCATTATTTTAGTCTTGCATGAATCAGAACAGTTGTGTTTTTCTACGATTTTGGGGTTTATCTTCAGTTGAAGTTCAGTGCAGATCACATACATTGCTCTGACTGATTGAGTTGATCCCTATAGTCTTTGAAATTCCTTCCAGGCGTCAAAGTCTTTCATATGCGGGAGAGTATTATTTGCAATCGAAGATGTGATTTTGAGGTCGATTTTCCTGAAAAAAAGACATTTTGGAGGATGAAACGTGATTATCAGATCTGTCAAAGGAGAAAAAAAATTATCTACAAACCATGTAGGCCTTCTCATTTGATCCTCTCTCTACGTATTTAACATCTGCCCATGTGGAAGCAACTATTGTGAATCGCTGCCATCTTGACAAGTAAAGTGAACTACAAAGAACATTTCTTATTGATGCAAGTGGGAATTCTATCACATGTGAGTAAATTTTTTTTGAAAAAGGCTCTCAAGAATTATATTTCAACCTCCTACCACCGTGGACTTTCCATCTTTAAGATCTCTCATGTATCAGATCTGGTTTGGAATGTTTTAATTCATTCTATAAATAGTTGTCGTTGACTATTCAATAATCGACTTGCATTTCACATAATGAGCTCATTTGTTCATAAATATGTATGGAAAAGTGACGTGGTTGGTTCCAGGTGTGAAACCGAGATTCATATTCAAGGTGTGCAACTACATGCATTCGTCCATGAATTAGTTGATGTGTCCTTTATTAGAGTGTAAGTCGTGTTTTATGTTGAGATTTATTTATTTATTTTGTAGTTTGGAGTCAAAAGTTGATGTCATTATTCTGCCCCATATAATTGAAGTGTGTGTCAATATCAAATTCTATAAATTTAGTCTAGTAAGGGTCACGTATTTTTTTAATGTCATATTCATTAGTTTATTAATTCCAATTTTTAATTGGAATTTGTATTTTTATAGTATTGTCATATAATAATAGAGTCATGTTATTCTTGGTGTCAGGTGCCATTTTTTAAAAGGAGTTGAATAAATAGTAAAGTCATTTTACATCATGAATTTGGTAAAGACATGATTATATTGTCATGTTATTCAAATAGGTGATTTTAGGTTATTTTTTTGTTGTCATTTTTTATTTTAGTCAAAATTCATGTCATTGTAAAAGTCTGAAAATAAAAAAAATTTCCTCACAGACGCATTTTTGGTGTTACCTGACGTCCAAAAAAATAAAGTGTTTCACATTGCGGGAGGGAAGAAAATAATAAGCTCAATGTGAAAATAAATGTGCTTCATGTTCACATCCTACTGAGTTAGCAACACATATGATGGAGGAAGGAGGTTGAACAGCGACCTCTCGTCAGTCACCAACGACGGGGCCGCGCAGAATCTGTGGTGGCATATGTATGGTGTGAGTATATGATTTTCAGTGTGGTTTCCATTTTCTCAGTGTGCTTCAGTTTGCAGTGTTCCTGTTTTGTGTGGTATTTGATGGATGCTGGAAAGAGAGCTATGTTGGAGTGCAGATGACTGTTAGTGATCCTCTGACTGACTTGGTCCTCTGACTGCCGTACTTCATTGGAAGATGGTTGGCTGGTGAATACATTCACTAGCATTAGTGACCATGTGCAACAAGACCTAACTAGAAAGATCCATTCAGGAGTATGTTCTTTGATGCATTTTGCTTCTTAGTATCTATATGAGTGGAATTTCACATTTTGGGGGGGAATACATACCAATGTTCCATTCCCATTCTACACCCAAAACGACTTAGTCAAGGAAAGCTTCCATTGGAAGTGGTAGTTTTCTATGTTGTTCAAGATCGAGTGGCAGCGATCAATGACAGAGACTACAATTAAGAACATTACGATTATTATAGGAAGTAATGTGAAATATTTTTTAGTATTTCTTCTATTGTGTGGTTTTGTAATATGCAAGTTGTGTTTCCTACATAATTCCCTGATGTATAAGCATAGTGGTGAACAGTAGCACCAGAGTAAGTCAATTCATGGATCTTTAAAGGGTTTGTGGGAGGATCCAGAAAACCACATGAGGTGGACAGTTGATGAGGTTCCTGTCACGTCAAGGTTTGTGGTAAACCTGTTTAAAACCATGGAAGGAGAGAACCTTTCTTTTGGATCAAGTTCATGAGTCACAGAGTTGGACATGCCACAGGGGTGAGCATACTGCAAAGGAGCGTGTGGATGTTTTTCTACCATGTAAACACTAAGGGGGGGAATGTTTGGAAATTAAATATTAATGTTTACATTATAGTTTGTTAGTTAATATTTAATATTGTTATATATTAAATATTAGGTTTGAACATATATTGTTTCAACAATATATTATTCTTAGAGTTTGTTATACCCGTGAATAACATTTCAGGTTAATTGTTATGACTCCTTCCTATTTTATAGGAGGTTGTTTAGCTGTTATTATGGCTATATAATAGCCTAATGTATTTCTTGAGAAATACTAACAAATAATATATTGAGAATACACATTATTATATTAGTGTGCAAATCTCTCTGATAATTTATAGTTAGTTATACATCAATTTATCTTAATATAGATTGCACATTATAAAGATTAATAACCATAGATGAAAGAAAATAACAAGAAATAAATGAGACAGAGAACAATATATTTTAACTGGGGAAAGTTGAAGGAAAAAATCCCATTGAATAAAGCATTTCCTGTATTGATAATTTCAATAATATTTTAACCCAACACTTCCACTTCACTCCTCGGTTTCACAAAGATGACTTACATACATGTTTCTCACAGTTATACATTTTTCTTAGATAAAAAGCTTGATCATTTGCATATAGTCTATGTATAGATCGACACCCCTCAATCAATTATTAATCCTGTGCAGGTTCATCCTATATATATATATATATATATAGGATGGGTGAGTGGTCATATCGCTTCATTCTATTTATTTGTGAGAGATCGAATTAAGTTTATAAATAAAATTTTAATAAAAGGTTCATAATTGTTGGTCCACCAAATTGTATTCCCACTTGACATTATCAACCCCAAAAGTGGCGAATCTACCAAACAAAATTTTTATTCAAGGATTTCCACTCCCACCCTTTATGGATTCTGCATTGGAGAATCCAGATCTCGTAATGAGAAAGGGGTCACCCACCATCCCAAGTAAGTCTTCCAGTGATTATTCTAAACATAAATCCACTTCTACAAAATCTAGTCCTTCAAAATCTTTCACTGTACCTCTATAATCAGCCTCCAATCCCCAAACATCTACTCCTACCTCTAAGCTTGACCTAACTTCAAAATTAGTGTCTACATCTCCCATTTTTGTATCTGCTCCTTTTGAAATCGTAGAACATATGAACAATACTAAAGTTTAGATTTCTTAATTTGAATATCTATGGAATAGTAACTAAAATACTAATATTAGGGGTAGTAGCTAAAAGACTAATATTGTGACTCCTAATCCTAAAGGACTACTACCAACCCCACCTACATCCCCATCAAAAAATATGCTTTCATTGAGTGCATTGAAGATTGATAAGGTGTAACATCCTCAATTTATACCTTAGAACAAGTGAATTTTATTTTTTTTTGATAATTGCATCCTGGTTCTAAATACATAATTTAGAACTCACAAATCAAATAACCATTCTTATAACAGACAACCATATGCAGCTGTAATGACTCGGAGTACCTCCGATCTATTCATTCCGTGACTCGGTAATCTACCGATCTATTCATGAGTAATAAGAGTTGGCGTTTTTATTTAACACTTCACTCTTGCGGTTCTCTTCCCTATTCTGGGATTCAGAATGCTCTGTCCAAGGAACCTAACTAAATAATTGTTACCATTATTCATCAGCATCTCATCCCTTGGGCTAGGTGAATTAGGACAACGCAATCAGCAGCTTGCGATAATTTGGCCAAAGATTTGAAACATACTATTTATGTCTCGTATTCCTTAACGGCATACTCGTCAATTTGGAATACGCCCTTCACCCCATTCTTATGTTATATAGAATGTCTTATACCGACTTCTGTCAGTCCTTCCTATCACAACTCAATCACTCGGAGACAGAATAACAAGGTGATAATGTTATATGGATGCCCATGAGGATTAGGGATACGGTGACATACTGGTTCAACCCTGTAGTTAAACCAGTGTGTCATGATACCCCGAATCTCCTAGGCAGCCTTATAACATGACCACATTCCTAATCGGTCCCTGAGTAACTCGTTCGAAATCAAAGTGTAAATCTTAGCGATCAATACAAAGGGTGTCATCAAAAGTCACCTGCATTGTTGTAACTTCGAGAAGATCCTAATCTTCTCGGAGGTACAACCCTGCAGTTGACTTGTGCCGTCAACCTTTAAATCCACCTCGAAAAGATCTACTTAATAATATGTGTTACGCACGTTGAGTTTTAAATTACATTAAAGACTTTCCCCTAAGGTTAGCCTTTCCCAATCCCTAGATTCTTCGTCATAAGATGACCTTCCTCAATAAAACCCATTGCATAGTGGAGATATTAAGGCTAAGGTCTCATCAAGGAGTTTTTAGAATATACATGATTCTAAAACAACAGAATTGGACAATATCTCATAACCTTCACATGAGATTGCCATCTGAACCCCATTAGATTTATATCAGTTATCCTAACTGAATTTATATCATACTTATTAGTATAAAGATATAAATGATTAAGAATCCAATTTAATGTTGTCCTGTCATACTCAGGACTAGGGATTAGTAATTTAATCCAGCTTGATTAGCATTCTGCTTAGGTTCATTTTATCCCTATCTTTTAGAAAGACAATGATTTAAATTTCAATTTAGCTTTCGATAGAACAAATTAGAACTACTAAACACTCATAAGAATTCAATCACATTTTCATATTTGCTTTCATTGATGATCACAAAAGCATCCAAATTACACAAAGATAACATTGCCACTCCGGTATATAAACCGAAGAAGGTCAACTAACAGAATTAAGAATACAACACATAAGTAACAAATACTTATTTCCATTCCTTTCAGAACTATACAATTACATTTTATGCAAGCAGCATACTTGATACAATGCTTAATGGAAAAAGAACATCTTTCCTCATATAGAACATTTAGAAAATCAAGCTGTAATTCATTATAAATCAAATTAAACAATCTGATCATCTTGTCAGATCTGCATGCTTTTACCACTTACGGCAACCATCTGTAAAAATAGTCAACATGAGTCAGTTCGATGAACTGAGCATGATAAGCACTAACTTTTAAAACAATTGCAATCCATCAATTGTTTTCATTAAACACCCTGTTTAAATGATATAAAATCATCAATCAAGTAAGCATGATTCAAACCAAACGTTAGGAATATATCATGTCTATAACGTGTAATAATAATTTTCGTTACAGAGTAGTCCTATATGCTTCTCAATTATTTCATCAAAAATATTAGGGATCAAGAAGAACAAAAGTATCCTAAGCAATTATTCATCGTAAAGCCCCAAGATGAACAAAACATCAGACAATCATTATATTCAACTTAAAGGAGGAATATCATATCAATCCTGATACTGTCATTATGTAAAAACAATTACAGATGTTAGGCTGGACAATTATTTCATCTTAATATTTACAACAGAAGAGAAATAAACAAATTGAACATGTTGCCCTCTGAACTAGCTCATGACTATACCTTCTGTCCAAAAGCAAGGCATTCACTTAATACACATGCAAGTAAATCAGTCGAGTCCATAAACAGCACACTGTTTTTTTTAAAACTTACAATAAAGCAACTACAGTACAGTAGCCCCCATGTCGAACAACATGTTCATTCTACCAGACAGACTCAGAATGACCTTTCGCAAGAAGCGACAGACAAGAAGATAAACACTGCCATTACCGGCTTAGGTACAGTCAATAACTCTAACATTCAATCAACAAAAGAATGGATAACAATGCGAAGAGGACGTAACCTGACATCAATCCCAATAACAACCTACAGCCCGTTCAAGCCCTTTTCTACTGTGTAAGGCTTTAGACCCAAGGTCGAATTCAAAGGATCTCCTTTGTTGTCGCAGTCGACAAGAGGCTCGAAAACATTAAGCCATGACATTTACTTATAACTAAGCAAAGATATTTTTAAACGAAAACCACGCACCATGTACAGTCACATCAATCATGAGTGAAATTAGAATGGAAACAAAACATGGGATAGTGAAGTCACTTCTGAACGCAATCATAACTGAAATTATGGTGTTTACAACCTACTTTATAGAAGCCATAATTCATGACGCCAAGATATTAAAGAAATCCAACAAAGCCAAGAACATTTCCTGTTCAAACTCGGGCTTATACATACAACAGTGAACCTAATATACGATTCATTCAGAGGACTCCAAGAGTCATTTCAATATAATAATCATATGTATATATATCAATACTATCAATGGGTTGAATCCCCCATAACCTCCACGCAAGGGGAAAAAAACAACTCCAGCAAGGTCGTAAAAGAATTCTGTAACACAGAGAATTTCCTTTCACAATAACTATAAAATTTTATAATGAAACCCTACCAGAATCCTTTATCACCACTAGATAACAACCACGACAGAGCTTATAAAAGAAGAAAGGTCAATTAACTGAACAATCAAACAATGTCCATCGGTATCCCTTCCGACAGTTTCCACAACAAGAATCGACGACCAAAAATTGACAACATAACAATGGCCTATACCCATCACAGGAATAATTTATGGGCTCACGCCGAACAGGCCGAGCATTCATACATTTCATAAATTTTGCATATTTAAGCCAGAGTGCAAACATAGAGAAATAAGGCCACAGTTCGAATTTAATAAACACCCATCAAGGGATAAACGAAAAATCGAACCAGTAAGAAGATACAGTACCAAAAATCACACAAGACCACCATAGAAAATCATCTATTACCATAAACCATTTGAACAGAGTTGTTTCTAATGAAATCACTTGAAAGACAACAAGATTTTTAAAGGTTAGGGCCTAACATGCCTGGATTTTTGCTCAAATTTCCGAAGCAGACCACTGAAAGAGCTCGGACTTCCCTTTTCCTTTTCCAAGTTAGAGCGACCCAACAAAATTTTGCTATCCCCATGACATATATATTTTTCCTTGCCAGAGAAAAGAGCTAGCTAAGATCATACCTCGCCATGCAACACAAAGAAGACTGGTGCGAAAGAACCAGTGAACAGGCAGAAGAAAAACTGAAATTCGCGATAAGCCAAACAAAACAAACAACTTCCCACATTGCATGCCTTCTCGTGAATTCCGAGCTCCGACTTCCAAGCTCATTGAATGCATTAACTCCTAATTTCCCGCTCAAACTCCACTGCTACACGACCACCAAAGTTGGCGATAGACAAATAAAAATCTCAAGTCCATTTCCAGTTTTGGCGATCTGCCACGTCGGCTAAGGTTAGCTGTTTCTAAACCCTCCACCATACCTGTCCTTCATACCTATCCACTGTATTTAATGACATAGAAAATGCCGCCATGGTTCGCACCCCTCCATAAGTCCCCTTACATTCTTGCTCAATAGATAGGTTAGTAACTAGGTTAGAATTTAGGATAATAATTATTCTAACTTCAAAGAACATAGATACTAAACTTAGGACATTAGCACTTAGCCTAGGTCTAGGTTAGATAACACTAATCTAACCCCTAGGTTAGGTTTAGTTTTAGGTACTAATCATTAATAATTCCAGTTAGGTCTACATTCCATACGCTCAGAAAAAGACCTACATCATACATTCTTGAACAGGGTTAGCTCCTATTCTGCCTTAGGCTACAGAATTATATGAAACCGAATTATTACCCGGTCCACGATCGAGACCTTCCAGATATACTTCGATATCGGGAACCAATTCATTTCACATGATCAGCCTGAGTCATACTCTGGACTAGCTTATTCAATGCTTCTAGACCTTGCAACCTATTCAAGGTCTGTAATTTTAATTCATCACGAACAAACTTAAAGCAATACTTGGATCAATTCCACTGATCCAAGGTTAGGTATTATAGATGGATAACTCTATAATTCATTCTGAGATCAGATTTAACTCAGATACTAAATGAAAGAAATAAAAGAGTCTAATCATATTCCGACTCAGTCAAGATATGCAATCTGCAAGAAAATACAGTACATATCAAGCATGATTTCTTAATCGAGGAACCCATCCTTTTACCAGAAATCACATATCAACACTTGTATACTCAGGAGGAAGTAACAACAGTTCAGGGTGTTACATAAGGTGGATCCTTTCTATCTCTATCTCTTCATTGGAGGATACTGAGTGATAAATTACATAATATATTTAGGAGCCTCTAATAATGTGATGCTTATGAAAGTTGCCAATGCCCCCAAAATCACCTTGAATTAGGCCAATGGCTCTTGTTACTCCATGGAATCAAAGGAATTTACACTCGTAGGAAAGTTCAAAGATGCACAGGTGGCACTAGTTGAAGTTTTGGATAAGAAAGTGTCGACACCTATCTTGGTAGCAGACATTTTGGCTTCATTAGGAATGTTACTGAGTAGAAGCTTCTGCTAAAATTTGGGAGGGAAAATCTAGATGAATTTTTCTTCTGCAACCATTCTGGTTAAGATAGATATGCAAAAGTTTCTCTCAGAGAAGAAAATGAGGTATATGGTGAAAAGGGCAGGAAATCCAAGAGTTAACATTCTATACCAAAATAGTGGGAGGATGAACCATTTTATAACATCTGAGGAGGTGGTTGATACTCCTATCCTGATGGGATGGAGAATTAATTTTCAAGTAGGTACTGGTATTGAAGAAGCACTGAGAAATATTGAAATACAGAAGGATATTCCCAAGTTTCCTGATGATGTAAGCCACGGGGAAAATAGAGCATTCCTCAATGAATTTCATGTAGAGAACTAAGCCCTTGTGTTTACCCATGATGAGGAGGTGTTCTCATTCCTATTTAAAGATGAATATGCTCTCAATCATATCATCTAAGGAGATATGAATCAAATTTTTGATGAGCCCGCAGAAGGTCTAAAAGAAGACTCTATGTAAGAACTTCTTAGAGCTACAGAAGAAATAGAAGACCCTCAGCTCAACCTTGAATTCTTGATGCAAGCTATGGAACTGTAAGATTATTGTGAATCCAATTTGGAATCCTTAACCAAGTTCAATATTGGTCATGATGAATTACTGCAAGATGAAAGTTTTGATGTCTCTCCTAAGCCTATGCCTATCGGATGCGATGAAGAAATGTGACTCTTCTCTTTTCCATTTGAAGAAGAAGATTATTTCTATGATGAAAAGGTTAAAACAAAGCATTTTGAGGTCCCTGGAGTTGATATCCCTCATGAAAAAGAATTAGTGAAATGTAATGAGCTTTGGGATAATGAAGCGATTCCTCCCAATGGCTGCCTTGATTTTCAAGATAAAGGTTCTTTAAATGAATGTAAAGGTGAACTATTGTCAACTTCAAAGAAGTACTTCAAGTAAGAAATATTGAATGCGGTAAAAGGTGTAGAAGATCTCAAGCTAAGTCTTGACCTCTTAGCTCATGTCATAGCCATACAAGAAAATGAATGAAGTTAACTTTGATCCTCCAGTCAATATTCACACATCTCATAGTGGAATGAAGAAAAAGGATGAATTCAAGGTTCCGTCTTGAAAAGATTTTCATACGCACCCAAAATTTCATGTGCTACCTTTTTGGAAAATGGTTATAAAGGTCCCTAATGATGATTCATATCCTTTCGGAAGATGTTCAATCTCTAAAACTCATTCGTAGTATATATTTGTAGCCTAGACATCACTACTTAGCCCTCGCATGCTTTTTCCTAGCTTTCCACTACATTTCAGAGTAGTTTTGACCTTTAGTGTCAAAACCGCCACCCTAGGCAGGGCGGTGGTCCTGTGTGAATTTTCCAGAGAGTTCACTCACATTTTGACGTGGAATTATCTCAGTTAACTTCCATTTTTAGACACCTTGCTTTTCCATTTTAGATGATTCCAAGGCCCAAATGACTTGTGGCAATCTATTGTTGCACTTCTATTTTTGATTAATGGCTGTTAATAGTTTGAACTCCCTCTTCAGTTTTTTTATGTCCTCCTTTTCCTACCAAATGGATTCAATAATTTCCCAGCTAAATTACTATAAATACCATGCTTGTGTGTAAGAAAAAATCGAAGAGAAATTTTATTCTTGTTATTGCAAATTTTCTGCCTTCCTTGCTAAAAATTGCCAAAGCCAATCTCAGTTCAATTGTGCTTACACTCTTCCACTTACATTGCTTTCCAGTATGTCAATTCAAATTTTTGTTGTTCCCACATCCTTCTTCTTCTGTTGTTTCTACATTCCCATTAGTTGGACTCACATGGACACAATATTGAAAGGATAAACTGAGGGGACAATACTTCTACAACTATATTTGCCATAGTTCTTGTAATATCCAGGTTGGAGGTGTTGTTTGATTCATTCATGCAATTATCAATTCTGAATTTATCATTTCAAAGTTCATATCAAATATAGTAGATAAATCATTTCATTGTTTCAATTATCAATTCATCAATAGATCAGATCAAATTAGAAATTTTGTTCTTCAACATTGTCAGGGAAGTTGTAGGGAATAAGAACTTCTCCAAGGTTGTGATTTATTCTTTTTTTCTGAGGTAAGAGTGAAGATTTTATTTGAAATACTTTAATTAGTTAATTGTTTAGGATTTAGATTAACACCATTTTCACAAGAAGTTAGCTAAACCTGGCTAATTGTTTGTATTAGGTTCATTTATTAGATTGCAAGTTTTGTTCTTAAAAATTAGAAAAATAGTCCAAAAATATTTCCTTTATTAGATTAATCGTTCATTTGATTTGTTCATTTATATTTTGGAAAATATAAAAACATACTTTAGATTTGATTTGATTTATTAGTTTTTTTTAGTTAATTAGATGCAATCACATTTCATATGAAAATTATGGGCCCTAAAGAACCCAAATATTTTAGCTTTGAACCGGTAATACCACAACCAAACCTAGCGGTTCCAATTGTAGACATAGATCAAAGCCTTAGGTAGAACATTTTCAAGACAACTAGAGACATACAAAGAATCAACCAAAAACTAGACACATTACACATTGAAGATGATAAAGCATTTTAGTATTGGTCAAATAAACCAAATTACATATTACCTTGAGCATTTATATGACCATCAAAGGTCCACAACAAGAGAAAAAAAATTGGATGTGATCTACTGGTCCTACAACCAAATAGACCTGAACTACTCACGAACATTGATACAAGACTCCGTATTCTTTTCCTCAAAACTCTAGCTCGATACGCTGAGAGGATAGAATAACTCAACGTTATAAATATTACAAGCTGATCAGGCTTATGATTACTGGACCACCCCTGAGAGTAGATTACATAACCTCCCTTAGGATTAGGCTCTTGATCATTCTTATGACCACAGAGGGACCACGAATACAAATACTTTATGATTGTGATCCTACGGTAAAATGAATGGAACTAAGAAATAATTATACATAGACAACGGATTTAAAGTTTTAGTCTTTAGAACCTCTCTATTGCCACTAGATATCATTTGATAGTTGAACGTTCTAATGAAGAAGCTCATCAAGCCCTCTTGTTTTGGACCGAAACCACCAACCATCCATAGAACTAAGAAAAATCATGCCTCTCACTTTTAATTGTTTCATGACCTTTTTTGGATAGATTTATGAGGGCCCATTCAGTTTCCCAATAGTTCCACAACCAATAGAAATATTATCTCCGGAGCTTGATATTGACTGGATTTTTCGTGTTTCCATCCTTTCTGATTTGTCCATTTTAACCACCCAAGTTAGAGAGGCTCTCATAATGATTGAAGAGATGATCCCACCATTTCAGTTATAGGCATTGCATTACCTTGACAACCTAATCCACACACTAATCATCCATTACCATACTCGCTACCACCTAGCCATTCACATTTCTACATGGGATTCCTCAGCATGACCTCAAAGGAGTCGGTTATGTTGAAGGTCACATGTTGATTATTCCATAAAATGTCAATGAGAATAACATGTAAGGAAATAAGGAAACTCAATATATTCAAAAAAAATAATCTTGCGGCAACAAATGAAATGCTCAATGAAAAATCAAGCAACATGGGTGAACACAGAGGAAAAATTGGCATTCCAAAACTGATTTCAAAGAGAGTAAGGTATGGAGTTTTTCAAGTGAAAGCTCCAAACATTAAGAGATAATGTAGGATCACTCCTCTAAAGTATATATATTCAACCATGAAAGAACCTGAATTTCATAAAAATTGAGGAAAGAAGGATACTTTCCTTGAACCGATAAATGTCTTCACAAAGCATCATCACTCTGTGTTACCCATTTAGGGTAACCTCTGAAAAGAGAAATAAATTCTATAGTGAAAGTGGGTTGTCCCCCACATTGTACTTTAGGTGATTTAGGTTGTTATTTCCTTCCTTGTTGTGGTGTTTTCACATTTTAGTCTAGTGTGTTTCCTTCTAGTTGTGTGTGTGTGTGTTCCTCTTTTTTGTCTATCTCTTGCAAGTTTGAGTTACTCTGTGAAGCCTAATGGATAAGGCACTAGTCAATGTTATGTACTGAGATTTATGGGATTCTTCATTTCAGTCCTCACTGTGCTTGATCCATATATTTCCCCAAGTCAGAGCTAATTGTTGTCATGAATTTTTGCAAGTGTAAAAATTAAATTTAGAAGAATGACAACCATCCCCTACTGTGAAGGTTTTTCTTGAAAGACACATCGTGAGCCCTCCTTAAAATCTTCTAACCACCGCATATCATCCTCGTCCACGATCGAGACCTTCCAGATATCGTTCGATATCGGAACCAATTCAGTTCACACTGAGCATCCTGAGTCATCCTCTGACTACTTATTCAATGCTTCTAGACCTTGCAAAAACCTATTCTATCTGTAATTTAATGCTCACGACACAACTTAAAAGCAATACTTGGATCAATTTCCACTGCTCCAAGGTTAGTTATGAGAGGATAACTCTTACTCTATCATTCATTCTGGATCAAGATTTACCTCGATACTAAATGAAAGAAATAAAAGAGTCTAATCATATTCCGACTCAGTCAAGATATGCAATCTGCCAAGAAAATACAGTACATATCAAGCATGATTTCTTAATCGAGGAACCCATCCTTTTACCAGAAATCACATATCAACACTTGTATACTCAGGAGGAAGTAACAACAGTTCAGGGTGTTACATAAGGTGGATCCTTTCTATCTCTATCTCTTCATTGGAGGATACTGAGTGATAAATTACATAATATATTTAGGAGCCTCTAATAATGTGATGCTTATGAAAGTTGCCAATGCCCCCAAATCACCTTGAATTAGGCCAATGGCTCTTGTTACTCCATGGAACCAAAGGAAGTAACACTTGTAGGAAATTCCAAAGATGCACAGGTGGCACTAGTTGAAGTTTTGGATAAGAAAGTGTCGACACCTATCTTGGTAGCAGACATTTTGGCTTCATTAGGAATGTTACTGAGTAGAAGCTTCTGCTAACATTTGGGAGGGAAAATCTAGATGAATTTTTCTTCTGCAACCATTCTGGTTAAGATAGATATGCAAAAGTTTCTCTCAGAGAAGAAAATGAGGTATATGGTGAAAAGGGCAGGAAGGAAATCCCAAGAGTTAACATTCTATACCAAAATAGTGGGAGGATGAACCATTTTATAACATCTGAGGAGGTGGTTGATACTCCTATCCTGATGGGATGGAGAATTAATTTTCAAGTAGGTACTGGTATTGAAGAAGCACTGAGAAATATTGAAATACAGAAGGATATTCCCAAGTTTCCTGATGATGTAAGCCACGGGGAAAATAGAGCATTCCTCAATGAATTTCATGTAGAGAACTAAGCCCTTGTGTTTACCCATGATGAGGAGGTGTTCTCATTCCTATTTAAAGATGAATATGCTCTCAATCATATCATCTAAGGAGATATGAATCAAATTTTTGATGAGCCCCGCAGAAGGTCTAAAAGAAGACTCTATGTAAGAACTTCTTAGAGCTACAGAAGAAATAGAAGACCCTCAGCTCAACCTTGAATTCTTGATGCAAGCTATGGAACTGTAAGATTATTGTGACTCCAATTTGGAATCCTTAACCAAGTTCAATATTGGTCATGATGAATTACTGCAAGATGAAAGTTTTGATGTCTCTCCTAAGCCTATGCCTATCGGATGCGATGAAGAACTGTGACTCTTCTCTTTTCCATTTGAAGAAGAAGATTATTTCTATGATGAAAAGGTTAAAACAAAGCATTTTGAGGTCCCTGGAGTTGATATCCCTCATGAAAAAGAATTAGTGAAATGTAATGAGCTTTGGGATAATGAAGCGATTCCTCCCAATGGCTGCCTTGATTTTCAAGATAAAGGTTCTTTAAATGAATGTAAAGGTGAACTATTGTCAACTTCAAAGAAGTACTTCAAGTAAGAAATATTGAATGCGGGTGTAAAAGGTGTAGAAGATCTCAAGCTAAGTCTTGACCTCTTAGCTCATGTCATAGCCATACAAGAAAATGAATGAAGTTAACTTTGATCCTCCAGTCAATATTCACACATCTCATAGTGGAATGAAGAAAAAGGATGAATTCAAGGTTCCGTCTTGAAAAGATTTTCATACGCACCCAAAATTTCATGTGCTACCCTTTTTGGAAAATGGTTTATAAAGGTCCCTAATGATGATTCATATCCTTTCGGAAGATGTTCAATCTCTAAAACTCATTCGTAGTATATATTTGTAGCCTAGACATCACTACTTAGCCCTCGCATGCTTTTTCCTAGCTTTCCACTACATTTCAGAGTAGTTTTGACCTTTAGTGTCAAAACCGCCACCCTAGGCAGGGCGGTGGTCCTGTGTGAATTTTCCAGAGAGTTCACTCACATTTTGACGTGGAATTATCTCAGTTAACTTCCATTTTTTAGACACCTTGCTTTTCCATTTTAGATGATTCCAAGGCCCAAATGACTTGTGGCAATCTATTGTTGCACTTCTATTTTTGATTAATGGCTGTTAATAGTTTGAACTCCCTCTTCAGTTTTTTTATGTCCTCCTTTCCTACCAAATGGATTCAATAATTTCCCAGCTAAATTACTATAAATACCATGCTTGTGTGTAAGAAAAATCGAAGAGAAATTTTATTCTTGTTATTGCAAATTTTCTGCCTTCCTTGCTAAAAATTGCCAAAGCCAATCTCAGTTCAATTGTGCTTACACTCTTCCACTTACATTGCTTTCCAGTATGTCAATTCAAATTTTTGTTGTTCCCACATCCTTCTTCTTCTGTTGTTTCTACATTCCCATTAGTTGGACTCACATGGACACAAATATTGAAAGGATAAACTGAGGGGACAATACTTCTACAACTATATTTGCCATAGTTCTTGTAATATCCAGGTTGGAGGTGTTGTTTGATTCATTCATGCAATTATCAATTCTGAATTTATCATTTCAAAGTTCATATCAAATATAGTAGATAAATCATTTCATTGTTTCAATTATCAATTCATCAATAGATCAGATCAAATTAGAAATTTTGTTCTTCAACATTGTCAGGAAGTTGTAGGGAATAAGAACTTCTCCAAGGTTGTGATTTATTCTTTTTTTCTGAGGTAAGAGTGAAGATTTTATTTGAAAATACTTAATTAGTTAATTGTTTAGGATTTAGATTAACACCCATTTTCACAAGAAGTTAGCTAACCTGGCTAATTGTTTGTATTAGGTTCATTTATTAGATTGCAAGTTTTGTTCTTAAAAATTAGAAAAATAGTCCAAAAATATTTCCTTTATTAGATTAATCGTTCATTTGATTTGTTCATTTTATATTTTGGAAAATATAAAAACATACTTTAGATTTGATTTGATTTATTAGTTTTTTTTAGTTAATTAGATGCAATCACCTTTCATATGAAATTATGGGCCCTAAAGAACCCAAATATTTTAGCTTTGAACCGGTAATACCACAACCAAACCTAGCGGTTCCAATTGTAGACATAGATCAAAGCCTTAGGTAGAACATTTTTCAAGACAACTAGAGACATACAAAGAATCAACCAAAAACTAGACACATTACACATTGAAGATGATAAAGCATTTTAGTATTGGTCAAATAAACCAAATTACATATTACCTTGAGCATTTATATGACCATCAAAGGTCCACAACAAGAGAAAAAAATTGGATGTGATCTACTGGTCCTACAACCAAATAGACCTGAACTACTCACGAACATTGATACAAGACTCCGTATTCTTTTCCTCAAAACTCTAGCTCGATACGCTGAGAGGATAGAATAACTCAACGTTATAAATATTACAGCTGATCAGGCTTATGATTACTGGACCACCCCTGAGAGTAGATTACATAACCTCCCTTAGGATTAGGCTCTTGATCATTCTTATGACCACAGAGGGACCACGAATACAAATACTTTATGATTGTGATCCTACGGTAAAATGAATGGAACTAAGAAATAATTATACATAGACAACGGATTTAAAGTTTTAGTCTTTAGAACCTCTCTATTGCCACTAGATATCATTTGATAGTTGAACGTTCTAAATGAAGAAGCTCATCAAGCCCTCTTGTTTTGGACCGAAACCACCAACCATCCATAGAACTAAGAAAAATCATGCCTCTCACTTTTAATTGTTTCATGACCTTTTTTGGATAGATTTATGAGGGCCCATTCAGTTTCCCAATAGTTCCACAACCAATAGAAATATTATCTCCGGAGCTTGATATTGACTGGATTTTTCGTGTTTCCATCCTTTCTGATTTGTCCATTTTAACCACCCAAGTTAGAGAGGCTCTCATAATGATTGAAGAGATGATCCCACCATTTCAAGTTATAGGCATTGCATTACCTTGACAACCTATCCACACACTATCATCCATTACCATACTCGCTACCACCTAGCCATTCACATTTTCTACATGGGATTCCTCAGCATGACCTCAAGGAGTCGAGTATGGTTGAAGGTCACATGTTGATTTTATTCCATAAAATGTCAATGAGAATAAATGTAGGAAATAAGGAAACTCAATATATTCAAAAAAAATAATCTTTGCGGCAACAATGAAATGCTCAATGAAAAATCAGCAACATGGGTGAACACAGAGGAAAATTGGCATTCCAAAACTGATTTCAAAGAGAGTAAAGGTAATGGAGTTTTCAAGTGAAGCTCCAAACATTAAAGAGATAATGTAGGATCACTCCTCTAAAGTATATATATTCAACCATGAAAGAACCTGAATTTCATAAAAATTTGAGGAAAGAAGGATACTTCCTTGAACCGATAAATGTCTTCACAAAGCATCATCACTCTGTGTTACCCATTTAAGGGTAACCTCTGAAAAGAGAAATAAATTCTATAGTGAAAGTGGGTTGTCCCCCACATTGTACTTTAGGTGATTTAGGTGTGTTATTTCCTTTCCTTGTTGTGTGTTTTCACATTTTTAGTCTAGTGTGTTTCCTTCTAGTTGTGTGTGTGTGTGTTCCTCTTTTTTGTCTATCTCTTGCAAGTTGAGTTACTCTGTGAAGCCTAATGGATAAGGCACTAGTCAATGTTATGTACTGAGATTTATGGGATTCTTCATTTCATGTCCTCACTGTGCTTGATCCATAATATTTCCCCAAGTCAGAGCCAATTGTTGTCATGAATTTTTGCAAGTGAAAAAATTAAATTTAGAAGAATGACAACCATCCCCTACTGTGAAGGTTTTTTCTTGAAAGACATCGTGAGCCCTCCTTAAAATCATTCTAACCCTCATATCAGTCCTCTCCTAACATTATCAGTTTGAAATTTAGCGATATCAATCTCATTCAAGCACGTCTAAGCCAAGATCCTTCAAGACAGGCTCTTTGAGAAGCTTAAGAAAGGCTAATTTCTAGTCTTCCTCAGGTTGGTACACACCCCTCGAAGTATAATGAAAGGATTTAATTCATCAAGAATGTGTAGAGGAGAGATAATAACATTTTGAAACTTTTTTAGAAGATTTTGGGAAGTTTTAGAGGTTTTGGAACAGATTCAACAAAAGTGGGTCCTGGAGGGTGAAGGAGCTTACAGTGTAAAAACAACCCCTAATCTTCGGGAAGTGATTATGAGAGCTCAATGAGGATTTGGAGGTAAAAAAAAACATCACTGGAAAGGTATTGTAGATATCTATATTATTATGGTTTTAGATTTTTCACAAGACACAAGAATTTTTGCCCATAGTCTGATTTCAACATGCACAAACTATGAGCCCAAAATTAAATCCTATTTTTAGGAGCTTTCAAGAATAATGAAGGTATGATACCAATAAAATTATTTTTGAAATTATATTTCTAGTCAATTTCATATAAATAAGTTTGGGAAAATACTTATGGATGCTCAAGTTATGCTTCCGTCAAATTGCTCCCCAAGTAAGATCAGGGAGTTACCGAAATTTCCAAGTAGACATATGTCAAGCCTAGATAGTGGCACACTTTTTTGCACCAAGAATATAAAATGTTTGGTATTTTTTACAAAAAAATATTCCCATCCCCCATGTAGCCTCTTGTACCATGATACAATCTTATTAGATCCCAAATTGTCCAGTTAAGCCCCCATGCATTGTTTTCTAACCCACAACTCCATCGAACCGCATAGTTCCACATGGAGCAATCATAGAGAGGATAATTTTTTTCCAAAAACCATCCCAAAAATTTGGGATGGTTGGGAAAAAAATCCCACCTCCCATCCTAGCCCCTGGTCACCCACATGACCCCAGAAGTTGCTTCTGAGGATTTTTCTAGCCCCCTCATCCTTCCACCTCAACCAATCATTAAATGCCACTTAGACCAATGAGAGATGGGTGAAATTTTTAGCACAAATAATCCCAAATGTTTTGGTAAAAAAGTATCACCCATGCCAAGGATGAAGAAAAAACTAACTTTTTTCATTTCTATTGCAGCTTCTTTTGCTTCTTGCCCGTGCGTGCATCAAACCCTGCTGCCAGAAATCTTCGTTATCCTTAATTGTTGCTGCTTCTATCACCTCAATTTTTCATTACAATTCCATTTCACTTTCTCTACCACTACCATATCACCAAAAACATTTCTTTTCTAACCGGCACCATGCTTAGGTTTTTCTAGAATGACTCCATGACCAAAAACATGAAATGCTCATGTTTCACAATTTGCTGCACAGATTGAGGTGGTATTTTTTGTAGACTTCCTCATTTTCAGAGACCGTCAAAAAGTAATTCATATAATATCAAATGATGCCATATATTCTTAATAGAAAAAAACACACACCATTTTTTCTTTTGCCTCTCATTCCTCAGATTTCCCATCAATCTAGCAGTCGGATCAAGCTAGAATTTTGAACACATTTTCTAGATAAAAAACTTTTCCTGTTGGAGTTAATTTCACTACAATATGAGGTAGGAAAATAATCTGTAAATAATATTAGTGACTCCATTAATGGCTGCCATGCTAGCTCTGTGCCCAAATCTCTCACTAGGAATAATTTCTTTTTTATTTATGAGCTTTCCAATGAGTGAAACACAGTGAAATTTGGAGCATGAAATTGCAATGAAGAGAAAAATCTAAAAATATCATTACAGTTGCAAACCAAGGCCATTTTGAGCACTTCCTAAAAATAGCATATCCTATGCTCTTCTCCATGCCAAAAATAGTAAGTCTCCCAAATTACAATTTTAATCATGCAGTGTAGTAAGAAAAGATGCAAAATCAAAAGCAAGGCAAAAAAGTCAATTTTATTAAAATAGAAAGTCTGGGTGTAGACACAAAAATTAGGTCATACCACCCTTATAGCCCCATTAATTAAATTAGACATACCTTACATATTCATATCCCATAGTGCACATGATTAATTGAATTAATTATTTTAATTAATTTAGTAAATATCCTCACTTGACCACCTCACCTAGCCACATCACCTAGACACCTCATCATGGACCTATTCTTAGCATGTTTCTTTTAACTAAGAATCAATCTTTTCTTACCATAACTAACTGAGACTTAGTCTAACCTTAACATTAGATGCCTATTCTTTCTCTAAAAACATGCCTCTTACTTAAGTGGAAAATACCATTTTAGACCCAGACCAACAGGTAGATATGGTCAAAAAGATAGCCAAGATCTTCTATTTTGGAAAACCTAGGATTTCCCATCATAACCGACGCCGGTTAACCCTAAACTGACACCGGTTAACCTAAACCATCATCAATTACCATAAATTCACTTTGGTAACCTTGTTCCCGAGGTTGGAATAATTATTCGAGTTTGGGGAGAGAGAGAGAGATCTGCATGTAAGAACGAATCAAATCCCTCTCGCGCATCTAGACACACCCTAGCCAACACCAAGACTAATATGAAGGGATTGGCATTCACATTAGTATTTCAGGAAGCACTTTCATGGCATCGACCACCAGTTTCACAAATCAACCATCACGTTCATCCAACCACCAAGCCTTCAAATACAAGTAAGTGTGTTTTTATTTGCATCATTCCATACATACTTAGATTATCATTTCTTTAGCTTTCTCCATTAAATCCTATTCTCTTTTCCATCCTATCATTCTCACCTGCCTATTAATCCACCCATCTAACCACCCATTAACTTTTACCTCCCCATATTCAACCCTTAGACATCTCTGAGCATTCTCAGCATCTTTACCAACCTAGCCATTCTTCTTCTATTCTTTGTGCAATCACAGAGAACCTCCAAAACCAAGTTTTATTGAGTTTTACCATTCCACTTCTACTAACGCCGTTCACCTTGACCATCGTCTATTTCCCTCTAAACCATCATCAATCATACCAGAATGATGTCAATCTCTGTAACTGGTAATCCTTCCTATAACAGGGACCTAATAACCTTCACCCAAATAACCTAGAATCACCCAAAACCTTATCCTGACATGTTCTAATCAGTTTGGCTACCTACCCTGTCTAAAATATAACCCAACCTCAGCTAGATCTAATTTCATATTGCAATATTTTACTTAATCTAATATATTGTTAATAACTTGAGATACCGAAATCAACTTGTTAGCAATAGGACCTCTACTTCTTGCATTTCTGTTCATTTATTTGATAAACAACGGATTGATAGCCATCTAGAAAGTATCACACTTCCCAAAGCTAGCATACACTAGGCAATCCACTAACGTCTATTGTTTAATATTATACTTTTGGTCTTGTTTGGCATTAGCAGGTAGTTCCTCCTAGAAAAATGAAGTTCTTGCAATCAGCACTAGATCGGGAAATTAGAACGCGTGCATTCTACCTTCCACCTTCATTTCAAAGGTATTCCTCCTCAGCTTTACCTTATCTATTTTACTCATACGTATGCAACTTATTGGTGAGACATTTTGGCACACCTGGTGGGACCCTCTCTTGGGTTCTTTGCATTTTCTTCATTTAGGGAAATATTTTGTTTTTGAAAAAAAAATACACATTTAATCTTCTCCTAGGTGACATTCTTTTCTTATAATTGTTTAAATGACATTTTAGATTTGGTGTTTAAAATGAATCATTTCTTTCTTCCTGCATTTGCATAGTAGTGAAAGAGCACGTTCTTGACCTATTCATCATTTCCTACATTGGATATAATTTTTTATTTGGGTTGTAAAATTTGTTACATTTCATCCTTGTATGTTGCATTATTAGCTCACATTTAAAAACTGAGGGAAACCTATATGATGTAAGTCATGCCTAGGTGATGGTTAACATAATTATATCATAGAAAGCACTTTCTCTTCTCTCTCTTTTCAAAATTGCACAAATAAAAATTCACACATCTTCTTAAACAACATCTTACTTGGAAGAAGCTATCAACGATCACACAATCAAAGGATTGACAGTAGGTGCCAAACTAGTATCTCTATCCAGTAATTATCTTAGAGAAAGGATTGCCCCTGCCAAAACATAACCTTAAACCACCCTTTAGAATTTTCCTCTTCATAGGACACCTTCCCAACCAAAAAATTATGTTATGAATTCACAAGTCAATCTTAAATGGAATAAGCTAAACACATAAAATTCACTTATTAGGATTTGTATTTTTTTCTTATCTTTTTCTTGAGTTACGTTTTGAGTTTTGAGGTTACGTTCTCCACTTTCCTCTTCCTGTCACACTCCACCTTCATAGTTGGAGTATTTTGACTGTTTCTGAGTGTGTCATGGTCTAATACCATCATTCTCATATTTCTGGGTTGGGTTTTCATTTGACTTAATTCACTAAAAATATATTTTTCTTCATTTCTTCTAATTTCACATTAGCTGACGTTAGTCTAGAGACCATCATCGGTTTATATCTAACCGTCATCGGTTCCATCTGTTTTTGGTTATTTTACCCAAATATAACATTCATCAAATATTCTGTTCTATTTAAAGTTTGCAAAACATCATCATATCCCTAGGAATTTCATATCACAGCCCAATACAATTTCCATTATTTTATTTTCATCAATTTTTACCTCATTTATAGAAATGTTGATTCCCCACAGTAACCGGTATCAGTTATCATCACCATCATTGGTGCCCCTATAACCATTATCGGTCAATCTAACCATCGTCATTTTCTGTGTTTGATCATTAATTAAAACACCGATTAGATTTACCTCCCGGAATTAGTCCTCCATTTATGATGTTTTCTATGTCATTTATAGAGTACAGTTTTACCAGGTCAATGCTAATTTACATGGTGTTGACTCGCAGCCAAACCAACACCCTTGTATTTCACACTAGTCTTCAGCCACTCCCACCTAGCCCATCACTTCCCTCTATCCTATCATCTATGGATCCAACTCAGCCCATCACGATTACTACCGGTCGCGAGGAGTTCGTAAGACTCCTTGACCAAAATCCCACAACCTAATAATACTATCTTTCCCACTCATCTACACGAAACTCCTCAGAACAAATAGTATATGACATGCCCATATCTATCCCTCCTACCCTTGCCCCCACTTCTGCATCAGCTACCACTAGCTCGGTGCTACCCTCATCCACTTTACCCCATGTGGTCTCTTAGCCAGGCCCCACATTTTCTATAACTACTGCACCAATGACATCTATCACACCCATGGTGTCGACCATTCCTTCACCAACCACCTTGAGCATGACCCCATCTACCCCATTTTCCTCATATATACCATTTGTATCACAACCACCCCTAAAGTCAGAAACTCATACCCCATTTCTAAACCTTATCCTTTCCATCCCTCAATCTCTACCCCTAATTACCATGAGAGTCATTACAACTAGCTCACCTATTTACACGCATCGCCAGCAACCCCCAATCTTCTCTATCTCTTATTCGGGGTATCTTTCACACACATCTATCCCCCCTTCACATTTTTCATATTGAGAACCCCCATATATCAAGATACCATCCACATCATACACCCATCATCAACCACACTTTACTGCAGGAAGTGCCCATTCCTTAAAATCCACCAATGACCTCATTAGGATGATGATGGAAAATATGCAGACATTAGAAGCATCAATTTCCACCTCTCGCAACTCCTTAACTTATGAATAAATCTGTAATGAGCCTATTCATCCATCTATTCCTATTCTCCCATACCCCATGTATTAGGAAATTCCCAAGTTCAATGGTTTCAACAGTAAAAAAGACCCGCAACAACACTTATGGTCATTCAAACATTGGTGCTATCTAATTTCCCATGATGATGATTTACTCCTACAGACATTCCCCACATCCCTGACAAGACCCACCTTAGATTGGTACAGTAGTTTACCAAAACATTCCATCTACTCCTTTAACCAAGTGGCTCAAGCATTCCTAGACCACTTTTCAATCAATGTGTTCAAAAAATTCACCATGATTGACCTATATTTGACATGACAGTATGATGACGGATTTATCACAAATTTCGTTGCTCACTGAAGAAGTCTTATCAAAAAATTAACATTCTAGTTACCTCAAGTTGAGCTTATAGAGTTTTTCACTAGAACTTATGCTAGACACATCTCACGAACTCTGCAGGTACAAAATTTTCATACCTTTGACAAAGCATTTACAATGGTGCAAAAACTAGAAATTTGTGCCATTGAAGAGAAGAAAATTTAGCTATGCAACAAAAACGTCATGTTCAAATCAAATGACACCTCTTCATCTTCGAATCCCCAAAACAATTAATCAAAATTCAAAGGATCTTCCAACACGGTAGTTCTCAAATCTGGTCCATATCATCCATCTAATCGAAAACCTTCCTCCAATATTTGTCCTGTTCATAATTTTCAGTTCTGACAGGAACAACATAAGTACACTCCAATTGGATATCCCTATTATTTAGTCTTAGAAAATATTCTCAAATCTGGAGCCATTGCACTACCCCACATAAAACCTCATACCAGTTTCAATCCCGCTCGTCCTATACCCACCTAGTATAAGGAACATGACTATTGTAATTATCATCGTGTCAAAGGCCATAGTGACAGTAATTACATAACTATTAAGAACATTGTCCAGGAAATGTTAGATAATGGAGATCTCGTCCTGGACAACCCGAATGCACCAACAAATCAAAACTTGCATATCTTTAAGAAGTCACTCCCTAGCAATACACCATCATCTAATAAAAGTGGCGAACCTTCAACCAATGACATCAATGTCCATGAAGTCCATGTTGTTTTCAATATCGTACCAGCCGTTCCTCAATTTCCACCTATTCTGTCTATCGAGGAAATTTTGGCACAAGCTCCTCTACCTACAAAGGAGCATACATCATCTGCTCCTTCACCCACAGAGGATTCTTCTTCGTCTCCCCTTTCACCCCTGGAGGAGGCCACCATTTCTATTGATGCCATTTCACCATCTACCTTGCAACCTATCAAACAATAAATGGTATTAACTCTCCTACCCACAGGAGAATAATCATCACTTTCTCCTCCACCAAAAGAGGAATCTACATCACCCCACCTACCATCTCTCCTACCCATGGGAGATAGTTTAGACACACCATTACCTGTTGAGGATAGTTACCCATTAGTGTTCTAGGTTCCCATTTATCTGGTCTCAGATATTTTACCCACAAAGTCCAAGGCTAACCAATTCCCTATCTCACAGACATATTTCATAGGGATTACCACTAAACCAATTGCATCTTCTCTTAAAGCAATGCCATTTTCATGACTTTCCGACCATTTGGATTACATTGATAATTCCATGCTTTGGGGATACCTTCGGCTCCCCTTTTCGAATCAAATGTAAATTTTTCCTACAGATACCCCCACGATCTATCCAAAGGTATTTCTAGCAACCAGATCGACCATGACCATTCCAGTCGAGACAGATTCTTCTTCGTCACTTTTACCTACATCTGAACCTTTACCCATGACTAAAACCATTCATATGCCTAAGAAACTACCCACACCTACATCGTCATCCATATATAGACCCATCACTACCTTAAGTGTAATGCAGACATGGAGCCTTACCCATCCACCCGTCAATTTAGATTTAGCTACATCTTCCTAAACCTACACCAAAACTATTCCTCCACCTAAAAGGAAGACCCAACCTTCTAAGCCATATATACCAGTCTCGCCTACCAAATCTTTGTCCCCTTTGCCCCTTCTGTCCATCCTAGGACCTCACCCATCAACCTTGGCCAAAAAAACTCCTAACCAAGGCAAATCAAAAGCTAAAAAACCTACTCATTCATCATGATCCTTTGTTACACCTCATTTACCTACACGAAAAACAACCTCACCCTCACCCATAAATTTCTTACCACCTATACCTCCACCAGCTACCATAACCCCAACTTTTCCTATACAACTTCAATCCATACCTTCCACTTGGCCTCTACCAACCACTTCTACTGCAACTCTATTGTCCCCATGGGTAACCCATCCTCTTCCACTGTCTTCTTTCCCTTTTTCATCACGTACTCCCACATCACCTTTACCCAAGAAAATGCAATCCAAAGACAAGAACCCACTGCCCTCCAATAAGGTAGTTAAACTGAAAACACCTTCCATTTCTAGTTCTTTTACCACACCTTTACCCAAGAAGATACCATTAAAACCTAAGATAATACCACCTACCAAACTAGTGATCAAACCTATTCAACCTCCTATAACGCCTCTTCCACCACAAGCATCCGCACCTTTATCCAAACCCACACTCACTTCCCATTATGATCCATTAGCAAGGTCCTATGCCAACATTTTAGCCAACCTATTAGAGACCTTAGTCATCACATTACTGCCGCTTAGACCTTATGACCCCCTCAAACCTAAACCAAAAGGGTTTGATGAAACTAAATTTTTTTCCTACCATCGTGTGTCAGGACATGATGTAGAGGGTTGTAAGGATCTCAAAACTGTTCTCCTCCAATTATATCCTCCTGAAGAAAATTTTGATGATGAAAATATTCTTGATGAAGACCCTATTCCATCTTCAATTGTCACCATGCACCCTCGTCCCTTACTTCTTTAGTGACCTTCATCTTCACTTCCACAACCCTTTTATCCACATCCAAAGTTTGAGATAAACATGGTATGTATCAGAGAGTTAGCCAAAACACCACCTAAATTCCAGTGTTCCCTACTCATTTTGTAAGGTTCTTACCTTGCATTATATTTTTGTCCATCATGCCATTATACTAATCATGACATACCTTCTCCATCTACCTCATTCCCTCATATTAACATGTCCAAGTTGCCACTTACGCCAAAAAGGAAAAAGGAAAATAAAAATCAACTAGCCCATCAACCAATCCCATGCCCAATATACTATTTTCACCTGAACCCAAAATCACCATTCGAGGACCCACATACCCTATTTCTGATGGGGTCACCCATCATACAATGATAAAATAAGTACATTAATCCCCTCTAAAAATGTCTTTGTACAATCTCGTCCAAACCTCTAAATCTCATCGACAAGCCCTTATGGAAGTTTTTCAATCCATCAAGGTTTTGGCTAATGACCCCACACTAGTAGCCTCCATTATCACCCCTCACCAAGTGTCCTCTCTTACCAAATCATCTCCTTCTTCTACCCCACGCCCACTCATCAAGTAGCCTTCCTCATTTTTTCTAATGAGGAGATCGTACCTCTCTAATTAGATGACCCTGATCCCACCCTTTTTTATCTCTGTCTATATTTATAATTTACGTGTATGGCACGGTATGATTGACTTTGGTGCTGGCATCAAAATCATCTCCTCCCACGAGTACAATCAAATGCGTAACACTTCAAATTACAATCATAATAACCCAGTTATTCCACACTCCTTCAATGACACCATCACTTCCACCCTTGGCACCATTATTATTCACATTTGTGTGGGCCCTCACACTGTCCCAGAATTGTTCTACGTCTTAGAGGGGGAGTTGCAGTATAACCTATTGCTTGGCCGGCCTTGGATTCGTGTCATGGGTTATGTTCCTTAAACTTTACACCACTTTGTAAAATTTGAACATGAAGGACATAACTATACCATCCCAGTTGAACCATCACCATTCAAAACCTATAACATGTTGTACCGACCTAACAATGCCCTTGTACTAGTTAAGGAATCTACCACTACCCTGACTTCTCCTTCACCCACAGCCCCATCCACCAATGCTGACACCACATCTGCCACACCTGACTTTTCTATTCATACTGTTGTCAAAGCCTCTACAACTGGCCCATCTACTTCCTAACCATCGGATACCCCTCTTGCCCAATCACCTAGTAATTCATCTATTCCCACTACCCACATATCTACTACCGATCCCTTAGAGGGTGTTTTTCAATTCCTTACTCTAAGGGATTACTACCTATACAATATAAACACATTCCATACTCCACAAGAGTATGGTAACATATGCCAACATCCTCGTTATGACTATCGCATAGGAGAGGTCTTCTCTTGTGGTCCTCCCCACCTTTGCACCAACTTAACATATGGGGGACTTGATACTTCCACCTATTTACCCAAACCGCCATCCCAAACATGACCATTTTCATCTAACCTCCAATATCTCACCAACCACCGCTGTGCATGGAAAGGATTTGGCTTTCATTTTTATGCAAAAGGTCATCATACTGTCATTCTGTGTACCACCCGTAAACACAAAGATCATAGTGGCATTGGCTTCACTGAACTACCCTCAAATAAGGCCCGTGTTGAGCTCATTTAGGATGACAAACCTTCTCCACCATGTTCACCAATGTCACAATCCTCACCCGCAGAGTCTATGGATCTATAATCCATTCCTTCTAAAAAAAATTCATGAACACAATTTCCTTGGGACCTCTAACTTATCAACGTGATGGCAAGGCTCCCTCTTCTCTTCCCTTCCTGTATCCTGACATGATCAATGACGATACACCTTATATTAACATCATTCAATGCCAAGACGATGAGTCTATCCTCACCTAATTTGGTGTAGAAGATTCTTATATTCACCATTCATTTCCTTCTAAGACACAAACCATGTTAAATGAATCAACCATCGAAGTCAATATTAACACTCAGGACGACCCACACATTTTAAAGATAGGCCAATATTTAGATGTAATTGAACAGGAAGCTTTTACTTCTTTCTTTCGGGATCATAACAATGATTTTTCTTGGTCCTATGCTAATATTCCTAGTATTTACCCAGACATTGTGGTCCACAATATCGTAACCATTCCTAAAGCCAAACATGTAAAACAGAAGCTATAGAAAATTCATCCTCGCATTTCCCTTCTTTTCAAAGAGGAACTTCATCACCTTCTCTCGGTTTTCTTCATCCTACCCATTGACTATCACAATGGATTTCTAACATCATTCTTGTCACAAAAGTGATAGGGGGAATTTGCATTTACATGGATTTCCATAACATCAACTTAGCTTGCCCCAAAGATTACTTTCCTCTACCAAGTATTGACTAACTAGTTGATCTCACCGCTGGTCATGAGATGTTATCACTCATGGATAGTTTCTTGGGTTATAACCAAATATTACTCACCCCAGAAGATCAACACAAAATTTCCTTCATCACTCCTTAGGGGACCTTTTGCTACCAATCCATGCCTTTTGGCCTTAAAAACTCTGGTGCTACATATCAGCTTGCTATGACTTATATCTTCCATGACATAATGCATTGCATATTGGAAGATTACGTAGATTACCTTCTTTCTAAATCCAAACATTAGGTTGAACATCTTACAATCCTTTAGGTCATCTTTGAACACTTCAACAATTATTGTGTTCACCTTCAACCTACGAAGTGTGTCTTCATTGTTTTATCAAGAAATTATCCTTGGTTTCATCATTTCTTTACATGGCATAGAATTCAATTCTACTAAAATCAAGGCTATTCTCAAAATTCCTCCACCTAATAACATTTTCCAACTTCATAGTTTACAAGGAAAGTTACAATCTATTCGTCATTTTATTTTGCATCTTTCCGACTACTGCCAACATTTCAACACCTCCTTAAAAAGGATGTCTCTTTAAAATGGGAGGATGAATGCCACAAATCCTTTGACACCTTAAAACAATACCTTCTCCAACCACCAGTTCTCATTCCTCCTAAGGATGACCAACCCTTTTACCTATACATTTCCGCTACTGATCGTTTCTTGGGTGTCATGCTCACTCATCCCGACGAGGAACATAGGGGGCAAGTATTTTATTACATAAGCCTCACCCTTTTGGATTATGAAACTAGGTACACCCATCCTGAAAAACTTTTCTTAATCTTAGTTTTTATCGCCACTAAACTTCATCATTAACTACTCAACCACAAAACCTTTTTCATCACTAACAATGACCCCTTACATTACATATATTCCAAACCCTACCAACATCAATGTGTTGCAAGTTGGCTCATGCTTCTCGTAGACCTTGATCTTTAATTCATCCATCAAAAATCTATCAAGGGAAAAACCATCACTGATCAACTTGTAGATGTACCCCTCTCCAGAAATCAACCCTCTAACTTTGATTTCCCAGATGAATCCATTACTATCCTCTCTTTGGATAATAGTGTTTACCAAATAACCTTATTTTTTTACGGTTCTAAATGTCAACGTGGGAGTGGGCGCTGGAGTTATCCTCGTTCCTCTTGACATTGAACCTATGTCATTATCATTCAAAATAGATTTATATTGTACTAACAACATTGTCAAATATGAAGCACTTTTATTAGGCCTTCAAACTACCATCACCTTAGACATCAAATAAATTAATATCTTTGTTGACTCTCAACCATTCGTAAACAAAGTCAATGGTATATACCATTTTCATAATGAAATATTTCAAAATTATAAACACAGTGTCAACATAATTTTGACTACCTTTGACCGTTACGAACTTCAAACCACCCCACATTCTACTAATAAATTTGTAGATACCTTGTCCTGTCTAGCTTCTCAGATACTTGCTTCACCTACCGACTCCAAAATATTTGTCACGATACAAAGGTTGCAATCACCTTCTTATTTATCTCAAGATGTCAACTTATGGGTGTCATTATTCCCTTCATTTAATCAACTCATGGTTGATGTCATATTCAAACCAGGGGTGTGTCTAAAGCTATATGCAACAAGAAAAATCTCAATGAACTAGTAATTGATTGTAGATATTTATTATTTTTATTTTCTAGGAGGTTTTAAAGTTTCTTTAATATTTCCTGGCTAAAGCCTTATTAAAGCTATACTATAAGAAACTTGCTAAACACAAATTGCTTAAATGAACAAATCTTGCATAATTGAACACACTGCTGGAAATAAATACACTTTGTAGAATGAAAAACACTACTAGAAATAAACACACTTTGTAGAATGAAACAAGCTGCTAGAAATAAACACACTTTGGAGATGTTGTTTAAAATTCTTTTGAGGAAATAAAAATGTACACTAAAACACCTGCAGGGACAATAAATATCTTATGTAAAATATTTTAATTTAAGAATCAAACGTACTTACAGAACTGCTAAATAACATATTTATATAAATTGCTTGTAGATATAAATACCAATAAAATAAAGGATCATGTTTCTTGGAGGAGTGGTCCCTTGCTCCACCTTTAATTAGGAGTTAACACAGTATGATCCTCTCAAAATTAAATGGATATCTTATTATTGAAATGTTCTATCTTACAAAACTTAACTGTGTATATGTTTGTATATCTATATCATCCTCTCTTTTATCTATCTTTTGTTCTCTATATATATTTATCCATCCGAAGATGCATTTATAATCATGAGTGTTCAATAGATTTCTATCCACCTATAGGTTCTAGTGATACCGAATAGTGCCCAAAGTAAATATTAAACTTAGAAAACTAGTTGGACATAAAGTTGTTGGTCTTACATAAGTATTTCTAGAGTGTGAAGAACTGACAAATTGTTGGTCTGTTCCTAATTAGAGGGCCCATTAATTTCTCTATAGCTGAATTTTGATAGAATAAAAAGATTCCCATTAATTCCATAACTTTGAAGATGTTGTGGAACCAAAGGGAAGCCTTCCAGAATTAACTGCGAAATTTTTGGAGATAAGTGTTGGAGTTCCAGAACTAAGTGATAGCATTCTGAAGCTAAGTGATAGAGTTCCTGAGCTAAGTCATGGAGTTCCAAAGCTAATTGATGGAGTTCTGGAGCTAAGCCACATTTTAGCCAACTTCCTCAAAAAGGTGTTGGTCGCTTCACACTTGACTTATCTGACCAAATATGACCTATTTATTACAAAAAAGTAAATTTCCATACATTTTGTTAGGAATTATAGAATTCTTTTAGACATTTGAACTAAATAAAAAAATATGGACAATTACATCCTAACTTATACTAGATTAAACAAAATCAACAAAATTCAGTCAAACTTGATTAAAAGGAGAGTAAAATGAGATCATTCATTACACATTGATGAGACATATTTTGGCCTTATAATCTCGCCCACACTTACTTGTTTGTGAGTCCTGTTACGAACTCTATTCTTCAAAACTAGGATTGTGAATTCTGTATTCCAACTGACTGCTAAGGTCAAATGGTTGAAACTGAATGTCCCATTGCTTCTGTTCAAAAGTGTTGTATCCTGATCCTTCCTCTAGCCTCTTCTGCCAATCCTAAAAGTGAGTGGGATCCTAAGGTTCTCTATTCTACCATGGAGACATGGGTGTAAGAAGGAGATGAGGACTTGTTCTCATACCCATCCACATACCCCTTCATTTTTCACAAATTTGAGTAATGAGTGTACATAAAGCTCTAGCCCTTTCCAAACTCCATATTAGATTTGTGGGAGATATAAATTCTCTTCTTCTTAATGGTATAGTAAGGAATTCCCATCTCTTAAGGCATCCATCATAAATTTCCTCAATTTTTTTTATCTTCATAAGAGGTGAAGGCATCAATACTTTTCTACAAGCTAGCAATATAATGTTCCTTAAATCGGATGTCAAAGGCATGGGACCTAAAATGTATGAAAAATGCAGATGGTTTTCCATAATGAAATATCATACCTAATCCAGAGAAACTATCCTTTATTAAGTTTTCAGTATCCATTTCTTTCCAAGCTATCTGATTCTAGAGCATAGAAAAAAATGCATTAAGTTTGATTTCCCCAACATATAGATTAATCATGAATCCTATGTTATTTTCTAACATAAAGTTGTAGAGATAAAATTCGCAAGGAAGATTTTTTTTTTCTCTGCACTGGTTGAGGAATATGCTACCATGAATTTTGCTTCATCCTTTACATCATGTGGAAGGCCACATGAAATACTTGATAGTTGCCAACAGATAAATTACTCTTCTAGGAAGACACTGTATGTAGGAGAAGGTCTTCTACATGTGGGTAATTTTTCATTCATTATACAGATCATCTGTAGTTTTTCCAAACATTTAAATTTTTCTTCCTCCATTTTATAGAATTTTTCTTCCCACTCTTTCCTTGCCTTCTTCTCTTCTTCCATCTGGCTTCTTAGTTCCTAGTTTGATGTTTTTAACTCATTAATATTTCTATAGGTATCATCCCATAATTGCTTAAGTGGCCAGTAAGAAAACTTTGTTTATACCATTTGATCCACTGAATGTACTTTTTTCATAGTACTCTATTCACTAGCCAATTGCAATTCTTTTTCTTTTTCCACCATTTGTTGCTTTACTAATGCCAATTCTTCATTCTTATCTATGAGTTGAGTTTTTAGTTGTTTAATAAGCATTTCTCTATGCTCCAATTTGTGTTTGAGGAAGTTCATTTCCTCATCTTTCTCCCTAATTATAAGTTCATCCCTATACAAGAACATAGCCTACCTAAATTATTGTTTTTCTTATTTCTCTAGGAGTTCCTTCGGGAATGAGCATTGTTCTTTCAGCAAAATGGATTTCCCTTTTAGTTTCCAAGATGTCAATTTTTCTTCCTCATGTGATAGTAGTGCTGAGTCATCCATCTCTTAAAAATCCCACTCTTGCAATATTTCATATTCTTTCTCCAACTCCTTAGTTTGATTTGGTAGAGGAGGAGACATTTCCATGCTACCCAGAATATCAGAAAATTCTTTCTCTAAACCCTCATGTACTTCAATATTCCCTGAAGTTTCCCTAGACTCCTTATGAATTATTTTCCTTTTAGGAGCTTCAACATTTTCTGAAGTGGACTTCCGCCTTAAACTTCTTCTAATTTTTTCTTCACGGTCCAACTTGGGTGAACTATCACTTTCAGAGACAAGTATTAGTTCCTCTGGTATTATTAATGGGGAAGGAGTTTCTTTTAAAGAAATGGTAGATTTTGCAACTTTGATCATCCTTTCATACCTCCTTCTCTTTGGTATTTTAATCCCACTTATTTCCTTCTTTTTCTCATCAGGGGGATTAATATCTAAGTTACTTTTAGGTGAGAAATGGGTTGGTATTCCCCTTCTAATAATATCTAGAATTTGTATGAACTTGTTGATCAGTTAGAGTATGGAACTTAGTAAAGAACATGCAGAAGCTTCACGTAGAAGAGAAGAGTACATTCAAAAGCATGGAAGAATCGAGAAGGAATCACATGTTGAAGACAAAGGAAAATTCAAGGCTTAGCCATTTTCACGATGAGGAGATATATTTGGAGATAGCGTGCGGAGCACACAAACTGTTTAAATAACTGTGTGACACACATTGTATTTTTTTGGAGGAAAATAAAATGAAGCGCTTTGCATGGGTATAGGCTAAGAATAGATTTACTATTGACAGTTAACTAGAAGAAGTCTATTATTAGTGCACTTGCATGTGTGGCTATTTTTTTAACAGCGCATGGCTAATAATAGCATGGGACCTATTTTGGGATTGGATAAGAAGTGAAGGGAAATTCCCCACCATTATAAATATGTAATGCACTGCATAGTATAGGTGTGAGGATATGTATGTGGGAACTTAGTTATTGTGAGGTTATGCTGCCAAATTTGATGTACGCATAGAATATGGTAGTATCTATTGTACTAAGCTTCTATGTAGTTATCATGTCTAATGCAATAGAATGTGATGGATGAATCAAATTGTCCAATCCTAAGTATAATTGGTTCATGTAGCTTGATTTCATCATGGTTATCTCTTAATTATGTTATTCTCTAGATCTAGATCTTAATATGTATTGTAGAATGATATCTTAGTCATAGATATTAATGTTTTAAGTCTTCATCATGCTAACATATTGCAACAGCAACCTTAAAGAGGGGCCTGGTAAATTTGCGCACTTCAACTGAGCACTCAGTATAGGCTGAGTGATGTGTCATCGCGCCTGGGATTTTACTGGTGAATTTTAGGCTGCATCAGTGGTTCCATTGCCAGATCTCTTTTTCATTTTTTTTCAAGATGGTTCATGATGAAGACATACTGGTTGACCTTAGCAAGTGTTGAGGAGTGGATACATGATCTAGTAGAAGAATACACACATAAATTTATCACTGGATCTGTGTTTAATACACATGTATGGGTGGAACAGAATATGCATGATGGTTTATATAAGAGCTTCTTTGATATCTTTCTAGTAGAATTATATGAGTGACTGATTGCTTATGCATCTAAATGGAATTGGAGGTAACACACACTTGTTTGGACACAAGAATAATTTCATACCCTTTATGATGTTGATCTAATTTGGATTCACCTTGTGGATACACGGTTTTGTGGTATTCTAAACAGTTATATCTTGGAGTGCTCAATTTCCACTTATTTGTGCCCAGAGGTAGCTGAATTCTAGTTTTTACGATATCTCAGGGGAACTTACCTACAGGGCATTCCACTGGTGATCAAAATTTTGATGGTAACTTTGAATTTGGAGAGAAAACCAATGGCTAACTAAACCCCACCACGGGTGGGGGAAAGAGTAGGTTTGGCGAAAGATGACAGACCTAGTGGTAGAGAGGCAGAGAGATGAAAGGTAGCTTAAGTATAATGAGGCATGTGAGAGGGAGGTAGAGAAGTAATTAGAGGTTGTATAATAAATGGCGTTCTGGAGAAAGATAGTTTGAGAAGGAGTTGAAGTTAATGTAGAAGACTTAGAACCCAAATATCAGGAACTACCCCATTTGGGAAAGCATGACAGAGAATCCTCCTTGTTCTCACGTAGAATCACACCAACAAAAATAATCTAGGTCGAGGGTGTCCATCTGAATCCACCTGAAAACCTTGCCCTTGCGCTTTTTTTTCTAGCATCTAGTACAAAAAACAGTCAACAAGCTAATTCAAGCAGTGGGAGATCAGGAGCGAGTCTTATAAGAGTCACAATGATGGCAGCACAAATGAATTCATTATTATATAGGAGTACCTTTTTGGGTGTATCATCCATACAGAATTCAGGCACGTAGATTTTTGGACTATCTTCTGGGTGTATTAATACTTCACAGATTGTTGGGGTGTAGTTCAGTACTACTGTTGGGACACAGGGAATTACATCTTCTTGTTCAACCTCAGCTACAAGTTTGGGATCAGGAGGTATAGGTGGCTCTATCTCTAGTGGATCTGGTGTTTCTAAAGGAATAAGAAACACATGAGGTTCTGGATCAGGTGGGAAAGGTCAACACCAACCCTAGAATATTTACGTGGAGATGTCTATTCATCTCCCAGAGTATAGGGGCATAGAAGATGTTGTTGAACACGTGCACATGTGTCAAATACCATGGTGTGCAAAAGGGATCATGGCTTCTGAGCGTAGGGAAATTCAATTTGCTACTACGTTACAAGGGCACACACACAGTTGGTATAGAAAGTTTAACTCTGATCAAACTTGTGTAGACTACCCAGCTTTAAAAGATGCATTCCTTAAATATTTTCACATCCCTGAGTTCGAGCATAAGAGTATAAGTGTGTTCAAATATATTAAGCAAGGCACTACTAAGAGTGTCAGAGAGTATGATGCCCATTTTAAAACATTGTTATCTAAGCTTTCTTACGATATTCATGTAAGCTAGCATGCAGAATGGTTTGTTGGAGGCCTAATTAAAAAATTTAGGAGGATGATATCACATAAAACATACACTGATATGCGTGAAGCACTTGAAGTAGAGTTATGTGCTGAGGAAGTTGGAAGTATAGACACTAGGGTGAGCCTGTTTTTAGAAGAACAGATCATAGCTATGGCAAAGTAGTTAGAGAAACTATCAGAAAATTTGACACATGAGACGCGCACAGGTATTTGGTGCACAGATTACAAACTGGAAGGTCACATAAAGGATAGCTTTCCATACAAATTAGTACACTCATTGTTGTTGGAATGTGAGATATGCCATTTAAACCATGATGTTATTCACTCCCCATTACTACAACGTGTGATAAGGAAGAACATTTCAAGATACTGTAAAAATTTTAGGTCCACGACTCATGACAGGAAGACTATCTGATGATTGGTAAAATCTAGGACACTATCGATATTGGTGTACAATAGACAGGAGTTTCAGATAACTCTAAAGGAAAGAACGAGCATCAAGAATGGGATCACAATCAAGTGCACTATGAGTAAAATGAAGGTCGTTTTGAAGGTGGTCGTGGTAGAGGTCGAGGATACCATGGTGGTACAGAGGACGAGACTATGGTGGTAGACGAGGTGAGCTCCTTCATGGGACATATTATATATGTGGATCTCCTAACCATTACAGGAGTGAATGTCCTCAGAATATTACATGTTATTTCTGTGGAAAGAATCATAGTTACGAGGAATTCCTAGAATTATATGAGCATCTTAGCAAGCAACATAAATAGGAAAACAAAGGTGTAGGGATGGTTAGGATACATCGTGATGTGGAAAATTAGTGGATGCCCAAGCTAGAACTAGAATTTGAGGCATTGCAGGTAAAGATCACAACCCGCGCTGAAGTAACACGTACCAAAGAAGAATTACAACAGAGGCCTACCATCACTGAGGAGGAGATTCTACATGTACGGTACCTAGATCTTGCCCATCAGAAGGAGGTTTACCAGGAAAACATAGAGGTACTTAGGAATCTTCAGGGTGAAATACAATATTTAAAGGATCAGTCATTGAAGATGGAGCAAAAGAAAGCATTAAAGTTAGTCCAAATTGATATAGATGACTTGAGAGAAGTGTGAAAATTGTTATGCTAGGAGAATATCATTCCAATGTTGGGGAATTGGTTAACAGGAAACACTCCACGCATAAGTGCTAAGACTAGATGACAGATCTTGCAAGCAAATCTTCCCCCTCATAGCCTAGATTATGACAAGAAAATAACTCTAAATTTTGTTGTGGATGGGTTGGTATTGAGTAATATATTGATTGATATTGATGCGGAAGTCAATGTTCTTACCTTAGATGCATGGGTAAAAATGCAGAGACCTCCATTGCATCCATACTCTAATGTTTTTTTCATGGCTAATTAGACTAAGGCCACTCCCATCGGCATTTTGAAAGATGCATCCATTACTATACAAGGAGCCAAGTTCACATGAGATTTTGAGGTTTTAGCGCTGGCAGAGTCGGATAGTTTCCCAACTCTATTGGGGAATCCTTGGTGCTATGCAAATAATGTTGATCTTCAGTTCAACAAGGGTTGTATAATTTTTTAAAACAAGGAGGAAAGATTTATTATCCCTTGAATAGATGGAAAATTTGAGCCCTATGTTGAGCCCTTGAGTGAAGAAGACTTGAATAGGAATTATGTACGCACCATCCGGGATCTAGAGGTGCTTGATCCATGTAAGGAAGGAACCCTTCAGTGGGAGGATGCACAGTCTATTAGTGATACTACAAGTTTTTCTTGTGATAATTGGGCTCACAACACTTATGAATTGGTAGGGCACCCAGTAACGAGCATATTTCCTAAGGACAACAAACCATGTTATATCATGAGAATAGGTAACAACTCGGTACCTTATTACACTAGAGAAGGAAACACTATGGTGTTCCTGTGTGTCATGGAAGAACAGTGGATAGACCCACTAGAGAGAAGGAATATGCTAAAATATACCCTACATGGGAAAGTAACATGCTAGTGGGTAGTCCATAAGGATAATCTTGTAGGATGGAATGAAATTAGGATTGCTCTTGCTACTAGGTTCTTTAGGAGCAATGCACCTACTCAAATTTGTACTTATCATGGTAATCAACCTATTTAGCACCACATTCATAAGTGTGAGAGACTTTGGACAGAGGGGTAGGAATTTTTACCACCTTCGCTTTGGGTGCACAAGTTTAATTCCACTTTACAAGGCTACGTGTGTGTTTGGTATGTCTATGTAGAAATCCATAGAGAGACTGGAAATTGGCAGGATTTACTTATAGGAATGACCCATATGTTTGACTTCTTCTCTACCAAGCCTCTGGTGGAAGGAGCATTAAAATTCATAAAGAACTTAACTATGGGAGATAGTGCCAAGGCTAAAGAAATTCTTTAGGAGTTATTGGATGAAGGAACCTCAGGAACACGTCTTGTTGAAGAGATAGAGACCGATGCCACACTTCTTTAGCATGCTTTCCTTGAGAAAGAAAAAGGTAAAATGGTCTACTTAGTGGATGATGAAGAAGTATAAGATCCTAATATAAACCATTCAACAAGTAGGCGTGAGGTGTTAGATAGTGTAGATAAGACCACGCACGTCTATCATGAACCTATGAAGATAAAGAAGGTGAATATTGGATCAGATGTTGAGCCTAAGGAAGACATAATTGGAGACTATTCGCCAGACTCTGAACTGGCGAAAATCATAGAGCTACTATAGGATTATCAGGACTTATTACCTCGAGGGTACCATGAAATTAAAGGCATACATGAATCATTAAGGGAGATGAGGATAAATCTTAAAGAGGGTCAGCACCCAGTTAGAAAGAGACCCTACAGGATGAACCTCAACTTACGTGAAAAGGTCAAAGAAGAGTGTGACAAAATGTTAAAGTCTAGGATTCTTAAGCCCCTCGATGAGTCAAAATGGGTTAGTCCAATGGTGATCAGTATCAAAATGGATGGTTAGATTAGGATCAGTGTGGACTACAGGGAGATGAATGTTGCATGTGTGACTGATCTCTTTCCTACACCATTCAATGCGGAAATACTAGAAGGCATTGTAGGGCGCAAAATCTATTTGTTTACCTATGGGTTCTCTAGGTATTATCAAGTTAGGATTGCCTAGGAGGATTAGGAAAATACTACTTTTACTACTGAATGGGGTAGCTTCACCTATACTGTGATGCCTTTTGGCTGGAAGAATGTGCTTGTTGTATTTTTTGTGCATATTTGTCCAAGAGTTCAAGGAGTTTATTCAAAAATTCTTACAGGTTTATTTGGATGATTGGACGGTGTATGGATTAGTTAAGGATCATTGTGAAAATCTTCACTTAAAGTTTGAAAGATGTAGACATTTGAGTATCTCTTTGAAAATCAAGAAGTGCATATTTGCTACACCATTTGGGATACTATTAGGATATATAATCTAGAAGGAAGGTTTGTTGGTTGATCCAACTAAGATTGCAATCATTATATGCCTCAAAGATCCTACCAGTCAAAGCAAGGTGTGTGATATTTTTGGGTCATACAGGATATTATAGGAATTTTATTAAAGGATATGCCAAGGTTGTAGCACCTTTAGAGGAGTTACTAACAGGAAAAGGTACATTCTACTGGGGAGAACTGCAACAGTGTGCATTTGAGATATCAAAGTAGAAACTTACTACCGCGTGTATTTTTTATTTTAACTTGTGGGACCAACCATTTCATGTACATGTGGATGCCTATGGCATGACCACTGGCGCAGTATTGGCTCAACCTAGAGAAGGTATTACAGATAATCCTATCTATCTTTCTAGCAAAAAGATGACTCTTGCAAAATAGAATTACACAACTACAGAGCACAAAGCTTTGTCAATGATATATGCAATACATAAATTTCGATAGTACCTAGTGGCTACACCATTTGTCTTCTATACAGATCACATGGCATTGAATTATTTGGTAAATAAGCCCATTTTACAAGGGCACATATGTAGATGGGTACTCCTATCTCAAGAATTTGATTTCATAGTTGTGGTAAAACCAAGGAAAAGTAATTCTAGACCAGACCATCTATCCAAAATACAGTTAGGAGAAGAAGCATAGGAAATTGAAGATACCATGCTAGATGCAAAGTTATATAGGTTACAATGAGAACCATCAGAATTAGAGGACATTGTTACCTTTCTAAGAACAAGCATGACACCAGAAGGAATGAAATCCTTGGAGAAGAAACAACTCACTGTACGCATGGCACCCTATACATTGATTAGTGGTGACCTATAGAAGTTAGTTCATGATGAATTATTGTGTCGTTGTGTATTGGAACATGAGCACATGGATATTATGGAAGAAGCTCATTGTGGTATTGTAGGTGGCCACTATGTAGGTAACACCATTGCGTGGAAGATTCAACTTGCTAAATTATGGTGGGAGACCCTGTATAAAGCTTGTAATGATTATTGAAAGGCTTGTGATCATTCTCAACATCTTGGCAAACCAGGTCAATGAGATGAAATGCTCCTAAGACATATTAATAATGTAGAACTATTTGAGAAATGGGCTATAGATTTTTTGGGTTCTATTTCACTAGATGCACATAGGACTGGATCGCGCTATATCATAACTTGCACCGATTATCTGACAAAGTGGGCAGAAGCACCACCTACAAAGGATTATACAATGGCTACAATAGCTAGGTTTCTATGGGAAAATATTATTACATGATATGGATGTCCTTTAAGTTTGACCAGTGATAGGGGAACACGCTTTCTGAATGAGACAATCACAATGTTATTGGATGAATTCATGATTGCACACTATAATACTACACCATATCATCCTCAAGCCAATGAGACTGATGAGGCTTTCAAAAAAAATTGAGCCAAACACTAACCAAAATTTGTGATGTTGGAAGAAAGGATTGGGATGATAAAGTATCTACGGTACTTTGGGCATATCGAATAACATATAAGTGATTAAACAAAGCCACACCATTTCAGTTAGTGTTTGGCACAAAATTCATTCTTCCTATGGAATTCTTGTTACCATCTTTGTGTATTGCGTGTGATGGAGGTCTAGTTGATGAGAAAGCATTAGAAGAACTTATTAAAGAATTAATTAAGCTGGATGAGTGACGCGCAATAGCACGTTGGAGTCAAAAACAAGAAAAGGTTAGGTAGAAAGCATGACATGATAGGAACATCAAGGATAAAAATTTAACAATTGGGTAGATGGTTCTCCTTTATGATTCTAAATTTTTACACCATCCAGTAAAACTCAAGGTATATTAGTTGGGGTCGTATGTTGTAACTCACATACTTGAAACTGGTGCTTGTCAATTAGAGGTGCTTGATGGGATATGGTTACCCAAATACTTCAACAGGAGTAGGCTAAAGCCCTACTATAAATAATTCTTCTTGGCATTAGTAATAAGGTAGTATTTGCATTTAGATTATGTTTTTAATTATGTATTTACTTAATGTGTTTCCTTCTTTTTCACTATGCTTGGTCAATTTAGTTGGTGTTTTTGTGTAATAAGCGCAATTACACACCAGAAGATAATTACCATTTGGATAATTTTTATGCGCAGAGGACTACACATACACTTAGTGTGGGGTAGGTTATTGATATCTAGGTACATGATAGATGAAAATAAGTACCCATGTAAGGAACTAACTGCTACGGGTGTTATTCAAGTTGGAAAATTGAAAGGAAAAAAAATTGCTTCTGGAAATGAGGACCATAGGTGGAGATGAATGAAGAAACAACTATAACGTGAGGTAAGTAGAGGTCATAGGAACTACCAAGGGAAAGAAAAATGGCGAGGTACTCAGGTGCATGGAGGCATGCTAAAGAGAAGTTTATGGCTAGAAGGTAGGAAGGCGTGCTAGAAGGTTATAGCTTAAACACGAAGATATACTGCGTGGAAGGAATGAAAATGGTTGATTAATGAGAGGATTGTTCGTAGGTGGAGAAGAATTAAATGTACTAAATTTTTGAAAATCTATATAAGGAAGGAATACAAGTTCATTTTTTACCATTGTAATTAAGAGAATTTGAAAAGAGCTAAGTGCGAATGAGCCAAACAAACGTGTTGAGGTGTGAGGAGTGTGAAACTAGACGTAGAGAGGAGGTTTGTGTGTAGGAGAAGTTTGAGTTCCTATAGGTGAAGGGTTTGAGTGAATCAGACACGTTACAAACAAGCTAGGGCACATGATTTCCACTAAGGTACAGAGATTTGAACTAGGGTTTCAACTTTCTCGATTACAGAGGGTACAAAAGAGATATTTTTCAGGTGGCACCAAAGAAAGCACCCACAACAATAGTGAAAGGGAAGAAGAAGGTTGAAGTGGAAAAATAAATTGCTCCCGAGAGTAATTTCTCATAAATGAATTATCCAGAGGGAGTGATCATGGGAAAAGAATGGGATTCCCACATTCGTCAATGTAAAATTAGTGATTACAACCATCGTACATCAGATAATAAGGAGCCTGATGCATTGTTGAGCATAGAAATGAACAAGTGCACATTAGAAGATATGCCAGTGTACGATGATGTTGGTGAGAAGTTACTAAAGTAGATTGGAGTCTACTAGTTGTACGAGTTGTCATACTTTGGGAAGTATGAACCATTGTATCAATGGTTGATTATTAGGGTTCATGAGGATGTTTTATACTTCATCAAATGGAGGGTTAGAATCAAAGTTGCTTTGATTTCAATAGTGATAGGACTAAGGGCCTTGGGAGAAGATCTAGAGAGCGACTTAACTGATAAGGCCACAATCCTGGAGACAAGGAAGGAGTTGGGGTATACCAAAGGTCTGCGCGGCATGTACATTGACAAAATGAAGAAGTACCCAATAGTGTAGGTAGTTGCACATCTTGTAACAAAGCTGAATGACCAAGAAAGGTGGTCGCAAGTAAACATAATGTGGCTGCACATTACAAAGAATATGTCCCAATGAGTGATCTACAATATTGTGGATCATATAGCAAAGACAATCATTGAAGAAGCGTGGACAGGTGACATAATATGTTTTGGAACTATTTTATTGTCTTTGGTGTTTATGGAGATTGGAGTGTCTGATGAGCTAAAGGAGAAGATTTGGGAGTACCCCATGAAACAAAAATCTCAGGTAGAAAGATTTAAGAAATAATTGTGTGAAGGATCAATGAGAAGACCATTTAAGAAGAGGGCAAAGAAGTGGTATGATAGATTCTGAGAAGCATTTGAAGAAGAGTGGTGCATACCCAAGGAGTTTCCTTCAATGGTGGGTAAGGTAGTACAGTTTGTAGTCTACCAGAAGTTTTGCATCATACGGTTCTCCATGAAAGATGGGGCTTGGAGCCCGTGGTGTAAATTACCATATTCCTTCACAAAATGATATTTACATGCATCAGTTCACCATTTGTCAGATGCACACCGCATAATATTCAATGCCTACATATGTATGATTATAATATGTATGTATAATATTCATATGTATGTATATCCAAATATGTATATCCAGGGTGGAATGCCTACGTTGAGAGGCTCATCTCAAATGTATTAAACATGAATCTTGTAAGCTTAGAAATTGGGGACACTGGAGCAATGCTTGTGTACTTGCAACTCAAGCCCAAGCTGGAGAACAATAAGTATGTGGAGAATGAGTTTGCACTCCCATGGCTGCCAAAAGGTAAGCATATAATGGAAAATGTTGCAGTGCCTAAGCCCAAAAAGATAATACAAGTAGATGATGAAGAAGAGGAGCATGAAGATAGTGGTGGTTTTGAACATAGAGGAAGAAGACATCCTACATATAGGGTGGAAGATTAATGTGCAACTACTCCACCCCAACCACAAGAGGGAGATGATGAGGACTTAAATGTAGTCTAAGGAGAGCACCACTTCAAAAGAGTATTCAGAAGAACAAGGACCCAAGGTGCTACTCCACAATTAATGCGCAAATCACCTCAACACTCTCCATAGAAGGAGACAACTGAGAAAATAAGAAGGAAGTTGAAGCTGAAAAAGGAGGAAAAAGAGTTTGAGGAAAGCACACCCAATTCCCCTACACCTCTAGAGAATGCAGAAGAACAAAAGGATGAAGAAATGAAGGATGGAGAAGAGAGAAAAGGAGGTCTATGAGACAATGACCGAGACTTCTTAGGGTAAAAAAAAATAAGCTCCAAATATTGAATCCCAAGTTCCTAAGGGACCAAGATCAAAGAGAATAAGTGGAGAATATGTTGCACCAATCATGGGATATTCTGAGGACACAGGTAAAATTGTTTGCGCCCATTTTCAGAGCATAGTGACACAAAAGGAGTTGTATGGATAGGAGCTGATGGATGAATATATGGTGTCCATGCACACACGAAAGTAACTATCATGGTCTATGAACACACACATGGATGAACTAGAATTTTATGTATTGGAAGAGTCATGTGTATCATGGAGGTTAAAGAAGGAACCTTAGGCTAGACACATAACAATAAAGCCTACTGTTATGTCAGATGAACAAGTGATAAATACTTTGGTGAAGGTTTCAATAGAGATGACATGGTGAAATATGGATAAGGATACAAGAATTAGCGTGACGAGGGAGGAGATCAAGGCCAAGGATGTAGAAATAGCGTGCCTAAAATAAGAAAAATTCTTGGCACAGAAGAAGAACACTATTTTTGTTAGCATGGCATAGGAAGTTGGCGACAATATCATGAAAGAAAATCCAAACTTAGAGCCTAAGGTACCTAAAAAATTTCCTTCGGAAATGCATTATGTACAAACCTTTGTGAACTTGGTGCTTGAAGATGAACCTCTACACATGCCAGAACCAAAGGATCCAACACAGGAAATAGAGCGGGAAAAGGCTTGGGTAACGAGAAAGATTGCATCATATGAGGGGTTCCTTCAGATTTTACAGGAGGATCTGAAGAAAGTATATCAAGCACTAAATATTTTTACAAGCCCAAAATTCGTTATAAGAACCAAGACAATTATAGAGGACAATGAAGTCCTAAAATCCATGAAAGATGAGACCTTGGGCCACACAGAATGATTAGCGTTTTTCAATCAAAAGCATGAGGCCCTTACAACAGCTCAAGAACCACATAAGGAAAGGTTGGATGAGCTTGGGAAACTCATCACATAAAATATGGACTTATTATAAGGAAGAATGACCACAATGTCTAGCATTGGTTTAGTCTTGTAGAATGAGAAAGGAGAGATTGCAAAAGATGAGCTAGAGTCAATTACCATAGATATCCCAAAAAAAGTAAAGGTCGCACTCAGTGATTGGAAGAATTTGGAGGTGGAAATAAAATAAGAATATCCATAATTGATTCTTCCAATTGAAGCAGAATATGCTACAGGGTAAATTCATTCTTTTATTCATAAAACTCTTTCTATTCTTTTATTCATACTCTTTGATTTGTTTTGAGCGATAACCATTTCTGGGGAGGAAATGTAATTAGTGTGGGGTAATGTTGATCAGTTAAAGTATGATACTTAGAAAAGAACATGTAAAAGGTTTGTGTGGAAGAGAATAGCACATTCAAAAGCATGGAAGGATCGGGAAGGAATCACATGCTGAAAATAGAGGCAGATTCAAGACTTAGCCGTTTTCATGATGAGGAGCTATTTTTGGAGATACCATGTGGAGCACACAAAGTGGTTAAAGACTTGTGTGACACTCATTGGCTATTTTTGGAGGATCAGATACGAATCAATTTGCATGGGTACAGGCTGAGAATAGATTTACTACTGACAGATAACTAGAAGAAGTCTATTGTTAGTGCACTTGCATGAGTGGATATTTTTGTAACTGCGCATGGCTAATAATACCATGCAACCTATTTTGGGATTGGATAAGTGGTGAAGGGAAATTCCCCACAACTATGAATATGTAATGAGCTGTGTACTATAGGTGTGAGGATATGCATGTGAGAACTGGGTTATTGTGAGTTTATGCTACCAAATCTGATGCACACATAGACTATAGCAGTATCTATTGTACTAAGCTTTTGTGTAGTTATCATGTTTAATGAAATGGAATATGTTGGCTGAATCAGAGTATAAAATCTTGAGTATAATTGGTTCATGAGTGCTTGATTTCATCATGGTTATCTCTTAAGTTTGTTATTCTCTAGATCTAGATCTGAATATGTATTGTATAATGATATATTAGTCATAGATCCTAATGCTTTAAGTATTCATCATGCTAACATCCTGAAAAAACAACCCTAAAGAGAGGCCTGGTACCTTTGTGCACTTTGGGTGAGCACTCAATCTAGGCTGAGTGATGTTTCAGTGCACCTGAGTTTTTACTGGTGAATTTTAGGCTGCATCAAAACTTGTTGAGGAATTTTTCCCATGCCTCTTCTCCATTTTTCTTAGAGAGAAAATGATGCCGAGAGACCAGATGGACTAATCCATGGTGCCTAATCATCCCTAAACCCCAAGAACATATTTGAGCCATTTTTTGGATGTAATCAAAGAGGAAACCATTAAGGTTTACAATATACTCCTATTTTTTTTCCCCATACATAAGATATATCAATATTTTAAGTACATCCCTTCCAAAAGTCCCATGTTGGCCATCGCATGTTAGGTACTTTACTACCTAGAATGATACTTTGTCAAAGGGTTTGGGTATGCTAGCTCTTATGACCCCCTTGATGATCTTCTTAGTATTATAAATGTATTGAGGTTCAGATTCACCCTCTTTCCTTAATATTTCAACTAATTCTTTTAAGGTTCCCTTTACATAGTTTGGAACATTAAAAATTGGTACCCTAGATACATTGCTCATTGTATTAACAATAAAGGGAATTATAATGCTTTTAACCTTAGTTCTAGGCTGCTCTAAATTTAGAAGAAATTCTCTTACCATTTCTTTATTGTATTTTGAGAATTTCTTCAGAAACTCTAGCTAACCTTCCTATTCAAAAATGGTTGCTTCTCTTTTTATTTTTCATCAACCTCAGCAATAACTGAACTAGGGGTTTCAGTTTCATCTAACATATTAGTAATTATAACAGGTCGAATATTAATTACTTTTTCACATCTGGTTTAAATATCCTTATAGTCCATGGCATTAAGATCAATTGGTTTTTCTTGTTATGTTCCATAGACAAGGGTTGTTTGTTTGTTTTTAGCATTAGCCATTGGTTGTGTTGGTATTTGTGTTTGAACCACATTTTTAGTTTGTAAACCTTGTGCTATGGAACCCATTATGTCTTGTTGATGTCAGTTGGGATATGTATTCCCTTGAGTGTAGTTATTAGGGTTCCACCTAGGTTATGACCAACCATAAGGGTTACCTTGACTAGACCATGGTTGTTGGTGTCCTTGAGCATACCAAGCTTATCCTGCACAATCCTAGGGATTCCATGGTTGTTAAGGGACCCAAGGTGATTGTCCCCAATTTTTCGTTATTGTCTGAGCCATCCATGGCATCATCTAGGGATTAGGAACAAATCTTGGTATGAACTTCCCCTTGCTAGGTTATCTCTGGACAAATTTTACTTCTTCTATAGTGGATGAAGTGTTGGTTTGTTTAAGCTGATTTTTTATGAATGGAAGAAGATAACAAGCATTAACTTCATGTTCCCTAGATTCACAAATAAACAATATTTCTATTTTATCCAGAGGACAATCTCTTATTGCATGCTTCTTTCTACATCTAGGACAGTACATAGCTAATTGTTTAGTATTAACATTTTCTTTGCCTTGCAATCCATCCATGGTGGAAGTTAATTGAACTAGGATATTTGTTTAAAGTTTTCTAGTTCATCCATAAGTTTTTTCATGTCTAGATTTTTACCTTTCATAGTTTTTCCTTTTCTAGGTACACCCCTTATTCTTGAATAACTTCTATAAAGGTATTTAATATCATTCATTCTCAATTGATTGATCTTTCCACCTACCATTAAATTAAGGGCTTCCCTAGATTCATCATCCAAACATTTAAGAAAAATGGTTTTTCTTATCTCTTCTTGAAGTAAAAATCCACACCGGTTAGATACAAAGAGGAATCCATCTAAATAATCTTTCATATTTTCATCCTCTTCGTATTTGATCCTAAAAACATCTTTCTTCCTGTTTCTCCCTCTAATATAGTCCTGATATTTCTCTAGGAAGGCAATTTACATTTTCCCCCAAGTGGTAATGGAATTGGATGTTAATCCCAGAAACCACCTCATTTCTGCATCTTTTAGAATAGATGGGAACAACTTGAGTTTTTGATTTTCTGTTTTGTAGTCATAGGTATGACACAATACTTTAAATTCAAGAAAAATTGGTTAGGGTCCTCAAATGACATCCCTCTAAATGTGGGAAAGTGTGCAGGTGAAATATTCTTCATGGGTGTGTCATCATCCTCCAACTGGATTGGATAAATAAAGGTCCTTTTAGGTTCTCTTTTAGCTTCTCATGCTATATCTGCAATAACTTCTAAATATTTTTCCCAATCAATGTGTTATGTGATCTACTTTGGAAAATATGAGAAGTCAGGAGTAGGAGGTTGACTACTCAATTGAGAATCAAAACTTTCTCTAAGCGCGTCTTGGGTTATAATCCTTCTCCTAAAAGTTCCACTTCATTCTAGTGATTGATTCAAAAATTTGAAAGGCAGAATTTTCGCTTCTTTTCTAACAAGGGACAATTGTGCTTCTAATTCCTTCTCAACTTACTTATTTGAACTAAAGGATGTTGATAATTCTTGTTCAGATGTTTTTGGGAGAAATATACCCTTTGAGTCTCTTGATCAACTCATAAATTTATGATAACGTAGGGAAGATTTTTCAATTACTAGATGTATGATTGGGTTTCCTTGTTGACACCTCATTAGACAATTCTAACTAGTGATTCACCGGAAATAGTGCAAAAATAATGGGTGTCATTATTCCCTTCATTTAATCAGCTCATGGTTGATGTCATATTCAAACCAGGGGTGTGTCTTAAGATATATGCAACAAGAAAAATCTTAGTGAACTAGTAATTGATTGTAGATATTTATTATTTTTATTTTTTGGGGGGTTTTTAAGTGTCTTTTAGATTTTCTGGCCAAATCTTTATTAAAGCTAAACTATAAGAAAGTTGTTCATATAAACACACATTGTTGAAATGAAAAAATCTTGTAGAATTGAACACAATGCTGGAAATAAATACACTTTACAGAATGAAACACACTGCTGGAAATAAACACACTTTGGAGATGTTGTTTAAAATTATTTTGAGGAAATAAAAACGTACACTAAAACACTTGCAGGGATGATAAATAGCTTATGTAACAAATTTTAATTTAAGAATCAAAAGTACTTACATAACTGTTAAATAATAGATTTATACAAATTACTTGAAGATATAAATACCAATAAAATAAAGGATATTGTTTCTTAGAGGAGTAAACCCTTACTTTACCTTGAATCAGGAGTTAACATAGTATGATGCTCTCAAAATTAAATGGCTATCTTATTATTGAATTGTTTTGTCTTACAAAACTTATCTATGTATATGTCTGTATATCTATATCATCTTGTCTTTTATCTATCTTTAGTTCTCTATACATATTTCTCTATCCGAAGATGCATTTACAATCATGAGTGTTCAATAGCTTTAAATCCACATACAGGTTCTAGTGAAACCGAATAGTGCCCAAAGTAGATATTAAGTTTAGAAAAATAGATGGACATACATTTGTTGGTCTTACATAAGTATTTCTAGAGTGTGAAGAAGTAGAAAATTGTTGGTCTGCTCCTGATTGGAGGGCCCATTAATTTCTCCACAACCAAATTTTGATGGAATAAAAAGGTTCCCATTGATTCTAGAATTTTGGAGAAATTCTAGAACTAAAGGGAAACCTTCCAAAATTAAGTGTGAAAGTTTTGGAGCTAAGTGTTGGAGTTCCGAAACTAAGTGATAGAGTTTCAGAGCTAAGTGATAGAGTTTTGGAGCTAAGTGATGGAGTTCCAGAGTTAAGCCGCAATTTAGCTAACTTCCTCAAAAAGGTGTTGGTCACTTCACACTTCACTTATTTGACCAAATATGACCTATTTATTCCAAAAATTTGAATTTCCACACATTTTGTTAGGAATTATTGAGTTTTTTAGACATTTGAACTAAATCAAACAAAATATAGATAATTACATCTTAACTTATACTAGATTAAAAAAATCCACGAAATGCAGTCAAACTTGATTAAAAGGAGAGTAAAATGAGATCATTCATTGCATATTGATGAGGTATATTTTTGCCTTCTCATCTCCCCCACACTTACTTGTTTGTAAGTCTTCTTACAAAATCTATTCTTTAAAACTGGGATTGTGAATTTTTCATTCCAACTGACTGCTAAGGTCAAATGGTTGAAACTAAATGTCCCAGTGCTTCTATTCAAAAGTGTTGTATCCCGATCCTTCCTCTAGTCTCTTCTACCAATCCTCAAAGTGAGTGGGATCCTAAGGCTCTCTACTCTTCCATTGAGACATGGGTGTAAGAAGGAAAAGATGCATTATTCTCACACCCATCCACATACCCCTGCATTTTTCAAAAATTTGAGGAATGAGTGTATAGAAAGTTTTGGCCCTTTCAAGACTCCATATTATATTTTTGGGAGACATAACTTCTCTTATTCTTAATGCTATAGTAAGGAATTCCCATCTCTTCAGGCATCCATCATAAATGTCCTCAATTTTTTTATCTTCATAAGAGGTGAAGGCATCAATACTTTTCTACAGGCTGGCAATATAATGTTCCTTAAATTGGATGTCAAAGGCATAGGACCAGAAATGTATGACAAATGCAGATGGTTTTCCATAATGAGATCTCATACATAGGCCAGAGGAACTATCCTTTATTAAGTGTTTAGTATCCCTTTCTTTCCAAGCTATCTGATTCTGGAGCATAGAAACAAATGCATTAAGTTTGATTTCCTCCACATATAGATTAATCATGAACCCTGTGTTCTTTTCTAACCTAAAGTTATAGAGATAAAATTCGTAATGAATTTTTTTCTACTCTAAATTCATATAATGGAGAGAATTTGTTGTGAGTTTTAGAATGCAAATACAGGTTGAAGACCAAGTTTCAGGTACTCATGCATGACATTGAGATGTATAGATATGTGAGCTCATAGAAGCATTAAATTGTGTTATCCAATCCATTCCAAGTATGTTAGGACATTCTAAAGAATTTTAATAGTGAGTTGTGATGTTATTTCAGTTGAACCTAGCCTAGACTATGCAAAACCCTAAGGGCTAGTCATGAAAATGAGATGAGACAAGAATATGGAGAACTATTTGAGACATGATGATGATTGAAGATGATGAAAATAGGTTTCTTAGAGGTTTGAGAAAAAAATTTAGTTATTCTGAAAAGGATTTTGAAGACAAGCCAGTTTGTGTGAAATAGGGTCCAAGAAAGGGTGTTTTTTAGCTCGAATTGGACATTCTGATGCTCAGCCTGAATTATGTGATTTACACAGGAAATTTTGGATTTCATGGATGTTTCTAAATTTATTATATAATGTTTCAAAAAAATAATGAGGTAATTTCATTGTTAGGTTTTTGTGAACGAATGTTAAGAATGTAAACTACTTTTTGTGTGCTTGAAACCCTAGCTAGAAAGTGGTATGAGATATTTTATTCCTAATTTCCTAGAATTTATTTCTAGTGCATGGATTATGATTGGATTATGGATATGAATCCTCCAAGTTTACATAAAGGTATGGCAGTGGACGTGGTGATGAGTGGACCACACTCAAATAGGCTTTTTTTTAGAAGTTCAGTGTGGAACAAGGTTGTCCGAAGGAGTTGCAAAATAAAAGGAAATTATTTTTATTATGTGATTTTTTATATTATTTATATGGTGTTTTATGTCATGGTGAATCATAAAAATAGCAAAGTTTAGCCTATTTATGAAGACTAGTCAAAGGGTAGTTTTGGGGTAGTTTTAGGTAATTTACAGAGATGGGATTGGTTGAAGGCCTTCCACTTAGAGTTGGAAGGAGTTAAAATATGTTCTATAAATATGATTAATATTTATTTATATTGGTATATTTTTTGTCTCATGATGATGATATTTGATGGGTCATCCAGGCCAATTTGTGGCGATAGTTTCTTTATTTTCATAACAGGACTACTCAAGATGAAAGAATGAGTTGGTTGAAGCATGAAATGATTGATTTGATGCATTATATCACCTAGAGAGTGAATAGGGATAAATATTTTTCCTTTTAAATGAATTTTTAGGTATTTTAAGTTATAGAAAGGGTGTAAACTAGTTGAGTTTGCAAAACTAGTTTCTAGGCAACATGTTTTGGTGAACAGGAAAGTAGGTGTGGTTTGAACACATGGATGATTCATGAGATATAACTTACATTGATGTGTTTTATAGTTATATAGGTTTCAATAGAGTGGTTAAATTCCATATGTTAGGTTATTTGTAGTGTGTGTGATGACCAAAGGTGAAGACAGGGTGTTAGAGACAATTTTTTTGTGAAGGAAATGAGACTTTTGGCTTATGTTATGAAATATTTGATTGGAAAAAGTATAATTACAACCGTGAATTATGTTTAAATGTTTTATTACACATTTTTGGTGGTTTTAAGATCTTTAATAATCATATTTTTGGTGTTAGGTGATTTTACTCATCCTAGTGATGGGGTTTTGAGTCTTTTCGATGTAATTATGAAGGTTTCGGGCATGGACGACCTATATGGGTAGGTTTTGAATGTTGTAATAAATTATTTGAAAAAAATTAAGTTTACCTAGTTTTAAAAAATAATTTAAACTGACTTGGTGATATTTTTAATCAATGGGAAGGTAATGATGTTTTGGGTGTAATTTGGCACTAATTGAGCAAGAGAGAGAAAGTGAGACCTATGTGAATTTTGTTTTCAGGTATCAAGGAATGAATTGACATCTAACAGAGTTCATGATAGGTTTAATAGTTTTTTTAAGAGTGTGTGCAATGGTTTAATGAAAAGACAAGTGAAGAAAGTGAAAGATAGAGTAAGTTTGAGAAGCTAGGGTTTGAACAAGGGTTTTAAGGTGAGCAAGCTGAATTAGTGATATCTATCAGTTGTGGTAGAAAAAAATACATCAGATATATTATTAAAAGGTGGTTTATTTTGTGCTTTATCATATTAGGGGGTTTTATCCTCCTTGTGGAGTTAGTGGTTCATAAAATTAGGGGTTGGTGCTTCTTATAGGGTTGGTGCTCCTTGTGAAGTTGTTGTTTCACTAAATAATTTAGATTTTAGTAATATCATCAAAATTTTCAGTGTTTTTTCTTCCCCATTATGGTTTCCCACTTATATATTGTGTTATGGTGTAGCTTCTCTTATTCATGTTTAATTGAATGTATGTTGTATGTTTTTGTACACACTCTAATGGATGGTTAATTGACTAATGGTTTATGTGAGAAATCTAAAATTAAAATTAAGTATGTAAGGACTGATTCACCCCCATCCATATCAGTCCATTTACTTCCAAAATTTGGTATTAGAGTAAGTCATTTTGGAGAATTTTAATCACTTGAAAGGAGATTCTTTAAATCACAATAATGGCGAGTCAACAGAGTGGTTTCTCTACCATCAAGGAACATTTGTTTGATGGTGCCAATTATTATTTTTATAGTTTGAGGATGAATAATCATATTATGTCACTAGGGTTTGATATTTTACAAGTTTTGGAAGATCGTTATATTGTTCCTGCCACTACACCAACTAGTGTTGCATATAATAAAGCATGTAGCGAAAATTCAAAGGATTTTAATGCTATCATATGTTGTCTTGGAGAATATGAGATGGGAAAGGTAGTGCATTTCATGTCATCAAAAGAAGCATGGGAGAAAATTCAATTTTTGTATGAAGGAGACTCCAAGGTAATAATTTCAAAGCTTCAAAATTTTATAAATTAGTTTGAAATTCTTAAGATGAGTGATGATGAGTCTATTGCTTCATATTTACTTAGAGTTGACAAGATTGTCAACACAATGAAAGGTTTGGGAGAAGATGTGAAAGAATTAGTTGTAATTCAAAAGGTTGTAAAATCCCTAAATCCTAACTTTGATTCTAAAGTATCTACTATGGAAGATGCCAAGGATATGAATACCTTGAAGATGAATGAATTATGTGGGACTTTGACTGCATACGAGATGAGGGTAGTTGACTCCAAACTAGCCAAGAAAGAGAAAAATTTTAAGCTTGATAAGATGACAAAGGAAAAGAAGACTAAATTTGATGATGTATCTCCTAGAATTGATGATGAATAACTCTTTGCAATGGTGGCTAATGGGTGTCATTATTCCCTTCATTTGATCAACTTATTGTTGATTTCATATCAACCCAGGGGTGTGTCTAAAACTATATGCAACAAGAGTAATCTTATCGATCTAGTAGTTAACTGTAGTTATTTTTATATTTTCTAGGGGATCTTTTCAATGTGTTAAGGTCTTCTTGGTAAAACCTTATTTAAATCATACTATAAAAACTTGCTGAAAGTAAACACACTGAAAGCTTTGCTGAAAGGAAAAAAACTTTCTTTTGGAAATAAACACACTCAATTTAGAATGCTTAAAAAAAATTGCAAGAAATATAGGAATCTATCTAAAAATTTGTAGGAACAAGTATACAACAGAGTTTAATTAGAAAAAATAAAACAATACAGAATTAACAAATCTAAGCTATTTGCTGAAGAAATATCAATACCAAATAAACGAATATCATGTTCCTTGGGGGAGTGGGCCCTTTCTCCTCCTCGAATCACGATTTAACAACTCATAATTCTCTCAAATAAGAATGGATATTTTATTGATAAAACATTTGGTATTACAAAACATACTAGATCTGAGTACTTAGTTTATATTTCTCTTCTCTGTTCTATAAATATTTCATATCATATTATATATATATATATATATATATATATATATATATATATATATGCTACAAGTCTACTTTTATATACATTTTACAATCACAACTGTATCAACGATTTTGATGAAATTGAATCATGCCTAGAATAGATGTTGATTTGGATTGTGGCTGATCATACAGCTGTAAGATAACTATCCCTGGATCTGCATTTAGAAATATTCTCATCCTTTCCTTATTAAAAGGGCTATAGATGCAAAATCTCTGGATGTGGTTAGAATAGATAACTCCCATCGGTTATGGAACTTTAGAGAAGTTCCAGAACCATAGGAGATCGTTAAGGATCAAAACCGTGAGAGTTCCAGAGTTATACCTAGGAGTTCTAGAACTAAGTCTGAAAATTCTAGAACTAAATATTGGAGTTCCAAAACTAAGTCCAAAATTTCTGGAACTAGATGATGACTGTGTGATGGAGTTCTGGAACTAGCTTGGAAGTTCTAGAACTAAGATGTGTGGAAATTGATATTACCAAAAACATATTAAATGCTTCTTACTTCATTTCCTTGATTGATTAGATCTGCTTTATTACAAAACTAAATTTCAAACACACACTTCGTCAGGAATTTCAGAGCTTTTAAACATTATAAACACAATCAATCAAAAGATAGACAATTACATCCCAACTCATATCAGATCAACTAAAAGTCACAAAATGTAATCAAACTTAATAAAAAGGAGAGTAAGATGAGATCATATATTATACATTAATCAGACATATTCTGTCCTCATCATTTCCCCCAAACTTACTTGTTTGTAAGTCCCTTTACAAAATTCATTCTTCAAAAGCAAGGTTATATGTTCTTCATTCCATTTGATTGCTAAAATCAAATTGCTGAAATTGGATTTTCCAATGCTTAAACCTAGTTGTACCTTACCCAGCTCCTACTTCTATTTTCCTCTCCCACTCTTCAAATTCAATATGATCTTGAGGTTCTCTATTTTTCCAAGGATACATGGTGGTGAGAAGTAGAGGGGGCCTTTTGCACATTCCCATCCTTATTTTCCCATAGATTTTATTGACTTGGGGAATTATTGTGCATAATGCTTTTGCCCTTTCTAAACTCTAGATGAAATTTGTAAGGGAAATTATTTCCCTTCTTCTCAAGTAAATAGTAAGGAGTTCCCATCTCTTTGAGCATCCTTCATAAATATCTTCAAACTTTTCCTCCTCATATGAGGTAAAGGAATCAATACTCTTTTGCATAATGGAAAGATAATGTGTTTTGAATCTCTCGTCAAAGGCATGAGTTCTAAAATATATGAGGAAGGCAGAAGGTTTACCATAGTGAGCTCTCATACAAATACCTGTTGAGCTGGCTTTCAATAAAAATTCAGATTCCCTTTCCTTCCATGCAATTTGGTTTTGCAGAATAGATAAAAAATACATTGAGCTGGCTCTCCCCCACATACAAATTGATCATAAATCCTGTGTTTTTCTCTAGCATAGAATTACAAAGATAAAATTCACACAGGTGATTTTTCTACTCAAGAATGGATAGAGAGTAAGCTTCCATGAATTTAGATTCATCTTTTTGTTCATGTGGAAGTCCATATGCAATCCTTGATTGCTACCAATGAATGAACTGCTCTTCTAAAAACACACTATATGCAGGAGAGGGCCTCCTGTAGGAAAGTAATTTTTCACTCATAATACAGACCATATGAATTTTTGCAAGACATTTATATTTATTTCCTTCCTCCTTATAAATTTTTTCTTCTCATTATTTTCTTGCCTTCTTTTCTTCTTCCATCTTGGTCTTCAATTCTTCATTTTATGTTTTGGCTTCTCTGAGTTTCCTACAAGTGTCACTCCATAGTTGTTTGAGTGGAAAATAGGTTAACTCAGTCTATGTAGAGACCATGGACCCATCATTTTTTTTGGAAGTTTGACAGTCTTTTTCTTTTTCTATCAGTTGTTTCTTGGTTGCTGATAATTCCTCAATCCTGGCTACAAGCTAAGTTTTTAGTTCTCCAATGAGCATTTCCCTTTGTTCTAATTTACATTTGAGTAAATCTAATTCCTTATCATTTTCTCTGATAATGAGCTCTGTTCTAGACAAGAACAAAGCCTGTTTAACTTGATGTCTTTCTTCTTCCTCTGAAATTACTTGAGGAGTTGGGAATTCTTCCTCTTTCAAAGGAAATTTTCCTTTTCTTCTCCAGGATGCCAACTCTTCTTCTTCATGTGGCAATTTTGATGGTTCAGCCAAGTCTTGAAAATCCTGCTCTTCAAGTCTATCATCTCCCTTGTCCATCTCAACTTGGCTTGGCTTGGGAGGAGTCATGGCCATGCTGCCCAAAATATCAACACCTTCCTTTTCCATCTTTTCCTACTCACTCCTTCCCTCTAGGGTTTCCCTTGACCTCTTATGAATTTTTCTTCTCTAGGGAATTTCAACATGCCCAGTGGTGGATTTCCTTCTAGAGATTCTTCTTACTATTATTTCTTGCTCTTGCATGGGTGAGCTATCACCATCAGAGGCAGATATTATCTCCCTTGAAGATGTTGTAGAAGAAGGAATTTCCTTCAAAGGTACAGAAGGCTCTCCTATTTTGATATTTCTCACAGAAATTCTTCTTTTTGGTATATTCTCTCTTTCCATTTCCCTTTTTTCTTCTGCAGGGGCATCAATTTATAGATTAGTTGAAGGATAGAATGGGGTTGGAATTTTCCTTCTAATAATATTAGGGTTTTTCTTGAATTTTCCAAGAAACTTGTCCCAAATTTCTTCTCCATTTTTCTTTGACAGAAAATGGTTTTGACATATTAAATGAATTAGATCGTGATGCCTGATTGTCCCAAAAACCTAGGAATACCTTTGAGCCATGGTTTGGATAGAATAAAAAAGAAACCCTTGAAGGTTTATTATGTACTCAGGTTTTGTGGCTTCATACTTCATATATATGAGCATTTTTAGGACTTATTTTCCCACAGACCCAAATTGACCATCACAGGTTAAATATTTCACTATCCAAAATGCTACCCTGTCAAAGGGTTTGGGAAAACTAGCCCTTCTGACCCCTTTTATGATTTTCTTTGTATTTTAGATGTACTGGGGTTCAGTTTCTCCTTCTTGTAGTAAGACTTCAACCAGTTCTTTCAAATTCCCTTTAGCAAGTTGTGGGACATGCACAATTCACTCCAGACACATTACTTATAGTATTTACAAAAAGGAATAAAGATATTTCTCACCTTTGTCCTGGATTGCTCTAGTTTTATGAAGAAATCTCTTCCTAATTCGTCATTATGCCTTGAAAATTTCTTCAGGAACTCTAGCCATCTTGCATGCTCAAAGATAGATGCCACTTCTTCATCTACGAGCAATTGGGAATCATCCTCTAGTTCTGATTTATTTTTAATCCCCGTATAGACTCGAGTTCTGTTTCTTTTGATTTTGTGCAAATTAGTTACAGGCCCTCTTACTTAGTTACGTAACTGATGACTTTGGCTACAAAACCTCTATTCTTAGCTATGAAACCTCTGTTCTTAGTTGTTGAATTCTATGTTCTTTTCTACAAAACAAAAACTTAATTCGTTGCTCCTTCCTCAAAATATCTCTGTAACTTATTTTACTTGATTTTGTAATAATGATTACTAATGATAACTATGCCACCACTTATTCCATCCAAATCATCTTCATGATTACACACTTGTAATCATAATGTATAAACAGATGACTCATCATACCTAATTTTAAATTAAGTCAAATGACACATGTAAACATTTAATTCAACCCTAAATAAGTTAAAAGATATAATTACTGTCTTTGATGATGTAATCCTTTTACTATGATGACTTGTCATTCCTACAAGTGGAACAAAACATGATTAGATAAGACAGCTGGAATTCAAAAGAATTCCCTTTTATTTGAACTAGCAAAAAGAAGAGGTCAACCGCCATTTGCTAGTTTTCAATTTACCTTTGAGAGAATTTTATTTTTTTTATTTTTTATTTTTTTAATATTTTTTTTTATTTATTTATTTATTTTTGTTGTTTTTTTTGTGGAAGAAAATATCATTTACTGGTTTTCATATTCTTCACTTTATTCAAGATCTATCATCTAGTTATTTGATCATTTTGGAAGAACTAGGTTCTTACATATGATCAAATTATCTGTCTGCTTCAATCTTCCTCAAGAATTCATCCTTAGTGGGAGGATTCGTATAGAGTTTCAGTCTATGTCCATTCACCAAAAGTGTTCTACTACTACCATCAATGGGAAGTAACTGGATAGAACCATTCCAAATATTTTCTCAATCTGATAGGGTCCCAACCATCTGGTTCTCAATTTTCCCTTGAATTGTTGGTACTTAGAATCGAACAACAATTCCTAGTCTCCTAATTTGAATTGACTTTTCTTGATATGTGTGTCATGCCATTGCTTCCTTTTCTCTTGAATTATCTTTGTCTACTGAAGCGCTTCCATCCTTAATTCATTTAACTCATTAAGTTGAAGGATTCTTTCTTTTTGAGCTGCATTCAACTCAATTCCCACCTGAACTGCTATCCTCAATGTCTAAAGTTCAAACTCTATAGGCAACAAGGGATTTTTCCCATAAACTAATTCATATGGTGAAAACCCTATTGTAGTTTTCCAAGTTGTATTATAATCCCAGATAGCTTCAGGTAGTCTCTTTACCCAATCTTTTCTCCTAGCTTCAACTATTTTGGTAAGGATGTTCTCTAATTCTCTGTTTGTTACTTCAGCTTGTCCATTTGACTGTGGGTGGTAAGGAGATGACTTCCTATGATTGATTTTGTAATACCTTGTGAAAGTTTGGATCATATTAGACATGAATTGTGGTCCCTGATCTAAAACTATGATCCTCGGTGCTCCAAACTTTAGCATAATTTTGTTCTAAAGGAAATCAGCAACTACTGCCTCAGTGGCATTTTTCAATGCCTACACTTCTGCCCATTTTTTCATATAGTCAGTACACACAATAATATATTCCTTCCCTTGTGAAGGAGGATTAAAGGGACCAAAAAAATCCAATCCCCATCTCTCAAATGGTTCAACCACAACTTGAGGTTAAAGAGGCATTTCATTGGTGAAAGTTAGTTGTCCCATCCTTTGAAAAGGATCACACTGCTTGATATATCTCTTCACATCCTTGTATAGAGATGACCAATAATAACCAGTGCCAAGTATCTTATGAGATGTTCTTTTCATTGAATAGTGTCCTCCACTTGGTTCATCATGACATGCTCTAAGTATGTCAAAGATTTTATCCTCTCTTACACACCTGCGTAAGAAAAAATCAAGACCACATTTAAATAGCATTCCATTTAACCATTTGAATTGTGTACTAGTTTTGATTAACTTCTTTATTTGTTTCTTAGTGAAAGGAGGAAACTTCCCTGTTGTAAGATAATTTTCCATATCAGAAAACCATGGTGTACTTGCTGAGATTGCAAATAGTTATTCATCTGGAAATTTATCCTTGAATGGATCTTTCTCCCATGTGGTGGTTAGTATTGAAAAAAAATCAGCTACCACATTAGATTTACCTAGATTTTCCACAATGGTAATATAAAAATCTTGGAAAAGTAATAACCATCTAATTATTCTTCCTCCAACCACTGGTTTGTTCATTAAATACTTAATTGCTAAATGATCTGTGTGTACAGATAACTTGTACCATGTAATGTAATGTCTAAATTTATTGATTGCATAAATCATAGCAAGAAATTATTTTTCAGTGGTGGTGTAATTCCTTTCAGTGGGAGTAAGATTCTTGCGAAGATAATAAATGACACACATCTTTCCTTCTTCATCTTTGTGTCCCAAAACTGCACCAATGGAATAATTTGAGGCATCTATTTGGATATGAAATGGATTTTCCCAATTAGGTCCTCTCAATATTGGGGAAGTGATTAATTTTTCTTTAATTTCTTCAAAAACATGCTGACACTTTTCATCCTAAAGAAATTCACAGTCCTTGGTTAGCAAATTAAACATGGGGGAAACAATTTTATTGAAATATTTTATAAAGCACCTATAGTACCCAACATGCCCTAGAAATGATTTGATATCTATGGGGGTCTGAGGAATAGGTAAATCTGAAATGATCCTTATTTTGTTTTGATCCACCTGAATTCCTCTTTTTGAAATATGGTGTCCTATTACAATCCCCTCATCCATCATCATCAAACATTTTTCATCACTAACAAATAGGTTATGTTGTTCACATCTTGTTAACACTTTGTCTAGATTTCTCAAAACATCTTCAAATGTATCTCCATGTATAGTGAAGTCATCCATATATACCCCAACACAATCATTTTTTAGATCAGTAAAGATTACAAGTACAACTCTCTAGAAAGTTGTAGGAGCATTGCATAAACCAAATGGTAACACCATATAGGAAAAGGTTCCCCATGGACATGTAAATGTAGTTTTTTCCTGATCTTCAGTAGCAACTCTGATCTGATTGTACCCACTAAAGCCATCCAAGAAAGAAAATTATTGTTTACGTGATAGGTTGTCTAGGACTTGATCTATGAATGGTAAGGGAAAATAATATCTCATTTTGGCTTTGTTTAGTTTCCTATAGTCAACACATATTCTCCATTTTTTATTATTTTTGGGAACAATTACAAGAGGAGATACCCACTGACTATCTGAGATAGGGCAGATAAAACCTACTTGTAATAGTTTTTCAATTTCCTGTTTGACTATATCCCTTAAGGCTGGGTTAATCCTTCTTTGAGGCTGCCTAACTAGTTTAATGTTTTTAGTATATATGTGATGAGTGTAGATACTTGGGTTAATTCCATTCATATCTTTGTAATCCTAAGCAAAATCTTTAGTATGATTTTTTAGAACATCAAACAATTTATCTTCTTCATCATCCTTCAACCAGTTGTTAATGTATAAAGTTTTACCCAGTTGAATTTCAACATGCTTGGTTTCAATATGTGATGAACTGATTTGTGGGAAGGGTTTCATAAAAGTATTTAATGGAAATGTATGTGGTAACAACATATGGGATGTAGCAACATCTCAAAAATTTCCTTGAGACAGAATACTGGAAAAAGGACAGTAATGATGATTATGATACTTATCTCTTTGCAGGCCAAATTATTCATCACTGTTACTTTCCAAAAAAAATTCACCACTTCCTAATGTACTTGAAAATGAAGCTACTAATTCATCCTCTCCCCACGAGAAATATCGTTCCTCCAGAGTGAAATTATTTCTAATCAAAGAGAAATATTGTTGTCGTGGTTCTAGAACTATAGTCGCAGGTTCTAGAACTATTTCTGATTGCTTCGAGGATAGTTGGTTCTCATCTAATGGTGGATTAATCATCTCTTCTAATTCTCTTACATGATCCTATAATGTGATCATATCCAAAGAAGACAAATTTTGCTTATTAGTTTCAGGAGAATCAACCCACAATTGTTCATGATTGTCAGTAAAATGTTGTGTGGTAGGATACAAAGAAATTTGTTTGGAGTTCTTACCATTTGAGATTGTCATATCACCTTACCTGCAATCAATTAAAGTAGCAACTATAGCTAACCATGGTCTACCCAAAATAATGGGACAACCCAATGTTTTACCTTTTGGCTACAGTATAAGGAAGTCAACTAGATATTCCTATGACTTCACCATAACCACCACGTCTTCAATAATTCCTTCTAGTTTTGCTACAGACTGGTCTACCATCTGTAATATGGTGTTAGTAGGTTGTATACCCATTAATGGTAATGTTTTTAGAGTATCCACTATCATTACATTGATAGACACTCCCAAAATATATCAAAACATTATGTACATCCTTATTTCCTATAGAGACAGAAATAACAGGACTTCCAGGATCTCAGTATTTGGGAAGTAAAAGTTTTCCTGCTAGTAAATCAACAAGTTTCCCATCTACTTTGATAGTCTTGGGGTACTGTTTCTTCCTTCCAGGATTTTTTAGACATAATATTTTGATTAATTTATTCAATTCTGGAATGTCCTTAATTGCTTGTAACAGTGGTATTTCAATATTCAATTTCCTTAATTCATGTACCAATTCAGACTCCTTGATTTCTATAGATTCTTTAAATCTCTCTAGAAATGGATTCTTAGTAGTGTTGTTATTTGGTTCCTTTTCTTTTCTTTCTATATCCTCTTTTGGAACAACAGTACTAGGAATTTCATTTTCTTCTATCATTTCAATGATTATAAGGGGTGGACTGTTAATTATTTTCCAAGATCTAGTTTGAATATCCTTATAATCCATAGCATGTAAATCAACTGATTTTTCTAGTTCTGTTCCATAAACAGGAGTTCTTTGTTTGTTTCTTGGGTTTGCTACTGGCTATGTTGGTATTTTCATTTGGAATACATTCTCAGTTTGTGAATTTTGTCTAGGGGATCCCATAATGTTGTAACATCCTCATTTTAATACATTAGAACAAGATAAAAAAAAATTATTAGTGTTTTCTAGTTCTAAATACATAATTTAGAACACACAGATCATAACAATCATTCTTATAACATATAAACATATGCAGCAGTAATGACTTGGTGTACCTCCAATCTATTCATTCCATGACTCGGTGAACTACCGATCTATTCATGTGTATCTTAGAGTTGGTGTTTTCATCAGAACACTTCACTCTTGTGGTTCTGTTCCCTAATCCGGGATTCTAAGTGCTCTATCCAAGGAACCTATCTGAATAATTGTTACCATTATTCATCGGCATCACGTCCCTTAGACTAGGTGACATAGGACAACGCAATCAGCAGCTTGTGATACTTTGGCCAAAGATTTGAAACATACTATTCATGCTACTTATTCCTTGACGGCATACTCGTCAATCCAGAATACATCCTTCACCCCACTCCCATGTTATATAGAACGTCTTATACTGACTTCTGTCAGTCTCCTTGTCCCAAATTTTCACTCCGAATCGGGTTAATATCATAATTCATGTTATAAGGATGCCCTTGAAGACTAGGGGTAAGCTGACATACTAGGTTAACCAATGTTCACCCCATGTGTCAGGCTATCCTGAGTCTCAGAGGGCTACCTCATAATCTGTCTATGATCTTAACCAGTCCCAAAGGGAAGTCTTGATCAAGTTTCAGGTGTAAATCTTAACGGTCAAAGCAGAATGGTATTGCCATATGTCATCTACATTGTTGTATCCTCGAGAAGATCCTAATCTTTTCGAAGGTACAACCCTGCAGTTGACATGTGTCAACATCCTACGAAACAGCCTCAGAAAGATGTACATACCTCTAAGAAGTTACTTATGTTGAGTTATAATTGGTTTACAGGCCCTCCTAACTGGGTAGCCTTCCCCCAACCCTGGGTCCCACACTTTTGAGTTACCTTATGTAATTAGGTTCAGTTTCATAGAGAAAAGTTTTAATGAGTTTAAAGATTGCGTCAAGATGCCAATTGGTTCCTAATAACCTTGTTTCCTCATAATAGGACAACAGCCCTAAGTTTTCCCATAAGGAAGGTAACTAAACCCGTAAGGGTTCATATCAACCTTGAAGACTGAAATATATCAGACTTATTACCATTAAGACATGGTGATTTATAGCCATCAATTACATTGCTTTGAATTATAACATTAATAGGGAGTAATAGAATACTATTTCAGTTATAACTACATGTTAGGGCATAGTTCAACCTCAACTTCCCTAAAAATGTAGTGGTCTAATTTCCAATTTAGCCATATTCATAATATATAAGAATTACTAACCAGAACATGTAGTATCCAGCCACATAATTTTACAAGGCTTACTTAGGGAATCCATCTTGACCCCATTGCATATAATAATAAGAATGCAATCTCATTCATACAGACAAGATAAGATCAATTCAACAAATAAGAATACATCCACATAAGTAATATGTCCCCATTTCATTTATTTCCAAGCCTATACAATTACAACCAATGCACTTCAGCATATTTTAATACAATAATCACCAGCAAAAGAGTAACTTTCTTCTTATAGTACAATTAGAGAAATCATGTCAAAATTCATCATAAAAACCAGATTAAACAATATGTGCATCATATCAGATCTGCATGCCTTTACCACTTACGATGACCGTTTGTAAAAATTGCTAGCACGGGTCAGTTCAGTGAACTAAGCATGATAAGCACTAATTCTTAAAATAATTGCATTCCACCAATTGTTTCCATTAAACAACCTGTTTAAACAAAATCAATTTCATCAAATCCATAATCATGAATCACGCTAATTTTCTTCCTACCATTCTAATAAGACTTTATAACATAACTCATATTATAGTTACTATTTCAACTTAAATCTTTTTCGGATGATTCATCTTATACAAGAAAATAAGAAGAAACGATGTGAATCTTAAGTACCTAGCCATCTGAAAACCAAGAACAATATCAATCATGTTATAATCACTCTAATCAAAAGAATGAAACCTTTTTAAGGTATGCAACCAACATATTTGCATATAAACAATTCAAGCAAAGGACAGATTACTGCCTCAAGCAAGTTCATCTAACGGATTTCCTCTAACTCTTTCATATCAATTCATAAACATTGATAAGTATACAAAAATTTTACTACAGGGCTACTTTTATACAAGTAGAGAATAACTGAAATTCTCAATTAGGGTAATAATACTGCTAAAAATAAGGAAATGAGACTTCTAGTTAAGATTCAACACTTACCACTCTTTCCACCTAATTTTAACAGTCTATTCATCTCATACCCATACTATAGAGTTCTTATAGAAATTCTAAAGAAGAGAACACTCATAATTTCCAGAGATAGAGAGAGAGAGAGTACCTTCGTATTTCGAAATCCTATAACAACTATCTTCCATTACCTAGAGGAAGGAACAGAGAAATTCTGATCTCTATTTTAACCGAGTTCAGGACTGTACAACTTCCAAGAAGTAATATACATATACTCTAATCCCATCAGGAAAAAGAAGGCAAGTAAAGCAATATGTACATTTAGCCTCAAGCTCAGATCAAATAGAATCACCTTCAAATTTGCCAATAGACCATTGTGATCTTACAACTATACATTTAACAAATGCCAATAACATTTCTTTTACATAAAACGTTAAAAATGATCTAATCTCAGACCACAATCCTTCTCTAAAGCAAATAGTCTACATTTCCTTCCTTTCTCAAACCATTTGGTCTAAGACTTAGGATAATCTTCCCATTATCTATTTCTTATTAATAGATCAAAACTAAATTATTTCTACCATTGCATAGTTAAGTCATTATATCATTTCAAGATACTAAACTAAAAATGCATGTACAAAGTCAATAATAGGATTCTAAATGTAGATTCAACAATGCCTCAAAATCCATACTACTTATATCATAGTAATTATCCATGCTTTAACTGTGCAAAATAAATAAATCATTCTATGGTATATGGATCATTTCAACCCAAATCTCCACTACAAAAGGAAAAGCATTAGCTGTACTTAAATAAACTTAACGACGTTGAAGTCATTTTTTTACTTATATAGTAGAGTTCTCGACATTGTAAAATGTGGCTTTAAAAAGTAGACTTCGCAGTCATCTCAGGGTATACACAGCCATAACTCAACCACACTTATTACCTAACTTTCACGATGGTAGGTCCCAGATTAACCCGTGAAATTGCCAGGAGATACAGAGATTATCCAAATATGTTTTCTCTTCCTATATCCATGTAAAATCACAAAAACAACAGTTTAATCAAACACTTACATGCTCACAAAACTCTATATACATAAGAACATTCATACCCCTTTAAAATAAAGGTACAGGCTTAGAAGTAAACTTTATTTCCAACTCATGCGACCAAACCAGTCAAATTTTACAGAATGAACTAATATTTCCACCACAAAATAAACTACCTACTTTCTTGAAGATGTCCAGTAGTAGTTAGAGTTCATACAACTAAGCAATAATCAAATAATCCAACCATATTTGAAACAACAGTTAATTATAGTGGTGTTTTCAAACACGAAATCATCAAGCACGAAGTCTATCATGGAGCCAGATTTTAAATCCAATACCTCAGCCAGATAAAAAAAATATAAAACACTTCCATCAGAAAGCAAAACCCATATTGAATTCATAGCATTGAAAGAAGAATAAGAAGCAGGTTTCATCCAGGATCTACATACAACCCCGAATTCCCAAATCAACAAAAAGGAAAACCAATACATTGCTATCAGCCAAGCCGTCTGAGCATAAATCATCTTAACAGAGTTGTTCTAATGAAAGCATTTAAAGGAAGCAATATTTTTAAAAGTTATGGCCTATCATGCCTGATAGTGTCACTAAAAATTCGAAGAAGGCCTCTGAATGCACTCCCTCCTTCTCTTCTTCTTCCATGAAAAACTAAACAACAAAGTATTGTCACCTCCAAGCCTTATATACTTCCCCTGACAGAGAAGTAAGTCTGAAACTCTCAGAATTGCCATGCAATGAAGAGTAGATGGATAGTTCGAAGAACCAGTGCTCATGCAGAGTGAAAAATGGAATGCATGAAAAACAAAACAACCAAGCAAAATTCTGCTTGCATGCCTTCCCAAGCAATCCACGCTCGAGGCCCGATGCTCATTAAATGCATTTATTTTTATTCTCCTGCCTATTTTACATTGCCACTGACTACCAAAGTTGGTGATTTCTAAAACAAAATAAACAAACATTCCCATCCTTAGAGATACCGCCACGTAAGACTTTATTAGCAATTTTACCCACTGCTAAACTTGGCAACACTCCCTTTCCTTCATCCTTATCCCTTCTTAAATGCCTTGGAAACCACCGCCCATGACTCGCAACCCTCCTTAGGCCCCCCTTCTTAGCATTAGTTAAGATAGGTTAGTGACTTAGGTTAGATCATAGGATATGACATTAGTCTCATTTCCATAGGAAATAACATTAGTCACCCTCCTTAGTGCTAGGTTTAGTTAACCCTTAAGAGTATTAAGCTCAAAGCTTTAGGACTAGGTTAGATTAATTAATCTTGTAACATTAGGTTATAGTTTAGGTTAAAACTATTAACCTTACTGATTCTAGTCCAGGTCCCCTAAATAGGACTAATCAGTATTTGAGTTCAAAACAGGATAAAACATTCTTGTATCATATTCCATTTGGCATCAAATAATTTAAGCTTTAGATATAAAACATACACATCTTACCTGGCTTAAGGTCCAGGGCTTTCCTGATGTTATGCTATCTGGAACAAGATTCTATTTACCATGATTAGCCAGAGTTAACCTCTGGGATTTGATCATTCAAAGCTCAATAAGAATTTGTAACTCTTCGAAAAGTCAATACAATTTGTTCATCCTGAATAAACTTAAAACATTCCTTGGATCAATGCAATTGATCCAAGGCTGAGTCATAAAGGTGGATAAATCCACAATCTTCTATAAATCAAATTTAACTCAAGTGTCAAAATGAAAGAAACAAAAGAGTCCAAGCACATTCCGGTTCAGTCAAAGATCTTAAGAGCAGAAAGGATATAATCCATATCAAGCATGACTTCCCTAAACCAAAGGAACATGTCCTAATATAGGAGAAATAAAATATCAACACTTGAATGCTCAGGAGAAAGTAACAATTGTTCAGTGTGTTACAAATGTCCTGTTGATTCTGATTTGGATATTATCTTCCTTGAGCATAATTACTAGGGTTCCAACTAGGTTGTGACCAAGCATAAGGATTTCCTTGACCATCCCTTGGTTTTTGATGTCCCTAAGCATATCAATCTTGATTTGTCCAATCTTGAGGGTTCCAAGTTGGTTGAGGTACCCAAGGTGGTTGTCCCCAATTTTTTGGTACTAACTGAGCAGCCCATGGCATCATCCATTGATTAGGAATTGATCTTGGCATAAATTGCCCTTGATTAGGTTGTCTCTGAACAAAATTCAATTATTTTGTTGTAGATGAGGCACTGGTTCATTTAAGCTGATTCTTATTAATGGGAAGTAAATAACAAACATCAGTATCATGTTCTTTAGATTCACAGATAAGACACATTTCTATTTTATTCACAGGACAGTCTCTTAGTGCATGCTTCTTCCCGCATCTAGGACAATACATAGTCAATGTTTTAGTTTTGGAATTTTCTTTATCTTGTAATCCATCCATAGTAGAGGTTAATTGCACTAAAAATGTATGTTTTAAAGTTTTTTAACTCATTCATTAGTTTGTTCATATCTGGATTCATACTGTTCACTGATTTTCCTTTTCTAGGTCCACCTCTCATTCTGTAATAGCTTCTACAAATCTCCTTAATTTCATTCATTCTTAACTGATTAATGTCTCCACATCCTATCAAGTTAAGGGATTCCCTAGATTCATCATCCAGACCTTTAAGAAAAATGGTTTTACTTAACTCTTCTTGCAACACAAATCCACATCTTTTGCTAACAAAGAGGAATCTGTCTAAATAGTCTTCTATGTTTTTATCTTCCTCCTGCTTGATTTTGAAGAATTCTTCCTTCCTATTTCTCCCTCTACAATAATCCTAGTATTTGTCTAGGAAGGCAGTCTCCATTTGTGCCTAAGTGCTGATAGAGTTGGATGGTAATCCCATGAACCACCTCATTGTTGCATCCTTCAAAGTGGATGGAAACAACTTGATTTTTTTATTATCTATTTTATAGTCATAGGTCTGACATAGTACCTTGAACTCAAATAGAAATTGGTCAGGATCTTCAGAACTCTAAATGTGGGTAAATGTGGATGTGAGATATTTTTCATTGATGTATCATCATCTCCCGATAGGTAAAGGTCCTATCAGGTACTCTCTCAGCTTCTCATGCCATTTTAAAAATATTTTTTGAATCTTCCTCCCAATCAATGTAAGTGGTATTCCTTAGGGAAGATAAAAAATTAGGAGTAGGAGGTTGAATACTCAATTGAGAATCAAAACTCACCCTAAATGGATCTTGAGTAATAAGCCTTCTCCTAGAAGTTCCACTTCCTTCAGGTGACTGATCTAAGAATTCCAAAGGTGGAAATTTTGTTTCTTGTCTGACAGGGGATGATGGTGCCTCAAATTCTTGATCAATTTCCTTACTTTGACTAGAGGATGTTATGAATTCTTGTGAAGATATTTTTGGGAGGAATCTACCCTATGAGTCTCTTGGTCTACTCATATATTTTATGATATAGTAGGGAAGATCCTTCAACTACTAGATGTATGATTTGTTGCTCTTACTAACACTTAATTAGAAGGTTCCAACTAGTGGTCCCTGAAAACGGTGCAAAAAATTATGGGTTTCATTATTCCCTTCATTTAATAAACTTCTTATTGATGTCATATCAAACCAGGGGTGTGTCTAAAAATATATGCAACAAGAGTAATCTTATCGATCTAGTAGTTGACTGTAGTTATTTTTATATTTTATGTGGGATATTTTCAATGTCTTAAGGACTTCTTGGTAAAACCTTATTTAAATCATACTATGAAAACTTGCTGAAAGTAAACACACTAAAAGCTTTGCTGAAAGGAAACACACTTGCTTTTGGAAATAAACACACTCAATTTAGAATGCTTAAAAATGATTGCAAGAAATATAGGAATATATTTAAACACCTGCAGGAACAAGTATACAGCAGAGTTTAACTGGAAAAATTAAAACAATATAGAATTAACAGATCTAAGCTATTTTCTGAAGAAATATAAATACCAAATAAACAAATATCCTGGTCCTTAGGGGAGTGGGCCCTTACTCCTCCTCGAATCAGGATTTAACAACTTAGAATTATCTCAAATAAGAATGGCTATTTTATTGATAAAACATTTGGTATTACAAAACATACTAGATCTGAGTACTTATTTTATATTTCTCTTCTTTGTCATATATATATTTCATATCATATTCTATCTATATATCTATCTACTACAGGTCTGATTTTATATACATTTTAAAATCACAGTTGTCTCAACGATTCTTATGAAATCAAATGGTGCCCAGAATAGATGCTGAGTCAAATTGTGGCTAATCAGATAGTTGTAAGATAACTATCCCTGGATCTGCATTCAAAAATATTCTCATCATTTCCTTATTGAAAGGGTTGTAGATGTAAAATATCCGGATGTGGTTAGAATAGATAACTCCCATCGGTTCCGAAACTTCACAGAAGTTCCAGAACCATAGGAAATCATTAAGGATCAAAACTGTGAGAGTTTTAGAGCTATACCTAGGAGTTCCAGAACTAAGTCCAAAAATTACGGAACTAAATACTCGAGTTCCGGAACTAAGTCTGAAAGTTCCGGAACTAGATGATGACTGTGTGATGGAGTTCCAAAACTAGCTTGGAAGTTTTGAAACTAAGTTTTGTAGGAACAGATGTTACGGAAAACATATTGAACGTATCCAACTTCATTTCCTTGACTGATTAGACCCACTTTATTACAAAACTTAATTTCAAACACACACTTTGTCAGGAATTTCAGAACTTTTAAACATTAGAAACACAATCAATCAAAAGACAGACAATTACATCCCAACTCATATCAAATCAACTAAAAGACACAAAATGTAATCAAACTTAATAAAAAGGAGAGTAAGATGAGATCATATATTATACATTAATTAGACATATTCTGGCCTCATTAGTGGCTATAAGATTTAATGTTGGATCTAGTAAGTACAGAGGTAAACTTCAATTTAAGTTTGTTAATTGTGGTGAAGTAGGTCATTTTGTTGCTAAGTGTTCTCATAGGCATGAAAAGGAAGGAGATTAAAATCATGAGGATGGTCATAATAAGAAGAATCATAAGTTCAAAAAAGGTAAGAAAAACTTTAAAAGATTTGAATAAAAGGAGGGAAAAAGGAGCTTTTATTCTGTTGGTCCGAAAAATTGTCGTTTGGACAGATCTATGGATAGATGAGCCAACAGTGTGCAGGGCATAGCCCCTCTTTGAGTCAGCAAAGAGAAACTAGTTTATTGCTATTCTACCAGCAGGAATCTTGTGCAAGTCTCAAAATATTCTACCTTCAGGGGTTGGGATCTCATCCCAGTAGAGTAGTTCCGACAAAGAACAGAAAGGAATGAAGGAAAGAAGGGAAGGAAGATGGATCTAAAGGGAGAAAAGAAATGAATTCCAAAGTAGAAAGGTCAGAGGGTCTATGTTTTGGGCTGGTAGTAAACAGAGCCGAACCTACTTGCATAGACAAAAAAAGCAATACTGATGAACAAATGACAAAAAAGTAGAGATAGATCCAACAGAATAAACGCATATATCTGACATAAGAAAGATCAGATGCCCATAACACACATATTCATCACAAAATCTCAATATTTGTATTAATATTTTCTTCTGTTACAAAAAGTACAAAGCCTTTTCTTCTCACTTCTATTTTTCATCTAAGAGATATCCACCTCCTTGAATACAACAAGTATTCAAGTATATATAAAAGGAGAGAAGAAAAGAAGACAAAAGCAAACCAACAACTTAATTACAAAAATATCTTATAAGAGATTCTAAAGTCATTTGTTGACTTTTTGACAACTTTGTGGATGACATCATCCCATGGTGCAACATGGATGATGTCATCATTTGTGTTAACACACTTTAGATAATTACAAGGAGAAAGTCAGGAAGAAGAAAACTATTCATCGTTATCCCGCGGTTGAAAGGGAGCATCCTGTTTTTACTGTTGCTCAGGCGACGAGATGTGGAAATGGACACGGTACTCCATGAACTTGCTGATCAAGGGTTGAAGTTGATCCTGGGAAGGATCCTTGTGTCGATCACTAATAGCTTTGCAAGTCTCCCACTCGTCCGTGAGCTTTTCTGGGAGTTTGGAATAATCCATTTCTGCCTCTATCAGGTACCCCGATGAAGTCACGACATGCCAGCAGGTTGTTGATGGATTCGGCGTCGAAAGTGACCTCTTGTCCCAGCCCTTGTGAAATGATCTCCTTGAAGATCCGAATAGTTTCCTCTACCTTTCTTAAGGCGAAAGAAGGAGTGAGCAAACCTGGAGACATTCTCAGGACAATCTGCTCCATTTGATGCATTGCATCCAGGGATTCCTCCTTTATCTTATCAATCTTCTCCAGGAACAAACTCTAGCTGATCAACCCGATAATCCAGAATAGAAGGGATTTTGTTGAGGGATCTAGGGTGTCTAAAGACACCGAACTTGACCAAATCTTCCACTGAACAATTGAGTATTTTCTGAAAGGTCTCATGCTGCATCTTGGCATGGTCCAGCTCTTTGGAGATGGGTCCTACTATCGCCTGGAGCTCTTTGTTCGCCCGATTGATATGCTGATATAATCTGGTGAACTTAGCGATCACTCCCTCACTTTCTTTGAGGATTTGGCTCCTCCAGGTGGAAACTGCCATGCCCTGCTTGCCAATTTTGGTATACTCATTAATCTTATCTTGGCTCAGAGGCTTAAGAGTTTCAGTGGCAGTTGTAGGAGGTGCACTGCCCATTTTCTATAAGGTGTGGAGAAGATGTTTATTTTGCTCCTTTAACAGCCTTTTCTCTTCATTTGCTTCCAGGAGCTTCTTGCAAAGGGCGTCAACTACAGATAGGGTCTCTCCCTGAAGGCTTTCTAAAGATGTCCCCATTGTGACTTGGGTCACTGTGTAATCTGTCGAAGACAGATCCTTTTTATCCTTTAAAGGATTGGGGTATGCTATCTCCATTACTCTCTCCCCTGACGCACTCTGAGAGAAGTGGGTTATAGGATTTTGCTTCTTGACCCCTTTTGATGGGATGACAGAGAAGTCCATTGGTGTGATGGGAAATTTCCTCTTTTGTTGAGTCAGGTGCTGGGAGATCCATGCTAGACTTATGGGGGAAGGACCAGAAATAGAAAAGGGAGCAGCTGCACTAGTAGAAGGAAAATGCGTGGAGACACTTGGAGGCGACATTGAGAGGGAAGCTAAGAAAGTGCTCACAGGAGGAAAGGATACTGTAGGGGAGGTAGACATGGGAAAGGAAGGGAGCTGAGAGATGAGGGAAGAAATGGTGGGGGACAGCTCCGCGAGAGAAGAGAAGATGGACGATGAGGAAGGGGGAACAACAGAAGATGGGGGAGAGGACACGACCAAAGGAATGGTCGCCTAGGTCACCTGAGGAGGGGAAGGAGGAGAGGGAGAAGGGATAGAAGGGACCTCAATGGTTACAATAGTGGCAACATCCTGAGTGGATGTGCCTATCAGAACCTCTTCCGCTACTTTTTTCTCTAGGATTTCCAGGATTACAACCCGTTCTTGTGAAGCGGAAGGAGGAATTTCAAGAGCTTCCTCTTGGGTGGAGCTTGACTCACCCTCTTTGTCTTTCCCTTTGCTCTTTGGCAGCTATTTTGGCCTAGAAGGTGCGTTACCCAACGGAGAAGTGGTGAAATCAACTCCGAGGTAGATGAGACCATTCATCTTGCACCAGTGCTCTGTTCTTCATAGAGTTTCTTTGACCCTTTCCTCTATTTTCTGAGGCACTTTGGTTCTGTCAATTAACAGTGAAAGGCCAGTCGTCCCCACCCATGTCAAGATATAGTTGATCAACTTCTTGATCAACAGTTTGATAACCTTTTGGGATGATGGCCACGCCGTACTGGTTGATTTTCAGCCAAGGCCAAGCGGGAATGGTATTTCCTCCTGAGCTCGACCTCATGATATAGGTTGATATAAATATCCTCGATCTATGGAACATGGATCGAATCGATTTTGGCTCTGGGCAGGCAATTCCTTGGGTCGAAAGTGGGCCTTACCGGGAATTTGTGATTTAAATTTAGCAGCTCCAATTCTGCAAACATATCCCGTGCTTTGTGGTGAGAGAGACAAGTATACCTGCCCACTGTGAGGGGGAAATGAGTTCCACCCCTTCTTTCTCTTTAGGCACTTCTTGTGGTAGGTTATAAGCTATCTTGAACAGCTCCAACAGAATCAACTTGGGGGCCACGGCGTATCTCGGTAATTTGGTTGGTTCCCCCAAGAAGTTGGCTGCCCTTAGATAGGTAAAGGTGGGGAATTGTGTGAACAAGGCTCCCCCATTTCTCTGTAGCTGCAACAATGCTCTTGGTCATACGACTGTGAGTCATGTTTGGCCTCAAAAGGCAGACGATGCCATAGAACAAGGCATCGTTAATCTTTGTTAAAATGGGGGATACTATTTTCCAGCTTTAGTTCTGGATAGTATTCATATATTTTGACTTGGGGCCAAACCCTGCACCGCATTAAGGCTGGATAATATCTTTCTAAGGCCGCAACATAAACTACATAGGAGTTCATGTAGAAACTCCCCGTTGTGGTGAGTTATTGGAGCTACTAAGAGATAGTGCTGCTTATGATCTCCACCCACTCGAAGTGTTGATCTGGCACATTTTTGTTCATTATCTCCAAGTATCTAAGCATCCATTTTGTGAAAGTAGTGGGGCATTAGGAATCCCAAATACTCTACTCAGGAACATGATTGTATCACTGAGTTCCTCTGAGAAATTGCTGCGATGAATGACTTGTGGCCATCTGGTCACCACCTTTTTATTTTTCAGGTATACCTCATTCATCAACTACATACACTGATCTTCATTATCCTCCCATAACCTTGGTGTAATCTTCTTGGCTTACGGCCAAAAAGTGACGGTGGTGAGGAATGTCAAGCATAATTTCAAAGTGCCCGGGCAGTGAGGTTGATCATGAACTCTCCCTTCTCACTCAGGACACACCTAGTGTCTTTGTTGTAGCAGCGGGCCACTTCCATCATGAATTCGTTATTTTACTGCACTAAACTGGGATTCCTCCAAGAAAAATGTAGGCCACTACCTACCAGTTTTTCCATCTAGGGACTTCCTGTGACCCGGTCTCGGGTTCTGGCCTAGAAATCCTCCATATACAATGTGCCCGAGCTCTGAGTCTCTTATATCCAGGTCACACTCTGCCTGGGATTCAAGCATCCTGACCCTCTAATATTTGTACTTCATCTCTTCTTCTGTAAGTTTGGCTTTTCCCTTGGACTTGGTTGGTCTCTTACTTGATGTTGACATATGTAGCTCTGCACTCAGTTGCTGATCTGTAAGAAGAAGAAGTGAAACCCAATGCAGGAATGTCATATTAGTTGTTTGATCTTCCATTAAAGCGTTGACAGAAGGAAGAGTTAGCAATGTTAAGGTCTCAGGGCACAGGGCGCATGAACACTACAGGCTGCAAGGTTAAATAGTATGGCACACAGAAAAGAGGTGCTGCAAGGGACAAATCAGTGCCAAAGGGTGCAGGGCGCATGAAAACTACAGAGGACATTTTTTGTTGTTGCAAAGTGGAAGTGCGCCTGACTCCATATATATGCATTTTATAACAGGCGTTGATATTCTTCATGTTACAAACGGGAACAGGATGAGCCAGTGGCACATATAATCTTTATGTTACATGTAAATTTTGTGTGCCAAAGGGTGCATATATGGTTTATGTGACATATGCATTATGTGCGCAAAAGGAAACTCAGCGCATCGCAGAGAAGGATTGCATAACATTATGTTACTATAATAAGGGATGCGCCTGCGCTATTAACAGTTTATACTTGGCGCAAATAAAGTTGATGTTGCATGGATGTAGGGGTGTGCCAATGGCGTAGGTTTTTGCAATGTTGCACATGAGTTTGGTGCGCCAAGAGTGCACAGGGAAAGCGGGTGTAACAAGAAAGGAAAGTGCACTTTGAGGGCACAACTATTTTTTATGAAACAGGCATGGTGGATGCGCCGTTGGCACAACTATACTTCGTGTTGCAAAGGTGGGTGATTGTGCCAAAGAGGAAAAAAAGTAGTTTTACCAACTTTTAAGTCTTTGTTCTTCCTCTAAAGGGGTTACATGTGTTAAAGTCTCTTTTGCAGGGTTTCTTGGGTGATGAACAGGATGTAATAAAGAGACCCAAATGATTTTTTTAGAGGCAGAGTCCTCTTTACTAGCAGATCTAGAAAGGGGGAGAAGTGCATGGGGGAGGATAGCAAAATAGCAAAAGGAGGGTTTCATGGCTTCACAAATCATACAATCTAACCCCACAAAACAAACAACCAAGAAACAAAACATAAAATATGAGAGTAATAAGGACCACATACCAGGATTATAAAATGTAAGAGGTGAAACTGGGTCCAACGAAAGCGACATGAAGACGACAGGCGTGCTGACAGGTGTAGAGGAAAAATATCAATCACGTGTTTTCTGATTGGTGAAAGTGACAGGGCGGATGCGCCTATATATAGGCAAGGTTGTAATAAATGCGCCAACCACTTTTTGAAGTGGCGCACCAAAACACCTGTCGACAATGGAAAGCATGCGCCCTTTGGCACACCAAAAGACCTGTCAACATGAAGTTATGTGTGCCTTTGGCGCACCAAAAGTGTTGTCAACATGGAAATATGTGCGCCCCTTGGCACACCAAAATGCGGCGCAACAAAAAACATTTTTGACACAAAGGGCACATGCGCCTTGGCGCATGCAAGAAAGGCGCAACATGTGTGAGGCCAACCAAAATGTGTGTTGACACTTCAAACCATGTGCCAAAGGAATTAAAGGGGGCACAGGAACACTACATGTTGCATAGACATTAGGTGATGCCCGACCAAAAAGACCAAAAATGGCTAAGTTCGGAAAACTAGATTTCCCGGGAAGGGATTTTGCAATGTTTCGAACGCAAGGAGTCCTTGACGAGGGACCGAAACAAAATTTTGGTAGGGTTATCTATAAAATTTCCCTTGCCAATTTTACGAGATAACAGTTGGCTCTTTTTGGGGACTATCTCTAAGTGAACCTCAGGGGTAGAGAATCCCATATCTTCACGTGCCTATCCATTGGGCAATAGGGTCAAAAAAAAGGCAGACCGGAAAGGGAAACACACAACAAACAAAAGAAAACACACAAAAAAAAACACACAACTGAAGCAAACTGTACAAAGAAGAGAGCAAGCTCTACTTCCTGAAGATTTTTAGATGCTTCCTGCTATAGGGAAGCGGGAGCTCAGTTCCATCCAGATACGAGAGATAGAAACTACTCTCTCCATTAAGCTGCTTGATCTTGAAAGAACCTCTCCACAGGGAATCAAACTTTCCGTGCATGCCCTTTGGCTCTCTTTATTTGTCCCACAAAAGGATGAGGTCTCCCACCTGGAAATTTCTTTACTTAGATTTTTTATCAAACAACCTTTTTACCTGATTCTAATGCTTGGTGATCCTGTCGGCCACTCTTACTCTCTTTTCTTCGAGCTCAGCTAGATACATGATCCTCTTCTCAAGAGAATTTTGGAAATTCTCATCTTCGATTGCTCATGCCAAGCGCAGAGCAGGGAGTTCAGCAGAAATGGGAAGCTCGGCATCGATGCCATATAACACTTGAAAAGGTGACATGCCGAGAGACCTCTTGGGAGTGATGCGGTCTACCCACAAAGCATCGTATAATAATTTGTGCCACATTCGTTAATTCTCATCCACTAGCTTTCGTATGATGGTTACTAAGTTTTTATTACTGGATTCTACCTGACCATTTCCCTAAGGGTAATAATCTAAGGCATGAGCCAGAGTTATTCCGTATTCATAGCAAAAACCAACAACCTCTCATGAGGAGAAGTTGGAAGCGTTATCAGCAACAATCTTGTTTGGAATGCCAAACCTGACAATGATATTTTCTTTGATGAAACTGCAAACAACCTCGGAAGTGGCATGTTTGACATGTATGGCTTCTACCCATTTTGTGAAATAATCTGTTGCCATCAGGACATAACTATGTCTGGCACTCGATTGGGGATTGAGTGCACCAATAAAATCAATTCCCCACTGCTTGAATGGTTCGTCGACAATGACAGGACTGAGGGGAAAAGCAGCCAACTTGGGCTTGCCGACGAACTACTAGCAAGGCTCACACTTTGTTACCTAGGTGGCTGCATCTTGGAAAAGCGTCAGCCAATAGTACCTGGCCCGGATGATCTTGTGTGCCATCATGGAGGAGGAGAAATGGCCCCCACAAGCCGAATTATGAAAACTCTCAAGTAACTTCACTTGCTGTGGTTTGTCAACACATCACAAGAAGATGCCATCTATTCCACGTTTGTATAAACAGTCATCCCAGATGATATATCTGGCTGCTCTGAGCTTTATAGCTCGCTTCTCCTTTGTAGTCAAATGGGATGGGAATTCACCATAAGTGAGAAAGAAAGCAATATCGGAATACCATTCGTCACTGGTTGCAACAAATAGGACCATGGGTAGTGAATTGGGTTTTCTACAGCCGGCTTTGCGCTCCATTGGTGTAATCATCCTTTTCCTCTGGGGTCTTCTGAATCTTTGTTTTCAGCCATAAGCTGACATAAGCCCCTTGCCTCTTACCAGCTTGGTTGGTTTTATATCCAGATCGTACTCCTAGACCTCTCACGATCCAATTTCCTCGCAAGCTTCCTAACTCCTATTGAGTTAAGATGGACTTTACTGCAGTATCAGGAACCAGAACCACCGTATGGGAGTTTAGAATGTAATACCTTAAGTTCTTAACTAATTTGACAACGGCGAAGGCATGTTTCTCTAGCTGGCTCATTTTTAGTTCTAGAGTCTTGGGGGGAGAGCTCATAAATGCAATCGGGGATTTGACACCCTCATAATTCCTTTGCATTAGGATGGCTGACACGGTGTGCTCAGATGCATAGCTATACATAATAAAATCTTTGGAGAAATTAGGACATACCAGGACTGGCGCGTGAACGATGGAAGCTTTTATTTCTTCGAACGACCTCTTCCCTTCTTCGCTCCATTGGAAATTTGGTGACCCTTTCATCATGTCTAATATGTGGCGAGTTTTTTCAGCAAATTTTGGAACAAAGCACCTGAGAAAATTCACCTTTCCAAAGAAAGAGTGAACACTGGTCTTGCTTGTAGGTAAAGTAAGGCTCTGAATAGCCTTAACTCTTTCGGTATCTATCTTTGTTCCTTATTTGCTAACAACATGTCCTAGAAAATTTCCTTCTGTGACTCCAAAAATAGACTTTTTCGGGTTCAGGGAAATCCCATGCTCTTGGCATCTGGCCAATACTTGCTCCAAATGATCACAATGATCATTTCTCCATTTAGAGAACACAGTTAAGTCATCTAGAGTAGACTATAATGACCTTCCCCATCATACCTTTGAATGCAAGGTCCATGGCCCCGCTTGAAAAAGTGGCGCTAACATTGGTCAGGAAAAAAGGCATCCTGTTGTAAGCAAACGTGCCCCAGGGGGTAGTGAATACTATGTTTTAAATTGGTCTTCAGGTGAGACTTCAATCTGATTGTAGCCTGAAAAACCATCAAGCATGGACAATATTTCTGATCTAGTTACTGCTTGTAGAATTTGATCCATTATAGGAAGTGGGTAGTTGTCCTTTAAGGATGCCTGATTCAGGTTTCGAAAATCTATGCATATGCGTATTTCACCATTTTTCTTGCGCACTGGCACAATGTTTGCCACCCAAGTACTGTGATGGATAGGAAAAATGATTCTCGCATCCAGCATTTTCTAAATTTCAACCTGGATAGTACCTGAGATCTTAGGGTTATAATGCCTCTACTTTTGGTGAAAGGTTTTGACATCCTCTTTCAACAGGATGTCATGCCGAACATCCTTTGGCTTAAAAGATTTTAGATCGGCATAGGACCATGCCAATACATCCATGTATTTCTTTAGCAGTTTGACAAACTTCCGCTTCTCTTTAGATGTGCAACATTTTCTGATGTTCACAAACTGCGGATGTTCTACCAAACCTAAATTAACCGGTTCGGTTTCTGGGGAGGATCCAGTATCATCTCACCTTTTCTTTTTTACAAAGTGATTATTCTTGTTGAACAACCACTCTAGAGAAACTAGGCCCTTTAGAATTTTATTTCCTTTGAGATGACATATGCCATCATTCCCTTCGGATTCATCGTTTTGACCAGTAACTGATTCATGGCACGTAGAAGTGGATCCTTCAAAATGAAGCTCCTTAAAATTTTCTACCTTTTCTAGAAATGCAATGAGTTGATTTTCATTGTTGAATACTTGCCAATGCTGAGAATTGTCTGGAACGCTTGGGCAGAAAACCACCTCAATGGTGTATTTGTCTGTTTTTAAACCTAGGTGAGGGAGCATGAGGGATGTTGAAACGGCCAATGAATCGGCCATGTCATTCTGAGCTCTTGGAATGGATTCTATTGAAAAATTGTCAAACTCTTCGATGCTGACCCACACCACATTGTGGTAATGCCTGAGCCTCTCATTCTTCACTTGATATATCCTTTTAACTTGATTTATGACTAGCTCTGCATCACCTTGTACTTTCAGATTTTTGATCCCTCTTTCCTTTGTGGCTTGCATGCCAAGTAGCAGAGATTCATACTCAGCAGTATTATTCGTGTTGAAAAACTGTAGCTTGAAAGAGAGAGGAATAATCTCCTCTTCAGGAGATACAAGCACGGCTCCAGCATCGCATCCACTAGTCGCACAACTTCCATCAAACTGCAAAGTCCAGATCTTGTTAAGATCTTCTTCTTGGATGATGACAATCATTTTATCAGACTCGGTAGACAAGAAATAGTTCCCCATTCCTGATGATTTGAAAAGAATTTGGGCTTTGCGGTCCTCAGAGTTAGTAACCAGGTACTTCTTTTGTGATTCTAGCTCCAATGTCTGCATTACACCTTTGATGAAGATTCTAGCCTTAGACCAGTCCATGTGAATCTCCCCACCAACTTCAGTGCAAAAACTTCTTCCCAGCAAAATTCCATAGGCTACTGGAATGTTGGCAACGAGGATGGTCATTTTTATTGTTTTCTCTGGGAATGCTGCAAATGTGAACTAAGCATCTTTGATCTGACCAATCAGCGGAACCTGTTTGGTTTTCAAGGAATAACATATACCAAAAGGATTGGTAAGGGTGAGGCCCAAAGCATGGGTGAATTTTTCCGTCATGATGTTATCAGAAGCTCCAGAATCAATTATGTAGTTACTTAGCTTGTGGCTATTGATTAGGAGGGAGAGATAGAAAGGTTCTATCTTACCTGATGTAGATGTTGAAGTGACATTTATGCGGGATGCAGGAGGAGTGGAAAGGATTTATTTTAGGGAGATCTGGGGAGATATGACAGCTTGGCTTTGAATATACTTGGTCAACCTTACAAGTTGTTTGGGGTTTGACTGAAGATACTCGGCTTCAGACATTTGGATCTTAGTCTTTTTAGCATGATCTATGATGTCAAACATGGCCAAGGGTTGTGTTGATGGAGGAATGAGTCCTTCATTTCGCGATGGTAGGGTAAAGTTACTGGTCTTCATGGAAATAGAAGAATGTTGATTTGGAGGAGAGATGGGAGGAAAATATTTCTTTGTAAAATACTTAACAGGGGGTTGAGCAGGAAGAGGATTACCTCTTTTAGCAATAGTTAGGGGCGTGGAAGACACAGCCTTCTCTTTCTGCACATTGGCAGTGACCTCTGCTTCTTTTCCTTGCGAGCGAGTAAAAACAGCATATGATTGTCTGCTTGCATATCCTTGGGTACCTTCCTCTTCGTTATATTCTTCCTCATCAAATTCCATATACCCGATAGTAGAGTTGTCAGTCGGTTCACCGACATCTTGATCATCTTCGCCTTGAGATGAAGGTTCTTCGTAATTTTGTTCCTCTTCTTCGATTTCGTCCAAAGCGTTGACTGGAGGAGCCTCAAGCGCCAACCACGGAGCAGTTGCATGCAGAAGCGGCCTATGCGGGACGCTGTTGGGAATAAAAGTTCTTTGTGGAATATCCTGGTACAAGGAACTGGGGGAAGCTTGGACTAACTACTTCCTTAATGCGAGCAAGTCATTTTCCATCTTCTGAAATGTCGGATCAGACGAAGTGGCCTGAGAAGGATTTGCAGATTTGAACTTGGATGACTCTCGTTTCAATTCGCCAGATATTAGAAAGTTGTCCTCTATTCGAATGGCAGTATCCTGGGCAAGAGGCAAGGTAGCTACTTATTCCTGCAGGAGTAAGAAACTTACTTTCAAGCTCATAGCGTTTACGAAGAAACAATTTTGATTTTCTGGTGTTAGAAGCATGGAAATAGGCACACGGTTAATTAATGCATTGAACCTGGAAATAAAATTGTGCATAGTTTCATTTGCCTCCTTCTTTAGGTGGGTGATCTTTGACAGTAACATGAACACGTCTTTAGAAGGCTTATACCTGTCTTTAAAAGCATCCCGCAAGGTGGCCCAACTAGTAATAGATCCGACCGGCAAATGCTGAAACCATTCTACTGCGGGCCCTTGCAAAGTTTCTAAGAAGAGGCGAACTAACACATCTTCATGGGTCACGTCTAGGATGATGCACAACATGATGAATGCAGATATGTGTGAATTCGTGCTTTGGTTTCCACTCCCATCAAATTTGGGAAAATTATTTCGGTTTCCATGTGGGAGCACGTGAATAGGATGTGGCAAAGCCAAAGGGCCCATAACATTTCCCCATGGCACTGCCATCTGAGACGGGTGGAAAAAGAAAGTGAGCTGGAAATACAGTCCCGCTGAGCAAAAGGGAACTACAAAGGGATGTGGAGGCTCCTTGACGAAAGACTGGTTCTTTCGTGGAGGCGAGGCACTTCTGAATGACCGATTAACTGAACTCAGTGATGAAAAGTGCAGCTGGTGTAATACTGAAGTTGTGCCTTTGAAGTAAATCAAAAGTAGGATTGAACCTCTCCGCGAGTTCTCTTGCTACAAGTAAATGGTTCACCTGCTAGTGTACCTTCCAAATCTGCAATACTGTGGATCAAATTTAAAACTCTTTTTGGTTGTACTTGCTGATTTTCTAATTTTCTGACAAAAACCAGGAGCATGTACTTTTCTAAATATTTAAATTTTATCCCTCTTTTGAAAACTGATTGTGGTTTAATGAAAAAGAATAGCGAGAATAAAATAATGGTAAAGCTTAGTAAGCTGATTTTTAGATCTAGAGTTGATTTTTCAAAGAGTTTGAAAATTTTGGTAAACTATCAGAAACTCAGATCTACGGAAAAATACGGTTTTTTGTAAAAACTCAACGAACTGAAGATCTCTATCTAGCCCAGATCTATGGATCTCTGAAGAAAATTTTCAATTTGGAGCACTTTTGCAAAAAATTTGGAATTTGAACAAAAAGCTAAAATTTGCAAATAGATAGTGATTTTTTATTTTTTTTTACTGATTTCCTAGCATACCGCTACCATAGATCCAGTAGCTCTATTTGATCCGCAGTGGAGTCACCAAAAATTGTTGGTTTGAAAATCTGTCGTATTAATAGATCTATGGATAGATGAGCCAACAGTGTGCAGGGCATAGCCCCTCTTTGAGTCAACAAAGCGAAACTGGTTTATTGCTATTCTACCAGCAGGAATCTTGTGCAAATCTCACAATATTCTGCCTTCAGGGGTTAGGATCTTATCCTAGTAGAGTAGTTCCGACGAAGAACAGAAAGTAATGAAGGAAAGAAGAGAAGGAAGATGGATCTGAAGGGAGAAAAGAAATGAATTCCAAAGTAGAAAGGTCAGAGGGTCTATGTTTTGGGCTGGTAGTAAACAGAGCTAAACCTACTTACATAGACAAACAAAGAAATACTGATGAACAAATGACAAAAAAATATAGATATATCCAATAGAATAAACACATAGATCTGACATAAGAAAGATCAGATGCCCATAACACACATATTCAGCACAAAGTCTCAATATTTGTATTAATATTTTCTTCTGTTACAAAAAGTACAAAGCCTTTTCCTCTCACTTCTATTTTTCATCTAAAAGATATCCACCCCCTCGAATACAACAAGTATTCAAGTATATATAGAAGGAGAGAAGAAAAGAAGGCAAAAGCAAACCAACAACTAAAATACAAAAATATCTTACAAGAGATTCTAAAGTCATTTTTTGACTTTTTGACAACTTTGTGGATGACATCATCCCATGGTGCAACATGGATGATTTCATCGTTTGTGTCAACACACTTTAGATAATTACAAGGAGAAAGTTGGGAAGAAGAAAACTATTCATTGTCATCCCGCGGCTGAAAGGGAGTATCCTACTTTTGCTGCTGCTCAGGCGACGAGATGTGGAACTGGGCACGGTATTCCATGAACTTGTTGATCATGGGTTGTAGTTGATCCTAGGAAGGATCCTTGTGTCGATCACTGATAGCTTCGCAAGTCTCCCGCTTGTTCTGTGAGCTTTTCTGGGAGTTTGGAATAATTGTTTTCTGTCTCTATCAGGTACCCAATGAAGTCACGACACGCCAACAAATTGTTGATGGATTCGGCGTCAAAAGTGACCTCTGGTCCCAGCCCTTGTGAAACGATCTCCTTGAAGATCCAAATAGTTTCCTCTACCTTTCTAATGGAGAAAGAAGGAGTGAGCAAACCTGGAGACATTCTCAGGACAATCTGCTCTATTTGATGCATTGCATCTAGGGCTTCCTCCTTTATCTTATCAATCTTCTCCAGGACAAACTCCAGCTGATCAACCCAATCATCTAGAGTAGAAAGGATTTTGTTGAGGGCTCTGGGGTGTCCAAAGACGTCGAACTTGACCAGATCTTCAATTGAACAGTCAAGCATTTTATGAAAGGTCTCATGATGCATCTTGGCTTGGTCTAGCTCTTCAGAGATGGGTCCTGCTATCGCCTGGAGTTCTCTGTTTGCCTGATTGATATGATGATATAATCTGATGAACTTAGCGATCAATCCCTCACTTTCTTTGAGGATTTGGATCCTCCAGGCGGAAACTTCCATGCCATGCTCACCGATTTTGGTATACTCATTAATCTTATCCTGGCTCAGAGGCTTAGAAGTTTCGGCAGTAGTTGTAGGAGGCGCACTACCCATTTTCTGCAAGGCATGGAGAAGAGGTTTATTTTGCTCCTTTAACCAGCCTTTTCTCTTCCTTTGCTTCCTAGAGCTTCTTGTAAAGGGTGTCAACTGCAGATAGGGCCTCTCCCTGAAGGCTTTCTAAAGATGTCCCCATTGTGACTTGGGTCACTGTGTAATCTATCAAAGATAGATCTTTTTTATCCTTTAAAGGATTGCGGTATGGTATCTCCATTACTCTCTCCCCCTGACACACTCTGAGAGAAGTGGGTTATAGGCTTTTTCTTCTTGACCCCTTTTGATGGGATGATGGAGAATTCCATTGGTGTAATAGGAACTTTCCTCTTTTGTTGACTCAGGTGCTAGGAAATCCATGCTAGACTTATGGGGGAAGGACCAGAAATAGAAAAGGGAGCAGCTACAGTAGTAGAAGGAAAATGCGTGGAGACACTTGGAGGCGGCATTGAGAGGGAAGTCGAGAAAGTGATCATGAGAGGAAGGGATACTGCAGGGGAGGAAGACATGGCAAAGGAAGGGAGCTGAGAGATGAGGGAAGAAATGGTGGGGGACAGCTCCACTAGAGAAGAGAAGATGGACAATGAGGAAGGGGGAACAACAGAAGATGGGGGAGAGGACACGACCAAAGGAATGGTCGCTTGGGTCACCTGAGGAGGGGAAGGAGGAGAGGGAGAAGGGATAGAAGGGACCTCAATGGTTACAGTAGTGGCAACATCCTGAGTGGATGTGCCTATCGGAACATCTTCCGCTGACTTCTTTCTCCAGGCTTTCCGGGATTACAACCTGTTCTTGTGAAGCAGAAGGAGGACTTTCAGGATCTTCCTCTTGGGTGGAGCTTGACTCACCCTCTTTGTCTTTCCCTTTGCTCTTTGGCAGCTGTTTTGGCCGGAAGGTGCTTTTCCCAATGGAGAAGTGGTGAAATCAACTCCGAGGTAGATGAGACCATTCATCCTGCACCAGTGCTCTGTTCTTCACATATTTTCTTTGACCCTTTCCTCTATTGTCTTAGGCGCTTTGGTCCTGTCAATTACAGTGAAAGGCCAGTCATCCCCACCCATGTCAAGATATACTTGATCAAATTCTTGATCAGCAGTTTGATAACCTTTTGGGATGATGACCACACCGTACTGGATGATTTCAGCCAAAACCAAGCGGGAATGGTCTTTCCTCCTGAGCTCGATCTCATGGTATAGGTCAATATAAATATCCTCGATCTATGGAATGTGGATCAGATCGAGTTTGGATCTGGGTAGGCAATTCCTTGGGTCGAAAGTGGGCCTTGCTAGGAAGTTGTGCTTTAGATTTAGCAGCTCCAGTTCTGTAAACATATCCCGTGCTTTATGGTGAGAGAGATAAGTATACCTGCCCACTGTGAGGGGGAAAGGAGTTCCACCCTTCTCTCTCTTTAGGCACTTCTCGTGGTAGGTTATAAGCTGTCTTGACAGCTCCAACAGGATCAACTTGGGGCCGGTGTATCTCGGCAATTTGGTTGGTTCCCCCAAGAAGTTGGCTGCCCTTAGATAGGTAAAGGTGGGAATTGTTTGAACAAGGCTCCCCATTTCTCTGTAGCTGCAACAATGCTCTTGGTCATATGACCGTGAGTCATGTTTGGCCTCAAAAGGCAGACGATGTCGTAGAAGAAGGCATCATTAATCTTTGTAAACTGGGGGATACTATTTTCCAGCTTTAGTTCTGGATAGTATTCATATATTTTGACTTGGGGCCAAACCCCGCACCGCATTAAGGCTGGATAATCTCTTTCTGAGGCCACAACATAAACTACGTAGGAGTTCATGTAGAACCTCCCCGTTGTGAGTTGTTGGAGCTTCTCGGATATGGTGCTGCTTATGATCTCCGCCCACTCGAAGCATTGATCTGGCAGATTTTTGTTCATTGTCTCCAAGTATCTAAGCATCCATTTGTGAAAGTAGTGGGCATCAGGAAGCCCAAATACTCTACTTAGGAATGTGATTGTATCACTGAGTTCCTCTGAGAAATCACTGCGATGAATGACTTGTGGCCATCTGGTCACCACCTTCTTGTTTTTTAGGTATACCTCATTCATCAACTGCATACACTGATCTTCATTATCCTCCTAAGCCTTGGTGCAGTCTTCTTGGCTTACGGCCACAAAGTGACGGTGGTGAGGAATGCCAAGCATAATTTCAAAGTGTCGGGCAGTGAGGTTGATCATGACCTTTCCCTTCTCATTCAGGACACACCTGGTGTCTTTGTTGTAGCAGTGGGCCACTACCATCATGAATTTGTTATTTAATACACTGACTGGGATTCCTCTAGAAAAATGCAGGCCACTGCCTACCAGTTTTTCCATCCAGGGATTTCCTGTGACCCTCCGGGTTCTGGCCCAGAAATCCTCCATATCAATGTGTCTGAGCTCTGAGTCTCTTATATCCAGGTCACACTCTGCCTGGGATTCGGGCATCCTGACCCTCTGGTATTTGTACTTCATCTCTTCTTCTGTAAGTTTGGCTTTGCCCTTGGACTTGGTTGGTCTCTTACTTGATGTTGACATATGTAGTTCTGAACTCAGTTGCTGATCTGCAAGAAGAAGAAGTGAAACCCAATGCAGGAAAGTCATATTAGTTGTTTGATCTCCCATTAAAGCATTGACAAAAGGAAGAGTTAGCAATTTTAAGGTCTCAGGGCGCAGGGTGCATGAACACTGCAAGATGCAGGGTTAAATAGTATGGTGCACAGAAAAGAGGCGCTGCAAGGGACAAATCAGCACCAAAGGGCGCAGGGTGCATGAAAACTGCAGAGGAAATTTTTTGTTGTTGCAAGCGGAAGTGCACCTACGGCATATATATGCATTTTATAACAGGCGCTAATATTCTTCATGTTACATGGGAACAGGATGCGCCAGTGGGGCATATAATCTTTATGTTACATGTAAATTTGGTGCGCCAAAGGGCACATATATGGTTTGTGTGACATATGCATTATGTGTGTAGAAGGAAACTCAGCGCGGCATAGAGAAGGATTGCATAACATTATGTTGCTGTAATAAGGGATGCACCTGCGTTGTTAATAGTTTATACTTGGCACAAATAAAGTTGATGTTGCATGGATGCAGGGTGCGCCAATGGTGCAAGTTTTTGCAATGTTGCACATGAGTTTGGTGTGCCAAGAGGGCGTAGGGAAAGCAGGTGTTGCAAGCGAGGAAAGAGTGCCTTTGGCGCGACTGTACTTCATGTTGCAAGGGTGGCGAATGTGCCAAAGAAGAAAAAAGTAGTTTACCAAATTTTAAGTCTATTTTCTTCCTCTAGAGGGGTTATATGAGTTCAAGCCTCTTCTGCAGGGTTTCTTGGGTGATGAACAGGATGTAATAAAGAGACCCAAGTGATTTTTTTAGAGGCAGAGTCCTCTTTACCAGTAGATCTGGAAAGGGGGAGAAGTGCATGGGGGAGGACAACAAAACAGCAAAGGAGGGTTTCATGGCTTCACAAATCATACAATCCAACCCCACAAACAAATAGCCAAGAAACAAAACATAAAATATGAGAGAAATAAGGACCACATACCAGGATTATGAAATGTGAGAGGTGAAACTGGGTCACGAAAGTGACACGAAGACGACAGGCGTGCTGACAGGTGTAGAGGAAAAAGATCAATCACGTGTTTTCTGATTGGTGAAAGTGATAGGGAAAATGCGCCTATATATAGGAAAGGTTGTAATAAATGCACCAACCACTTTTTGAATTGTCACACCAAAATGCATGTCGACACGAAGTTATGTGCACCTTTGGCTCACCAAAAGTGTTGTCAACACAGAAATATGTGTGCCCTTTGGCGCAACCAAAACACAAAGGTGCATGCACCTTGGCGCATGCAAGAAAGGTGCAACATGGTGAGGCTCACCAAAATGTGTGTTGACACTTCAAACTGTGTGCCAAAGGAATTAAAGGGGGCACAGGAACACTGCATGTTGCATAGACATTAGGTGCGCCCGACCAAAAAAGACCAAAAAAATGGCTAAGTTCGGAAAACTAGATTTCCCGGGAAGGGATTTTGCAACGTTCCGAATGCAAGGAGTCCATGACGAGGGACCGGAACAAAATTCTGTAAAATTTCCATTGCTAATTTTACGGGATAACATATTCAAAGGAAGAGGATTTCTTATATGATACTAGTAGTGGTGTTTCAAATTCTAAGTCTAAATCTGATCATGAATATGTTGGAAATGAGGTATTGTTCATGACCAAAGATTCAATAGGGTCTTTTAGTAATGATTCTTCCATATTAGGTTATTTCATATCAAGTTACTATAGTTACTCTAATGAGAATGAAGAAGATGTTAAATTTTTTCTTGAGTACATCCAAAGTGAGTTAAGGCATGCTGAAAATAAGAACATGAATATGGAATTTCAGATCAAAGAATATGAAAATAACATTCGTGTTCTAGAAGAAAAGCATAGATCTAAAACAAGCAAACTCAATGAGTCAATCAAATTTCTAGAATAAAAGGTAAAGTTTCTTATCTCAAGTTTACAAGATAAGGACAGCATATGCACCAAGTTTGAAGAAGATATAGATTTCCTAAGGGAAGAAATATTAGAGATTGGCAATAAAATCATGTCCTTTCAAAATTTTGAGAAAAAATCCAAATATTTTGATGCTTTTCTTAGCATTCAAAAGTTAGAAGGTAATAGAGCTTCTCTAGGTTTAAAGTAGGTCTCCAAAGGAAAGAAAATGAAGCAAGAAGACCTTGTTTCAAGAAAGTATGTAGGTGAACTGAGATTAAAGGAAGGAAAGAAGAGGGCTCTCATAAAAGATAATGTGAAGACAAAGTCAACTAGGCACCCCAATGCCTCAAGGTATGAAATATCTTTTAATGGTTATTTTTTAACATGTAATGGCTTTGGTCATAGAGCAAAGGGATGTAGAAGGTCTACTAGATATGATCATCCATAGAGGAAAATTTGGAGTGAGAATGCTAAGAGCATGGTATGTTACAATTTTAATGAGATTGGTAATGCTATTAGAGAGTTTTACTATGGTTTCTCAAGGAAAAATCAAGGATTTAAAGGTCCTAAAGTGCAAGAAATAAGTTTTCAAAGGTCAATAATACATGATAACAACCAACGAAGGTTTTGGAAGCCTAGAAGGGATAATGGTGTCTTATCAAGAAAAGGTGTTGATGGAAAGAAATCATGACTCATATCTCATATCAGAAATAAGGTGATGGAGTTGACTTTCAGGTGACCAAGAAGGCTTGGGACCTAATCAAATCCTTCTTCTAGATCATTCATGATGTCATATGCCTCTACTAGGCTTCTTAGAATTATATCAATTCATATAAAGCATTGAAGTGAGGGGGAGTTATCTTATCTATGTGTATCTCCTCCAAGTTGTCAATGTATGTTTTTTTAATCTTCTAAGTATGTTTTGTGGGCTTACTTGGTTGCTCAAGGTATGAAATTCTTTATGTCTTAGGTTTGTGGTCTCTGTGTTTGCATGATTGTGTTCTCAAATTTGTATCTACCTTATCATGGTATAATGTCGGTTTATAATGACTTATTGAGTGTAAAGGTCATGTTATCATCTTAGGGGGTGTGTATTGATTCATGAAATTTTTAGTATAGTGTTGTATCTTGATCTGAGTAGGTGATTAGTGTTGATGGCAAGAACAAGGGTATGTTTTACCTTGAGTTGTCAATTTTGAGTCAAAATTGATGTATCATGAGTTTTTCATAAGCTAAATTTTCTACATCAAGCATGTATAAGTGTCTATGAAGTGTGTGAAGCTATGTCTTAACATCAAAATATTGATGAATGAAAGGAAGTATTATAATATCATGTTTGTTCATTGGGAAGTCTATTTTTAGTAATCTAGAGTTGTCCATGTCTACATATTGGTTTAAGTGTTATTGTGTCATGGGTAAAATGGATCAAAGGAAGTTAAATATTCTCAAATGATATATGAAGATGTATAAGTGATAAAATATGATCACTTGATCATACCATCATCTCAAGAAGGTTTTTGGTAGTTATCTTGAAGGATGTTAGGTGAAATATAGTAGGAATTTGAGAAAGTAAGTGGCATTTATGGTTCTTTATCAAAGTAAGAGCACTCTGGATATTAGAAGATGTTAATACAGTGGTGATGGAAAAATTAGAGACATTGAAATGAAATATTTTGTAATTTGAGTGATCTTTATCCAAAATTGGGTCCTAACATTTCATATCAAGCAGTATAAAGGTAAAATGAGTACTCATGGTGCAAATGATAAAGTTGAAATCCTAAATTTGAAACAAATCATCCTAACAAGGATTATTTGAATATTAAAGTGGTTTTAGTATAAAAGAGTATTAGTATTTATGGGAACTTGTGACAATTTTTAGTCTTGACTGTGAGAATGCTTAGAGACCTAATTGACTAAGTGTAATTTGCAAGCCGGGAAAATTTCCTACAATAACATGCTTTAAGGTTAATAGGTGTTTAGATGTGGTTAACTCTTGTTAAAATTTGGTTAAGGAAAGTGGTTATAAAGAAAATTGAGCTCAGAGGTATAATTTGAGCTACTATAAGCATGAGATTAGCTTTGTAACATGATTGATGGGCCTTGGCTTCAAATAACATGAATATGCATATGAGGAAGGTTCTATATTATTTAAGATGTGTTCGAAAGATCTGAACAATATGTAGCCTACTTGTTTCTCCATGAGTTAAGATATCATGCTACAAGTATAGAAAATGTGTAAGAGGAAAAGCATGAAGCTTCTACATGTATGATGTGTTTGTTTAAGTACATCTACAGCTATGAGGTTTTGAGAAGCTCTTGAACTTATCTAGTTGATCTAGAAAGTGTATGTCTCCTCAAACGAAGCTAAAATGTGTCTAGTTTTCTTGGTCTTTGAAGGAGTTGTTTGATGACTATGTATCAAAGGTACAATGTGCACAGTGATAGATCAGGTGTGTCTACAAGTGTTGAATTCATATTGACATAGGTTTTGGTGACGTAAATCCCTTCATGTAATAAAATGGGGGTTTACTCATCTCAATAATGTAAGAAGTAAGCTAAGTGACTTGCAAATGAGTAAAGTAAGTCCAAAGTTGCATTAGATACTATAGTGATTTATTGAAGAACAAAAAAGGAGCTTAGATCTATAGATGGTGATCAAGACAAGGGGGAGCCTGTGTTGTAATTATATAAGGTGCTCTAGATGATTACAAGTTATATAAGGTATGATTATATTGTATTTTCCAAGGAAAAACATGTTAGGAATCAAATATGCATATTATCACTCAAATATGGTTGAAATCACTAAGGAGATAGTGTAGGACTGTGACAAGATAATTGATTCATCTTCATGATAAGAAAGAAAGGTAAGAGGCTTGATTTTGTGTCTTTCTACTAGATTGGGATGGCATGAATCCAATGAGAGTAATGGTAAGTTGTGTCATAGTGTGTATGGTGTTCTTTAACTTATCAAAGGTGGTTGTATTTGCACTAAATATTTAATTTACTAATTTCAGTTCTCAAGTGATATGAAGGGAAATATATGGTAGAGTTAAGTCAAGTTTAAGCCCTCAAAATTAAAGAAAAGACAAGTGATGTAGTAATATTGGTCTTTGTACCTTGTAATCCTCGTTGTTGGCATGTTCATGAGGTATATGTTTTAGATTTAGGTCTGTTACAGTTCTCTTGTGCTTTGATAGAAGACAAAAAATAGTTTTTGGGTGTGCAATGTTAAGTATTTACATGTTTTTATGGTGGATGTTGATGCTCTTATTCAAAATAGAGGTGCAATGATATTTATTTCATGATTACTAGTGTATATTAGTGTTGTGTATGTTTTGCATAGGGGAAGTACTGTGTTTTTATGCTTGAAAAGAATGCAAAATAAGATTTTGTGAGAATTGACAAGTTTGTGAGCCAAAATGAAATATTTGGTTGATGTTTCTAACAAAAATGTGATCCTATGAATCCAAGAAAGGTGAATAATATGTAGGTATGTGTATGTTTTTTCATTAATGTAAAAGGGGGAGAAGTTCAAGAGGTTTTCAATTAATGAAAAGGTGGAGATTGTTGGTATATTATGTTATATGTGTTTTCATTGATGTAAATTCCCATGAATGCAAAAATGATGATGAAGTTGAGTCATAAGATTTTTAGTAGGATGATGACATGGAGTTTTAGAGGTTGATATAATGGCATGACGTGATTCAGTGAGAATGTCTTGGTGTGACAAGCTCAATAAGGTGACCTCGCTAGCCTAGGTGACGGTGTATGGTGGTTGTAGAATATTGGTAGCTTGAGAAGAATGTTGGCAGCATGGAGAGAATGTTTGGGGAGTGTCTAGGCACTCACATGAGTTTCAAGATATAGATACAGGTTGGAGACCATGTTTAAGGTGCTCATCTAGACCAGTTCTAGGTGTTATGAGGCATGAGGTTGAGATGTAGAGATATTTGAGCTCATAAAAGCATGCAAGGATGTCATACAATCCATCCTAGGTATGTTATGACCTTTTGGAGAATTTTCATGGTGAGTTATGATGTTATTTCAGTTAACCCTAGCCTAGACTATGAAAAATCGTAAGGCCTAGTCATGAAAATGAGATGGTTTAAGAATATGTAGAAGTATTTGAGATATTATGGTGATTAAATATGATTCAAATAAGCGTAATAGAGATTTGTTAAAAAATATGGAGTCATTCTAAAAAGGATTTTGCAAGATAAGTTAGTTTGAAATAGGGTCTAAGAAAGGGTGTTTTCTAGCTCAAATTACACCTTCTGATGCTCACCCTGAATTTTTTTCTTTGCACAATAAATTGTGAATTTCAAGGATGATTATAAATTTATTCTATAAGGTTTCACAAAAATAATTAGGTCATTTCATTGTCATGTTTTTATGAATGAATGTTAAGAATATAGACTACTTTTTGTGTTCTTGAAACCCCAACTAGAAAGTGGTATGAGAGATGTGCTTCTTGATTTCCTATAATTTATTTATAGTTCATGTATTATGATTAGATTATGTAGAGGACTCCTCCATGCTTCCATAAAGGTATGGTAGTGGATGTGTTAATGAGTGAACCCTACTCAAATACAATTTTTTCTGAAGAATTTAAGTTTTTTGAAAAAAATTTCCATATGAGTTGTAAAATAAATAGACAATTTTTTACTATGCAAGTTTTTATTTATTTAATTTGTGGTTTTATGTCATGGTGATTCATCAAAATAACAAAATGTAGCCTATTTGTGAAGACTAGTTAAAGGGCATTTTTGGGGCAGTTCAGAGAGATGGTTTGGTTTAAGGCATTCCACTTGGAGTTGGAACGGGTTAAAATATTTTATGGAAAGAGGATTCATAGATATTTATAGTGGTATAAATTTTTTCTCATGATGATTATATTTTATGGGTCATCCAGGTATGTTTGTGGAGATGGAAGTTTCATGATTTTACAGACAAGACTTCTCAGGCTGAAAGAATGAGTTGGTTGAAACATGAGATGATTGAATTGATGATTTATGTCCCTTGGAGAGTGAAGAGGGATGACATTTGTTCCTAGGGAAGGAATTTTGAGGGTATTGACATAAATGGTGCAAAATAGTTGAATTTGCAAAACTGGTTTCTGGGTAGCATGTTTTGGTGAAGGGGAAAGTAGTTGTGGTTTTAACACATGGATGTTTCGTGGGATATAAATTACATGTATGTGTTAAATACATCATTAGGTTTCTGTGGAGTGGTTACATGCCACAATTTAGTTGATTTGGAGTGTGCTTGATGACCAAAGGTGAAGAAAGGGTACTGGAGACAATTGTTTTGTGAAGGAAATGAGTTTTTTGGCTTGTGTTATGAATTATTTGATCATACCAAGTAAAAGTGTGACCATGAATATTTTTATATGTTATATTACACATGTTTGGTGATTTTAAGAGCTTATATACTCATATTTTTGGTGTTAGTGGATTGTATTCATCCTAATGATGGGGTTGAGTCTTTTTGGTGTAAGTATGAAGGTTTTGGGCATGGACGACCTATATGGGTCATTTTTGTATTTTTTAATGAAGTATTTTAAAAAATAATTAAGTTTCATTGGTTAAAAAAAATGATAGAAACTGAATTGGTGAGATTTTGAATCAAGAGGAAGGTAGAAAAGTGATGTTTTGGGTGCAATTTGGCACTAGTTGAGAAAGAGAAAGAAAGTGATACCTATGTGAAATTGTTTTAAACGTATCAAGGCATGATTTTATATCTAAGAGAGTGAATGACAGGTTGAAGAATGTTTTTAAGAGTGTGTACAAGGGTTTGATGCAAAGATAATTGAAGAAATTAAAAGATAGAGAAATTTTGAGAAGCTAGGGTTGAAGGTGTATGAGTTGAATAAGTGATCTCAATAAGTTGTGGTAGATAAAAAGACTTCAGATATATTATTAAAATGTGTTTAAGTGGGTTATTGATAATATTATGGGGTATATCCTCCTTGTGGATTTGGTGCTTCAAAAAACTAGGGGTTGGTGCTCCTTGTAGGTTTTATGTTCCTTGTGAAGTTGGTGCTTCACTAAATACTTTTTATTTGAGTAATATAATCAGAATTATCCATGGGTTTTCTTCCCCTTGAGGTTTTCCCACTTATATCTTGTGTTATTGTGTTATTTCTCTTGTTCATGGTTAATTGAATTTATGTTGTATGTTGTTGTGCACACTCTAATGGATGGTTAATTGATTAATGGTTTATGTGAGCAGTTTAAAATTGAAATAAAGTTGGAAGGACTGATTCAAATACCCCCTAGTCCATTGTGCTTCCAACACTATCAAGAGCTAAACTCAATCTAAACATTTTCAAAGAGGTTTAAATTACTAAATCATAGTTGTATTCATTCAAATATCACATTCTAGATGGATAACGTTTTGTAGTTTGATGCCTCTTTAGATTAGTGTTGACATTGGTGGTGCAAGGATTACACTTAAAACAAACTAATGTTTGTTTTTTAGGATCTCCTACCCATGGCTAGGGTTTGATATCTAACTTAGAATATTCATATGGTTATGTAGCATAAACAACAACTATAGTTTAACAACAAAAAACATTTCTAGGAAAGTGTTAGCCTTAAAAAATAGAGCAAGATTCAAAGCAGAGTCAAAATTTTAAAACATGTGAAAAACCATACGAATGGTTCTAGAAGTTCTATACGGTCCTCCACCAAGTCACTTTCTAACTATAATTCTAGAGGTGAAGCACTTATAGGTTCAGATCTCCCATCTCTAGTAGTCTGCACACCTAAAATTTCCTATATCCATATGTAATCATCTAAGTGTGTTGATTCTCTTATGTTTTTGAGCTCATAACATATTATATAAACTACTTATAAGAATTAATTTATTGTTATGATACTTCATAATTAATGTTACAATTTAAGTAATCAAAATAAACTCATATATCACTCTTCACATCCTTTTAGTGTTCTTAAATCACTTATTTCTAATAATGGTTTAAATAGAAAGTTAAGAATCTTAATCCTATAAGATGAGGTGTTAGGTTAAGTGAATGGATACACTAGGATTGGGACAATCCAGAGATATTTTTCGATTGGAACAAAACAAAATGAAATACCAATTTTTATTTTATTTACTAAATTTCCTTTATGGAATATACACACCGATACTCTCATGGAGATTACAAATTGTCTAATGGAGTATTTAAAAACTCATTAGTGCCTCTCCTAGGGATCTAACCTAGATTGGTTACCGTGTACATCGCACTAACATTATATGACCTTGACTCTCAATGTTTTCATCCTTCTTACTTTGGTTTTCACTAAAACCTATTCTAGCTAACTCTAGAATGGTGAAATTGACTTGGTTTTATATTCATGCCTTCGCACTTGTCTCTCCTAACTAGATATTCTATACAGTCCCATATTTATTTTTCAAAATTATGGCTGGTCTTTAAGCTCATAATTTTTTGAGCTACTTTTACGCCATTTGGACATCCTTTTCATGCCACATCAATCTGGTTTTTGGGATCCTCTAACCATTAACTCATTATCATATACTTTTATTAGAGATTCTGACCACTTTTTTTTACTTTCTCCAACCACTTACTCTATCATACGCATCTATCTATCTTTCTCTTTTCCAAACTACTTCACAAATCTCGTGTGCATATATGGTGACTAGATACACCTTTTCCTCTTTTCTTACAATATGTTTCCTTCCAACATTTCTCAAACCTCCACACGCCAATTTTAAAATACAAAAAATTGTGTGATCCCTTCAATCATCTTCTCATGCATCCTTTATATTTTTGTTCCTTGTGCTAAACTCCTCCACAATCCTTATATGTCTCTGGTTATCCACTCTATGCCAAAAAACCTTGGTGCATTCCCATAAAATATCCTCCCATGCACCTATTATTTTATTCTCTTATCCACTAAATTTTGTGTGTCTCATTCATATTTGTGCCTCTTCAAACCTTTGTGTAGAATTTTTGTGCCCTTCTCCTTTTAATGAAATAAAACATTTATGCACTTTGTGTAATCGTCTCTTACTTTGTTGCATCTACCATCCTTGTGTGTACCCAAACTTAGCCAAAACTTGTGTAATATTTCCTTAAACCTAGGATGATCGTACACCAAACAAACGAGGTACTTAAAACTCTACTTCCACCTCAATTATACTAAGTGGGTGGTAGGACCACCCTTTGGACTATTGGAACAAATAGTCTCAACTTCTTCATTCAAAAATCCTATTTCTGGCCTTCGAATTTATTTCTTCTTTCATCATATTTTCTAGTCCTTCATCACTTTCTTGTGATTCTTCCATGCTTATTCGTATACTTTGGTGAGATTAAATTCACCATCTCCTGACCACCTTCTAAAAATGGATCATTCTTCTTTATCCTTTGCAATATTCTTCTTGTTACACTCCTTCTCTCCCACAACCATGTGTTTTCCACAAACCATCATCCTCATCCTAAGGATTCACTTTTGATCCTTTTACTTTGCAATTATATACTTTCCCATGTCCATCCACCTCCACCTAAATCCTCCAGAGAATTTTTTACATCTTACCCACTTCATCTTAGGGAATCATGTCTCTATGATTTCTTTTCTCGTGCATCTTTGATCTTCTAACTTATCAACCTTCATGTCCTATTTCTCTTCATGTGATCTCATTGCATGTTCTATTTTCATGTATCTTAATTTTTTTCCTTTCCTTTCTACCTTTTTTCCTTGACCTCCTTTCCTCTCACATTTTCACTTTTCTCATTTCCCAGATATTTGTTCTTCGTGCAACCCTTCCTTTGTGCACTATCCTCTACATTAGCTTCTCTTGCATTATTTTATTCTGTGGGCTCATATTTTCACCCTCTTATGGGTTTGGACCCATCATAGACCATCTCCTTGGCATCCTTATCTTTATTCACCATTCTCTACATAAGGATTACATTTAATGTGCATATACCTCTTTGCAAATGTTTCCTTGTGTATTTTACTTGTGTTGGATTCATCTTCTTTCCTACAGTTTTTTTCATGGGCTTCACCTCCACTTATTATTTTATTGGCCTCCGTTAGAATGTGTAGACACTTATAGTTTTATCAAGGAAATATTATTCTTAATATTTCACTAACTATTCTACTCCTTGCAAATGGAGGACACCCCATCAATTAGGCCTATCTAACTTTCCTTTTACGACATTATTTTAGTCGTATTCCTCTTATAACTGACTAATTGAGCTAATATAGCCTCCTATTAGCTGAACCCCCTTCTAATATTATTTTAAACCACTTAAAATAGCTTCTTATATTATCAATCCATTTCATTGGATTGAGTAGTCCTCTAACAACTCTTTCAGACTCCTAATTCCTCACTAATCATGATTAATTAGCCTAAACCTATATTAATTAGACTAAGGCATGTTTAACCTATTCTAAACTATAAAGTGCTTTTTAGCTTATTCATTTTTCCCACATGCACCATAAGTTTTTCATTCTTGGAAATATAAAGCTATAAATACCCCACTACCCCTAGACCATTTCTAAGAACACTTCCTTCTTTCTATTATAAACTATAGTATTTTGTTTAGGATTAAGATCTTTATTCATTTTTTATTGAGATATTTACTTCTCTATTGCATCTTTCAGTCAAGCTTTGGGTAAATGGGAAGAACCATGCGGATTTGTATCCATTAATGGTGAGCTATCATTCTCAAATACATTGAAGATCAAATAATCACAACTGATTGTTAGGATCTCTATTAAGTTCATTTTCATAGCTTTTAAAGAGTAAAGAATATTTAGACATGCTAGGTTTGCTTATTTATTCCAAGTTAATACATGAAAAGTAATGGTTTCTTGATTATATCTTATCATGATAGTCCATTGACTTTTTTTTTTAATAGATTTGGGGCTTATTAAGTGTTCTTTCCTCATTTCATAGCTTTTACAAATTTTCCTTGTTCACATTTTGCATGCCCAGTGGTATGATATTTACGACATATTACTTAGCTTAGTTTTTTTCTTTCCTTAGGATGAGGTGAAACTCTCCCTAAGTAATGCTTAGTTCATTTCCACCCCATTTGATTTATACCTTTGCATTCTTGTTGCCCATTTGAGACGAGGGAAGGCATATTTTGCAAGTGTTATCATAGATTGTGTTTGCCTCTTTTACACCCCTTTACTTTCATCCATGTTTTCATTTGAGTTGTTAAACATCTAAAGTGTGTGGGTACGTTTTAACATCTTTGTTAGCCACTTGATTTTGATTTCGAGATCATCTTCATAACCAGGTTTGGTTTCATCATTGTTTTCCCCTTTGATTCGTTATTTTTCTTGCATTCTAGCCATATAATTACGACACTTATATCTTGTTTTCATTTATGAGAATTTAGTATAAGTTTTTATATTGTATCGTTAAGCTGCTCACATGATTAAAAAATTCTTTCTAAACTTACACTTAATTTTGATTCCAACATTGTTTAAGGATTTTTGAGAGTGTTGATATTACATTGTTTGTATCGCAATACATCATCTTGATACTAATATCTTGCTTATTCCAATATTCCATAACGTCTTGAGTTTATGTTGTTACGCTATTCACATTTGGTGAACTTCCATTGATCAAAAACTTAGATTTGTCACATTTTTTGAGTCTAAACTAGTCGTAGTATTATAGTTGCTTGAGAGATTAGTCATCAATACAACTTTGGTGCTTAGGTTTTGTTTATATGTGAACTCGACTTTCCTAGGTAGAGATAGGGTATGAACTCATTACCTACTTAACAACTTGTCTTTAGAGACTATGGCTTAGGGTATCAGTGTTCTATAACACTCACAAACTGAGTCATCTCCATCATCACTTCCACTTCCTGCGTTCAAGCCACTTATGGTTCCAAGTATAAAAGTGGATGCATAGTTTGTACTTAGGACACTTCAAGATGGTGATACTCTAAGAAACTTATACCATGTATGCAAAAGTAATAGTAAAAATTCAAAATACACTAAGAGAAAAGTAAAGAAATATTAAACACACACACTCTCTCTCTGCTCAGGGATCTTTCCAACATGGTCTCTCAAGGCTATGGACGTGACTTAGCTGGTAATAGATCAATTTTATGAATAGAATCAAATGTATCTCCGTCAAGTGGTTATGAACATAGGATCCCTGGCTTTTTAGTGGTTAGCAATGACACTAATTTACAATTTCCTTGACCATATCATGGACTCGAAAATCACTTGTTTTAGTCTACAGACCTACACAAACTGGAACTTGCTCACTTTAAATCATTGCTCTTATAAGTCTTCACTTCAGAGACCAAGTAATCGTAACTCTCTCTCACACACACACGGAGATATTGACTGAGTCACAAGAGCTAGTATGTCACCTTGTGTAGAAATTAGAACCATTGTCCAAGCTTCTTTTTTAGTCTCACTTAGACCTTATCTCATTGTATCATGGTAAATCAAGATCATGCATGGTATGCTTCATCATCACTTTGTTGCACGTAACAAAAATGTTCAAAGTGAACCATCTACATACCAACAGATGGCACTACATTATTGCAACCATATCATTTAAGAATTCATGTACACTCCATTTTCATTTGTGTTGCACATCCGATGGGCATCTACTGCCTTCTACACACTAATTCATCACTTTTTATGTCATTCACATTATCCCCTAATTGAAGAGGTTATCAGTTTAACGTATAATATTACATTTATACTCATTTTATTTTTCTGGCATCACTTACATTACATGTACATCATGTTCCCCATCAGGATCTTGACATCATCCCATCTCAATCACCTGAATTCATCTACAAGCTTGACCCACTAAGCCAACTGCATCCCATTCATTAGGTTTCCTCCCCTGAAGTTCACCATTATCCACTACCACGTAAAGAGTCATACTATATTCCTCCCCTCACACCCTATCATACCCCTCAAAAACACCCTCCCCACTCTAATCACCCCAGCGAGTCACTCTAGGTCATACTCGCCAAGTATACTACCTGACCCCTTATGTCCCTACCCAACTTGAATTCCTAGATCATGTTACGACTTCCCTTCCTAAAACTCGGTTGATATAGCGAAATTTGATATCGCTTCATTTTCCTAACATCACCTCCCTCGTCAAGTCACATCAATATGACTTCAACATTCCCTATCCTACTCACCCCACCTCACACCTCAATCAACTCCACTTGATACTTGCTCCCTGAACCTTCCCCCCTTACGTCAACTCCTAAGAGCTCCTCACTAATATGTTCCCATTGGTTTTCAATCTCCCTAACTTAGTCATGATCAGTGACCAAGGCTAACCATTTGTCCCATAATGTCTCACTCCTAACCTACCCATTTCCCCTCCCCTTCTCACGCAAAAGACTTTACCCGCTATATAGCCTTATTTATGCAAAAGTGTGATTCAAACTACTTACCCACCAACTCATGACCTAAGTACTTCTTCAAGGGTCTAAATTCTACCACTCCTTCAATCTAAAAAACTTGTGAAACTAACAATGTTAAGCATGACTCACATCCTCTCTCACTCTATCAAAAATACCCTCCAGGGACCTACCTAGGCTCCATGTCATATTCACGACTACCATTTCTCTCCTGTCACCCACTACCCATCACCGAATGGGTGCTAGTCTACCCTAGGCTACATCTACCCTTATCCCTAACACATCCCATATGACCGAAGTCACTATTTGAAAGAGGCTCAACTTTTCAAGATGATGAACTCCCTTATTTATCACTTGGCATCCTTTTCCCCCACCTTCCACCCTACACCCTACTCGATCACTATGATTACTCAAGCCCAGTTTAGGACTAGGTATACTCGTATAAGCAGGGAAAATTATTAGTGGCGAATATTCGTAATAGTGGCGAATATTCCATTTTTGAAAATTTTGAAAAGGTGAATTTTTTTGTGCACGGGTCAGTGACTTGTTCGCCTAAAAATTACACTTTAATTTTTTTTAGGGGTCAGCTTCACCTACCCTTGAAAAATATCCCCTATATAAACCTAGATTATTCGCTAGGTAGAACACTTCTACTTCACATTTTTCAACAATATGATATATCTCGTATTATAGACGCACGACAAGGGAGTAAGTTATTAACGTGCGTGATAAGGAGGGTTTACAGACAAGGAGATACTGCAGATATTGACACATAGTAGATGCATGACAAAGATTTTGTTGACGAGTGACATGGAGATTTTTTCGATGCAGCAAGAAGAGGGCAGAGGCTACAGACGCATGACAGGATATTTTCTGTCGTGCGTCAAAAAAATGCATTGACGCACATCAACAGACCTCAGTGACGCGCGTCAACAGACCTCAGTGACACGCGTCAACAGACCTTAGTGATGCGCGTCAACAATCGTGTTGACACGTGTCACTGAGGTCTGTTGACGCGCGTCACTGAGGGTGCTGTCGTGCGTCACTAAGGTGTGTTGACGTGCATCATGAAAGTCTGTTGATGCATGTCACAAAGGTCTGTTGACGCGCGTCACTAAGGTCTGTTGACGACGCTTGACTGAATAGTTTGGACACGTGACAAGGAGGTACAACAGATATTGACGCATAACAGACGCATGAAAAAGAGTTTGTTGATGCGTGACACAGATATTTTTTGATGAGAAAGAAGAGGTCAGAGGCTGTAGATGTGCGACAGGAGATTTTGTTGTCGCGCGTCAAAAAAATGCAATGACACACGTCACGGACAACACCCTCAGTGACGCACGTCAACTAGACCTCTAGTGACGCGCGTCAATAAGGTTTGTTGACGCGTGTCACTGAGGTATTAGTGACGTGTATCATTGCATTTTTTTTGACGCGTGACAGCAAAATCTCCCGTCGCGCGTCTGCAGCCTTCTATCGCATAGCACTTGACAATCAGGTGAAATTTTTTCATACAACCCCCAAAAAATTTGCCTTCCCGCGAAACCGGTTCCGGGGATATTCACCAGGTATTCTCCACCTCCGATTTCCAAGAGGTCTCTTAAAATGAACCCTGCTCCTTATATAGGCCAATGGATAAAGGAAACACTTCATCCCTTTGCATGTGGAATAAAGGTAAAAAATGATTAGCAATAGATAAGGTTGCTTTATAAAAGGTAACTTTACTTTAGAAGGGTTTAATTTATGCTTAGCTAGTCATGGGAGTTGGGGAGTGTTTTAATTAATCAAAGATGATTAACTAATAGGTAGATGTAAGCTTATAGAAGCTAATTAGAGGAATATTAGTACAATTTAGGCTACTAGAATGGGATTAAATAAATTAAATAATGATTTATTAGTTAAATGGAAGGGAAAGCTAATTAATTAATAATAATTAATTATTCTAGGTAGAAGGGGTGAATAATTAATGGAAGGCCATTAATCAGGATGTTAGTTAGATAGGTGACTTAATCAATTAGCATATTGTAATTAATTAATGAGAATAAGAGGGAATATGAGCACTTTTTGATGATATGTCATCGATTTGCGAGAAAGGAGATAATTAGCGCAATTTAAGTATTTAAATTGCTTGGGCATGATTATGGGTGTCTAAATTTTCCCCTCTTTGGGGTGGCATAAGTGATTCCAATTCAAAGATAGTAGATGAAAGAAATTTTGAAGGGATAGAAGAAAATTTAGTAGGAGGGAGAGATGCCCCCTCGAGTGTCGATAGGGTGACGAAGGAAGACGATCAATGATTGAAAAAGGTGAGAGATAGATAGAAGAATGGGAAGGGGCAGGATACCCCGGTGAGACGAAGGATTATGGGTGAAAGGAAAGCGATGTAGAAGAAATACGGAGGAGGGGAAAGAAGAGCTTAGCCTCTAGCCGCTATGTATTGGAACAAATTCGATATCATCATATTACCAAGAGATCTACGTCATCGATCCTTATGAAAAATATAAGCATACAACAAAGATAGAATGACATGAAAAGCCACACTAAAAATAATTGTCCATTGCTGAAAATACCAACTCCATGCAACATACAACAATGTAATGCAATATGAGAAGGAAAAAATCTCATTTAACAGGGAAAACAAGTACAAACGCACATATTTAAGTTTTAACCTAACAACGGTTAAGACAATTGTACAAATGTTTTATTATCAAGCTGAAGAGATCCACATATTCATGATTGATGAAAAGGGTTAAAAATGATGCCCCAAGCAAGGATACATGCAAGGGGAAATGACGATGGACAGTTGGTCCAAGTAAAAAGTGTTGTGCGTAACGAAACAACACCAGGAAACAAATGTGCTCCAGAGTACAGCTAAAGCAAGCATCTAGTGTTGTGAATGGTTGTGAATCTAGTAATCCACAAGTCGTATTAATTGGGGAAGATGTGAAACAAACCAGTAGGATATGGAGAAAATACCATGTGCGGGACACAAGTTTTAGCCGTAATAAGCAAGTTACCATTTTTGTAGGTTTTTTTTTGAAAAATTTTACCATGTTTTTTAATTTTTGACGTGATATATATTGTTTTTGTTTCTATTTTCTAAAATGCAGTGGGCAAGAGAAGAAAATAGAAGAAGTAGAACGAAGGGTCTAGGCACAACAGAAAGTGCCCTAGGTGAAGAAAGAAGAAACAAGCGACAAATAATGTCCTTGTTTAGTGGAAAAATTAATAAAATAATTATTTACAAGAGTGTGAATAAGAAGAAAAATCACCAAGGAAAAATAAAATTTCCCTAGGGAGAAGAAAGGGGTATTAGACAACAAAAAATTCCCCAATATGGTGAATAATAAGAGAAAAATAATCATTTAATAAAAATAATTATTCCACGGTGAATAGAGGAGAAAACGGTGGTCGAAATGGGCCTCCAGGCCTTCATGATGGTGAAAAAAAAGTTAATATACCCCACTTAGGGGGGTAAAATCATCGCGACCAATTCATTTCTTACCAAGAACTGTTGAGTTCTTACTACGAGGCTCTGGCAGCAACGAGGACAATGGTGATTGCATGGGACTAAGTAAGGTGAGCAGATGCAGTCTGAGGGTACTAGCGGCACGCGTACGATGGCCCCTTCATGAGTATCGAAACTTTGCTTGTCAATTTTGTCATTAATGCCTTAATTTTAGTAATTAGGGCTAGGAGGTCACATCGGCATATATGCGTGCAGGCGCAGGTGTCAAATTGGGGGCACATGCATCTCTTTAGGGGCATATGCGTCACAAAACATACATGCGCACATGCGGGTAAAAATTACAAACACCCAAGCGCATGCACACACACTACACATGTGCATGCATGTGCACATATCAGAAAGGGGTACACATACAAAAATGAGGGAACACTCACTAGAAGAAGGGCACACACACTGGGGGGCACATGCGCGCAAGAATAAGCATATAAATGATGGCATAAGCACTGAATATGTGGCGCACATGCCAAAAAGGACACACAAGTGCCTGAATGATGGTGTAAGCACCAGAAGACAAACATGTGCACATGCACATGCCAAAAAAGAGGTGCACATGCCCAAAAGGGTGCGCATGCATCCCAGGCCGGTGGAGGGTAGGCCAAAAAATGCCAAAAAGATGACACTTAGAAGGAAATTTTAGGATTTTTGGGTTAACCCTAAAATAATAGATAGATTTTTAGAAGAAATGTTAGTAACTGATGAGTGATTTGATATCTTACAGAGACGTCTACCAATATTGCAAACACTGGAGCATCACACCCAGATAGCTGAGGTAGCGGGGAGCATGCATCGATGAGACTGACAAGCTATTTATATACCTCTCGAGGTAGTGGGGCTAGGCCCCATGTCTCAGATGTCATCCATCACTTTGGACTATAGCCTACTGACTGCGCTAGCCAAACGATAGCATATCGAGAGCTAGTACTTCCAACTACCTACGAGGGGAGATGACTGTGACCCTAGAGGATGTATGGCAGATCCTTCGAGTGCCAATCATAGGAACTTTGATTGAGTAAAACTCTGATGTAGGGATGATTAGAGTAGTATGCAATGACCTGTTTGATATAGATGACATACCGCATGACGGTATGACCATTGCCTTACATGAGTGCATTTCTGACCCAACACTGCATCGGGGGCCTCTTTACGGTATGTCACTTATCAGTGGGTTTTTTTCTCACTAATAAGATAGGGACATAATTCCCAAGAGGGCTATTACCATTGGTACATGCTATTTTTAGTGGCAAGCAATATTGTTGGGGACAGTGCATACTAGCCCACTTATACTGGGATCTGCATTTCATTACTTACCACAATCAAAAGACCATGGGGCTAGCCTCTTTATTACAGATTCGGTCATGGGACCATATTGTGATTGGATGCCCTGTGGGCACTTTGCGTGTCTAAGACCTAGAGGAGCCATCATACATGGCGTGGGTATCAGTAGGTGGCGATGCATGAGGCCACCTAGGTAGCCTATTCAGATACAGGGGAAAGTTTGAAAAGCTACCCAAGATAGATATTATATGGTGCCCTTACAAGCATATCCAATGGCCAGAGGATGCCACAGAGCTCAGTGTGTGCTCACTAGAGCACTTTATCAATGGCAGTTGTAGCTACATTATAGAGTTTTATTGAGTTGACAGGTGCTAACGGTAGCTTGGCATAGTACAGGGGGTTCCATAGCCTGATATTTGGTATGTCCGCAGAGATTTAGAGAGGCATACTATGGGGCCTCGCATACCGGTGGCCCGAACTAGGGAAATTTTTTCATAGGTGGTCCCACAGGCATGGGAACTAGCATGACAGGTGCGGGACCTAGTTACGACAACAGATTACACAGCTTGGTATGCCATTGTGTTACCTTAGTGTCTTACCATCCTAGAGGAGGCCTAGGCAGCAGGAATTCGTCCACCTATAGAGATTTGGCATGCATCAGAGCGTAGAGAGAGAGCAACAGGATCCATTTGATGGCCTTCCGCATGATGAGTAGGGTGCCCCACAGGCATAGGGACCAAGGCCCCAGGGCCCAGTGCAGGTACCAGCATAGATTTTGAGAGTCAAGGTCCTTGAGTAGGGCCAGTCATTCAGGGAACCACAGGGACCAGTCTCAGTGGTACATCCCGTGGTATAGACAGCCACATTGTAGCAGTAGCTACAACAAGATTTAGCTGAGAGATACATGGCTAGAGTAGAAAGAGATGAGGCCCGAGGCTGGTGCGTGACAGCGACAGATGAGCACGATTAAGATCGGACCCATATTATGACATTTTTATCCGAGTGAGATTAGGCTCAAGCCCAAGATGTCCCAGGAGGGGATAGTGTTGTGCTCTTCCAGCAGATTTGAAAGATGGCCGCTCAGATGGCCGAGGTTACAAGCTTACACCAGCAAACATAGGCTCGGTTGTAGCCTCTAATATTAGAGCGAGACATGCTCAGGGCAGAGCGAGTAGTGGGCCAGGCCGATCTGGCTCAAGCCACAATAGAGATAGCTTCCTACCAATGCACAGAGGGTACCGCAAAGCCAGAGATGTGATAACGGGTAGAAAACCCAAGATCAAGTCCCACCGGGCATGCCAAATGTGTGCATGTGTTGTTTTTAAACTAATGCTAATGTAAGTAAAAGACTAACACCTAAATAGCCTTAATTAGCAAAAGTTAAACATACTACTTAACACCATCATGATAAGAATTAAACAAGGGTTAGATGCTAACATTCATCAATATACAAAACTTTGAAACTAACAATGTTAAGCATCTAATATCCTCTATTCTCTAACAACAAATAAATTAACGGGCCTAAGTAGGCTCCATGGCTATCAAAAATGGTTGTTCTTGGTGTTCGAAGAACCTAGGAATGGGGGCTAGTCAAAATTGGGCTACAAGACCCTTTTGACACCTCCCATATGACCTAAGCACTTAGGAAAGAGGATTAACTCTTCAAGATGATGAACTCTCAAGAAAACAAAAGGCAAGCTCTTATTCTATTTTGCTATATGCTTTGCATTTGCTTTCTCAAGGAGTTTAGGTGTAGGTATAAAGGTAGAAGGAGGGATCCTTATATAGCCCAATGGATAAAGGAAAAACTTCATCCCTTTGCATGTGGGATAAAGGTAAAACATGATTAGGAATGGATAAGGTTTCTTTATAAAAGGTAACCTTACTTTAGAAGGGTTTAATTTATGATTAGCAAGTCATGGGAGTTGGGGAGTGTTTTAATTAATCAAAGGTGATTAACTAATAGGTAGATGTAAGGTTATAGAAGCTAATTAGAGGAATATTAGTATGATTTAGGCTACTAGAAGGGGATTAAATCAATTAAATATTGATTTATTAGTCAAATGGAAGGGAAAACTAATTAAATAATAATAATTAATTAGTCTAGGTAGAAGGGGTGAATAATTAACGAAAGGTCATTAATTAGGATGTTAGTTGGATAGGCGACTTAATCAATTAGCGTATTATAATTAATTAATGAAAATAAGAGGGAATATGAGCACTTTTTGATGATATGTCATCGATTTGCAAGAAAGGAGATAATTAGCGCAATTTAAGTATTTAAATTGCTTAGGCATATTTATGGGTGTCTACAGCCCGCACTAGTTGAAAAGTTTATGTGACATTACTCTTTCAATATGGAGAATGATATTACCATGAATGTTCACTGCAATGCTAAAAAAAAAATACAATGAGACTTTTGTGGGATTCTTATAGTGATGCCACAGATTTGTGAGTCATTTCCTTCTTTCCCTTCTAGAAAAACAAATGGTAAGAATATTCGTCCACAACTTGAACCCAGAAATAACCTTCCACTTACAGATGCACTACAACACTAACTTCAAAGAAGTTATAGACAAAGGCAATTAGATTGAAAAGGCTCTAATTGTGAAAGGGATGCTCAAACCCATTTCTAAGGAAAAATACAACCCAAAACCCATGGATAAACCAAAGTAATTTAATAAGAATAAACATGTCATTGGAAACGAATTCACAAACTCCAAGAGAGTCCAAGTTGTACAGAGTGGTCCCCTATTAAAGCTTTCATAAGGACCTTGCCCAAAGGCATCCATGAAACGTACATTTACACCTCTAACCGAATCATTATTCTTTAAACTTAAATAGTTAGACACTATAAACATGGTGCAATACCCAACCACAATGGTACCATACCTAGATGATGCACCTAAGCCAAGTTGGTTTAAGGAGCATGAATACTATGATTTTCATCGTGTCAAAGGAAAAAAAAAACTCATAGATTCCTGAGGTTGTGATACTTTATACAAGAACTTATCGAAGAAGATAAGATTTTGGTAGATTTACCATCTGAATCAAGACATGGTCTTGTTGGTCGTCAAATAGGACTTCATGAAGAGCAACAGTCAGGGGACAAGAAGTCCCTCCTCTTTAATGGGAGAGGTTCCCTTATTCAGAAACAAACTTATTTACAAATATAAAAAATATGATTTTCTGGTTAAACTTGGATATTACGAAAGTGTCTTTTATAAGGATCGTCAATTACAAAAGGAATGAGGAATGACAGTGCGAGAATGAGCAGAAATACAACATGCATAATTATAGATAACAGAGTAATTCTTTATGTATGCGAAGTTACAGTGAATTGAAAACAAGATCATTCGTATCGTATAAATAAGATGGAATTTAAAGACACAAAGTTCTGTAAATAACATCTGCCAGAACACAAAGTTTCTTAACGTAACACAGATTCATCAATCAAGGACACAAAGTTCCTTCTTGGTTATACAAGATCACCATGTATTGCAAAGTTGAAGAGTATGCAATCAGCGAGACTAAAAAACTAGAAACAAATGATCTTCACAAACATTAAACGAAAGCTCAGAGATAACGAAGATTAGATAGACAAAGAATGGAAAGCTCTTTTGTATTGATTTCTTTGTGATCTATTTACACTTTCTGAAAATATGCCAAGTTCTTCCCCTTTTTAGAATGGCATAGAGAGGCCATTATATAACTTACAAATCAGTTACTCTTCGTAACCACTTCTTTTAACCAAGAACAGTTAAGGACTGCCAACCGCAATACCTCAACTTCTTACAAAGAAAACGGAAAAAGAAAGGGAAGAAGAGAAAAGAATAAGGAGAAGAAGACAGGTGGCTGGTTACTGGGAGGGACCCACTAACTTCAAAATCTGCTACCTGAATTTCTTCAACGCCTTAGCTATGTCTCTGCCATGAGGGACTGACGTGTTGGCCACAGACTGAGTCCAAAATCCAAGACACTTCTCCATCTCTTTATCAAAATCGACATGAGTATGATAATCTTTATTTGCTTCTTCAATGGCAGATTGAAGAGAGAAAATATCCTTCATTTTCTCCTTCGAGATGGAACTTTTATTGAATAAGTTATCTTTAACAAAAGCTCTGAATTGAGCTTTGATTTATTGCAAGGAAAGGGGCATACCAGAAGTTTTATCTTGAAGATGACAGTGTATGTATTTGAAAGCAGAGACCACCAGTGTCTTGAAAGCTTCACCCTTCTGCCAGTTGTTCTTTAGTTCTCCCAAAGCCTCCTCCAAGACTTTGATCTTCCACTCCACGCTGTAAACCTAGGATTTTGATAGATTATCCTTTGCATCATCAAAAACCTTATTCGCTAGTAAGATGTTCTCATCTGTCTGTCCCATAAGGCGGAGGTCTACTATGCAACTGCTCTAGAGTTTGAGCTCTTTATCCATGATCCCGATAGTAGAGGACAGCTTCTGTTGCAAATTTTTCATTTTTCCATGGAGTTTAAAAGCTTCATCAATGAAGTTCAACCCTGCAACAAGCATATCATCCACCATGGCTTCCATAGCTCTGCCATAGACGGAATACTTGTGCATGTCTTTGATACTCTGTACTTCATCTTGGCTCAAAATTATAGGTGGTGGAAGAGTGGTCAACGGAGTAGGGTACAAAACTTTGTCCTTAGACAAAAGAGACTTGATGAAGTCTGTGAGAATTTGGGCCTGTTCTTCCAATGGTTCAATAGTTTGCTGCCCTTTCTCTACCCTCCCAATGACTCGTGTGACCGTTTCCTGGAGGTTGTGGATCTCACCTTCAGGAGTAGACTCTCCCATTGGAATTCTTGAGAGCTCTAAGTCAGATGACTGTAAGTCCTGCTCTGATTTGTCCACTGTAGGCTTAGCAATCTCCAGGAATTGCTGACCTTGAGCATCAGACACTATTCTGGAGGTGGTTCTGGCTTTCTTGGCACGAGAAGGAGTGGTGCCCAACAAGGCTGTGACAGCATCAAAGTTTGGCCCTGAGCTCCGAGAGGAAGATTTCCTCTTTCTACTGTCAACAAGAGGCTGAACCCATGGAAAAGAAGAAGAGGAAGCAGCAGGAGGGGTAAGAGTACCAAGAGACATAGAGCTCATGACGCTCAAGGTTTGCACGGCTGTGGTCTCAAGTTGAGATGTGAGTGGGGCGCTGGAGAAAATTGCTGTAGAAGAATCAATAGCACTTGGAAGTTCAGTGCTCTGGACCTCTTTGTCCTTATCAGTTGGGTCTTTAGGAGCATTTGTAGGGGTTGGCATTTCACTTTCTTCACTTTCACTGAGAACAATGATGTTCTCTGGTCCCATAGGCACTTCCAATTGCTTTCTTTGAGGGTCATTTTCCACAGGCTCCTTCTTAACCTCCTTGAGTTTCTTCTGGTACACTTGAGTGGATGAAGAAGGAGTGGAAGCTACAGGTCCTTGTGTTGATGAGGCAGGTAGGGTTTGCACTGGTGTTTCTGACCTAGGAATTGATGCCTCTCTCCTTGGTGTTGAAACATCCTTGGAAGAGGATTCTCCTAAGTTCCTTCTGAGCTCTCAAACTTTCCTGTCAAACCAGACCTTAGTCCTGACTAAGACTGGAGCAAGGATCTCAGCTAGATCATCTTTTTCTTTCCTGTTCCAATCCAAGTCCTCCAAGGGGGTGTGCTTAATCACACTGTCATACTCATATGAGTATAGATCAAAATTATCATCCTGGAGTCCTTCGGGAACTTGGTACAAGCCGAGTTCTTGGATCAATTGCAGGGAGAACCTGCCACAATGCCTTCTCCTGGCCTCAAAATCATCTGCATAGTCAGCCCAGTAGTCTTCTGTATCTGCCCTATGATGGTAGATTATCTTGATGTTCTGTTCAATGAAATTCTTCAAGTCGAAGCAGGTTCTTGGCTTGAAGAAATGAACGGTGATAGGGACTAGGGCTGTCTCTATGTTCTGTGCGTCCAGGGCTTTTTTACAAGTGTAATTTCCCAAAGAGATGGGAAAGTGCAAACCGGAAATCTTCTTGTCTCTGCAGGTTCTGTGTAGTTTGTCTAATTGCCTGCATACTTCAATCAAAGCCATCTTATCATTACAGAACATGGGAAGCCTCAGAGGGGTGCTTTCATAGCCGGCAAGCCTGATATAGGAGAATTTTCAAAATTGTATGAAATAAGCACCATAGCGCAATATCATATTCATGGCTTCATCAGAAAATCTCCTAGCAGTATCACCTTCGAGCAGCCTGACCACGTACATGGTGAAAGCGTCATTGACCCTTCTGAAATTACGATTGCTTGTCTCCAGGGTGAACTGCGGGCAGTAGGCATATACTAGATCATCTTTGTGAGCGTCAATGTAGGAAAAACCAAACCATTGCCGTGACGCTGCCAGGGTATACATCAAGTAAGAAGTCATGTAGAACTTCTTCGTTTGTTGTACATTGGATAGCTGCTCTGCCAAATTCATGCTGATGATCTCTGCCCAGTTGATATTTAGTGTTCCCTTGCACACCATGCTGATGAGCGGGCACATCCAGAAGTGAAATTCGTTGGTAGAGGGAAAACCCATAACCCGAGATAGTAGAATTATAAAATCAGACAATTCTTCATTAAGATCTGCCTGGAAAAGAGTTTTGGACAGGCGAGAGGCTCCCTTCTTAGGGTTCTTCAGCTAGGACTTCACCACCCGCGCCTTGTATTTGTCATTGTCTTGATTAAACAAAGCCTGTGCTTGATCCCGGGAAACGACTATGGCATTATCCATCTCTGGGATTCTCAGTGCGGTACTAATGGTGACAGCGTCCAGCTTGGTGATGAGTTCCTCATATATATTGGTTAATTCACTGGAATCAGGGTCGAAGTGAGCTCCACACAAAAGTACAGTATCAGTACATTGTACCGAGATCGGGAAACCTCCAGCAAAATCCAAACCGCTATCGTGAATCATTTGTGCCATTGGTGTAGGGTTTGCATCTGCCACCCTCGCCCAAAAATCACCGAAGTCAAGATGCCGAGCTTTGTTGTCCCCAACATTGGGAATGGCAGATTCTAGTGGCGAAATTTGTTCATGTCCCTGGAATTTGATCTTCATATTGATAGTAACAGAGCCGCAACCTAAACTCGGGGAAGAATTACGGAGAAAAGGGATACACGCGCAGGGAATTAGGTTGCAAGGGTTCGAGCAAGGATAGCATGGAAACAATGTGAAAAATGCAAATGGGGTTTGCTCGTTATATAGCCGTTTAGGAGAGAGAAAGGCCATGAATGCACATTTAATACATACCCACCAATTTAAATAAGCTGGATATTCAGGTAGAGCGGCAAAAACTAGCACGAACGGCACTTGGTTCATTAGGGACATGTGAGACGTGAATGCGCAAAACACGTGACTTAGCTGATTCAGGTGAAGCGGGGAAAAGAAGCACAAATGCCTTTTGGGACATGCGGGACATGAGTGCGTGAAGTACGCGGTTTGGGCGAATCGGCCGAAAATGGAACAACTTGCACAATTGGACTTGGGACATTTGGGACATGAAAGTGCGAAGTACACGGTTTGGGTGAATCTTCCGAAAATGGAACAACTTGCACAATTTGACTTGCGACATTTGGGACATGAAAGTGTGAAGTATGCGGTTCGGGTGGATCGGCCGAAAATGGAACAACTTGCCCGATTAACTTTGGGACATTTGGGACAAAAAGTTCCGACGGGCCCGAAAATGGAACAACTTCAGGGAAATCGGCCGATCAGGGAACAGAATGCACTTTTGAACCTGAGACATGTGGGACAAAAATGTTCGACAGGCCCGAAAAACATACAAAATGACCCAAAACTGCAGATTTTTTCAATTTCACGACCTTTAACAATTTCAGCACAACAGAGAAGACACTTAAACTCAAAATTTTGAAAGTTCACTTTCTTAAGAGCGGGGAATTTTGAGTGGACAACAGGTCCTAATGAGAAGATAGGTATATTCAAAGAACCCCTTCCCAAGCATGAGGATAAAAAGAACAAGAAGTCAAATCATGAACAATCCTCTAATGAGTATAGAACTGCCAACTGTGTTTATGAAACAAACTATAACCCATTTGAATCCCTTATAGGTTGTGTCCATTCATATGATGAATAGTTAAACACCATTAGGATCTTAGGAAATAGTTGTGTAATAGGCATATGTTGTGCTCGTTTGGTAATACCGGATCCTATACCTATTCCTCTAGAAGGCTCATACAACTTGATAGAATAATTGGATAAAATCCCATCTAGAATTTTAAGATCTCTTCAAGAATTCCACTACTCATAAGAATATGCTGTATAAAATACTTCATAGTTCAGGGGTCTCCACAGATATAGATCTCGCACACCTTTAAGTGATGGTTGAAAACCTCGATTCTAATGATCATGTCTCCTTTGATCAAAATGCAATCTGGTGTAATAACCCTAAGCATAACTTACCCTTATACATAGAGGTCATTTTTACTTGTCACAAAATCAAAAGAGTGCTTGTGGACAATGGGTTTGGTCTAAATATTTGCACATTGAAGCTAGTTAAGTAGCTAGGCCATTCAGAAGTAGATCTAGGTGCTAAAAATATTACCATCATGACCTGGAATCAACAAGAAATATAGTGATTCTGATGGAAGTAGGGCCGACATATCATGATACAAAGTTCCACATCCTTAAATTGGATCTTCCTTACAACAGTCTGCTGGGGAACTCATCAATTCATGTCATGCATGCCATTCCCTCTACCTTTCATCAATGCATCAAATTGTTCCATGGAGGACAAACGATCACTATCCTAGGTGTTCCATAACCATTCACACATTATAGAGCACTGCACAGTTTTTCTCATGCAACATATAAGTGTCCTTTAGCTGATATTTTTATCCCATTACAAACAAAATATATAAGAGCACTTATATATCCAGATACACTCACTCCCTGTAATATAAAATTTCCTACGTTGGTCAACCCCTTCACATCATGGGAAGAAATTTATGAAAAGTATGGCCCAAATGATCATTTCACTCTTCAGTATTCCTTATTAATATCAAACGTGTCAGTGTCACCCAAGATACGTGGTAAACCATATTTTTCAGTTTAAGAGCACTCCGGTTAGATGCCCTAAACCATCTAAGAAGTTTATTCCTAGTGGTCTCTTATCCGAGGAAAAGATGTTACATATACCCACCAGGTGGATATGTGAAGGCACCATAGCATCATGTCATCAAGCTCTGCAATATGTAAAATTCCACTACATGATTTATGTCATGGGATATAATGGATTTGGATGTGACATAAACACACAAGGAAGGCTAGAACATGTTCCTATTCGTCACTTTAAGTCAAACAAGCATGAACTTGCTATCAAGCCTCATGATAATCCACCATCCAAGATAGATGCTACGTATTTTGAATGAGAGGATGGCTCATCTCATTCAGATAGTGATGAAATTTTCCTATGTAGCCTATGCAAGGATCTTTCCTCCACTAACCTATTTCCAAATTCAGATATCTTCACCTTATCTAGATCCGATACCCAAGCCAATTGTCAAGTTACCTTGGTATATCCCGAACTCATATATTGGGATCAACAACTTCACATGTTAATCAATTTCTTTGAGAATGATGAGGCATTTTTAGAATTCATGGGACTTAGGGATATTATTCCAAATGAAGATCACAATAAATTTTTCTCTATCAAACTAGATACATGCACATACTTTAGGGAAGAAGCAGAGATGTGTGGTCACTTAAAAAAAAATATCATAAGCAAGGGAAAGGTTACTTCTGAAAATCCTTGTGGGAAAAAAAACACATGTCCCATAGTGAAAACCTATTTGAGGCATTAATAAACAAACAAACCAAAGAAACAATGGAAAATGTGGTGTACCCATTCAAAGATGATGATCTCTCCAAACCACCTACGGAGGTAGATCTTACTCTTCCCCATGATCCTACATGGATAGAAGATACATCTAAGGTTCTTTTTGAAGAAACAATTAGTGTTAATATTGGTTCAAAAAAAGAGCCTAGAATGATAAATTTGGGAGCTTCACTCTCAGCACAAGAATAAAAAGTTTTTGTAACATTGTTACAGGAATTTTCAGACATATTTACGTGGTGATATGCAGATATGCCCAGTTTGGACCCAGAATTGGTTGTACAAAACTTTTTTGTGCACCTAGATGTCAAACCCATCAAGTAGAAGTTAAGAAAGATGCATCCAAAGATCGTACTACTTGTTAAAGAAGAACTGGAAAAACTATTAGTGGAAAATTTTATCAAACCCATTGACTATTCAAATTGGATATCCAATATATTCCTAGTTTAAAATAAGTCGGTCAGTATCAAAATATGCACCGAATTTTGTGACATTAACAAAGTATCTCCCAAATATGATTTCCCTCTTCCTAACATTGACATGATCATCGAATCAATTTTTGGTTATGAAATGTTATCCTTAATGGATGGATTTTCAGGTTATAACCAAATCAATATTGTAGAGGAATATCAACACAAGACTAATTTCATCACCCCTTGGGGGAATTTTTTCTATAAGATCATGCCTTTTGGACTCAAGAATGTTGGGGCTACATATCAACGTGCAATGACTGTAATATTTCATGAAATGATGAATGACATCATGGAAGATTACATTGACAATATCTTAGAAAAATCTAAATCCAGAGGAGAGCACCCTGAAGTGTTGAGACGTATCTTCCAACGTCTCCAAGATTATAAAGTTCACCTGAATCCCAGAAAGTGTGTCTTCAACGTATTATCATGAAAGCTCCTGGGTATCATTGTTTCATAGAGAGGGATATAGAAAGATCTTGCTAAGGTTGCATCTCTCACAAATATGCCTCCACCTAGTAACCTTAGAAAACTAATAAGTATACAAGGGAAAATCTAGGCAATCCACCAATTTATTTCACAGCTTATAGATAAGTGCCATCCGTTTACACATCTACTGAAAAAATATGTTACCTTCAACCGGGGACCAGAATGTCAAAAGGTTTTTGAATTGTTTAAGAAATATCTAATCAACCCAAATGTTCTCATGCCACCTACCCTAGGATAATCCCTCCTGCTATATATTTCAACCACTCAATTTTATATTGGTGCACTTCTTTCCCAATATGACCTTGGCCACAAATAAAGGGTGTTTATTACCTCAGTTACACCTTAATTGCTAATGAGTTGAACTATCTATAGATTGAAAAGGCATGCCTAGCAGTAGTCTTTACCTTCCAGAAACTTCTCCATTACCTCCTTAATAAAAATACCAAGTTAATATCCAAATTTTACCCTCTTAAATAAATCTTATCCAAACCCACCCTTAGAAGAAAAATGGTTAATTGGATCATTCTCCTTAGTGAATTTGACATTGAGTTCATTAACCAAAAATATCTGAAAGGAAAGGAATTAGCAGATCAGTTGGGTGAAGCTCCCCTACCAAGAATGGAACCATTGTGTCTAGATCTGCCAGATGCATCTATGATGTATATTGAGGATTTTTTCGTGTGGCAAGTCCACTTTGATGAGTCATTTACATTTCATGGATAAGGAGTGGGAGTGGTACTCTTCACTCCCATAGGATAATTTATTCCATGATAATTCCATTTGGTATTCCCTTGTACAAATAATATTACAAATTATGAAACACTCATTTCCATCCTTAAGTTAGCTATCACCTATAATATCTAACAACTATGGGTCATTGGTGACTCCCAACTAATCATTAAACAAGTTAATGATTAATACAAGGTCAAAGATGAAAAACTTGTTTCATTCAAGTAAATGATTAAGACCTTAAAAGAATACTTTGTGCAGATTGTCTTAGAGAAAAAGGCCAAGATTACACAATCAATCAGTAGATGTCATGGCTATGACTGGATCTCTATTATGCATTTTGCCTCGGGAAAATAAAATTCCATTCTTTATGGAGCACTTACAAGTGCCCACATATGACATGCTAAAATATTATTTGGCATGTGAAGTTGTTGGTCCTTTTTCACCCTATAATCATTCCATATTTAATTATTTACAAGATGGTATGTTTCTCCTAAACATCACCCATACCAAGAAAATAACACTTATCCACCATATAGCCCATTATACCCTAACAGGAGGTACACTCTATCATCATGGCTATGACAGGAATATTCTACATTGTTTGGATGTTACCGAGTCTGTCCACACTATTATAGAAGTGCATGGAGGAATTTGGGGAGCACATACTGATGGCATGATCCTAAATAAGAAAATCTTGAGAGTAGGATATCATACCATGGAAGCATATTGTTGCAACTTCATCAAGAAGTGTGAATTGTGTCAACAATATGGCAACTCGACACATGCATCAGTACAAGATTTGTATCCCATCACGAATCCTTGTCCATTTTCTAAATGGGGACTTGATCTCATAGGGAAGCTCACTCCTACTTCCTCAAATCAGCATACCCACATCGTTACCGCCACTGAATAATTCACCTAATGGGTAGATGTTGTCCCTATAACCTATGTAATCGGTACGTAGATATCAAATTTTATCTTGAATCATCTCATTTTCCATTACAACATCCCATCCACCATTTTCGTAGACAATGGAAAGTCCTTCAAGAACAAGATGGTTAAAGCATTATGCAAACTATTCATAATGCTTTAACCATCTTTGACGTAGGTGATCTCCTTCTAAAAGAAAACTAGAAAAACACTATTAAAGACAGAGAGAATAAGGGTAAATTTGAAGAAAATTGGTTGGGACCTTATGTGGTGATTGAGAAATATGGATCAGGGGCTTACAAACTATCTCACTCAAATGGAGAGTAATTAAAGGAGCCAATGAACGTATTACACTTCAAGTGATTTTATGCTTAAATAAGAAGTTCCTTAGAAAATAATGAAAAACCAAGGAAAAAAATAAAAAAATCAATAAAACAGTAAAAAGAAAATAGGTCGTCCAAGTGTGAAAACCATTTAATTATGATACAATTGGTAACTCCTTGAGTGAAAATTGGTTTCCAATGCTTAAGGAGGATTTTTTGTCCACAAGATACTCTCATATCTAGATGTGTAACTCTCACTTCTATCTAAACCTAGTTTCCCTATTAGGGCTAGAAATCCTATTGAACCTATCTTACAAAGCCATGATCTGACTCATATATTCTTGTATCTACTTGAAGGAATCACCTTTGTATATTCCCATCTAATGTTGGGGGAACCTTTGTATCTAACCTTCTTAAACATACTCATGTTGCATTCTACTTCTGCATATTCCCATCTCATGTTGGGGGCATCCATGCTTCTTTGTCATTGTACATTGCTTTCAAAAGGGACTTTGTGAAAACACAAAACATTCGAAAATGGTACACAAAAACCTCAACATTTGAAAAACTCCCTTCTAGGGAAGGCGCTACACAAAAAACATAACATTGTATTAAGGAAACCCCGAAAACAATGTGAACAGTAGCCTTGAAAACTTATCTTTCAAGATAACACCAAAAATAATAGAAAATATATCAATGTTGTCCTAGAAAAACAAGGTAGTGGTTTGATTATTTTTAGTTGTCATTTTGTAGAGTTTTTATCATGGTATTTTTTCATGTTGTATGATTTAAAATGGGTTCATTTGCTTCACTTAGATTGAAACTCATTTGATCTGTTGTATGTCGCATTGTGTTTTTTTTTAAGATTTCATACTTGGAAATAGTGGCATGTTTTCATCATCAGTTATATGCATTTATTTAGGATTCATTCACTTGCTTGAATTAGATACCAATGTAATATATTGTTAAGCATGCTTGAGTTCATTCTTAGTTGCATATCATTTTGTTTTCTTGTATGAGCATATTTGTTTATTTTTTTAAAAAAATTCTTGTGTGTTTGTTTCATGCATATTGTTTATTATCACATCTATCATCTATCATATCATCACATCTAACATCATCTAAAAATAATATATCAAGAAAAATGCTAAATTTTACATCAAGCATGTATGTTAAGATAATCAATGCATACCGTATTGTCAATGGGGCAAGAGAGATTGTGTATGATCACAAATGTATCCCCTGACACCAATATCATAAGTATCATATCATGGATTAAATCTAAAGTGTCTCATGCACACAAAAAATGATATCATCTATAGATCTATCATAAAACATAAAATATGTGATTCATCATCAACATCCATCATGATACATGCATGAAAAGTAAAATCATACAACATCATTATATAATCATCATCATAAATCATATAAATACATGACATGTATAACATCGAATGTCCATATACATGTCTATAATGTCTGTCTCAAAAAATATACATCATTGATACAAAATCTGCCATCAACAACATGAATCAAAATGAGCCTTCATAAGAGGAATACATCCAAAATGTATACATAAATGCATATATATAAAGCGATTCATGTCTGATTCGATCCTTCATGAGGATTGAAAGGCCTACGATCTCATGGGGTCACATCACCTATGTAGTTGACTATCCTATATTAGGATCTTTAGGCTACTCCACCGATGTAGCTGATGCCTCAAGTCTCTGTGATCTATATGATCTACCCATGGACTTCTCACTAAAAGTGGGTACTCTTTGACCCTCTGGAACTATATCCTGATATAAGGCCTTGTAACAGGATGCCCTACCATTAGCTTTAGTGAAGTCCATGTATATCTTGGGTGTCATGGCGGCTCCATCAGTCTAACAAAATGAAGTTACCTCTTCTCGTAATCTCACCAGTTTGGCCTGACCAACTGTCCTCTCAGATGCCAATCGTTCCCTCTCTGTTATGTCCTGATCTCTCTTTACTATAAGAGCCTAAACATCAGCATGGGTTTGGTCCCTCTGAACTACTAGCTATAATGAATGGGCCATAGACTTCTATAGCAAACCTATAACCTACAACATCTACATTTCCATTTTTCTAATCTGGTGAAACCATGCCCCTCCATCTCCTCCACCACCCCTGGATTATGAGTAGGACTACGAGAAGGACCCTGTTGTTAAGCCTGCTGCCTAGGATTGTGCTACCCTAGAGCACGAAGAGGAAGATCTTGCTATATTTGTGGATGAGCATGTTGTAATGAAATAAGAACTACAACTAGCATACAAATTGGAGGTAGTTGTACCTATGGAGCCATAAGTTCATGTCTCTATATTTTCCTAGGCCCCTGTCCCTATGGCTAATGATATGGAGGAACTTGTTACCCACCCTCATCATGACACTGAACATCAAAAGGGTCATCATCATCTCCATCCTCATCCTCATCATCACTATTAGATGGCCCCTCTAGAGGTGGGGTAAGTGCAACAAGTTGGTGGACAAAAAAGTGGACATAAAAACCCAAAATTCACATACCATGATTGTGGTTTTTAAACCACAATCGGGGGACATTTTTTTACAAGTTTGGGAATTTCCAAACATAAAACTGTGATCATAGTTTAAAATCCATGATTGCGGTCCTCTGAGACAAAAAAAAAACAAACCCATGACCCCTCATTTTCCCTATTTTCCCCTGCAAACCATGATTTATCCTCAACTGTTGGCACTCGAGCTTTGAAAAACCATTGAAAATTTCTCTTCAGACTTCTGTATCACAAAATTTTCAAGGATGCTACCAAGATGAAGAGGCAAGCCCTTGATTTTGATCAAATTTCTTGCATTTTAGGTTAATTTTTGTGATTTTCATGGGTTTTTCAATTTTTTGTTTATGTAGAATTTTTTTTGTTTTGTCAATTGTTTGACAAGCTCGTAATCCTACAAACCATCCAAATATTCCTCAAAAACCTCCAAAAATTCCTCAAAACCCTCCTCCAAACTTATATCAGCCTCATGTGGCTCTTTCTATCCCCATAGAACTAGTAGGAACACAAGTTGATATTGTTGGAATAATCTGACAAAATAAAATTGCCATTGAGAACCTTATTTAAAAAATAAGACAAAATCATGCCACAAATATTTCTCGCATGACTTTATCCAACACATTGCAAACATTTATTAGCGAATTTGACTCTGTAACCAACCAAATAGATAGATGGAATACCTTTAGAGTTGATTATAGGCAGTGGTATGCAGATAAATTATCCCATGTGGTCGTAAAAGACAAAAAAAAATACAAAATATCTCATTTGTGCATTATTTACTAATTCGAGAACTAATGTCCCCCTGCAACTGCTTGTAAATGGTTCCTAATCCATTAGTGTCACGATGACCGAATCAAGAACAATTTTTGGGACCGATGGTGGTTGTTTTTTACTATCCACCATGCAACAACAATGAGGTTCCTCTCTATTTTATGAAGAAATTATATTACGAGTTCATGCTTAAAAAGGTCCCAAATTATTTTAATTTTTCTAATTTTTATGGACGAGGAGGTGGCTCTGCATAGAGTATACTTGGTGCATGCGTTGGTCAACCAAGGATCCCCCATGCCCCAAAAATCCTCTTTCCTTCAGTTATCCCTCCTACAGTGAAGGAGGTGGTGGAGATCTACACACTATATGTATTAAGGGAGCTCACTGACACTTTGACCCATCATAGTGACCAGATTACATCTGGTGATGTTGGTGGCAGCACCAGTTCTAGTGCACCACACCATTATGGATCATGTGGTTCCATATGAACTATAGGTGAGACATTATTTATTGGATCACATGATTTATTTTCTCTAGATGAGATAATGGAGGATGTTTTTGGAACTGGTGCAAATGATCTTAGTCTTTCACAGGTAAATGTCAAATAAAAATTTAATATATATACACAATATTTTAATTCATTTGATATTTTAATATATATATGTATTTGATTATGTCATGTACATACATGTAAAATATAATATTTTTTATTTTAAATAGCAAGATCCGGTGAAGGACACATCCAACGTCGGCATGCTAGTTACTGCAGCTGAGTGTGTTACAAACTTAAGTTTCAAGTTACTTACATTTAAAATTATATTTGATTGCACTTTTATTATTAAATACACATTTTTAATGTTTGTGTATAATGTTTCATGTGTACATGTACATATTAATATGTTTTTATTTTATACGTAGGAGCCTGATGGATCATCATCTACTCTGAGCACTGAGGCTACTGACACACCTCAAATGAATTTTAGGTAAGTTAGTTTCTCTTTACACTTTGTTTATAATTGTGGAAGTTCAGTTGTGTATCTACTCTTGTAGGAATTTTGGAGACTCGAGCAACATCGAAGCTTCCCTAGGATCATTAAACCTAGATTCCTACTCTTCCAGGAGGTCATATGACAATAAGTAGTATTATTAAGAGTCTTGGTTGGTTTCTATTAGAAAATTATTACATTGGTTTGTTATGTGTCAATTATACTTTGGGTCTGTTATGTGCAAAATTCATGTAGATTAATATTGATATGTACATGTTTTTGTATAGCTTACAAATGTCAGAGAGACTCCTCTCTATATGCAGACTGTGGAGGTTGTTGTAGATGTTGCCATAGCATCAACAGATCCACTAAATCAGGTTCAATTTTTCAAATTTGTTAAATTTTGGAGAAATTTTTTCTTATTACTTATCTATAATATCAAATTTTTTACATGAAATATTTAATTTGAACTATTTATTTGTATGTAGCCTACCCCTCGTGAGTCTACCATAGACCATGTAATGCATTGATGACAAATTGATAGGGATCATGAAATTGTGGTAAGATTTCACATACATTATAAATTCTAAGTTTCTAAATTTTGAATGTATTTTTAAAAATTGGGTGTTAAAAACTTATTGTTTATGAATGTCTAGGCTAGGTTAGAGGTTGGGTTGCAGGCCTTTAGAGAGGCCTAGGACCATAGTGATGAAATCCATAGTGACATCTCCCTCCACTACATCCACAGGTTGTGGACATGCTTCTTCTAGTAGGGTGAAGAGAGGGAAGATGTTTCATGATTAGATTCATAGGACCTAGATGTATAGATATATATGCCATCTGGTCCTAGTTCATGATTCTTCATATAGTCCATGTATATAGCCTTATACGACTGCATGTGGTTCTATATGTATGACACACTTAGTTCGATACATTATGAATTTATATTTTTAGAGACACGTGGCATACTTAGTTTGATACAATATATCCATGTTGGTTTTCATAATGATGTTACTTCTATGTTTGATTTGATTTCATTGTACATGATATCCTTCTACATGTATATTTTCATTACCATATTAGTTATATGTTTGATTTGAATTGATGGCCTCGATTATTTGACCATGATCCATATGATATATAATGTTATGTTATATAATGGTTTTGAAGGTTCTTGGGTGCAAGATTATTTTTTTTCAAGATATTCAAGTGTGGACTTATATCAATTTTCCTATTTTAAGCACATGGTTAACACACTCCAAAGTGGGAAAAAATGTACACAATTAAAAGTGGTCTTGAGGGATTTAAATCACAAGTCATTTTATATGTTTTTAGTGTACTTACAATTTATTTGTTAAGTATTAGTCCAAATTAAGTGGTATTGATGTGTGTAATAATAAGGTCCTAATTTGAATTCACTTGTTTAAAAAAATACAGAAACATTGTACAGTTTAGTTGGCACAAGATATGTAAAAAATATTCTTAACACTTCATTGTGTATTAACATGCTTTAAAAAGAGATTAAACAATCATTAGAATATTTACATGATAAGGTCTTATCCTTGTTACAATCTCATTAATGCGAGCTGAGTATTGAGAAGTCATGCTTCAGGATGTTGTGGTAGTAAACTGTCACCACCAACACATATGATTAGGGGGTATATGTCTTTGGGTGCTATGGAGGGATCTAGGGAGGCCTTGTTTGGAGTCAGACTGTAGTCATATTTTATACCCTTAGACCAATTGTCTAATCCCATGCACATCGTCCTATCACCCAGCTGGCGATGGGCACTCACCCGAGGCACATACATGCTCTAAGTCTCTCCTTTATGTGAGTCTTGTTAGAATGCATCATCTTATAACAGATAATCAAATGCAAAAGGATAGAAAAGAACTATACAACATTCTAAGAACCTAGAATGAGTTGTCATCTTATTACATCTAGAAAAGAGAGATAACAAGCAGCATATGGAAAGGGTTCATGCAGAAGGGAAATTCATAAGTATTATAATCCTGAACACATATATGATTCATAACAGCGCCTTATATTCATATTAACTAGTTTAATAACCTCATTACATCCCCACCTCTGCTCCCACCCCCTTCGCTTTCACTTCGGTAAGACCTGTTACCAGGTCTTCTAGAAGACTGAACCTTAATACCCCTGCTGTGGGGAAGGTCCCTCAGGAGATTGAAATTTCCCATAACCTCCTGCATATCAGTAGTGCTAGTTCTCAGGAAGCACACATTGATAGCTCCATAAAAAGGTTGGAAGCCTTAGAAGCTGACATGAAGTTGTTGAAGGAAGAGGTTAAAAACTTGACAAAGAAAAAAGGTAAGAGGAAGAAGGAGGAAGAGGTGGTTATTGATAATAATCAGGTTGAAGATATATACAAGAAGCTGAACTCCTTAGACACCCGTTTAGGGAAGGCAAAGACTCGTCATGATTATAATATGGCCATTTTTAATGCAATTGAAGATTTTATTGAGCAGCATGTCTGTAACGTCTCTAATCTCAGCAGAGTTCCAGCAACCCTTTGGGGCATAGATAAGGAAATCAAAAGGACCATTGAATAGCTAGATGTTACTGACTCTACCCACATGACGACATTGGCTATGTTCACCTCTTGGCAGAATATCAAATCTAGCATCGACAAAGCTGCCAAGAAGTAATTGTGGGTGCTTTTGCTACACTTCTTTGTAATTACTGCTATTTTTTTGCTATCTTTTGGCTGCTTTCCTGCAGTTTTTGTACTGGTTTTATTTTTTTGGGGTAGCTTCTCTTGGGCTACATTGCGTTTCTTTGTCCCATTTGGATCTTGATCCTTTTTGTTCTGGTTCTCATTCCTATTCTGGATTCTAGGCCCTCTTTTGTTCTCAAGGGTATAGTCCCTTTCAAAAAACTATTTTCCAATAATAAATAATAAAAAAAAAACATCATTACATCCCTTTGAGGTTATAACAGACCCTCATATAACCATGCAGAGCCAATTCATGCATCAGAACTACACTATGTTCATCACTTTACAAAAATGAATGCAGACCCATCCCTCTAAATTTTCCATGATTCTTATATTCTCCCAATCCCTAACCCTCAAAACCCTCCATTATATTTCTACATAGCTTCTCCTCTCTTCAACTCTCCTCCTTTTTTCTTCTATCAGGCACTTGTATTTATAAGCTTAGAAACCACTGCCATGCCTTCCTGAAGTTATAGATCGGTTACCAAGTTTCGAATTGGTTCTTTATGGGAGCATGCCTTTTCAGATTCGATCTCTACACTCTTTGCAATTATTTCTTCTAGAACCTTCCATCGGATGCCTAGAATATTCCCTTTTTGATTCTATAGTTGACAGGCTGGAACCTTATCCACAAGGGTTACACTTTTCTCGTGTGTTACCTGGGATGCGGACTATGAATAAGTCAAAACCATGTCTTACCTTGCGTGTGTGTTGTTTTTTCTACAAAATAATGCTATTACCCTTCCCTACGTGCCTTTAACCCTATGTGCCCTTCTTCAACTAGATCCCACAAGCCCACGCACCTTCTCATCCTTATAATTCTGGGGTCCAAAATCACCCCACACTATGTCTGTTATCTATCCTTGAAAAAACTCTTCAAAAAATAAATAATGGTGGATCCTTATAAATGACTAGAATGGAATAATAAAGGAATGAAGAAATGGGGAAAAGAATGAAATAATGGGGAAATTTTTTATAATGGAGGAGGAGAGAAAAATCCTTCCCTAACTTTTCCTCTAACTTATCCTAGGCATTAACCTCATTCTGTGCTTGTTGACAGATGTCACCTACTAGGGCACTTACCTCCTCAAAGCTTAGCCATTCTCCCTTGGCGTTCATTGTCTCCATGATCCCCTCTATTTTTTTCCCAAATTCTTGAGCTCATCCATCCTCCGAGTGATTTGAGGGTATAATTCTTTCAGCCATCTATTGATTGAGCCCCACAAGGTTTCAATGGCCTTTGATTTCTTTTCCACTTCGGCTAGGATTTTGTCTCTCTCAGCCCTGTTCCCCTTATTCTTTTCTTGGAACTCCTTGAGTTTCATCTCATGGGTGGAAACCAAAATACTTTCCACTGTATCCCTATCTATGCATTTATCATAGGAAACCTCAGTAACTTATGCAACAGATTTTACATTGGCAAGATTCTTGTTGTACTGAGAAAAAATTTCCACAACCTTCATCTTATTCTCTTGTTCTTGGCATGCCAACACCTCTTATGTGGATTCTAAGGAAAGTGTATGCCTCTCCATAGTGAGTATGTAGGTCAAGTCCTCTAGGATCTGTAAGGCTGATCCATATTTTTTCCCAGATGGTGTTAAGTCTGGATGCTTTAGGAAAATGGAATTTGTGATCATCTTTATTTTCTTGTATGCCTATTATACCCTTTCCTTCTTGTCTTTTAAGTCATGCCTTAACTAAGAGCTGATTGGCTCCTTTTTCTTCAAGTCCTTTCTCTTCTTAAGGATATCCTCCTCCTTTTTCTTTGGCTATGCCTCTAGGAACTTCACCCTTTCATTTCTTCTGAAGATTCTAGCTTCAACATCAATTGAAACTTTGTTTAGCGCATTACAAATTTTCTCATTTGATAATTGTTGAGCATTCACCAAAGAGTTTATTCCTTTTTTTCTGATACCTTCATCAATTCTCCTTAGCTTATTTCAAATTCAGACTCATCAATGTGGGATTCAAATTCCCATGATAGCAATTTCCTTGTCTGAGGGTATGCTCCTTCCTCATAAAATGAAGCCATGGCCAAGAGTTGTTCCATTAGTATCGTGATATGAAAGCACACACACAACACTTTGTTTGGATCATAGATTTATCCCATTCCTTTTCCTTATGTTGCTTTTGTGCTCTTTCTCCCTGTGTGTGTGGCCCTTGGAAAGCTTACAACCAAACTAGGATCTCCCCCATGCTACCATATTCTTTTCCTATGCTTTCCTCCACTTCCTTCAACACCTCTTCTGCACTACGTTCTACCTTTTATTCCACCAAATTCTTGATATTTCTTGCCACTTCTCTTTCTATGGCCTCTTATATTTGTTCCTTTGTGAGGCTTGGGTCATTTAATCCTTTTTATTTACTTCCCTGCTCACCCCCTTGCTATAAGCCTCAATGTCTTCTTCTTCATTCTCCTCCTCATCTTCTTTGTTATACTCCTCATCTCTTTCTTTCTCAAAATCATGTATCTCATAGATGAGATGGACTTCACTTCCTTTAGTCTCATCATCATCATCCCTTTCACCGATGTAGGTGTCTAGACTCTTTGTTTCTTCTGAGTCTACTTCATCTGTTACCTTTTCTTTCTTTCTTACTGGGGATTCCAGTATAAGAGATTCTTCTTTTTCTTTCTCTTTTACAGGTGATGTCTTCATTGGTGATTTCTCATGGGTAAGGTGCTCTTCGTGCTCCGATGCGTCTTCTTCTGGAGTCTTTTCCTTGATAGGAAACTTATTTCTCTATGCGTAAGTACTAGTCTCAGCGCTTTCTTTCGGTACACCCACTAATTGTGTGGTTTGAACACTTGGTGCCTTCTCCTGCACCTCTTCTCTCTCTCTTCCTTGGTGTGACCTTATTCCTTCCTATAGGGTCTTTATGGATGAAGATATCATTCTCTAAATAAGCACCCTTTTCAAACTTTTTCCTTATGCGCAGATACACCCTTGCTATGGTCCTCCCTGAAATCAGGAGCGTTAAAGGCTACATCATTTGTACTTCATAGGAGACATATTTCTCCATGTATGTACACTTCTTTGGGTAGATGAGCTTCCAGCGCAGCTCAAGGTGATCTAGATCTACCTCACTAAGGTTGAACCTTAGTCTCTTGGCCTCCTTGAACTGATTAAATATGGTTTGGAAGTATTGCATGGTGAAGGAGAAGGGTAGCTTGCACCATGGACTCATAGTCCCATTTTTCAATATAAATATGCCAATGTAGAAATGTTGATACATTGCAAACTTTTCCTCTCCATCCACAAGCAATAGTAATTTCTTTGGGATCCTCCATTCTACTCTGAATGTGTCATGCATTCGCTTGTACCACTTTTCCATGCACACCTTGTGAGTGGCCATCATGGTTTCACAAGTGTACTTTGTAAACATTTTTGTGGGTAAGGGATCCTCTTTTATATACTCCCAAACAAAATTTTCTGGCCCATCGGCTACTCAAATCTTTGAAAATATAATGGTGAGGAGGATGTTACTGAATAATATCTTTTCTCCCTCCTATGCATTGCTTATGATCTCATCCACAATGAAAGTAGACAATTTATAGATTGTTCCCTCTGATATCTTCCGACATAGATTTAACCATGCCTTGTTCACTTATGTCCATCATTCTTGGTCATTGATCTTGGTCACCAAGCGTGTGGCCATCCTCATGATTGGGTATGTAATTTTAGTGATGTCAAAGTATCACGAACCCTTTTTGTATTCATATGCGGCTATAGTCTACTTGATAGCCTCTTTGTCACTCAAATCATCATCTATGATATCTCCTTCACAAATGAGGCTTGTGAAGTTAGATATCAGTTGTGGTGTTATGTACATCTTGTGCCCCGCAACATAAAAGTGATCCTCATGCATGCGTGAAATTAATCATTGAAAAAGACACTCATGATTTCCAAAGGAAACTCATACATTTGCAACAATCCATCCTTATCCAATTTGACCTTTACCTCATCACTGTAAATGGGCATTCCGTCTGGCATCCTCTTGTTAACTTGATGGACCAACTCTAATGCCATTTTTTTATCAGTTGTGCTAGTGCAATGATTATAATCACTCATGGCCATCTTTTGCAAGTGTGACTCCCATTATTTTCCTAGTAATACCCCATCTAGGTACTACATTTCCGCATACCATTCTTCATTGGAGCTCGTGACATTAGTTATTTGTTTTCCCTTACCATTTTCCTTTGTTTTCTTTGGTGAAATAGTTGGTTTCTTAGGTGCCATAATTTTTGGTCAAGTTGAACTTAAAAATCCTTCCTTTTTCTCTTCTCTACTACTTTTTTCAATCCCAAAACTCACTCTTGCAAAGAAATCCTTTTTTCTTTGTGCCCTAGCCAACAAACCCTAACTGGAAAATCCTTCCACAAGATGACACTTTTCACATAACCTTTCCTTACGCGCATGTTCTCCTTCCTTCTGGTTCGTAGATATACTCTATTCGCACACTCAAATTTCTTAGATTATTCTTTCTTAGCACAAATTTATCTCTTGATGCCCTACTTTGCAAGAGCTTCTTTCACTTCATAATCACAAGGTAAAATAATGATGTGCTCGACTTCATCTTTATAGCTTTTCCTTCTTTCCAGCATTAAATACTATACCACCTACACCCGTACTTGACACTAAATGCATATTTTTCCTTTAAAATGGCTTCAAGACCTTTTACCCATGTGCCTAAACCTGCTCAAAAAACTCGACAACCTTCTGGTGCATAAAAAATTCAATCTAACCGAATAATCTTACGCGTGCGTATACAATGCCATGATTTTTTCTCTCGCTTACCTCATGTTGTTTATGCGCTCTTCATCCTTGATACGTGGTCTCTATTACAGCCTTTTTGACACCATAATTTATCATCCACCATTTCCTCATGTGCTTTTTCTGAAGGAGTGTAGGATGAAGACCTAAAAGGAACTCACGAGCATCGAATAGTTGCACTTCAAGAAAGTGTAGGAGTTGCGAGATTAAAGCAAGTAAGCTTTGTAAAGAAATGTGCATGCATATGAGAGCTCAAGATTTGAAAAGTAGAGTGGAATTGAAGCCTTAGCTTAGCTTGTATTGGCTTATCATAGATCAAAATAGGTGGTGTACATATAGGGGAGTGAATGTGTAACTCCCATGTAAGAGAAGATTCCTCTATAATGGAGAAGAGGAGTTACTTTCCCAAATGGGAATGTAACTCCTATGACACACTTACACATATGACAGATTATGTAAGAGAATCTGTCATAACTAAGATGACACCTAGATCCATGTCCACCTAAGTGAGATGACTCACCTGGTGAGGTGGAATAACACTAAATAAGTGAATAAGTATACCACCTACAGCAACACCCCCCCTTCATCATAACTTAGGATGAGGTGGAAAGTCAGCAACAAGAAATGGGTCCCGGAAATAAGCCTGATGAGGCACCCATGTACAAAAAGAAGTCCAAAGCAATGAAGGAAAACCTAGTGGAAAAAACACCCACCACAAGAGAACAAAACACTCTCTAATCTAAGAAAGATGTCAAATATGGGTCCCGGCCATAGACGATCCTGAAAGGGTACCCATGTAAAAAGAGGAAATCTCTTGGAAAGAAGAAGAAGAGAGATACGAGAGGAATGCAGAAGATGCCATGGACATATCTGAACTCTGCAGCTCTAGGAGGTTTCCCAGAAGAATGTTGATGACGAGATCCTCTGCCTCTGGACTGAAGAAGAGCCACCCACAATGAACTGTGTGCCTACCCTTAGGAAGGACATAAATGACGGGCTAGAAGTCTACCCACTCAACAAAGGAAACTGAAGGCAGCAACACGAAGAACTCTAACTCTGGTGCATTGAAGTGTGACATAGGTCTAGCGAGTGAGTGCCAAGGAACCGAAGGTAATGCCACGTGCGTAGAACTGTCAGAGTGAAGAGGAACACCCACAGAAAGGATTTCCAAGTGACGTGAAGGGAACACAACATCCTCCACAACATAAAAGGGATCCACAGCTGAGGGTGTACCAATGAAGGTCTCCGGAAAAGTGGAAGTGTGTTGGTCATCAAAAAAGAACTTCAAGAAGAGAAACAGTCAGGGGACAAGAAGTCCCTCCTCTTTAATGGGAGAGGTTCCCTTATTCAGAAACGAACCTATTTACACATATACAAATCATGGTTTCACTATGGAACTTGGATATCATAAAAGTGTTTCCTAAATAAGTTACCAATTACAAAAGGACAGAGGAATGAAAATGTGAAAATAAGTAGAAAGGCACCATCCAGAATTATAGATGACATAATAATTCCTTATGCATGCAAGATTATGGTGGATTGGAATAAGATCATTTGTACTTACATTAATAAGATGAAATTTGAATAGACACACAGTTCTATAAATAACATCTACAAGAATACAAAGCTTCTCAGCATAATGTAAACAAATGATCTAACAATATTTAATGGACAGCATACGAATAAAAGGAATCGGATAGAAAAAGAATGGAAATCCTTCTGTATTGATTTCTTTGTGATTTATTTACACTTTTATAAATAAGCCAAGTTCTCTCCCCCCCAAAAATGGCGAGGAGAGGCCATTATATAGTTTACAAATTAGTTACTCTTTGGTAACTACTTCTTTTAACTAATGTTTAGTTAGAGGGATACTAATCGCAATACCCCAACTAATTACAATAAATTCGAGAAGAAAGGAATGAAGAAAAGAGAAGAATTAGGAGAAAAAGACAGGTGTTCATGAATGGGAGGGGCCCACTGACTTTAGGATCTGCTGCCTGAATCTTTTCAACGCCTCCGCCATGTCTCTGCCTCGTGGGACCGATGTGTTGGTAGTGGACTGAGTCCAAAATTTGAGGCACTTCTCCATTTCTTTGTCGAATTCGACATGAGTATGACAATCTTTATTCACTTCCTCTATAGTGGATTGAAGAGAGCAGATCTCCTTCATCTTTTCCTTGGTAATGGAACTCTCTTTGAACAGATTACCTTTGACAAAATCTCGGAATTGAGCTTTGATTTCTTGTAAAGAGAGAGGCACACCAGAAGTCTCATCATGAAGATGGCAATGTATATCCTTGAAGGCAGATACAACTAGAGTCTTGAAGGCCTCACCCTTCTGCCAGCTATTTCTTAACTCTCCCAAAGCCTCCTCCAGCACCTTGATTTTCCATTCCACGCTGTAGACCCATGACTTTGACAAGTTATCCTTTGCATCATCGAAGACCTTGCTTGCCATTAAAATATTTTCATCTGTTTGTCCCATGAGGCGAAGGTCTACTATGCAACTGCTCCAAAGTTTAAGTTCTTTATCTATGCTCCCAATAGTGGAGGAGAGCTTTTGTTGCAAATTGCTCACCTTCCCGTGGAGTTTGAAGGCTTCATCAATGAAATTCAATCCTGCAACAAGCATATCATCCACCATGGCCTCCATAGCCCTTCCATAGATGGAATACTTGTGCATGTCTTTGATACTCTGCACTTCATCCTGGCTCAGAATTATAGGTGGTGGAAGAGTAGTCAATGGGGTAGGATCAAAAACGTTATCCTTGGATTGTAGGGACTTGATGAAACTTGTAAGAATTTGGGCCTGTTCCTCCAACTGCTCTATGGTTTGCTGCCCTTTCTCTACCCTCCCAATGACTCTGGTGACTGTTTCCTGAAGATTGTGGATCTCACCTTCAGGGGTGGACTCTCCCATGGGAATTCTTGAGAGCTCCAGATCAGATGCTTGCAAATCTTGCTCTGGCTTGTCTACCTTAGGCTTGGCTATCTCCAAGAATTGTTGGCCCTGAGCATCAGACACTATCCTGGAGGTAGTTCTGGATTTTTTGGCATGAGTAGGAGGAGTAGTGCCTAATAATTCCACCACAGAATCAAAATTTGGTCCTGAGATCCGAGAGGAAGATTTTCTCTTCCTACTGTCAACAAGAGGTTGCACCCATGCAAAAGAGGAGGAGGAAGAAGAAGGTGGGGCAAGAGGGCCAAGAGACAGAGAACTCATGGCACCCAAGGTTTTCACTACTGTTGCCTCTAGTTGGGATATGAGTGGAGCACTTGGGGCTTCTGGTACAGAGGAATCACTAGCACCTGGGAGCTCAGTGCTTTGGACCTCCTTTTCTTTATCCATGGGGGCTTCTGGAGCGCTTGTAGAGACCGGCACTTCACTCTCCTCACTTTCACTGAGAACAATGATGTTCTTCTGGCCTGAGGGCAACTCCGTATGCTTCCTTAGGGAATCTTCCTCCACAGGCTCCTTCTTGACTTCTCTGACTTGCTTTTGATATACCTGTGTGGATGAGGAAGGAGTGGAGACTGTGGGACCTTGAGTTGACGAGGCAGGAGGGGTCTGCATATGTTCTCTCGAATCAGGTGACAATGCCTCTTTTCTTGGTGTTGAGGTGTCTTTGGAGGACTCACCTGAATGTCTTCTGAGTTCGCGAACTCTCCTGTCAAACCATATTTTGGTTCTTACCAAGACGGGAGCTAGGATTTCTGCCAGATCGTCCTTCTCCTTTTTGAACCAATCCAAATCCTCCAAGGGAGTGTGTTTGACCACATTGTCATACTCATATGAGTACAGGTCAGAATTATCATCCTGGAGCCCTTCAGGAACTTGGTATAGGTTTAGCTCTTGAATTATTTGAAGAGAAAATCTGCCATAATGCCTCCTTCTTGCTTCAAAATCATCAACACAGTCAGCCCAATAATCTTTTGTGTCTGCCCTATGATGATAAGTGATCTTGATGTTCTACTCAATAAACTTCTTCAAGTCAAAATAGGTTCTTGGCCTAAAGAAATGGACAGTGATGGGGGCCAGGGCTCTTTCTATGTTTTGAGCATCTAGGGCTGTTTTGCAGGTGTAGTTTCCCAAAGTGATGGGGAAGTGCAAGCCAGTAATTTTCTTATCCCTGCAGGTTCTGTGCAACTTGTCCAGCTACCTGCATACTTCTATTAAGGCCATTTTATCATTGCAGAACATGGGGAGTTTGAGAGGGGTGCTCTCATAGCCAGCAAGCCTGATATAGGAAAATTTTCTAAATTGGATGAAGTAGGCACCGTAGTGTGATATCAGATTCATAGCTTCATCAGAAAATCTCCTCGCTGTGTCGCTCTCTAGAAGCCTGACAATGTACATGGTGAAGGCATCATTTACCCTTCTGAAGTTGTGATTGCTAGTTTCCAAGGTGAACTGAGGGCAGTAGGCATATACGGGGTCACCCTTATGAGCATCGATGTATGAGAAACCAAACCATTGCCTCGATGCTGCCAGAGTATACATCAGGTATGAAGTCATATAGAATTTCTTTGTTTGTTGTACATTAGACACCTGCTCCACTATTTACATACTAATGATCTCTGCCTAGTTGATATTCTGAGTCCCTTCACACACCATTTTGATGAGTAGGAACATCCAGAAATGAAACTCATTAGTAGAGGGTAAGCCCATGACCCGAGCCAGTAGGATTATAAAATCTGACAACTCCTCATTGAATTCTGCATGGAAAAGAACCTTGGACAGACGAGACACCCCCTTTTTAGGGTTTTTAAGCCAGGACTTCGCCACCCACGCCTTGTATTTCTCACTGTCCTGATCGAAGAGGGCTTGCGCCTGGTTCTGGGAAATTACTATAGCATTGTCCATCTCTAGAATTCTTAGGGCAGTGCCAATGGCAGCAATGTCAAGTTTAGCGATGAGTTCCCCATGCACATTCGTCAGCTCATTCGAATCAGGGTTGTAATGAGCACCATAGGAAAGCACCTTATCTACGCATTACACCAAGATAGGGAAACCACCAGTGAATGCCAAACCACTATCATGAATCTCCTGTGCCATAGGTGAAGGGTTCGTGTCTATCATTCTTGGCCAAAAATCTCCAAAGTCGAGGTGGCAAACTTCACTGCCCCCGATATCAAGAACAACAGACTCGAGTGGTGAGACTTGCTCCTGGCCTTGGAATTTAATCTTCATTTTGATAGCAATTTGAAAAGTCAAGGTTGCAATCTAGACTCGGGATGAAATTGTAGGGGGAATGAGTATGCACAGAAATCTTGATCGCGAAGGTATGAGCAAAGGATGGCAAGAAAGCAGTGTGCAAAACGCATAAGGGGCAGTTCATTATATAGCCATTTGGGAGAGAGAAAGATAATTAATGTGCATTAAATACACACCTACCAACTTGGAAAGCAAGATATTTGTGAAGAGTGGGAAAAATTAACTCGAATGGCCTTTGGTTCATTTGGGACACGCGGGATGTGAAAGCGCGATTCAGCCGATACGGGCGACGTGGGAAAAGTATGCACAAATGCTTCTGGGACATGAGGGACGAAAGTACGTGGAATACATGATTTGGCCTGAATCAGATGAAAAGGGAACAATGGGCCTAGGTGAACTTGGGACACTTGGGACAAAAAGTTCCGATGGGCCCGAAAAGAACGGACTTCGGGTAAAGCGGCCGATCGGGGAACAGAGAGCCCGAATGAACTTGGGACACTTGGGACAAAAATGTCTGACAGGCCCGAAAATCACACAAAATGACCCAAAAAATGTAGATTTTTCCAATTTCTTGACTTTTCACATTACCAGGACAACAGAAAAGACATTTAACTTCAAAAAATTTCAATTTTCAACTTCTCAAAAGTAGGGGAATTTTGAGTGGACAACAGCTGGCTCCTTCTGGGGATGACTTGGCATAGGTTCAAAGAATGAGACAAGGCAAGAATTTAGACAAACTAGGGGAAGTAGACCAGTACCTTATCCATTGGGCCACGGAGTCACCAAACCAAAACAATACAGAAGACAACACACCAAAACAAAGGGAAGGAAGGAAAAACAAAACACTATACAGAATATACAAAAGGACTTCCTAATCACCTATGACTTAAACAATTTCAGGTACTGCCCACTATAAGGAAGTGGGAGAGAAGAACCATCCATGTAATCAAGGTAAAAAGAATGCTTACCAGCAAAGTGCCTGATCTTGAAAGGCCCGAGCCAAAGGGAATCAAACTTGCCATGGCTGCCATGAGGTTCATGTCTTTTATCCCACAATAAAACAATGTCTCCAATTTTGAAATCTCTAAACTTGGCCTTTTTATCAAATAAGACCTTTACTTTCTGTTGGTGGGTAGATATCCTATCAGCAACTTTCAATCTATCCTCATTCAATTTGTGGAGGTACATGATCCTCTTATCCAAAGAATCATTGAAACTGGTATCTTCAATGGCCTTCATTAAATGCAGGGCTGGTAGCTCCACTGTTACTGGTAATTGAGCTTCCACTCCATATACTACCTGAAAAGGGGACATCCCAATGGCTCTCTTAGGTGTGATCCTATCTGCCCAAAGAGCATCATAGAGTTTCTTGTGCCAGTTCCATTGGGACTCATTAACTAATTTCCTTATTATAGCCACCAGATTTTTATTTGTTGATTATGCTTGACCATTCCCCTGAGGATAATAATCTGAGGAGTGAGCTAGGGAGATGCCATATCCATAACAAAAATCCATCATCTCGGTTGAAGAAAAATTTGAAGCATTATCTGTCACGATCTTGTTTGGCACACCATACCTTACCAAGATGTTCTCTTTAATAAAACTGCATACTACTTCTGAAGTAGTACTCTTTACTGGAATGGCTTCTACCCATTTGGTGAAATAATCTGTGGTGGTTAATACATGGGTATGACCAGCACTAGAAGAGGGATTAAGTGTTCCAATGAAATCCAAACCCCATTGTTGAAAAGGTTCTTCGATTACAACTGGTTTAAGGGGCAAAAAGGCCAACTTGGGTCTACCCACGAAAGTCTGACATGCTTCACATTTATCAACCCACTTTGATGCATCTCTGAACAAGGTAGGCCAGTAATATCCTCCACGAAGAATCTTATGAGTAGTAACAGTTGATGAGTAGTGCCCTCCACATGCCTGATTATGAAAAGCAGAAAGTAGCTTCTTCTGCTGTTCCTTGTCCACACATTTTAAAAATCTCCCATCCAATCCACGCTTAAACAAGGCATTTTCCCACAAAACATATTGGGCTGACCTTAGTTTAACAGACTCTCTTTTCTTTGGTAGTCAAATGAGAGGGGCATTCCCCATAGGTGAGAAAATGTGTGATATCAGCATACCATTCATCAATTGAGCCAAGAAACAAAATGGTAGGAAGATCAGCCTCATCTTCCAGTAACCCATGTCCAGCTCCCTTGAGCGATGAGTTCACACAAGCCTTTTCCATGAACGAGCTTAGTTGGTCTGATGTCAATGTCATATTCTTAGACCTTGGCCACCCAGTTCCCTCTCTTGGATCCGAACTCCTGTTGTGTGAGAATGGACTTGATGGTTGTATCTGGTACAAATACTGTGGAGTGAGAATTAAGAATGTAAAAATGAAACTGCTTGACAGCTTTAACCACTGCGAAAGCATGTTTCTCCATTATGGTGTATCTTAGCTCATGATTTTTTAGAATGTAGCTCATGAATGCAATTGGGAGTTCATGATCATTAGAATCTTTTTGAGTCAGAACAGCAGCCAGGGTGTTATCTGTGGCATAGCAATAGATAATAAAATCTTTGTTGAAATTTGGACATGCTAAAACAGGAGTCTTAGCAATAGCCTCTTTAATACCTTCAAAGGCCCTTTTCCCTTCAGGAGACCAACCAAACGTCTATTTTCCTTTCATCATTTGAGAGATATTCAAAGTTAGCTCTGCAAAATCAGGGATGAATCTCCTCAGAAAGTTAATCTTACCAAAGAAAGAGTGCACTCCTTTCTTGCTAGTTGGAAGAGGAATTTTCTGAATAGCTTGAACTCGCTCAGGATCAATTTTTATACCATCTTTGGAGACAACGTGCCCCAATAATTTCCCCTCCATGACACAAAAAATAGATTTCTTAGGATTTAAAGAGATCCCATGTTCTCTACATTTCAGCAGAACTGTTTCTAGATGCTGAAAATGATCTAGCCCTTGTTTTAGAAAATACAGTCAAGTCATCAAGGTATACGACAATACACTTCCCTTTTAAAATTCCAAAGGCCAAGTCCATAGCCCTCTGAAAAGTGGCACCAGCATTAATGAGCCCAAAAGGCATCCTTTTGTAAGCAAAGGTACCCCAAGGGGTAGTGAAAGCCGTTTTGTGTTGATCTGCGGTATTAACTTCTACCTGGTTATATCCTGAGAAGCCATCAAGCATAGACAACATTTCGGATCCCGTTACTGCTTGCAAGACTTGATCCATCATGGGTAAAGGATAGTTGTCCTTTAAAGAAGCTTGATTCAGATTCCTAAAATCAACACAGATGCGGATCTCACCATTTTTCTTTCTAACAGGCACAATATTGGCAATCCATGTTGAATGGTGAATAGGAAAAATGATTTTGGCTTTTAATAACTTCTGTATTTCCTGAAAAATGGTGTCAGCTATCTTAGGATTGTATTGCCTCTGCTTCTATTTGAAAGGCTTAATTCCAGGTTTGAGAGGGATAAAATGCTACATCTCCTTTGGTTGAAAGGCTTTTAAGTCTTCATAGGAATAAGCAAGGACATCTTTATACTTCTTCAAAAGATTAATTACCTTCTTCCTCTCATCTGATGTACAACATTTTCCAATGTTTATGAGTTTAGGATCAGTAGAATTCCCAATATTAACTTTTTCATGTTCAGCTGATTGTTGAGGTCTAGTAGAAGCTTTAAACTTTACATACCTGTCGTGTTTGTCAAACAATTCTTCTAAACTCACCAATCCTTTTGGAATCTTGTTTCCTTTGAGTTTGATACATCCATCCTGATCCGCCTCTTCTTCCTGGATGGCTTCTTCATTAAAGGGCACACTTTCACGAGGTAAATTATCACTTCCTTCAAAGTACAACTGTTCAAAATTATCCTTGAGTTCTAAGAAAGAAAGCAAAGTGTTGATCATCATTGAAAAATTTCTAGTTACTTGTATTATCAGGTACACTAGGTCTATGGATCATCTCAATGGTGAACTTATCTTGAGAAAAGTCAGGATGAGGTATAAGCAATGACCCTGAGACTGCTAGTGAATCAGCCCTGGTATTCTCTTCCCTAGGCATTGCTTCAATGGAGAAGGCGTCAAGAAATTCAATGGAGTCCCAAACCTGATTCCTGTAATGTTTCAACCTTCTATTCTTTACCTGGAAAAGGTTCCTAACTTGCTTGACAATCAACTCCGCATCTCCATGAGCTAGAAGATTCTTCACACCTTGTTCTTTTGCTACCTGGAGTCCAAGAATGAGAGCTTCATACTCTGCTGTATTATTGGTATTTTCAAATTGCAACTTGAATGAGAAAGGATGAATGCTTCCTTCAGGCGACACCAATATGACACCAGCTCCAGAACCAGCTGAAGAACAACTTCCATCAAACTCTAATATCCAAACACCATTAGGATCCTTATGTGACACTTTGGGGAGTTGGATTTCTTCTGGAGACATAATCATGTAGTTGCCATGTCCCATATCCTCATAGAGTATTTGTGCTTTGGGATCATCTATTTTTTGTACAATATACTCAGACTGCTTCTCAGGCAGCAGCTTCTTCATTTTCCCATTAACAGGTATGAGGGCATGTGACCAATCCATTTGAATTTCTCCACCCACATCCTTACAGAAGTTCCTACTTAGCAGCATCCCATATGAAGGAGGAATGTCCGCTACTAGGATAGTAGCCAAAACTTTCTTCTCAGGAAAAGTAGCAAAATCCACTTGTTACTCTCCATGGAATAACAAGATCCGTAAGTGCATGTGAGAGTTAGGCCTAAGGCATGAGCTACTTTGGCAGGCATTACATTGTCTGATGCCCCTGAGTCTATGACACAATTACTGAGCCTATGGCTGGCTATAAGGAGTGTCACATAGAATGGTTTGATTTTTTCATTGGGTGAGGTGACAGCGGCTACCAGATTAGGCTGTGGTGCAGAAGGAGTGGGTAAAAGGCCTTTAGAGGTAGTTTTAGAATGAGAATTGACAAAGTGAATCATTTTAGCAAAAGCCTTGGGATGGGTTTGATAATATTCAGCCTCTGAGATTTGAACCTTAGTCTTTTTCAGGTGATCAATAATATCGAAAGACCCAGAAGTGGACGGGCTATCATCGCTTGGGATCCTAGGCTTATCAGTTTTAGGAGAAAAAGAAGTAACTTTAGTAGCTGAATTGAAAGGACTCACCTTTGGTGTGGATGAAATGGGGATAGGAGATCCTCTTTTTGCAATTACAGGGATAGTTTTCGGCTAATCCTTAGATTTTTTGGTGGGCTGCATCACTTTCTCCCTCTGATTTGTCTGCTCTTGAGTCATGACAGCGTATGATTCACTATTCATGTCTGCTACTACTTCATCATAATCATCTCCTTCATCAACACCTTCAGTGGTGAAGAAATTAACTCGAGATCCCTCAAGTTCGTCTGTTTCATCATCAACCTCTTCAACAAATTCTTCACAATCTTCATTAACCTCCTCATCCTCTGGTTCTTCAACTTCACAGGTTGCATTGACAGGAACTTTAATAGGAGGTCCTTCAAGCACTAGCCTTGTTTGAGAAGCAGGCAAATGATTTCTGGGCTGAAAATTCCTCCTTGGAATGTCTGCATAGGGAGTATGCTGAGCCAATTGTTTCTTAATGGCGATGAGATCATTTGCAAGTTTTTGTACCAATGGATCAGTATTAGGTCCAGGAGTGGAAGAGGAGGAAGAAGAAGACTTAGACTTAGAAGGGTCTCTCCTCAACTTTCCTGACATGATTAAATCATCTTCAACACTAACAGCAAGAGTTTGATCCTCGGCCAATGTTGCGAGATTAGCCCTTCTCAATGCATAACTAACTTCAGGCAATTGGGCATTTAGGAAGAAGCATTTTTGGATCTGATCTACAGGTTGAGTATTTGGTGGAATTTTGTTAATTAACCTGTTGAATCGAGCCACAAATTCTCTCATGGGTTCTTGTGATTCCTTCTTTATTTGAGAAATTTGGGCTAGCAAAGCATGCACGTCTTCCACCAGTTTGAAATGGTTTTCAAACCTAGTTCTCATTGTGTTCCAGCTAGTGATAGCTCCGGCCAGAAGGTGATAGAACCAATCAGCAACATTATCTTGTAAAGTCTCAAAAAAAAGCCTTACGGAGACGTCTTCATGTTCAACTCCCAGAACTCCACATGCAACTATGAAGGCCATGATGTGTTCATCAGGATATACCTTTCCATCACCCTTGAATTTAGGAAAGTTCTTCTGGTTACCTCTAAGTAACTCATGCAAAGGCTGAGGAAGGGAAAGAGGCCCAAAACGATGGCCCCAAGGCAATGGTACCGCCATTCTTGGAAAAATGGCTTGAAGAGGAATTGAAACACCAGCAAGAATCAAAGCTCGAAGATTAGGAATGATTTGTTCTGAAGGAATACCACCTGTAGGGATTCTATCTTTGACAGGAGGAGTGCTTGTTGAACGAGCCTTTCAATTTCTCCTTACAGAAGGAAAAGGAAACCCCTGCTGTTCCAAAAGATGAAACTGAGAATCTTCAATACCAAGGGCCCTTCTCCCTCAAGTAAAATGTGGAGTCATAGATCAAAAGATGATTGATAAATGATTATAGAACTGGAATACGATTCCCCAGTGGAGTCGCCAAAAACTGTTGGTCGTCAAAAAGGAACTTCAAGAAGAGCAACAGTCAGGGGACAAGAAGTCCCTCCTCTTTAATGGGAGAGGTTCCCTTATTCAGAAATGAACCTATTTACACATATACAAAGCATGGTTTCACTATGGAACTTGGATATCATAAAAGTGTTTCCTAAATAGGTTACCAATTACAAAAGGACAGAGGAATGAAAATGTGAAAATAAGTAGAAAGGCACCATCTCAGAATTATAGATGACAGAATAATTCCTTATGCATGCAAGATTACAGTGTATTGGAATAAGATCATTTGTACTTACGTTAATAAGATTATTTTGAATAGACACACAGTTCTATAAATAACATCTACAAGAATACAAAGCTTCTCTGCATAATGTAAACAAATGATCTAACAATATTTAATGGACAACATATGAATAAAAGGAATTGGATAGACAAAGAATGGAAATCCTTCTGTATTGATTTCTTTGTGATTTCTTTACACTTTTATAAATAATCCCAGTTCCCCTTTTCAAAAAATGGCGAGGAGAGGCCATTATATAGTTTACAAATTAGTTACTCATTGGTAACTACTTCTTTTAACTAATGCTTAGTTAAAGGGCTGCTAATTGCAATACCCCAACTAATTACAATAAATTCAGGATGAAGAAGGGAAAGAGAAGAGAAGAAATAGGAGAAGAAGACAAGTGTTCATGACTGGGAGGGGCCCACTGACTTTAGGATCCACTGTCTGAATCTTTTCAATGCCTCCGCTATGTCTCTGCCTCATGGGACTGATGTGTTGGTAGTGGACTGAGTCCAAAATCCAAGGCACTTCTCCATTTCTTTGTCGAATTCGACATGATTATGATAATCTTTATTCACTTCTTCTATAGCAGATTGAAGAGAGAAAATCTCCTTCATTTTTTCCTTGGAAATGAGAACTCTCCTTAAACAGATCACCTTTGACAAAAGCTCTGAATTGAGCTTTGATTTCTTGTAAAGAGAGAGGCACACCAGAAGTCTCATCATGAAGATGGCAATGTATATCCTTGAAGGCAGATATAACTAGTGTTTTGAAGGCCTCACCCTTCTGCCAACTATTTCTTAACTCTCCCAAAGCCTCCTCCAGCACCTTGATTTTCCATTCCATGCTGTAGACCCATGACTTTGACAAATTATCCTTTGCATCCTCGAAGACCTTGCTTGCCATTAAAATATTTTCATCTGTTTGTCCCATGAGGCGAAGGTCTACTATGCAACTGCTCCAAAGTTTGAGTTCTTTATCTATGCTCCCAATAGTGGAGGAGAGCTTCTGTTGCAAGTTTCTCACCTTCCCATGGAGTTTGAAGGCTTCATCAATGAAATTCAATCCTGCCACAAGCATATCATCCACCATGGCCTCCATATCCCTTCCATAGACGGAATACTTGTGCATGACTTTTATACTCTGCACTTCATTCTGGCTCAGAATTATAGGTGGTGGAAGAGTAGTCAATGGGGTAGGATCCAAAACTTTATCCCTGGACAGCAGGGACTTGATGAAACTTGTAAGAATCTGGTCATGTTCCTCCAACTGCTCTATGGTTTGCTGCCCTTTCTCTACCCTCCCAATGACTCTGGTGACTATTTCCTGAAGATTGTGGATCTCACCTTCAGGGGTGGACTCTCCCATGGGAATTCTCGAGAGCTCCAGATCAGATGCTTGCAAATCTTGCTCTGGCTTGTCTACCTTAGGCTTGGCTATCTCTAGGAATTGTTGGCCCTGAGCATTAGACACTATCCTGGAGGTAGTTCTGGCTTTTTTGGCATGAGTAGGAGGAGTAGTGCCTAATAAGGCTGCCACAACATCAAAATTGGGTCCTGAGATCCGAGAGGAAGACTTTCTCTTCCTACTATCAACAAGAGGCTGCACCCATGCAAAAGAGGAGGAGGAAGAAGAAGGTGGGGCAAGAGGGCCAAGAGAAAGAGAACTCATGGCACCCAAGGTTTGCACTGCTGTTGCCTCTAGTTGGGATATGAGTGGAGCACTTGGGGCTTCTGGTATAGAGGAATCACTAGCACCCGGAAGCTCAGTGCTTTGGACCTCCTTTTCTTTATCCATGGGGGCTTCTGGAGTGCTTGTAGAGACCGACACTTCACTCTCCTCACTTTCACTGAGAACAATGATGTTCTCTGGGCCTGAGGGCAACTCCGTATGCTTCCTTAGAGGACCTTCCTCCACAGGATCCTTCTTTGACTTCTCTGACTTTCTTTTGATATACCTATGTGGATGAGGAAGGAGTGGAGACTGTGGGACCTTGAGTTGATGAGGCAAGAGGGGTCTACATATGTGCTCTCAAATCAGGTGACAATGCCTCTTTTCTTGGTGTTGAGGTGTCTTTAGAGGACTCACCTGAATGTCTTCTAAGTTCACGAACTCTCCTGTCAAACCATATTTTGGTTCTTACCAAGATGGGAGCTAGGATTTCTGCCAGATCATCCTTCTCCTTTTTGAACCAATCCAAATCCTCCAAGGGAGTGTGTTTGACCACATTATCATACTCATATGAGTATAGGTCAGAATTATCATCCTAGAGCCCTTCAGGAACTTGGTATAGGTTAAGCTCTTGAATTAGTTGAAGAGAAAATATGCCATAATGCCTCCTTCTTGCTTCAAAATAATCAACACAATCAGCCCAATAATCTTCTGTGTCTGCCCTATGATGATAAGTGATCTTGATGTTCTACTCAATAAACTTCTTCAAATCAAAATAGGTTCTTGGCCTGAAGAAATGGACAGTGATGGGGGCCAGGGCTCTTTCTATGTTTTGAGCATCTAGGGTTGTTTTGCAGGTGTAGTTTCCCAAAGTGATGGGGAAGTGCAAGCCAGTAATTTTCTTATCCCTGCAGGTTCTGTGCAACTTGTCTAGCTACCTGCATACTTCTATTAAGGCCATTTTATCATTGTAGAACATGGGGAGTTTGAGAGGGGTGCTCTCATAGCCAGCAAGCCTGATATAGGAAAATTTTCTAAATTGGATGAAGTAGGCACCGTAGTGCGATATCAGATTCATAGCTTCATCAGAAAATCTCCTCGTTGTGTCACTCTCTAGAAGCCTAACAATGTACATGGTGAAGGCATCATTTACCCTTCTGAAGTTACGATTGCTAGTTTCTAGGATGAACTGAGGGCAGTAGGCATATACGGGGTCACCCTTGTGAGCATCGATGTATGAGAAACCAAACCATTGCCTCGATGCTGCCAGAGTATACATCAGGTATGAAGTCATATAGAATTTCTTTGTTTGTTGTACATTAGACAGCTGCTCCACTAGGTTCATACTGATGATCTCTACCCAGTTGATATTCTGAGTCCCTTCGTACACCATATTGATGAGTGGGCACATCTAGAAATGAAACTCATTAGTAGAGGGTAAGCCCATGACCCGAGCTAGTAGGATTATAAAATATGACAACTCCTCATTGAAGTCTGCATGGAAAAGAACCTTGGATAGACGAGACGCCCCCTTTTTAGGGTTTTTAAGCTAGGACTTCACCACCCGCACCTTGTATTTCTCACTTTCCTGATCGAAGAGGGCTTGCGCCTGGTTCTAGGAAATTACTATAGCATTTTCCATCTCTAGAATTCTTAGGGCAGCGCCAATGGTGGCAGTGTCAAGTTTAGCGATGAGTTCCCCATGCACATTCATCAGCTTATTCAAATCAGGGTTGTAATGAGCGCTGTAGGAAAGCACCGTATCTGCGCATTGCACCGAGATAGGGAAACCACTAACGAATGCCAAACCACTGTCATGAATCGCCTGTGCCATAGGTGAAGGGTTTGTGTCTGTCATTCTTGCCCAAAAATCTCCAAAGTCAAGGTGGCGAACCTCACTGTCCCTGATATCAGGAACGACAGACTCGAGCTGTGAGACTTGCTCCTGGCCTTGGAATTTAATCTTCCTTTTGATAGCAATTTGAAAATTCAAGGTTGTAATCTAGACTCGAGATGAAATTACAGGGGGAATGAGTATGCACGCAGAAATCTTGATCGCAAAGGTATGAGCAAAGGATGGCAAGAAATAAGTGTGCAAAATGCATAAGGGGTAGTTCATTATATAGCAATTTAGGAGAGAGAAAGATAATTAATGAGAATTAAATACACACCTACCAACTTGGAAAGTAAGATATTTGTGAAGAGCAGGAAAAATTAACTCGAATGGCCTTTGGTTCATTTGGGACACGCAGGACGCGAAAGCGCGATTCGGCCGATACGGGTGATGCAGGAAAAGTATGCACAAATGCTTCTGGGACATGAGGGACAAAAGTACGTGGAGTACGTGATTCAGCTGAATTGGACGAAAAGGGAACAATGGGCCTAGGCGAACTTGGGACACTTGGGACAAAAAGTTCCGACGGGACCGAAAGGAACAGACTTCGGGTAAAGCGGCCGATCGGGGAACAGAGAGCCCGAATGAACTTGGGACACTTGGGACAAAAATGTCTGACAGGCCCGAAAATCACACAAAATGACCCAAAAAACGTAGATTTTTCCAATTTCTTGACTTTTCACATTACCAGGACAACAGAAAAGACATTTAACTTCAAAAAATTTCAATTTTCAACTTCTCAAAAGCAGGAGAATTTTGAGTGGACAACAAATTGGTAATAGTCCTAGAAGGGGCACTCCCAACAATGAAGATGATGAACTCCTCTAAAAAACCTATAGATGGATGAGGGACCTGTAGTGCATCACAAGTAGACTCTGCTAAAAGACGACAAAGGTCAGACAGATACTCATCCCAATGAGGGGGCTCAAGAAACAGAAGAGGGATGTCAAATAGGTATGAGTCATCCAATGAAGGTAGAGGAGTGAAATGGGCCTCGCACACTAGAAGTGGAAAGGAGGCTGGTGTAATGATGGTGTGAGACTGAGTAGAAGACTGCTCAATATCTGATGAGATGTGGGGGTTGACAACAATGTCTTGAATAGTGAGAGAAAGAGGAGAAGAGTCCTCTGTAGTACTCTTGACATCAAAACTAGATGCACAATCCTCATCACCAAAAGTAGAACCAAGCGAGCCTGTGTTAGTGGAACTGTCATCACATGAAGAAATGGAGGAGACAACTGAATCAGCAGCAGCAACAATGGCGGAAGTATGTGAAGGGTCTGCATACAAGGACTGAAGAATGCTCCAGACACGATGAGGTGGATCTGAGTTTGCCACGTGAAACCAGGGAGAACGAGAGACATGCATCATCATGTGACCAAATACATGGTCACAAATGTCGAGGAAGTCCTCTAGATGATGATGATCAGCAGGTGCAAGAACTGGCCCAAGCAAGAAGGGTAAAAGACCCTCATGGGCGAAGTAACATTCTGTGGAAGCACGCCAAGTTGAATAGGTCTCTCTCCCAGTGAGAAGTGGCGGAGGCTATAAGGTGATCCTACGATGCTCAAGTCTAGAAAGAGCACTCTCCATGATGAAAAAAATGCAAGATGCAAGGTACAAGACGTCGGACTCGGCCGATAATGTGTCTGCGTGTGTAGGCCCAAGAGTACAAGTAACCCCCCCAGAATGTGGCACTTTATTAAATTAGTGCATTTACAAAATTGGCAATCCCATCACGTAGAGTGTGAGAAATCATGCAACTTTGACCAAGGAAGCACTCAAAAACGAGCTGTGAGTCAAAAGTTATGGCATTATTACGATTCCCGCAACTGATGGAAAAATGCACTAGACACTGCAAACACATTAAAAAAATGCCTGAAATGGGTGCAAAGGGTGTCTTGTGACTACTCATTAGAAATTACATCAAATTTTAGTAAGGGTTTGTTTTGCTTGCGAGGGGGGATTAGCCTCCTGCTAATACCAGACCTCACCCTCCGTCTTCGACATGTGTAGGAAAGGCATAATACAAGCAAAAATAGTGCCTTGAAATAATTTACAATGCCATGAAAATGTTTTTAATCCTTAGAACATTAAAAAGGTGATTGTTTTAACCTCCAAAAAGTACTAAAAGGAAGTGGGTCCCAGAGATGAGCTATCAAGCCATGTGGAGAGATGTCACGTCCCAAGCTGGTAGAAGGTTCCTATTGTTCCCACGTAGCTACTGTTCCACGTCCCACATAGCTGCTGAGTGGGTGTTCTTGGTCTAGACAACCCAAGTTGTGGGTGAGCCACGTGCTGTGCAGGAGTTGTGTCCATGTGTGGTTGGTTGCACAAGTAGGTGAAGACCCAAAAAATGCCCCAAACAATGCCGGGTTGTGACCACGTGCCCACTGACCAGAATGCAAAGATGAAATGTTTATTGTAGGAGGTAGGTATTGAGGAGGGTAGTGAATCCTTTTAGATTAGTTGGAAGGTGGTGTAGTGGATTCCGAGTGTGTAACCATTGAGAGGTGCTGCAGAGGCCGCTGGAGGTGGCTGTTCAACGCAGGAGAAGGAAAAACGTTTTTCCAAAGCTAAAAAATGTAGTTCTTTTCAATGGAAAAAAAAACGTAGGTGTTCGAGGTAGCGTAGGATCCAAGGCGAGCTCGAGGGAATAGCAGCGATCTCGGGAAACAGTAGGAAATGCCATACTGTTAGAGAAACTCCAGAATATTAGGGAATAGTAGGAAATGCATGCCTAGGTTAGAGAAACTGCCAGACTGTGAACATGTAGAGGTGTGGCTCGAGAAACCAACGACGAGGTGAGTTCACTGGCTAGCTAGTTCAGACGAAAAAAAAACCAGTGCACTCCAATGCAGATCCCAAGGGCCGAACAAAATGAGTGGAAACCAGAGATGCACACAGTCCACGTCGAGCCAAAAAGTACAGGTTGCGTGACAGTCAGGACTCAGGAGCAAAGGGCAGGGAGGAGACAGAAGCTTGGAAAGGGCCGAACTTACTGCACAGGGCACGAACCAGCACTCAACACCCGTGAAAAAACACGATCCCAACCAGTAGCCACAGTAATGAGCACAAAATGCATGGTGCAACTCCAAGGCACGAGTCACCAATGCAGAGAGGAAAAAGCTAGTGCAAGATGGTCTACGCAAGAGCAGAAACTGAGTTGGATGAAGAGCGGTGAAGGAAAGTCATGAACCAAGCACGAGCATAACCCAAGTGAGCACAACCAGCAGAGATAAAACTTGAGCTTTAAAGACCAAATGTAATGCCTGAGAGGAGAAACTAAGTTGAATACATGCAGAGTTAATGCAACTAAGGATGAGCCTCCAAATCCAGAAAACTGAAACTTGGATCTAAACCCTCAAATAACATCCAAAAATGCAGATCACCTCCGAAGACCGCATGCAAAAGCTGAAAAACCATGAACACCCCAAAAATAACCACGATCACATGAACAACTCTACAAGAGGTATAAACACCCGAAAATGACACCCACAAGAATCTCAAAATATGCAAGTAGAACACATGCAAAAGCAAGAGCTTACACAAGCAACTACACGGTGGAGCAAAAATGGTGAGCAATGCAATTCCAGTCCCCAGGCTCTGATACCATGAAGGAGTGTAGGATGAAGACTTGGAAGGAATTCACAAGCATCGAATAGTTTCACTTCACCAAAGTGTAGGAGTTGCAAGATTAAAGCAAGTAAGCTTTGTAAAGCAATGTGCATGCATATGAGAGCTCAAGATTCGAAAAGTGGAGTGGAATTGAAGCCTTAGCTTAGCTTGTATTGGCTTATCATAGATCAAAATAGGTGGTGTACATATAGGGGAGTGAATGTGTAACTCCCATGTAAGAGAAGATTCCTCCATAATGGAGAAGAAGAGTTACTTTCCCAAATGGGAATGTAACTCCTATGACACACTTACACATATGATAGATTCTGTAAGAGAATCTATCATAACTAAGATGACACCTAGATCCATGTCCACCTAAGTGAGATGACTCACCTGGTGAGGTGGAATAGCACTAAATAAGTGAATAAGTATATGACCTACACCAACATTTTCAGCCTTACTTTCTTCCTTCTACTCAGCCACTCAAACTTGTATTGCAGGCTTAAATTTTGCATTACTCCACCCCACACTAAAACATATGCGTGAGCCTCTGCGCATACAAAACCTTAGACAAAAAATAATGTGGTTACTGGCACACAAGGCGCAAAATGGAACAAAAAGAAAGGAACAAGTAACAAGAAAGGGAAACACAAGAAAAGAAAAACTATAAAGGGAAATCCTAAGCTAACTAGTAATAATACCTTATTTACAAACACCGAGAAGACTTATTTATAGTAGGGCTTCAGCCTACTCCCATTGAAATGACTTGGTAATCTCGCCCCATCTATCAATTGTAACTAGAAATCACTTGAATAAAGGATGTATGAGATGATGTAAGGTCCCAACCAATAGAATATCAACTTCCTAGGATGGCACAGATACTTGGAATCATATGACAACACCATCTACCTAACCTTAAACTTCTTGTTCTTGATATGATGATCATGCCATGATTTTTGTCTTACTTTTTCTGTCTTCTGAATCCATCTAGCAAGTGATTACCTTTCATCTAACTTCATCAACTTATCAATCCTCTCTTCCAGTGCTTGTTCATCATCCAACCCTCCTCCATGTGCTATACGCAGCAATGGTAACATGAATTCTACTGGTAAAACAACCTCTGCACCAAAAAAAAATGAAAATGGTGTGGCTTTGTTAAACCTCTTATAGGTTGTCCTGTATGCCCATAGAATGTTCAATACCTTGTCATCCCAATCTTGTCTTCTGACATCACAGATATTAGTCAACATGTGACTTAGTATTTTGTTAAATGCCTCTGTAGTTCCATTCGCTTGAGGGTGATAAGGGGTAGTCTTGTGATGGGCCACCATACATTATGCTAACAAAATCCTGACCATTTCATTGAGAAAATGTGTACCTCTATCACTTATTAAGCTCAAAGGAAAACCATACCTACTGATTATGTTCTCCCATAAAAATATAACAACTATCCTTGTGGTGGAATCCTTCGTAGGTTCTGCCTCTACCCATTGTGTTAAGTAATCAATGCAAGTAATGATATACCACGAACTAGTCCTTCACATGGTTGGCAAAATTGGCCCTACAAAGTTGATTGCCCATTTTCAAATGGTTTAGCACTAGCTATTGGTCATAAGGGAATTCCATCCCTCTTTCTAGGTGTTCTAAGGAATTGGCAATGGTTACAGGCCTGGAAAAAATCAATACAATCCTGGTAGATGGTTTCCCACCAAATCCCTATAAGTAGAATCTTCCATGCGGTAGAATTTCCCACATAGTGTCCTCTTGAAATCCCATCAAGTGCTTCCTCCATAATTTCCACATGCTTAAGTTCTAATATGCATCAACACAGAACCTCATCACGTCATAACTTATACAGATCTCCACTAATCAACATGTAGGGTGTAATGTGTATCACTAACTGCTACCTCTCTAGATCCTTCATCCCTTTCGGCACCACACATGTTTTCAAGAATACTCCGATATATTCCAAGTCTGAGGGTGCACACCACAACCTAAATAGTTACGTTTCTGACATGGTATCCTCAATGCTTTGCGCATCCTCCCCTGAGTGAATCCTTGATAAGTGGTCAGGTCCTGAATTACTCTTTTCGGGTTTTACAACCATCATAAACTCAAACTCTTGGAATAATAGGACCCAATGTCATATGCACCCTTGCAAAATGGTCTTGTTCACCTAGTACTTCAATGCCATGTGGTCTGTGTAGAATATAAATGGTGTAGCCAATAGATACTACCTAAACTTATGCATCACTTAGATCATAGACAATGCCTCATGCTTAGTAGTTCTGTAATTCTATTCTGTTGGTGTTAACTTTCTACAGGAAAAACACAAGGGATGATCAAAAATACCTTCACTGGGTTGTGTTATTAGTGCTCCCATATCTTTCCTCGAGGCATCAACATTCACATGGAAGGGATTATTCCAAGAAGGAAAATGTAGTATGGGCGCGGTGAAAATCATATCCTTCAAAGTGTGAAATGCCTTCTGCTGCACCTCTCCCCAATGAAAGGCTCTTTTGTAGTTTAGAAAAATTTCCAAGGGCGTGGCGATCTTGGCATACCCCTTGATGAATTTATTGTAGTACCTTGTATTCCCAAGGAATCCACACACTGCACTTTGACTAGTAGGCTCCCCTAATCCCACAATAACTGTAACTTTGGCAGGATCCACTAGTAAGCCTTATTTACATATAATATGTCCTACCAGGGTTCCAAATGGAGTAAAAAAGACACATTTCTTAATGTTGAGGGATATCCTTAATTGCTGACATCTCTCAAAAATCAGCCTCAAATTTTCATAATGGTCTTTCACCAATCGATATACAGTTCAATCATTCAGGTAAAATTGAAGAAATTTATGGATGAAGTCCTAAAATGCTTATACTGCAATGCGCGAGAACACATCAGGCACATTCTTCAAATACAAAAGGCATAACCGTGTAGGAAAAACTTCCCCATTAAGTGGAGAAAGTTTTCTTTCTTTGGTCTTCCTTTACAATCCTTACTTTTTGATACCTTGAGAACCCATCCATGAAAGAGTATACTTCACACCCAACTACTCCATCTAAAATATCTTCAGTAAAGGGGGTTGGAAAAGGATCGATTACACATACTACATTCATATCCTTGTAGTCCACACAGATCCTTATCCTCACATCCTTCTTGATACTGATGACCATTGGGAATATCCATTCTGATTCTTCTACTGCTTCAATGATACCAGATGCTATCATCTTGTCTATTTCATCCTTGACCCATACGTGTGAATTCAGATTCATTTGATAAGGCCTCTTCCAAATCAGGTGTGCACCTTCGTTCAACTTGATATTCATCTCCCCCAAGGACTGGTGGATGCCTTTGATTTCATGATACCCACAAGGGAATAGATCCTGGAACTCGTTTGCAATAGATCAATGACCTTTGAAACTTATTTTTCTTACCAATAGTCCCCAGTGATAGCTTCATTAGGTTTTGTCTCCATCCCAATGTTAACCTTCTTTATTTTCAAGGGCTAATGGTAGGTGTGTTCTTGCTCATCAACACTTTCTATGACTTCGCACATACCTTTGGAATGGATAACATCCAAAGTTTCTATTTATTCTCCGTCTACTACATAGACCGTTTTCCTTTTTCTTTTTACATGTAACTCAAGTTGTACTTCATTTGATTCTTCTTCATTAAGGAGCGTCTCAAAATAAGGTTCACCTAGAAACTCTAGTAGCCTATCCTCTTCTATAACACTATCTCCCATCGTAAGGTGCTTGATTACCCACATCGCCTTATCCACTAATGGCTTTGTACTCCTATACTCGACAGCTTGAATGAGATCAGCCACCAACTCCTTCCAATTACCTGTTTGACGACACATCTCTGAATGAATATACCAAGCGCGCACATAACCTTGTAAGGTGGAATAAAACTTATGCACCCATAAAAAAGGTGGTAACACCTCTATGCTTCCCATCCATGACTTCTCACATGTTTGGATATGAAATGAGGTGGTCTCTTTACTATAGTAATCTTGTATTACCATGGGCATGTTGCTCCTAGAGAACCTTATAGAAAATGTGATTCTTACCTCGTGCCACTCTAGGAGGTTCTCCCGATGTGTAGCCCACTAGCGCGTTGTAGTTATGAGTAGGTTATAATTGAGCATTCCCCTCCTCTCGTCCTCATTCTTCCACTGAGCCTCCATTTCCCGTAAGAAAATTTTAGGGTATGCTCCTCCAGAGTAACTTGGAAAATTCTTCCCTCCTAGGTGCATGACTGAGTGCACCCTTTTCACCCTTGTTATAGATCTTCTCAACTATCGCCCAATCAACTCATAGGTACCATGCACCCAATTGTCACATGCCACATTATTGGTATCACTCAAGGACTAAACATCTTCAAACTGGATGACTCCCTCCATGGAATGAATTATCTCAGGATCTCTGATGGAACACACATATATTATGTTAAGGACTTATTCTCCCAAGGGCTTAGTATAATACATTGACTTCCCATATGTTAAAGGGATGATCACCCTTTCTTCCTTGTTTTCAAAGCTGATATACCCTTTAAACCACAATTCAACATTTATCTTGTAACACCATGGGCACCTAAGAAATGCTATAAAGTTTTCTACCTCATCGAGCACCAAGAATTTGAAGTCACCAGTGAACTTGGCCCCTTGAATGGTGATAATTACATCCTTCAGGACTCCAATGGGCATTTTCTTTAGTCTTGTTTTACATATACAACACATTCAAAGATGGCTATGATGTGGGCCTTCCCATCTGATGTCAGGCATCTAAGGTAAGAACATTGACCTCTACTCCTGTGTCAATGAGGATATTACTCAAAATCCATCCATCAATAACTGCATTCAAAGTAATATCCTTATCATAGTCAAGGCTATGAGGAGGAAGGTTTGCATACAAAACCTACCTTTTTGCACTCTTCTCCGGTGCATAGTACCTTCTCTCTTAGCCATTATCCTAGAAAGGGAATAATATTCTCTTGTCTTAACATCCTGCAAACTTCCTTTACCTCATCCAAGTCATCCTTTAGGGCCTTGACATTCTTCCTTTGCTCCATCTTCTTTGATTGCTCCTTGAGACATTGGATCTCCCGTTGTAAACTTTGAATCACATTCATAGTCTCTTGATACACCTCCTTCTAATGAGCAGGGTCTGGATACTTTCTATCTACCACTTCATCACTTGAAACTAGTGTCCTTTTCCTTGGCATCTCCCTGGCATGCATGCGGCCTCTACTTGCATCATCACTAATACAAGTTCTAGTCCTAACTCATGCGCCACTCGTTGCATCCACTGTGAATCAGCCTTCTTGATGCTCACCATCCCAACACCTTTGTCCTTCTGGTGCTACTGGTTCATATACTCATAGAGCTCTGGACATTCTTCATACTTATGTTTCTTTCCACACCATGAGCATTATAACAGATCAGGAAACTCATGTTTGTAATGCTCTGTAGATCCACAATTATAACAGGTTCCTCATGGGAATTCACTTCATCCTCTACCATGGTTACTGCAACCACAAAATCCTCTGTGAAAACCTCTTCCTCATGTTCCTCCACCTGCGCGCCCTTCATAATGACAATCATCATCCTTAGAATTGATTACAAGGCTAGTTTGGCACACACCTAGATTAATAGCATCATGGATATGATTAATTGGTCTGAAATCCTTGGTACCATGGGTTGTAGATGTATAGATATTGCAATAGAAAAAATCATTCTTACGGATTGTGTACAAGAGTAGAGGGAACCTATTTGCATCATGATCCCCATGGAAAATCTCATAGTCTACCACGATAGTATGTGCTGAATTTTGAGGGAAAGTATCCTTTGCATGCCCTTCCACTTCATAGTATGTACACCAAATCCTAGTACGTGCCTCATGTGCTGAGTTTATAGATAGATTCTCTAACTATTTGGCCATTGCAACAATTTGAGCTTCCAGGAAAGGACTAACACTAGTATCAAAGCTCCCAACAACTTTAGCACACCAGACAGCTTCCAATGCCTCACATGGGTCTGTGAAAGTCTTGTGTGACAGAGCCCTTCTAAATGGTGTTATCAATCCTCCAAAAAACCATTGAGCATGTTGAGAGGGATGAATGTCATAGGATAGTTTAGACAAGAGAGTCTTAAAATGCATGTCATACTCTTGTACACTCTCTGCCATTCCCTATTGGATCTCCTTCAGAGCACTGATGCTCTTTTACTCAAACTTATGGATATGGAACTCTACTAGGAAGGTGTTCTTAAATGTGGTGTAGTCTACAACATTTTGATCGGGGTCATACTTTCTATACCAACTATGCACGCATCCTTGTAATGTTGTTGCAAAATGACTTTCCTTCCGCTTCGAGGTTGTGATCCCTTTTGCATGCCATAGTAATTCAAAATTTTGTACATTCTCTACAACATATTTGATACCATTATAGTCTAGTAAGTGCAAATACATCTCAAAAAACACTTGGGGAGGTGGTTGGGGTCCTTATCCTCCCAATCTAAGGCCTTGGTTCCCTCTGGTGTTTTTCCCTTCACTAGATACACTGGATCCACCAGGTCCTATTCCACCTGACCCACTAGATCCACCTCCTACAAACAACAAAGGACCTGAAGTGGTCATGCCTAGTGTTCCCAACGTTCCATTGAACTGCACACCGATGGTTAGTGATATTGTCCCACTATTGGTTGTATGTCCCGTGCCACTCCCAGATGCAATACCCAAACCTTGTGTACTTGCACCTTATCTAAATATTCCTTCAAATATAGGAATGGATTGTGTAGCCATGGATATTCAAAATGATAAATTATATCTCCTTGGTGAAGATTAGTTACTCTCACCAATACCAACTGGTTTAAGAATACTTCTCCCTTGATCTGGAAAATCAAGCGCCAGGTGTTAGTCATAAAGTGGATTCAGATACGTGTTGATGGATCTCCTTTCTCCATGTGACGAACTCTCATTAGAAGCTGAAGGGGTTTCTATCCTATGCTTACCAAGATGGGGTAGCACAGACTTCTCAGGTTTCACATCCTCTAGATGAACCTCAACTCCTTCCCATAACGTCTTCCTCCATAGACCTATCAAGCTTACAACCTCACATTGTCTAGTCATGTCCCTTTCATGAGATTCACTATACTTGATTCATCTCTCCTCCCTTTCCTTTTCAGCTGAAATTTCTGCCATCTTCCTCCACCCTAGCTTCCTCTCGCAACACTAAGAGAAGCTTAGCCAGCCATGGGAAATGCCTCCAAACTTAGGGTAATGACAAGAATCTTCATAGCCAAAGGAATAACACATAAAAATGATTCTCTAGGCTCCCTTAGAAACTCAAAATCAATAACTTCTAGGAGAGAATATGTAGAAATGGCATATTCTAGAGTATAATTGGTCAACACTCTCTTCCACTAGTGATCAACAACACGTGTACAAGTCAAATATACATCATGCAACCTTTAATAGTCATCTTGGGTCCATACACGTGATCTATAGTACCATCTCAATCTAGATGCATATGTTAAAATCCATTCATATAGCTCTACTGGGAAACAACAGAAGAATGTCTCATACAACTCATGGTATATGTTCTCTTCTACCCATCTATGTGCATCAAACTCAGGTCTAGTGCTAAATCTTTGAGAAAACTTGTCCTCCATGCTCTTGAACCATCCTTTAACACTTTCCAAGGTCAAATGCTTTATCATCACGCATCACAGGGACAAAGATGCATGCCATTTCTCACAAAAACTTTGAAAATAGGTCCCAGAAATGGAACCAAGATGTAGTCATTTTTATACCCTTAGACCAATAGTCTAATCCCATGCGTGTCGTGGTATCACCCAATGGGTGGTGGGAGCTCACTTGAGGCACGTGTGAGCATTGAGTCTCTCCTTTATGTGAGTCTTGTGAGAATACATCATCTTATAACAGATAATCAAATGTAGAAGGACAGAAAATAACTATACAACATTTTAAGAACCTAGAACAAGTTGTCATCTTATTGCATCCAGAAAAGATAAATAAAAAGAAACATATGGAAAGGATTCATATAGAAGGCAAATACATAAGTATCATACTCCTGAACACATATATGATTCATAACAGAGCCTTATATTCATATTAACTAGTTTAATAACCTCATTACATCCCTTTGAGGTTGTAATAGACCCTCATATAACCATACATAGCCAAGTCAAGAATCATAACTACACTATGTTCATCACATTACAAAAATGAATGCAGACCCATCCCTCTAAATGTGTCATGATTCCTATATTCTCCTAATCCTTAACCCTCAAAACCCTCCATTATATTTCTATAGAGATTTTCCTCTCTTCAACTCTCCTTCTCCTCCTTTTTTCTTCTATCGGGAACTTGTATTTATAACCTTAGCAACCACTCCCATGCCTTCTTGAAGTTATAGATCGGTTGTCAAGTGTCAAAGTGGTCCTCCATGGGAGAATTTCTTCCCAAATCTAAGCTCTCAATTCTTTGCAATGATGTCTTTTGGATCCTTCCATTGCATGCCTAAAATATTCCTTTTTTGATCCCATAGTCGTCAGGATGGCACCTTATCCACAAGGGTCATGATTTTCTCATGTGTTGGCTGGGACACTGAATATGGCTAAGTTCAAAACCCGTCTTTCCTTACATGCATGCGTTGTGTTCTACAAAACACTGCTAGTACCCTTCCCTACATACCTTCAACCCCATGCACTCTTCTTCAAGTAGGTCCCGTGTGCCCACACACCTTATCATCCTTAGCCAATATTACGAGGCCTAACATAGACAACCTGATCTGGAGCCAAGAACACCTTCCCTATTAATCCCAATTCATGTTTTCAACAAAAATTTATGACGATAAAAAATTGGCACTCAGTCATCCAAACCAAGAAATATCTAAGCCAAAACTTGAGTGAAGGAGTTATCTAATCACACCTAAGAATTTAGGGTTGTGGCATTCCTTGAGCTTTTGTGGCATAATTGTTTACAATCTTCCTTTTCTAGGTAGTCTTAGGAAATGAACGGAGGTGAGTAATGAGAATTCATGCCTCGGGACATTGTGGAAGAAAAATTACTACACCAAAATGAATGGGTGGCTAGGTAAATGTTAGAGGAGGCATATTTTTGGTGCGACAAGTTCATTGATTTTAGGCTACTTCGTTCGAGCTTAGTCCCTTAAGATCCCTGACACCAAAAAATAGTTCAACTTCGATAAGTGATTACTCAAACTCTATGGAACCAATTGGATCATCCTACTTATTTAATTTGATACTTGTTATCACCTACACATTGGTGAAGCAACCCTCTATAATATCCTATCTCATTTTTTCCATCTTTGATTGGTGCTCCCACTACCCTATTATTTGCAAACACACAAAATAGTTTAAGTTGAGCCCCTTTTGTAACTGAACCTTTGTCAAATGCTATATTTTGTAAATGGTGGGTTATGGCATGAAACTGATTTGATACCAAAATTCACCTGTGTGGTTAGGTAAATGTATAGAGGAGGCATCATTTCTATGTGTGACAAGATCATTGCATCCTGGGATACTTTGTTCGGACATAGTCCCTTAAGAGGCCTATAGAGACCAAAAAAACATTCAACTTGCAATGGATGATTACTTGGACTCCATGGCACCTAGATACATCTCATTAGATCCTAAAACTCAGTGTAGGGACTCTCTAACAATAAACAGTGTATAAGGTTGGTTTTTTCCATCTACAAGATCGGTGCGCTCTGATGCCCTAGTTAAAGGACAAAATTTGCAAACACATAAAATAGTGTAGTTTGATCCAGTGTAAAGTTGTCAAAGGCTATATTTTTCAAATGGTGGGTCATGGCACCAAACTGAATTTTCCCAAAAATATGGGTGGCTAGGTAAACATTAGATTAGGCATCATTTTTGTGTGCGAAAAGGTTTTTACTTCCGGGCTACTTCGTTCAGGTGTAACCTTCCCTTAAGATCCCTTAGACCAAAAAATTCAACTTCGATTGGTGATTACTCAGACTCCATGGCAGCTAGAGATGTCTTGTAGGATCCTACACCTTGGCATATGGACATTCTACAATAGCCTATCTTGGTTTTTCTGTTCAATCGATGCTCTCGCTGCCTTGTTGTTTGTAAACGAGTGAAATAGTATAGTTTGAACAAGTTTAAGGCTATCAAATGCTATAGTTTACAAACGGTGGATCATGGAACCAAAATGACTATGCCAACATGTTTAGGTGGCTAGATAAACATTATAAGAGGTGTCATTTTGGTTCACAATGAGGTCATTGCTTCATAAGTGGCTACTTCATTCATCGGCATAGTCCCTTAAGATCCCTAAGACCACAAAATCATTCAATTTTCACGACGGGTGATTACTCAGATTCCATATGGCACCTAAAAAAATATCGTTAGATCCTACACCTTAGTGTAGGGACCCTCTACAATAGTTTTTCTCATTTTTTTCCTTCTCCAATCAAGGTTCTCTCAAAAAACTGCCCTGTTGTTTTCAAACGTGTGAAATAGTGTAGTTTGAGCCAGTGTAAGGCTATCAAATGCTATATTTTGCAAATGGTGAGTCATTGCAATGAACCAAATGTTACAACACATCCGGGCGGCTAGGTAAACATTAGAAGAGGTTTCATTTTGGTGTGTGACAAGTTTTTTTTTTTCACCAATAAGTTATGTACATATGAGACCAAAATGGATAAGGTAAAGGTGAGGAGGAATACCTGTGAAATGAAGGTGGAAGATAGAATGCATGCATTTTTATTTCTTGATCCAATGTTGATTGCAAGAACTTCCTTGTTACAAGGAGGAACTACTTGTGAATTCAAAACAAGACCACGAGAAGAATATTAAATAATATATGTCAATGGACTGCCTAGTGTATGCTAGATCCGGGAAGTGTGATACTTCATAGATGGTTTTCAATCCATTATTTATCAAATAAATAATAAAAATGTAGAAAATAGAGGTCCTATTGCTAACAAGTTGATTTTAGTATCTCAAGTTATTAACAATATATTAGATTAAGTAAAATATTGCAATAAAAAATGAGATCTAGCTGAGATTGGGTTATGTTTCAGGTTGGGTAGGTATCCAAGGTGATTAGAATAGGCCAGGATCAAGATTTGGTTGGTTTTGGGTTATTTGGGTGAAGGTTATTAGGTCACTATTATAAGAAGGATTACCAGTTATAGAGACCGACGTCGATTTGGTATGACTGATGTAAGAGGGAAACCGACGATGGTCAAGGTGACTAGCGTCGATAGATATGGAATGGTAGAAACTAAATAAAACTTGGTTTTGGAGGTTCTCTATGATTGCACAAAGAATGGAAGAATGATGGCTAGGTTGGTAAAGATGTTCAGAATGCTCAGAGATGTCTGGGGGTTGACTATGGGGAGCCAAAAGGTAATGGGTGGTTAAATGAGTGGATTGACATGAAGATGAGGATGATAGGGTGTCAAATAGAATAGGATTTAATAACGAAAGATAAATAAATGATGATCTAAATAAATATAGAATGATGTAGATCAAAACACACTTACTTTTATTTATAGGCCTAGTGGTTGGATGATGGCAATGGTTGATCTATGAAACTAGTGGTCAGTGTTGTGGAAGTGCTTCCTGGAATTCTACCGTGAATGTCAATGCCTTCATATCATTCTTGGTGCTGACTAAGGTGTGTCTAGATGCATGAGAGGGATATGGTTCGTGTTTGCATGTAGATCTCTCTATATCTCCAAACTTGAAATAATTTTTCCAACGTCTAGAACAAGGTTACCAAAATGAATATATGTTAACCGAAGATGATTTAGGTTAATCGGAGTCAGTTTAGGGTTAACTGGCATCGGTTACGGTGAGAAACCCTAGGTTTGCCAAAATAACAGATCTTGGCTTTATTTTGGCTAGTTATGGCCATTAGTTCGGGTATAAAATGGTAAAATCTGATTAAGTAAGTGGGCATGTTGTTAGAGAAAGAACAAGCATCTAATGTTAGGGTTAGACTAAGTCTCAGTTAGTTATGGTAAGTAAAAATTGGATCTTAGATAAAAAAGCATACTAAGAATAGGTCCATGATGAGGTGTCTAGGTGATGTGGTTAGGTGAGGTTGTTAAGTGAGGATATTTGTTAAATTAATTAAATTAATTAATTTAATTAATCATGTGTACTTATGGGATTTGAATATGTAAGGTATGGATAATTTAATTAACGGGGCTATAAGGGTGGTATGACGTAATTTTGGTGTCTACATTTTTCCCCTTGTTGTTGCATAGCTTGTATTTGTAAGCAATGTTGACAAAATAGGAAGTGATTGCCCCATATGTGGGTGAGATAGGGGTTTCCCCAAGTGTGGGTGAAGGTGATCCCCCTCAAACTAGGAATTGATGAAGTGTTATATGGAATCGATGAGTGGATTGAAATATGTGTAGTTGGTGGAAGTGAAGGTAGGTGGGGAAGAATATGAGAGCTTTGGGAAAAGGGTAATGGTCAACTCGGGCAACAGGTAATAGGTCGGGGTCAAATTGGGTAATAGGTAATGGAAATTGAATGCATGTACACATATAGACTGAAACACAATATGAGGTTGAAGAGCTTGTAAAATCTACATCATCCAAGGTTGATAGGTTTATCCCAACAAGGTCAACAAGGTTGAGGTGATTTAGGTATACAAGTTATAGGATATGGTCTGAAAAACACAATGTAGTTCAGGTGCATGAATGTTTTGATATGTTCTGGTACACCAAAGGTTGGGTTAGGATAAATGGCATGGTAAAAGGCAAGGTAAGGTCATTAGGCCAAAGAACATGGGTATCGACATCGCAAGGCATAACAAGTACATAAGGTTAATGGTCACACCAAGTAGCTCAAGTCCTGGTAAATAGGTCAAGGCATGGGAAAGGGAAAGGTATAGGTAAAATAACAAATACCTAGACATAATTAAGGAAATGTAGGGGTAGTTTAGGTAGGTTGCAATAAGTGTGGGTAAGGTCAAAGGGTATCTGGCATTAATGAGTTGAAGTCAATATGGGGAAAATGGGGTGAAAATGGTAATGGTAGGTGACTGATGTGAGTTATAAAGTAACTGACGTCGGTTTGGTATGATTGACTTCGGTCATGTCTAGTTAGGGTTAAAAAGGAAATTTTCACTTTTTACAGAATCATTTGTCATTTGCTATTTGTAGAAAATGAAAAAAGAGCACGTGAGAGCTTAGGAAACAACAGGACGAGGAAGAGAGTTGATTTGGCAATCCTCGTAGCGGGTGATTGGTGTTCGATTGCTGGGTCTAGGAGATCAGTTCAAGTGATTGGATTTACAAGGAGATTTGAGGTAGATTTGTGTCATGGCAGAGGAGAGAGAGGGTTCAAGTGGGCCACCAACATAGCATCCAGATGTACCTCTACGTAGACGACACTGAGATGAGGTAGGAATCGATCCAATTCCATTCGTTTGGTGGAAAGTAGTGTGTTGAAATCCGTTTGGGTTAAAAGGTTTTTGGGTGGGAATTTTATTTTGAATTTGTGGGTTGAATGAATGAAATGAGGGAGGGGGAAGGTCCAATGTAGCATAAATAGGGGTGGGAATTAAGTTAGGTTAGATTTGGGTAGGGTAGAGTAGGTGTGTAGGTTATTTTTAAGAATTTTGGTAGATAGAGGGGGTTTCAATCTAGGCATCGTGACAAAGACTGGCGTCCATCTAAGGGTGGTTGATGTCAATTTTCTTTAGCCAGAATCAGCCGAATCTTCGGTGACCGTCATCGGTTAAATTCAACCGATGTCAGTTTAGGATAACTGATGATGGTCAAGGAGACTACTGCCAATTAGGATGGATGAGAAATAGGGGTAAGAAAGGTTAGGTGGGTAAGAAAAATAGGTGAAAGGGGAGAAGGGAGGGTACATGTAGAGTAATGGGGTTAGAAGGTTAGCATTAGCATAAAGGATATGTAAGTAGGTAAATGATGTTTTTAGAATGGTGATTCATTATTACAACAGGATAGGAGGATGGTAGGTGAATTAGGTAAAATGGGGTGAGTAGGATTGGTGTGTTTGGGTATGGTTTGGGGGTGAATATATAAGTGAAGGTTTTCAGGTTTGTAATAATTTTTTGGTTTTGTTAGATACAGGCTAGGGACCAACTGTAGATGCAGGACATAGTACCACCTCTATTGCTAGTGATATGACTGAATGTGACCATGCAGGAGTGGAGGCATGTAATGGATGTTGGCTTGAGTGGAATCCAAAACTATATGCATGTTGCTCAAGATCCGAGTTTGATGGTCACATTAATCGATAGATGGGACTCATCGACTAACACATTCCACCTACTGACATGTGATATCACTGTCACCCTGGAGGATGTATACAAGATCCTACAGCTACTGATAGTTGGGGAGAAGGTATATTCTATTATGGCAGAGGCATCAGAGGAGCTAATAGTGGCTATTTTTGGAGAGGTGATAGAGGAGTTGAGGTACCAAAGTGTAAGTCTAAGCTATGGAGATATGTATGTGGCCCATCCTTAGGAAATGAGATTGGTAGTTTTTCTGATGGAGGCAGTATTTTATTTTTCCTTGCCAGATGTGGAGGGTGGAAGATTCCCATAAGCATTGATGGGGGTTCTTCAAGACATGATGGAGGAAAAAGTCCATTTTTCCTGCGTATCAGCATTTTTGGTGCAGTTGTATAGAGATTTGTGGGCCTATGGGAGGTTGCGGAGGTTTAGTTTATGTTGTACCTTCCTTCTACACTTTTGGGAATATGAGCATATCATATTGCTCTGATAGGATTAGTTCGGGGGTGGTTTAGTAATGGTTAGTTATAGGCGATGGGTACCACTTGGTGGACACAACAGGGTGATGATGGACACACATGATGTTGCACATTACAAGTGAGTGTTGGAGGGGTTGTCTGGGGTTGATATTATTTGGAGGTTGTATGTTGCCTTTCCTTTATACACGCACATAGCAGAGGAGTTGGAGGAGTTGCATCTGCTCAGGTGGATAGAGGGGCATCATTCCTATGAGCATGAGATAATACAAGTGGATAGGGTCAGATGACAGTTTGGGCTGCCATAGGATGTGCATCTACCATTCCTATAGTATAGTAGAGATGATGTGGAGAGGCCTATGCCTCTACCACAAATGATTGTGTTGATAGGGAAGGAGGAGCAGGCAATGAACAGACAGATTGATGATGTCAGTGTCATAGATAGATACATGCATTGGTGGTGGCACAACTACCAATGACACCTTTGAGGATAAGGTAGCTTGACTTAGCTACTAACACAATAAAATGAGATACCTTGCAAGGTTAGGTGGCCACCCTCAGAAAAAACTTGGAGTATTGCAAGGGTAGCTCACATGGTTAGAGGCACGGGTTGCCACTTTACAGGTGTAGGTGGTATCCCTGTAGGCCCATGTTGGACAAGGATATGTGCCTGCACAAGGTGGTGATGGAGATGAGGGACAAGTAACCACCTTACAGGTGTAAATACCAGGTTTTTAGGGCTAGTTGTCCACTGCACAAACTTAGATTATTGCTCTAAGGCCTAGGTCAAAGAGAAGGCACCAACGTAGGCTTAGGGAGAGGGTCCCATATCACAGACAACAATGCGACATGATATCATGGTATAGGGAGGAGGACATGGTACATAGGTATAGGCTATGAGGAAAACCCTAGCAGGACAGATCTCACAAGTTGTTGTCAGACCTATGGCACCACCCCAAATGGTGTCGATGATGAGTTTTAGGGATGCCCTGACCGAGGCATGGTATTATCATGATCACCTGATGACTGCAGGGATAGATTTCCCTTCCCATGTTGAGTATAGGGCATAACGGGTAGTGAGTGAGAGGAAAAACTCTTACACTTATAGCTCAAAGAGCACAGGGGGTCAGTGATCCTAGAGACAAGTTCATAGTGAGTCCATAAGGTCATGGAGGCCAAATCTAGCTACAAGACAAGAGGAGATGGAACTGAGACCTATGCGAGGTGGAGAGATGTTGGCAGGGTGTCAGACAGGCTGAGAAGAGGAGACATATGAGATAGGGATGGATATCAGGTGGGGTGACTATTAGTCACCATATATACTTAGTGTATCAATTTTGGCATATACCAGCCCATGTTTTGATTATTATACTGACCTACATGTCGAAGATGGTGAGGTTGTATGTGAGATACTTGTATTTATTTTTTACCTGTGTACATATGTATGGATACATAGAGTTTTCCTATTATACAGATGCTTTATTGGATGGATGATATATCTATGTTTTTAATTTCCATGGTTATTGTCTATGTGATGGAAACTAGGTAATTTAGGCATGATGGAGTTGAGGTTATGTAGACATGATTGAGTTAGGTTGATTTTGGCATGATTGAGTCAGGTATAGGCATGGTGGAGTCTAAATGAGTTAGGCATGGTTCAGTCTAGGTCAGTTAGGCATGTTGGATTCTAGGTCATTTAAGCATGGTTTGGTCATGGTGTTGTGTTTGATTTAACTTCCAAGTTGTTTCTTTTAAGGAAAATAAATGATGATGTATGATATGGTGATGTTATAAAATGGTAGGTATGTATATTGTTATGCTTCATTAATTTCCAAGTTTTTTATAAAATGAAAACTTACTAATATAGAATGTGAATAGAAAAAATGGGGGAATATTGGTTAGGGTAAAGAGTGGTCAAGCTAACCTTCAAGGGGCCCATGCCCTCAGAGTGCTACCTGTATAGCCCTGGCAAGAAGGGGTCTCAAGATGATGTAGTTATCCCGTAAGCTTGGGAATAATATCGTGTGGTAGAGGAATGGGTGGGTAGGTTTTAGGGATGATTGAGTCTAGATCATTTAGGTATAGTTGTGTTTAGGTGATTGTAGGTATGGTTGAGTTTAGGTCGATTCGGATTGGTGATGTGGGTGAAAGAGGAATTATTAAAATGTAGGTGTCGATAGTTTTATCCTATATAGGAGAATCAATAAGTAGTGAAGAAGGTGAAGGGTAAGAGGTGACCAAAATATTCAGATAATTGGAAGAACCATGACAATTCTACCGTATTAAAGGTGGGATTATGAACATAAGACCCTAAATATGTTGCATGATTGATTATGCTAAGGGTGAAGAAAGTCACATGATTACAAAATTTTATTTTTGTGGTAAGTCCCTTGAGAAGGTAGGAGATTATGGTGAAAATTCAATGAGGTAAAAATGGTTGGTTTGAGTGTAACCTGGTGCAAAACAGTAGGCCTGCTTGGCAAGAGACCCAAGATCAATGTAGGTAAGTCCATGAAAAAAGGTTATCTTTTTCTCTTTTTTCTCTTGTTTTTGATATAATGATTGATGTAGGAAGTCTATGTGCGATGATTATATTATTTCCTTAAGGTCTTCGTGAAGTTGATCGATGTGGGAAGCTTATGAATATTTTATTTTGTTTTTGTAATAAATTTTTATAGCTGTCCTTCGAGGGAGTAGTCTATTTATAGTGGTGAGATAGAGAGAAGAGATGCCCCTTTTGAGGAATTCATCTCTTTTCTAGAATTTTGATTCAAGGATTTGAATTCCATTGTGATTTTGAAATTATTTTGTTTTTTGGACTTTTAAGTCATGGATAAGACTATAGAGGAAGATTAGGCTCTTGTTTAGAAGACAAAACCGTAGCACACATAAATTAACTATGAAAGAGATGGTTTCGAGTGATGAATGACCATGGGATTCCATATTGTAAAATATTAAAAGTATCCATGAAAATCATACCATGAGTAGAGCCGTGATACTCATATTGAAGATAAGGTGGAAAGGTGATGGGTAATCACATGATTCTTGTTGAGTTGTTGACCCCAATAATAGGTTAAATGAAAGGTTAAGGATGCTCAAGGGATGAGCTTGAAATAGATGGAAGGTGAAATAAGACGTGATTCAACAATAGAATTGTCAAATTACAATGCATTTAGGGGTTCAGTTTTAGGTTTACCTTCGAGTGAAGACAAACGATAAGCACCTGATCCATAAGTATGAGTAATGATATAGGATCCAAGCCAATTAGGAGAAAATGTACCTCGTTTACTTTTCTCTTATTTGGTTATATGTTGTTTTTCCCTTAGGATGATGTTGTCGACCTGGAAGGTTTGCTCATGGACACGTTTGATACGTTTTTGGTATATTTGGATATGATCAAGAGCATTAAGACAACGTTCATATAATAACTCAAGTTGTGCCAAACGGTGATGGTGAAATTCATCATCGTTGAGCATGTCTTGGAGTGAGATACATAGAGATGGAATATATACTTCGAGAGGCAAGAAAGCCTTGGTACCATAGACCAGAGAGAAAGGTGTGGCAGAAGTCGAAGTGTGAATACTATTGTGGTAAGCCCATAAGACAAAAGGAATGTGTGTATGACAATCCTTCCCAGTATCATAATATATTTTCATAAGAATATTGTTCAAGGTTTTATTGGTTGCTTATGCTCGGCCATTTGTTTTAGGTTAGTACGGTGAAGAAAAACTGAGTTGAATGCCAAATGCATCACATATTTTTCTTAGTTTTTTAAAAATTGTTTTCCATTATCAATGATGAGGCGGTGAGGGACACTAAAGCAACAAATAATGTGATGGTTGATGAATTCACAAATATTCTCAACTTTTGTAGAGATGAAGGGGATGGCTTCTACCCATTTAGTGTAATATTTAGTAGCAGTTATAATCCATTGATGGCATTGTGAAGAATGAGGATTGATCTCTCTTACAAGATCCAAACCCCATTAAGAAAATGACCAAAGGTCTCAAGCAACCTGTCAGGCATGAATAGGTGTGTGATGAAGATTAGCATGTTCTTGGCATTTCACACAGTGTTTAACATAATCACAATAGTCATGGTTGAGGGTGGGCCAATAATAGCCCAAGTGGAGGATGTGTTTAGTAACATCTAAGCCACTGAGGTGACCTCCTCAAATTCCATCATGAACTTCCTTGATGGTGTAGGGAATTTCACAACTTTTAAGGCATTGTAAGAGAATATTGTCAAAGCCACATTTATAAAGAAGGCCTCCCATGATGACATAGTGAGAAACACATTTGAGAAAGGTGCATTATCCATTACAAGTAAGTTTGGGAGGTAGAATCAAAAGGGAAAGGTAGTTTGCAAACTTCTTATACAAAAGGTCATGTGGGTGAAGTGCAACAGCTCTGGCGAGGTTGAACTCACAAAATAAATAAGAAGGTGATTACAACCTTTGTACTGTGATAAAGATTTTTGAGTCAAAGGGTGAAGCAGGTATCTGAGATGCAAAACATGACATGGTATCCACAAATTTATTAGTAGAACATGGGGTGGTTTGAAGTTCGTCATGGTCAAAGGTATTCAAAAGTATGTTGACATGGTGTTTATACATTTGAAGTATTTCGTTACGACACTGGTATATACCATTGACCTATTTTACCACCAATTGAGAGTCACCTAAGATATTAATTGATTTGACATCTAGGGAAATGGCAGTTTGGATACCTAATACGAGTACTTCATATTCAACGATGTTGTTAGTGCAATCAAAATCTAGTTTGAAAGATAAAGTCATAGGTTCACCATCAAGAGGAATGAGAATAACTCCGACACCACCCCCACGCTAACATTTTGATCCATCAAAGAATAAGGTCATCTGGAAAATGGTATCATCCAAAAAGAGGGTAACAATGGATTTTTCCAGAAAATCAAAGTTAGAGGGTTGATTTACATAGAGGGGTTCGTCTGCAAGTTGGTCAGTGATGGTTTGGCCTTTGATAGATTTTTGATGAATGAATTTGAGGTATAGGTCTGCAAGAAGCATGAGCCAACGTGTAACACGTTTATATTGGTAGGGTTTGGCATACATGTAATGTAAGGGGTTAGTGTTAGTGACAAAAAAGGTTTTGTAGTTGAGTAGGTAATGGAAAAGTTTAGTGGAAACAAAAACTAAGGCTAAGTAGAGTTTTTCAGCATGGGTGTATCTAGTTTTGTAGTTCAAAAGGGTATGGATTATGTAATAAACCACTTTCTCCCTATTTTATTTGTCCCGATGAGCAATCATGGCACCCAATGAATGATAAATAGTGGAAATGTACTGGTAAAAGGGTTGGCCATCCTTAGGAGGAATGAGAACTGGTGGTTGGAGAAGGTATTTTTTTAAGGCATCAAAGGCTTTGTGGCATTCATCATACCATTTGAAGTAGATGTTCTTTTTGAGGAGATGATGAAATGGTTGGTAGCGTTCAGAAAGTTGAAATATATAACGACGAATAGATTGCAACTTACCTTGCAAAGTTCAAAGTTGGTAGAGATTAGTAGGTGGAGGAATTTCAAGAATAGCCTTTACTTTAGCAGGATCGAATTCTATACTGTAGAAAGAAACAATGAAACTAGAGAGATTTCCTGAGATAACAGTGAAGACACACTTCTTGGGTTGAAGGTGAACACAATACTTGATGAGATGGTCAAAGATGGCCTTGAGGATTGTGAGATGTTCATCCTGATGTTTTAATTTTGTGAGAAGGTCATCTACATAATCTTCTAATATACGATGCATGATGTCATGGAAGATATAATTCATAGCCTGATAATATGTAGCACTAATGTTTTTAAGGCCAAAAGGCATGAATCGATAGTAGAAGGTCCCCCAAGGAATGATGAAGGAAGTTTTTTGTTGATCTTCTGGAGTGAGTAATATTTGATTATATCCCAAGAAACCATCCATGAGTGATAACATCTCATGGCTGAAGGTTAGATCAGCTAGTTGGTCAATACCTGGTAGAGGAAAATCATCTTTGGGGTAAGCTAGGTTGAGGTCACGGAAATCCATGAAAATTCAGAGTCCCCCTATCGCTTTTGTGACAGGAACGATGTTAGAAACCCATTAGGGCTAGTAAATGGGTAGGATGAAGGAAACCAAGAGAAGGCATTGAATTTCTTCTTTGACAAGAAGGGAAATGTGAGGATGCATTTTTTGTAGCTTTTGTTTTAAGGGTTTGGATTCAAGAATCGTTACAAGATTGTGGACCACAATGTTTGGGTCAATACTGAGCATATCAGCATAGGACCAAGAAAATTTTTTGTTATGATCCCAAAGGAAAGAAGTAATAGCTTTATGTTCAACAACATCTAAATATTGGCCTATCTTTAGAATGTGTAGGTCATTCGGAGTGTTAATATTGATTTTGATGGTCGATTCATTTAACATGGTTTACATCTCAAAAGGTAATGACTGGTGAATATAAGAATCTTCCACCCCAAGGTAGGTGAGGATAGACTCATCATCTTGACATTAAATGGCATTAATAGAAGGTGTATCATCATTGATCATGTCAGGATACAGGAAGGGAAGAGAAGAGGGAGTCTCACCATCATGTTGAAAATTCAAAGGTCCCAAGGAAATGGTGTTCATGAAAAAAATGTTAGAAGGAATGGATTATGGATCCATAAACTCCGTGGGTGATGGTAGTGACATTGGTGAATAGGGTGGAGAAGGTTTGTCATCTTGAATGATTTCAACATGGGCCTTCTTGGAGGATATTTCATCAAAGTTGATACCACTGCGGTCTTTGTGTTTACAAGTGGTACACAAAATGATGGTATGATGACCTTGTTTGTAAAAACCAAAGTGAAAGCCTTTCCATGTGTAGTGGTGAAGGAAAGTGTGGGTGAAGCGGTGGTTGGTGAGAGAGTGGAGGTCAGATGAAAATGATTGTGTTTAGGATGGAAGTTTAGGTGAATAAATGGAAGTATCAAGTCCTCCATATGTTAAGTTGGTGCGAAGGTGGGGAGGACCATAAGGGAATACCTCTCTTATGTAATATTCATGATGAGGATGTTGACGTAGGTTACCATACTATTGCAGAGTAATGAATGTGTTGATATTGTAGAGGCAGTACTGCTCAGCAAGGAGGCATTGATAAATACCCTCTAAGGGATTGGTAGTAGATATGTGGGTAGCGGGAATAGATGAATTACTAGGTGATTTGGTAGGAGGGGTATCAGTTGATTGGGAGGTAGAAGGGCTAGCTATAGAGGCTGCGGAAGAAGTAGGAATAAAATAGTTAGGCATGGGAGAGGTGGCAGCAACATTGGTGGATGGGGTTGCGGGTGAAGGAGAAGTGGTGATAGTGGTAGATGCCTTAACCGGTACAAGGATATCATTATGTTAGTACAACATATTATAGGTTTTAAATAGTGATGGGTCAGTTGGGATGGTATAGTTATGTCCTTCATGTTCAAATTTTACATAGTGGTGTAAATTTGAAGGAACACAACCCATGATGTGAATCCAAAGTCGGCCAAGAAACTGGTTATAATGGAACTCCCCCTCTAAGACGTAGAATAATTATGGGAAAGTGTGAGGGCCCACATGAACATGAAGAATAATGGTGCCAAGGGTGGAAGTGATTGCATCATTGAAGGAGGGTAACATAACTGGGTTATTATGCATGAAATTTGTGGGTATGCAAATTTGGTTGTACACGTGGGAGGATATGATGTTGATGCTAGCAACACCATCGATCATAACACGCCATACGCATATATTATCGATATAGGAAGAGATGAAAAGGGCGGGATCAATGTCATCTAATTGGAGAAGTACAATCTCCTCATCAGAAAAACTAAGGGTGACTACTTGATTAGTGGGCATGGGGGTAGATAAAAGAGATGTTTTGGTAAGAGAGGCCACATGGTGAGGGGTTATAATGGAGGCTACTGGTGTAGACACTAAAATTAGGTCACACTCCCCTTGGTCCCTCGTCAAATAAAACACCTTGAACACATTCACCTAACCATGGCCCCTTTCATCCCACACTAATATTAATCTATCCAGGGTTCCTTTCATTTCATTCATTCCTAGGAAAAAATTGTGTGTTTGTTTCCCTTCTAAAAAGTGTACACGCTAATTTTATTCCCTCATAATCCACCTCTTCTTTTTATTTGCTCTAAAGGAAACTTTTCTTTTGGTGTAATTAAAAAGAATCATTTCTTCATGTTTTCTACATTGTAGTGAAAGAGAATCCCTCTTCCTCTTCATCTTATTGTGTCATCTAATTTCACATTTTTGATTTGGGTTTTAAAAAAACAAGTGCATTCCATTCTGATTTATTGCATTAGCTCACATTAATTGAGGGTAACCTATATGCTGGAAGTCATGACCAGTTGATGGTTGAAAAAAAAATTGTAGAAAAGCACTTCTATCCTTTTCTCTTTCTCTAAATCTTACCAAACCTCACAAAAATTCAAAATGCATACACATTCTTAAACAACATCTCTACCTGGAAGAAGTTGTAGGTGATCACATGATCATGGCACATTGGGCACCCAGCTCACTATCTCTTTCGAGTCATACTTCAGAGTGATGTCCTACCCCCACCATAACATACTTGAAACCTCTCCTTGTAGATCTCCTTCTTCGTAGGAAGCCATCCTCATCAAAAAACTGTATTCTATAGTTCATGAGTCAATCCTTAAATAGCATAAGCTAAACAAACATAATAGAAAAGGCACTCTTAGGATCATATTTTTCTTAGTGTTTCTGCTTGGCTTGCATTTGGAGGTGAGAGGTCACGCTCTTCATTTTTCTTATTTATCCTTACATGCTTCTCATCATAGTTTGTGTATTCCAGCTTCATCTGAGTGTGCCTGGACCATATTCTCATCATTCTCAGAATTCTGGGTTTGATTCTACATCAAATTTTATTTCACAACCACATTTTCTTCATCACTGTTTTAATTTCACAGTAGCTGGTGTCGGTCCAGTGACCATCATCGGTTACCCTCTGACCATCATCGGTTATACCCAACTGAGCGTCGGTTCATTGTTCTTTTGGATAACCTACCCAAAAAGGACACCTATTCACCTTCTTTGACTATTCAGAGTCTCTACCACTCTTATCATATCCATTGAATTGGTACATCTCATTAGTATTTTGCATACCTGGTAAATCTGGCCTTATACTTTGTTTTTGACCAACTGTCCACTTTCCATAGTGACCAACCACGGTTACCTTTGACCAGCGTCAGTTTAACCTAATCGAGCATCGGTTAGCCTGTGTCATTTTCTAGCTGACATTTTAACCCCAATTCACCTACCACCACCTATTTATCCTACCTACTTGTATTTCTATGTCATTTATAGAAAGTAGTCCTTGTCTTATCAATTAGTACCTGTTCACATGGTGTTGACCCGAAGACAAGACAAGTGCCCTCATATTCCATGCCAGTTGTCAACCACTCCCACCTAGCCCTTCACCACCTTCCATTTTATCACCAGCCATGGAACCTATCCAACATATCTCTATTACCACTAGAGACGAGGAGTTCACACTGACTCCTTGACCAAAATCCTGCTGCCTTGCAGTTTTACCTTTCCCACTCGTCCACTCGAGATGCCTCGGTCAGTTGATATATGGCATGCCCTGTATCTATCCCCCGACTCTCGTTCCCACTCATTTGTCAGCCCCATCTGGCTCCGTGCTTACCTGCATCTACCTTACCCCCAGTAATTTCACAGCTAGGCCATATACCCACTATGACTGCCGCATGTCTATTACCTCTGTTGCACCCACCACATCCACTATACCTTCGCCAACCACCCAAAACACAACCTCATCTATGTCTATTGTCTCACATATACCCATAGCTACACTACCACCCCCAGTGTCAGTGACCCCTACCCCTTTTCAAAATGTCATCCTTTCTATTCCATAATCTTTAGCCCCCATTTCCACTAGGGTCACCATGACCCTTCCACCTCCATATATGTACTATCAGCAGCCTCCTATTTCATCTATTATTCACTCTGGGTATGTACCCCCTATTTCACTTGCCTTCTTCTCAATCTACCTATACAGAAGCACCATATACTGGAATGCCACCCCCGTTATATGCCCAACACCAACCCTCTTATGCTACAGGAGTCACCCATCCATCACAACCTACCAATGACCTAATCAAGTTAATGATGGACAAGATGCAGACATTGGAGGCATCAGTTTCTGGCTCCCGCAACACTCTCACCTATGATGAGATTTGTAATGAGCCTATACACCCATCCATTCCTATCCATCCATATCCCATGCATTGGGAAATGCCTAAATTCAACCATTTCAATAGCAAAGAAGACCCACAACAACATTTGTGGTCTTTCAAACACAGGTGCTATCTAATCACCCATGATGATGCTTTTCTCCTGAGGACCTTTCCCATGTCTCTGACTAGACCCATGTTAGATTGGTATAGTGGGTTACCTAGACACTCTATATTCTCATTTAATCAGGTAGCCCAAGCCTTCTTGGATCACTTCTCCATTAATATCATTAAGAAGGTTACCATGACTGACCTCTACTCTACGCGTCAATATGATGATGAATCTATCGCATATTTTTTTGCTCGTTGGCGTAGCCTAATCAATCAACTCAAATTCCAACTATCACAAACTGAAATCATCAAACTCTTCACGTAGGCTTGCGCTAGGCATATCTCACTAACTTTACAGGTCTAAACCTTCTGAACCTTTAACAAAGAATTCACCATGGCATGAAAGCTTGAGATTCGGGCCATTGAAGAGAAGAAAATCCAATTACACAATAAGAACTTGACATTCAAAGTCAAATGATACCTCTTCTTCTTCAAAACCACATAAAAAATTATTCAAATGCTAAGGGGACCCCTAACATAGTGGTACTCAAATCTAATCCAGCTCATCCATCAAATAAGGCTAGCCCCTCATCTAATCTCTCACCCATTCAGACTTTTCAATTCAGATGCCTTGGTGACTTAGAGAAGCTCATCAAAGTGGGGGCCATAACCCTTCCTCCCATGAAACCACACACTAGTTTTGATCCTGCTCACCCCACATCCACATGGTATAAAGAGCATAATTTCTATAATTATCATTGAGTAAAGGGTCATAGTGATGGTAATTACATCACTTTCAAAAACTTGTCAAGAAATTCTAGATAACCTTAATGCACCTACCAATCAAAACCTATATATCTTCAAGAAACCTCTTCCTAATCATACCCCTTCTGATAAAATGGGAAAGACCTCATGATAGTCATCTGTCGACACTAAAATTTTCCTCCGTAATTTCTATTTCATTAATGTATGTATTAGGAATAGGATGTTGTTAAGTATAATTAGTAGTAGCGTCCGATAGAAGATAACGGCGCACTGTCAGTACGACGCCGCCAATAATGTGGAGTACGGTAACAGTCAAAGTACAATAGGAATGTTGTAAAAAGTAAATATTTGTCGTAAGTGGTCCGGTAATGTTAAAATGTCAAAGTTTGGGTAATTAGAGAAGTAGGGTCTACATGATTAGGAATTAGAAATATTATATTGGTAATAAGGACAAGGAGTGAGGTCATAAATATTTTGTGTATTTTATTTGTAAAAAGTCTAAAAATGTGGAACCCATGTAAAATGATAAGGTTTATCTTATCTTAAAAGATAAGCTTACATGTACAGATAAGAGTTAAGGTATGGAATATGATTCGTCAGAGTGGATTTCTTATCCTATCTTAGAGATAAGATGGATAAGCCTGGAAGTTCTATAAATAGAGAGGCCACCCCCCTCATTTAGCATAGAAGGAAGTAGTGAGAAATATTGTAGGAAGTGTGTAAAGGAAGCCATCATTTAAAGGTGTGTTGAAGAAGCCATTAAGAGTTGTAATTGTAAAGTTTCTCCCATAGTCTTGGTGGAAGGCAAGTGAAGTTAATAACACTTGAAGTACCTCATGGGTGAGATTGTAACAATTTCATGTTAATATTATAATTTACTTTGATATTTCAGATTTGTCATCATTCCTTCTTATCATAGTCTATGGTATTCTTGTGTTATGTTTGTTGTTGTGTTTCCAGATTACATCCACCAAACTAAAGGCTGTGCATTAGTAAATAATCATAGCACGAGGAGTTCCTGGTGAAGAATTATCATAGTGCCAGATTGGTGATGACATTTTGGTTCCGTTGCCGGGACCATTCCTCGTTGGTGGATTTTCTGGAGAGATATTCCCACTTAGTCAAAAATCATTTGGAGGGTAACCTTGTTTTTACTGTGCATAGTAGTTACCATGGTAAAGTCACTTTTTGCCATGAATAGTATTTACCATGTAAAGTCTATTTTTGCCGTGAATAGTATTACACCAATAGTAACCGCAGTAAAGTCACTTTTTACCGTGAATAGTATTTACCGCAGTAACTTCACTTTTTACCGTGAATAGTGTTTACCACAGTAAAGTCAGTTTTTACCGCAGTAAGTCAAGTTTTACCATAGTTTACCATGGTCATTTCTATTTTACTGTAGAAAGGTGTAAAGTCACTTTCTAGTATAGTGATTCCAATTATTTGTACACATAAGTCTTGTTGATTGTACTTGTGGGTTGGTATTTCACGGTGGTTACTTTTGAAAATGGGAAAGATTCCTATTTTTTCAGCTCAATCTAATGAAGATGCTTCTTCTTTCATTCAAGAGTTTAAATGATCTTGTATTTGTAATGGCCTTATAAGAAGGGAACAATGGACTGAATTTTTTCCTACCTTTTTGGATGGTTCAGCCACTTAGGTGGTTTGAAACACTAGGTGATAATGTGAAAAATTCATGGGATTTATTAACTGAAAGTTTTCTTGAAGAATTTGGTGAACAACAAAAATATGCAGATCTCATGATCGAGATCACAAAGCTATCCCAAGGAGAGAAGGAGAAGATAAGGGATTATCATGCTCGTGTTCTAGAGCTAAGGAGGAAGCTCGATGCCCAGATCCGGAAGGAAGGATTAGCGGATGGGTTGATGAATGGTGTGGATAATCTCCTCTGTAAGCACTTCATTCTTGGGATGAAGCCAGAGATCAGACAACGAGTGAAGTATGACCGCCCAGCTACCATTGAACAAGCAAAGGAGATTGCAAGAAGGCAAGAAGAAAGCATGGAAGAGGAGCCCAAAGAAATTGTTGCTAAAGTAGAGCCTACACCAGCACCTTTGGTCCAGAATCCACAACCACTCTCGGTGAGCACAAATATTTCTCCTAGTACATCTACTGAGTATGAAGATCTGCTCAAAAAGATGGGTCAGTTAACTATTAATCTTCTTCAAGGAAAAGAATTTAGTTCTCAGGGAGGAGATAGAGGTCCAAAAAGAAATATTTCTGAAGTTGTATGTTATGGTTGTTATAAAAAGGGTCATTATAAGTATAATTGTCTAGATAGAGCTTCTACATCTGGTAAAGGAGATAATGATAAAGGAAAAACACCTGTGAATTCTTTTGATGTAGTAGATAAGAGAATAAATAATGAAGTAGATGTGTTTGTAATAAAAAGAAAGAAAGAAAAAGATAATCAAGATGGAAATGATCCTAAGAAGATGAAAGGAGAAACTAGTAAGAAACATAGGAGAAGAAAGTTGGGTGTGCAGGATTTTCTGATTTCACAGGGGCAAGGACCATACTCCATCTTGGAAGATCTGTCCAAAAGGCCTGCAAATATTACATATGGTCAACTCTTGGCTATGTCTTCTGAGAAGAGGCAGGAGCTGCGAAGTGGACTCAATGCTCGATGAAGGAAGGAGGTTGAGGTCCCTGTTTTGGAGGCAGAGGCAGATCCCTATACTCCACAAGCTGAGGTATTATGTAATGGTATTTCAATTCATGATGTCTTAGTTGATGGAGGTGCTGCAGTTAATGTAATGACCGAGTCTGTAATGAATATGTTGGGTTTAAAAATTGATCGCCCTTCAACACTTATGTTAAGGTCATTAAATAAGGGAAAAACTAAACCAGAAGGTGTAGTTTCAAATGTGGCAATATCTGTTATGGGTGTTGTATGTGTGGTAGACTTTCAGGTGATGAAAAATGGTACTGTTGCGTACCCAATGTTGTTGGGAAGGCCATGGCTAAGGAGAGTTCATGCAAGAAACTACTGGAATGAAGGCTTCATGACACTTGGACGTGGTAGAGAGAGGGTGAAGATAAACGTGATCCCTTGGCATCATAAGGTAGAACCTGTGGATTCAAGTGATGAAACTAATGATTGGACATCCTCTGATTACTCTAGTACCAGTGAAGTGGACACAGAAGATGAAGAAAGTGAGGTTGATGTTTCAGTCATGGATATCCTTCCAGTCACACCAACTCATGAACCCATAAAATTATTTGAAGAAGAAATTGATGATCGTCTCCAACAAATAAAGATTGGTGATGTTGTGATGGAGAGTGAGAAGGAATCCTACCTCTAGCTCTTTCAAAGGTACATACACCTATTCACTTTTGATTACAAGGAACTCCGTCAAGTAAGTTGGGTAGAACATTCTATTGAGCTGGTAGATGGTGTTAAGCCCATAAAGCAAATGCCATATAGAATGAATCCTAATTTTTCCAAGACTGTAAAAGAAGAAATAGATAAGTTGCTTGATGCAGGATTCATATTTGCTGTGGAGAATTCAGAATGGGTTTCTCCCATTGTGATCTCAATAAAAAAGAATGGGAAGCTACGCATTTGTGTTGATTATAGGAAGCTCAACAAGGCAACAAAGAAGGATCATTACCCTCTTCCATTCTCAGATCAGATCTTGGATGAAGTAGCTGGCCAGGAGTGCTATAGTTTTGCTGATGGATATAGCGGATACAACCAAGTTCGTATAGTAGAGAAAGATTAGCTGAAGACCACGTTCACCACTCCTTGGGGAACGTTTGCTTATAGAGTTATGCCTTTTGGGTTGTGTAATGCTCTGGCAACATTCCAGTGTTTGATGAATAGGGTGTTTGAACCCTACATTGGGAACTTCATCAGAGTATTTCTGGATGATTTTTACATCTATGGGAGCAAGATGGACCACCTGCACCAGATGGAGACAACATTTCAAAGGTTAGATGAAGCACAAGCCTCACTAAACCCTACAAAGTGTGTCTTTGGATGTTCTAAAGGTGTTTTGTTAGGGCATGTTGTATCCAGAGATGGTATTGGTACTGATCCTGATAAAGTTTCAAAAATCAAAGAGTTACCATTTCCTATGAATAAAAGTAAGTTGGGATCATTTTTAGGCCATGTGGGTTACTATAGAAGGTTCATCAAGAATTTCTCAAAGATTACACAGCCACTAACCCAGTTCTTCAAGAAGGATGTTACTTATGAACCAGGAAAGAAGGTGCATGAAGCTTTTGTACAATTGAAGGAAGTTTTGGTGTCTTCACCTATTTTAAAGAATCCAGATTGGAGCAAGCCATTCATTGTGTATACTGATGCCTCAGATGCAGCACTAGGAAGTACTATGAGCCAAAAGGATGAAAATGGGAATGAACATCCAGTTTACTTTGGGAGCAGACAAATGAGCAGTGCTGAGGTAAATTATACTGTAACTGAAAAAGAGGCTCTAGCTATCATTTTTGCTGTAAAGAAGTTTAGAAATTACTTGCTAGGGCAGAAATTTATAGTTGTAACAGATCATCAGGCTCTAAAATATATTGTAAATAAGCCTAACCCATCAGGGAGGATAGCAAGATGGATAATTTTGCTACAAAAATTTGAATTTGATATTATAGATAGGCCAGGAAAGAAGCATGTCAATGCAGATGCACTCTCTCGAGCCTATGATGGTTTAGGTTCATCTTGTGATGATGATGATTTCCCAGATGCAACATTGTTATCCCTTGACAAAATCCCTAGTGAATACATAGATATTTGGAATTATCTGAATGAATTCAAGTTTCCTGATGGTGCCAATGCAAAGACTAAGAGGAAGATTACTCAAGCTAGTCATCCATATTCTATTCTGCATGGAGTATTATTTCGAATAGGACCTGATGGACAGTACAAGAGGGCAGTTGGACGTGATCAAGGGAAGGAGATGATAGAAGAATTCCACAATGGTACATGTGGAGGACACTTCTCTGGACAACTTACAGCAAGAAGGATCTTGGATGCAGGTTATCACTGGCCCACTCTTTTTAGAGATTGTTATAATTATTGTAAGACATGTGATATTTGTCAAACACATGGTAACCGTAAGACTTCATCAGCTCCATTATGCCCTATTCTTCCACTTGGTCCCTTTGAAAAGTGGGGAATAGATATTGTAGGTCCACTTCCAACTACCCCATGCCAAAATAAGTATATTGTAGTTGCCACAGATTATTTAACCAAGTGGGTTGAAGCTAGGCCATTGAAAACAGCTTCCATGGATGAAGTGGCAAGGTTCATATATGAACGCATTGTCACCAGATTTGGTTGTCCATTAGAAATTGTAACAGATCAAGGAAGCCACTTCATTAATGAGGTGGTAGAAGCCCTAGTCAATAAGTTTTCTATTAAGCACAGGAAGGCAACAACATACAAGCCAAGCACAAATGGACAGGTGGAACGAACAAATTTTGTGTTGTGTCAAATTCTAGCAAAAGATGCAGCCTTGCAGGTACATAAGTGGGATAAAAGGATTCATGCAATATTGTGGGCATATAGGGCAACATCAAAGTCAGCAACAGGATACTCCCCATTTTAGTTGGCTTATGGCATTGATCCAGTTCTTCCTATTGAGTTTGATATTCCCACTGTGAGAGTTATGAAAAATGAAAGGATGGATGAAAGTGATTCAGTAAAAGAAAGGTTGGTACATCTTCATTTGCTAGAGGAAATGAGGGAAATAGCAAAGGATACAAGCTATAAGAAGAAAATGAAGCAGAAGGAATACTTTGATCAAAAGATCCATTGGTCTCCATTTCATGTGAATGACTTGGTTCTAGTATATGATTCCAGATACAAAAAAAGAAGGCAGAGAAAATTTCTTCCCAAATGGATGGGGCCCTACAAAATAGCAGTTGTGCATGAAAATGGTACGTATCGACTAGAGGAATTGGATGGCACTCCCATTACGAAATGGGTCAACCATGACAAGTTGAAGATTTTCCAAGCACCAGAATAGTCTACTCCGAGGACGGAGTAGAAGCTAGGAAGGGGGAAGATGTCGACACTAAAATTTTCCTCCGTAATTTCTATTTCATTAATGTATGTATTAGGAATAGGATGTTGTTAAGTATAATTAGTAGTAGCATCTGATAGAAGATAACGGCATTGCCAGTACGATGCTGCCAATAATGTATAGTATGGTAACAGTCAAAGTACAATAGGAATGTTGTGGTAAAAAGTAAATATTTGTCGTAAGTGGTCCGGTAATGTTAAAATGTCAAAGTTGGGGTAAGTAGAGAAGTAGGGTCTACATGATTAGGAATTAGAAATATTATATTGGTAATAAGGATAAGGAGTGAGGTCATAAATATTTTGTGTATTTTATTTGTAAAAAGTCTAAAAATGTGGAACCCATGTGAAATGATAAGGTTTATCTTATCTTAAAAGATAAGCTTACATGTAAAGATAAGAGTTAAGGTATGGAATATGATTCGTCAGAGTGGATTTCTTATCCTATCTTAGAGATAAGGTGGATAAGCCTAGAAGTTCTATAAATAGAGAGGCCACCCCCCTCATTTAGCATAGAAAGAAGTAGTGAGAAATATTGTATGAGTAAGTGTGTAAAGGAAGCCATCATTTAGAAGGTGTGTTAAAGAAGCCATTAAGAGGTGTAATTGTGAAGTTTCTCCCATAGTTATTGTTGGAAGGAAAGTGAAGTCAGTAACACTTGAAGTACCTCATGGGTGAGATTGTAACAATTTCATGTTGATATTATAATTTACACTTATATTTCAGATTTGTCATCATTCCTTCGTATCATAGTCTATGGTATTCTTGTGTTATGTTTGTTGTTTTGTTTCCAGATTACATCCACCAAACTAAAGGCTGTGCATTAGTAAATAATCATAGCACGAGGAGTTCCTGGTGAAGAATTATCATAGTGACGGATTGGTGATGACAGTTCATGGGACTTTTCAAGTCAGATGGGAACAATGGAAATACACCCCAATTGGGGAACCTTATTCTTTTGTTGCTCATCAAATTTGGGACCATCACCCTTCCTCCCATAAAACCACACATATTTTTGACAGAAATTTCATTGCAAAGGGTCATAGTGATGGAAATTACATCACTTTCAAAACCATTGTCTAATAAATGCTCCTAACCTTGGATAATCCTAACACACCTACCAATCAACAACCTACATATCTTCAAAAATCCATTTCCTAATCATGCCCCTTCATCTTATCAAACTGGAGAGACCTCAATCATGATAGCCATACCTCAGGTCCATGTTGTTTTAATGATCCTGCTACTGCCCAATTACCTCATATTCCTTCCATAAGGTCAAATTCTAGCATCGAAGTCCTCCACCTACATTAAGAATCCACCTCATCTATTCCTCCACCCATAGAGGAACACCTTTCACCTCCTTCAATCACCTAGTGGAGGAGCCTTCATTAATATGACTATTTCACCTTTGGCTTCTCTACCTAGGGAACTGTCACCCATACAGTACTTATCCAGTCCTAATCAGAGGAGTACTTGTCATCTCTGTCCACCCATAAAGGAACACCCATCATCTCCTCCACCTATAGAGGAGCACCCATTTTCTCCTCCACCTATCAAAGATCCAGTAGAGATACCTTTACCTCTAGGTGATCATTCCCCATTAGCTACCCAAGATCATGCAGACCTACTTTCAGCTCTCTTACCCACGGAAGTCGAAGCTAGAAAATTCCCCATCTCTAAGAAAATTTTTATGAGAATTTCCATTTGGTCCTCATCAACCTTACCTACAGCTATTTCTTTCTCATGCTTAGCTGATCGATTAGATTATGTGGATAGAGCCTTACTTTTGGGGCACCTTCTGCTTCCTGTCTCAACACAAATGTAGATGTCACTTGCTGACACATCCACTATCTACCCAAAAATATTTCAGGAATTGAACCAAACATAACCACCTCTATCACAACTTCTTCCACGAACCCTCATGAGCTCAAACACACCCTTACCCATAACCCAACATATCATCAAATCCAAATCCGAGCACTTACATCACTTCCTCACGCTAAACCTAGCACTACCTTAGGGGTCACCCAACCACCAACCTTATTCATCCACCTATCAAACTAGATTTACCTCCAAGGTCAATACCAAACCTAATCTGGACACCCAAACAGAAGAACCAACATCCATAAATCTCATACTCCAACCTACCGATCACACCTTCATCACCTTCACCCTCTTTGTTCGTCTTAGGACCTTGCCCTTCTTACATGCTTAAGAAACCTCCACCCACTGGTAAATTAAAAATGTAGCAGCCCATTCCACCATTGAAAAACTCAAACATACCCAAGCACCCACCACGAATTCCGCCCACATCTGCAACATCTTTACCACCCATACCTCTAATACCATTGATCACCCCTTCACTACCCACGATGCTTCAGTCTCTTTCCCTCACACCTCTGACATAACCTACACCATCTACCTTCACAGCACCTCCGTTATCCCCATGGGTAACGTGCCCTCTTCCACCATCCACCTTTCCCTCTAGATCTTGTGTTCCCATATCACCTTTACCCAAGAAGGTACAACCTAAAGACAAAAATTTGCTACCCTCCAATAAGGTAGTCAAAACAACCATACACTCTCCTGCCAGTTTGTATATAATACCCCTACCCAAACAAACACGACCAATGCCTAAGATCACACCAACACCTTAAAACCATATCTCGACCCACTCCCCCTTGTGTAAAGACCATTCCTCTACAATCAGATTGTGCACCTACACCCAAACCCACCTTCACTTCCCATTGCGATCCACTAGCAGGGTCCTATGCCAAAATTTTAACCAACCTCGTTGAAACTTCTGTCATCACATTACCACCTCTCAAACCTTATGACCCTCTCAAACCCAAACCAAAGGGGTTTAACAACACCAAAATTTGTGCCTACCATCATGTGCTAGGACATGATATAGAGAACTATAAGGCTTTGAAAAAATTTCTTATCGAGTAGTGCCCTCCCAAAGAAAACTTTGACAATGATGACCTTCTCGATGAAGACATCATTTCACCAACACCCATTCCCATAGCTCTTCCCTCACTGCCTACTCAAAGAACCAGACCTTTACTCCCAAGCTCCTAGAATCACCTCTGAGATTTGAAATTAACATGGTTCACATCAACGAACTCATCAAACCTCCACCTAAATGTCGGTGTGCCAAAGATCATCCCACAAGGTTCCTTCCCAAAACTTGGACTTTTACCCTTTGTGTCATTATAACTTTCATGGCTCACCTACCTTTCCTACCTCCCCACCTCATATCAACATGATCCACGTTGCTACTCATGCTCAGAAGGATAAGGGCAAGGAAAAGGCAACTGACTCACCAACCAATCCTATACCCAACATACCATCTGCACCCACACCTAAAATCACTATCCACGGCCCCACATATCCTATTTCTAATGGGGTCACACACTACATGATGCTCAAACAACTACACCAATCCCCCCTCAAAATGTCCTTATATGACCTCATCCAAACTTCAGGAATCCCATCGTCAAGCTCTCATGGAAGTCGTGCAATCTATTGAGGTTTTACCCAATGACCCTACACCCATAGCCTCCATCATCACACCCCATCATGTAGCCTCTCTCACCAAATTACCACCTTTATCCACACCTCCACCTACTCACCAAGTAGCCTCCCTTAGCTTCTCAGAGGAAGAGATCACACCACACCAAACAGATGACCCAGACCCTACTCTCTTCATCTCTATCCACATTGATGATATACATGTACAACGTGTAATGATCGATGGGGGCACTAGGATTAATATCATTTCATCCCATGAATTTTCTCAAATGCGCATACCTGACAATTGCATGCATAAACATCCTGTCATGTTACGTTCATTCAATGATGCTATCACCTCTACACTAAGCACCATCATCCTCCACGTTCGCATGGGCCCCTGTACTGTTCTAGAGTTATTTTATGTCTTGGAGGGGGAATTTCAATATAACATGTTGCTTGGTAGACCCTGGATTCATGTTATGGGTTATGTCCCTTCCACTTTGCATCATTGTGTACAAGTTTGACCATGAAGGACACACCTATACCATTCTAGCTGACCCATCACACTTTTAAAACATGTAACATGCTTTACCGACCTAATGAATTTCTTATACCCATTAAGGTGTCTACCTCCATGACCACTACCACTTCACCTACACCTCCGCTTACAAGTGCAGCCGCTACCTCAACCACACCTATGTCCTCCATTCCTACTGCTGCCACAACCTCTATAGCCAAACCATTAGCCTCCCCATCGGTTAGCTCCACCTCTGATCTTACCTCCAACACATCGTCTATTCTAACTACCCACATACCAACCACTGATCCCTTGGAAGGCATTTTTCAATGCCTCACTCTAGGAGAGTATCGCCTATATAGTGTCAACACATTCCTTACTCCACAAGAGTACGGAAGTCTCACCAACACCCTCGTTATGATCACCATATAGGAGAGCATGCCTCCTTTATGGTCCTCCGCACCTTCGTACTAGTCTCATCTATGGGGGACTTGATACTACAACTTACACACCAGAACCACCGTCATAAACCCACCCATTTTCCATTGACCTCTAGTCACTTACCAATCTCCATTTTACCCACACCTTCCTGCACCGATGTGCATGGAAGGGTTTTGCTTTGGATTTTATGAGCAAGGTCACCATACTATTATTATGTACTACCTGCAAACATAATGACCATAGTGGTATCATCTTTGTTGAACCACCTACCAAGAAGGCTCACATTGAACTCATCATGGACATCAGTCCTCCTTAAAATGCTCCACCTTCACCACCTTCACCAACAGAGTCAATGGATCCCGAATCCATCCCTCCTAACATTTTTTTTTTCATAAACACCATCTCCTTGGGGCCTTTGACTTATCAATGCGAGGGTGAGGCTACCTCTTCTCTTCTATTCCTGTATCCTGAAATGTTCGATGGTGATACACCTTCCATTCATTCAATGCCATGATGATGAATCTATACTCACTTACCTTGGTGCGGAAGACTCCTATATTCATCGTTCGTTACCCTTTGATATGCAAACCATGTTGAATGAATCGACTATCAAAATCAAAGATTCATACTCAGGACGACATGTGCATCTCTAAAGATAGGACAATCTTTAGATGTTGTTGAACAGGAAGCCATCACTTCTTTTCTCAAAACCATAACCACACATTCAATTGGTATTATGTAGACATGCCTGATATTGATCCCATGATAGTGGTCCACAATATTGTAATAGTTCCCGATGCCAATCCCATCAAATAAAAGTTGAGGAAAATGTACCCTCACATTGCGCTTCTTGTCAAAGAAGAAATTCAACGCCTTCTTTTCGTTTCCTTCAATTTACCCATTGATTATCCTAGTTGGATTTCTAACATTGTCCCTATCACTAAGGTGATAGGGGGTCTCCATATTTGCACGGATTTCTATGACCTCAACATGGCTTACCCAAAAGATGACTTTCCTCTACTTGGTATTGACTAGCTAGTTGACCTTACAACAGGTCACGAGATGCTATCACTCATGGATGGATTCTCGGGTTATAACCAAATCTTTCTTTCCCCATCTAGATCAACACAAAACCACATTCATCACCCCTTGGGGGACCTTCTGCTATCGAGTCATTCCTTTTGGCCTTTAAAACACTTGTGCCACATATCAGGGGCTATGACTTATATCTTCCATGACATCATGCTATCGTATATTAGAAGATTACATGGATGATCTCCTGGCCAAATCTAAACGCTGCTCTGAGCACCTCATCATCCTAAAAACCATCTTTGACCACCTCATTAAATATTGCATTCACCTTCAGCCCAAGAAGTGTGTCTTCATGGTTCTCTCAGGAAAAATCCTAGGATTTATCATTTCCCTACGTGGTATAGAAGTTGACCCTACTAAAGTCAAGGCCATCCTCAAAATTCCTCCACCCACTAACCTTAGACAACTTTGTAGCCTTTAAGGTAAGTTGCTTTCTATTCGATTTCATTTCACAATTATCTGATTGGTGTCAACCATTTCATCACCTTCTCAAGAAATATGTTTCCTTTAAATGGGATGATGACTGCCACAAAGCTTTTGAGGCCTTAAAACAATACCTTCTTCAACCACCCGTACTCATTCCACCTAAAGACGATCAACCCTTCTACCTATACATCTCAGCTACCGATCACTCCTTGGGGGCCATGCTCGCTCATCATGATGAACAACATAGGGAGAACGTATTTTATTACACAATCCATACTCTTTTAGAATATGAAACCAGATAAACCCATCCTGAAAAACTTTTCTTAGCCTTAGTTTTTTGTTTCCACAAAACTTTGCCATTACCTACTCAACCACAAAACTTATGTTGTGACAAACACCAACCCCTTACACTTCATGTATGCCAAACCTTACCAAAATAAGTGTGTCATACGTTGGATTTTGATTTTGGCCGACCTCGACCTCAAATTCATTCATAAAAAGTCCATCAAGGATCAAGCTATTGCCGACCAATTGGCCAATGCACTAATTTCTGGGGATCTAACCCTCTAATTTTTAATTTCCAGATGAGTCAATTGCCACCCTTTCCCTAGATGAACCCACTTACCAAATGACACTCTTATTTAATGGTTCTAAGTGTTAGTGTGGGGGTGGGGCAGGAGTTATCCTCATTCCCCTTCATGGTGAACCCATGCCTCTGTCTTTCAAACTAGATTTTGATTGTACAAATAATATTTCCAAATACGAAGCACTCGTATTAGGTCTCTAGGTTGCCTATGCCCTAGATGTCAAATAAATAAACATCATTGGTGATTCCCAATTGGTCGTAAACCAAGTCAATGGTATATACCAATGTTTTTAATGAGATACTTCAAAAGTATAAACATCATGTAGACATACTTTTGACAACCTTTGACCGTTACGCCCTTCAAACCGTCCCCCGTTCAACCAACAAATTTTGAAGATACCATGGCCTGCTTGGCTTCTCAAATACCCACTTCGCCTGCCGATTTTAAAATATTTGTCACCGTATAATGACTCCAATCACCCTCTTACTTACCTCGTGACGTTTACTCCATCGGAACCGTCACCCTGGAACCCCAAACCTTTGGTATAAATAATACTCCGAATATCTTTCTCTCTCCATCTTACCTCCTGATCTCACTCATAATGGACAATGTGCCTTCCTTAAAAAGGTCTCTCGTTACGTCATCATGGGGGGCCTCCTCTATAAGTGTGGCTTTGATGGTATTATCTTATGATGCCTCACTAGTTCTGAAATTCCTTATACCATTAAGGAAGTTCATGATGGCATATGTGGAGGTCACTTCAATGGGCTTGTTGTTTCTAAGCTTATTCTTCACCTAGGCTATTACTAGCTGACCCTCAACCATGATTGTTGTGACTACATCAAGTGTTGTGTAAAATTCCAACAACATGCCAACCTTCATCATACACCCGAGTCATGCCTTACAGGTCACCCGTGATCTTTGGCCCTTCTCTCAATGGGGTTTGGATCTTGTCGGAGAGATCAACCCCCATTCTTCCCAATGACATCAATGGATCATCACCACTACCAAATACTACACAAAATGGGTTGAAGCCATACCACTCATCTCCACAAAATCTGAGAAAATATGTGAGTTCATCAATCATCACATCATTTGTTGCTTTGGTGTTCCTCATCACCTCATCATTGATAATGGAAAACAATTCAAAAATAAAACATTGTGAAAAATTTGTGATGCCTTCGGCATTCAGCTAAGTTTCTCGTCACCTTATTACCCACAGACCAATGGCCAAGATGAATCCACTAACAAAACCTTGAACAAAATTCTCATGAAAGTGGTTACCAATACTGGGAAGGACTGACATACGGACACATTCCTTTTGCTATGCGGGCATACCGCACTATTATTTGCACTTCCACTTCCGCCACACCCTTTTCTCTGGTCTACGATACAGAGGTTGTTCTACTTCTTGAAGTATATATTCCCTCACTCTGCATTTCTCTCCATGACATGCTCAATGATGATGACTTTCGTCAGGACCATTTAGCACAACTTGAGTTATTAGATGAATGTCATCTTAATGCTCTTGACCATCTTCAAGTTTACCAAAAATGTATCAAATGTGCCTATGATAAACATGTCCATGAGCGAACCTTTCACGTTGGTGATCTTGTCTTGAAAGAAAATCAACATGTAACTAAAGCAGAAAAAAGTAAACGGGGAAAATTTTCTCCTAATTGGCTTGGACCATACATCGTGACCCATACTTACAGATCAAGTGCTTATCGTTTATCTTCACTCGATGGTAAACCCAAACCTGAGCCCCTTAATGCCTTGCATCTTCGACCATTCTACTATTGATTTTAGTCCTACCTCACCTTTTACCTCTTTCCATGCTCGTCCCTTGAGTGCTATCCACTTCCTACGCCATCACCAATGATTAAACAAGAATCATGTGCGTACCCATGTCACTTGTTATCTTCTCTTGAATATGTGTACCATGGCGCTGCACATAACATGATTCTCATGGATACTTTTCATCTACCTTTAGATGAGATCCCATGGTCATTTCACCCTGCTTTCTGAAAAAGAATCCTATTCTTCACCTTGGTCTTGTCCATGACTTTAAATCCCTCACATGGGATCCAACTCCTTGAGTCAAACTTCCAATAAAAAGATGACTCCCTCAAAAGGACATCTTCCTCTCTGCAATCACTGCTATAAATAGACTTCTCCCTCGAAGGATTCAGCTATGTAAAGCTCTTTTAAAAAAAAAAGTGAGAGAATATGAAGCTTCCCGCATTGATCAGCTTCACGAAGACCTCAAGGAGTTAATTTCCTCATCCCATATAGACTTCCCGCATCGATCAGTCTATCTCAAATATCAAGTCAACACAAAAAACCTTTTCAGTCATGGACTTTCCCATTATGACCTTGGATTTCTTTCCCAAAGATCATGCTACCACATATCATGTAAAAATTAACCACCTTTCACCCCTCTCACTATTCGCACTCCCTTTCCTACCGCCTCAAGGGACCTCTTGGAAACTATGACATTTGGTGATCATGTGACTAATTTTCACCCTTAGAACAATCAATCATGCAATTTCTTTAGGGTCTTACGTTCATCGCCTCCTCCAATGGTATGATCTACTCGGTTATGATCCTAACCAATCATGTGACTTTCTTGCCTCCTCTTGTCTTTTAACCTTCATTATTATGTATTTATTACCTTATACAGGACTTGGTCCTCGATGCTTACCTTTGGGTAATCTTCTTCTTCTACCATAATCGAAATCACCTATACCAAGTTTCCCACAACTCACCCACACCTAACAGACCTAAACCCAAATCATGCCTAAAACCTACCAACTCATTCTCATACCTCCTCATATTCTTCCCTAGCTTATGGGAGAACTACATCAGCCTGAGGTCCTTTTTCACTAGGACTATGTAGGCAGCACTCCGAGGGCATGGGGCCCTTGGAGGTTAGCTCGGCCACTCTCTACCCTAACTCAATTCATCTTTCATCTTCCTAAATCACATTCTACCCTACTTAGTTTCCTTTTTATATCCAAAATTGGGAATTAAACCAAACAAACAAAAAATTGCTTCACAATTTTATCATCATCAAAACATACATTTATTATGATTACCATTTCTTTACCATCATCATGCAAGTATTATAAAACATCTTTAAAATATGACCCATATCATCATTCATTGCAAATATTAATGAATTACAACCAAAAAAAACCTAACTCAATCCATGCCTAAACTAGAACCTAACTCATTCCATGCCTAAACAAAAACAACCACAACCTGACTCCATCATACCTAACCTAAAACCTAACTCAATCCATGCCTAAACTAGAATCTAACTCACTCCATGCCTAAACCAAAACAACCACGACCTGACTCAATCATACCTAACTCCTAACTCGATCCATGCCTATGACCTAACTCCACCATGCCTAAAACCAACTTGACTCCACCATGCCTAAATCCAACCTGACTCCATCTATGCCTAACACACCTACCATAAGTCCATCTATGCATAATAATAAAATGTTATCAACATAAACACATAATGCCCATAATCATCATCATCTATATAAATACAATATCCATATACATAACTGTCAAATGTCTTTGGCATGCAGGCTAGTGTATATAATCCAGATCTCTCAAAACTCTCATGTACATCCTCACCATCTTCGGCATGCAGGCCGGTATATGCAAAAATACAAAACTCTCGGCACAACCATCTTTGGCCATATATGATCAAAAATATAAAAACTCTCGGCATGCAGGCTGATATATATCAAAAATCAAATCTACATCAAAATCAAGGGCCATATATCAGACATCATCGCGGCGGACATCCTCTTTATCTATCTCACCTATCCCCTTTGCCTCCTTGGCCCATGTTTGGCGACCTACTAACATCTACCCACCCATCATAGGTGGTGGTTAGGTCCTGTTGGTACATCAACTGGAACTAGCCTTTGTGAACTGGTGGCCTCACCCTGACCATGTCTTGGGGCTTGATGGCCCCCTTTGCTCTCCATGCTATGGGTGCATGAATCTGGTCCTCTCGCTAGAGGCCTATTGTGCCCTGTACTTGGCATACGACAAAAAATCTCTCTACCTCCGTCAGTTGGTCCTTATAATACCTAGCCTCCTCTCTCGCCTCCCACAACCTAGATATGGGCACTATCTGTGGTGGACCCATTGGCCTCTGACCATGTACCTATCTTATGGGACCCTGTCCCGCCCCTTCCTGTGAACTGGAACCCTGTCTTGGTGCCTGTGGTGGCCCCATCGGCCTCTGTTCCTTGTGCCTATATCTGGGCCTATAAGGCCCCAATCTATGCATGTGTCATGGCTAACTGGCCCTGTAACCCTGTCACATGTGCCTGTAGGGCGGCCACCTGACCATCATCATCATCTCCATCTCCACCCTAGGCCATCTGGGCCTGAAGACTGACCACATGTGCAAGTAACTTGGAAACCTCCACCTCTGAACTGGCTAATTACCCCTACACCATCCCCAACTATATAATCAGGGTTTCCACCTGCCCCTGTAGGGTGTGTCTCTACACCATGATCGTGGCTAAATCTGGTTGCCCCAACCTAGGTGGTACTACTCGTAAATGAGCCACCCACCACTGTTATGTATCTATCTATCACTCTGGCATCATCGATCCACCAGTCTACCACCTACTCCTCTTGCCCTGTGGGCACTGTCGGCTATGATAGAGGCAATGGCCTCTCCACGTCATCTCACCTATACTACGGGAAGGGTGGAAGTATGTCATGTGGTAGTCCAAACTATCGTCTAACCATATCAACTGGGATCATCTCGTGCTCCCCGGCACGGCGCCCCTATATCCATCTCAACAGCTGAATGCCATCTAACTCATCATGCATCCGCCTGTATGAGGGATAACCCACATACGGTCTCCATATGATGTCTACTCTAGACAACCCCTCCAATAGATTCCTGTAATATGCTACATCATGTGTAGCCCTATCTGATCGATCGCTCTCCAATCACGATGAACCCATCACCTGTACCCCACCTAAACCAATCTCAGGCAGAAATGCATCTACTCAGGGAATACCCACTGACCGCACACAAACTATGCACGCATAGGCCCAGCAGTGTAGTAAAAAGGTGCAACATAAGCTGAACCTGGGTAGGTGCCCATACGCCCATAGCTCTCTATATAACTACACTAGGAATGCTGGCACCCAAGAAAAGTAGGTCCGATCCATCACCATGTCATTTAAAACCCCCATCAAGGAGGAGGGAAATCTCCCTCCCTCTACATCTGGTAGTGCGAAACAACACACTGCCTCCATCAATAAAACAACTAGCCTCGTCTCCTCTGGATGGGCTAGGTACATCCCCCTGTAACTCAAGCTAGCACTATGGAAGGTCATGTCTATGCCAGTCCCTCCCCAAACACTGTCAGCATCAAATCCTTCAAGGCCTAGGAGGATATCGAGTACACCTGCGTCCCCAGCATCGGTAACCATGTGATCCTAGAAACTTTCTCCAGAGTGACTGTCATCTCACCCATCAGTAGGTGGAACGTGTTGGTCACTAAATCCTATCTATCGATGAGAGAAATCATCAAACTCAACTGTCAAACTGCATGTTGATAGTGCCAGACCCCAATCAATCCCACCTCCTCCACGTGCTGCCACTCCTCAACTGTCACCATGCCTCACACTCTCAAGAGCAAGGGTGCCACCTTTTCTCTCATCTACAGCTAATCTCTCCCCTGCATCCAATAAAAACATCAAATTAATCTACCTTCATCATACACAAACTCAACCTTGAAATCTCACCTATACCCACTGTCTCACCTCTTTCTTTCTCCCCTAACCTACCTTCCTATCATATTTTTATCTCCCCCCACCCTCACCCACTATCAATTCCCCATACCCATTTTTACCCCCCGCCTACACTAGTTTTTTTCCCCAACACATCCTATTCTACCCTTCTCTATCTCACCCACTCGACTTAGGGCCCTTTCGGCCCCTTTTTCTCCATAACCCGACTGGTTCTGGTCATCTCTAACCGACCCCAGTCACCCCTAAACCGGCATCGGTCACCTATTTCATGACCACTACCGGTTTGACCCTACCAATGCTAGCTAACCCCGACCAACACCGGTCACTGTCGCAGTGAAAGACGTTACCCCCAAACCCTCCCCTCTCAATAAAACCTCCTCTCCTTACTCTTCTACCCACCCATTCCCACCTACACTTCCCCTCAACCCCATCCCACCCCCTATTCACCCACTTACCTCTCTCCCTGCTCCTACCCAATTCACCCTCCCACATTTCAAATTTCATTTTCCTCCCTAAGCCCAATGTTTCACCACCTGACCTCTCACCTACTCTATCTCACAATACACACAAAGGGTTTTATGCTTACCTCATCATGCTTCAATCGCTGTGGTGGCATGTCTAGCCACTACACCTATGGACCACTCGATCCATCTCTGGCCTCTGCCATCACCAATCTGTCACTTCCCCTCCAACCAATAAAATCAACCAATCTACTCTAGTGGACCCGCCTCTCCACTACCGATCACTCACTACGTGGTTCGCCAACTCAGTCCCCAATATCTCTCTCACTTTCCACCTTTTCTTTTTTTCACTTTTCATTTTCCTAATTCGCAAAAAGACAAATGATTTGAAAAAATGTAGATTTTACTTTTTTACAACATCCCTGACCTAGCCGACACCGGTTTTACCTTCATTGGCATCAGTCATGTGCCCTACCTTACCATGGTTGGTTACCCTATACCGGCATCGGTTACCCTTGACCAGCTTCGACCACCGTCTCTTCCACATTTCCCACACTTTCACCCTATTACCCTGCTCGTCAATCTTTTTTCCCTCACCCAACGCTTACGTTGACCATTCACCTCACCCTCTGGACCTCATCATTTACTACCTAACCTCATCCTTATTTGGGGACTCATTATTTTACCCATACCTCAACCCTACTCATGTCGTGACCTGGATACTTAGACCTAGACCATCTCTAGTGACCTTTGAACCCATGTGTTTTCTATACCTTGCGACACTATTACCTATGATTGTTGACCTAATGACCTTACCTTACCTCTTGCCATGACTGTTTATCCTCACCTAACCCTCGGTGTAATGAAACATACCTACTCATTCCTGCACCTAACCTACATCGTGTTTCCTGACCATATCCTATACCTTGGATACCGGACTCACTTCAACCTTGTTTGGATAAACCTATCAACCTTTGACAAAGTAGAGTTTGCTTGCTCTTCAACCTAGTACCATGCTACAGTTTATACATGTGTGTGCATCTGACTGTTACTACCTTTGACCCTGACCCATTGCCTGGATTACCCGAGTGGACCTTTTTTCCCTTTTTATCCTCGTCACTCACCTTCTTCCTCCTCACATTCACCTTTTATCAAACCACTCACCGATTATGCGTTCTACCTCATCAGTTCTTGATTTAAGAGGGATCACCTTCACCCACACATGGGGCAACCACATCTTATTTTTGTCAGCTTCGCTTACAAATACAAGCTACGCAATAAAAAGGGGCAAAATGTAGACACTAAAATTAGGTCACACTCCCCTTGGTCCCTCATAAAAAAAACACCTTGAACACATTCACCTAACCATGGCCCCTTTCATCCCACACTAATATTAATTTAATTAAATTAATTTATTAGCCTCACAATATTTATTATTTAAATATCCTAATTGGGATAAGGACCACATATACACCTCATCTAGCCACCTCACCCTAAGACCTATTCTTAGTATGTTGCCATAACTAACTAAGACCTACCCAAACCCTAAAAATAAAAGTCTACATTCCCTTTAACCATATTCTCGCATGTTAGAAGGAAGCTTCCATTCTAATCCGCGGACCAAATGAACAAGATCCCAGAAAATCAAGGGGATCTGCCTAGTTTAGTAAACCTAGAAAATTCCACCCTAACCGACGCTAGTTACCCTTAACCACCGCGAATTAATCTGGAACCACTATTGGTTGCTATTTAATCCAAAAAAAACCTTATTTCAAGGTTGCCACATTTCTGGGAGATAATCACATCTTTTGAGAAAAAGTGATGAAACCTAAGTAGCATGCAAGCAAAACCAGCATTAGTATACACATCAAAGCATCCATAGCCGGTACCTAAAGTAATCACATAGCCACCTGCCTTCATGAGAGCATCTGGGGAAGCACCAATGCTACACCAAGTTCATTCCATTTTATCACCCACCGTTACTAACTAGGCATCAAGCTCATACAAATAATAAGTTTTGTTAACCAACACTCATCTATTCATCATTTGGTAGATCCTTTTACATCTGTTATTAGCTTTTGCTCTCATTTCCATTCCCCCATCATCTACCTCCATGAAAACTTGACCATCTTTTTATCCATACCCTTACACTGCCCATACCTGGATCTTAATCATTCCTGTGCATATCCAGGATCTATACGAATCTTGTCATTGCCCTTCCATCTTCATCTAACCTCAGATCTATCACCCACCCAAGTTTTATTGAGTTTCCTGTACCCTAACCATACCGGTGCTGGTTACCCACAACCATCACTGGTTAGCCTAAACCAATACCGGTCATACCATACTGATGTTCGTCTCTATGTCTTTTACTAGAAACCAAGAATAGAGCTCCTAAAATTCCATCAAATACCTAAAACCACTCAGAATCTTACTCTAACCAGTATTAGTACCCTGACCAAGACATTGACCTTCAGATTCAATCATAGTTTATCCTTTTTTGAATGAATTTTCTTATTATAGGTGAATGAGATACCTAAATCATTTTAACTATAGTAGGATTTTCTTTATTTATCGCATTAATTTGCTTTAAACAGTGGATTGATAGTCATCTAGGAAGTATCACACTTCCCAGATCTAGCATACACTATGTATTCCACTGCATATATTGTTTAACTTTTATTTGGTGGTATTGTTTTCCATCCCAAGTAGTTCCTCCAAGAAAAAAGGAAGCTCTCACGATCAATTGTGGATTCAGAATTCATACACGCGCAACAATCTATAACCAACATTTCAACAGGTATTCCTCCTAACCCATTACCCTTATTTGTTTCATCAACATTCAAATAAATGCTCTAGAATTAGGTGAAACAACTAGTGTGGGGTCATTAGGTAAACCTCGATGGATTGAAAAACCTCCATGAGGGCTTGTCAATGAGAGTCAGAGGTTTCGGCAAGATCGTATAAAGACATTCTTAGGTGGGATTGATGTAATTATTTTATCATTATACGATGGGTGACCCCATCAAAAATAAGGTATGTGGGCCCTCGAATGATGATTTTGGGTGTGGGTGCAGATGGTATATTGGGCATAGGATTGGTTGATGGGCTAGTTGCTTTTTCTTTTCCTTTTTCCTTTTGGGCATGAGTGGCAACTTGGATCATGTTAATCTGAGTGAAAGAGGTAGATGGAGAAGGTATGTCATGATTAGTATAGTGGCATGATGGGAAAAACCTAATGTGGGGTAAGAACCTTGCAAAATGAGTAGGGAACACTGGCATTTAGGAAGTGGTTTGGTCAAGTCTCTGATACGGACCATGTTGATCTTGAATTTTGGAGGTGGGTAAAAGGATTGTAGAGGTGGTAATGCAAGTCGTTGAATAGGTAGTGAGTAGGAATGTATGGTGACAGGTGAGGATGGAATAGGGTACTCATCAAGAAGATCATCATCATCAAAATTTACTTCAGGAGGACATAATTGGAGGAGAATGGTTTTGAAAGCCTTACAAACCTCTACATCATGTCCTGGCACATGATAGTAGGCACAAATTTTTGTTTCATCAAACCATTTTGGTTTGGGTTTGAGGGGGTCGTAAGGTATAAGTGGCAGTAATGTGATGACTAAGGTCTCTAAGAGGTTGGCTAAAATGTTGGTGTGGTACCTTGCCAATAGATCATAGTGGGAAGTGAGTGTGGGTTATGGTAACTGTGTGGATGATTGTGGTGGAAGAAGTGTTATAGTAGTTGGAATAGGTTTGAATACTTCTTTGGTAGGTGGTATTGTCTTAGGTTTTGATGGTATCTTCTTGAAAAGGGTGTGGTAGAAGAACTAGCAATGGAAGGTGTTGTTGGTTTAACTACCCTATTGGAGGGTAGTGGGTTCTTGTCTATGGATTTCACCTTCTTGGGTAAAGGTGAGGTGGGAGCATGTGATGCAGAAGGGAAAACAGATGGTGGAAGAAGATGGGTTACACATGGGGACAATAGAGTTGTGGTGGAAATGGTTGGTGGAATCCTGCCAAAATGTATGGGTTGAAGTCACATAGGTCATGTTGGGGTTATGGTAGCTGGTGGGGGTATAGGTGGTAAGAAATGTATAGGTGAGGGCAAGGGTGTTTGTTGTGTAGGTAAATTGTATGTAACAAAGGATCATGATGATGAAGTAGGCTACTTAGCTTTTGATTTGCTTTGGGTAGGGGGTTGTTTGGCCAAGGTTGATGGGTGAGGTCCTAGGATGGATGGAAGGGGAGAAGGTGACAAAGGTGTGGTGGGTGAGGCTGGTGTATGTGGCCTAGAAGGTTGGGTCTTCCTTTTAGGCAGAGGAATAATTTTGGTGTAGGTTTGGGAAGACTTGGTTAAATCCAATTTGATGGGTGGATGGGTAAGGCTTGACATCAGCATGACACCCAAGGTAGTTATGGGTCTAGATATGGATAAAGATGTAGGTTTGGGTAGGTTCTTAGGCATAGGAATGGTTCTAGTCATGGGTAAAATTTCAGATGTAGGTAAAGGTGATGAAGAAGAAGCCTTTTTGCAAGGCATGGATAGGGTCAATCTAGTTGTTGGAAATACCTTTGGATAGATCGTGGAAGTATCTGTAGGCAACATATGCATTTGAGTCAAAAAGGGGAGCCGAAGATGTCCCAAAAGCATGGAATTATCAATGTAATCCAAGTGATCGTCCAGTCATGAAAACGACACTGCTGTAAGAGGAGATGCAGTTGGTTTATTAGAAATACTTGTAAAATATGTTTGTGAGACAGGGAATTGGTTATCCTTGGACTCTATGGGTAAAAGAGCTAAGACCATATCAAATGGATCCATGAACGCTAATGGGGATTTTTCCCTAATTGGTATTGACGTGTCTAAAGGATCTCCCATGGGTAGAAGAGATGGTAGGTGGGGTGAGGTAGATTCCTTCTTTGGTGGAGGAGAAAGCGATGATGATTCTTCTGTAAGTAGGAGATTTAATTCCATTAATTGTTTGATAGGTTGCAAGGTAGATGGTGAAACATCATTAATATAAATTGTGAAAATCCTCCATGGGTGAAGGGGGAGATGAAGAAGACTCCTCCGTGGGTGAAGGATTGGATGAGGTATGCCCCTCCGTGGGTAAAGAAGCTCTCTCCATAATTTCCTCAATAGATGGAATATGTGGAAATTGAGGAATGGTTGGTAAGATATTAAAAACAATGTGGAATTCACAGAAATTGTTGTCATTGGTTGAAGTTTCAACACTTTGATTAGATGATGGCGTATGGTTAGGGAATGAATTCTTAAAGATATACAAGTTTTTATTTCTCGGTGCGTTCGGTTTTTCCATGATGAGATATTCATTATATAACATTTCTTGGGTAATTTTCTTAAAATTTATGTAATTACCGTCACTATGGCCTTTGAAGCAATGATAATTACAATAATCATGTTCCTTATACCATGCGGGCATAGGATGAACGGGATCAAAACCGGCATGAGGTTTTATGGGGGTAGTGCAATGGCTTCAATCTTAAGAAGCTTTTGCAAAAGTGAAGAATAGGTATCTCCAATCGGAATGTAATTTCGTTGTTCTCGGCGGAACTAAAAAATCTGAATGGGGGAAAAATTGGAGGAAGGTTTGGCTTGATTAGATGGATGGGATGGACCAGATTTGAGAACTACCAAGTTGGTAGATTATTTGGTTTTTGAATAATTTTTTGGGGGCTTTGAAGACAAAGAAGCATCATTTGACTTGAATGTGGCATTTTTGTTTTGCAATTGGATTTTCTTTTCTTCAATGGCATGAATTTCCAACTTCTGCGCCATGGTAAATGCTTCGTCAAAGGTACACAAGGTTTGTACCAGAAAATTTGGTGAGATGTATCTGGCACAAGCTCTAGTGAATAACTTTATAAGCTCCACTTAAGGTAATTGGAATGTTAATTAGTTGATAATACTTCACCGGTGGACAACAAAATCTATGATAGATTCACTGTCATACTATCATGTCGAGTAAAGGTTAGTCATGGTGAATAGTTTGACAATATTGATTGAGAAGTGGTAAAAAAATGCTTAAGCCACTTTTTTAAAGGAGTAGATGGAATGCCTGAGTAAAAAACTATACCAATCTAAGGCGGGTCCGGTCAAGGACATGGGGAATGTCTGTAGGAGTAAAGCATCATCATGGGAAATTAGATAGCACCCATGTTTGAATGACTACAAGTGTTGTTACAGGTCTTCTTTACTGTTGAAATGGTTGAACTTCATAATTTCCCTATACACGGGGTATGGGTGAATAGGAATAGATGGATGAATAGGCTCATTACAAATTTCATCATAATTTAAAGAGTTTCAAGAGTGAGAAACTAATGCTTTTAATGTCTGCATATTTTCCATAATCATCTTAATGAGGTCATTGGTGGGTTGCGAGGAATGGGTGCCTCCTGTAGTAAAGGGAGGTTGATGATGGGTGTATGACGTGGATGGCATCTCGATATATGGGGGTACCGAATATGAAAACTTTGAAGGGGGAATATATGTTAGCGGAAGATATCCTAAATAAGTGATAGACACAATTGGGGGTTGCTGGTGATGTGTGTAAGAAGGCGGAGTAGTCGTAACAAATATCGTAGTAATTGGGGGTAGAGACTGTGGGATGGAAAGGATGAGGTTTTGGAAGGGGGTGTGGGTTGCCAACACAATGGGTGGTTGTGATGCAACTGGTATATACAAGGAAAAGGGGGTAGATGGAGCCATGCTTAAGGAGGTTGGTGAAGGAATGGTCGACACCACAGGTACGATAGATGTCATTGGTGTAATAGTTGTGGAGGATGTGGGGTTAAGTTGAGACACCATAAGTGGTAAAGTGGACGAGGGTAGTGCCAAGCTAGTGGTAGTTGATACAGAAGTGGGTACGAGGGTAGGAGGGATAGATACGGGCATGCCATATACTAGCTGTCCTGAGGAGTCTTAGGTAGATGAGTGGGAAAGATAGTATTGTAAGGATGTGGGATCCTAGTCAAGGAGTCTGGCAAACTCATCATCACCAGTAGTAATGGTGATGGGTTGAGTTGGATCCATAGGCAACAAGATGGAAGGTGGTGATGGGCTAGGTAGAAGAGGATGAAGGCTGACGTGAAACACAAGGCTGTTGGTTTGGCTGCGAGTCAACACCATGAAAATTAGCGTTGGTCTGGTAAAATGGTACTCTCCAAATGACACAGAAGATAACAAAAATGGAGGATGAATTTTGGGAGGTCAATATGATTGGTTTTTTAATTAAAAATTAAACACAGAAACTAATGATGGTCAAATTGACCGATGATGATTAAAGGTGAACCGATGACGGTTATGATACCAAATATTGGTTACTGTGGGGAATCAATAGTTTTGCAAATGAGGCAAAAACTAATGAAAATAAATAATGGAAAATGTACCAGGCTGTGATATAAAATTTCTAGGGATATGATGATGTTTTGAGATCTTCAAATAGAACAGAAGATTTGATGAATGCTATCTTTGTGTAAAATAACCAAAAAGAAGCTGAAACCAACATCGGTTAGGTAAATCGAGGACGGTTGCTAGACTGACGCCGGTAACTATGAAATTAGAATAAATAAATAAATAAATATTTTTATGAATTAAGTTAGATTGAGTGTCAACCCAGAAGTCTGAGGATGCTATTATTAAACTCTGACATACTCAGAAACAATCTGAATACTCCAACTATGATGGTGGAGTGTGAAAGGAATAGGAAAGTGGAGAACGTAACCTCACAACTCAAAACGAAACTCAGGAAAAAGCTAAGAAAAAAATGAAAATCCTATAAGTGAATTTTATGTGTTCAGATTATGCTATTTAAGACTGACTTGTGAATTCAGAACAAAAATTTTTGGTTGGGAAGGTGTCCATGAAGAGGAAAATTCTAAAGGGTGGTTTCAGGTTATGTTTTGGTGGGGGTTTTCCTTTCTCTGAGATAATAACTATATAGAGAAACTAGTTGGGCACCCACTGTCAATCCTCTAATCATGTGATCGTTGACACCTTCTTCCAGGTAAGGTGTTTTTTAAGAAGATGTGTGAATTTTTATTTGTGTAGTTTGGTAAAGAGAGAGAGAAGAGAAAGTGATTTCTATGATTCAATTATGTCAACCATTAGTTGGGCATGACTTCCAGTGTATATGTTTCCCTAATTTTTTAATGTGAGCTAAAATAAAGCATTCAAGGATGAAATGAAACAAATTTTAGAACCCAAATACATAATTAAATTCGATGTAGCAAATGATGAATAGGTTAAGAACGTGCTCTTTCACTATTATGCAAATGTAAGAAGAAAGAAATGATTCATTTTAAAAACCAAATCACAAATGTTGTTTAGACAATTAGAAGAAAATAATGTTACCAGGGAGAAGATTAAATGTATATTTTTCAAAAAGAAAGCAACACACAAGATTTCCCTATATGAAGAAAATGCAAAGAACCCAAGAGAGGGTCCCACCAGGCGTGCCAAAATGTATCACCAATAAGTTACATACATATGAGAAAAATAGATAAGGTAAAGGTGAGGAGGAATACTTATCAAATGAAGTTGGAAGGTAGAATGCGCACATTCTAATTTCCCGATGTAATGTTGATTGTGATAACTTCCTTTTTGCTAGGAGGAACTACCTATGAATGCAAAACAAGACCACAAGAATAATATTAAAGAATATATGTCAGTGGACTACTTAGCATATGGTAGATCCGGGAAGTGTGATACTTCTTAGATGCCTATCAATCCACTATTTATCAAATAAATGAACAAAAATGTAGGAAATAGAGGTCCTATTGCTAACAAGTTGATTTCGGTATCTCAAGTTATTAACAATATATTAGATTAAGTTAAATATTGCAATACAAAATTATATCTAGTTGAGATTGGGTTATGTTTCAGGTTGGGTAGGTAGCCAAGGTGATTAGAACATGTCGGGATCAAGCTTTGGGTGGTTTTGGGTTATTTCAGTGAAGGTTATTAGGTCCCTGTTATAGGAAGGATTACCAGTTATAGAGACCAACGTCAGTTTGATATGACCACTGACGGTTAAGAGGAAAACTAATGATGCTCAAGGTGATTGGCGTCGGTAGAGGTGGAATGGTAGAAACTCAATAAAAGTTCGTTTTGAAGGTTCTCTGTGATTGCACAGAGAATGGAAGAATGATGGCTAGGTTGGTAAAGACGTTGAGAATGCTAAAAGATGTCTCGATGTTGAATATAGGGAGCCAAATGGTTACGGGTGGTCAAATGGGTGGATTGATAGGAAGGTGAGGATGATAGGGTGCCGAAGAGAATAGGATTTAACAAAGAAAGCTAAAGAAATGATTATCTAAGTATAGAATAATGCAGATCAAAACACACTTGTATTTACAGGCCTGATGGTTGGATGATGGCAATGGTTGATTTGTGGAATTGGTGTTCAGTTCCATGGCAATGCTTCCTAGAATGCTAGCATGAATGCCAATGCCTTCATATCAGTCTTAGTTCTGGCTAGGGTGTGTCTAGATGTGCGAGAGGGCTCTAGCTCGTGCTTACATGCAAATCTCTCTCTCCAAACTCAAAATAATTTTACCAACATCTAGAACAAGGTTACCAAAATGAATATATGGTAATTGAAAAAGGTTTAGGTTAACTGGCATCATTTACGATGGGAAATCATTGGTTTTCCAAAATAGCAAATCTTGGCTATCTTTTGCCCAGTTCTACCCGTTGGTTTAGGTCTAAAATGGTATTTTCCGCTTAAGTAGGTGGGCATGTTGTTAGAGAAATAACAGGAATCTAATTTTAGGGTTATACTAAGTCTCAGTTAGTTATGGTAAGTAGAAATTGGATATTAGTTAAAATAAACATACTAAGAATAGGTCCATGATGAGGTGTCTAGGTGGTGTGGTTAGGTGAGGTGGTCAAGTGAGGATATTTATTAAATTACTTAAAGTAATTAATTCATATAATCATGTGCACTTATGGGATTTGAATATGCAAGCTATGGCTGATTTAATTAATAGGAATATAAGGGTTGTATGACCTAATTTTGGCATCTATAATTGCTTCTGGGCTACTTTGTTCAAGCGTAGTCCCTTAAGAGCCCTGAGACCAAAAAACTATTCAAATTCGATAGGTAATTACTCAGAATTTGTGGCACCTAGAGATGTCTTGTTAGATCCTATACCTCTGTGAAGGTACCCTCTCTAATAGCTTGTCTCATTTTTTTCTGTCTCAGATCGGTGCTCTTGCTACCCTATTATTTACAAACTCATGAAATCGTGCAATTTCAGCCAATGTAAGGCTGTCAAATGCTATATTTTGCAAACAGTGGGTCATGGCACTGAAAATAATTCTCTAACATGTCAATGTGGCTAGTTAAATGTTATAGGATACATAAAATCAGTTCACGACAAGGTTGTTGCTTCTAGGCTACTTCATTTGGGCATAGTCCCTTAAGAGCCTTGAGACCAAAAAACCGTTCAAATTTGACAGGTTATTACTCAGACTTCGTGGCATCTAGATATGTCTCGTTAGATCCTAAACCTCAATGTAGGGACCCTCTACAATATCATGTCTTGTTTTTTACTATCTCCAATCGGTGTTCTCGCTGCCCTAATGTTTACAAACGTGTGAAATAGTGTAGTTTTAACTAGTGTAAGGTTGTCAAATGCTATATTTTGCAAATGGTGGGTTGTGGTACTAAATTGATTATGCTAACACATCCAAGTGGCTAGGTAAATTCTAGAGGAGGAATCCTTTAGGAGCGTGATAAGGTCATTGCTTCCGGGCTACTTCGTTCGGGCGTAGTGCCTTAAGAGCCCTGAGACCAAAAAACTATTCAACTTTGATGGGTGATTACTCAGACTCTATGACACCTAGAGATGTCTCATTAGATCCTACACCTTGGTGTAGGGACCCTATACAATAGAATTTCTTAGTTTTTTCTGTATCCAATCGGTGCTCCCGCTGCCTTATTGTTTACAAACACACAAAATAGTGTAGTTTAAACTAGTCTTATGTTGTCAAACGCTATATTTTTCAAACAGTGGGTCATGACATCAAATTGAATGCTCCAAAATGTCCAATTTTCCATGTAAATGTTATAGGAGGCATCATTTTGGTTCATGAAAAGGTCATTGCTTCTAGGCTACTTCGTTTAGGCATGGTCCCTTAAGAGCCCTGAGACCAAAAAATTGTTCAACTTCAATGGGTGATTACTTGGACTCTGTGGATCCTAGAGATTTCTAATTTGATCTTAAACCTTGGTGTATGGACCCTCTATAATATAGTGTCTCAATTTTTTCCATCTCCAATCGGTGCTCTCGCTGTCCTATTTTTTACAAATGCGTGAAATAGTGCAGTTTGAGCCAGTGTGAGGCTTTCAAACACTATATTTGGTAAATGGTGGGTCATGACACCATACCAACTATGCCAACATGTCTGCATGACCAAGTAAAAATTAGATGTTAGAACAAGTAATTTTTTTTTTTTTGACAAATGCTTCCTGGTTCTAAATACATAATTTAGAACTCACAAATCAAAACAACCATTCTCATAACAGATAACCATATGCAGCTGTAATGACTCGGAGTACATCCGATCTATTCATTCCATGACTCGGTAATCTACCGATCTATTCATGAGTATTAAGAGTTGGCGTTTTTATTTAACACATCACTCTTGCGGTTCTCTTCCCTAATTCTGGGATTCAGAATGCTCTGTCCAAGGAACCTATCTGAATAATTGTTACCATTATTCATCGGCATCTCATCCCTTAGACTAGGTGACTTAGGACAACGCAATCAGCAGCTTGCGATACTTTGGCCAAAGATTTGAAACATAATGCTTATGTCTCGTATTCCTTGACGGCATACTCGTCAATCTGGAATACGTCCTTCACCCCATTCCTATGTTATGTAGAATGTCTTATACTGACTTCTGTCAGACTCTCCTGTCCCAAGTTATTCACTCAGGAACGGATTAGTAAGATGACAACGTTATAGGGATGCTCCCGAGGACTAGGGATACGCTGACATACTGGGTCAACCCTAGTTAATCCAGTGTGTCAAGATACCCCGAGTCTCCTAGGGAAGCCTTATAACGTGACCACGTTCCTAATCAGTCCCAGAGTAACTTGTTCGAGTTAAGGTGTAAATCTTAACGATCAATGCAAAGGGTGTCGCCATAAGTCACCTGCATTGTTGTATCTTCGAGAAGATCCTAATCTTCTCGAAGGTACAACCCTGCAGTTGACTTGTGCCATCAACCTTTAAATCCGCCTCGATAAGATCTACTAAATTTTAAGGTGTTTCTTACGTTGAGTTAAAATTATACTATCAGGCGCTCCCTTAAGGGTAGTCTTTCTCAATCCTTGGGTTCCTCACCTTAGAATTACCTTTCATAGTAAAACCCATTACACAAGAGAAGTTATTAAGACTAGAGGTCCCTTCATTTCATAGAAAAACATAAATCTAAATCAACGAAACAAGACAATAACCCTTAATCTTCACATGAGATTGCTAACCAAACCCTTTTTTTTTGTTTATATCAGTTCTCATAACTGTAATTATATCTTACTTATTAGTATCGAGATATAGTGATTAAGAATCCAATTAAACGTTGTCTTGCCTTAGATCAAGACTAGGAAGTAATAATTTATTCAGCTCGTTTAGCTTCCTGCTCAGGTTTATTTTAACCCTAGCTTCCCGAAAGACAATGATCTAAGTTCCAATTTAGCTATAAATAGAACATAATAGAACTACTAAACAATCATAAGTATTCAGTCACATAACCTTGCAAGCTTACTTAGATATTCACAAAAGTCTCCAAGTTATACAATAATAACAATGCTCTCAAGATCATTCGAACCGAAGAAGATCAAACCATCAAGATACGAATACAAACACATAAGTAACAAATATCTCTTTTCATTCCTTTCAAAGCTAATCAAATACATTTTATGCATTCAGCATATTCGATACAATACTCAACAGCAAAAGAACATCTTTCTTCAAGTAGTACATTCAGAGAATCAAGTTGGATTTCATCATAAAACCAAATTAAACAATCTGAACATCATATCAGATCTGCGTGCCTTTACCACTTACGGCAATCATCTGCAAAAATTGTCAACATGGGTCAGTTCGGTGAACTGAGCATGATAAGCACTAAATCTTAAAACAATTGCAATCCACCAATTGTTTTCATTAAACAACCTGTTTAAATGAAATTAATTCACCAAACATGTAAACATATTTCAGACTATGCTCTTTTGTAATTCAAACATGACTATAACGCGTAACTCGTATTATAGTTACTAAATAGTCCTAGATACTTTTCATATATTTCTTCATAAATGTTAGTGACCAAGAAGAACAAATGCATCTAAAACAACTATCCATCTGAATCCCAAGGACAACAAACATCCGACAGGCCATTATATTCAACAAAATGAATATCCTAACAATTCATGAATCCATCAGTATGTTTTACAAATCCAACAATTAAATATAAATTTATCAACATATACTTTACAGTAGAAGAGAAAGAAACCGAGACATTCAGATTTCCCTTCCAATCATGCTCATGACTGTACCGTCTCCTCAAGAGTAAAGCATTCACATTATACGCATGCGACTAAGTCAGACGAGACCACAAGAAGAACCACAGTTTCGTCAAAATTTAAATATAAAAATTTCCTGTAGCTTACTAAGCAATACAGTAGCTCTCGCGACAAGCAACAGTAAGTAATCCAAACTTAACAGATTCAACAATTCCTTTTCATAACATTCAACAATATGAATATACCCATCGCCATTGTTTGACAGAGCACAACTTCATTCAACTAGGAAAATCCCAATAAATTTTTCCTCAAGGTTTCATTTGAAGTCGAGTTACTACAACATATAACAGGGTATCAACAAAATCGAGTTGATAAAGAAACCCCAACCTTTAATTCCTCCGAATCGAACTGAACATAGCACAACGATGATAAGAAAGAGTCAAAACGATATGCATGCTCAGCGAGGACTGAAATAAAGAATCGAGCCAACACACAGCATATCATGGACTCCAACAGTGCCAAATCCAACCAATACTTATATTAAAGGTTTAAATTGAAGTTGAATTCATATGACAACAAATCAAGAATCCTAAAAGTACTCACAGCAAAAACTTCTACAGAAGTTACAACATAAATTACCTTTCAGTGACTCCATCGAAGTCGATATCATTTAGTATTCATAATAAAACAACAACATTCATAACCAAGCTTGACAGAAGTTTAGAATACTAGATACATTTCAAGGACTCTCACTGAGTCAATATCGACCGTAATCACAACTGGGCTTACACAGAAGTAGAAACACCAGTTACATATCAAGGACTCCAACTGAGTCCATAACAACAGTATTCACAACTGAGATTATTCAGAAGAGAAAACATAATATACGCTTCCAGGATTAAAAAGGAGTCTTACCCATGTAGTATTCTTCAAATAAACTTCTACAGAAGTAGAAAGATACAAGATACATATTAAATTCAAGAATTCCAACCAAAACAATAACATACCGTATTCACAACTGAACTCCTACAGAAGTAGAAACGTATGGCATTCACGACTAACTTCTACAGAAGCCGAAATACAAGATATATATATATATTAAGGATTCCAACAGAGCCAATAATAATAAGTATTCACAACCAGGCTTATACAGAAGCAGAAACACTGGTTTCATAACAAGGACTCCAACTGAGTCCATAACAACAATATTCACTCTAAGCTTATACAGAAGAGGAAAACATAATATACGCTTCAAGAGTTCAAAAGGAGTCGAACCCAAGTAATATTCTCAATCTAAACTCCTACAGAAGTCAAAAATACTATCTACTCAAGGATTCCAACGGAATTCAATAACATATTGTATTCACGGCTGTACTTCTTCAGAAGCCAAGACATAATTTCATTTCAAGAAGTCCAACAGCATCAATAACATATATTACTCACGACATAACTTATACAGAAGTCGAAATATCATGTACATTCAAGAATTCCAACAGTATCCTTTTCAACAAGTGAAACAGCAAGGTATCGACGGAAGTCTGAATCAAACAAGAAAACAATTCATGGACTCCCACAAAGCCGAACACGTATATTAGCCTTGCAAGCATTTCTATGAAATCTAACCGAAATGCAAAACACAGCAAGATAATTCAACAGTATGAAACAAAATGCACACCCATCAAGGGTTCATTTGAAAAATCGAGCCAGTAAGAAGATACAGCAACTAATTCTTACAAAGCTACCTTAAAAACCAACTGAACCCAAAAATCATCTGAACAGAGTTGTTCTAATGAAATCATTTGAAAGAAAGCAAGATTTTTAAAAGTTAGGGCCTAACATGCCTGGTAATGTTGCTTAAAAATCCGAAGAAGACCTCTGAAAGAGCTCGAGCCTTCTCCTCTTTTTCCACGTTAGATTCAACAACAATAATTTGTTATTTCCATGCCTTATAAACTTTCCTCGACAGAGAAAAGAGCTAGTTATTCTCATAGTTGCCATGCAACACCAAGTAGACTGGTTCGAAGAACCAGTGATCAAACAGAGGGAAACCCGGAGCGCATGAAAAACCAAACAAACAACCAGTTTTCCATTTTGCATGTCTTCCCGAGAAATCCGAGCTCGGAGACCGAGTTCATTAATTGCATTAACTCCAAAATTCCCGCTCAATCTCCATTGCCACCGACCGCCATAGTTGGCGATGGACAAATGCAAATCAAAGACCATTTCTAAATTTGGTGACTCTGCCACGTCGGCCTCGATGGCCATTTGAAACCTCCACTAATTCCTTGTCCTTCATGCTTATCTCCTTCATTTAATGCCATAGAAACTACCGCCCATGGCTCGCACCCCTTCATAGGTCCCCTTCCTCCACTAACATTAGTTAGGTTAGAAACATAGGTTAGATCATAAGGTGATACTTAGTCTAACTTCCTTAGTGCTAGGTTGCTAACTTTAGGAACTTTTAGATTATAGCTTAGGGCTAGGTTCGATTAACACTAATCTAACCCATAGGTTATTAACCTTAATAAATCCAGTTTAGGTCTAACATTTAGAATGTTCAGAATAAGAACCGACAGATATACATTCTCGTAATGGATTCAATCCAGCACTGATAATAAGCTAGTAGTATAAATGTATCTGAATTTATTACCTGGCCCACGATCAAGACCTTCCTGATATTACGATATCGGGAACCAATTCATTTAACACGATCAGCCTGAGTTAGACTCCGGAATAGCTTATTCAATGCATTCAGACCTTGCAACCTACGTAAGGTCTATAATTTTTGTTCATCCCGAATAAACTTAAAGCATCTCTTGGATCAATGCCACTGATCCAAGGCTGAGTCTTATAGATGGATAAATCCACAATTCATTCCGAGATCAGATTAAACTCAGGTGCAAAATGAAAGAAATAAAAGAGTCCAATCATATTCCGACTCAGTCAAAGATCTTCAATTGCAAAGAAGATACAGTCCATATCAAGCATGACTTCACAATCAAAGGAACACATCCTTTTACAGAAGAAATCATATATCAACACTTGAATGCTCAGGAGGAAGTAACAACAGTTCAGAGTGTTACATGCTTCCCTCCTAAAAGATTCATCGTCCCGATGATTACATATTCGATTAACCTTCAGGTCAACCAATTTATTAGTTCACAAAACAATGCGACTATTTCCAACTTGAATAGTTCCAGAAATCAATGTCACAATACATTTTATTCAGCCTGAATAATGTTTGCCTCAATCTGGCTTTCATATAAACTTGAAAAAGATAAGTTCATGTAAAAAAAATGTTTTGTCAACAGATTTCATCCTGTTGAAAAAGAAAAGGAAAAGCAATTTGCATCTCTTCCAGATTTTCCCAAGTTGCACTTTCTTCGTTAAACTGGTCCCACTGGACCTTACATTGCTGTATTTCATGATTTCTCAAATGCAATTGGTGAGTTTCCAGCACTCGTGTGGGTTTAACCATGATTATTCCTGGGTCTTGGACCTGCAAGGAATTCCAATTTAAGACATGTGACAAATCTGAAACGTATTTCTTAAGCAAAGAAATATGGAAAACATCATGCATGCGAGATAAAGTAGGTGGTAATGCTAATCGATAAGCTACAGGATTGATTATTTTGACAATTTCGAAAGGTCCCACGTAACGAGGTGACAACTTGGCAGCCTTGCCAAAAGTTATAGAACTCTTTCTGGGTTTAACACGAAGAAAAACCTTCTCACCAAGCTCAAACCTTCGATCAACCCGCTTAAGGTCAGCATAGCTCTTCTGCCTATCCGCTGCTTCCTTTAATCGTTCACGAATCAGCTTAACTTGTTGTTCCATTTCAGTGAGGATCTCTGGTCCAATTACCACTCTATCCTCAACACTATCCCAACTAACAGGGGTTCTGCACTTCCTTCCATAAAGTGCTTCAAATGGTGCCATTTTAAGAGATGAGTGATAAGTGTTGTTGTATGCGAATTCAACTAATGGAAGATACTCTTCCCATTTATACTGTTGATCCATGCAATACATTCGCAACATGTCTTCCAACACTTGATTTACCCTCTCAGTTTGTCCATCCGTTTCCGGATGATATGCAGAACTGAAGTTTAGTTTCGTTCCAAGAGCTGTATTAAGCGTTTGCCAAAACCTTGACGTCATTCTAGGATCCCTGTCAGATATAATCAATTCTGGTACACCATGCAATCTGAAAATTTCATGTACGAATCTTTTGGCCAGCACTGGTGAATCATCCTTTAGATTTCCAGCGATGAAATGAGCTACCTTAGTTAGTTTATCTACAACTACCAGGATAACATCATGTTTATTCCTGGACATAGGTAACCCTTGTACAAAGTCCATGCTTATTACTTGCCATTTGTACTGCGGTATGCTATGAGGATATAACAGTCCAGCAGGGTGCATATGTTCTGCCTTAACCCGCTGACATTCCAGACAATGAGTTACAAATTCAATGACATCCTTTTTCATACCTTTCCAAAAGTATTGCTGTTTCAGATCAGCAAGCATTTTTGTGATACCCGGGTGTCCAGAGAAAGGTGAATTATGAAATTCAACTAACAACTTCTTTCTCAAATCATTCAGCATAGGTACGTATACCCTGTTTTCATAACGCAAGATTCCTTCATTATCAAAATGAAAACCTTTATACCTTTCATCATTAGGTTCTGCAGCAAGCGCTGCTTTTACTTGCTGAAAGTAAATATCAGATTCTGAGGCACTTTTTACCTCATCCTTAAACTGAGTTCTTAATGTTATAAGAGCAGAAATGTGCTTCCTACGACTTAGAGCATCTGCTACTCTATTCTCTTTCCCTTTGATGTAGCTAATTTCAAAATCATATTGAGATAAAAATTCTAACCACCTTCTCTGTCTGGCATTCAGATTAGGCTGAGTGAAAATATATTTCAGTCCTAAGTGATCAGTTTTCAACTCAAAAGGTTTCCCAAGTAAATAGTGTCTCCAGACTTGAAGCGCATGAACAATGGCAGCAAGCTCCAAATCATGAGGAGCATAATTCAGCTCATGTAACTTAAGTTTTCTACTTTCATATGCTATGACTTGATCATTTTGTAACAAAACACCTCCAAGGCCTTCCCCAGAAGCATCCGTTACAACAGTAAAGCTCCCATTAGGGTCTGGTACAGCTAATATAGGTGCGGAAGTCAACTGGCTTTTCAGAATTTTGAAAGCCGCTTCGCACTTATCATTCCAAATAAATTTCTTATCCTTCTTCTGCAATGAAGTTATCGGTGCAGCTACTTTAGAAAAATCCTTAACAAATTTTCTATAGTAACCAGCAAGACCCATGAAGCTTCTTACTTCGTGCACATTCTTTGGTGCAGGCCACTCAGTTATTGCCACTATTTTTGAAGGATCTACAGCAATTCCTTCCTTGCTAATGACATGACCCAAATAGTGAACTTCTGAATCAAAGAAAGAACATTTGGATAACTTACCATACAACTTTCTTTTTCTCAAAATTCCCAAAACTACCTTCAAATGCTCATTGTGCTCCTCAACACTTTTAGAATAAATGAGAATATCGTCCAAGAATACAAGTACAAACTTGTCCAAATATTCTTGAAAAATATTATTCATTAAGTTCATAAAAGTTGCGGGTGCATTAGTTAATCCAAAGGGTAGAACCGTGAATTCATAATGTCCGTACCTTGTTCGGAAAGCTGTTTTATGAATATCTTCTTCTCTAATCCTTAACTGATGATAACCAGATCGAAGATCTATCTTAGAATAAACCGCTGCCCCACGCATCTGATCAAATAAATCATCGATCCTTGGAAGTGGATATCTGTTCTTGATTGTTGCTTTGTTCAACATCCGATAATCAATACACAGCCTAAGTGTTCCATCCTTCTTTTTCACAAATATTACAGGCGCTCCCCAAGGTGAAACACTTGGTCTAATCAAACCTTTAGACAAAAGTTCTTGCAATTGTGCCTTAAGCTCGACTAACTCTGTAGTAGTCATCTGATAAGGTGCTTTGGAAATAGGTTCCGTTCCTGGTTTGATTTCGATGGTGAAGTCAAATTCCCTCTTGGGTGGTAACCCTGGTAATTCCTCTGGAAAAACATCTTTGAAACTTTGTAACAGAGGAAATCGTTTCATGGAATCACCATCTTCTTCTGTAAATTCAGATATCTTTACTGCATAAAGGGTACATCCTTTGTTTTTAGCCTTTTTAAGCTGCATAGCTGACAGTTTTCTAACTGAAATTTCCCGTTTAACCCCTTGAATCTCTGTTGTTTCCAGCTGATCATCTAAACATCTTATATTCTTTTCATAGCAGTCTACTTTTGCTTTATGTTCAGCTAACCAATTGACACCAATGACAATGTCGTAAGACCCCAAAGGTGTAACATAGAGGTCAACTTCCGTGGAAAAGTTAGGTAAGTCAAGGACTGCCCCAAAAAGACACATACTCACTGTATGAACAGAGTTATTACCATACTGTACAGTCCAAGATTTATCCATTTTTCCAGCTTTTCTCTTAAGTTTAGAAGCAAGTTTATTAGAAATAAAACATTCAGTAGCTCCTGTATCAAAAAGAATAGTGACAGGTATGCCAAATAACTTACCCGGAACTTCTATAGGTGTCACTTGCTTTTCAGCTTGCTTGTCTGCTACTGCAGCATGTATCTTATGCTACTGATTACGATCATCCTTCTTCAAAGGGCACTGATTTGCGTAGTGGTCTTTGCCACAATTGTAGCAGCCTCCTACAGGTCCCTTTTTAGGCTCAAAATTGCCTCCAGCCTTGTAATTATCACGTTGTCCTCCATAGGGCTTCTGCCCATTGTTATAATTTTTGGCAAAATTATCCCTTACATTTCCAGCAGGCTTAGTTGCTACTGCTTTCTTACTATTATCCCCTGGAAACTTACTTTTGTTTCCAAACTTTTTCCATGGTCCCTTTTTGGGTGCAAGAGAGGTTGAAGAAGGGTTTGCAATCTTCTTCCGCACTTCCTCTTTATGAGCAGAAATAGCCTTTAATTTTTGTTCTTGTCTTATGGCCTTTTCAACAACTCCTTCCATAGTGGTTGGACTGTGAACATCGACCTCTCCCCCTATCACGGGATTCAATCCCATGATGAATTTCCGTATTCTGAACTTCTCGTCAGTTTGATACTGCGGTACATACTTGAGGAGTTTTGTAAACCGCTCCCAGTATTCAGTTACCGTTAGCTTCCCTTGAGCTAAGTTCTGGAATTCTGTCATTTTCTGATCATAGAAAAGTTGTGGCAGCCATCGTTGCCTAAAATAGCCCTTAAATTGATCCCAAGTAATATTGGTCTCATCAATATTTAGCTCTGCTTTACGGCTATCCCACCACGAAGATGCTTCGTGGGAAAGCTGATAGGCTCCCCAAATAGCTTTGGTTTCCTCTGAGAAGTTTCTTATTGCAAAGTACTTCTCCATTTCGCTGAGCCAGTTCTCAGCTCCATCTCCTAATGTGGTGCCATCATATTTAGGTGGGCTTATCCTTTTTATATCATTAGTGAGTTCTGCTGCCAACCTGGCCTTTTTGTTTTCTGGTTGGACAGGTGCATTTCCAACATTAATATCAACACCCATATCGGGGTTGTCCTCAGGAGGTTGCTGATTGTTATTACCAGCTTCTTCATCCTCCTCATTTCCCATCACCTGCTGTTCAAGTACAGCTAAACGATCTCTTGTGTCCAACAGGGCAGCAAGGATCTCATCAAGTTTTTGGGTTGTTGCCACCCCTCCTTCAGGTGGAGCATTATTCGCAACGTTCCCCCTTGTTCTAACCATTTTCTGTTACAAGAAAATTCAGGTTTTTATCAGATTATGGACACAATAGGCCCAAGAGCTGCAACCTTCAGCTCTGATACCAAGATGTAACATCCTCATTTTTATACATTAGAACAAGTAAATTTTTTTTTTTTTTGACAAATGCTTCCTGGTTCTAAATACATAATTTAGAACTCACAAATCAAAACAACCATTCTTATAACAGATAACCATATGCAGCTGTAATGACTCGGAGTACCTCCGATCTATTCATTCCATGACTCGGTAATCTACCGATCTATTCATGAGTATTAAGAGTTGGCGTTTTATTTAACACATCACTCTTGCGGTTCTCTTCCCTATTCTGGGATTCAGAATGCTCTGTCCAAGGAACCTATCTGAATAATTGTTACCATTATTCATCGGCATCTCATCCCTTAGACTAGGTGACTTAGGACAACGCAATCAGCAGCTTGCGATACTTTGGCCAAAGATTTGAAACATAATGCTTATGTCTCGTATTCCTTGATGGCATACTCGTCAATCTGGAATACGTCCTTCACCCCATTCCTATGTTATGTAGAATGTCTTATACTGACTTCTGTCAGACTCTCCTGTCCCAAGTTATTCACTCAGGAACGGATTAGTAAGATGACAACGTTATAGGGATGCTCCCGAGGACTAGGGATACGCTGACATACTGGGTCAACCCTAGTTAATCCAGTGTGTCAAGATACCCCGAGTCTCCTAGGGCAGCCTTATAACGTGACCACATTCCTAATCAGTCCCAGAGTAACTTGTTCGAGTTTAAGGTGTAAATCTTAACGATCAATGCAAAGGGTGTCGTCATAAGTCACCTGCATTGTTGTATCTTCGAGAAGATCCTAATCTTCTCGAAGGTACAACCCTGCAGTTGACTTGTGCCATCAACCTTTAAATCCACCTCGATAAGATCTACTAAATTAATAAGGTGTTTCTTACGTTGAGTTAAAATTATACTATAAGACGCTCCCTTAAGGGTAGTCTTTCCCAATCCCTGGGTTCCTCACCTTAGAATTACCTTTCTTAGTAAAACCCATTACACAAGAGAAGTTATTAAGACTAGAGGTCCCTTCAAGGAGTTCATAGAAAAACATAAATCTAAATCAACGAAACTGGACAATAACCCTTAATCTTCACATGAGATTGCTAACCAAACCCTTTTTTTTTGGTTTATATCAAGTTCTCATAACTGAATTATATCTTACTTTTAGTATCGAGATATAGTGATTAAGAATCCAATTAAACGTTGTCTTGCCTTAGATCAAGACTAGGAAGTAATAATTTATTCAGCTCGTTTAGCTTCCTGCTCAGGTTTATTTTAACCCTAGCTTCCCGAAAGACAATGATCTAAGTTCCAATTTAGCTATAAATAGAACATAATAGAACTACTAAACAATCATAAGTATTCAGTCACATAACCTTGCAAGCTTACTTAGATATTCACAAAAGTCTCCAAGTTATACAATAATAACAATGCTCTCAAGATCATTCGAACCGAAGAAGATCAAACCATCAAGATACGAATACAAACACATAAGTAACAAATATCTCTTTTCATTCCTTTCAAAGCTAATCAAATACATTTTATGCATTCAGCATATCCGATACAATACTCAACAGCAAAAGAACATCTTTCTTCAAGTAGTACATTCAGAGAATCAAGTTGGATTTCATCATAAAACCAAATTAAACAATCTGAACATCATATCAGATCTGCGTGCCTTTACCACTTACGGCAATCATCTGCAAAAATTGTCAACATGGGTCAATTCGGTGAACTGAGCATGATAAGCACTAAATCTTAAAACAATTGCAATCCACCAATTGTTTTCATTAAACAACCTGTTTAAATGAAATTAATTCACCAAACATGTAAACATATTTCAGACTATGCTCTTTTGTAATTCAAACATGACTATAACGCGTAACTCATATTATAGTTACTAAATAGTCCTAGATACTTTTCATATATTTCTTCATAAATGTTAGTGACCAAGAAGAACAAATGCATCTAAAACAACTATCCATCTGAATCCCAAGGACAACAAACATCCGACAGGCCATTATATTCAACAAAATGAATATCCTAACAATTCATGAATCCATCAGTATGTTTTACAAATCCAACAATTAAATATAAATTTATCAACATATACTTTACAGCAGAAGAGAAAGAAACCGAGACATTCAGATTTCCCTTCCAATCATGCTCATGACTGTACCGTCTCCTCAAGAGTAAAGCATTCACATTATACGCATGCGACTAAGTCAGACGAGACCACAAGAAGAACCACAGTTTCGTCAAAATTTAAATATAAAATTTTCCTGTAGCTTACTAAGCAATACAGTAGCTCTCGCGACAAGCAACAGTAAGTAATCCAAACTTAACAGATTCAACAATTCCTTTTCATAACATTCAACAATATGAATATACCCATCGCCATTGTTTGACAGAGCACAGCTTCATTCAACTAGGCAAATCCCAATAAATTTTTCCTCAAGGTTTCATTTGAAGTCGAGTTACTACAACATATAACAGGGTATCAACAAAATCGAGTTGATAAAGAAACCCCAACCTTTAATTCATCTGAATCGAACTGAACATAACACAACGATGATAAGAAAGAGTCAAAATGATATGCATGCTCAGCGAGGACTGAAATCGAGAATCGAGCCAACTCACAGCATATCATGGACTCCAACAGTGCCAAATCCAACCAAAACTTATATTAAAGGTTTAAATTGAAGTTGAATTCATATGACAACAATCAAGAATCCTAAAAGTACTCACAGCAAAAACTTCTACAGAAGTTACAACATAAATTACCTTTCAGTGACTCCATCGAAGTCGATATCATTTAGTATTCATAATAAAACAACAACATTCATAACCAAGCTTGACAGAAGTTTAAAATACTAGATACATTTCAAGGACTCTCACTGAGTCAATATCGACCGTAATCACAACTGGGCTTACACAGAAGTAGAAACACCAGTTACATATCAAGGACTCCAACTGAGTCCATAACAACAGTATTCACAACTGAGATTATTCAGAAGAGAAAACATAATATACGCTTCCAGGATTAAAAAGGAGTCTTACCCATGTAGTATTCTTCAAATAAACTTCTACAGAAGTAGAAAGATACAAGATACATATTAAATTCAAGAATTCCAACCAAAACAATAACATACCGTATTCACAACTGAACTCCTACAGAAGTAGAAACGTATGGCATTCACGACTAACTTCTACAGAAGCCGAAATACAAGATATATATATTAAGGATTCCAACAGAGCCAATAATAATAAGTATTCACAACCAGGCTTATACAGAAGCAGAAACACTGGTTTCATAACAAGGACTCCAACTGAGTCCATAACAACAATATTCACTCTAAGCTTATACAGAAGAGGAAAACATAATATACGCTTCAAGAGTTCAAAAGGAGTCGAACCCAAGTAATATTCTCAATCTAAAACTCCTACAGAAGTCAAAAATACTATCTACTCAAGGATTCCAACGGAATTCAATAACATAATGTATTCACGGCTGTACTTCTTCAGAAGCCAAGACATAATTTCATTTCAAGAAGTCCAACAGCAACAATAACATATATTACTCACGACATAACTTATACAGAAGTCGGAATATCATGTACATTCAAGAATTCCAACAGTATCCTTTTCAACAAGTGAAACAGCAAGGTATCGACGGAATTCTGAATCAAACAAGAAAACAATTCATGGACTCCCACAAAGCCGAACACGTATATTAGCCTTGCAAGCATTTCTACAAACTCTAACCGAAATGCAAAACACAGCAAGATAATTCAACAGTATGAAACAAAATGCACACCCATCAAGGGTTCATTTGAAAAATCGAGCCAGTAAGAAGATACAACAACTAATTCTTACAAAGCTACCTTAAAAACCAACTGAACCCAAAAATCATCTGAACAGAGTTGTTCTAATGAAATCATTTGAAAGAAAGCAAGATTTTTAAAAGTTAGGGCCTAACATGCCTGGTAATGTTGCTTAAAAATCCGAAGAAGACCTCTGAAAGAGCTCGAGCCTTCTCCTCTTTTTCCACGTTAGATTCAACAACAATAATTTGTTATTTCCATGCCTTATAAACTTTCCTTGACAGAGAAAAGAGCTAGTTATTCTCATAGTTGCCATGCAACACCAAGTAGACTGGTGCGAAGAACCAGTGATCAAACAGAGGGAAACCCGGAGCGCATGAAAAACCAAACAAACAACCAGTTTTCCATTTTGCATGTCTTCCCGAGAAATCCGAGCTCGGAGACCGAGTTCATTAATTGCATTAACTCCAAAATTCCCGCTCAATCTCCATTGCCACCGACCGCCATAGTTGGCGATGGACAAATGCAAATCAAAGACCATTTCTAAATTTGGCGACTCTGCCACGTCGGCCTCGATGGCCGTTTGAAACCTCCGCTAATTCCTTGTCCTTCATGCTTATCCATCCCATTTAATGCCATAGAAACTACCGCCCATGGCTCGCACCCCTTCATAGGTCCCTTTCCTCCATGTTCATTAGTTAGGTTAGAAACATAGGTTAGATCATTAAGGTGATACTTAGTCTAACTTCCTTAGTGCTAGGTCACTAACCTTAGAACATTTAGTTTATAGTTTAGGCCTAGGTTAGATTAACACTAATCCAACCCATAGGTTATTAACCTTAATAAATCCAGTTTAGGTCTAACATTTAGAATGTTCAGAATAAGAACCAACAGATATACATTCCCGTAATGGATTCAATCCAGCACTGATAATAAGCTAGTAGTATAAATGTATCTGAATTTATTACCTGGCCCACGATCAAGACCTTCCTGATATTACGATATCGGGAACCAATTCATTTAACACGATCAGCCTGAGTTAGACTCCGGAATAGCTTATTCAACGCATTCAGACCTTGCAACCTACGTAAGGTCTATAATTTTTGTTCATCCCGAATAAACTTAAAGCATCTCTTGGATCAATGCCACTGATCCAAGGCTGAGTCTTATAGATGGATAAATCCACAATTCATTCCGAGATCAGATTAAACTCAGGTGCAAAATGAAAGAAATAAAAGAGTCCAATCATATTCCGACTCAGTCAAAGATCTTCAATTGCAAAGAAGATACAGTCCATATCAAGCATGACTTCACAATCAAAGGAACACATCCTTTTATAGAAGAAACCATATATCAACACTTGAATGCTCAGGAGGAAGTAACAACAGTTCAGAGTGTTACAGGCTAGGTAAAGACTATAGGAGTTGTTATTTAGGTGTGTGACAAAGTCATTGCTTCTGGGATTCTTCGTTTGAGCGTAGTCCCTTAAGAGCCTTAAGACCAAAAAATTGTTCAACTTTGATGGGTGATTTCTCAGACTCCATGGCACCTAGATACATCTCGTTAGATCCTACACCTTGGCATAGGGACCTTATATAATATCCTATCTCAGTTTTTTCTCTCTGATTGGTGTTTTCGCCGCCCTATTGTTTACAAACACATAAAATAGTGTAGTATGAGCTAGTGTAAGGTTGTCAAGCGCTATATTTTACAAACATTGGGTCATGGAACCAAACTGACTACACCAACACATCTAAGTGGCTATTTAAATGCTAACGAAGGTGTTTTTTTGGTGTGCGACAAGGTCATTGCTTCTGGGCTACTTCGTTCGGTGTAGTCCCTTAAGAGCCTTGAGACCAAAAAATTGTTCAACTTCGACAGGTGATTACTCAAACTCCATGGCACCTAGAGATGTCTCGTTAGATCCTACACCTCTTCATAGGGACCCTCTACAATATCTTGTCTTAGTTTTTTCCTTCTCTGATCAGTACTCTCTCTACCTTATTGTTTGTAAATGCAGGAAATAGTGCAGTTTGAGGCAGTGTAAGGCTGTCAAATGCTATGCTTTACAAACAGTGGGTCATGGCACCGATATGATTGTACACACACATAGGTATGGCCTTGTAAACACTTGGGGAGGCATTTTTTTGGTTCCCTACGCTCCTAGTGCTTTTGGGATACCTCGTCCAGAGCCCAAGAACCCCCTCCACATGTACATAAACCGTTGTTAATTGCTTCTCTTTTCTTGTAAAACAATGAAATATTCTCTTAGCTTCGAGAATATAAAATTATCTACTAACAGTGCCAACCACATGAAGGTGGAATCTTTTCTGACACCACTAACCTGCATAAAATTACATTAGTCAAAGAAATTTAAGTTGAACCAAAACCGTACTAGATATATACAAAATAGACAAATATAATAAAATATATGAAATTGAATCTAGAACTGAAAAATTTAAACAATTCAAAGAAATTATATATACCAGACGAGCTCATATAAATTCATTCCAATGTTCACCACCAGGATGTGAAATTGGAATCTTTTATGGCACCACTAACCTACATAAAAGTGTTAGTCAAAGAAATTTAAGTTGAATCAAAACCATATACTAGATATATACAAAATACACAAATTTAATAAAATATATGAGCTTGACTGATCTGGTTGACAAATTTAAACACTTCAAAGAAATTATATATACCAGATGTGAGCATGTAAATTCATTCTAATGAACCATCAGGGTCAAATATACTCTGAATATCAGACATAATTGATTCATGATCTAACTCTTGAACCTTCCAAAGAATCTTGTTATTTGGCCTTCCTCGATATCTATACAACTGAATATTTGTCCCTAGAACTAGATGTGAATATAGGATTATTTTCCTGTGAAACTCAAAGTCTTCAAATACAAAAACAGAGGATTTTTTTAATGAATACTGTCGGAGCCAAGTTCCAGTAATTACCACTGACCCTGGAGGGTACTAAATATCTTTGTCATCTATAATAGGAGAATTCAACTTCTTTCTTTCCTTTATGCAAAAATATAAGAAATAGTTTGTTCCTTCTTCATTTTCTTCTATCGCAATAACTTCAAACATATGTCCTACAAAAAAAAGGTTTCAACTCAAATTTAAATTACATATTAATTTCAATGGGCATAACTCAATACAAAAATTATAAATAACCATTTACCTTATCGCACAAAAATCAAAATTTCATCAAAGTCCTTGGATGTTGCAACTTCATCTGGAGAAACAAGTTATAATGCCTATGGAGGTTGATAACTAGGAAGTGGAGTTAGAGGCCTACAAATCCATCGATCCACCCATTCTTGTGAATCACACTCAATATTGAAAAATTCAATATAATATACACAAAAACACACCAAATTTATTTTCCATGTGGCCCATGAAGTAACGTCTGAGCTAAAAAATGAGTGCATATCTCTGGACCCTGTGAGTGTCATATAATCCTTGTAGTTAGCAATTTGTTGTTCCTCTATCAACCAAAAATATCTATGAACTGTGGAGTTTTCTTGAGAACCTCGAGCCATGTTGTCAATACACCATTCCACTATGCTCTTTGCATCGTTCAATTTATCACTATCTTTGTACTTCAACTCTTCTCTTACAAGATCTCTTTTCACACATTCCCAGACACCATCATGCTCTCCTTTTCCATGTCTAGCCTTAGTGAAACTCCAAATATATTCCACACCCATCTTGACATACATCCTTCTCATCAAATATAAGATTCATGCATTCTTAAACTGAGACGTGTAATTATCTGACCATATATAATGTTTATTGAAGCGGATGTCCCTATCAGACAAGTTTCCATTAAATAACTGGAAACACCCTTGCAGAAATTCAGTAGAATGAGTACGATCATCACTGATATAAAATTGGTACTCTCTTAAAAATTGTAAATTATTCTTTGTACTATCAGGAGAATGTATAAATGTTATATGCACAAAAATGGAAACCTGTACTAAGTTGTAATATTGTGATTGAACCTTTATTTGTGGTTGGAATGAGTAATTCTTTGCAAAATAAACCACTGAAATAATAGTAGCAATAGTAAATGTGTCCTTTCATATCTTGAATTGTTCATCCAACCATATATCTCTGTGTGTATGCCTATCAAACTCATAAAAAAATTCATACTTAAATTTTCTCATAAATTGAAAAACATGCATATGTTCTGTAACTAGCTTACACTATTTAGACTCCTTTCCATCTTTCAACTCATATGGTATTGATTTATTTTTATCAAACTCAACTAAATTATGTCCTATTGCACCTTCAATTTTTTCATGGATGCAACTTTCCAATTCAGCTAATCTGCCGCACGTACCATAACTTCCATCTAAAAAATCCTAACTATAAAAAAATCATCCAACTTCTCTTTCACAAAATATCATAGGAGTGAAATCCCTTGAAGATATTGGTGGAACTTGAACACCACATTTCAATAACATAATTTCAGAATGAAAATCATAATGAATACGTAAAAAATTATCATACTGCATCACAAATTCAACATGTTGCCTACAACAACAAGTGGTGTAATCATGGTTGATTTTCACATAGAATGGTTTCGACATTTCAAAAAAATGTTTACTAATTTTAATTTCTAGATGATCTTATTCAAACTTACAAAAAAATTGAGTTTGATTCATATCTAAGAAATTCTTTGGATGTGGTTTGTGATTCATAGAACCAACTCTTCGTTTTACAACATCTCTTGTATTAGGTGAAACTCTAGTGTTATCATGCCATAATTGAATTACAACTTCTCTTATAGCATCAGATATATCTTTTTCCTTTCACAATGCTCTAGCAAAAAATTCCTAAAAAATGGTGTTATTGAGTGATTGAAGGATATTACGTCTTTCAATTGATTTCATTAGAATGTTTTGATTAACTTTCAACATTTGACTTGTTTGCATAATCAAACATTTTTTTTGTTGATTCACTTACAACACTAGTAGCAAGTACACAAGGCACAATTTTACTATCCCTTGTGCATCTCCTGACACCAACAGTGTGATATGCATCATGAATGTTTTCAACAATTGTATAGGTTTGACCACTTATATTAGATGTTGTCAATCCTAAGGTGTTTAATGTAGGTCTCATTTTAATCAATTTCATCAAACTAACCAACAACTAACATCTCTAAGAATCATTTAAAATTTCGAAATGATTATCCCAAATTTTAGTGGCTTTTCTTTTGATTTTCCATTCTGAAAGTTTATTAGACATTAGTTTCAAAATGTTCTCATCAATTTCAATAAAATAATTAGGTTTCTTACGTAAAATTGTAGGAGGTGTTTTTGTCAAATTTTTCTTGTCTACAATTTCAACCTGAATTTTCTTATTCACATTTTCATTGTCTCCTTCAATTTCAACATCAGCTACATCACAAGTATTTAATTCTTCTTCAACATTAACACTGAAAACATCTTCATCATGAGTATTTAATTCATCTTCAACATTGATAGTAGAAATATTACCTGGTTCCTCATTGCTTGCAATAGTAGGGGTTGAAGATGAACCTCTTCTTGATTCACTCAGATTCTACATTCACTCAACATTTTGAAATATTGTTGCCTCTTATTCATTTGGTTTTTTTTACTTATTGAATTCCTTTTTTGACTTTGTTTCTTGTCCCCATGATGTTTTTCTTTCGTTGATAAGAAAAACATGTAGAAAGTGACAAAAATTCATAGTAATTCATATAGTAAGGTCAAACAATAAAAATCACATGGTAATTCAAATGTTGGGATGCATGTAAATATTATTTATTAACCGTGATCGAGATTTATAAAGCATGATTGTAGTTTTCGTATTAAGGATTGCGATCGCGGTTTATAAATCATGATCATGGTTTTATTTGTATCATCAAATCTGACCCTCAAGGCTCAGGAAATCTTTGGTTTTCCCCAGTCAAAGCTATGGGAGGTCACTATGGCATGTAAAAGGTCAAAAAAATCAAATTTTCTCTTCTGTGGACTTGAACCATGCTGAAAAATTGAAAACATCTCACAGAAATGTCGTCATCACATAGGGGAGACTTAGATTCATATAAATATTAATTTTAAAATGAATAGAATAAGATAAATATCATTTGATAATTTTTGTACTAATAGTAGGTCTTTAAGACATTTTTTCCCACGAATGTTCATATCTACATTTAAGACTTCAACTTTTGTTTCGCTTATCAAAATGTGATAAAACCTATACCATCCCAAGCATGGAAAAATTATGTACACGTTAAAAAATATATCTATTCGATTTCGATATTTTTTGATATAGTTATGGTGGGAAAATGGAAATTGCTCTATTTTCTAAAAAAATTCAGACCACTTTCCCAGAAAAAATCATTTAAAAAAAATATTGCTTGAAAAAACACAAAATAAAATCCATTCTGAGATAGACAATGACATAAATTTTCACCAAAGGAAAAAAATAACAAGATGTAGTCATCTGAATCGGGGGAAAATGAACTACAATGTTATAGGTTTTTTTTTTTAAAACCAAGTCATATAATTTTGAGTGTTTAATATAGCTGAACTTGTTTGTTTTTATAAAACTTTAGTAGTTTAGAAACGATATTTTGGATCCTTCGATTGATATTTATATAAATTTTTCTAATTTTGAGTGCACGTATTGCTAACAAGCCCTACAAGTTGATATTTCACTTTTTTTGCAATATGACGTCCACTTATGACCCCTTTTTTGTCCACCAACTTGCTGCACTTACACGGTGGCCTAACTCCTGCATCCCAAGGTGTATGTGGAATGGTCAATCGATGCGAAAACACTATAATATACCATGGAAAATACTCTCCTCTCACCTAGGACCCCTAATCTGTCGTAATGGTACCCATGACAGTGGCACAATCTAATCAAAGCTGGCCTTGACCCTATCCATTTGAATATGCGGCCCCATATCAAAAAACTCATGGGCTCTGTGTGCATACCACATATATGGTCATGACACATCATGAACAGTACCAAACTGCCTCTGACATCAGTCCACTCTATAAAATTCTTTGTTATATCCTCAGTTCCTAAAAATAAAGTGATCTACCATGGCCAAAAAAATCTCCTGACCATCCTCTGGCCACTAAAAATGTCTGTACGGCCTCCATACTATCTAAGCCTATTAAAGATCATTGAACTCTCGATGATAGTGGTATGTATCTCCCATATTAGGCTGAACATCCTCTCTAAACGGAACCCAAACCATCAAAGATATATCCTCTAGAGAACGCACTCGTAATACGTCTATGGGATGACGAGTGGCTATGTGGTCCTAGACCCTTATCTATAGTTATCTAGCCTGGACTACCATCTTCTAACAGAAGTAGGTGATAAGGTGTAAATCCCAATATAAATGTGCCAACATACACTGGCCCTAGCAATACCTCTCATCATCAACTAGTCCACGAACTAATCTGATTAGACCAAGAGGAAATGAAGTTTTGGTCTTGTCAGTGAGAAAATTGCCACTAACAAAGGACATCAAGTAGGCCACCACTCAATCTAACTTCGAATCTGCTAGACACTGATGTAGTCAAACTATCATGCCTCAATGAGGTATATCATCAACTCCGAATAACTCCAATAGACAATCCTGCGACTCTCATACTCGATCAACTAACCATGGATGGGAACCCACAAAATCCTCCATACATCCTCCAACGTGACAATGATCTCGTCAGTCAAGAGCTGAAGACACTAGCTCTCACTGTGCCACCTCGCAGTTAAGGCTATGAGAGGCCATGATCAAGAGTAATTTGTGGCATACTAGCCACATGATCTAATCTAGCAATGTATAGTACCATGTCCAAATAATCCCTATCTTCATTGGAAAAAACCTGCCTCTATATCAGTCAAGCGACCATACCACTCTCTAGTCTATAGGGTTGGCAGTCGTCTCTATAAAAATGACAATAAACTTGTTATGACTTAATTCTATTTATATTCTTCTATTTTCAACTCTCATTCATTCTTCTAAGTTCTAATTTTTACTTTCTTCTACACAATTCTAAAGGTTAGATTCTTCTATAATTATCCTATTTTCTCAAAAAATTGGCTAAGTCTTTCTTTTGGCACATGCACGTCCCTATGGACACCTGCACACCCATATTGACACTTACAAACCTAAACATGTGCGCTCTTCTACAAAAACATGGGTGCACATCTTGACACATGCACCTCCTAACTAATGTTTTCCCTAAACTAACACCCCCCAGCACATACACCTCCATCAAGATGCATACACGTTCATCTAGGTACGTGAACGTGCACACATCCACTTTTCTTCCCCCAATGCATACAAATCCTTTTTTGCAAGTGTACATGTGCACACCCATATTTTCAACACTTGCGCTTATGTGCACTTGTTTTCCTGACACCTGCATGCCGCTAAGGCACGTGCTCATGTTATTTCTACCCTAAAATGCAAAAACATGGTATTAAATGCAAAACTTGATAAGAAGAGATCCATCTGCCTCATCCCGTAGGTACTCTCAGATCCATTCTGCATGTCTCATCTACCTCTTAATTCTCGCCATCTCTCTTGTAGCTCACAAATCACTCACGGTGAAAATTTGTAAGGGTTTTATAACAAATGAATTGAATGTGATGATTTTACCCCCTGGAAGGGGTATATAGGGTTATTTTGACCCATAGCGATGCTCTCTCACTTTCCGTGATTGCCAAAATGTGTAATTTTACTACCTTGATCATTCTACCTTCTTCTATTCACCGTCATGATGATTATTTTTATTAAATAATAATTTTTGACCCATTTTCTTCTTGTCAGGACATGTTTTTGCTACCTGACGCCCATTTCTTGGTCATGGGGAATTTAACATTCTTTTAGGTGATCTTCCACATTCTAAATTCTTCTGACCAATCAAAAAATCTAAAACAAACAAAACATTATAAAATTTTCAAAAATTCCAAAACAAAAAAATCCTAGAAATTCAAAATGGACAAAAATTGGTAAAAAGCTCATATGTAGCTGAATTTTGTGTCTCTCATATGGCACTTATCTCGTATCTTGCTATAATATTCACGTGTTTTTAAAAAAATGGCTTGGGGATCATCTAAATCTACAATCATTAGCAAAATCTAAGTTGTTTACTTCATCTGTACTCTGGGGCACAACGAGTTTCCTGGTACTATTTCATAGTACACACTACTTTTTGATAGGACCCAAGTGTCCTCCATACTTATCCTTACATATACAATTTTCTTAGGGCATCATTTTTAACCCTTGTCATTTATGACAAACATTTTAGACTAAAGATAGATAAAAAAATATTTGTGCAACTATCTCAAATGTTGTTGGTTTGAGTGTGTGTTTTTACTTATTTCCCTGTTAGATCAACTTGTTTACTTCTCGTATTGCATTGCATTTTGTATTTTGCATGGAGTTTCCAATTTTAGTAATGGATAATTATTCATATTATGGATTTTCATTTCATTATACACTTGTATCATATGTTTATATTTTAATAAGGATTGATGATGAAGATTCTTAGCAATATGATGTCATTAATATTGTCTTATGCAATGCAAAATTGCTTATAGCTCAATATCTCCTCCTTGTTATTTTCTTCTTTCTTCCTTATTCTTCTATTTATTTAATTTACTCTTCTTTTTCATCATCGATTGACCTCTTTCCTTTCCCTATCGACGATTCGACACTCGAGGGGGCATCCTTCACCCTACTAATTTTTCTCCCACTCCTTCAAAATTTGTAGTCATTGATGTTTGTCTACTTTATTTGAATTTGTGTATCTTATGCCACCCAAAAGAGGGGAAAATGTAGACATGTATAGTTGATCAAGGAAATAATATTATTAATATTGCACTAATTATTCTACTCCTTGCAAATTGACTACACCTCGTCAATTAGTCCTATCTAGCTTTCCTTTTATGACATTCTTTTGGTCATATTCCTCTTATAACTAACTAATTGGGCTAATATAGCCTCCTATTAGCTAAACCCCCTTATAATCTTCATCTAAACCACTTCTACTAGCTTCCTAGATTATCAATCCATTTCATTGGATTGAGTAGTCCTCTCACAACTCTTTCAGACTCCTAATTCCTCACTAATCAAGATCAATTAGCCTAAGACATATTTAACCTCTCCCAAACCATGAATTTATTTTTTTTTTTGTTCATTTGTCCCAAATGCACCAAAATTCTTCCATTCTTAGAAACTGAAAACTATAAATACCCCAATACCCCTAGACCATTTCTAATAACACTTCCTCCTTTCTAGCATAAATTAAATAGTATTTTGTTTAGGATTAATATCTTTCTTCATTTTCTATTGAGTTATTTACTTTGTTATTGCATCTTTCACTCAAGATTTGGGTAAATGGGAATAACCATGTGGATTTATAGCCATTAATGGTGAGCTCTCATTCTCAAATACCTTGAAGATCAAATAGTCACAACTGATTGCTAGGAACTTTATTAGGTTCATTTTCATAGCTTTCAAATAGTAGAGAATATTTAGACATGATAGGTTTGCTTGTTTATTCCAATTTAATGAATACAAAGTAATGGTTTCTTGCTTATCTCTTATCATGATGGTTCATTGACTTGTTGTTTAAAGATTTGGGGCTTCTTAAGTGTTCTTGTCTCATTTCATAGATTTTACAATTTTTCCTTATTCATAGAATGCACTCCATCTTCCTATGCACCATCAAGACATTATTTTATTTCTAAAAGATGTATCTCTTCCACTTCCTTATGAATACTCTTTTTACCAAGTATTCTTCTCTCCATTTCCATTCTTGTTGACATCATTCTTTCTTCTTCTCTACATGTTTGTTCATGATGGTTAGATGTCTTATCTTATTTCCCTCTTCCATGATAATATCTTCCTAACCAATTTCCTTCTCCTCTCCTTCACAATGATCCCTTGTTTCCTTTTTTACCTTTAGGGAAAAATTTTTATCTTCCAAAAGTGTCTCCATATTTCTATCACACCCTTCAATGTTTGGACATTATTTCTTCTATGAACATTTCACACTATATAATTTTATAGCCTCTCCCTCAAATCACTCCTATTTGGTTGCCTTCAGGGTAAATTCTTCTTCCATGTGCAGTTCCTCATTCCATTTGCACTCTTATCTTCTAACACATTCCTTTACAAACTCCTCCTTGAGATCTTCATGGATATATTCAATTTTTAGTATGCTCTTTCTCAAGTGCACTCTTGCACTCTCATGTTTGGAAAAATTTACTTGATTTTCCTTCATGGAAACCTATTCCTCTCCTTCTTACATATCCTCTAAAATGGTGCTCCCATTTTCATATACATATTTATATATGCACTCCTCAACTCATATAAAATTTTCTTCTTTTTTTCTGTCTGTTAATTCCGCAATGACCTCCTTTCTGACACACCTAATTGTACACCCCATATGTCCTTCGTCTAGGACATCTTCTTGCACACAATAATTCATGCCCTTTAATCCTTATGACTCTTTTTTTTTCAATCTTAAATTCTTGGCTGCACAATATCCTTGCTTTTTCTTTCTTTTTTTTTTCCACTTTTATTTTTTGTTTTTTGTAATACTTTATTCACTTATGACCCTTAATGACCATCTTATCTTCCATGAAATATTCTTTCTTTAGCATAATATAGTCATGTATTGATGTGTAACTATAGGTTATTTATTTCTTCGTATTTTTCTCAACTTGTGATCTCTCTCCATGTTTTATAGTTATGTATTCCTCAACAATACTCCCATGCATACTTTCTCTTTGATCTTTCACTCTTCTCGTGTAACCCCTGGGTTTTCAAATGTGCATGAATTTTCCTCCTTCCTAAAATCTATCAATACTCTCACCACATAATCTTATCTTCAATGTTGACTCACTACCGAGTCTTTCTTATCCTTTTAGGAATTCCATGCCATAAGATCCTTTCTTACTTGGTGGTATTATTTAACACCTTCAAGTATGGTTCTTACACCCTTGATTTTATCCAACATCTCTTCTAATTTTTTCCTGAGTGTTTCATTTGACATGTCCCTTCTCCTTAGTGGCATCTTTTCACTATACTTTAGGATATTCTTTGAGTCCTCTAACCAAGCTTCTCAAAGTGGAGAATAGATTAAAAATTTATATTTTCCTCATGTTTTACATTCTTCCATCTATTTTAATTCCTTCACTCACAGGAAAGTATCCTACTCTAACACCAGTTGAATGGCTACACTAGGATTGGACTGACCCTGGAACATTTACAGATTACAACAGATTGGAATGAAACACTAAGGTTTCTTCCATTTACTTAATGTCCTTTACAAAATCTACATGCATCTACTCTTAATGGTCTTACAAAATCTCTAATGGATTATTTACATACTCTTTTGTACCTCTCATAGGGACCTAACCTGATTTGGTTACCTTGTGCATCACAATCACATTATACAACCTGGGTTGTTGGCCTCATTAGCCTTCTTCCTTTGGTGCTGAATAACACCTTTGTTGAACAAATTTGGAATGGTGAACCTGACCTCCTTTAATAGTTGTGCCTTCCTACTTCTCTCTCCTAGCTAGATTCTTCTATACGCTTCCATAGTTACTTCTCAAACTCAGAGTTGGACTTTGAGCTCATAAGTTCTCTTAGATACTTTGACACCATCTAGATTTCCTTGTATTGTCATTTAAATTTGGTTGTTGGGATACTTTTACCATTAATTCACTATCAGCCACCTTAATTAGATAATTCTAACCACTTTTATCATTTTTTTCCAACCACCTACTCTAATATGCACTTCTATCTTTCTTTCTCCTTGCTAGGATACGTCACAAATCTCATGTGCATCCATGGTATTGAGATACACCTTTTCCACTTTTCTCATGATTTTTCATCTTTTTCCCTTCTCAGACATCCACACTTCATACACATCTAGCTTTCTTTATCCTTTTCAAGCTACTTCACAAATCTCATGTGCATCCATGGTCTCTAGATACACTATGTTTCCTTATGGGCCTTCTTAAATTTCTGCATTTTAATTTATCAATCCACACCATTGCATGATCCCTGAACTCATATTCTTGTGTGTTTTTCATATCTTATTTATTTGCACTAAATTCCTCTACACTCCTTACACACCTCTAGTCATCTAGTCTACACCAAAACACCTCCATGCACTACTACACACTATCCTCTTGTGTGCCTCTTCTTCCATTTTCTTCTCTGTGAACTTATGTGTACCTCATTCTACTTCGCACCTCTTCAAACCTATACACAACATATGTGCACTTGTCTCCTTCTATTGTGATAATCATATTATGTACTCCACACAATCATTTCTTCACTCTATTGAACCTCCCATTCTTGTGTGTACCCACACTTAGTCGAAAATTGTGTAGGATTTCCATGAACCTAGGATGGTCCTTCATCATTAAGTTATTTTTAATAATATTTTTAAAAATTAATTTTATGTTCTTATTTTTTAAATAAAAAGGGGGAAATTAACGAATTAAATGTTTCTTATTTTATTGGTTTGAATTTGGATAGTGTATGTATGGATGTCAATGTCAAAAAAATAGTTTTTACTAATGATTTACTTGATCTTAAAACCAATTTTCATGAAATCCAACGGGTAGTGGTGTAATGGTTCTTGTGTATCTTAGTAATTGGAAGTTTCGAGGTTCAAATCAAGGCTCCGTGTTAAAGTATCCTACTACCGATGGTTTGGATACCCTGATGATGGGGAACTACAATAATGTGGTAATTCTATGAGCTAGCCAAGAGCTTAATTTTCCATCCTTAGATGGCTCTACAACTAGTGTGGGATTGTGATGCCACAAAGGGATAGGGCCCTCTCCCTAGGTAACCTCATCAAAAAGAAAAAAAACACTTTTCATGAAATTTTTTGGAATAAATATGATTACTATGATAGGATATATCTTTATGAACTTAAATATGTAAATTCATAAAGTGAAGATAGACTCTCCTATTTTTGTGAAGTCATCAAAATTTAATCTCAAGATATTGATTTTGATACTGGGATGGACCTTAATCCTAACCGATCAATCTACATATACATCTACTATTAAATAGATGATAGATTGATATTAACCGATGGGCCTTCTTGAGAATTGCCACTCTTCTGGGAATTGATGCCTATAGAAATGAGATTATCCATATGGCTCCCTCCATCCCCTACTCTAGGGGATCTAGAATTTATATAAAGTGAGAAACCCGACCCCCCTGAACTCCATATATGGGAGTTTCTAGAGCTATATATATATGGGGAGTGATAGAGACCAAAAAATATCGAGGAATTTATTTGAGGGACTCAGCAAATGCGATGATGTTGAGTCCCCCTGGCCAACAACCTATATATAGATGGGGAACCCTATAGAAATATTCATATGTTGATAGGACCCTTTATATCATATCTATATGGGAGGTAGGGGGAGGGAATGGTGTGATCGCCTAAGAAAAATGATTCTGCGGGGCTTAGACCCTAATCAAATTAGTGCACTCGCTCATGAGTGAAGTTTTCACGAATGAGGGATTCTAGAGCTCATATATCATATCTCCTTCATCCCCTCAAATTCCAAGTCCTTTATCTGATCCAAATCCCTGATTCAAATATTGGGCCCAACTGACTCAATTATTGATAGTAGTTATGTGAAAAAAATATCATAATTCAAAGCTAGCTAATGAAATCGTATGTGAGGAGGTACACAATGAACCATTTTTTATACTAATATACATTATAGAGTATTATATCCTACACTATGTGTTCACTAATATTCATGTGTCTACACCTATGGCTTCATGAGTGTTGGTGAATCCTAGTATTCCTAGTATGGTGATACTACATCATATTCCTCATATTACTATCATTGATCCTATATATAATAAAAATTATCATGTCCCTCCTAGAATTTTTCTTAATATGACACCTTATTTTTCTTATTTATCTTCACACAAGGATAAACATGTTAATTAACCTATTGCAACAACACCTAGCCAATATTTTCTTTTCACAAACCCTCCTCATACAAAAAAACTTTATTAATTTCAAAAAGGATATAAGTTAGAGTGAACCACATAATGATTTCATTTCATCAAATATTTAAGGTTTATATTGCAGGTTAAAATGTAAGGATGGAAATTCTAGATCCGCTGCGTAGAGAGGATTAGTACTGACGTTTCAAATCCAGTCCTAGAACCATCATCATGGTGAAAAAATTTCATAATAAAATTGTTCCAGATATCATTATTTATCCCTGACCTATAGTGTTTAAGAGCCTAAGTTCATAATATTTAATGGTGAAAGAGAAATTGAATAACATTTCAAGAATTGTTTTATTATACATGTATATTATGTAGGTGACAATATGCTACTACCCACACTATTTCCAAGTATTCTAAAGGATTTTATCATAAATTGGTTTTATCCCTTCCTAAATGTGTTATACATGCTTTTACCCCTTTATATGAAAATGTGTTCTCTCTTATTTACATCAATATTAGCCAAAATATATGGGTTTCTTAAATTGCAAACTTATACAAGATATAATTAGTGTATTGGTGACTTTTTATTTCTACGTACAAGACTATTTTTCTTGAGCATCACACCATGTTGCTAATAGTTATGTATAAGAATATTTCACTCAAATATTACTTCAACCTATAAGATAATCTATATTATTTTGGATGTTCAAAAAATTGATAAATTTTTATCATCTATTTAAGTAGAATCAAATAAAACAAATTTTTATTAATAAGATAAAATACAAGAACAAAACCCCCACATCCTTCGAAATTAAATTTTAATGTAAAACATATTTTAAGGTGTATACAACTAAATTTTGTAATTAACTTCATGGTAACAATGATTTGGCATATATTCCTTACCCATTACTTGTGTGCACAAATGGATCTAAAACACATTGTCTCAATATTTCCTACAGCTTGCAAATAATTCTTAATCTCCCATTCGATTTCTGAAACATATACAAGAGTAATATCATCACTTAAATACACATCTTCTATCTTCTCTCATACTTCTCCATAATTCTACTTGTTATCATTGAACTCTTTGGAAACTGTCATCTAGTTTAGATAGAAGTGCCACACATTTCTATCTTATTTCTAGTCCTTGTGTCTTCTATATCCAAATGAACATATTTATTAATTCTATCATAATTCTCTTTTCTATTTTGGCCTTAATTTGAAATTGTATCCTACAAAAATGTACAAGATAAATTTTACCAATATCATTGACTCACCTGACATTCTCAAGATCTCCTCAAGAAAATATCTATCAAGTCTTATTAAAATTTTACTTAAACTTTCATAAATCAAGAGAATACATTAGGAGATCTTATATTTTTAATATTTAAGCATTGCAAATAGATTAGGAATATCCCAAGTCAATTAAAATCACTCCAAAGTCATATCAAACGTAATCAAACATTTATACATAAAAGGGAACTTTAAGGATTTACTATCTATCTAGAAGCAATCTACTATAGAAGTTTAATTTAGAAATTTTTTGTAATACTTTATTTATCTCTTATGAAGGTTATATTCTATCTATATTTATGCCCAATATTATTTTTAAGGAACACTGGGAATATAGGGGGTTTTCTTCTAGATTTTTCTTGCACTTGCACATAAAATAGAAGAACTACATCTATTTTAAGCCCCTAATATGGGTAATGCAGTGCAAGCCTTGGTCATAAAAAAGAAGGGGGGTTTTCAAAAAGGTAAATCAAACTCTGCAAAACACTAAAAAAATTATTTAATGCCCATTTTAGTGATAATGTATAAAATTAAAGTGTTGATCACACATGTGCATACACAAGGGTTTCGAAGAAATTGAAAGTGTAAGAACCATTGATAATAAGTGAAGAACTAAGCCAAAAAATATTTTAAGTGTATAAAGATCCATTTATTAGTGTTAGGAAAGATGGAAGTGCCAGGAACTAGTGTCTAATTTGGTGTTACGTCTAAAGGAATTTCAAAACCTTAGTTTTGATATGAAGTATAATGAATACAACCATAGTCTATTTTCCCTAATTAGAGATCTAGAACACTCTAAAAAACATGAGAAAATATAATTCAACATATCCTCTTATGTTTTATACTATTTTATCATGTGACCTACTTATATAACATTCTTTATTACATTTACATGTACTCTCATATCTAAAGGCTAGATCATTTATTTATAAATTTTGACTATGCACTCTTAATTTTACGCTATAGTATCATCCTTCATATTCCTCCCCTAGGGTTTACATGTCTATTCTTATTTTATACAATTTTAATGATATTATTATCTAAAAACATAGGTGTTATTGAGGTCTTTCTTTCCCATATAGTTCATACATTACGTTCCCTTATCTCCTTCTATAAGGCATGGACGACTGGTGTTATTATATTTGACCACACCAATTTTTTCCTCTTGTGATATTAAAATACTCTATCAACCATTATTTACTACAGTACATAATCAAAATGTATTCATAAAGAGGGTTTTAGTTGATGCTTTTCACCATAAATGTATGTCCTCACAATTTTATCCAACAATTGGGCATCTATTTGAGTCAATTTTCAATAATCCAACGTACTTGTTAGGATATTTCATAATACTCATTAGTGTATGATGGTAACAATCATATTTGATATCATTTTTGGAACTAAAGTCATGCCTACTACATTTTAAATTTTTGAGTACTCCTTTCCATTTAAATTTTTTTGGTATACCATGGATATATGACATGATAATTATACCCTCTAATTTACATAGATGTGTTAAATTTATCCATGAAGAACACATGTACACTATCCCAATTGATGAAGAGACATATAATATTGTTTTTGTTTATGATGAACTTTTATGAAAAATATCAACATTGACGCTCTATTGAGTAATCTATCATGTTTATCACTATTTATAAATTTGATGAAGCTATTTCTCCATGGAGAAAAATCAAGGAAACAATAATTTCCAAGTGCACATCTTATTAATATATAACTTTAAAATAAATTAAAAATATGTCATTCATGTTTTCAAGAACCCTCCTGATAAATTGCTCATGGTCATAACCATAGATCCATTTTAAGAACAATTTAATCAAGATAATTTCAACAACAATAATGACCCTCATGTTTTTGATGATGAAGACAAGCATGACCTTGTAAATTCAACACTATTTATCCTTATCAAGTTGAATCCTTGCTATATATGATTAGAGATGATGTTAAGAAAACATCAACACGTACTCTATCTATATCTAATGTGGAAGTTCCTAAATGTATTTTTCCTACATCTATCCTCGGTATGATGGCACCACAAGTTATCTAAAATATATATACATCCATCCATGTTGTTTCTACTACTTTCACATCACCTTTCATCCACACACATGGACCTTTGAATATTTTCATTGATGCATGTTCCCTTATGAAGTTCATTCATAAGTTACAAACTAGAGTGTCATAATTAGAATTATTGAAATCTAGGAACTCTTCTTGCATGGATTCACATGTAATTCATAACCCCTCAACACTTAAAATTGGATTCTTATCCATTACCTATGTCTATTATCACTCCTAACAGTTATATCTATGAAGGTAAAGGATGTTTGGAGTAACATCTCTTCTCCTTTCATGCCACACATCTACATTACACCTATAATGATAATCTTGTTACAAATATTTTCCTATTAAGTCTCAAATATTATTCCTTAGAATGGTTCTATGACCTTATAATTCAATATATCATGGCCTTTAATCTATTGGCCAATCAATTCTTAGCATAATTATCCATCAACATTAGTGTCGTCTTCTATGCTCAAATATAAAATCTTAAATAAGAATATAATGAGACTATTAGTGCTTGTGTGTTATGGTACAAGAAAATTATTACTAAGATTCATAATTATCTTTGAAAGAATGAGCTTAAAGATATATTCACACAAAGCATACTTTCTCTTTTGCAAGAGTATATCATGTTTTTAAACTTTCAATATTTTAATGAATTATGTCATACCTAAAGGATCAAGAATTCAAACTAATAAAAATGAACAAGTTTTGATATGCCCCATGTAAAATATGTTCCAAATAAAAAAATTCCAAGTATTAAACAAGGATTTAAAGATAAATCTAGTGATAACAAGAATGAATCAAAAGTAATAGTTAATTTTATATCTCGACCAACTAAGCTTAAATAACAAGACCATCCTAGGTGAAAATTCACATGGCTATCCGCATCACCACTTAATATAAATAAATGATTATTTGAGTATAAATTTGTGTCTCTCTCGCCACCTATGGAGGTTGATGTCATAAAGCATAAAAAATAAAACATTTGATGTTAATTTGTATTGTGACTGTCGTTATTTTATTCTTAAGTCTACATATCTATCCTATAAGCTCAAACATGTCATCAAGGACCTTCTTAATGAATAGACTGTCAAATTTAAATTTTTACAGAGGAATTTAGGCTACTAGTTATTAGGAATTAAAATCTTAACATATTCAATGATTCATCACTACAACATATAATAGATCACAAAGGAAATCTCAATGTTCATCATGTGTGAAACACACATCCTCCTCCTACTTCTTATAGGCATACTTTTGATGCAATCATCAAAACAATCACTAACTTTCCACCTCCATGACCTACTATCACATTTGATGAGAATGAAATCATATATGATGTTTCATATAGAAATGCACTCTCTATTCACACTTATATTTATCAACATCCTATTTGAAATGTTGAAATTGACAATTATTTATTTAGCAATATATACACTTTGGCACTACATTGATATTTGGGATACAATAAATAAATGTTACAACCAACTCCTAGATTTTTTTATTGATCTATCATAAATATTATGTTACCCATTCAAGTGGGGGGATGTCATTTTATCTACACCTTTCTTAGTTCTTTATAAAATTGGGACGTGTGAAATATTAGTAGGACACCCTTGGCTTCATAAGCTCTTTGGTAGAAATTCTAGTGTGTATAATTATGTTAAATAATTTTTGATATTTTAAGGAATCCCTTATAAGTATCCTTTTCCACTATTAGTTATTATTCTTCATTATACTTCTTGTGCAAAAACGGTCAAACAACATGAAATTTTACAATAAATTCAAACATATATAATCTAAATCAATATAAAATAATGCATATAACTTTATACAAAGAAATGAACCACCTCCATAGTGTTAGAGATCATATATCATATAAAAGTAAATATTAAACCTATACTAACTGCTACATAAAAATAATGGATTTAGGGGACCATTGTGTATGATGTTGGATATCATGTATGGTTCTTTACTTTAGATAAAACAAGTTACTATCTCAAATCCAAATCTACATATTCATTAAATTTAGGCAAACGTTAGTATTTTGGTTGGTTAGGGGACCTGTCTTGGTCATATCCCTAACCTATTAATTTTTTAATGAAATAAATGGTTGAAATGCCAAAATGACTATAAGAGAGTACGTGATCAACTAGAAGAGTACATTAAAAGTTCACAACTCTAATAACTATAAGGGAGGAAGTGTTCAACTAAAATACTTCTTTATAAACTCAATTTTAAAATCCACACAAGTCATAGAGAGCATTAGTAGGGGAAAAATAAATTTATTTAATGGTTAACACAATTATCGGCCCCACAAATCCATGTGGTTAGGAATGAGTTGAATATTTTTAAATTAAAAATATAATAATTATGAGATAGTATCCCCTTTTCAAGGACTTATTATGAGGATTTTTATAACCTCAAATTTACTATAATGGCTGTACCGTGTAATTACTTCCTATCATGTTACACCTAAACCTACATCTACTATGAATCCTCCTCTGATTCCTAAACATGAACCACTATAATTTACCAAGTCTTTTTATTGTCTACACAATATATTTCTTACTCTACTTGATAAATACTAAATTCGGCTAACCTTTGTTACACATGATCCACCACATTGGTTAGAATATGAAAAATTCCAACCTTTTTGTAATTTCCATATAAGTAATGGGAACCCTGATAATGATTGTTATTTGCTAGATTATAAACTCAAGTGTCTTGAAGATAAAGGAATTAACTCTTTTAATACATTACATGCATGTAGATATCTTTCCCCTCCGTTACATTTCCTTCTTGAGATTGTGATATTTGATGATGGTCTGTCCATGGACAATATGCTCTCGCAACGTTTTATAAAGCCTCTCCCTTCAAATGAGGATATTAATAATAAAAAAAATACTGAATTTTAAACTCAAATAGATTCCAAAGACACAATTATTTATAGTATAAGATACTTAAGTTAATCATATAGATTTTATGGCAATGACAAAAAAAACTAACTATTATATCAAGTGTGATTGATCCGGAGGTTAATTTAGTAGAAAGAATTTCCCTAGATATCCAAAAATCATTATAGTATGGTAGAGGAATTTGAGAGATTTCTGACACATATTTGAATGTATGAAATTTACTTCGTTTGAGAAAGATACCGTTCGCAAAATTTCCTAGTTAGAGGAGAAAAAATAGGGGTAGGAGACCAATCAGAATGTGACACATGGTAGTGCTACAAAAATATAAGGGTGTTTTTTTTGTTTTCACCTCTAGTCTTTAAAACTCAAGTTTATACAAGTGGGCTCCACTATTGTCTGGTTTTATGCCCACAACTAGGGTCAACACACTCTTTTTTGGAGGGGTTCCTTTTCCTCCGTGTCTTCATATTACTATTGTCTCTTTTTTGTATTTAAATGCAATAGATTGTATTTTTATGGTGCATGTGGGATTAAAGTTCCTATATTTTATACCATTTACCATGTAATTTTACCACCACCGACCTGTTTCTAAGTTTTGCACATCATCCGTACCAACCATGGTGTTTATATAAACCATCTCTTCATTACTTTATCTATGCATGTTCTAATTTGGGCACCCACAACATCTAACATTTTAAACTTATCACCGCAAACCAACCTTGATCGCTTATCCTTGCGACATGGACATTGAAAATGGATTTAAAAAGGTGATGTGTGGCCCAAGACATGAAATACATGGGTGGCCAAAGGCTTATTAAATCCTTAGTTAAACTTTCCCCCACTAAATGTGGGATAAAACTCCTAAATAAAGAAAATGTGGGTGGTGGATGGTTGGGGAGGATCGAACCCTTAACCACGTTCATGTAAAAAATATCCTTAGCCATTGAGCCAAATAGTTAACTCAATGCTCTGTGTGTGTGTGTGTGTGTGTGTGTGTGTGTGTGTGTGTGTGAGTTGGGCTTTGTATAATGTTAAACTTTTGACTGTGTATTCTTGTAAATAGGGGAGTTTACAGAAAAATGAATTTTTGAGCAGTTTTGGGCCATTTTTAGATCTTAGTGTAAATTGGAAAGTTGTCTAAAAATTTGAGATGCTCCTGGTGCATCCATTAATTTTCCAATTTTAATTTATTTTGATGTCTTTTTAAAGTGTATTCTTGTAAATAGGGGAGATTATAGAAAAATGAATTTTTGAGCAGTTTCGGGCCATTTTTAGATCTCAGTGTAAATTGAAAAGTTGTCTAAAAATCTAAGATGCTCCTGGTGCATCCATTAATTTTCCAATAATTAAGTCATATTTTAATTCAGATAAGAATATTTTAATCTGTTACAATAAAATTTATAAATCAAGTAAAATGAAAACTGCATGGTTTTGAATGAACTATTGATTAAATTGATTTTTGGAAATATTTAAATCAGTTCTAGACATTTAAAATTCAGATCTTAAATCAGTTTTAGATTCACACAAGTCATGAAAAATGATAAGTTAATTGATCATTTTTGTAAACAATCAAAATAGTAAAGGGTCTATTCGTTTTTACATATCAGTGATCCCTAACAATGCATCTTATTGATCCATATTGACTAGGCATCTATTAATCGGTTAGACTACCATGACTTTTTAACTCACATTTCATCATGATTATTAGAGTGATTATCTAAACATGATGTCATTTATTGACTTCCCATAGGCATATGAGGATTACCCTTCCTTATTTTTTAAGAACAAGTTTCCTCATCACTTGATTTTCTCTTACATGCTTTCATATTGGGGAATATTTCACTAAATTTTGTAGTCACCAAATCACACACTTATTATTACATTTATACTGCCAAGTATGTTATTTTATATATGGATCTCGCAAAAAAAAATTATTCACTAATGGCTCATCCCCTAGTCATGTTGTTAATTAGGTAGTCATAATCATCATCTATCTTACACAGTCGTTAGTTGTTTACACAATTCTGGTAGTCTCTCAAGGAGTATTAGGTGTCGTTATTTAGTCATTTTTTGTCTTTAGTCTTTGACTAGGGCACATAGGGTAGTACTGCGGTGCCCATGGGCTCCCATGTCCTTAATTTTAGGCACCCTAGTCCCCCTAACACTTGGGTTTAATTTATTTGTTCGAGGCCAGTATTTATCATTTTACCTCTCATTCCCCTCCATACTAGTCACCATGTCGAGTCATTAGTATCAAAATTTGAACAAGATATCCCTATATAAACATAACACACTCACTATTTTATGGGCAAACTATCTACTATCAAGAGCCATCTATCTACTAAGGAAAAGAAATGTATTTGGGCATCATTTACATCTACATCATACAAACATAGGGGGAAATGGTTGTATTCATTATATTCCATCCACCATTTGCATTTTGCATCTAGTTATTTCCCCCTACTTCTACGTCATTAGACGCTAGGCCACCCTAGGCACAAAATTGCACACACAAAACACATAGAACTACATTAGGTTCTGGAATATAGTGCAACACTTAGTTATAAGTCCACCATTATGGAAGTTAAGGACAGTCCAACCCCTTCATATGTATCTTTATTTTTTAGGGATTTCATTCTTTGTATGGGGGTTTTCCAGGTAGATTTTCTATCATTAGTCCTACAACAACATAAATGAATCCTCTCCAAACAACTACGTAACAAATACTAATATATTATGAAGATCTAGTGACACTACTCAGTTTCAAATCCTGATATTATCTGTACAGACCATAGCTCTCAGAATATAGACCAGGGTGCACATAGGAACCTCAATCCTCTCCCAGGTTCCCTAGTCTAGTCGGGATATTCAATTGTTGTAATTTTTTGGGTATCACCTTCACACTCTTTCCCTGTCCCACACATCAGCCTGTTCAAGTCCAGCACACATGCGAGGTAAGTTATCTTCATAGGTTAGTACCTTATCCCTCTTATCTTAAATTATTTCATTTTATTTAAATATCAATGTAAAATATGTTAGAACCAGATATTTCAGCTTGTATACCATTTATTACATTTCTTTTCCTACTTTAGACTTAACTTGGAATATATACATTAATCTCATATTTTAGTTAATCATTTTGATGAACCCGTCTTTTTGAATAAATTTCCCTATGATCCACTAAAACACTAATGGACTAAGGATAGTCTCATATTCATTTTCCCATGATGTCTCATTTTATCATTAACCCTATCTATGATGAGTCTAACATAGCTGATCTTCAAGCCCTATATAAAAATCCTATTAGTACACCTGATCGTATCAAACAAAAACTTCTTGATGGATAACAATATGTGCCTACTCGTTTTGAGGAGTCTCTATATAGGTATCATTATTGTTGAGTATCTAATATCATTTACTCATTATACACCATGATATACAACTACTTGTGATCCTCTTTCTAATCTTTCATAAGAAACTTTAGATGATTATCTTATTGATTACTTACTTGGTATTGGCAATCACTCACATGTGCATAACGATTTCCTCTTCTACTATGCCTAATCATATGGTTCCTTCTCCACGATTCCACCCCTTTTGACATTTCTTTTCATGATACATCTACTAATAGTATACATAATCCTTCACATTATTTTGATGATCTTATTAATAGCATTCTTAGCATGACATTCTCATATCTGAGACTCTTTTTTATGTTGATAAGGTGGTTGATAACCATAGTTCTCCTTCTATTGACACTACTGTTGAATGTGAATCACCTACTCCATTGTTTCCTTCTCTTGAGATTGCATCTAGCACTTTCCATGACTCGCTGCCACTCTATCACTTCTACTTCTCTTACCGATTCATCTCCTCTAGGTGCATCATCTATGTTTCCTAGTGCATATTATCCTATAGATGTGTCTCCATCTTGTATCCTCATATATTAATTATGTTTATAATGTTATTCCTATTATTCTATATGGATGTTCCATCTATATCACCTACTATAGATTCCTCGGTACCTACTACTAGTGCACCTTTAGCATCAGAAGTCTCCCATCATCACCACTTGGATATTCCTATGATCACCCATAATGGAAAGTTATAACCAATTAACATAGTATTTCCATCTTCCACCATTCCATCACAAGATATCCATCTCTCTCATGCATGTTCTAGGTTAGTTACAATCTTAGGTTCAATATCTCACTTTAGAAAGTAGGGCTTACTATGATTTTCATTGAAAAAAATTCATTACATGGTAACCCTGTTCCTAAGAATATTCACAACTCTACATTCCATCGGGACTTCATCATTCCTAATTTTAGATGTTTTGATGGTACTTGTGACCCTCATGCTCATCTTCTACATCACCGTATGGCTATGACCTCACTTTATGTAATGATAGATTATTACTTAAGGATCCTTCCGTTACAGATCTTATTGATGAGGCATTATAATGGTACACTCATCTTTCCTTTAGGGTCCATTAGTAATTTCTATGACATGGAGGATGCTTTCCTCTGTTAGTTTATAATAAACAATGTCCCTAAAGTTACCTATGACCACTTACCTACTTTACATCAGGGCTCCTCTGAACCTATCAAGGATTATATTTTACGATTCAATACTTATATGCATCAGTTAGTATTCCAACCTATAGATCTTGAGAAGCAATTCATCTTCTATTGTGGTCTCATTAATCCACTCAAGAAAATACTACAATATGATATATGTGAGTCATTCATTCTTCTATGTTACAACATTATCAACTTAGAACAAGATCTTCTCTCAACATACATCATAGATCCCTCACACACCTCTATGGCTATTGCCTCATCTAGTTCTCCACCATTGCCTCTAGTTGAGCATCCTACATAATCTCCACCTTTTCCTCACAAGCAAAACAAACAATATCAACCCACTCAACCACAAAAACATACTCCTTCTAGCTAAGTTTGCGACCGGATTCTCCTCCTACCACTCCACCTCAGTCACATGAGCCATTGCACTTCTCTCATCATACTCAACCACATGATTTGTTTTGTGTTTTACTTACTGAGTGATTATTTTTCCTACCATATAACCAACATAATTCAAAAAACCACCTACAACAGTAGCATGACCAACCTTATTGTAACTATCATCGTATAAATGTCCATAGGGATAATGATTGTCTTGACCTTCATGATCGATTGCAACAATTATAGGAAAGGGCATCATCTCCTTTATATCTCGCTCACGTGAATGATGAATCTCTCCTCTACCTCACCATAGGATTGATACTACAGTTGATTCATCTCCCACATTTGGTACTCTAGCCATTGTACAATCACCATAGTTTGTTACTCATGCACACTCTCCACTACATCCATACACCACTACATCATTGCATCCACTTCATCCACTCTCATTCATCTACATTCACACTATCCACATTCATGTTATCCACTATGTCACAATTGCTCCTTCACATTGGATTCCATAACACTCCACTCTCACGTATCCAACCATAGATCCATATGACATTCAATTTGGTTCATACACTCATGTTGCTACCATTCCACATGATTCCACTGCTTCACACCACCTTAGTATTTAGTAGGTGCTTACTATCACCTTACCTCTTGATGATGTAGTTGTGTTCTTATGTTCTTACATGATTGTTGAGGCTTTTCTTTAAGAACCTTTCATCACGTGCTCCATCATTCATCTAGCGCACCTCAATCACTTCCCGATGACACACTCTTTACATTTTCATGGTTCATTCTTGACTATGGAGGGATTTTAACTAAATGAACCTAATCATCCATACACTAGGGGGCATCAGTACTTCCTCCCCCCACTCATCACATTAACATATTACTATTACGTTACAATATTACAACACAAATTCATCACAACACATTTGTTCGATAATCATATATCATCCCTTTTTACATATATTTTCCTATCATTATCATACTAACTACACATTAAAAAATATATTTAATAAACACTTTTAACTCATCACATTATATTTTTCATCATTACGCTAATATTTCATCAAACCAACACTAACACTATACGAAAATATCACATACATTACAAAAATAATCACTAACTCATACAACATCAATACAACACAAAATAAGACCATCACATATAAATCAAATGTATTATTACATATGTAGAAAATATAGTCATCATTGGGGGGAAACTCCCCTAAATCATATACAATCATGATAATCAAACCCCATCATCACTATCACTCTCGGGTACTGTGAGATCCCTAGAACTAGATGCCTCGCCACTCACTGTCTGTTGTTATTTGCGGCCTTGATATCTCTCCACTTTCCTACACAATAAGGTGTTCTCCATCGTAGACTACTCTGAAAATTAATGCTATAAATCCATAAATCGTACAAACATATCCTACACTAATAGACCACCACCCAATTCCTTGGGAGCTCATCGAGTCTCCTCTCGCATGCCTTGTCCCTCTCGGCTAGCAATACAGTACATGTGGTAGCCGCTATGACCACTGGCTCAAATAGATGGGCATGCTCACCTACAATCTCATCCACTCTCTTGAGCATTCCTCCACCACTAATTTCAGTTAACACATTCCACGTCAAGGTTTGAATGGATGTGTTGACTATTAAGGACCAATACGCATCACCTATAACACAAGTACCACACCACGTTAGAAAAATATTACTAAAACAAAATCCAACAACAACATACATAATATAGCTATATGTAGATACTTACACTCCGCTACGACTATTGTTATAGGGTCGAGGGCATGTGACTCCCCCTCTTCTCCTCCTACAAAAAGTAACCCGACTAGACCTGCAAACAATGACAACAACAATAGCCATTGATGTGCCACCTAGCATGTGTGGTACTCCTTTGTGCTACCAACATCGTCTATGTCTATCACCTCTATTTTTACATCTACCTCATCTGGACTAGGAGGTGCTAGCTACTAATGTTGTGGTGCCACTACTGGTTCTAGCCCCACACACACTCACACATGTGCACACTAATAGCTCTCAACCATATATATGGCTCTATATGGGGGTACATCCTGAGCCATACGAAACTGATGCGATACCATCTCCACATAATAGCTCCACCACACCTAGAAATCTATCCTCCAACCACATAGTCCTTTGAATACATCATAACTCTACAACATCCTTTGGCCATCCTCCATAATCATGGTATGGCCTCCATATAACTGCCTCAGGCCCCATCCTATCTATTAGTGCCATGTAGGTATATGTATCCATCCTACACCCATGAACGTTAATCTACCTCCTCACATATATCTCATGTCTAGCCCACTCTACTTGTGGACCCCCAATTGTACTCAACACTACTATGTGCTCATAGGCCCACATGAGTAACATCGTAGTAGTTCCTATCCCCCCTCTATGCTCATCATGAATAAATTGATACAGATCTCTATATATGTGGGCTAACACACATCGGGCCCATGTGTATCTAGAACTCTCCTCCTATATACGTCTGGCATATATCGTGCATCTTATACAAGATGACCACACACACCTCCCTCTACCACTATAGACAAAGAAATAACAACCACTATGAACTTCCACAAGTTTAGAACACCAGAACTCAGGATAACATCCAAACTAATATGGGCGTCAAAAGGTACTCAAGTCCCCACAAAATATCATCTAGTGGCTCACATATGCCTCTCCATATTCTCCACTGGCATCACATATACCATCTCACCAACAACTAGAAACTGAAATATACAATACATATCCTCCAATGTAACAGTCATCTCCCATGTAGGAAACCAAAATGTACATGTATCCGCACACCATCTATCACATAGTATAGTTAACATAGGCATATTATGGGGCACATCCCCCATCCATGCTATGTGTCGTAGGTTGGCATGGTCCATCACATCCCACTCATCATCTGACAGACCAATCCAAGAAATGTACTCAAATGAAGCCCACCGCAGAATTACCTTGAGTGGATATCCCTCTACACACCACAAAATGACAACAAACACAACATTAGCCCACTATACAACTCCAAACAAAATCTCTTATCACAATCATAAACATTACAAATCTCATTTCTCATCATTCTAGAGTGAATGCACACTTTCTAGACCAAGGCACCCAGATGCAAGACTGGGGCACCAAGAAACAGGACACTAGTGCCCAAATCTTAGTGCTCTTGTCCCAAGGGTCACTAGCACCCTTACTGCTATTGTCGAGGTCTCAAATGACGAGACAATTAAAATTCTCAAAATTGCAAAAATTCATTGAAAATGACTACTACACCATACATTTTTCAAAAAATAATGCACTTACCAACTCCGCAGTCATGCGTGACGCTACGGTGGTCACCACCCTCTCAAACCAGCTAGGACATGCTAATCTCACTTGTGGCATCTTTACTTACTCGGAGCTCAATCTCAATAGTGCAAACAAAAAATGAGGTGACTAAACACTTTTTCACCTTACTATTTATAGTTACTTTTTCAACACCCACTTTACTCTTGTTATTATTTCTCTCTTATTACCACTACTAATGCATGTTCCATGATTTTTGTCATATATTGAGCGTTTTTACTCTGATTTTCACATCATTTATGGAATTATTTTTATAATCACACCTACTAGTGTACTGAACACATTACGCATGGATTATCTCCCCTTTCATTTGTCTTCCATCACAATTCATACACATTTTTGTGATTTCTATCACTTTCCTATCTATTTTACGTATACTTTAGCTTAGCGTTTATTCTTATCATCAATTCCCCTTTCGTCGAAAGGAGGGCATATCATTTGGGCCATCCTATAATTTCCCTTACATTACCATGCAATTAATCAAACATTTACTAATTCACTACATGAAATTTCATCATTAACTCCCCCTAATGACCTAATTTGGGGGCAATAAACTTACAAATTCCCATATGTGACATTTCATCACTTCCCCCTAATGACCTAAATTGGGGGAAACAAGTGATTAAAAATATTTCCATGTGATCATTCACCAATTTATATCGATTCCCCCTAATGACCTAACCTAGGGGCAACTAGCGTAAAATCTCTCTACGAGTAACCATTCAATCAATCAATCAATCAAAATGATCCAAATTTTTAACAATCAAAATCATATCATCAATACAAATATAACACAATCATCCTCTCAAATGACCTAACTTGGGAGATTACATTCCTTACTTCCTAGATGACCTAACTTGGGAGATTACATCATGTGCTTTCCAGATGACCTAACTTGGGAAAGCTATTCATACATTTTTTTCTTGCTTCCAGATGACCTAAATTAGAAGCCATCATAAATTTCACATTTACATTCAGATGACCTAACTTATAATCCATCACGTTGGGGCGAGACCCGTGGAGTGGGGGCAAGAATTCCTTTCCTATACCACTCCTATATGGGTCAAAAAATTTGATCAAAATTATCTAGATCCAGAAACCAAAAATCTTTGATCTGAGTCCATCTGCAGTGGCTAGATTTTGAGGATATAGTTAGAGATTGGATAATAACACATTTTTCTCCCTACACTCTTCCTCTAGTGACAGGATGCCCAAATCCTCCAATTGATTATTCATATACATGTTCGGGTCAGGAACTGATCACTCCCTACCCCATCTCATCATCATTATACACATTTAAAATAGTCATACACCGCAATCATTAATCCATTTAATGCACTTCATCATACTAGTATGCTTTTCATTACATCGCATGGATCAACCTGTTGATTCATGGTTAAGCACACTTTATGGATTTTTCGGAATGCTACTACACATATGTGCATTCTACTACATCATGGGATTCTCCAAATTTCTCTTAGGTATGCATCTCTATCTCCTTTATGTTACCAAGATTTCTACTCACCAATATAAAGTGGGGGAAAATGTAGTCACAAAATCATGCACTTACTATTACATTTATACCGCCGAAGTATGTTATTTTATATATGGATCTCACGTAAGAAAAGTATTCACTAATGACCTATCCCCTAGTCATGTCATCAGTTAGTTAGTTGTCATCGTCATTTCTCTTACACAGTCATCAGTTGTTTACACGGTTCTGGTCATCTCTCAGGGAGTATCAGGTGTTGTTATTTAGTGATTTTTCATCTCTAGTCTTTGACTAGGGCGCCTAGGGTAGTACTGGGGCACCCATGGGCACTCCGTTCCATGATTTTAGGTGCCCCGGTCCCTATAACACTTGGGTCTAATTTATCTATTCAAGGTCAGTCTTTGTCATTTTCCCTTCATTCCCCTAGGTACTAGTCAGCATGTCGGGTCATTAGTGTCGAAATTTGAACAAGCGATCCCTATATAAACATAACATACTCACTATCTTATGGGTGAACTATGTACTATCAAGAGTTAGCTATCTACTAAGGAAAAGGACTGCATTTGGGCATCATTTACATCTACATCACACAAGCATAGGGGGAAAGGGTTGTATTCATTCTATTCCATCCACCATTTGTATTTTACATCTAGTTATTGCCCCCTACTTCTGCATCATTGGCACTAGGGCACCCTAGGCACATAATTACACACACAAGCACACATAACTACATTGGGTCTGGAATGTAGTGCAATGCTTAGTTGTAAGTCCACCATTGTGGCAGCTAAGGTTAGTCTAACCCCTTCATATGCATCTTTATTTTTTAGGGATTTGATGCTTTGTATGGGGTTTTGCAGGTAGATATTCATCATAGGTTCATAATGACATAAGCAAAGCCACTATGCAACTATGCGACAAAGACAAGATATTGCAAAAATCTAGTGACATTGTCAAATTCAGATCTTGAGATTTTCTGTAGACCAGAGTACCCAGACTACAGACCAGGGTGCCCATAGGCACCCCAGTCCTCTCCCAGGCGCCCCAGTCTAACCAGATCTTCAGTTGATGTACAATTTCCCAGGTAACACCTTCACATCCCATCCTTTCCACACATCACCTATTCAAGTCCAACACACAGCGAGGTAAGTCATTTTCAGGTTAGTATCTTATCCCTCTATTTACATTATTTCATTTCATTTAAATATCAAAATAAAATATTTAGCATTGGTATTTCTAGATTTATACGATGTTTATTGCATTTATGTATCTACTTAGATTAATTATAGAATATACATTAAAATTCCACATTTTTAGTTAATCACACCATGACCTTCAAAAAGTCTACTTGGAATTTTTTTATTATGATTATTTAGGGCATGTTATTACTTAGATTAACTATAGAATAACATTAAAATTCCAATCTTCCATTGCTTCAAGCCCTTGGATTTGTCCTAAAATTTACCAAATTTGTGGTCATGCTCTTTGAGGATGATAAAATAGAATGGGATGGATTTAAAAATTACCTAATACAAATCAAGAATATTATCACTCAAAGATACTATATGTACTCAACACATATGGATATTTTTAAGCACACACACACATATTTAAAAATTTACAAATACTTTTTCGTATCACAAATATATGTTTAAAAATATGTGTACTTAATCAATTTATAAGTAAATATATTATAAAAAATGACCTACCTCTAAGTAAACATCCCAACACATGTACAATATAATAATAATGCTTAATAAATCTGATCTACCTCTTGTTTAACAATGTAATATCATAAATTTGGACTTGAAAATGTTCACCCAAATCTATGATATATATTTCCTTAGAACAAAATGTGTTGTGATCATAGAAATCCTTGCAGTCAATAATTATTAGTTGAGAATTGATTTTTTATATTCGTTTGTCAACTCCTACTTTACTCCTTTCCCTAATTTCACATTGTGTTTCCTTTCTTTATGTAATGAGCTAATTATTTTCGACCTAAACTGTTAGTGTTAGTGAGTTTTTTTTATGCCCTACATTAGGATTTACATGGCTAGTAGGGCAAAGCATATAAGCATGTCCCACTCGGTGGCTAACACACACATAATAAAACATCCAAATATTTTAAAATATGACTAGTAAAAAACATTCTAAAATCAAGTAAATTATGGATGCCCTGCGCCTTGGTATATTTAAACTCTTAAAAACACGTGTTTGGTCATTTTATGTGTTTGGTCATGTTTTGGTTGTCAGACATATTTTGATGAAGGTACAAAAATGCAAAAAAGTGGGACACAGATATATGCTTTGACATGTGAACTAATTAACCTTCTAATAGTCATACCAACCTTGTATTGGTAGATAAATAGAAATCACATAGTAAAAATAACTCGTATTTTCCCTAAAAATGCTCCACAATAGAAAGCTAACTAGAGAATAATAAGTGCTTTCTTATTGATTAATTGAAAAATAAATCTTATCACTTATCTATTTATATATGGCTTGAATTCAAACATGTATATTTATTGTGAAGGCATAAATTGAAGCCAACAATGACATATCAATAATAGACTTTGGCCATTTCTCATCACTTTTTTTGTAAGCCCAATGGTCAAACACACATAAAATCATAAATCTATATGATGTGATTTGTGTTAGAAGAAATTTTTTTGACACTCTATGTTAGACAAACCATAAATATCCATTTATGTGCATGTTATGACATAATACGTGTTAGAAAGTTCTAATCACGACCGATAAAAGTGAGTTTTTTAGTTTATATTTTTCTCCCATTCAAGCACCCAATTCATTTTTTTCCAAAACTAAATGTATAAATGACCAAATAATTGAATAAATAGGACCCTAAGCTCTAAAAATTATATCTTCAATAATAATCCACACTTCAAATTGTGAACCTTCATATCTAAAGCACAAACTATAAACCCTATCTCTAAATCGACCCCTTATAACTTGAATTCAATGCTTATTACTCTAAAGGGCTAAAACCAAAAGTACATCATTGATTAAATTCTAAACATAAACCTCAAGCCATGTTATGATGTGAAATTTGGAATTATTTATAGTCATGGAATAACTATCACAATAGAACTAAACCTAATATTCATTTATGTATAATTTTTTTCATTAACTAAGAACATACATTTTATGCATCTATTATGACACATAATTCTACATAATCACAATAATGATTGCATAAAAGCATAAAATAATACATCAAGTATTTTAAGGCTTCAATTACTAATAATAAAAAATGTATTAACTTGGTATATTATAATAACATTATAAAAACATAAAATTAAAACCAAGGGAGGTATTACAAATGATCTTGCATGTATTGTGGTCAATGAGCTCCACAATTGTTATGATGCATGCTCCACAGGATTAAAATTAGATGCTGAAGATTGAATTGATGTGGCTATTGTAGATATATTTGACATTAGTATTAAAGGTTAGGTCGATGTGTATGATGGAGGTGGGTTGATGTGGTTCTTGAGGTGAGGTTGACATCAATAATAGCGGTGGAGAATGGCAACCATGAATATAAGGCTTGTTGGGATCTTTGGTGGAGGAAAAAGTTGGAAACCATCAAAATAAGATCCCACATTTCTTATTCATATGTGTTACATCAAGGATAAGATCATGACCATATTTCTTATTCATATGTGTTACGATTGTGAGGAAAACTATACCTGAAAAATTGGAAGCCACTTGAAAATACTTGATTTCATTCCTTCATACTTTGTGGCTAATAATTCAAATTTTACCTACAAAATATTCAACATGACTAATGATTGCAAGAGCATTAAATTCCAATTATATTCTAACTCTCATACAAAAAGTAAATGGAAAATCCAACCTTTACCCTATGAGCATATTTCAAATATTTGAATGTGCCCATTGTTTTTCCTTGGATCTATATATTGGATTGGTTGCTCCTCTCCTAAATAACTTCTTTTGGGATTTGCAAACCATACCTTGTAATCTCTCCTTCTATATTATATCTCATCCTTTGTGATATTTTAAAGTAGTAAAGTTTATAATTTTATACATGTTTAGTAAGATAAGAAACATTTCCTCACTCTAACTTGAGATGAGGGTTGTTGTATTCCTCATAATTTAATCCTAATGAATGTCAAATCTAGGCAGGTCCAATCATTATTCCTATATGTAATAGGGAGGAGGAATAATTTGCATGACAATTATTTGCTAAAGGATTTGACAACAAATGTATGAAACAAAATTAAGCTTAACTCAACTACAATCAAATTGAACTTAAGAATATTTTGGAGGTGGAATTATAAAAATAACGAATCAAAATAAATTAATGCTAGAAATAAAATCAATAAAATAGCTACAAAACATTAACCTTATTCCTCCATGTGAGAGGGCCTTTACTCTCCTTTTGGAATAAGGAAAAATAATTACACAAATACCACCGAGATACTCATAAATATATTGTCGTATTCTATCCAAATATTGACAAAGAAACTTATTTTTCTAGATACAAAACACGAGTTCTAGATACAAAACATGAGTGCTTACAATAGTATTTACAGAATTCTTCCCCTATTCTACTTAGTCAATCCACCAAGAAAGTGGAGCTATTATGGGGGAGACTTTGATTCTATAATTGAAAATCAAAACAAAACTCAACTACATCTCCCACATGTCAAAATACAAGTGTGGAAATACATCTCATTAAAATAATCCTACTTAAATACTTCTAACTTCTTCCTTTTAGACTTAGTCAACATTCATATTCTTATTGCACATGTTTACAACAACTTAACCAAAGAACGTTACATTGCATGAACTCATTATGACTTTTCCACCTTCCACCTCACCACATTCGTGTCATTAATTTTCTGCTAGTTATGCAAAGCCATCCTCTCTCATATAAAAATTGATATACAAACCCAAAGGACTAAATGGTAAACTCCAGACACAAATATCCATTGAACACTATTTTATAATTGAATATGCTGTTACATTTATTTCTAACACAAGGGGGGAAACACCTATCAAAATATACAAGCTATAAATACTATAGTACACCCATATAATGCATAGTGATGATTGTGTAGGATTTGTTAATTTTTTAAAAATAGACCTATATCTATTTGTAGTGGTGTGCTCCCACAATATGGGAAGATTTATTTTAGGAGCCAATTAGGATGCCTTGTGACACTCTTCCTTTAGTTTTAGGACACCCAATTTCCATGGATTTATCAAATACTTGTTGGGGATTGATCACCCCCAGCTCTTCCAAAACGCCAAGTCAAAAAACTCCAAGTATCCAAATACACATTTATGAAACCTACCAATGCTTATAGCACACTACTCCCTATCTTTACGTGGGTTACATTAGTTGCCCTTGTTTTTCACCACATTTTTGTTTCTACGGACCATAATTCCATAAAACCTCCTACTCTTAAACACTATGAGGTACACTCTTATTCTCCCTTAACACTGATAAATTGTATTCACTAGCATAAAGGAGGGGCACATGTAGACACTAAAATATGCACAAAATAACTATTAAATCATGTTTTTGGAAATATTTATGTATATGGTCCTTGAATTATGAAATTAATTCTCATTGGTGTAATTCCTTGTTGTCTTACTTTTGCGTTACTTAATTTATGACTTACTTGATGCATGTTTATTTTTTTATGTTGTTTCACATATATCTCTAGCATATTCTCTTGTTTATCTAACTTTTTTTGATTTTGGTCTAAGACTATACAGATTGGTTAGGACCATGGTATGGTCATAATCGATATGTATAACCTTGATTGTTTTGAGTTTTAGGTACATTCTTTGGGTATCTTTTTCATTGTTTTCCTTTTCACATATTATGTATTTGGTTAGATTTTCATACCACTAAGATTCGAATTTCCAAGTGATAGAATCCTATATATACAATTTCACCTTAAACATTTATTGTCTAGTAAGAACCTATCTATATACCAAAAAATGATCTACAGAAGTAAGATTGCACTCTTCATACTACATATCACATCATAAGAAGGCATAAATCTAGTTTTCACATCTACACACAATTGTTTCGTGGTAACAAAGTATCATATCCCACTATCAGTGTGGAAGAAAAAGGGAAAAGCTAGGTCGATGGTTACATTTTATATGCACACTTACATAATGCACAAGGAGAAATATATTGAGTTTGAAATACAGTGCAATGCTCAATGACTCAAAAATGTGGTGGTCACCAAGGTTAGTATAACTCAAGAATTTTCATCTTTTATTTTTATATATAATGATTTCTTGAGGTTCTTATAGTAAATTAGGTTTTCTCAGGTATAGGTTTGAAAAATATGATTACAAATGAATTTGAAGATACAAAAGTGCAATACATGTGACAAAAAATAACCTAAAAAATCAAAACTATACATTCTATCAATTTGAGGTTGTTGACGAGCGTCAATGAGGTTTGTTGACATGCATTAACAACCTTATTGACGTGTGACAAAGAGGTTTGTTAACGTGCAACACATATATTTTGTTGTTGAGCGATCAGAGGGTAGAGGTTGCAGATGTGACAACAGGAGATTTTGTTATTACACATGTCAGAGGGCAAATTTTTTAGACGCGTGTCAATGATACCTCGCTGTCATGTGCATCAACAAACTTGTTGACGTGCATGTCAATGAACCTCACTAGCGTACGTCAACATCCTTATTGACACATGTCAGCAAGGTTCGTTGACTGCACGTCAGCGAGGTTGCATTACATGTGCGTCAACAAGGTTGTTGACACGTGTGTCAGTGAGGTTCATTGATGCATGTCAAGAAGGTTGTTGACGTGTGACAACAAATATCCTATCGTGCATCTGTAGCCTTCTGTCACACCACTTAAAAATTAGGAAAAAAATTGTTTTATTGACCCCCTAAAAAATTCACCTTCCCACGAAACCCGGTTCCGAGGATATTCGTTCGGTATTTTTCACCTCCGATTTCTAAGTGGTCTCTTAAAATGAACCCTGATATGATTAGACCTCCATGCCCCCTAATCCCTTTGCATTATCATTTCAATTGAGGAATCTAAATAATAACTAGTTCAATAATCCATAATCAACGAAGTGGCATAATATAAGATATGTTCTAAACAAAACTTATATCCTAGAGTCCCAAAAATGCCACTATGATACCAAAACATGAAATCAAGATTGTCATCCTGATAGAATATCACTAAACCAACCAGGTTTAATCTTGCATAATACAAAATTAGCATAAATAAAAAAAGCAGACACTTACCAACACTCTTTACTACCACCACGGAAAGAAGATATATACCAAAAAGTGAGCTTGGAATTTGAAAATGGTTAATGTAAGGTGAAACTCAATCGTCATCTTGATAAATTGTGATCATCAATCAGTAAATTTCCCAAAGTAACATATTATATCAATGTGAACATATAATCATATTAATGCCGACATGTAAATGTTCTGAAACCACTTTAAAAATGAAATGAAATCGAACTAAAGTTTTAAATTAAACAAATTTTCCCCCACCATATATTTGTAATATTTGATGCAAGAAGGGACAAGGAAGGAACTTAGATGTGATCAAAATATTAAAAAAATGGGGGGGTAAGGTAAAATTTGAGGTATAACACTAGCAACCATATTGGGTTTCTTTTGTTAAGAGGGAAGGCTAGATTTAAAAAAATGTAGCTTAAATTTTAGCTCCAAGAGTGCAAGTAGGCTACTTGTTTCTTGGATCAATCTGTACAGAACCCAAAGATTGATGAGTATAAAAATGGGATGCATGTCTGGTTGAACATGAATGAAGAAAGGAAATAAAGAGATTGGGAAAATGAGGACATAATGATGTCAGATTACAAGACAAAATTCCCAATATTGAAAAAGTAAGTGAAACTTCATCATCATGAATATCCAACATTATTATTATAAAGATTTACCAAATAATCAATTTTTAATGTATAATTTGAAATTGAAAGCATCAAAAAATCTTACCACCCACAGAATTGAGAGCTATTTCCACCATTTCCAAGCATCTGGGCCAACAAACAGCCAAAAAAAACAAGAGACAAACCAAAACAACAAGCAACCAAAAGTAAACAAACAAAAGCAAACTACAATACATAAAGCACAAGATGAATTCATTTGTAAAAATGATTCAAATGTTGACCATTGAATGTGAAACACAACCAATCACCATCAAGTTTTCATAAATGAAAAGTATTATTACCTAAGACAACAAACAATTTGGTAAGGTCCAAGCCAAAGAGAGTCAAATTTATGATGTTTTCCTGGGTTTTCTCTATCCTTATCTCAATAGAGTACTAAATATCTAACTTCAAATCTTTTGATAGTGGAATTTTTGTCAAACAATTTCTCTTTACCTTTTTCTAATTCCTCCATGGCTATAAATCTAGCTTCATCCAAAGTAATCAGATCAACCAAACATAATTGAATTTCATCAAGATCATTTAACCCATAATTTATCGTTGTTTTAGTAGATAAAATTTGCAACTAAATGGGAATGATTGCTTCAAAACCATATCCAAGTAAGAAAGGGGAGAAAACTATACCTGACTTGGAAGTTGTTCTATTAGCCCATAAAGCTTAATTTTTTTTCAAGTGTCAGTCCTTTTTATTCTCACATACAATATTTTTCATTGTGTTAATGATTTTTTTTTTGTAGATTCTGCTTGACTGTTACCTTGTGGGTAGTATTTGAAAGAATGGATGGAGAAAATGAAATATTTACCAAGGAAAGCCAAATAATCATCAGAGATAAACTGTAGACCATTGTTAGAGATTATTTCATGAGGAATCCCAAAGCGGGAAAAGATTTGATTTTAAAAAAAAATAATGAATTCTACAGATGTTGAACTTTTTAACACTAACACTTCTAGCCAATTTGTAAAGTAATATTTTGTAGTCAAAATATGCCTATGCTCAGAAGATGAAATGGGGTGTATATATGAAATAAATTCAATTCCACATTTTGAAAATTTTCTATCCTGAATAATAACATTTAATGGCATAGCGGGAAAATGTTCATGACCTACAAAGATTTGACAAGGCATACAAGACCTGACAAGATGATAAACATATTTAAAAATGGTAGGCCAATAGTAACCAACACGTAATATATTATGTACTATCATTTTTGCAGCATAGTGACCATTGCAAAATCCTTCTTGACAACTCCTAAGAACTTTCTCAGTCTGATTATGACTTAAGCACCTAAGCAAAACACCATCTCGATTCCTATAAAACAAGAAGTTTTCTAAAAACATAAATTTAAGAGCTTGAAATCCTAATGCTCTACATTGTATTTTATCTAAATTCTTAGGACATGATTGGTTTTGGAAATAAAATATAAAATCATGGTACCAATCACCTTGAGATAGAAAATAATCCCAATCTTGCATTGATGATGCAGCCTAGAATTCAATGATACAAACCCAATAAGACCCTAGACACGTTGGCACATTACTTAGCCTAAATTGAGTGCTCACCCAAAGTGCAAAAAGGTACCAGGTCCCTCTTTAGGGTTGTTGTTGTAGGATGTTAGCATGATAAAGACTTAAGAGATACATATAGTTCCATTACTAACACATCTTCCCATAGAGCATACCAGATCTATACTTAAGGGAGAGCAGAATTAAGTACTAACCATGATGATTTAAAAAACATACTAGATTCAGATACACACAAAACTAAAACTTAGATTCAGCCAATATCCTCCATTATATTCAATGCAATAAGTATACAGAAGCTTCATTACAATAACAGTAGTATGCACGCATAACAAATTTAACAACATATCTATGTATATATCTCCTCTTTCTCTATTACATAGTTTAATACATATATACTTATATATATATATATATATATATAAGGGTAGGGACTTGCCCTTCACCACTTATCCATTCCCAAAATAGGTCACATGCTATTATTAGCCACATGCGCCTTTACAAAACTAGCCACACATGCAAGTGTGCTAATAATAGACTATTGGTAGTGAACTGACAGTAGTAGATCTATTTATGACCTGTTTCCATGCAAAGTGCTTCATATCCAATCCTCAAAGAATAGCCAATGTGGTACGCGCATGTCTCTGCCTTGTTTGTGTGCTCTGCACACCATCTCTAGAAATAAACCTTCATGAGTGAAAATGGCTAATTCCGCAAAGATGAACTTATGTTCCACATGCATGTTCTCCCTTTCTATTCACACCTTCGAATATGACTAGTTTTCCCACGTGGATTTCTTGTGTGCTTTTTTGTCAAGTGTTCTTTGATCAACATTACTCCACACTAATTTCATTGTCACCCCAACAATGGTCATATCCAAAAATGAAGTAAAGAGTTGAAGAACGGAAAGAAGTAAAGAATAGAAGAATGGAAAGAATGAAAGAATGTTTTTACTCTATGTATTTCTTCTTCTACAGTTGAACAACTAATTCAGGATATTCCTATTTTATTTCAGCCTCCAAGGTCTGCCACTCAGTGAGTGCTTCCTCTACTCTTTCTGGAATGTCCACAACAATAGACTCTAGTTCATCTTTCACAATCTCCCCTTTTTCATTTTGCAAGACCAACACAATGTTGGACATTGCAGTCATCCTTCCCTCTAGTAAATCCATCTTCTACGCAATGAGCTTCCCAAGCTCTTCCAACCGATTCTTGTGTGGTTCTTGTGCTGCTGCCAGGGCCTTGCGCTTCTGTTTAACCATTGATAATATTTCTACGTGGCCCAATGTTTCATCCTTCATCACTTTCTGGACCTCATTGTTCTCCTCCAGGGTTTTTATGTTAATGAGCACCTCTAGAGCTGTGCAGATGTTCAAGGCTTGGTCTTCTTTCTTTAGTTCTTCTTGCAGCACTTGTAGCTATCCTTCATATGATGCAATCTTCCACATCACTGAAGCCTTTTCTCACTCTACCTCTTGTGATGGATCCTTTGGCGCTGACATGTGTAGAGGTTCATCTTCAAGCACTAGGTCCACCAATGTACCTACATAGTGTATTGCTGAAGGAAATGTCTTTGGTACCTTTGGCTCTAAGTGTGGCCTAGCTCTTATGATATTATCACCAATTTCCTCTACAATGCTGATAAATACAAAGTTCTTTTTCTGCGCTAAGTCTCTTTCCTGTGTTAGGCGCACTATTTCTCCATCCTTAGTTTTAATCTCTTCCCTGAGTGCCATAATTGTGGCAGCCTTGTACATATTCCACCTCGCCACCTCTGTTGAGACTTTCACCAATGCATTACTTACATATTCATCTGACATGACAGTAGGCTTTACCATCATGTGTCTAGCCCAAGGTGTCTTTTTCAACCTCCTCGATACACATGACTCCTCACATACATCAAAATATGGCTCATCCATGTGTGTGTGCATGGACCATGATAACTTCTTCCTTATGCACACTGTAGCCATATCTTCATCCATTAATTCCCAACCATATAAGTCCTTTTGTGATAGTGTGCTCTAGAAACGGGCATGGATAATTTTACCTGCATCCTCTACATAACCCATGGTTGGTGGAATGTGCTCTCCACTTGTTCTTCTAGACCTTGGCTGCTTAGGAACTTGAGCCTCCAAATTTGGGACTTGTGCCTCCATGTCCTAAGCAGTCTCTGTAACTGTCTCATATGTTCCCTTTTCCTCCTCTTCTCCTTGCTTCATTTCTTCATCTTTCTGTTCTTCTACATTCTCTGGAGGTGTAGGATAATTAGGTGCACTTTCCTCTGACTCTTCCACCTCCTCATTCAACTTCAGTTTCCTTCTCCTTTTCACAGTTGTCTCCTTCTATGGAGAGAGTATGGGTGATTTACGCATTGTTTGTGGAGTAGCACCTTGGGTTCTTGTTCTCTTGAACACTCTCTTAAATCATGTGCTCTCCTTGTATTGCATCCAAGTCCTCATCATCCCCCTCTTGTGGTTGAGGTGGTCTAGTGGCACATTTAGCTTCATCATTTTTCATAGGATGTCTTCTACCTCTATGCTCCAAACAAACACTATCCTTGTGCTCATCCTCCTCATCCTCCACTTCAATTGGCTCTGTGGGCTTAGGCACTGGGATGTTCTCCATCGTGTGCTTACCCTTTGGTGGTGCTGGAAGTGTGAACTCATCTTCCACATACTTTTTATTCTCCAACTTGGGATTTAGTTGGAGGTACACCAGTGCTACTCCAATATCTCCCATAACCAAGCTTACTGGTTTAATGCTCAATACATCTAAAATGAGCCTTTCAATATATGCACCCCACCTTGGATACACATATTTCTTCCTTAGCATGTGGTAGTCACAATCTACCTTGTCCGTATTGAACGTTAGGTACCACACGTCTGAGAACCTATGTACTAACACCTAGAAGTACCTTGCTGTGAAGGCATATGGTAACTTACACCAAGGGCTCCATGCTCCATCCTTCATGGAAAACCACGTTATGCAAAAATGCTGGTATACAACAAACTGAACTACCTTTCCAACCACCAAAGGCAAGTCCTTGGGGATGTGCCATTCTTCTTCAAAGGCCACGTAGAGCCTATCGTACCACTTCTCAGCCCTTTGCTTGACCTATTCTGTCATGGATCCTTCACACAAGTAATTTTTGAAGCATTCTGTAGGTGACTTTTGCTCCATGGGATACTCCCATATCTTCTCTTTTGGTCCATCAGGTACTCCAATCTCCATGAACACCAGTGACAATAGAATAACTCCAAAGCTGATCCTTCCTCCTATGTGCACTTCCTCAATGATTGTTTTTACAATATAACATGAAATGTTGTAAACTACCCCTTCAAACATCTTTTTAGCAATGTGCAGCCACATGGTATTCACTTGTGACCACCTTTCCTAGTCATTTAGCTTTGTAACGAAATGTGCAGCTTCTTGCACAACTAGATATTTCTTAATTTTATCAATGTCCATGTCACGCGTACCCTTTGTGTACCCCAACTCCTTTCTAGTTTCCAATATTATGGCCTTGTTTGTTAGATCATCTCGAAAATCTTCTCATGTGCCCTTCAATCCCATTACCATGGAGATGAGCACGGATGAAATTATGGCTCTGCATCCTGCAAAGTAGAAAAAAACTTTATGCACTCTTGCTCATGAGCCACTAGTATAAAGGTTCATGTTTTCCAAAGTAAGGGAGTTCGTATAGTTGGTAAACTCTAATCTTCTTCAAGAGCTTCTCACTAGCATCATCATACACCGGCATGTCTTCTACCATGCATTTATTTGTCTTTGTGTTCAGTAAGGCATCAAGCTCCTTCTTATTCTCTATGGTACGGTGGTTGTACTCACTCACCTTGATTTTTCTTATGTGAGAATCCCACTCCTGGCCTATGATAACCCCCTCTGGATATTGCATTTCAAAAAAATTACTTTCAGGAGCCATCTCCTCTTCTTCTTCAACCACCTTCTTCTTTCCCTTCACTCCTGCTGCAACTACTTTCTTGGGTTCCATTTCTACCTTGCAATCCTTTATAGATACTTTCCTTTTGAATTTTGCAGTGTGTAAATCAAACCCTAGCTCAATTCAGTGTACCCTAGGTGAAATCACATGCCCTTTCTCCTCTCTGTCACCTTGCTTCACTCAAACCCTTCACCACTGAGGACACAAGCTCTTTCTGTGCACATAGATCTCTTCATCATGACTAGTTACACACCTCTCACACCTCAATTCGATCACTCATCTTTTCACACTTATCTCTTTTACAAATACTCTTAATCACAATGGTAAAAATGAATTCACATCCCATCCTTAAATATATTTTCAAATTTTTGATGCATTCATTGCTCCTTCACCTACCAAATATCCTCTCATTAATTGACCAATTCCATCCTTTCTATGTGTTACATCTTTGTACCCCAACTATAACCTTCTAGCACACCTTCCTACCCTTTGGTCATATAATTCTCTTTAACATGCTTCCTTGTCACTCAAGTTCCTCCATCACTGCGACCTTCTACCGGTAGTTGTTATGGCCTCTACTTACCTCCCATTATATTTTCCCTTCATTCATCTCCATCTTTGGTCACTTTTTAGAAGCAATCCCTTGACTTGAAGATCACGCCTGTGCAAACTTATTCCTTTCACCTTTCAATTCCCATTGATTTTTTACATGAATATTGTTGTACCTAATATTGACAATCCACCCCACACTAAAAATATGTGCAGTCCTTTGTGCATAAACATGATTCATATAATAATTAGCTCTCCATGCACACAAGCGCTCTTATTACACAACACACCAATTAAATTGACAAAGCATAACAACAAAGAAGGAAACACATTAAGGAAATACAAAATTGAAAACCTAATCTAAATGGAAATACTACCTTATTACAAACACCAAGAAGACTTATTTATAGTAGGGATTCAGCCTACTCCCATTGAAGTAACCAGGTAGCCATGTTCCATTGAGTGCTTCTAACTTGGAAAGCGCATGTTTCAAGGAACTAAGTGATAAAATACTGGCCCCAACCAATGTACCTTAAGTTTTCCTGGATGATGTAAAAACTTAGAGTCATATGAAGCCATTTGTCGAATCTCAAACTTCTTGTCCCTTATGTTAATGTCATGTCATGCCTTCTGCCTTCAATTTTAATTCTTCTAACCCTTTGTGATTGGCTCTAATTCATCCAGCTGAATTATGTTTTCAATTTGTTCTTCTCCCTTATATTCTCATAGCTGTCATACCATCGCATGCAATTCCCGTAAAGAAGGTCTTTATAAAATCCATACGTGAAGATGGATTCTATGCACAAATACTAGCTGAATTAATATGTTCAATCTATTGTTCTAACCCTTTTATATCATTAGCTTCGATATGCCAACATGTGATACTTTATGCAAACTAATCCTTTCTTCTAACATCATAGAATTTTTAGGAATGAATGGATTATTGTTGAAAGCTTCACTAACTGTTTGCATGGTGTTGCTTTATTTAACCTTCTTATGGTGTGCAATCATGAACTATGCCAAAAGTATTGTAGATGACTTTATCTCATTAATACTTTCTTCCCCTAACTATCAAACTCAAAGGACATCCATATGTTTGTAATTAAATTTTGTTTAGAAAGCTTCAGGCAGTGTAGCTTTCCTATAATGATTGGTAGGTGTTGTTCTGCCCATCTTATCAGATAGTCTGTGCAAGTTATAATGTAACTCATCTAATAAGTTTTGATTGTCTCATTAAGAAAATATAATAGCCCATATCCCAAAAAGTTCAAAGCTACATCCATAGGTCTTAGTAGGCATTTCATTCCTGATAGAAACCGAGATGTTGACAATGGTCACATTGCCCTACAAAATTCCTTACATATTATGCTTCCTAGAGAGTATCCCATCATGGTCCAAATGATAGAATCTTGTGCACTGTTCATAGATATAGTGGACTATCTTGTAATTCTCACCATGAGATTCTGTCCATAGATTCCCATGCAATAGTTCTAATACCACATGAACGCAATCCATAAATCGTGACCCAACTTGTCTCAAATGGTTCTACGCATAGTAAGGTCTCAGTGCATGAATAAATTCTTCTCTAAGGATTTCTTCCTTTTGGTTCCTGGTCTTGTACGCTAAAATGTTGACAATGGTCACTGCCTTGGTGCAAACCAAAATTCATGGTACAATATTTCCTGAGGCTTCTCCCATCCAGTAGTAAATGTAGTCTTGAGTAGATCCTTCTAGTAAATTCAATTTTTCCTAGTGCATACCTACAATAGTGAAATCCAAATTCTATAAACAATTAGATTTTACACCCATGAGCATCTCCCTTGTAAAACATGCTATTTACCAAACACTGAATGCCATATGATTTGAATAAAAAGATCAATGGTGTAGCATGCAATACCTCAACTCCCTGTAATCCACACATATTTTAATCTGTCCATCCTTCTTGATACTGATCACCATTGGACTAACCCATTCTAACTCATCAAAGGGATTGATAATTCCAGACTTTAACATGTTATCAATCCCTTCTTTGACCTTTTCACACAAATTGGGGTTCATTCTGTAAGGTTTTTTTCTAACTGGGTGTGCACCCTCTTTAAGTTTTATCTTTATCTCCCTTAATGATTCATGCACACCTTTAAGTTCATGGTACCCCCTTAGAAATAGGTCTTGGTAGTCCCTTAGTAACTCTATGATTTTTGCCACTTCAGAGTCTGACCAATAGTCTCCAATTATGGATTCCTTAGGCTCAGTATCTATTCCAATATTCACCCGCTTTGTCTTCATAGGTTCATGATAGGTGCACGTGGTCTTATCCGCACTGTCCAATACCTTACGCCTTCTTGTTGAATGGTTTACATCCAGACTATGTACTTCTTTGTCATCCACTAAGTAGACTGGTTTTCCTTTCTCTCTCTCAAGGAAAGCGTGTTGAATTACTGTTGCATCGGCCTTTGGTTCTTTAACAAGACGCGCTCCTAAGTCCTCTTTATCTAATATTTCCTGAAGGAGTTCTTCATCCTTGGCACAATCCCCCATATTTAAGCGCTTGAAAACTTTTAATGATTCTTCACTGGAGGCTTTGTAGAGAAGAAGTCAAACATCTGGGCCATTCCTACAATTAAATTCTACCAATTTCTAGTTTCTCTATGGAGTTCTACATATACATACCAAGCACGTGTGCATAGTCTTGTAAAGTGGAATAAAACTGGTGCACCCATAGCGAAGGTGGTAAATATTCCTACCCTTCTATCCAGAGTCTCTCACACTTTTGAATGTGGTGCTGAACAGGTTGATTACCGTGATAATTACATATTTGTGTAGGTGCATTACTCCTAAAGAACCTAGTAGTAAGAGAAATCCCAATTTCATTCCATTCAACCAGATTATCCCTGTGGACCACCCACCAACATGCTGCTATTCCACGTAGTGTATATGTGAGCATATTTCTTCTCTCTAGTGGATCTATCCATTTTTCTTCCATGGCATGTAGCAATACTATAGGATCCCCTTCTCTTGTTTAACAAGGTACCGAGTTGTTACCTATCCTCCTCACATAACGTAGTTTTGTACCTCGAGGGAATATGCTCTTTAATTTATGCCCTACCAACTGATAAGTGATATGATCCCAATTATCACATGCAACACTTGTAGTATTGCTAATAGACTGTGCATCCTCCCACTGAATTAGTCCTTCTTTGGTTGGTTCAATCATCTCTGCATCTCGGATGGAACGTACATAAATCCTATTCAGATCTTCTTCACTTAAGGGCTCAACATAGGGCACGGAATTTCCATCTGTTAAAGGGATAATAACCCTTTCCTCTTTATTTTCAAAACTGATATAGCCCTTGTTGAACCAAAGATAAGCATTATTTGCATAGCACCAAGGATTCCCCAATAGAGCTGGAAATCTATCTGACTCTACTAGCGCTAAAACTTCAAAGTCTCTAGTGAACTTTTCTCCTTGTATGGTAATGGATGCATCTTTCAAAACTCCTATGGGAGTGGCCTTAGTCCGATTAGCCATGAATAATACATTAGAGGATGGCTGCAATGGGGGTATTTCCCATTTGTACCCATGCATCCAAGGTAAGAACATTGACCTTCACGCCTGTATCAATCAGTATATTACTTAATAGCCACCCATCCACAACAACATTCAAAGTGATTTCCTTGTCATAATCTAGGCTATGAGGAGGGAGATTTGCATGTAGGATCTGTCGTCCAATCTTAGTACTTGCACATGGAGTGTTCCCTTTTAACCAACTCCCTAATAGGGAATGATGTTCTCCTGGCGTAACATTTTACACACTTCTCTCAAGTCATCTATATCAATTTGGACCATCTCTGATGCTTTCTTCTGCTCCTTTAAGTATTGTATCTCACCTTGAAGATTCCTTATAACTTCCATGGTTTCCTGATAAACCTCCTTCTGATAGGCAAGATCTGGGTACCATGCATGAAGAACCTCATCTTTAGTGATGGTATGCTTCTGCTGCAGTGCTTCCCTAGCACGTGCCGCCTCAGCATGGGTCATGATATTTACTTGTAGTTCCTCAAATTCTACTTCCATCTTGGGCATCCATTGATTGTCCACAACGCATTGTATCCTAACCATCCATGCACCTTTGTTTTCTTGTTTATGTTGCTTACTCAGATGCTCATATAAGTCCAGGCACTCTTCATAGCTATGGTTCTTTCCACAGAAAGAACATGTAATATTCTAAGGACACTCACACCTATAGTGGTTAGGAGATCTGCATGTATAACATGTGTCGTGAGGAAACTCACTTCTTCCACCACCATAGCCTCGTCCTCTAAATCCACCATGGTATCCTTGACCTCTATCATGAATAACTTCAAAATGCCCCTCATTATGATCATAGCGCACCTGATTGTACTCTCGGTCCTTATGCTCATTCTTTCCCTTAGAGTTATCTGAAACTCCTATTTGTCATACACCAATATCTATAGCATCATGGATCTATCTAATCAGCTGGTAGTCCTCCATGTCATGAGTCGTGGACCTACAGATTTTACAGTAGCTTGAAACATTCTTCCTTATCGCGTGTTGTAATAATGGGAAACATGGCTAACATCATGGTTTAAGTGGCATATTTCACAATCCATCAGTAATGAGCATACTATTCTACAAGGGAAACTATCCTTTGTGTGACCTTCTACTTCAAAATCTGCACACCAAATCCCCATACACGTCTCATGAGCTGAATTTGCTGATAGTTTCTCCAAAGTGTTTCACCATTTCTACTATTTGTGCTTCTAAAAAAGGGCTCACCCCGGTATCTATACTTCTAAATTCCTCAGTACACAAGGCTTTTTCAAGTGCTTCACAAAGATCAGTGTATGTCTTATGTGATAATGCCCTCCTAAAATGGGTAATCAAGCCCCCAACAAACCATTGTGCATGTTGGCTTGTGTGTATGTCATAAGAAAGCTTTGATAACAACATTTTAAACCATGCATCATACTCTTTAACACTTTCAGTAGCGTATTGCTTAATATCCTTGAGCGCACTTATACTCTTCTACTCAAACTCAGGGATATGAAACTCTTTAAGGAATGCATCCTTTAAAGCCATATAATCTATGCAAGTATGATCAGGGTCAAAATTTTTGTACCAACTATGTGTATGCCCTTGTAATGTAGTAATAAATTGGCTTGCCCTATGCTTAGAAGACGTGATTCCTTTTATGTGACCACAATATTTCACACATATGCACATTTTCAGTAGCATCTTCTATGCCTTTATACTCTAGGAGATGAAGATACATCTCCATGTAAATATTTTGGGGTTGGTGTGGACCTTACCCACCTAATCCAGAACCTCCTGTGTTTCCCCTACCTCCTAGAACCACCAGATCCACCTGAACCAGAGCTACCTATGCCTCTCGATCCCAAACTTGTAGCTGGAATAGGTCCCCGTAGATGTACTCCCCTATGCTCTGAATAGTAGTACTATACTGAACCCCTACGGTCGGTGAAGTAGTTCCACTTCTAGAGGTGAATCCAACATTCGATGTGCTCATGTTCTATGTGGATGACGTGCCTGAAAACACACCTCCAAATAACAATGAAGCCATCTACCCTGCCATTGATGTGTTTTCTCTCTTACTTCCCAAACTTGCTTGCTGATTAATTTTCATACTAGTTATTGGAAAATGAAGTGCAAGGGATAGGTTACCAGGTGGATTCAGATGCGCACCCACGAGCCTAGGTAGTCTCTGCTGACACACTTCTACGTGAGGCTGAGGGGGATCGCTTTCATTCTTTCTAATATGGGGGAGTTCCTGATGCCCTAGCTCCACGTCTTCTACATGAGCTTTAAATCCTTCACGAGCCATCTCTCTCCTCAACACCATACTTTCTACAATGGTACATTATCTTCTCTATCTCCCTCTCACATGCCTCATTATACTTAAGAGGCCTTTCCTCTCTTTTTCCTTTCTACCGCTAGGTATTGCCATATTTCACCAATCCTTCTCCTTCCCCCATGCATGGTGGGGTTTTAGTTATCCATTGGTTTACTCTCCAGATTCAAAGTTACCATCAGGATCTTGATCTCCAGAGGAATGCCTTGTAGGTAAGATCCCCTTGGATATCATAAGAACTAGACTTTGACTACTTTTGGACACGAATAAGTGGAAATTGAGTATTCCAAAATATAACTATTCAAGCCACCATGAAACCACGTATCCAAATATCGATTCCAAATCATATCAAAATCTTAATGGACCTAGAATTTTTCCTACGTCTAGACAAGTGCACGATACCTCCAATTCCACTTAGATGCTTAAGCACTCAACCACTCGTACAATTATACAGGAAACATAGTGAAAAATATCTCATCTAAACTATTATATAGATTTTGTTCCACCCACACGCATGTGTTAAACTCATATCCAGTATTAAATCACGTGTGTATTCTTCTTCTAGATCACGTATCCATTCTTCAACACTTACTAAGGTCAACCGGTATGTCTTCATCGCAAACCATCCTGAAAACAACTGAAAAAGAGGTCCTGGCAACAGAACCAATGATGTAGCCTAGAATTCAATGATACGAACCCAATAAGACCGTAGACACGCTGGCACATCACTCAGCCTAAACTGAGTGCTCACCCAAAGCATACAAAGGTACCAGGTCTCTCTTTAGGGTTGCTGTTGCAGGGTGTTAACATGATGAAGACTTAAGAGATACATATAGTTCCATTACTAACACATCATTCCATAGAGCATACCAGATCTATACCTAAGGGAGAGCATAATTAAGTACTAACCATGATGAGATCAAAAACATACTAGATTTAGATACACACAAAACTAACACTTAGATTCAGCCAATATCCTCCATTATATTCAATGCAAAAAGTATATAGAAGCTTCATTACAATAACAACAGTATGCGTGTAACAAATTTAACAACATATATATGTATATATCTCCTCTCTCTCTATTAAATAGTTTACTACATATTTATAAGGGTGGGGACTTTCCCTTGACTGCTTATCCATTCCCAAAATAGGTTGCATGTTATTATTAGCCACACATCTTTACAAAACTAGCCACAGATGCAAGTGCGCTAACAATAGACTACTGGTAGTTAACTGATAGTAACATATCTATTTCCATCTTGTGTCCATGAAAAGTGCTTCGTATCCAATCCTCCATGAATATCCAATGCATGGCACACATGTCTTTGCCTTGTTTGTGTGCTCTGCATGACATATCTAGGAATATACCTTCATGTGTGAAAACGGCTAAGTCCCACAAACCCAAACTTCTGTTCCATGCATGTGTTCTCCCTTTCTATTTTTTCCTTTTAATATGACCTATTTTCCATGTGGAATTCTTATGTGCTTTCTGTCAAATGTTTTCTAATAAAAAATTGTTAATCCAACATTAAATTATGTATAAAAATCTGCAATTTTCAAAGTTTTAAAATGCGGGACAACATTCAAATTTTCATCAACACTCAAAATTATAATGTTTATTTCAAAATTTACATTTTCAGCTAAGTGTTTCTCAAGTTCATTTCCTTTAATAGTCTTACATGTCTTGAACTCAAGGTCAAACTATTTTATTTTAAAGATCCATTTGGATAATCTTCCAACAATAATGGGTTGTTTAAGAAGGTAGGATAAAACATGTATGTTATATTGAATGCCCACTTGATTACCCATAAAAAAGTGTTTATACTTACCCAGAAAAGATACTAGCGTGAAAAATAACTTCTCAATTAAAAAATACCTAATTTTAGCATGTTTTAGCATTTGACTGAAGTAGGTAATTGGTTTCTCTTCTCCAGAAGAAGTGTACTGAGTGATCACAACACCCATGGCCTTATCAGTTGCATTAAGATACAAGATGAATGGTTTATTTAGATCATGCTTAGCCAAAACTGGAGTTGTAGAAATAACATCTTTAACATCATCAAAAGAATAATTAGTGTTAGGATCCTATATAAAACCATGATTTTTCTTCAACAAAATCTGTAAAAGAGCAGCCTTATTAGAAAAATTAGAAACGAATTTCCGTTCAAAATTAATTTTACCAAAAAATGATCTAAGGCCATAATCATTTTTAGGTGGGGCTAACTATTTGATGGCTTGCACTCTTTCAAGATCTATTGAAATACCATCCTTAGAAATAATTTGACCCAAGAGTTTCCCTTCCAGTACACCAAAAATATATTTATTAGGATTTAAGGAAATCCCATACTTATGACAGCGAATGAAGATTTCACAAAGGTGTTCTAAGTGTTTCTTTCTCTTCATTAAATATATGGTTAAGTCATCTAAATAGATCTGAATTATAAATCCAATAAAATCATCGAAAGAAACATGTATTTATCTTTTAAATATAACACCTGTGTTAATTAAACCAAAAGAAATTTGATTAAAAGAAAAGGTACCTATACGATGGGAAAAGTGACAAGCGAGCATGGGAATCTACAAGTAACTCTTCCTTGCACCCGACCTCCCGAGGTCGTGCCGAGACAACCGGTGTGGGGATGGAATTTGTGTGGGATATAGAAAAACTAGTTAGGCAATCTAATGTCTTCTACACGCACTAGTGGAAATTGCGAATCTAAGGAAAAGAAGGCCCTCCTAACCTGAACTGGTGTGATAGATCGATCAGCAAGGATGAGTGCTCGAAGGCTCCAATCAATATCGAGCTCTGGCGTGCGATTCAGGTCTATAGGTTGTGGGATACAGGGGAAAATGGCCTGGGATAGTTTCGTGTATGTCTCCAGACAGGGTCATAGAGTGGATGATGGATGTAGTTTTTTTTTATGGGCGGTTCTCTTGGCCTAGTCCAGAATTCTTTAGCTTCGTTAGCCACTATATCTAACAAGGATAACTATGTCGATGATGATAGGTGGAAGTGGAGTAGATCTAAATACTAGTGTGCGTAGGGCCAGTGTCTATGTCTGATTCACTTACGGATTCGTTGGGTTATGCAAGATTTGTGGATCGCAACCGTAGACTCTTGGTTGTTGTGGTCTTGCTATGGTCATGTACGAATTTAGTCCCTGATCCCTAGTATCCAATAATCATATGCTTTCTCAGCCTCTATATTCAAAATTAATAGCTGTGCGATCTTCTCAGAGTACCTCACAGGCGTTCTTGTAACCTAAATTCTTGGGCCAGTATCTATGTTTGTGAGAATGTCTCCTGCGTCTGGCTGTGGGACCAAAGGATCATAACCAAACATTTTCTCTCTTTCAAATCCCTCCACAGTCATGCGGGCATGTATCTAGGGTAGTATGTAGTTTGGTTTGAGTTGACCAAAACGTATGCACTTGATTGTCTTCTATGTTTAATCCCCTCAACTGAGAGCTGATCTATTGTAAGTCTGTTGTTGTTTGGAAGACTTGGATTCTAAGATTCTGGTCTATGTCAACTATTGCTGTGACAAGATTGGGTTGAGGCACGATTGGCTCAAATACGTATTCTCTGGGCTCCCTAGGTCCCGTGATTGTCATACAGAGAGCAACAATATAGATTAACTACAACAAAGTGAAATTTAACTACTTTGAATATATTTATAGTATATATGATTTCTCTATTTTTGTATTTTCTGATGAACTATTTCGAATGAATCTAAAAGAGTAACTGTTTAACATATCTAGAATTGACAGCCTAAAAATAACAAATTAAAACAAACAAGATAACTGAGTATAGCTATTTGTCTGTGCAACTGTGAATCTATTCTAAGCAATGAAATAGCTGATCTAATCTATTTGCAAGACTCTCGATCCTACCTCAGAAGTGAGGAATGAATCATAATCTCTCAGAAACTATCAATCCCCACAACTTCCTTGGCAATATTGAAAGTGAAATTGACTGAAATAAAGTGATTAACTACTCTATTTGATATGTTTCTAATTTAGAACTTTGAAAGCTAGAACCTGGATTCTACAGAACAGTGGCGAATCCCATGGTGTGTGTGATCTTGTCCCCTCAGTGGTCATCTCCTCGTTCCTTCGTGTTCACGTGGATCCAGAAAAGCGTGTAATGCTAGCATCAACAGAAGTAGATATTGGGACAAAGGCAGCTCAAGATACAAACTGAATACAATGCGAGTAGGAGAGGGATAGCGCAAGAGTACAGAGCTTGGCTTATGCAATTCCTAGTGGGATTTATTGCGATTCATGCAACATGAAACGTCTAGAACCTGAAACTATCCTATTTGAAGAACAAAACCTGCAACTTTAATGGCTTCCTATTGAAAACAAACTATTCTACTCCAATGGATTGGATGAAATATCAACAGCACTTGCACAAGATGAATATGTGGCTTCCTAACAGCAAAACAATGCTAACTAAGCATGCAATGAAAGAAACTAAGGACTCTAAACAAAATGAAAGACTAAATCTATTGCAAAGAGAAATTCAGAGGCAAATTTGAGGGGAGCATTTGCTTTGAGCACAAGACAACTATTTATAGCATTTGCATTTACCCAAGGTAAAAACCAAGTAGAACTCTTAAACTATAAACAATGGAAAAACACTATTACTAGGGAACTAGAATAAAAAATGCAAGCTTATGGCGGTGTGAAAAAAAGATCTAGTGAAACGTTGAATTCACGTGAGTCGTGGTTAAAAGAGCTTTCTAGAAAACGCATGTGCAGGACCGCCGCTCTGAGCAGGGTGGCGGTTACAGTAACTGCCGCCCTGATCGGGGTGGAGGTCACTAGACCGCCGCCCAGGCAAGGCAGCGGTTTCGAAATTGAAGAGCAAAAGGTTAAGAAAAGAGAAAAAAAGAGGAAAACAAAGGACGCAGGGGCTAAGCGGGGCATGCTGAGATGTTAATGCATGTTTAGAGAGATTTTTCGGATCCCGAACACCTTGTGAGGAGACCTGTATCATCATTGGGGCACGTGTTATGTTTTTTCCGGTAGTGTAGTACCCCACAATTTTGGGTATGTACATATTGCCCCCTCGGAGAAGAGTTTTAGCCATGAAGAGGCGTAAAATAGTGGGTCTGAGTATGGCAGTCCCGAAATGGGAAGTTAGAAGTTATACCTGATACGTCCGTGTGTTGAAATGATGCCATCCAAATTTCCCGTTACCTACAAAACGAAAAGAGAACTCAAGTGCAGATAGACACAATAATTTGGAAAATAAATGCTAAAATAATAGGAAATGAGGATGTACCATTTGTGCGAGGATAAAAAAACTTACCTCCGTCGGCGCTCCAAACCTGCGAAAAAGGCATTTAAACCAGTCGGGTTGCTATTTATATGAAAGTGGGCCCATTTTCCTATTCATTTGTGCGCGTTGATTTGATTGATTCTGAGATCTGGGACCCACGGTGACGGTTTCTTGCGTGATTAAAGTCAAAAACATCCATGACGAGATAGTGATCATGCCTCCGCGAGCAGAACATCAAACCCGCGAGATCACAGGTTGGTTTTCTTCAATTTTACCGCTTTCCCCCCCTCAATATTAAAATGCTAAAATCTTTGTCGTAGGGGGGATAGTTTTTGAAAATGTTAGGTTCAAAAGGTCTATCTAAGGGGGGCGCCTACTGGGTAGGCTTTGTTTTTTAGCTAAAATGGTTGTTTTTTAGTGTTTTTAGGCTTTTTAAGCTACAAAACCCACATGGGTTTTCGGCACACAACTACCGCCCTGCCCAGGGTGGCGGTTACACGACCGTTGCCCTATTCAGGGTGGTGGTTACATGACCACCACCTTTCAGGTGGCGGTTACAAAAGCACCTCCCTGCTCAGGACAGTGGTTTTGCACAGAATGCCAAAAGAATAACTGTTTAAGGTTGTTTTTGGGTTTTTAGCATTTCTACGTGTTTTCATGATTTTTATAATATCACTTGGATGCTAACTTGCTCTGTTTTGTGTGTTTTTGGGTGTATGCAGGCGAGAGAGGAGAATATCTGGTGGAGCCGAGAGAGGGAGTGTGACTGGCTCCTGGGAGTGTTAGATGCCCTCTCACAGGATGAGGAGGATACTCTTCAGCGGGCTGGTATACTACGTATATTGCACGCGTGCCCCACATTGCTCCTTCCAGTCACATTCTTTGTGACTTATTCTCATATTGGGATGCTGATCGGAACACCTTCCGATTACCAGGGGTCCCGTGGTGAGTGGACCATCACTTTAGAGGATGTTTACCGTATCCTGGGGGTCCTGATCATCGGGAGATGACTCACCCTAGAGATAGCAAGTTCACGGGCCCAGATAGCACAATGGGCCACTTATATGGGAGATGCAGTCATCTCCACGGGTTTGAAGAAGTGGGGTTAGAGTTCGATCTATTCCCAGTTCGCCCATCCCCCTACTTCACCAGGCTATTATGGGGATCCTTGCCTCGAGAATGATTGGGGATAAGGGAGGAGACACATTGTTATATTGCTGGTCCTCCATTATTGCACAGATAGAGGGACATGGCCAGATATATGCCTGGGGAGGCAAGACATACTTGGGACCACCTACCATGATTTATACAGGGTATTCTGTTTACAGGGGCATTCCTTGAGCCACCCGACCTTGGTTATGAGTTGGGTCTATGAGCACTTCATCCCCTATGGCAGAGTTGTAGAGGTGACAAATCTCGGAGCTATGAGGGCAGCTAGATGGACAGATATGTCGGTGCTCCGAGCAACTCATCAGCCAGTTGCTTCTCTTACCACTGCTGACATGGAGGCCACAACGTATCAGACTATGACAGGTATATGGGGCTAGGAGGCTCTTACTTTCATCTCCTGCTCCACCACAGGGAAACTTATTGATAGAGTGGGGCGAGTGGAGATACACCCCTTTGGCCAAGTTCCTCAGTAGTTTGGCCTACCCTATATGGGCATGCTTCCCCCAGTAGCGCCAATATATAGGTCAGTTCGTGAGGCCAGAGGGGGTCCTAGAGGCCTGGGGTTTGGACAGTGGTTACTCCTGGCGTTCCTATTGCGGCTAGGAGGGTAGTACGTGCCAGAGGGAGAGTTGGTGCACCTCAGGCACCCTTGCTTCAGATTACCATGGGCCCTTGCCCATAGTAGTGATGACCCCATTAACATAGACTCCTGAGTCCTGAGGAGTTTACAGGGGGAGAGAAAGAGGAGGGACAGCGATCTTGAGTGGCATGACACTCAGGATATTATGCAGGCAACGAGGGGCCGAGCAGAGTGCAGAGAGAGTTAATCTGGTCTCAGAGGAGCCACTCTCCCAGGGCCATGGCGGGGAGGATGAGTCCGTGTGCAGGACGCTACATTTGCTCCAATCACAGGAGCAGCACCCTAGTTAGCGGCGGCATCCGTGGTAGGTGCTGACCCTAGCGATCCATCCTGGAGGCTTGGTGATCTGAGTATGTTACCATCCTTCCTTTTAATGTTGGTTTTTAGTTAGGATTTCCTTAGTTGCTATCTCTATTTTTGTTTTATATTTAATCTCTTGTTTTGTTTCTAATTTGTTTTCATTTCCTTTGTTTTGTAGAGACCGCCAATGAGTGGCGAGACTTGATTCGCAGGGTATGCACCGATACCCTAATGATCCCCATGCAGAGGACCTGTGCAGAGCTATCTGTAGATGCTGGGGAGCCCTCAGCAGCTTGGTAGACAAACTGACGTCTTTGGCCCTATTCTGGCATGTGGCCAGGATGGTATCGACTCTCCGCACGGAGCTAGCGGGGTATAGGACAGACCGAGCGCCTGATGAGGAGTCATTTTCGTGGTGAGATTGCGGCGGCCCCTCGGGATTCCCGAGCCCTTTATGCACTCAGAGCGCCGGCATAGCCGAAGTCCTAGGCGTGGGCGTGCGCCTTTAGAGGGGTCTCGTAGGGATTGAGAAGCCACTTGGCTCTCCTAGACTTTGTATGATATATTCTTTTGTACATCCCGGGCTCTTTGAGGATTTTGACCATGCTTAGCACATGATGGCATTATACAGAAACTTTGATCATTTATATATATATTCTCTTTTGGATCAAAAACCATTGGTATTTATGGCTTACTTTCCATCTCTGTTTCCTCATGTAAACTATGATGTTATGTATGTATGCTCTTTATAATGTATGCAATGGAGAACAAATGATGCAAGTGTTTATTTTCCTTTTGTATTTCATGATGCTGATATATGATAATGTAGATACAATGTGATTTTGAATCTTAGTTTCTTTAAGAAATTTTTGATACTTCATATTTGTTTTGGCAAAGTGGTGAAGATAAACTGATATGATGAGCAGATAAACCTGCCCCTACTCCTAACTCCACGCAACTAGTAAGATGCGTGGGCTCATCACCGAGAGTTGGGAAGGGTGCAAGTTATGAGATGTATTGAAATGATAGTGATGAAAGATAGACAAAGCTTTGGCGGAACGCAAATTAGGATGCCATAAGCTTACTCCACTCGAGGTGACTTCATAGTTCTGGATGCAACTTTACTTTGCGGTTTTATCTAGACTTAGATCCATAGATGGCCACATGGTAGACAAAATATGGGGTTTTAGGATTTTGAACTCTTTTGGAATTTCAGACATCCGATTCATTTGTTTTTTGACTCAAAGACTTCGAGATTTGAATTGTTTGTATATGACCTTTTGCATTTGTTTGTCAAGAGGACCCCCTACACTTTGCCCCATGCTACTAATAAGATGCGTGGGTTTATCACCGCGGTCAAAGCATAGGCTAGTAAGGGAATTTCCATCCTTTCCCAACCCTACGTCACTAGTAAGAGACTCAAGCCTATCATTAAAGGTTGGTGGGGCAAGGAAATGTGTAAATTTAAAATTTTCTGTTTGATCAATATTTGACTTGTTTGCTTGAGTAAAATGTCAGTATGTGCTTATTTCCAAAGACATATACATATGGGATAGATGTGACACCATGAAACTTCTAGAACAGACCATAGGCAAGCACACCTATCCTAAGAAGAGACCAAAGGGGAGAATAAACCCGCTGATCTTGGCATGGTTACCGTTAAGACCTTGTCATATCTAGATTTATTTGATGAAATGATTCCGAGATAGTTTGATGATATCATGGAAATGGAGAAGTATGATTAGAGTGTTTACGCCAACAACATCATGAGTTTGTAATGAATTGACTTTGAAAACAAATTCCTTGATCACATTTTTTTTTGTATAAAACAAGCAGACAAAATGATCCAAATCTATATGAAGATGCAATGTAGATGTAATTATAAATAGTGCTAGTTGCTTATAGGTAGAATCGTTTGAGGTGTAGGGAATTGACTGTTTCACAAAATTCCTCACCTTCCAGTGTACATAAGAGGTATGCACCATTTCCATAGTCCTTCATGACTTGGTAGGGGCCCAACCATTTGGGCCGGAACTTCCTTCCTTCACTAGTCTTTTTGTCGATCTGACTGTCTAGCCTTAGAACTAGATCACCTTCATATATGTCACGTTCATAGACCTTCTTATTATACTGCTGGCACATCCGGTCAGCGTAGACTCTGTGTCACTGTTCAGCATCTAACATAGCTTCATCTAGGCTTTCTAGTTGGGAAAGATGTGCTTCTCTATAAGCATCTTCATCCAGGATCCCTTGTAACGAAATGCGGAGACTGGGTATTTCAACCTCAAGCGAGAGAACTGCTTCTGCCCCAAATACTAGTGAGAAAGGAGTCGCTCCCGTTGGTGTTCTTATTGAGGTTCAGTGGGCCCATAAGGCCGGATATAACTTCAAATGCCAATCTAGTTTGTTTTCTTTCATAGTTTTAAGGAAAATGGCTTTCAGTGTTTTGTTTGTCGCTTCAACCTGTCTGTTGGCTTAAGGGTAATACAAGGAAGCCGTATGATGGCTTATTTTAAATTTATTACATAGTTCATGAACTTTTTCATTCTTAAAAGAAGTTCCATTATCTGAGATAATGATTTGTGGGACACCGTACCTACAAATGATTTGGTTCAAAATGAACTTGGCAATTATAGAACCTGGTACAGTAGTAAGAGGCATAGCCTCTACCCACTTGGTAAAATATTCGGTGGCCATGATTATAACATTATGGCCATCTGTAGATGAGGGAGAGAATTTCCCTATCAAATCAAGACCCCAGGGCCCACTTAGAAAAGTGCCATGGAGTAGCAATTGGTTGTAGAGCTTATACTGGTATGTGAATCTCGTGGGAGAATTCTTGACACTTATGACATCTGCATACAAACTCTACTACGTCGTGTTCTAGAGTGGGCCAAAAATAGCCCATTCGATGTATTTTATGAGCGGTGGCATGGCCACCGAAGTGACCCCCACACATTCCACTATGAGATTCATGGAGAATCATCTTGGATTCTTTTGTGTCAACACATCTTAGAAGCATTCCATCAAACACTTTTTGATAGAGCACTTGCTCTATAATGACGTATTTGGTTGCAATAATGCGTAACCTCCTTCTTTATTGTGGTGTAGCCCCTTCTAGATATGTATGGTCCATGATATAATTAATAATGTCGGTATACCAGGGACACTCAGAGATAGGAGGTCTTGTTTCAATGTAGTATACGCACTCATCGGGAAAGTCTAGATTTACTAGATTGCCTTCTTCTAATGGGTTATCAGCTAACCAATCCGCGATGATTTGTCCCTTAATGGATTTCTGATTTACAAATGTTAATTCAAATTCCCCCATTAAGGTTATAAAATGTCCAACCTTCTTAGATAAGGACCATTGTGTGAGGAAAGTTCGTAAATGGTCCGTTTTTACCATGACCCTTGTTTCTTGATTCAACATATAGAGTCTTAAGCGTTTAGTAGCAAAGATTATGGCAAGGCATTCTCGTTCTGCCTGTGTATAACGTGTTTCATAGTCAACTAATGTTTGACTAATGAAATAAATCACACACTCTCTCTTGTCATCATCCTCTTGGGCCAACATACAGGCCAGCAAGACATTGGTAGCTCGTGAATATAAAATTAACGGGTGGTCTAGCTTAGGTGGCATTAGCGTACGTGGTGATAATAGGAAACACTTAACTACTTCAAAAGCTTCATTGCAATTTTCGGTCTAATCAATACTATAATATTTCTTGAGAAAATTGTTGATTGGATGGATGGCGAAGCTTAAGTCTGGAATAAATCTCTGGATTGCACAAATTTTTCTGAGAAATGACCTGATTTCAGATTCATTCAAAGGTGGGACCATTTCGAGGACAGCCCGAATTTTGGTTGGATCAACATCTATCCCTCGTGACGATATGATGTAACCTAGGAGCTTTCCTCCTGTTACACCAAAGATGCATTTCTCTAGATTTAGCGTGACTCCGTATTCTATTAGACGTGAAAGAATGATGCGGAGCACCTTCGGGTGGTCACAGCGGCTTCTTGGCCTTAGCCAACAAGTCATCTACGTAGGATTCCACAATTTTATGAATTAGATCATGAAATATATACATCATAGCTCGTTGGTATGTGGCACCAGCGTTCTTGAGACCGAATGGCATAACAGCGTAGCAATAGGTTCCCTAAGGAGTTATAAACATGGTTTTAGCTTGATCTTGTTTAGATATTCTGATTTTATTGTATCCTGAGAATCCATCCATGAGAGACAAAAGTCAAAACCAGCTGTTGCATCAACAATGACATCTATGGATGGTAAAGGGAAGTCATCCTTAGGACATGCTTTGTTAATGTCTCAAAAATCTATGCACATGTGTATCTTCCCATTCTTTTTTAGAACATGAATGATATTAGATACCCATTGAGAGTAACCGACTGGTTTGATGAATCCTACTTGGAGGAGTTTTATTACTTCCTCTTTCACCATGAGAGCTACCCTAGGTTTCATCGGTCTCAACTTTTGTTTGACTGGCTTTGCATCAGATTTAGTGACGAGGATGTGCACCGTAATGTGGGGTGTAACTCCTGTCATTTCCTTATAATTAAATGCAAAATCCTTTTGATGTTCCTTGAGGATTCGAGTGTGTATTTCTACTTCTTATGGGGTTAGTGAGGATCCTAGTTTTAAGATCTTTGGTTCATCCTCTGTTCCGATGTTAATATCAATTGTTTCTTCGATCAAAGAGGCGTTACCTTCTTCAAACTCAGGTCGGGCTGGAGGTAGATTCAAATCGTCCCCATTTTCTACGGTGTATACGCTAGGTTTCATTTGCGAGGGAAGCTCCATCATGGGATTTCTGAAGTAGGAAGATGAATGTGGGATTAAGGACAAATCTATCATATGATAGGAGAGATGTAATGCCACATAGGCATTTAAGTAATTCAGAGTGGCCATATCACTATCAATGTGGTCTAGGATAGTAGATTTGTTTTCATTTCCGTTTAAAAGAGAATTTGTCATTGTTTTTATCAATGGTTTATCACGAAGGGATACCATGAAATGGTTATCCTTTAACTTACTGTTTGGAGTAAAGCGTGATGCCGAGGTTGTTATAGAATTGGTGAGAAGATTGTGTTCTCACAGGATTGCTTCAATTGATATGAAGTCAAACTCCTTGCTTAGATCTAATACAGTTGTTTTGTAAAGTTGTAAGTGCTCAGCTTTGGTTTCATATATCTCAGAGACTTGGTTTGCTACCAATTGTGAGTCTCCTAACACCCTGATGTTATTAACATTGATCCTCTTTGCCAAAATGAGGCCAAGGAGGAGGGATTTGTACTCAGCGCCGTTGTTTGTACATTCGAAATTTAGTTTGAAGGTGAATGGTAGGACTTTTCCTTCAGGGGAAGTAAAGATTACACCTGCCCCTGCTCCATAATGGCATCTAGCTCCATCAAAATGGAGTGTCCAATATTTAGCTGGGAATATGGATGCTGGGATATTTGTTGTGTTTGTGCATTCTACTTCCACTATACCTAGGGAATATCCCATGCCTACAGATTCAAATGGTAAGAACATTGGTAGATCCTATTCTAGCAATTCAATGATTCTTGCAGTAGTTTCTAATGATACCATTTCTACAATGTTAGCCTCATCTTTTGAGGCTAGGATTGTCTTGACTAGACTCATAGTCTCAAGATCCGTTGTAGGTACCAAATTTTCCTCTGGTTTTGTGTCAGTGGGTTTATTAAGTTGGTTAGTTGGAAGTTCAAATTCCAAGTGCACGCCTGGTCTTTTCTTTAAGTTAGCTAGGTGTATATCGAATGGCTTTGGATCACCTTTGGCTATAAACACATTTCCTAGATGCAAGAATCTTACTTCTTGGAATAACGTAGAATGGATTGCCTTCATACGGTGTATCCATGGTCGGCCAAGGATCATATTATAGTTAGTTTCCCTATCTATAATATAAAACTCAGTCAGGATTGTTTTGGGTCCTAAGGTGACTGGTAGTATTATAGTCCCAATCGAAGTGGCCTTAAGGCTATCATAGCCTCTCAATGTATTTCGAGTTGTGGAACAATTTGTTTCCCCATATCCTAGTTTTTGAAGGAAAGAGAAGGGGACTATGTTGACTGCTGCCCCATCGTCAATCATTGCTCGTTTCACGTAGTTATTATAAACCCATACTTGTAAGTGTAAGGCTAGATCACCTCGGCGTGTAATCTTAGCATCTGTAGGCATTTTATTTATTTTGAATATGAATTCAACATCCTTATCCGGCTGCCCCGGAGGGTGGATGTGAAAGTCTACATGGTTCACTTGTGTTTCGGGAGGTGGAGTGATGTTAATTAGATGACCTAAACCTAACACTTCTAGAAGAGCAGCCCTGTGGGCAAGAAAATTCTTCAGTAAGTCCAAAAATGAAATGTGCGAGAAGGTTTTTGTTAGGTCACTAATTAAATCATAGGCACCTACGGGTTTTTCTACTTTTTGTTGGATCTTATCTATCTCTGGTAGGTGGCTTGGACTTGGCTAAAAGGAATACTCTCGTGTTCTTGTTACAACTTTGATGGGTAGTTTGGCGTCTAACTCTACTAAATCGACTATCTTAGGTCATGGCAGACTCCCTAGTTGTGGTGCAACTGATGGATTTAGTGAAGTCGAGGCATCATGATCATTGTTTCCCATCATTATGCTTTTGTTTGTCCCATTTAGACTTAGCCTATTGTTATCATGATTTGGGAGTGGATCATTAAAGATCTTGTTATCCAAATCCACCCCCAGGGTAGATTTGATAACATACATCAGAATTCTCGAGTCCCAGGCAAATTGATTGATCCAGGGCAAAAATCATGTTTCTAGAGTCCTTTCAGAAATTTTTCTAACTCTTCTGTCCATGTTGAAAAGAACAAGCTCTGAGAAAATGTGAAAAAGTTATAGAAAATAAGCTTGGGCCAGAAAAATTGTGAAAATCAGCTAAGTCCTTGTCCTAGGAACAGTTGGGACATTTGGGACACCAAGGTGTGGATCGGCCAAAAAGCCTATAGGCGGCCCAAACAGCAAAGGGACATCTAGGACAAATAGACGCGAACCGGCCGGTTCAGCCGGAACGGGAAAATTTCGCACTGGGACATCTAGGCCATGAGTGTGCGAAGGACGTGAACTGGCCGGTTCACCTGAAACAAAGAACTGTAGCACCAGGACAGTCGAACCAAAAGGAAGCGAAGGGCGCAAGACGCTGACCCTGCCGAAGGGAGAAGAAAATCGACCAACTACTTTAGGACATGTGGGACAAAGGAACACGAACTGGCTGAATCGGGCGAACCGGAAGAACTTGTCCCAGACAGCACTGGGACATTTGGGACAAATGGACGCGAAGGATGTGAACCGGCTGGTTCGGCCGAAACAAGAAATTTCAGCACAAGGACAAGTGGGACAAAGGGACGTGCAGGACGCGGATAGCCGAAGGAGCCGAAATCCAATCAGATCACGCCACGTGTCTCCAGTAGAAAAGGAACGAGGAAGCCCATTTCGAGTGGATCGGAAGATTCTATCCTGCACATCACTGGGACATCCAGGACAAAAAGACACGGTGGGCACAAAAATCCGGTAGGCCCGTGGATGAATCACAGCATGACACGTGTCACCAAGACAAAGGGTCCAAAAGTCAAACGAGCAAGGTTTGAAGCGCTGGCCTGAGCCAATTAGTACAGGACACGTGTCCAATGGAGCAGGGAAGTGCGGAGCCAAGGAAATATTTGGGAAATTTGGCCAAGTTTGGCCAAAGAGCTAGAAGTGAAAGTCTACTCCGCGCCCCGTGTCGACCAATCAAGGCATACCACGTGTCCCAAGTGGCGGGGGCGCGGAGGAAAAGTAAAAATGTTCTGAATCATCAAAAAGTCAAATTTTTCAAGGAAGACCCATGGGACAGGTCAAGAGAGAGAATAACATATCCAATCAGCGCGTGCCACGTGTCATCCAGGTGGCAGAGCATGGGAAATTTTTCAAAAACGCACCTTCGCCTGTTTTGTGCCCTAAATCTTCAGATTGACATATCTTTCGATCCAGAGCTCGGATTTGCACGTTCTTTATATCAACGAAAATCTTATGAAATTCTCTATGTGATTCTGGGGTTAATCTTGAGTTTTGGTGTAGTCTGGAGGGGTAAAATCAAGAAACAGATCTGACGCGTGTTCATGGCCAGAAGTGACATTCCAGCGACTAGATTTAATGCAGAATGGGTTGCCTTCTCCTGTATTTCGGTCAAAATGATAGGGTATGGGTTTGTAAGGTCCCCCATGCCATTTTAATGCACCTACATTCAAGGAGGAATGGGATCTCATGTTTTTGTATGTTTCCTGTCCCCTGGGCTCGACCCTGGCACTGAAAAAGCCAGATTTGGCTCATTTCTAAAGGGGGGAACATTTCTTTGGATAGAAAGCTTCTTCTTTCACCTGTAACAAGTGATTTTTTCAAGTATCAGACCTATTCTAAAATTGTAACAGGTTTTCTTCCCTTTTGATGTTGTAATACAAGGATTTTGACAATGGAAATGACAATACAGGCTCTGTGATCAGTTTTCAGTCCTCTGTTTGTGTTGCTTGTTTCATTTCAGACCTCTGATTACATCTTATCAGCTTGTGCATGATGTTTTATGTTGCATTTTTATGATCTGTGTCTATTTGCAGAGCAAGAAGTGTTCACCACTCCTCCTTTGGTGTATCACCTGTTAGTTTAGTTTCATTTTGCACTTTCTATCTCTATCTCCTTGGATTTTAGAGTAGGATTAGGTTTCAAACCTCTGTAGTTTTGCAAAATATAGATCTAAATCAGAGGATTTTGAGGAACTAGCCTCTAATCTGGAGATTCCTCTCTCAGTTTCACAAGTCCCCACACTTGGAGAGAGGTTTCCATGTTGTGCAATCACACTGGATGGTAGAGTGATCAACCTAGAAGTCTGATCTGCATCCAGGGGTGCTGTGAGTCTACAACAACAGTTTTGGCATGCCCAGTGGGACATAGAGGTCTCATTTTTATTGTAGTAGAGTTGATGTGCATCTGCTTTAGTTTTCTTGCTTATAAGAGCTATTATTTGTATATCTGGCGACTCCAAGGGTAAGAATCAACTGGTTTCAGTAGTGCAGGCCTAAAAACTCATGAGAAGAATCACCACAAGGTCAAGAGTTGGAGAAGAAGAAGTGATGTTTGAATACCTGCAATTATCTCCAAGAAGAAGGCAAAGAGGAAGAAGGATTCAAAGGTCTCCATCTCCACCAAACAGAACTCTCTCAACTCCTCCACCTGACAGGCCTTTCATTCAGTATACAAGGGTTTTAAGACCGATTAGAAGGGCTCAGAACAACCCCTACGTCAACTTCATAGGTAGCAGCCCACTTGCTCTCAATGCACAACATCCAGTTCCTATTGCAGCCTTGAAGAACATTCCCTACTTCACTGGAGAAAATCAGACTACTCCAGGTGATCATGTTAAAGATATTGCTAACCTTTGTGTAATCCACCAAATCAATGAAATGCAAGTGGCTGTCAAGTTACTGGCATCTTCATTCAAGGGTAAAGCATTGTAATGGTTTAGGAGCCTTGGAGCTGGTTCTATCACAAACTGGAATCAGCTGTGTATTGCACTTCATGAGTAATTTGGAGAGAAGGGAGACAACTTGTCTCTTTTGGAGCAGCTGACAACTATCAAGAGAGACCCCAACGAGCAGCTGACTGACTTCAACTTCATATTTCAAAGGTCTTGGGATAGGATTCCGGTGGCAGTCAGGCCAACAGTAGAAGGTGCTTTTCTATATTACCTTAAAGCTTTGAATTCTAATATTTCTATGTTGATTCAATCTATGGGAGGCACAACCTTACCTGCTGCTTATAGCATTGCCATTAGAGCCAAAAACTGTCTTATTCAAGCTGGTAAACTGGCTCCTAGGACTCCCATGCCCTTGTATCCAAACTTAGAAAATCCAAGCACTAGTCAAGCACCCACTTTGGCTCCTGTTCCCACCCCTAGAAATCAAAGTTCAAGTGAAACTTCTACTTCATCCTCTAGTGCTTCAAATGAACTCCAAGAGGTCATGAAACAGTTGCAAAATTTGGGAAATGAGCCGGTTACTATCAAAAGACAGCAAGCTCAAAGTGCTAGACCATATCAGCCTCAAGCACAGTACCAGGCTAGGCCCCCATACCAACAAAACAGGTCACCAACTCAGGCTGCAAATCAAAATCAAAGCCAAGTAAGGCCTCCCGCTAATAGACCATTTCAGCCGTATAACCCCAATGTTGTATCTTCTTCTAAAGCATTAGTGTCAGTCCAAAATAACATGGCCCAAGAATATGATTGGTGTTTCCCGTGTAGTCAGCCACATAACCAATCAATGTGCTTTAACGGTGCATTAAATCAAGCTCTGATGGTGCAAACCATCAGTGGGTCGTAAGAGTCCAGCCACAAAGGAGATCAGCAGCAGGAAGCACCTCAGTGAAAGAGCAGGTGCAGATACACACAGGAATAAACACACAAACTGTAATTCCTTCTCACAAATATATTCGATATGTTATTTCTGTATCTATTACAATGTATGGAGTGCTATTAAATAGCCATCCAAATAGGAAAACCAACTTCCTATAAAGTAGGAAGTATAAACAATATACAACCCGTATTAATATATTGTTATACATTTGTTATAACAATATATATAAAAATAACCATATAAATAATTACCATGATGTAAATACTAATTCCTAACATTCCCCCCTTAGTGTTTACATGGTAGAAAAACCTCCACACTCTCAACTACAGTATGCTCACCCCTATGGCGTGTCCAACTCTGTGACTCATGACCTTGATCCAAAAGAAAGGCTCTCTCCTTCCATGGTTTTAAACAGGCTTACCACAAACCTTGACGCGACAGCAACCTCATCAACTGTCCACCTCATGTGGTTTTCTAGATCCTCCCACAAACCCTTTCAAGATCCATGAACTGACTTACTCTAGTGCTATTGTTCACCACTATGCTTATACATCAGGGAATTATGTAGGAAACACAACTGGCATATAAAAAAACCACATAATAGAAGAAATATTAAAAAAAATTCACATTACTTCCTATAAGAATCATAATGTTCTTAATTGTAGTCTCTGTCATAGATCGCTGCCACTCGATCTCGAACAACATAGAAAACTGCCACTACCACTGGAAGCTTTCCTTGACTAAGTCATTTTGGGTGCAAAATGGGAATGGAACATTGGTATGTATTCCCCCCCACAATGTGAAATTCCACACATATAGATACTGAGAAGAAAAATGCATTGAAGAACATACTCCTGAATGGATCTTGCTAGTTAGGTCTTGCTGCACATGGTCACTAATGCTAGTGAACGTATTCTCCTAGCTGACCATCTTCCAACGAAGTACGGCAGTCAGAGGACCAAGTCAATTAGAGGATCACTGACAGTCATCTGCGCTCCAACACAACTCTCTTTCCAACATCCATCAAATACCACACAAAAAAGGAACTCTAAAAAAGAATCACACCAAACTGAAACTGGAACACTGCAATAGTCAAAAACAAGTACTCACATTGCACACCTATGCCACCAAATCATTCTGTGCGGCCCCGTTGTTGGTGACTGACGAGAGGTCATTGTTTGACCTCCTTCCTCCGATGCCTCCTTCCTCCATCAATATGCTACTTAACTTAGCAGATTTGGAATTTGAGGCTCAAAAAATTACACACCTTACCCGAACGTCGGATTCCACTGAAAATGCGTTCGTAAGGCAAATTTATTTTTTATTTTTCAGACTTAATACAATGACAAGACAATAATCCTAAAATCACCTATTTAACATTGACTACCTATATTCACCTAAACACAATATAACAATGTTGTCAATACAACTTTTTGACTATTTTGACATATATATAATACTTGGACTAATTGACACTTAACATGACTTCAAAATTTACTTGCCATTATGATGTACCTAAGACTCTTTTTATAAAATATCGAAACATATCCTAAACTGACTATCTAAGACATTTATACTATTAAAACATGGAACTCAATAATGGAAGAATTTGAGAATGCATGGTTTATACCATTCATGACTACATAGTCAATTTGCTGGTGGAAACGTGGAAGGAGTTGGACATGGCTGTAGATGCTGACAATTCGACTGCTACAAATATGAATAGCAATGACTGAATCAACAAAATCTATGCATGCAACTAAAATTTCGAGCTTACAAGACTCTGGTTTGACATTGCAAAGGCAGAAGAATGTGTAGTTGTTTAGGATAAATGACGGACCGGGACACAGATCTGGAAGATAAACAGCAAATCCTTGCACTAATTTACCTTAAGAGGATGTAGAGAAGTGATTTCATGGATCAGGGATCATATGTTGACTACAAATACATAGCCACAATTGACATATCTTTTCACAACTACGAATCAACTAGATTATACTCTCAAAGGTGCAGCATTCTGCTAGGGAGAATATGTACAAGGAGCATCGATCTACTTATAACCGAAAACAATATGAGCCCTTAAAATAAATCTTTCAGGAATAGTGTTGGCCAACCATAGATGTCTTTCACATAGCTATGGGCAGCTGAGAGTAATCTTCAAGGCTTCCATTTTGATGCACATCTACAGCGGAAATAGATAATAGAATTGTCCCTGTAAAACATGTAGCTTCATAATGTATCTCGCTCCATTGATCTTCTGAATGATATTCTCTTTAGCTCAATGCCTAGCAGATCCATAATGACTGTTTGGAATTATTATTATTTTTAACACTCTTTCACATAATTTGGGACAACAAAACAAAGCCGCCCCTGTAGACAATTATTTCTCCATTGAAGGAATGCAACGCTCTGATACCAAATGAAAGAGCAGGTGCAGATACACACAGGAATAAACACACAAACTATAATTCCTTCTCAAAAATATATTTGATATGTTATTTCTGTATCTATTACAATGTATGGAGTGCTATTAAATAGCCACCCAAATAGGAAAACCAACTTCCTATAAAGTAGGAAGTATAAACAATATACAACCCGTATTAATATATTGTTATACATTTGTTATAACAATATATATAAAACTAACCATATAAATAATTACCATGATGTAAATACTAATTCCTAACACTCAGCAAGGAACATCTCTGAATGAAACTACTCTTGTCAATTGGCAGGCTGAAGATTTCAGTGGTATGAATCAAATACCCTCTCAAAGTGTTGCAGCCAACACAAGGTCAAAAAGGAGAAATTTGGGTGACGAACAGCCATTGGCCCCAAGTATTTCACAGCCTTCTGTCACTCCACAAGGTATTGGCAAACAAAATGCAGTTCCAAACATGCAAGGAGCACCCAAACCAGCCTCCTAAACCAACCCAGATGCCAGTTGTTGCTGCCCCATGTGGCAAGGAATGAATGCGCAAGCTAGGGGACAGCAAAGGGATGCTTCATCCCCATTTAAAATCATTGGTTAGATGAAGAAGACAAATGTAAACATATCAATGTGGGAATCACTATCCATCCCAGGACAAAGAGATTTGCTACAAGTTGCCATGAAGGACTGGTCAACTTCGAACCAACAGGTTTAGATGCAAGACAAAGGTGCTTACAAATGCTGCCCAGCTTGAAGGAAATCATGAAGGACAACAAGGTAAAATGTTGAAGCCCCCTCCATTTTATGTTTCATTGATCATAGGAGATAAGTTGGTACATAATTGCATGATTGACTCCGGGGCCAGTAGTTCAGTAATGCCCAAGCAAATAGCTGATCAGCTAGGGATCTCCAATATGAAGTCATCTCCAAAGGGTTTAGTGCAATTAGATGGGACAGCAGTAGACAACAGTGGGAGTAATTAAAGGTTTGAATCTTACACTTGCATACATGCCCCAACGTTACCGTTTTACAAGATGTGTCAGTGATAGATTTTCCACCACTCTTTGCATCTGTGTTTGTCAAGGGATTTCAAAGCCAAAATTGGAGGCTACTTATCTGCTGATTGGTCCCACATGTTGTTCAGAACAAGATATGGTACTAAGGTCACAATCAGATCCGAACCAATTGCAAACTTTCATATTGAGCCTCATACTCCAAGCCAAATCAATGCCAACTGTTCAGCATTTGATCAAGAAGATCACCCTAGCACTGATGAAGCTGACACCAAGGTTGGAAGCATCCCAGATTTGACTCTTGATGAATGGGCAAGCAAGGTACATGCTTTTGATCCCTACCAAGAAGTAGAAGAATCTGAACTAGGGGTTTATTGTTTACATGAAGAAGATCAACCTCTCCCCAGCATCACCAAGCCAGATCATAAGGACAAGAATGAAGTATGGCAGCTGTTCTTTGATGGATCAAGGAGTAGACAAGGTGCAGGAGGAGGAGCTATGCTCATTTCACCGCAAGGTATAAGGTATTACTCAGCCTTCCGTTTCCAGTTTTCCTGTTCAAACAACACGGCTGAGTATGAAGCCTTAATTCATGGACTGCACTGGGCAATGAAGAAAGGCATCAAGAATTTACAAGTATTTGGTGATAGTGAGCTGGTCATAAACCAAGTCAAAGGAAAAAATGCTGCCAAAAATGATCTGCTTAAGTGCTACAAAAATCGGGTATGGGATCTTATTGAAGATTTTGAAGCTTTTAGCATCAATTCCATCCCAAGGAAAAAGAATGAAGCCGCTGACAGACTTACAGCAATTGGGGCTGCGTTTGATGTTGCAGAGAGTATCAAAAGTGAGAAATCTCAGCCTCATATCAAATTGGTTGTGAGACCAGCTGTTCCAGATAACAACACAAGTTGGCAAGTCTTCGAGAATGATCAACAAATTGTTAATTTCCTACAAGAAGAAGCTGAGTTCTCCGCCAGAAATCAAGACAAGCTGGAGCAGCAATATGGTGATCAGGTAGTACAGCTGAAGACTAACAAATTACCAAAAGGCCTCATAACCCTGGAGTCAATCTTCAACCCGAATGATCAGTTCCGGAAGGAGAAAGCAAACATTCAAGTGAAGGGTGAAGATTCAGAGCCTATTTTAGTGGAAGAAGGCAAAACATTGCAGATTGGCAAAGTAAGTACCTCACAAGAGAAATCCGACTTTGTTCAGCTTTGTCAAGAATTTCCAGATGTCTTTGCTTGGAGCTATGAAGACTTGAGAGGATTCAATCCGAATTTGGCACAACATACCATAGAATTGGATCCAGATGCTAAGCCCATCAGGCAGAAGCAGAGACCTGTTAACCCTCACATTGAGCCTCTAATGAAGAAAGAGCTAAATAAGCTAATAGAGGCAAATATCATATTCCCGATCAAGCACTCAAGCTGGGTTGCTAACTTGGTTCTGGTCAGGAAGAAGAGCGGAGAAATCAGGTTGTGTGTGGACTTCCGAGACCTCAATAGGGCATCTCTCAAAGATCATTACCCGCTTCCTTCAATGGAACAAATATTGCAAGTAGTATCCGGTTCAGAGAGATTCTCTCTCCTAGATGGCTACTCAGGGTATAATATAGGTGATGGTGAAAGAAGAGGACCAGTTCAAGACGGCTTTCACCACCAAATGGGGGACCTATGCCTACAAGAAGATGCCATTTGGGCTATCAAATGCTGGGGCCACTTTCCAAAGGGCAATGGATATGGCATTCAAAGGCTTAATCAACAATATAGTGCTGGTATACCTAGATGATATCACTGTCTTCTCAAAGAATGCAGCAGACCATCTCTTTCACCTCAGGCAAGTGTTTCAGAGGTGTAGAAAGTTCGGGGTGTCTTTGAATCCCAAAAAATGCATATTCCTGGCTCATGAGGGGAAACTCCTAGGCCATATTGTTTCGAAAAAGGGACTGGCAATTGATCCAGAGAGAGTTGAAGCCATAAGAGCACTACCATTGCCAAGTCACAAGAAGGCTCTTCAAAGCTTCTTGGGAAGGATCAATTTTGTCCGCAGGTTTATCCCAGATTTTGCAGCCCTTGTCAAGCCCATCACCAAAATGTTAAAAAAGAGCATGGCTTTTAAGTGGACAGCAGAAGGCAAGGAGAGCTTCGAAACAATCAAAGAAGCTATCTCTCAAGCACCAACTCTCATCAACCCAGACTTCTCCAAGGATTTCATCCTCTATGCATTTGGAGGTGATGACACTATCTCTGCCATTCTAGTACAGCAGAACAAAGATAATGATGAGCAGCCGATTGCCTTTTTTAGCCAGAGCCTAGATGACTGCGAGGTGAGGTACTCTTTTATTGAAAAGCATGTACTTGCAGTAATCAGAAGCTTGAAGAAATTCAAGCATTTAGTCTCAAACAACAAGGTCCAGTTGCTGGTCTCACATGCTGGAGTTAAGGACTTCCTCCTCAACAAGGATTTGAATGAGAAAAGGGCAGGTTGGATCACCCGTGTCATGGAATATGACATTGATATCAAGATCACCAAGCTGGTAAGAGGGAAAGGATTGTGTGAGCAGCTGGTTTTGGGGAAGCAAAAAGAAGTATCCAACAAAGAAGAAACTGTTTTGACAGTCCAGGACAGTCATGAGCCAAGTGGCAATCAAGAAGAAGACAATGCTTCCCCCACTCCTTGCTGGACCCGAGATATTATGCACTTCTTAGACACAGGCCTATGCCCTCCAGAGATGAACAAGACCCAAAGGAGACATTTCAGGTTGCAGGCTGTTCCGTATGCCATTGTTGATGGAGTTTTGTTCAAGAAAGACGTGAATGGAGTGCTGCTGAGATGCATTAGCACAGGTTAGATTCAAAGGGTGTTGGAAGAGTTTCATGGTGGACCAGCTGGTGGCCATTTTGCACCAAGAGTGACAGCTCTAAAAATCATGAAGGCTGGTTATTATTGGCCTAAAATTTTCAGTGATTGCTATGCATGGATCAAGAGGTGTAAGAATTGTGCATTCTTCACAGGAAAAGAAAGACTTGCTGCCCTTCCATTGCATCCAATCTCAGTTGAACAGCCATTCATGCAATGGGGTTTGGACTTCATTGGAGTCATTAATCCCAATTCAAGCCAAGGGCACAAATGGATTTTGACAGCCACAGACTACTTCACCAAATGGACAGAAGCAGTAGCACTCAAAGAGGCAAATGAGTCCAACATCTTAGACTTTTACGAGGGGATAACAACCAGATTTGGTGTACCTGCCACAATAATCTCTGATAATGCATTGGCATTCATTGGATCCAAGGTGACTGAGTGGGCTGTCAAGAACAGTATTTACCTAAGCACTTCATCGAACTATTACCCTCAGGGTAATGGCCAGGCCGAGTCTACAAACAAGAACTTGTTGAGCATCATTAGGAGAACTCTTGATGAGAATCAGAGGTCTTGGCATACTAAGCTGAAATCAGCCTTATGGGCTAATAGGATCACTCCTAAAAGATCCACAGGTAACTCTCCATTCAGGCTTGTCTATGGAAGAGAGGCGATCTTGCCCATGTCACTTGAGTTACCAACATTGGAACTCATGAAGCAGCTAGAGTTACTTGAATTTGAGCCCATGGAGGTGAGATATGCAGAGTTGATGGAGTTGCAAGATATTAGAAATCAGGCATCCCAAGCAATGGAAAAGGATCAAGCTTTGATCAAGAAGACCTTTGATAGGAAGGCCAAAGATAGATCTTTTCAAGTTGGAGATCTAGTGTTGAAATGGGATGTGGACAGAGCAAAACCAGGAAGGCATTCAAAATTTGATGCCATTTGGAGTGGCCCATACATGGTCACAAAGTGCAAGAACAACAATGCTTTCCAATTAGCCTCATTGGATGGTGAAGAACTGCAGATTCCAGTCAATGGAATCTATCTCAAGCATTTCTTCTAGAGGGAAGTTCACTACCTCTGTAAATATTAGATTATATTTTCTTTACTCCGAGTGCTTGTGCACATTGTTTTGTTGTAGGTCAGTTTTGTTTTTCCCTAAGTGCTTTGGCACAACTTGCTATTCATGGAGATGTTTTGTAGTCCTTGCTTTTATCAGGAGACATTCCATCTTCCTCCTTGCGCATTCTGAGTCAGTTGAGGTTCTAAACAGAATATTTGATGACTCCATGCCCAATAGACTACTTCAGGCAACTGGTATCTTCTACCTGGCAGGCAGGTATCCCCACTGAGTCACCAAATTGTTATCCAAATCCACCCCCAGGGTAGATTTGATAACATACATCAGAATTCTCGAGTCCCAGGCAAATTGATTGATCTAGGGCAAAAATCATGTTTCTAGAGTCCTTTCAGAAATTTTTCTAACTCTTCTGTCCAGGTTGAAAAGAACAAGCTCTGAGAAAATGTGAAAAAGTTACAGAAAATAAGCTTGGGCCAGAAAAATTGTGAAAATCAGCTAATTCCTTGTCCTAGGAACAGTTGGGACATTCGGGACACCAAGGCGTGGATCGGCCGAAAAGCCTACAGGCAGCCCAAACAGCAAAGGGACATCTGGGACAAATGGACGTGAACCAGCCGGTTCGGCCGAAATGGGAAAATTTCACACTGGGACATCTGGGCCATGAGTGCGCGAAGGACGCGAACCGGCCGGTTCGCCCGAAACAAAGAACTGTAGCACCGGGACAGTCGGACCAAAAGGAAGCGAAGGGCGCGAGAAGCCGACCCAGCTGAAGGGAGAAGAAAATCGACCAACTGCTTTAGGACATGTGGGACAAAGGAATGTGAACCGGTTGAATCAGGTGAACTGGAAGAATTTGTCCCAGACAGCACTGGGACATTTGGGACAAATGGACGCAAAGGATGCGAATTGGCCAGTTCAGCCGAAACAGGAAACTTCAGCACAAGGACAAGTGGGACAAAGGGACATGCAGGACATGGATAGCCGAAGGAGCCGAAAGCCAATCAGATCACGCCACATGTTTCTGGCAGAAAAGGAATGAGGAAGCCTATTTTGGGTGGATCGGAAGATTCTATCCCGCACATCACTGGGACATCCAGGACAAAAAGACGCGGTGGGCACAAAAATCTGGTAGGCCCGTGGACGAATCACAGCATGACACGTGTCGCCAAGACAAAGGGTCCAAAAGTCAAACGAGCAAGGTTTGAAGCGCTGGCCTAAGCGACACGTGTCCAATGGAGCAGGGAAGTGCAGAGCCAGGGAAAGATTTTGGAAATTTGGCCAAGTTCAGCCAAAGAGCTAGAAGCGAAAGTCTACTCCGCACCCCGTGTCGACCAATCAAGGCATGCCACGTGTCCCAAGTGGCGGGGGCGCGGAGGAAAAGTAAAAATGTTCTGAATCATCAAAAAGTCAAAGTTTTCAAGGAAGACCCATGGGACAGGTCAGGAGAGAGAATAACATATCCAATCAGCGCGTGCCACATGTCATCCAGGTGGCAGAGCGCGGGAAAATTTTTTAAAAACGCACCTTTGCCTGTTTTTTGCCCTAAATCTTCAGATCGACATATCTTTCGATCCAGAGCTTGGATTTGCACGTTCTTTATATCAACGGAAAGCTTATGAAATTATCTACTTGATTCTGTGGTTAATCTCAAGTTTTGGTGCAGTCTAGAGGGGGAAAATCAAGAAACGGCTCTGACGCGTGTTCATGGGTAGAAGTGACATTCCAGCGACTAGATTTAATGCAGAATGGGTCGCCTTCTCCTGTATTTCAGTCAAAATGACAGGGTATGGGTTTGTAAGGTCCCCCATACCATTTTAATGCACTTGCATTCAAGGAGGAATGGGCTCTCATGTTTTTATATGTTTCCTGTCCCCTGGGCTCGACCCTGGCACTGAAAAAGCCAGATTTGGCTCATTTCTAAAGGGGGAACATTTCTTTGGATAGTGAGCTTCCTCTTTCACCTATAACAAGTGATTTTTGCAAGTATCAGACCTCTTCTAAAATTGTAACAGGTTTTCTACCCTTTTGATGTTGTAATACAAGGATTTTGACAGTGGAAATGACAATACAGGCTCTGTGATCAGTTTTCAGTCCTCTGTTTGTGTTGCTTGTTTCATTTTAGACCTCTGATTACATCTTATTTGCTTGTGCATGATGTTTTATGTTGCATTTTTATGATCTGTGTCTATTTGCAGAGCAAGAAGTGTTCACCACTCCTCCTTTGGTGTATCACCTGTTAGTTTAGTTTCATTTTGCACTTTCTATCTCTGTCTCCTTGGATTTTAGAGTAGGATTAGGTTTCAAACCTCTGTAGTTTTGCAAAATATAGATCTAAATCAGAGGAGTTTGAGGAACTGTCGACACTAAAATTTTCCTCCATAATTTCTATTTCATTAATGTATGTATTAGGAATAGAATGTTGTTAAGTGTAATTAGTAGTAGCGTCCGATAGAAGATAACGGCGCTGCCAGTACGACGCCGCAAATAATGTGGAGTACGGTAACAGTCAAAGTACAATAGGAATGTTGTAAAAAGTAAATATTTGTCGTAAGTGGTCCGGTAATGTTAAAATGTCAAAGTTTGGGTAATTAGAGAAGTAGGGTCTACATGATTAGGAATTAGAATATTATATTAGTAATAAGGACAAGGAGTGAGGTCATAAATATTTTGTGTATTTTATTTGTAAAAATTCTAAAAATGTGGAACCCATGTAAAATGATAAGGTTTATCTTATCTTAAGAGATAAGCTTACATGTACAGATAAGAGTTAAGGTATGGAATATGATTCGTCAGAGTGGATTTCTTATCCTATCTTAGAGATAAGATGGATAAGCCTGTAAGTTCTATAAATAGAGAGGCTACCCCCCTCATTTAGCATAGAAAGAAGTAGTGAGAAATATTGTAGGAAGTGTACGAAGGAAGCCATCAGTTAAAGGTGTGTTGAAGAAGCCATCAAGAGGCGTAATTGTAAAGTTTCTCCCATAGTCTTGTTGAAGCACCTCATGGGTGAGATTGTAACAATTTCATGTTAATATTATTATTTCCTTTGATATTTCTGATTTGTCATCATTCTGTCTTATCATAGTCGATGGTATTCTTGTGTTATGTTGTTGTTCTGTTTCCAGATTACATCCACCAAACTAAAGGCTGTGCATTAGTAAATAATCATAGCACGAGGAGTTCCCGGTGAAGAATTATCATAGTGCCGGATTGCTGATGACATTTTGGTTCCGTTGCCGGGACCATTCCTCGTTGGTGGATTTTCTGGAGAGATATTCCCACTAAGTCAAAAATCAATTGGAGGGTAACCTTGTTTTTACTGTGCATAGTAGTTACCATGGTAAAGTCATTTTTACCATGAATAGTAGTTACCATGTTAAAGGCATTTTTGCCATGAATAGTAGTTACCCTGGTAAAGTCCTTTTTACTGGGAATAGTAATTACCGCAGTAAGGTCACTTTTTACCATGAATAGTATTTACCGCAGTAACTTCACTTTTTACTGTGAATAGTGTTTACCACAGTAAAGTCAGTTTTTACCGTAGTAAGTCAAGTTTTACCATAGTTTACCGTGGTCATTTCTATTTTACTGTAGAAAGGTGTAAAGTCACTTTCTAGTATAGTGATTCCAATTATTTGTGCACATAAGTCTTGTTAATTGTACTTGTGGGTTGGTATTTCACGGTGGTTACTTTTGAAAATGGGAAAGATTCCTGTTTTTTCAGCTCAATCTAATGAAGATGCTTCTTCTTTCATTCAAGAGTTTAAGCGATCTTGTATTTGTAACGGCCTTATAAGAAGGGAACAATGGACTGAATTTTTTCCTACCTTTTTGGATGGTTCAGCACTTAGGTGGTTTGAAACACTAGGTGATAATGTGAAAAATTCATGGGATTTATTAACTGAAAGTTTTCTTGAAGAATTTGGTGAACAACAGAGATATGCAGATCTCATGATCGATATCACAAAGCTAACCCAAGGAGAGAAGGAGAAGATAAGGGATTATCATGCTCGTGTTCTAGAGCTAAGGAGGAAGCTCGATGCCCAGATCCGGAAGGAAGGACTAGCGGATGGGTTGATGAATGGCGTGGATAATCTCCTCTGTAAGCACTTCATTCTTGGGATGAAGCCAGAGATCAGACAACGAGTGAAGTATGACCGCCCAGCCACCATTGAACAAGCAAAGGAGATTGCAAGAAGGCAAGAAGAAAGCATGGAGGAGGAGCCCAAAGAAATTGTTGCTAAAGTAGAGCCTACACCAGCACCTTTGGTCCTGAATCCACAGCCACTCCCGGTGAGCACAAATATTTCTCCTAATACATCTACTGAGTATGAAGATCTGCTCAAAAAGATGGGTCAGTTAACTATTAATCTTCTTCAAGGAAAGGAATTTAGTTCTCAGGGAGGAGATAGAGGTCCAAAGAGAAATATTTCTGAAGTTGTTTGTTATGGTTGTTATAAAAAGGGTCATTATAAGTATAATTGTCCAGATAGAGCTTCTACATCTAGTAAGGGAGATAATGATAAAGGAAAAGCACCTGTGAATTCTTTTGATGTAGTAGATAAGAGCAGAAATAATGAAGTAGATGTGTTTGTAACAAAAAGAAAGAAAGAAAAAGATAATCAAGATGGAAATGATCCTAAGAAGATGAAAGAAGAAACTAGTAAGAAACATAGGAGAAGAAAGTTGGGTGTGCAGGATTTTCTGATTTCACAGGGGCAAGGACCATACTCCATCTTGGAAGATCTGTCCAAAAGGCCTGCAAATATTACATATGGTCAACTCTTGGCTATGTCTTCTGAGAAGAGGCGGGAGTTGCGTGGTGGACTCAATGCTCGAAGAAGGAAGGAGGTTGAGGTCCCTGTTTTGGAGGCAGAGGCAGATCCCTATGCTCCACAAGCTGAGGTATTATGTAATGGTATTTCAATTCATGATGTCTTAGTTGATGGAGGTGCTGCAGTTAATGTAATGACTGAGTCTGTAATGAATATGTTGGGGTTAAAAATTGATCGCCCTTCAACACTTATGTTAAGGTCATTAAATAAGGGAAAAACTAAACCAGAAGGTGTAATTTCAAATGTGGCAATATCTGTTATGGGTGTGGTATGTGTGGTAGACTTTCAGGTGATGAAAAATGGTACTGTTGCGTACCCAATGCTGCTGGGAAGACCATGGCTAAGGAGAGTTCATGCAAGAAACTACTGGAATGAAGGTTTCATGACACTTGGACGTGGTAGAGAGAGGGTGAAAATAAATGTGATCCCTCGGCATCATAAAGCAGAACCTGTGGATTCAAGTGATGAAACTGATGATTGGACATCCTCTGATTACTCTAGTACCAGTGAAGTGGACACTGAAGATGAAGAAAGCGAGGTGGATGTTTCAGTCATGGATATCCTGCCAGTCACACCAACTCATGACCCCATTAAATTCTCTGAAGAAGAAGTTGATGATCGTCTCCAACAAATAAAGATTGGTGATGCTGTGATGGAGAGTGAGAAGGAATCCTACCTCCAGCTCTTTCGAAGGTACATACACCTATTCACTTTTGATTACAAGGAACTCCGTCAAGTAAGTTGGGTAGAACATTGTATTGAGCTGGTAGATGGTGCTAAGCCCATAAAGCAAATGCCATATAGAATGAATCCTAATTTTTCCAAGACTGTAAAAGAAGAAATAGATAAGTTGCTTGATGCAGGATTCATATTTGCTGTGGAGAATTCAGAATGGGTTTCTCCCATTGTGATCTCAATAAAAAAGAATGGGAAGCTACGCATTTGTGTTGATTACAGGAAGCTCAATAAGGCAACAAAGAAGGATCATTACCCTCTTCCATTTTCAGATCAGATCTTGGATGAAGTAGCTGGCCAGGAATGCTATAGTTTTGCTGATGGATATAGCGGCTACAACCAAGTTCGTATAGCAGAGAAAGATCAGCTAAAGACCACGTTCACCACTCCTTGGGGAACGTTTGCTTATAGAGTTATGCCTTTTGGGTTGTGTAATGCTCCAGCAACATTCCAGCGTTTAATGAATAGGGTGTTCGAACCCTACATTGGGACCTTCATCAGAGTATTTCTGGATGATTTTTGCATCTATGGGAGCAAGTTGGACCACCTGCACCAGATGGAGACAGCATTTCAAAGGTTAGATGAAGCACAAGCCTCACTAAACCCTACAAAGTGTGTCTTTGGATGTTCTAAAGGCGTTTTGTTAGGGCATGTTGTATCCAGAGATGGTATTGGTACTGATCCTGATAAAGTTTCAAAAATCAAAGATTTACCATTTCCTATAAATAGAAGTAAGTTGAGATCATTTTTAGGCCATGTGGGTTACTATAGAAGGTTCATCAAGAATTTCTCAAAGATTGCACAGCCACTAACCCAGTTCTTGAAGAAGGATGTTGCTTATGAACCAGGAAACAAGGCGCATGAAGCTTTTGGACAACTGAAGGAAGCCCTGGTGTCTTCACCTGTTTTGAAGAATCCAGATTGGAGCAAGCCATTCATTGTGTACACTGATGCCTCAGATGCAGCACTAGGTAGTACTTTGAGCCAAAAGGATGAAAATGGGAATGAACATCCAATTTACTTTGGGAGCAGACAAATGAGCAGTGCAGAGGTAAACTATACTGTAACTGAAAAAGAGGCTCTGGCTATCATTTTTGCTGTAAAGAAGTTTAGAAATTACTTGCTAGGACAGAAATTTATAGTTGTAACGGATCATCAGGCTCTGAAATATATTGTCAATAAGCCTAACCCATCAGGGAGGATAGCAAGATGGATAATTTTGCTACAAGAATTTGAATTTGATATTATAGATAGGCCAGGAAAGAAGCATGTCAATGCAGATGCACTCTCTCGAGCCTATGATGGTTTAGGATCATCTTGTGATGATGATGATTTTCCCGATGCAGCATTGTTCTCCCTTGACACAATCCCTAGTGAATACATAGATATTTGGAATTATCTGAATGAATTCAAGTTTCCGGATGGTGCCAATGCAAAGACTAAGAGAAAGATTACTCAAGCCAGTCGTCCATACTCTATTCTGCATGGAGCATTATTTCGAATAGGACCTGATGGACAGTACAAGAGGGCAGTTGGACGTGATCAAGGAAAAGAGCTTCTAGAAGAATTCCACAATGGTACATGTGGAGGGCACTTCTCTGGACAACTTACAGCAAGAAGGATCTTGGATGCAGGTTATCACTGGCCCACTCTTTTTAAAGACTGTTATAATTATTGTAAGACATGTGATATTTGTCAAACACATGGTAACCGTAAGACTTCATCAGCTCCATTATGTCCTATTCTCCCCCTTGGTCCCTTTGAAAAATGGGGAATCGACATTGTAGGTCCACTTCCAACTACATCACGTCAAAATAAGTATATTGTAGTTGCCACAGATTATTTAACCAAGTGGGTTGAAGCTAGGCCATTGAAAGCAGCTTCCATGGATGAAGTGGCAAGGTTCATATATGAACGCATTGTCACCAGATTTGGTTGTCCATTAGAAATTGTAACAGATCAAGGAAGCCACTTCATTAATGAGGTGGTAGAAGCCCTAGTCAATAAGTTTTCTATCAAGCACAGGAAGGCAACAACATACAAGCCAAGCACAAATGGACAGGTGGAACGAACAAATTTTGTGCTGTGTCAAATTCTAGCAAAAGATGCAGCCTTGCAGGTACATAAATGGGATAAGAGGATTCATGCAGCATTGTGGGCATATAGGGCAACATCAAAGTCAGCAACAGGATACTCTCCATTTCAGTTGGCCTATGGCATTGATCCAGTTCTTCCTATTGAGTTTGATATTCCTACTGTGAGAGTTATGAAAAATGAAAGGATGGATGAAAGTGATTCAGTAAAAGAAAGGTTAGTACATCTTCATTTGCTAGAGGAAATGAGGGAAATAGCAAAGGATACAAGCCATAAGAAGAAAATGAAGCAGAAGGAATACTTTGATCAAAAGATCCTTTGGTCTCCATTTCAGGTGAATGACTTGGTTCTAGTATATGATTCCAGATACAAAAAAAGAAGACAGAGGAAATTTCTTCCAAAATGGATGGGGCCCTACAAAATAGTAGCTGTGCATGAAAATGGTACGTACCGACTGGAGGAATTGGATGGCACTCCCATTACGAAATGGGTCAACCACGACAAGTTGAAGATTTTCCACGCACCAGAAGAGTCTACTCCGAGGACGGAGTAGAAGCTAGGAAGGGGGAAGATGTCGACACTAAAATTTTCCTCCATAATTTCTATTTCATTAATGTATGTATTAGGAATAGAATGTTGTTAAGTGTAATTAGTAGTAGCGTCCGATAGAAGATAACGGCGCTGCCAGTACGACGCCGCAAATAATGTGGAGTACGGTAACAGTCAAAGTACAATAGGAATGTTGTAAAAAGTAAATATTTGTCGTAAGTGGTCCGGTAATGTTAAAATGTCAAAGTTTGGGTAATTAGAGAAGTAGGGTCTACATGATTAGGAATTAGAATATTATATTAGTAATAAGGACAAGGAGTGAGGTCATAAATATTTTGTGTATTTTATTTGTAAAAATTCTAAAAATGTGGAACCCATGTAAAATGATAAGGTTTATCTTATCTTAAGAGATAAGCTTACATGTACAGATAAGAGTTAAGGTATGGAATATGATTCGTCAGAGTGGATTTCTTATCCTATCTTAGAGATAAGATGGATAAGCCTGTAAGTTCTATAAATAGAGAGGCTACCCCCCTCATTTAGCATAGAAAGAAGTAGTGAGAAATATTGTAGGAAGTGTATGAAGGAAGCCATCAGTTAAAGGTGTGTTGAAGAAGCCATCAAGAGGCGTAATTGTAAAGTTTCTCCCATAGTCTTGTTGAAGCACCTCATGGGTGAGATTGTAACAATTTCATGTTAATATTATTATTTCCTTTGATATTTCTGATTTGTCATCATTCTGTCTTATCATAGTCGATGGTATTCTTGTGTTATGTTGTTGTTCTGTTTCCAGATTACATCCACCAAACTAAAGGCTGTGCATTAGTAAATAATCATAGCACGAGGAGTTCCCGGTGAAGAATTATCATAGTGCCGGATTGCTGATGACAGAACCAGCCTCTAATCTGGAGATTCCTCTCTCAGTTTCACAAGTCCCCACACTTGGAGAGAGGTTTCCATGTTGTGCAATCACACTAGATGCTAGAGTGATCAACCTAGAAGTCTGATCTACATCCAGGGGTGCTGTGAGTCTACAACAACAAATCTTGAGGGGAGCATTCTGAGGGGAAACCACCCCTGCAAGTGTGTTTGGTGGTGGTGACATAGGATCTGCCAAGAACATATCTGTGAAGAATTGTCTTTGTTCCTCTGGAAAACGTTGCATGAATTTATTGTAGTCACGGCATGTTCTAGTGTCATGACCTCGAATTTTGTGGAAACCACAATATGAATTGGGATTATAATTCCTGGTTTTTTGGTTTGGTGTATACTGTGGCCTAAAACTCTGATCAAACTGTTACCTACTAGGATTAAAGTTTTGCATTTGTTGTTTCTAGTTTTGATAACCAATTGAGTTTTGTCTTAGACCCTGTGTGGGATTTCACTGTTGTTGTTGTTGTTGTTGTTGTTGTTGAGGATGATTAAAATCCACTACATTGATTGTTTGGGTAAAGTTGTTGTTTCGTTGATTTTTCATTAGTGGTGAAGTATTCACAGTATTTACCTTTTTAGGCTGATTGGTTACTCCATCTGTTGTCACCCCGCGATTTTTGTTAAGGATGTTAGGTCTTTGATTGACATTCGTGGTAGTAGGATAAGTTTTAGTGTTTTGGCTAGAGGTGATTAACCTCGCGTTTGTTCCATATGTCTTACGACCACTATCTATTGCCACTTGATATATTCAGAGAGTGCTCTCAAGTACTTCATCGTAAGTCCTTAGTGGGAACTTCTGGACTTCTTCCTTCACTTCTCTATAGAGAGAATGAAGGAATAAATCACATAGTTCCATTTGGTCCATATTTGGAGCACTGGCTGAAGAATAAAGAACTGTATGCCATCTCTAGATGAAATGAGTGACAGATTCATTATGTTCCTACTTAATGTGTAAGAACTCCCTGATTCCTATTCTCAACAGTTTGTTCATGTCAAATGCCTTAATGAACTCTGAAACGAGTTGTTTAAATGAATGGATGGAAGCCTCAGGTATTCTATAATACCAATCGAGATCGATGCCTTCCAAATTTTTGGGGAATATTTTAGCAACAACCCCATCCCAAGGGAGTAGTTCTTGTATGGTTGTAGCATAAGCCTTCATGTGCGTGTTTGGATCTCCCTCACCTTTGTACTTGGGTAAATCAGGAAGGGGTCTTGGAAGCATGACGCTTCATACGGTGAAGTCTAAGGGCTCTTTCAAATATTTTGAATAAGTCCCTATCACATAGGTTTCGACCATTGATGGTGCTTGCTGAGGGAGTGGTGGTGGAATGGGTTGTTGATATGGCATAGCGTATGCATTGGTAGGGGCATAAGGAAACACCTGTGTTTGAGAAAACATGCCGGGAGAGGAGAACATATCCCCTTGTGGTGATTTGGAGTACATGTTTAAGTATGACGAGGTATTGTCCAGGAATGGATTGTTTTGCACTAGACCGGGAGGAACAGTGTTAGAGACGGTGGGTCTAGTTGGCGTTTGTTATGAATACTAAGGAGGCATGCCTAACGTGCCTATTCCTGTGAGGAGGTCTACTTGGCTAGGATGGTGTGGGGGATTAGAACTTCCTGCTTGCATGAATTGAGAATTTTGACTTGCTTGGGCAAGTTCCAATCCCTTAACTTTTTCTACTAAAGTCGAAATGACTTCATATGGTGAAGTCACGATATTTTTCCTTGGTGGCGTTTGTTGTATATTTTGATGTTGTATAGGTCTATGATACCCTGCTATGAACTGACCATTGTCTTGCCAAGGTTCTTTGAGGGTATTTCCTATATGCAGTGGTATAGAGGTATTTTCTTGAAAAGAGGCCTCGGGTTGTGTTTGTAAACTCCCTATAGGTGGGTACATACTCCGAGAGCATTGTTCATTCTTAGGATAACGTATTGACTGTTCATCATCTAAAATCAGGTATGGGTCTGATTGTCTACTAATTTATGGTCTAAGCAGCACCTGAGGATATGAACTAGATTCTCCGGTGAACGTCATATTATTCGAGCCTGAAGGCTCTGTTTGTTGTGTTTGAGCGAGCTGATCTAACTCCTCAATTTGAAAAGATGAGTTATATCTGATCCTTGGAGTTTGTGTTGAAAACTTGTTAGTTGAGTAGTTTTCACCCCATACTGAGAGCAAGGGTGATGATTGTCCATTCAGTTGAGTGTAGTATGCCTCAAGACCTAAGAGAGGCCTACCATATGCATCGAATCCCAACATATTCGGGGGCTATATGAATACCCGCAGAATAATGGGAAGGAGTGAAGGTGATGGTGAAAGCTAATGAGGTAGTAAAGATGAAAGTGATCATTTTAATTTGGAATAATAAATAGATAATCTAACTCCGAACCGGTAAGTAAGAAGGTTCACGTTGGGTTCACCAATTTTGTACGATGGGAAAAGTTACAAGCGAGCATAGGAATCTACAGGCAACTTTTCCTTGCACCCGACCTCCTGAGGTCGTGCCGAGACAGCCGGTGGGGATTAAATATGTGTGGGATGTAGACAAGCTAATAAGGCAAATCTGATGTCTTCGACACGCACTAGTGGAAATTGTGAATCTAAGGCAAAGAAGGCCCTCCTAACCTGAACCGGCGTGATAAATCGATCGGCAAGGATGAATTGCTCGAAGGCTCTAATCAATATTGATCTCTGGCGTGATTCGGTCTATAGGTTGTGGAATACGTTGAAAATGGCCTGAGATAGTTTCGTGTATATCTCCAGATATAGGTCATAGGGCGGATGGTAAATATAATTGTACTTTATGGGTGATTCTTTGGCCTAGTCCAGAACTCCTTAGCTTTGTTAGCTGTTGTGTCTAGCAAGGATAACTGTGTCGATGATGATAGGTGGAAGTGGGGTAGATGTGAATACTAGTGTACGTAGGCCAGCATCTATGTCTAATTCACCTATGGGCTCGTTGGGCTATGCGGAATTTGTGGGTCACAACTGTAGATTCTGTATTTGTTGTGGTCCTGCTATGGTCATGTGCTGAATTCAATCCCTAATCCCTAGAATCCAATAGTCATATGCCTTTCTCAGCTTCTATATTCATAATTAATAATTGTACGATCTTCTCAGAATATTTTACAAGAATTTGTGCAACCTGAATTCTCAAGTTGGTATCTATATCTGTGAGAGTGTCTCCTGCGTCTAGCTGTGGGACCAAAGGATCACAACCAAAGGTTTTCTCTCTTTCAAATCCCTTCCACAGTCATGTGTATATGAATCTAGGGTAATCTGTAGTTTGGTTGATTTGACCAAAATGTGTGCGCTTTGTTTGTCTTCTATGTTTAATCCCGCTTAACTGAGAAATTGATTTTTTGTAAGTTTACTGTTGTTCAGAAAACTCGGATCCTAATATTTTGATAAATATCAGTTATTGTCTATGATGAGATTTGGTTGGGGCACGATTGGCTCGAGTACGTATTCTCTGGGCTCTCTAGGTCCCGTGATTGTCATACAAAAGCAACAGTTATATGAACTAAATGCAGTAAAATAAAATTTAACTACTGTGAAGTATGTCTATAACATATATAACTTCTATATTTTTGTATATTCTGATGAACTATATCGAATGAATTTGAAAGAGTAGCTATGTTTAATATATCTAGAAATTGACAATTAACCTAGTGTCAAAATTTAAAACAAACAAGAGTAACCGAGTATAGCTACTTACCTGTGTGCAGTTATGAATCTATTCTAAACAATGAAATAACTGATCTAATCTATTTGGAAGACTCTCGATCCTACCTCAAAAGTGAGGAAAGAATCATAGTCTCTAAAAAACTATCAATCCCCACAGCTTCCCTGGCAATATTGAAAGTAAAATTGACTGAAATAAAGTGATTGGCTACTCTATTTGATATGATTATAATTTAGAACTTTGAAAGCTAGAACCTGGATTCTGTACATAACAGTGGCAAATCTAATGGTGTGTGTGATCTTGTCCTCTCAGTGTGATCTCCTCATTCCTTCATGTTCACGTGGATCCAAAAAAGCATGTAATGCTAGCATCAACAGAAGTAGATATTGGGACAAAGGCAACTTAGGATACAGTTTGAATACAATGCGAGTAGGAGAGAGATAGTGCAAGAGTACAGAGCTTGGCTTATGTAATTCCTAGTAGGATTTATTGCGAGTCATGCAACATAAAATGTCTAGAACCTGAAACTATCATGCTTGAAGAATAAAACCTGCAACTTTAATGGCTTCCTGTTGAAAAAAAACTACTATCTTACTCCAATGGATTGGATGAAATGTCAACAACACTTGCACAAGATGGATATGTGTCTTCCTAACAAGAAAAACAATACTAACTAGGCATGCAATGAATGAAACTAAGAATTCTAAACAAAATGAAAGAATAAATCTACTACAATGAGAAATTCAGAGGAAAATTTGAGGGACCATTTGCTTGAGCACAAGCCAAGTATTTATAGCATTTGCATTTACCGAAGGTAAAAACCAAATTGATCTCTTAAACTATAAACAATGGTAAAACACTATTCCAGGGAACCAGAATCATTAATGCAAGCCTATGGCGGTTAAAAAAAGCTGGTGAAACGTTGAATTTACATGAGTCGTGTTAAAATATCTTTCTGAAAAATGCGTGCAGGACCGCCGCTCTGAGCAGGGTGACGGTTACAGGATCGCCGCCCTGATTGGGGCGGCGATCACGAGACCGCCACCTAGGCAGGGCGGCGGTTTCGTAACTGAAGAGAAAAAGGTCAAGAAAAGAGGAAAAAAGAGAAAACAAAAGCATGTGGGGGCTAAGCAGGGCATGCGGGATGTTAACGCACACTTGGAGATGCTTTTCTAGATCCCGAACACCTTGCGAGGAGACTTGTATCATCATTGGGGTACGTGTTATGTTGTTCCGATGGTGCAGTACCCTACAATTTTGGGTACGTACAGTTACCTCTTCAAGATTTTAATATCCAATGGAATGCCTAGCAGGTAGGTTCCCCTTCAGGATAATGTAAAAACTGGAACTTAGCTACCTCCGGGAAAGAATACCAGTGGAAATTAGAGTACATCATTTCAAAATATAGCTACTTGCTATAAACACCACATTAACCAAGTGGTCCACAGCGGGCATCCAAAGCTGATCCTTAGACATCATAGCAGGGCTTGAAATTTTTCCTGCAATAAACAGACAAGTGTGCAAAACCTCCAATTCTTCTTTCTAGCTGGGACGCATAGAAACCACCCTTTCTGTATAGCTCTATTAGAAAGATAACAAAGAAACCACTCATATAACATAGTCATATCAAGTTCTACTCCACCCACGTGATGGGTGTCAAACTCCATATCTAGTGTTGAATCACTCTAAGTGTATTCTTCTTACCAAATCTACGGGTATCCACTCCTCAACACTTGATAATGGCAACCGGTCATCGTATTCATAAAAAAAGTATCCTGAAAACATTTGAAAAAGTTTAGGTCCCGACCAATGCTAACCAATGATGCAGCCTAGAATATTTCAACTATGAATCATACCTAGACTTTTCGTTGGCTCAGAGAAAAGCAGCCAAATAAACTACACTTTGCGAACATCACTCGATAGCAAGCATTAATAGGCACCAGGTTCCTCTTTAGAGTTGCTTGTACAAGATGTTAAGTATGATGATGTTTAAGCATATTCAGGATGATCATAAGGTAGACATAATGAATTCCATAGACTGCACAATACTGACAGGTAATTTATATGCTTAGAGAACTAGATAATAAATGAACTAAACGATAACTATGATAAGATTAGCCATACAAGAACCAGATTCAGTTACCTGTCTAATACCATTATCCAACCAATATACTCCATTATCATTAAATACTATAAAACATAGCTAAGCTTAGTTACACTGTATCAGGGATGTCCATGTCTGTCATACATCGTGTCAAAGACTGCAATCAAGCACAACCTCTACAAATAAAGGGTTTGCACCACCTACTAAACTACGCAAGTTTACTAGCATCAACATTAAATTCATGAGGGGTGGGATATATTAAATCCCTTCACCACCTATGCACTTCTCAAAATAGAATCACATTGTGTAAGAATCTATGTAACAATAGTATGGCTCATCTTATAAATGCAAGTTGACTTGTCTTATAACAAATAGCGAATGTCCTATAGTTAACTCCAAGTAGAAATCCTTAATTATTCAGCTTAAGAGCTGTCTGCAGTAGCGTTTATCTACTGGCTTCATTCCCAAAATACTATTGTTAGTTGGAGTTGCAAGCCTTCATCTGATATGTGTGTTCACGCAGTGTTATCTCCAAGGGATAGACCTTATCCCCAAACAATTCCAGCACCTTATCCCAACTTGGAAACAATGACCCGTCAAAGTCCATTGAGCCAAAGTGTTCATGGCGTGTGTTTCCTTTCCTATCTTCTCACACCTTCAAATGTGCCTTGTTCCCGCATGCACATCCTTATGTGTTATCTGGATCTCCTTAGATCAACATTTTGTTTTCATGCAACACTTTCTAGACATGGAAATAGAGGATTTATGACAATACTCTTTTCATTGTGCCAGTTCATCTTCCCATATCTGTCTGTTCTCGTATATATTCACACAGTGTTACACTACACGAGCACACGTACACATCACGGCACACACACACACACACAAGTGTATGCAGGACCATATCTCACTTCTATCACATCTTCTCTCTATCCTTGTGTATGCTTTTCTAACATATGCCACATTACCACACATGAATTTCAATCTTCACTCCATCCTTATGCAACCTTATATGAATCAATAGTCCCAAATCTTCCTGTAATATCCTATTTTATTGGACTTCAAAATGAAATTCATCTTCCTTTCTTCTACACTTTCACATGGTATTCACTAACTAATCATCAATACACCATTAGGCATTATGTTTTTAGAAGTGCCAACTGTCTTCCCATAAATACATGACATGCATCCATTTTCTTTTGGATATTAATAGCAAAACTAGAATTTATGTATCTCCAACTCTTCGTTTCCACTTACATATTGATCTATTTACCATGCATTCTTTTCCTTTCATTAGACATGTCATTCTTCTTGTAAGGATATTGGATGTGGTTTGAACTCTAATCCCAATTCATATAAGCATCTACATAGACATTTTCAAATTTTTTATGCAGATTTCAGACTATCAACCACTATCATGTAGAATTACTCCCCTAGTCCCACATTTTCATGTCAGAAAATATGTCATAACCTCTCATGCCATGATTCAATTTTCTATCTTAGAACCTGTCAATAATTTTCTTGCTACTAATTAGGAAATCCAATTATTCTATTTCTTCTTCCAATTAAACACCTTCCTTAGGTACTTATGCTAGATGTTGCTTGTACTTACACTCATTGGTCTTATCCCTCATCCTTGATGTAGAGATTCATAAGTGTTGTGCCTACAATTCATCACATTCAACACACATTCCACTAAATTTTTAGATGTCTTAGGTTTTGAACCTACCCCTAACATCAATTTCCTTACCTTTGTCTTAGCTAGCATCATTTTTTGAATAATATTTGGCTATCATTTGAACGACATTTACCTCAAAATCCAAAAAACTACACGTCCTCAAAATTTTTGCCTTTAATGACTTTCCTAATTTTTTAGCAGCAACATAAGTAGAAGGATCATGATTTGCTTCACAAATCCCACAATATAGTTCTTTGGGTTCGGTTTTCATCTTACTTGATGCTGCATGACCATTTTGAACTAGAAGGTTGGTCATTTAATTGTCACTTGACGATGACCAAATCATTAAATAGACTATGGATAGTGTTTAAAATCTCTACATTATCAACAAACATACTTGTAAAATCTCTATATTTAAAACCAATCCTTTTGAGCTTCTTCTCATAGTCAATGCTAAAAGTAATGGTCTCCTCAAAATAAGTGATTTATCTATCTTCAAGAGCTAACCTATACTTCAAAGGTAAGTCATTGCAATAATAAAGACGAGTAATATTTTTAGGAGGTCTAACATCTCCTATAATTTTCTATCTGAGCTTAGTAAAATGGATGGTGAAGTGGTAAATAGTTTCTCTAGCATCAATCAAAATGTTAGAAAGCTCATTAAGTCAATTCATGTACTCATGTTTATCTTTACCAAAACATAGGTCATCTAACCATTATTCTCTTTTAGACTAGGATGAAATGGATTTGGAAGGTAAAATAATAATGGATTTATAAGATTTTCCTTGGAGATTCTAAGAAAATAACCTAAGGAATGTTCTTTCGTTAGTAATTCCAATGTCAACACAATCAATTTAAAAGTGTCAAGGTGATCTTTCCATGACTCACCCGCATCTACCAAAAACTTAGGTATAGTAATGCCTTTCAAAAAGGTTATTTGGGTGCATTTCTTTTGATATCTATTGGATTAACCTTGATTCATGTGTCTAATTCATCACCTTCATCATATGTACTTCCATCATCAGTTACATTTACCATGTCTCGATTGTCTTCAAAACCGGGTATATGTCAATAATTTCTCATTCTCCTCTCTTCTCTATTGTCGTCATTGTTTGGAGGAGGGTGGTTCTCCATTTCAAAAATATAAAGTGGCAAATCAAAGATATCAGTAGAGATGTTTCAACATATTTTTATACTTTTCAAGGTCTAAAGGTGATACCTTATGGGTTTTAGATTTTTTTAAGGACAACCTCTTTTTCTTCTCGAATTTTCTTCTTTTTCTCCAAGATATCTCGTTATGTATGTAACTGATTTCTAGAAAGGTGATCAATTTCAAGTGATTTATCCTCTTTAGTATCAAAGACAACAACATCGTTGATGAATTGTTCAAAATATTTTTTAGTATCCCAAGTGAGGGTTCTAATATTGGCACTGATATCTAGATGTGTGTTCTCTAAAGGCAGGCCTGGTTAGATGACATGTGTAACATATATCATGGTCATTTAGGAAATGATCACCAAATGAACAGATAGTTAGAAGAAAACTATTTTGTGAAATAATGAATTACAAGGAAAAGTTTCCTAGTGGAGTCACCAAATTTTTTGTTGACAAAAAAATTGACCAAAAACCAATCAACCCTTTTACCTACTATAAAAGGTTAAGATGGAATCTAACTAGCTTTAATCATATAGGGGACTTATGAAATATTCTAAATGTAGGGATGTTTATATCTTAAATTTTTTATAGACGAAACAAACCTAATATTTTGGGAGAATCCTTTAATTCATTTAGAAAGAGAGAGAATATACAAACAATAAAGAAACAAATAAGAAAGAAAAGAACAACAAAGAAACAAGACCCACAATCTACATATTATCAACCCTATCCAATAGAGTGATATTTATGAACTAGATAACCTCTTGGAGGGAAGAAAGCAAGCTCACAATATCCTTCATACATACATTGTATTCAGTTGCATAAATAATGCTCGCATATAATCTGAAATAGATCCTTTTAACTCCCGATTATAGATTATCCTTTTTACTCCATATTTCATACAATATAGAAAATGAAAATTTAATCAAATGCACTCTTTATTTCAGATTTCTAATTTAAAATAGCAACATGTGAGAAAAATACCAACAAAGTATACAACATATACACAGTAATATAATTCGTAAGAGACCAACATGATTTTATATTAAGATGAGAAATTGATTTACAGATGAGAAGTAAAAAATCAATGAAATCAACTTTAATCAAGATCCGACAATACAACAACCAAAAGGTAAATTTATAAACCTAAATGCTTATAAATTCATGTAAAAAACCTTCATGATCCCCTGGATATGAAAATCTAATTCTGCAATCAGATTATAGATTAGACACAAAAAATTAATATTCAGATAATCAGAATAATAGTAATATAATTGGATATACCTACTGTATCAAATGTTTACACTTAAATCCTCAAATTTAGGTCATCGAAATCTTGTAATCAAAGCCTCATTCAGAATATTTTCACAAAAAATATAGAATAAAATGTACTAAACTCAATATGTAAATTAGCTTAATGTTCCTTCTCTCCAAAAGACCCCTTCTTCTTCTTTTATGTTCTTCTCCCAAAAAATACCTATAATCAATCTCTTCATAGAATAATGGCACTATAGAATTAATATTTTAATGAAATAATGTCAATTAATCGATATAACATTGAATGATTTGAAAATCATCGATTAAATTTATGATAAATGATTAAGAATCATATCATAAATTGATATGGGTAAATAATAATAATGAGAAACAAATATAAGGGTGGGGTACCCACAATATTAAATTAAAACATTAATTCTAAATCATCCACATAACCATGTCATTTGCATTAAAATTTTCTAAACCATTTCAATCGACATTAAAATATAGAGTTTAATCTTTTCTAAACATCTATATATATGCAACCTCATAGATTAAACATTCACATCACACACATACACACAAATATCACAATATAGTACTATGAGCATCAAAATCAAAATATGATCAAGTCATAATGTCACCAAATCAAATAACCACTGTCTCAAAATAACAAGTTCAAAGTCCAAAGCCAAGTATCATATTCTAATCATCTCTAGCCAAATCAAGCACTGTGGTACCATCATCTTCCCTATGTTATGTATACTCATATGATTCCAGATTCAAAACTATGTGTGTCATTGCACCGGACTCACTATCCACTTCCAATTTTAACCATTGTGGTCACCAGGACATAACTCCATAAGTATGGTCGAACAGATGACCTAATCTGATTTAGGATTCAATGGCGTGAGGTTCTTTGTGTCAGAATTCCCCAAGGTATGCAATGGTGGATTACTCTCTTCACTTATGACAGGAAGAGGATTAGAGTGGGATGGCCTATGAGAGATGGGATTAGCATGATCGTAATGTGACTGGTGATGTAAAGTATACAAGGAATTTACTTCTGGTAATATTCAAGCAAGCTAATTATTTGGGCATTCAATCAATTGCAGGACCTCCCAAAGGATAGGCTCTCTAGAATCAAAATGGATTGAGACACGAGTAGGACCACTTCGGTGGAAAATAGTTCCATGGACCTCGAAACAAGTTAGAACCTCTTCTTCCACCACGAGGAGAATCTCTACGTGGTGAGAATATATTACTATCAAGTTAACTTGCATTGGATCGAGAACCCTATGGAGTTCCCCATCCATTCCATCTAGATTTAGGCATCTGTTTAAAGTAATCATTGTGACAATCATGATTTTCTAAACTATTTCATCCCAAAAAAGGGATCAAACAATTATGAGGTCATATAAAAATATCATCATTATTAAAATACTCTTGTTGACCTATTTAAACCATCACTATCTACTTCAAAGGAAAAATTATTTCTGTCATGTATATCATATTTCCAACTTGAAATACCAAGACCAAGTTTCAAAGGTTGAATCCATTATCAATGTTCAATCAATATCATATACCACATTTATAGGGCAAGTGCTCATGTAAACACGTATTTGCAATCCCTTTGTATTTAATAATCAAATCATCACAATATGAGAAATCATAGTGATCCTACTGAACAAATATTCCAAATAACAAAGTGAAAGTTTTCTCATTATTTTGAATAGAAATTTATGAAGTCAATAATATGCAAACACACAGAATAAATTTCTTTCAACGATATCATCCACTAATTTTCACCAATACAACTTAAATGTGAATTCCCTTTGAAAACTATTACCAATTTCATGGTATTCCACTGAAACAAAGATATGTTTGGATCATTTATCCAAAATGAACAATACCCACTAGTTCAAACCCCCTGAAGACCTCAAAACATGCTAGGAATGAAATAGTTCCTGAAAAAACCTTTTTTTTCACAATAGAAAAGATTTTGTCAAAAATGTTTTCATAGAAAAATACACCAAATGGGTAAGTCATAGAACTACAATAATTTTCAATGAAATGCCTTTTTGCAAATTAAAAAAATAACTACACAACTTATCATTTCATTACCCATTAGGATTTTCGGCTACCAATGAAATCTCTAAATTTGAAAGCATGTAATATATCATTCTACAAACCCAAATAAAAAACAAAAACAAGTTTCGTATTATTCCAAACATCCAAACTTCCATCTGAACAGTCATATTCAAATTCAAAATATTGAAACCAATAAAAATATACACATTATATTCTGAGCAATAAACAACATTATTCCCACAATGTTCATCAAAATCAAACTTCTCTACCTTCATTTGAACTCAACATCTCACCAAACCAAAAGTTATCTACATAATTCTTCAAAATAATGAGAATCTAGTAAATGAAATCAAATAAACAATGAAAGAATCATTGTCAGACCAAGGTAGATTCATAACTTCACACAGTCCCAAAAATGCTCAAACCCAGCTCCTAAATAGAACAAAGAACCTTAAAAATACAGGCAGGCATGGAACAATACATAGACTCAACCCAAGAAAATGAGTCTGAATGAAAATCGAATAAGCTAAGGAAAAACATTTAGAGAACACTATAGCCTTCGCCAATGCACTTTGAAGCCAACAATCAAATGAAACAACTTCAGAAAAAAATCAAACTTAGCAAGAATGGTAAAAGGATGGGCTTGAGGTCAAGCATTCAATGCTCGAGGTACCTCAAACTTGGTGCCATAAATATTTCCTTAATTAACCCTTAATGACTGCAGTCCTAAAAAATTTTCTTCGTGATCAAGGATGTCGATTGGCATTTCTTTGAATAAAACAAACAAATCAACGTTAACCACCCAAAATTTCTAAATGACCTTTTTCACAATATAGAGGTTAGGTTTAAACAATATCAAATATGATTAGACCTCCATGCCCCTTAATCCCTTTGTATTATCAATTCAATTGAGGGATCTAAACAACAACTGGTTCAATAATCCATAATCAATGAAGTGGCAAAATATAACATATGTTTTGAACAAAACTTATATCCTAGAGTCCAAACAATTCCACCATGATACCACAACATGAAATCAAGACTGTCATCCTGAGCAAGAATATCACTGAACCAACCAAGGTTTAATGTCACATAATAAAAAATTACTGCAAATAAAAGAAATTGAGACTCTTACCAACACTCTTTACTGCCACCATGGAAAGAATATATATACCAAAAAGTAAAGCTTGGAATTTTAAAATGGTTAATGTAAGGTGAAACTCAATCATCATCTTGATAAATTATGATCATCAATCCGTAAAGTGCCCAAGGTAACATCTTATATCAATGTGAACATCTATCATATTAATGTCGACATACAAATGTTCTGAAACCACTTTAAACATGAAATGAAATCTAACTAAAGTTTTAAATTAAAAAAAGTGGCCCCCGCTATATATTTGTAATATTTGATGCAAGAAGGGATTAAGAAGGAATTTAGATGTGATCAAAATATTTTTAAAATAAGAGGTAGGTAAAATTTGAGGTATAAAAAAACCTAATGAATTATAAAATGTGGTTAATAAGAAGCACTTACCCAAATTGTAACACTATTGCTTCATCTACTTCCATTACCTTGGGATCTATTTCCTCCTATTTTAGAATTTGACAAACCTCCTTCTAATTCTACATCCTCTAGCTATCATACTCACTTTAAAAATTATGAACTAAATATTGCACACCTTTTTGTGGATCTTCCCTCCCCACACTCCTTCAATGAAATTGGGGTTATGTCTCATGAAGATACCATTGAATGTAACATGATTGATGGTGATCTCGAGACCTACACTACTACAAAATTGATCATTAATGAAGACTATAACATATCTCATGATGAATCATGACATCTATATGTTATTCATTACCAATGTAGCCTTACAAAATTCATTCTTTTAACCATGATAATCACATGATCTTTACAACTTTAAATTTCAAACCTCCTTCCTATGATATTGTTTATAGTGAGGATGAAGAGACTTTTGTCTATGTCCCACTTGCTAGTCCTCCATTACTTGATATTAATTATTCCTTCAAAAAAATCATAATTATACCACTACACATCCAATTTCCGCTCCCAAAGTAGATCATGCAGTATCTAGATATGACCCTACCTAGTATATATATTATTTATCTAACATATTTAGTCCATCGAAACACTACATGGGTGATCTAACCCACCCTAATTTTCTCTCTCTGAATGCCATCAACCCTTGTGCTACTAACATGGGTGATCCCATCAGGAAGGATGAATCTTCTTCATCCCTTCATTCAAAATACATTGTAGATGATAAAGTACCATATGTAAGACAAAATATTTGTCATTAGCATTTTGACGGTAAGTGATATGTATCTCTCAAAATATATGTTGAATATAATTATCCACTTCCTACCTTCAATAAAAATGAGGCCATCTTTGAGTTAATACATGTATGAAAGGACACCATTCCTCTTCAAAATCCCAAGATTGGACATATCCTTAGTAAATAACCACTCTTCAATAACTTTCTTACTACCGTTGAACTTGTTAGTGATGAATCCAAGATTCCTAAATATCCTTATCATTTTCAATATGGTAACACTATGCTCACTAAAAACACCGTCAATGTCCAAATTAATGAATGATGTTTCTCATGTAATCATGGTAGGTGATTACTTTCCTCATATGTATGAAAAGCCTTAAGAGGTTATTTACAATAATAAGGAAGTATTTTCCTAGGGATAATCCAACATGACCACCATTAACCATAGCATTATAGTCCAAAACATTATTACCTTTCCTAATGTTGCACTTGTTCAGGAAATGAGTCAAAAATTCCCTCATAAAATAAATAACCTATGTCATAAACATTTTATAAAACTTCTTGATGCCAAATTTATTCGTCTGGTCGACTATTTTGAATGAGTATCCAACATCATTCCTATTCATAAGAAATTTGTGCTAGTAATCCACATCTGCATCAAATTTCACAACCTAAACCTCACATATCCTAAGGATAAATTACCTTTCCTTCTATTGATGCCATCATTGATTAAACCATAAACTACAAGTTATCCCTCATGGATGAATTCTCAGGATACAATCATATCCAAATAACACCTAAAGATCAACATAATACCACATTCACCATTGAATGAGGTACCTATTACTATGTTAAGATTCCTTTTGGCCTTAAAAATGTTGAGGAAACTTATCAATGAGATATGTCACACATTTCATGATCTCATTCATAAGATTCAAATTCTATGTTGTAATGAAATTACTTATATAGATATGAATATCAACAAAAATAGAACACCAATGTGTGTGTGTGTGTGCGTGTGTGTGTGATCTCAATATGCAATTATAATGATTTATTCACTTTGAGGGGGGAACCTCCAAATCATACAATAAGATTCAAGTTCTCAATATGATGATTAATTACTCCTTACTATCACCTAAACATACCATTCCTATACTATGGCCAACACCAAGGCTGACCTACTAAACATATAAAAGCATAAATGAATGACATATGACAAGAAAAAATATTATGTAAGACACAATTCAGCACTACACATCTAATATAACCTATAGGACTAAGGACGTAACATACCCCTCCCCTTCAAAGCAACATCTCCCCAATGTTGGTCAACCCTAGATTTTTCTCCAAAAATCCATCATCTCCCCTTATTGCATCTTCACCATTCATGTTATTTCACTTAGTCAGATACTCGGTAATGACTTCAGTCCTTAGTATTTTCTTGTGTGCCTAAAGGATCCCTTTAACTTATAATATGATCCTTCCCTCCTTATCCATTTCAGGAAGAACTAATTGGGTTGAAATGTACTACCTAATGAATTTCTTCAAGAAAAAAACATGGAAAACTAGATGTATTTTAGTTCCTTGAGGGAGCTCCAATTTATCTGTCACACTACCAATTTTCCACAAAACTTGGTAAGGTCCATAGTATTTGGGTAGAAACTTATTATACTTCTTCAGTTGTTGTAAGGACAACTACTTATATAGATGAAACTATACATAAACAAAGTCTTCCACTTCAAAGTGTTACTCACTACAGAGATGATCATCTTGTTGCTTCATGTGGTTTTTTTCCATTGAAAAATTCTCTCTAAGGATAGAGAGTACCATTTTTTGGTGTTGAATGCTATATTTGATTTCTCTCACCTTAAGTTTGACCTTCAAGCTAGAGATGAGTGATAGAGGATGATATCCGTATAGTGTCAGAAATGGAGACATTTTGGATGAATTATGAAATGAAGCAGTATACCACCATTCTACAAGTGGAAACCATTACATGCAATGTTAATTTTTTTATCTATAGTAAAATATCAAAGATACCCCTTCAAAATTTTATTTACCACCTCAATTTTCCCATATGACCGGGTATGATAAAATGAACCCTGGGCCAATTGGGTACCCAAAAGAGAGAATAAATTAGTCCAAACATTTCTTGTAAATATTGGATCACGATCACTTACTATAATTTTGGGTGTACTATAGAGCTTTTGAACTATGTCCATAAAAGAGATTGAAATTTTTCTAGCTGTGAAAGGATGAGACAAGACACAAAAATGAGCATACTTTGTAAGTATATCCACTAAGACTATGATTACACTTTTTCCTTCTGATTTAGGTAATCTTGTGGTGAAATCCATATATACCTCTTCCTATCTTTGGCTAGGAATAGACAAGGGTTGTAGCGGACCTAATGTCTTAATGGTCTCACCCTTATTATGTTGGTACACCAAACATTATGCCACAAATTTTTGAACATATCCTTTCAACACATCTAATAGAAATATTCTTTAACTCTATGATAAGTTTTCAAGAACCCAAATGGCTACCAATTGGAGAAGAATGAATATTTGAAAGAATACAGTGTTTAAGTGTAGAGTTATTACAAAAATATAGCATGTCCTTATACCACAATGTATCACCCTTACATATAATTTTTTTAGATATGGTTGGATCCTGCTAGATATTCTGAATGAGAGTGTGGGTCTCTGCATCTTTCTATCATTCTTACCTTTCTTAATCTATCCAATATGTCTTTAGTATAGAGATGACACATAAAAATGCTTCTATGGACTCATCCTTCCAAAATAGTTCATTAACGACCATATTTTCCTTCCCTTTTTAATAAATAATCTCAAATTCATAACCCAACATATTTTTGACCCATTTTTGTTTCTCTTATGAATATAGGTGTTTCTCCAATAAGTATTTCAAACTATCATGATTAATTTTTACCTTAACGTGTCTACCCATCAAGTATGGTCTCCATTGTTTGACTGCATGTAAGATTACCATCATTTACTTCTCATAGGTGGGACTAAAAATATTCTTTCCCTTTATTTGTTAGATTTCAAATGCTATGGGATTTCCTTATTACATTATTATCACCCCTATATTATTTCATGAAGCATCACATTGAACTATGAAGTTATTCAAGAAATATGGGGTTGGCAACACCAGGTGGCACACATCACCTCCTTCAAAATTTAAAATTCCCTAGAAGATTACTCATTCCAATAAAAGGATTATTTCACTTGACCTTTCCATTGACCTTGAGTTGATCTACTAGTCATGATGTAGGTCTTGGGACTTGGGATACAAGGATTAGGGTAAAACTTTAGGGTTTATGGTTTCGTAACTTTATTGGCCTAATATAAGGAAACATAGATTAAAAAAAAGCTAGACAATTTTTTGCAAGATTTCCAAAAATATAAGAAACTTAGAAAAATTCCCAAACTTGTAACATAGGTAGAAAATTTATGAAAAACCATAAAATTGCTATAAATTTTACAAAAAAACTCCAAAAATATTGAAACTTAGAGAGGATATTACTTGACTGATTTCGCAACACCAAAAAAATGTAGAAACATTCACTACCATTTCTAAGATATAGCCAAACCTTCACAATTAGGGGTTTTATGCAGTTCTATATGAGATCAATCTTTGATACCACTTGTAATGATACTAATTAGAAAGATCTAAATATCAACAACAATATAACACCAACATATAGATATGTGATCTCAATATGCAAATAGAATTACTTAGCCACTTTGATGGGGGAAACCTCCAAACCATACAATAAGACTCAAGTACTCAATATGATGATTAAATATTCCTTACTACCACCTATATATACCATTCATATACTATGGCCAACACCAAGGCCGACCTACTAAACATGTGAAAGCATAAATGAATGATGTATGACAAGAAAAGAGATTATGCAATCCACAAGACGACAATACATATCCAATATAACCTATATGACTAAGGGCGTAACATATGTGGATGAACTTCTCTTCAAATATCCATGTACAGAGGATCATGCATATGACCTAGACATTTCCTTTCATTGAATCCATAAATAAAAGGTTTTACTTAACCTAAGTAAATACATCTTTTGTGTAATGCAATGCAAAATCCAAGGATTCCTCATCTCAAAAAGTGGTATAGACATTGACCCTATACATATCAAATGCATTCTCAACATGAATTTCCCTATGTCTACACATAACATACACACTTTTATAGGGAAGCTTGAAAATGGTTTGTCCCTAAATTCACATGTCATACCCATTCTATTAAAAATATCCTAAAAATGACATAGTGCTCAAAAGGAATAAACATTGTCAACAAGCCTTTAAATTTTTTAAAGCATCTCTCCTGACTACTCCTACACTATAACCTATGTCCCCTAATCAACCACTCATTCTATACCCCCTCCTCTAATGGGGAAATGTTGGCTCAAGAGGATGAAAAAGGAAAATAACATGTCATCTATTACATTATTCAAGATTTAATTGACTATGAAACTTGTTGTACCTACATCAAACAAGATTTCCTAGCTATTTGATTTACTGCCACCAAGATTTTCCATTACATGATCTACCAAACCAATTATTTCATAATTCAAATTGATCCCCTCTACCATTATTATCTTATTCCATCCTCCCAATATGCTACATCAGTAAATAGATGATGCATCAAATGGAATTTGAATTACACATTATTACACAAAAGGGTGTCAAAGGTCAAGTCATTGTGGATAAAATCGCCACTTCTCCAATACCCAAAGCCCAATCTATCTCAGTTTCCCTTATTAATGAGGATATAATAGTGATTGAAGGAATGGATTAGGCCCTTACAAAAAAATATTACTATTATATCTTCACTTCTTATCTCGAGGCACAATCCCTCATAGTTAGTGATGTGAATCCTAAGACAAAACCCATAAAGACCAATCCTAAAGATGAAGAAATAATTTTGGACCTCCATAAAGACACATGGAATCTCCATTTCAACGAAGTAAAATTTCTTCAAGGATTTGGGGGAGTTTTAATTCTTACCGATACCTCAAACAAGACACTCCCTTTCTCTTTTCAACTCAAATTCAATGTGACAACCAACATGGCTGAATATGAATCTCTCATCTATGATATACAATTTTTGCTTACCTATAATATCACATTTCTCCACACTATGGGTGATTATCAACTTGTTTGTCAATAATTCACTTGAAGTAGTGCTAGCCATAACATCAACGTGATGATTGTCCTTACATGGAATATTAATAATGGAATATGAATTAAAGGTTGAAAGAAGAATTTTAATGAGGGTATTATATGGAATCATGCATTCCCATTTTGTATTGTAAATGCCTTGTACTTAATGAATAACAAGTTGGAAATCATTGAAAATTTATATATTTTAGATCTGCAGAGTTCGAGAAATATAAATACCCAAGATTAATGCTTTATACTCAGTGCTATTGTTAGAGCATGAAAATCCTAATCGATATGCAAAGGGTAGGATCTCACCACGGGGAAAGAAAAAAAAGGTCAATGCATACATCAATAACATAATGAGACTCTGTTATTAGCTAATTTTGACTTCACAAAATTATAACATGTAAATTTATTTATTTTTGGAAGTGTCCTTTCTCATGGTTTATCACCTTCATCGTGATCATTTTATTCTCCTAGTCATTTTGGCCTTCATTTCATCCATTTTGGATAAGTAATTCTCCAACTATGTCACAAATAGTGTTTTAATTAATTAATTAATTAAAATTTTACCTTTTATTTAATAAAATTAAATGTATTAAATTTCAGGGTTTAAATATTGATTTAATCCTCATAAAATTTTGTTCGACAAATTTGGAAGAAGTCTTTTATTTTCTCCACATGGGCAATTAATTGCCATGAGAACTTACCATGGGCAATTATAATTTCACTTCCATCATCTGAGAAGCAGGGAAGAAGAAGGTTACAAGGAATTGTAGAAGTGGGAGAAGTTTGGAAGACAAAGAATAAAGGAAAGTTTGCATATATCTAGAGCCAAAATAAAGAGAAGATCATTCCACATGTACTCCTTAGCTTTTATACGGAAACCTGGCATGGGAATTAGCTAAAGAAAAGCAACCTTGAAAGCTCCAGGTATTTCTTTCCATCAAAATCATTCCCATGTCCCGATTCAAGCTCTTCTACACAATCGAGAACAAACTCTTCATTGTTGCACAAGCTCGTGCTCGGAATAACATGGGAAGACTCAAGTTTGGAGTTTTTGTTTACTTCTATGTGCTGTATTATTTTTTAAAAAAAAAATTCTTATTTGTATTCAAATTTGATGTGGCCACATGAGGAAACACAACTTTTTTGTTTACTTTTATTATTCCTGATTTTCCACAGGCCTAGCACATTGCCCACGCAAGTCAAGAAAAGATAGGCCACATATTTTCTAGTGGTCAAATTTTTGCACAACCACACATGTTAAAGGCAACAAAGGCCATGCACAAGGAGAAATAAAACAACTCATGCACTCACTGGGAATGTAATTGGAAATGTAGAGGGAGGTAACCAACTATTAAAAAGTACATGCAAGACAAACATAGCAGTTTCCAAGGCCACATATAGGCTCACACATCAACTGTCAACACAATACAAGGAGATCAATTTCTATGCATAGCTAGTCCAAATAAAAAGACATGCAAGGAGAAGGAGAGACTAACCATGCCCAACATGATATCCACACCACACAAAGAATAAACATGGAGGAAAAATCAACAAAGTCCATGTAGCCAAAGGAAGAAAAACCACACACATGTAGTCCAAAACAACCACACAGGCCAAAACAAATAGCCCATGAACAACCATGTAAGTCAAGGAGATCCATCAAACTGATTTCTATACGGTTCACTCATGCCAAGCATGCACTCACCAAAACGAAGTGAAAAGTAATATTTTATCCAAAACCTACACAAACAAGCTCAATTTTTTAGGCTTGCAAATTAAGCATGACCCATCTCAGTGCTATCGAGTTCGAAATCAGAAAACTAACGATGTTCTATTTTAGAGGTAGTTCAGTTTTCAAGGCCGAACTCATAATATTTTTGCCCAATCTGTAATTTGACCTCAGTCTCATTATTTCATTGTATAGCTCAATCTCGTAGCTAAGATCAAGCTCATATTACCACTTTGTAAAGATTATAACCGGAAATTGATCGACTTTATTTTTAAAAATAATAATAATAAATAAAGAGAAATATTTTTCTTTACAGTTACGGTGGTCCAAAGACTAAGACCCAAGACCTTCTCAGTGCGTGCTTTCCTTTGCTTCCACTTTAAAAATTCACAATGGGAGAATGCTCTAACAAATTGGCACTCAAGTATGCATATCAAGGATTAATTCCAGCATTGTCCATAGGCTCAACATACGATAACATTTCAGATACTAATATGGGTCATGTGGATATGATCCAATTTTGCGACAGGGTTAGGAGGGAAGGAAAAATTATTTTCTCGAAAAGGCTCTATCACTACGGCTTACCTCAAGTGAAAACATTTCTGGTTGTAATACAATGTTCTAATTTTGTTTTGGCATGTGCCAAACACTATGACCCTGAGTGTCGAAGAGTATTTAACGACAAAAACGAAACCCTTCTACTTAAATCTCCCAAACACATGTAAGATATGTTGAAAGTTCCACTAACAAATAAAATGTTGACATAACACAATAATCTGCACAATAATTATGGGATAAAAATCCCTTAAGATTGTAAAAAATGGTAAATAAGAATTGGTTAGTTAACTCAGAAAACTCACACTTAAAGGAAGGCCAAAGAGTTGTTTCGTGTGGAGTTTTATGAAGAAATAGGATATATGATCTCTCTCCTTAGTAGGGTTTTTGGTCTCCCTTCCACCACGAATTTCCATTCTTGGATGTACAAATTGATTTGTATCATCCTTGATTTGAATATTTTTGTTAACTGTGAAAGTATCATTAGCAATACTCTCCACAACTAGTTGATCAAGGTGAAAATTACGGGTCACTTTTACATGACCTCATATTTGATCTATGTTGTAGCAAGGAGGAAGATATTTTTAGGGCTGACAACTAGAGGAACAATGGGTCCTGGTAAAAATATTGTTTTTTACTTTTACCCACAACTCGAATTCAAGAATGGTTCTCACCATTTCCATAGGGTCAATGATTCTTTCCTTTTCAATGCAATCATATCACTAGGGAGAAATCAAGAAGAAAGTTTTTCAAAGGATGCCAAATCCATGATAGAACAATGGGGAACTTGGTATATCCAGTTCCTTCTTACTCCTATATACAGGTTAGTGGATTTTTAGGAGCTCCTTACAACTGCCCTAAATATGTTAGTGAAAAATATGCATGGATGGAAATTTCATGTCAACGTTTCAAAGTTCATTGCATACTTATGGATAAACATAGAGAAGACATTCATTTTTTAATTCAGATGGGGGAATATAAATGTCCAAGTTTCCACAGTGCAGAACTGATAGAAAAATAATTTTCCCACATCACCATACATTCTTTCACAAGTAGGGCTCAGTTTGATATTAAAGGGTCCATGGAAATATCCCTATGATGAAGATACAGGCACAAAGAAAGCATAAAAGACTATTGGGTAGGATGTACAAATGATAGGGAAGTAAGAAGATGAAATGTTTCTCATCTCACATTAGCTCAAATAGAAAATTATGGATTGAGAGATCTTCCTTGACCCTTGGCAATGATGGAACTGATTTTATGGATCCTATCTACGATTAGATTGTTTTCACTCCACTCTCTAGTATTTATTAGAGTATAGGAGATGAAAATTTTCTAGATATCATGAATCAACCCATGTTGAGAAGAACTATGATGTGGTATGAGAACCAAATATAAAATCCTCTCCCACTGAAGGAACATATTTCTAAAATATAGAAATTAGCAATGAGAGGAGGACTCACATAGAAAAAGGTGGTGCAAACCTCTTCACAAAAGCCTCCACCAACTTCATCGCACAAATCTGAAAGGCAAAGTTGGTGGTTACCCAAATCTATCTCTAATGAAGAAAAATTTCCTCAAAGGTCAGTAAACAATGTGTATCCTAGAGAAGGAAGAGAACATTTTTAGGGTATTTCTACCCTAGACTCATCTATCCACATCAATGAGAGTTCCAATAGGCCAAATGAAGATCTAAGTCCTCAATGTCAGACATCCAAGTCAAAGATAATCCCACTGGTATAGATATCCAATTCTTTTGAGCATCAATATGATGGGAATATTCCATAAGAATATGATGGTAATCAAGAATGTGTTGTAGATGCCACTTCACCAAGGATTGAGGCCGTAGAATAATTACATATTGATTTTAATCACGAAGCAAGTAAATAGGATATCTCTTCCAATTATCGACTCTATTATGTCAAACTAATGAACAAAACACATATTTGGGTTGATTTCAAAATCAAAAAGAGGAAGAGATTGATAAAAGTGGCCGACATTGATTTGGAAGTTATTTCTACCCTTTCCAACGAATTTGTGCCCAAAAATCCCAAGGTCTTCTTCATGGTAGCTATTGATGATAACTAAAATAAATTTGCAGAGATTGTTGTTCCAATAACTGAAAAGGATCGTGGAGACATGGTAATCACTAATTATGAAGTATCCAGAATATCCCTTGGAACGACTACTTTTGAAAGTGATGTTGCCATGGTGAAATACTCAATGAATAGTGTTCTCAAAAGTTTAGAGAGATGCAAATCTCAAATTTCCCAACTCAAATAAGAGACGAATCAATTTATCTCCTACGTTCAAAATGTGATCAGTACAATTGCATCTTCTTTACCTGCTCCAGAAATGGTGGCCATCTCAAATAAGGAAATTATCAATCAATGAAAAGATGTGATCACTCTAAGGAACACTATAAGGTCTTGGGTTTCTAAGATAGAAAATGGTGGGTTGATAAAAATTGATGAGGTGATTAAAATATCTGAGAATATTATGCCTACCTTGATCCAGTGTTTCCATTCAAGGAAGGCCTAATTGTAGAACTCATAGCTATAGATTAGATCTTTCCAAGACTTCAGGATCTTTCTTGCATGGAATCTACATTCTTAGCCTTAGAGGGAATCCTTGAGTTTGACTATCACATGACACAAATTCTATGGCTAAATCATGCTAAGTCCAGGAAATTTATTTTAGAAGACTTAGTAATTCAGTTTGATAGTCTGTGCAATGAATCTTTTACTGCATTCTCTTCCATTCAAGCCTTCATCGAAGATATTCCTTATACCTTTATCAATGAACACAACCAAAGTAATTCGATACAAAATCTAGTGGAAAAATTCATGAAATTGATACAAAAAATGTACACTCCTATTGATATTTTTTCCACTTCTTCTATCGATCAATGTTATAGGATCAAACACCTTTGTGAAGGGATCCAATATAAAGTTACATACTCACATACCATAACAGGTAAGATTCTTGAACTATAGGTACTTTTTGAGGCTTTTCTTCTTCCAATTTGTTTTCCAGAGGAAGAAAATAGGCACAAGAAATTGTAGAAGCTCAAATCTTTTGAATTGGTAAAGGATCAGAACCCTTGTTTCACCAACATAATGGTGGGATAATTTCCTATGTTATCTAATGGGTGTGAGTGTTCATTTCTCATACGAATGAGAAGAGGTCAACCTTTTCCAATAGATAAGGAACTAGTTATTTTTCTTAATCTTCATGTGTTTTACTACATGGAGTCCACATCTATCCATTTCCCTTTATTTATGTACTTTTCCTAAAGTGAATTTCAAATTTTTATAAAGTGATGTTGAATTTATCTAGTTAGGTCATTTAAAAGAAAGGTCACTTAAGGCGCCCTAATTTAATGTTCATGTAAACCATAACTAACTTGTAACCAACTTTTGGGTTATAAAAGGAAGTCAGGGGCTCATTTGTAAGGGTGACTTTGAGAGATGAGAAGAAATAATTTTGTGTAAGATTTTTTTCAAGAAAGAAACTTTGTGTTCTTTTGTGAAGACATTTTGAAGAGTTAATGAAATATGAACCTTGTGTCCTATTCATTATATCTTGTAGTATTTGATGTTCTTATGTTCATTAGATGTTAGTGTTTAAATATTGTATGTGAATTCTATCTTTGATCTTATTATCAACATTATTAATCTGTTGTTCTTGTTAGCAGTGATCAAGCTCTAATATCTACTTTCTCATGTGTGTTCCCTTTCATTTATTCTTGTTTAGCTAATTCAAAGTTTGTTTTATTTGAGTTAGTTATTCATTGTTCTTCTTCTTCTCTATGAAATATTAGGCTCTATTTTTAATTAAATATTATATGCTCCTTCCATCCATTCCTTTACATTTATTTCCATCATTCCATTCCATCTCCCTTATTCACTATTCTTTCCATTTGATGACACAAAACATCCCCACATAAAATTTTCAATGTACAAATGTAAATACAGTTTTGGTTTTCAATAAAGGAAAACTCACATTCATTGAGGAGGGACTTTGGCCCCTGACTGTTGCATGTCATTTTCATGCGTGAAAATCCATTTGCTAATAGTTTTTTGTGACTCTACTGGGGTATCAAGAATCGTTAACTAGTTATTGGTTAAATCTTTATGACTATCCCCTCTGCACAAGATCAATTTTTTCAAACGAATCTTGTGCCCAAATAATATTTTCAAGGAGACATTATGGTCACCATTCGGATAATAGCTTGGGAAAACCACAAAATTTTAAAACAATTTGTGGTTGTTGACAGAGCCATTGATAGAGAAATCTACACTGAAGACCTTAGAAGAAGAGCACCCTCACTTGTTACTAGAAGACCTCCTAGACACATGTTGATCATTGTTCATCAACGTCAGCCTCTTCTACCAAAGTAATAATCTGTGTGACTATTATAGGTAACTCACCTATCATGTAACAAAATATTCTTTTTACAGATACTCAAGAAGACATATCATTGTATTTGAGGAAAGCTATTTGGGAAAATTACATGAATGACTATCATTTTCATCTTTCCGCATCAGTATTGGATAATGAAGAAAATCAAGCTGTGAGAGTTGCTAGAGTCATTCATGTGTAAAGAGATCAAGAAAGAGAGAAAAGAGAAAATGATAGAGCTAATTGAAATGTGATAGTGATCCTTTCATAGTAATATTTCAAATTGGCAAAGGGAGGTTTAGGTGAGAAGAAAAAGAAAAAGGTCAATCTAATCCAATTTTTTATTTTCAAGGAAATTTTAGTTTCAAGTCATCTCCTCCAAGGAGGAACATTCTTCATAAATCCATAAGCATTGCATCAAGTCCTAAAAAACAAGTAAGGGAGGAATCACTACAAGTCAATCACTTGTTCTTTCTCACATTGTTTTACCATAGCATACAACCTTTCCTAGGATGAAAACTAACATATCATGGGGTAATGCCATAGGCATATTGGCCTTACCAGCTCAACATGACTTCCTATGAGGATCGATGAAGATTCTTCCCAAGTTCAATGGAGATGTTAAGACTTCACCCGATGACCACATTTCCACCTTCTTTACTGCATGTGTAGTTTTTTCAGTAGAATATGAAGATGTTTCTATTCACCTCTTCATTAAAACATTGCAGGAAATTACCGTAGATTGGTTTCATCATCTCCTGAATGGATGCATTAAAAAATATAATGATATAAAAAGTAATTTTGAAGATAGGTTCAAAATGGCATAAGATGAACATGCCATTCTAGTCCAAATATCTCGGGTGAAGAAAGATCCAATAGAACCCATGAGAAATTGCAAGGCTAAGTTAAACAAAATGGTGAACAAAGTTCCTACCAGAATTCACCCAAACCCTGACAAACAAAAATGTTTCTTTATTAATGCACAACAACCAAAATTATGTTGTTAGCTAAGAAGGGCTAGAGTCGCTACTTTGGAACTTGCTCAATCCATGACAATAAAAATTGATGATGACTTAATCTTGGTGGGAAAATTCAAGAAAAATTCCCTCAAGGGAAAGATTCAAGAAACCCCCAATGCTTTTGAGACCATAATCACTAAGTTGGTTAATGATATGCTATCTTTGAAACAGCAAGTTGCTCAAAGTAGTAAACCTACTACTTATAAAGAAATTCCAAGAAATAGCTATGTTCCCAATAAAGACAGAATTGCAAGCACTTTGACGAGAATTTCTATTAAATAATTTCTCACAATCAACTCAAAGTGTGATGTCGTTGAGGAAATTGATGATGAATTTGAGATCATTGAGGTTCATGAAGAAGAGAAAGAATCTGGGACATTTGAACCTAAAGTTGAAGATCCTGAAGAGGAAAGTAATAATATTTTCTTTGAGTACTGTTTAGAAGAAGAAGATGAATATGAAGACATTGTAAAAGATATGAATAGTCAATGATTCATTGTCTTCACACACTCTTAGAAAAAGGAGCAGAGTACCACTAAGGCGGAAGAAAAAAATTGCTCTAGGGAAGTTCCTAAAGAATCTAAAACTTAGGAAACTTCCAAAGAATCTAAAATGAATGAGATTCCTAAAGAGTTCAAGACTACTGAAATTTCCAAGGTCAAGTCTATCTCAAAGAAAGAATAACATTTGCCAATTCAATCATTTGATAAATCAGCTACAAAAAATGTTTCTTCTTCCACATTAGTATCAACTAAGGCCGAAGCAAAGGTCAAAAGTGAGCCATCACCAAGTTTGAAAGAACATGTATCTAAGACATAAAGTACAATCATTTTCCCCAAATTTGATATTATTGATCATATTAATAAAACAAAAATTCACATGTCACAAGATGAGTACTTAAATTCCAATAAGGATTAACTAAAGAAATTGGTCCAGTTTATCAAAGGTAACTCTACTAGTCATTCCTCAAAAGGAATTATGAAAAATCCCAAAGACAGGAAGACTCAAAATATTTTGGCAGCCACTAAACCTTCAGATGAAAAGGTTGAAACTTTCTTTGCGTCATTTCTGATCAACGGATGCAAATTAAGTAATTACATTATAGATTCTATAGCTTCAGATAATGTGATGCCTGTAAAAGTAGCACATGTTCCTGGGTTGAATTGTACAAAAACACTCAGATGTTATTACTCCATGGAGACAAATTAAGTTCCTCTGATTAGGTAGATTAAAGATGCTCAAATAGATTTAGCTCAATTTCCTCAAAAGTGAGTTAAGGTAACCATTCTAGTTGTTAACATTCCCGCTTCATATGGTATGTTGTTAAGTAGAAAATTTTGTAGAGATCTGGGTGGTAAGATTCAACTAGACTTGTCTCATGTTATGATCCCTATTAAGGTAAAAATGAAGAATCTAATACCAGAGTCTCAAGAAAAGTTCACGGTAGCAAAAACCAAAGATCCTCACGCACAGTTCATATTTCAAAACTCTAGTATGAGTAATTATATGATGACTACATAGGTTCTTGTGCTTGAGGTCACTCACCAAGATCCTAATGATATTTGAACTCTTGAGTTCAATGGAAGATATTTCTAAATAGGTTTTGGTGTAGGAGTGATGCTTATATCTCCGAATGGTAAAATATTTCCTTTTTCTTACAAACTCCAATTTTCAAATATTAATGACAATTTATAATATGAGGCATTAATTCTTGGTCTCCAAGTTACAAAAGAAAAAGGGATCAAAAATTTGAAATCCTTGGGATATGTAGAGTTAATCATGAAGCAAGTAAAAAATTAGTTTCAAGTAAAAAATAATCTCATGAGACACTACAAAAATAAAGTGTGGGATGCGATTGAAGCCTTTGATGCTTTTTCCATTCAATATGTCCCTTGTGAAAAGAATGAAAAATTGGATGCTTTAGTAGTCTCAACTTCATTGATGATCCCTCATTCATAGTTTGATCAAGACAAATACACCATTGAAATGATTTTCAGGCCAATCATTTCCGACAATGTATAAAATTGGCAAGTCTTTAATGATGATCAAAAAAATATTTCCTTCTTAGAAAAAAGGGATGATTTTGAATAGTTGCACTTTGAAGGAAGTGATTATGTATTTCGTGAATCGACGACCTCCCCCATTCAAGAAAGATTCGATAGTTAGGATCCTGGCGATGGCACCCTTTAGCTCAAAGGAAATAAAATTCCAAAAGGATTGGTTTCACTTAAAGAAATTTTTAATAAACATGACAGGTTTATCAAAGAGAGAGAGTAGGTAGGAACTGTGAATTCTACTGACTATGAGAAATTTGACATCGGTAACAAGGAAAAACCTCACCTAGTCAAAATTAGTAAGTTTTTCTCACCTAATGAGCACAATAAATTTGTAAGCCTCCTTATCAAATATTTTGATGTCTTGTCTTACTCATATGAAGACTTGAAGTATTTTCAACCTAGAGAAATGGTGCATGCCATACCTTTGAAACCTGGTGCAGCTCTATTCAGGTAGAAGAAAAAATATTATAAGCCCAAGATAGCATCGATGATACTCCATGAGGTTCAAAAGATTTTGGATGCACGACTAGTGTTTCCTATTCGACATTCAACTTGAATAGATAATATTGTCTCAGTTCGCAAGAAAAAAGGAAAAAATAGGATTTTTTTGGATTCCCACAATATTAATTAAGCTTCCTTGAAGGAAAACTATCCACTTACATTCATGTATCATATTACGTAGGTAGTAACTGGATCATAAATTCTATCCATGCTAGATGGTTTCTCCTGTTATAATCAAATTGAAGTAGTCAGGGAAGATCAACATAAAACTGCGTTCACCAGGGTTCATTTTAAGAGACCTCCTGGAAATCGGAGGTGGAGAATACCTGGCGAATATCCCCGGAACCGGTTTCACAGGAAGGCGAATTTTTTGGGGGTTATATATCAAAAATTTCACCTGATTATCAAGCACTGCGACAGAAGGCTACAGACGCGTGACGGGAGATTTTGCTGTCGCGCGTCAAAAAATGCAGTGACGCGCGTCACTGCATTTTTTGATGCGCGACAGTAAAATCTTCCATCGCGCGTCTGCAGCCTCCGACCTCTGCTTTCTCATCAAAAAATCTCCGTGTCGCGCATCAACAAACTCTTTTTCGTGCGTCTGCTATGCGTCAATATGTGTTGTAACTCCTTGTCGCGCGTCACTAAGGCCTATTGACGCGCGTCAAAGGCCTTAGTGACGCACGTCAATAGGCCTTAGTGACGCGCGTCAATAGGCCTTAGTGACGTGCGTCAATAGGCCTATTGACGTGCGTCACTAAGGCCTGTTGACGCGTGTCACTAAGGCCTGTTGACGCGCGTCACTAAGGCCTGTTGACGCGTGTCAATACGCCTTAGTGACGCGCGTCAATAGGCCTATTGACGCGTGTCACTAAGGCCTATTGACGCGCGTCACTAAGGCCTGTGACGCACCTATTGACGCGCGTCACTAAGGCCTGTGACGCACGTCACTAAGGCCTATTGACGCGCATCACTAAGTATTGACGCGCGTCACTAAGGCCTATTGACGCGCGTCACTAAGGCCTGTTGACGCGCGTCACTAAAGCCTATTGACGCGCATCACTAAGGCCTGTGATGCACGTTAATAGGCCTTAGTGACGCGCGTCAATAGGCCTATTGACACGCGACAACAAATATTTTGTCGCGCGTCTGTAACCTCTGCCCTCTTCTTGCTCATAAAAAAAAATCCATGTCACTCATCAACAAAATCTTTGTCATGCATCTACTATGCGTCAATATCTACAGTATCTCCTTGTCTGCAAACCCTCCTTATCGTGCATCAATAACTTACCCCCTTGTCGCACCTCTATAATACGGGATATATCATATTGTTGAAAAATGTGAAGTAGAAGTGTTCTACCTGGCGAATAATCTAGGTTTATATAGGGGATATTTTTCAAGGGTAGGCGAAGCCGAACCCTAAAAAAAATTAAAGTGTAATTTTTAGGCGAACAGGTCACTGGCCCGTGCCAAAAAATTCGCCTTTTCAAAATTTTCAAAAATGGAATATTCGCCATATTACGAATATTCGCCACTAAAATTATCCCTGGCGTTCACCACCCCTTGAGGTATGTTTGCGTATAAAAGAATGCCTTTTGGTTTGATCAATGTCAGTGCAACCTTTCAAAGGGATATAGACATGGAATTCACAAATTATAAAAAAATATCATTGTAATATACCTAGATGACTTGATGGTTTTCTCAAGGAAGCGAGAAGATCATCTAAGAGATTTGTAGAGAATATTACAAAGATGCAGACTTCATAGAATCTCCCTGAATCCAAATAAGTCTATGTTCAGAGTTATGAAAGGGAAAATCATAGGTCATATTGTTTCTAAATAAGGAACCAAGATCAATCTTGAACGTGTTCAAGCTATCAAGAATATTTTCTTACCTATAGATAAGCTTGGATTCCACTCTTTATTTGGGAAGGTGAACTTTTTGAGGAGGTTCATGTCAGATTTTTCTGAGCTAACCAAAGAAATTACTAACATGATGTAGGGAAAAGAATCCTTTAAATTTTTAAAGGAAGGTAAGGGATCATTTGATAAAATCAAATATGTTATTGTAAAATCTCCTAAATTGGTGTATCCTGATTTTAAAAAGGATTTCATAGTCTAACTCTATTCTTCCTCATACACGATCTCCGCCATCCTGACTCAACATAATCAAGAGGGAATTGAATCTCCTATTGTATTCATGAGTTCTACATTCAAGAAACATGAACCAAATTACACTCCCCTTGATAAACATGCATACGCTATGGTTAGAGCCTTGAAACATTTTAGATACTATGTGTTGAATTATCACACAAATGTCCTAGTTCCATACACCACAGTTAAATCAATGTTGACACAATAGGAACCAAGATCTAAAATAGGTAATTAGGTCTCCAAGATCCAAGAATATGACTTGGATATCAATACTACCAATTTAGTTCGAGGAAGAAGACTCTTCCAACTCATCGCAGAGAACGAACCAAAAATGACCTTGAGGAAGAACCAGTTGAAGAAATTTTACCACTGGTAGTTTTCATCAGTACCACAAATGAGTGGTACTATGATATAGCTTACTTTCTCACATATGGAAAATGTCCTAAGAATTTAATAGCTAAAGAAAAAAGATCTATCAAATTAAAATCTTCCAGGTACATCATTCAGGACAACACCTTGTTTAATAAAGGTATTGATTGCATGTTTCTCAGATGTGTTGATAAAGAACAACAACCCAGGTTGTTTAAAGCCTTTCACAATCATGCTTTTGGTGGTCATTTCTCTAGACCAATGAAAACTCATAAGATTTTTTTAGCACATTATCACTAACCAAATATGTTTTCTGAAGCTAAAAAATGGGTATCCAAATGCGACTATTGTCAACAATTTGTTGGAAGACCTAAATTAGAAGCTTTTACTTTGAAGCTAGTTGTCATTGAAGAACCCTTTCAAAAATGGGGGTTATATTTTCTTGGGGTCTTGAACCCAAATTTCAATGCTGGTCATACTCACGTGCTCATGGAAACCAACTATTTTATGAAGTGGGTAGAAGCCATTCCAGTGAAATAAACATCTACTGTTGTAATTTGTGACTTCATGAAAGAGAACATTTTGGTTCATTACAGGATTCCACAAAAGATCGTGATAGAAAATGCCACCAATTTCTTTTCTGTAGAGATGGTAGGTTTCTGTTATGGGTATGGGATATATTTATCTCATTCATCATATTATTATCCTCAAGGAAATGATCAAGTAGAATCTAGTAACAAAAACATCATTACTATCGTGCTTAAGTTGGTCGAATAAAATCAAAGAACTTGGCACATAAATTTATATGATGCATTGTGGGCTGACCACATAACTCCTAAAAGATAAATTGGAATGTCTCAATTCCAACTCTGGTATGGAATCGATGCTTTGATTCCCATTACATTGGAGTTACCAGCATTACGATTGGCTTAAGCAGTTGATGATGAATGCTTCACCAATGCAGTGGATAAAAGGATCATGTTCCTAAGCAAAATTAAAGAACAAAGAATTCAAGTAGTGAAAAGGATAGAGGAACACCAATCAAAGGTAAAGATTTTTTTCAATAGAAAAACTAAGGAGAGACAATTTAAAATCAATGACCTAGTTCTTCTATGGGAAAAGAGGCTTGAACCAAAAGGAAAGTACGTGATGTTTGATTCGCTGTGGCCAGGCCCTTTCAAAATCAAGAATTTCTGTGGAGATAACACATATTACTTGGCATATTCTGATGAAACTCATTTGTCTCTACCCTACATCAGGTAATATCTCAAACACTATCAAAGTTGAAAATGGGTTATCCCTCATATGTACATAAGTAGATTAGGGTTTTTTTTTCCTATTTTTGGTTTCCTCTCTTTTGTCATCTCCTTTTTAAGCATCGTAGTTTTTGGGATCATGTTCATTCAATTTTTGGGTCTGGGTCCATTGTTGCATCTGTGAAGTCCTTGTCCCCAATAAGAGTCAATTGTTATCAGCTAGTTTTTACTTCACAAAATTATAACATATAAATTTAATTTTTTTTGGAAGTTTCCTTTCTCATGGTTTATCACCTTCATCATGATCGTTTTATTCTCCTTATCATTTTGGTCTTCATGTCATCCATTTTGGACAATTACTTCTCCTACTATGTCACAAATAGTGTTTTAATAAATTAAATAATATTTTATCTTTTATTTAATAAAATTAAATTTATTAAATTTTAGGGTTTAAATATTGATTTAATCCTCATAAAAGTTTGTTTAAAAAATTTGGAAGAATTTTCTTATTTTCCCTATGTGGAAATTTAATTACTGTGAGAAATTTCCATGGGCAATTATAATTTTGCTTTCAATTTCCATGAGCAATTATAATTCCGCTTCCAATTACCATGGGTACTTATAATTTTTCTTCCATCATTCAAGAAGCAGGGAAGAAGACGGTTACAAGGAGTTGTAGAAGTGGGAGAAATTGGGAAGACAACGAAGCAAGGAAAGTTTGCAAATATCGAGAGCCAGAAGAAAGAGCAGCATATTCCATAGGCACTCATTAGCTTTCATATAGAAACTTGGCATAGGCATTAGCTAGCTCCCAGGTAGTTGTCTCCATTAAATTCAAGCCCATATCTTGATTCAAGCTCTTATACACAATCAAGATCAAGCTCTTCATTGCTGCATGAGCTCGTGCTTGGAATAACATGGGAAGACTCAAGTTTGGAGTTATTATTTACTTCTACATGCCGTATTATTTTTTAAAAATAGTTTTTTCTTATTTGTATGCAGATTTGACGTGGCCACATGAGGAAACACAACGGTTTTGTTTGGTTTTATTGTTCCTGATTTTCCACAGGCCCAACACATTACCCACGCAGGTCAAGAAAAGACAAGCCACATATTTTCCAGTGGTCAAATATTAGCACAACCACATAGGTTAAATGCAGCAAAGGCCATGCACAAGGAGAAATATAATAGCTCACTCACTCACCTGACAGGCCATTGGAAATATAGAGGGAGGTAACCAATTGTTAAAAAGTCCATGCTAGCCAAACATAGCAGTTTCTAAGATCACACATAGTCCCACACATCAACTTTCAACACAATATAAGGAGATCAATTTCCATGCACATGCATTCCAAAGAAAAGGCCACACAAAGAAAAGGAGAGACCAACCATGCCCAACACGCTATCCACACCACACAAAGAATAAACAAGCAGGAAAAATAAACAAATTCCACATATCTAGAGGAAGAAAAACCATGCACAGATAATCCAAAATAACCATACACGCCAAGAAAAATAGCCCACTCACAACCACATAAGTGAAGGAGATCCATCATGCAGTTGTCTACACAATTCAATTAGGCCAAGAATGCACTCACCGACATGAAGCAAATAGTAATAGTTTATCCTGAGCCTACACAAACATGTTCAAATTTTTCAGATTACAAATTAAGCCCAACCCAATTCGGTGCTATCGAGCTCAAACTCAAAAAACTAATGATTTTCTATTTTGGAGGTATTTTGGTTTTCAAGGCTGAACTCATAATATTTTGGCCCAATCTGTAATTTGAGCTTGGTCTCACTATTTCATTGTATAGCTCAAGCTCGATCTCATATTACCACTTTGTAAAGATTGTAACCTAGAATTGGTCAACTTTTTTTAAAAAAAAGAATAATAATAAATAAAGAGACATATTTTCCTTTGTCGTTATGCTAGTCTAGAGACTAAGACTCGACACCTTCCCAGCACATGCTTTCCTTTGGTTCTACTATAAAAATTCACAATGGGAGAATTCTCTAACAAATTGGCACTCAAGTATGCATATCAAGGATTAATTCCAACATCATCCATAATCTCAACATACGATAACATTTCACATACTAATATGGGTCATGTGGATATGATCCAAATTTGTGACAGGGTTAGGAGGGAAGGGGGAAAAAAATTCTCCAAAAGGCTCTATCACTGTAGCTTGCCTCAAGCGACAACATTTCCAGTTGCAATACAATGTCTTGAGTTTTTTTTGTCATGTGCCAAACACTATGACCCTGAGCTTTAGGGAGTCTTTAACAACATAAATGAACCCCTTATGCTTAAATCTCCTGAACACATGGAGGAGATGTTGAAAGTGCCATTATATGAAGAAAATGTTGACATAACGCAATCTAATCTGCATAAAACTTCTAGGATGAAGGTTCCTTAATATGGTTAAGAATGGTAAATAAGAATTGGTTTGTTGAACTGAAAACTCACACTTCAAGGATGCCCAAAGTTTTGTTTCGTGTGGAGTTTCATGAAAAAATGGGAAATATGATCACTCTCCTTAGTAGGGTTTTTGGTCTCCCTTCCACTAAGAATTTCCATCCTTGGATGTAAAAATTGATTTGTATCATCCTCGATGCAAATATGTTCATTGAATGGGTGAGTATCATCAACAACACTCTCCACAAGCAGTTGATCGAGATGAAAATGACGGGTCAATTTTACATGACCTCATATTTGATCTATGTTGTAGTAAGGAGGAGAATATTTTCAGGGCTGACAACTAGACAAATAATGGGTTTTGATAAAAATAGTGTTTTTCACTTTTACCCGAAACTTGAATTCAAGAATGGTTCTCACCATTTTTGGAGGGTCAATGATGCCTTCCTTTTCTATGTAATTAGATCACTAGGGAGAAATCTAGAAGAAAGGTTTTTAGAGGATTCTAAAGCCACGATAAAACAAGGGGGACTTGGTATATCTAGTTTCCTTCTTACTCCTATATACGAGTTATTGGATTTGTGGGAGCTCATTAAAAACTCCCTAAATATGTCAGTGACAAATGCGAATTGATGGAAATTTCAAATTTTCAAAGTCCTTTGCCTACTTATGGATAAAAATAGAGGAGACATTCATTTCTGAATTTATATTGGGGAATATAAATGTCCAAGTTCTTGCAGTATGGAACTGATGGAAAAATAATTTACCCACATCACCATACATTGTTTCACAAGTAGGGCTCAATTTGATATTAAAGGGTCCCTGGAAAGAGCAATATGAGCAAGATATAGGCACAAATCAAGCATTTAAGACTATTAGGTAGGATGTGTGGATGACAGGGAGGTGAGACGATGAAAATTTTCTCATCTCACATTGGCTCAAATAACAAATTGTGGATTATGAGATTCTCCTTTAACCCTTATCGATAATGGAATTGATCTTATGGATCCTACATATGATCAAAATTTTTTCACTCCACTCTCTATTATTGATTAGAGTAAAGGAGATTAAACTTCTCTAGATACCATGAATCAACCCATGTTAAGAAGAACTATGACGTGGTACGAGAACTAAATAGCCAATCCTCTCCCATTTGAGGCACGTATTTCCTAAATATAGAAATTACCAATGAGAGGAGGACTCACACAAAAAATTTGGTGCAAACCTCTTCACGGAAGCCTCCATCAACTTCATCACATGAATCTAAGAGGAAAAGTGGGTGGTTACCCAAATTTGTCTCTAATCAAGAAGCAATGCCTCAAAGGTCAGTAAACAATGTGCATCCTAGAGAAGGAAGAGAACATTTTTTCGGGTATTTCTACCCCAAACTCATCTATCCACATAAATGAGAGTTCCAATAGGCTCAGAAAATATCCAAGTCATCAATGTCAGACACCTGAGTCTAAAAAAATCCCATTTGTGTAGATATATACTTCTTCTAAGCATCAAGGTGATCGGAATATTCTAAAGAACATGATGGTAATCAAGAATGTGTTATAGATGCCACTTCACCAAGGATTGAGGTCGTCAAAAGAATTGCCTACTTATTTTAATCATGAAGAAAGTAAAGAGGACATCCCTTCTGATTCTTGACTATATTATGTTGAACTAATGAATGAAACACATGTTAGGGTTGATTTCAAAATCAAAAAGAGGAAGAGATTGATCAAAGTTTCCAACATTGATTTGAAAGCTCTTTCTGCTCTTTCTAACAAATTTGTGCTAAAAAATTGCAAGGTCTTCTCCATGGTGGCTATTGATGATAATGGAAATAAATTTGCAAATATTGTAGTTCCAATAACTAAAAAGGATCGTGGAGACAAATCAATGATTATGAAGTATCCAGAATAGCCCTTGGAAAGACTACTTTTGAAAGTGATGTTGTCATGGCAAAATATTCAATGAATAGTGTACTCAAAAGGTTGGAGAGATATAAATCTCAAATTTCCCAACTCAAAGAAGAGAAGAATGGGTTGATCTCCTACGTTCAACATTTGATCAGTCCAATTGCATCTTCTTTTCATGTTCCAGAAACGGTGGCCATCCTAGATCAGGAAATTCTCAATCAATCAAAGTATGTGATCACTCTAGGGCACACTATAAGTTCTTGGGTTTTTGAGATAGAAAATGGTGGGTTGAGAACAATTGATGAGGTGATTAAAATATATGATAATATCTATGCTAACCTTAATCCATTGTTTCCATTCAAGGAAGGACTCATTGCAGAATTAATAGCTATAGATTAGATCTTTCCAAGTCTTCAGGATCTTCCTTGCATCAAATCTACATTCTTATCCTCGGAGATAATCCTTGATTTTGACCATCGCATGGCACAAATTCTATGGCTAAATCATGCTAATTCTAGGAAATTGATTATTGAAGACTTACTTTTTTAGTTTGACAGTCTATGCGATGAAGCTTATACTACACTTTCTTCCATTCAATCTTTCATCAAAGAGATTCCTTGTACCTTTATCAATGAACAAAACCAAACAAATTCAGTACAACATTTAGTGGAATAATTCATGAAATTTATATATGAAATGTACACTCCTGTTAATAATCTTTCCACTTCCTTTATGGATTAATGTTAAAGGATAAAACACCTTTGTGAAGGGATCCAATATAAAGTTACAGACCTGTATACCATACTAGGTAAGATTCTTGAATTGTAGGTACTTTGTGAGGCTCATCTTCTTCCAAGTTGTTTTTCAGAGGAAGAAAAGATGCACCAAACACTGTCAAAGCTCAAATATTTTGAATTGGCGAAGGATCGGGACCCTTGTTTCACCAACAAAATGGTGGGGTAATTTCCTATGTTTTCTAATGGGTTTGTATGTTCATTTCTCATATGAATGAGAATAGGTGAACCCTGACAAATGGATAAGGCACTAGTTTTTTTTCTTAATTTTCATGTGTTTTTCTACATGGGGTCCACATGTACCCATTTCCCTTTATTTATGTACTTTCCCTAAAGTGACTTTCAAATTGTTATAAAGTGATGTTGAGTTACTCTAGTTAGGTCATTTAAGATCAAGGTCACTTAAGGTACCCTAATTTAATGTTCATGTAAACCCTAACTACCTTGTAACCAAATTTTGGGTTATAAAAGTAAGTTAGGGGATCATTTGTAAGCGTGACTTTGAGAGAGGAGAAAAAATACTTTTGTGCAAGATTTGTTTCAAGAAAGAAACTTTGTGTTATTTTGTGAAGACATTTTGAAGAGTTAATGAAATATGAACTTTGTGTCCCATTCATTATCTCTTGTAGCATTTGATTTTCTTATGTTCATTAGATGTTAGTGTTTAAATCTTGTATGTGAATACTATCTTTGATCTTATTGTCAACATTATTATTTTTTTGTTCTCATTCACAGTGATCAAGCTCTAATATCTACTTGCTCATGTGTGTCCTCTTTCATTTATTCATGTTTAGCTAATTCAAACTCTGTTTTATTTGAGTTAGTTATTCATTCTTCTTCTTCTTCTCTATGCAATATTAGGCTCTATTTTTACCTAACTATTGTATGCTCCTTCGATCCATTCCTTTACATTTATTTCCTTCATTCCATTTCATCTCCCTCATTCACACTTCTTTCCATTTTATGTCCCAAACCACCCACCACCTATAATTTTGAATGTATAGATGTAAATACATTTTTTTCAATAAAGGAAACTTCACCTTCATTGAGGAGGGACTTTATCCCCTGATTGTTACATGTCATTTGCATATGTGCAAATCCATTTGATAATAGTTTTTGGCGACTTTGATGGGGAATCAAGAATCATTAACTAGTTTTTGGTTAAAACTTTATGACTATCCCCTCTGCACAAGCTCTAGTTTTTCAACTGAATCTTGTGCCCAACAAAGATTTTTAAGGAGACATTGTTTCCAAACTTTTGATAGTAGCTTGGGAAAAGTGCAGAATTTTACAAAAATTTGTGGCTATTGATAGATCCATTGACAAATAAATCTACAATGAAGACCTTAGAAGAAGAGTACCCACACTTGTGGCCAGAAGACCTCCTGGACATATGTTGATCGTTGTTCATCGACATGGCCCTCTTCCACAAAGGAAATAATTTGTAGGACTATTATAGGTAACTTACCTATAGTGCAACCAAATATTATTTTTACAGATAGTCAAGAAGGCATATCATCAGATTTGAGGAAAGCTATTTGGAAAAGCACATGAACTACTATCATTTTCATCTTTCCACATCAGTATTGGATAACTAAGAAAATCAAAATGTGAGATTTGTTAGAGTCATTTAGATGCAAATAGATCAAGAAAGAGAGAAAAGAGAAAAGGCTAGAGTTGATCGAAACATGTCAGTGATCCTTTGATAGTAAATATTTCAAGCTGGAAGGAAGGAGGTTTACATGAGAAGAAAAATCAAAAGGTCAATCTGATCCAATTTTTTATTTTGAAGGAATGTTTGGTTTCAAGTTATATTCTCGAAGGAGTAACACTCTTCATAAATCCATAAGCCTTGCATCAAGTCCTAAAAAACAAGGGAGGAATCACTACAAGACAAGCACGTTTTCTTTCTCATGTATTTTTACCCTTGCATACAACCTTTCCCAGGAAGGATACTAATGTACCATGGGGAAATTCCATAGGCCCATTGGCCTTACTAGCTCGACATGACCTCCCACAAGGATTGATGAAAATTATTCCAAAGTTTAATAGAGATGGGAAGACTTCGCCTAATGACCACATTTGTGCCTTCTTTGCTACATGTTCAGTTTTATTAGAAGAATATGAAGATGTTATTGTTTTCCTCTTCATTGAAAAATTTCAGGACATTTTCGTGATTGGTTTCATCATCTCCCGAATGGATTCATTACAAACTGGAATGATATGAAAAGTAAGTTTGAAGACAAGTTCTAAATGGCAGAAGATGAACATGCCCTTCTAGTCCAACTATCTCAGGTGAAGAAAGATCCAAAAAAACCCATGAGAAATTTCTTGGCTAAGTTCAACAAAATGGTGAACAATCTTTCTTTATTAATGCACAACAACCAGAAATGTGCTATCAGATGAGAAGGGCTAGAGTGGTTACTTTGGAACTTTTTTAATCCATGGTAATAGAAATTTAGGATGACATAATCATGGCGGGAAAATTCGATAAAAATTCCCTCAAGGGAAAGAGTCAAGAAAATCCCAATATTTCTGAGACCATACTCACTAAGCTGGCTAATGATATGCTAGCTTTGAAAAAGAAAGCTTTTCAAATTATTAAACCTACTACTTACAAAGAGATCTTAAGAAAAGGATATGTTCCCAACAAAGCCATAATTATATGCGTTTTGACGATACTTGTTATTGAAGCATCTCCCACAACTAACTCAAATTTATATGTCATTGAGGAAAGTGATGATGAAGTTGAGATCGTCAAGGTTGACTAAGAAGAGCTAGACACTGGGAAATTTGAACCTAAAGTTGAAGAGCCTAAAGAGGAAAGTAATAATCATTTCTTTGAGTACCATTCAGAAGAAGAAGACAAATACAAAGAAATTGTAGAAGATATTAATAGTCAATCCTTCGTGGTCTTCACACACTCTTAGGAAAAGGAGTAGAGTACCACTAAGTTGGAAGACAAAAAGAGCTCTAGGGAAGTTCCTAAAGAATCTAAAATGATTGAGATTCCTAAAGATTCCAAGAAGACTAAAGTTTACAAGGTCAAATCTATCTTAAAGAAATGAGAACCTTTTCCAACTAAGCCCGAAGAAAAGGTCAAAAGTGAGCCATCACCAAGTTCAAAAGAACATGTATTTGAGACATCAAGTATGGTCATTTTTTCCAAATTATATATTATTTATCATATCAATAAAAAAATTCCTATATCACAAATTGAGTACTTGAAGTGGACAATAAAAATCAACTCAAGAAATTGGTCTAGTTTATCAAAGGCGACTCTACTGTTCATTCCTCAAAATGAATTCTAAAAAATCCTAAAGACAGGAAGAATCAAAATATTGTAGCAGCCACTACACCTTCAAATGAAAAGGTTGAACCTTTATTTGTGTAAATTATGATCAATAGATGAAAATTGATTAATTGTATTATAGATTCTGGAGCTTCGGATAATGTGATGCATGTAAAATTAGCACATGCTCTTGGGTTGAATTGTATGAAAACACTTGGATCTTGTTACTCCATGGAGATGAAATAAGTTCCTATGATTGGGTAGATTAAAGATTCTCAAATGGATTTAGCTCAATTTCCTCAAAAGCAAGTTAAGGCAACCAACCATTCTAGTTGCTGACATTCCTGCTTCATATGGTATGTTGTTAAGAAAGAAATTTTGCATAGATTTGGGTGGTGAGATTCAAATGGACTGGTGTGATGCTATAGTCCCTATCAAGTTAGAAATGAAGAAGCTAATATCAGAGACTTAGGAAATTTTCACGATAATTAAAACCAAATATCCTTGCACACGGGCCCTGTTTTAAAACTCTAGTATGGTTAATTATATGATGGCTAAAGAGGTTCATGCGCTCGAGGTCACTTTTCAAGATCCCAATGAGATTTTGACTCTAGAGTTTTATGGAAGTTGTTTCTCAACAAGTTCTGGTGTAAGAGTGGTGCTTATATCTCTAAATGGTAAAATATTTCCTTTTTCTTACAAACTCCAATTTTCAAATATTAACAACATTGCAGAATATGAGGCATTAATCCTTGGCCTCCAAGTTTCAGAAGAAAAGTGATAAAAAAATTGAAATCCTTGGGAGATGCAAATTTGATCGCGAAGAAAGTAAAAAATAAGTTTCAAGTAAAAAATGATCGCTTGAGAAACTACAAAAATAAAGTGTTTGATGGGATTGAAGCCTTTGACGTTTTTTCATAAAATCTATCCCTCGTGAAAAGAAGGAAAAAATAGATTCTGTAGTAGTCTCAACTTCATTGACGACATATTATTTAATAATATTGTGGATGTGATTAAATAATATGTGTGTCATGACAGGTCAATAATTAGCACTAACGTTATTTAACCCAAAGGGAATGATAGTGTAACATAAGGTACCCCAACAGGTTTTAAATAAGGTTTTTTCCTAGTCGATAGGGTTTATCTTGATATGATTGTACTCAGAAAAACCATCCATAAAATACAACATGCCATACCTTTTGGTTGAGTCAACAATCATGTCTATTTGTAGGAGGGGGAAACTATATTTATGGTAGGATTTATCTAAGTCTCATAAATTAGTGCAACAATGAAACTCACCATTGAGTTTTTCAACTAGGATGATATTGGATACCCATTAGGACTAATTCATTGGTTAGATGAATTTGGAATCTAAAATTCCTTAGATTTCTTTTATGATTAGTAAATATTATTTAGGGTGCATCTTAAGAAATTTATATTGGATACGCTTGACATTATCATGTAGTAAAATTTAATGCATAATGACATATGGATAAATTTCAAGAATATCATTATAATTCCATGAAAAAAAGTTAGGGAAATATTGCAACACTAACTATATCTTGGGCCTTTTTGTGTCACTAAGGGTAACGACAAGGACTACTAGGAGAGGGTCATTACTAGTACAAAAATTTAAAGCAGTTTCTTCATTCAAAAATTTTTGGAGGTCTTCTATATACATGTGGGTAGGAATATTGTCTAGGGAATCAGGTGAAACATTGAAGGAAATCCCCTCCTCAAATTATTCTTGAGGCTATAAATTCTGAGGAAACATATTCTTGTGAAATAAGGAAGGGATATCCTCATATATGACCAAGTGTCAATGATGGATTCCTCATTAGTAAATTCATACAAATATAGGATATAAAGTGAAGCAATATCATTAATGAGATTAGGTCATACGAGCTCTAAAGTTGGATTCAAACGCATAGAAAAAACCTAAAGTGAATTCTTGCATGATGCAAGAAGGAATTTCAAGACCAATGAGGTCTTGCATAAAGGTTTTACAAAATACACAATTCCTTCCTTGGACTATTGATACTTAATTGTTATAGGATCTTCAATTCTTTAGCCATAACCACCAAGTCCATTTTTGGTAAATCCATGTTGTAATAAATACTAGTAACCTTTCCCATATTTGTGATAAGAAGGGGAATGATGGGAAAAAATGGAGTGAATATGTCATCAGGAGTTATAGTGGAACAATATTTAAAAGGGGTATGATCATCCTTGATGGTGTGCACAATTCCTTGGTAAGAAAATTTGAGACAACTATGAAGGGAAGAAAGAACTGCACACAACAAAAATCCAAGGATGTCCCAATAGTAAATTGTAACTAAGATCATTAGGCATGATATGAAAAATGTTAGGGAGTGTATGACAGCCTAAAGTAATATGTAATGTCATTTTTCCAAGAACATGAGAGAGTGTATTATCGAATCAGCAAATATTTGTATCAGATGGAATAATATCATGAGATGAAATGTGCTACAAATATTGAGATTATATCCATTATCTATGAGTACACACTTAGCCAAATTTGTATGTATTGTCACTTTAATATATGGAGGGAGTCCATTGTCAATAACATTTTGAGAGGGGAGGTTAATGAATGTAAAATACTGTGGGTTCCTCTTGAAAAGAAAAATAAAGTAACATGACTACATGTACATAATTAAGAGATGTGCTAGGATGGATTTGCACATTTTAGAAGGTTTTATTGATGATATCCTTACATACATGATTAATTTGAATGAAATATATAAATGATATGGTATGATCAGGAGAGGAAGCCATTAGTACAACTTAGCTTAAAAATACATAGGTCTAGAAGAAATATCATACAAAGAGATGAGCCTAGGGATAATGGAGAGATCGAGTCATGAATGAGGTTCACCAAAATGTTTACACCTTGGTTAGATTATGTGAAATCCAAGATTCGTGAAATGAGTATGCTAAAGGACGTAATGGTTAGCTATATAATGTTATTCTAATTAATTAACTTCCAACTTTAGTTACCAATATTTGAATAACACGTTAATAATTACAACTGATGTACAAAAAAGATATAGACTTATAAACAAAAGGACATAAGCGAACTTAGATGATTACATATTGTTTTAGGAATTTATGGGTGTACATAGTATTGGAATAGGGAGATCTAGGACTAATGATTCTTTGTTTCTAGAACTATGATTGAAAATTAACCTCATACGAAACCATATACTTCTTCTAGGGCCATACCATATAGTATTGATTTTTTTGTACAATTTTGAACATATTTGAACTATAAATTTGAAACTTACTAAGATGTTCACCTTCTTGGAACTATCTATCACTTTCAAACCCTAAATTGTGATCATGCAATGAAGCTCTCTAAACATCCTGAATGAGGTCTCAAACCCTAACCATGGGTGGGAGACCCTAAAAACAAACATTAGTGTGGTTTTAGGCACCTCCATGCATCAGAACTGCTCCAAATATTGCTCAATCTGCACATAGTTCTCCACCTAACATATAATATCTGAATGGATACAACTAGATTTGGTAACCTTATTTGAAAATGTTTGAGTTGAGTTTGTATCTTGCTAGAATACTTAGAGAAGGGATGTTTAAGTGCTTGTAAGTTAGATGAGCTGACTCCTTGACTTGGTAAGAAGCTTCAAACCTATAAATATTTCTTCCTTAATGACTATAGATGTGATTTTTTGAGATTTAGGGAGTTCTGGATGCCTTTTTCAAGTGTTCTAAATGAGTGTCTCAATGTAGTGATATAGGATTTCTAGGTTAGCAAATGAGGAAATGTTTACTTTATTATATATAGGGTTAAATGTAGGTGATTTATCTAAAAAAGGTCATCCGAGAGGGATTATAAGGCCCAAAATAGAATATGAAATTGAAAGAAAAGTTAGAGAAATTTTTAGTGCAAGAATGTACATGTCTACTAGGGTAAAATATAACATCTTAACCAAACTGTATGACCTTTTTTAGGGATGGAAAAGATGAAATATGAAGTTTTAAACTTGTCAATTGATGTTTTTCTATTTATTTTATGCATTATATAATTAGACGTTGAAAACGTGTTGATGTATCATGATACAAAGTTATAAAAGAGCCCTTTGAATGTGCTAAGTGGGAATAGAAAGTTTGTGCTTATGTTAGCAAGAATGCATTTTCAAAACTAGTAGTGTCAAAGAGTAAATTACCAAATTTGAGTGTCTGTAATTTCATCTCACTTTAATGTTCTTCCCACTTGGGATTATATGGCCATTACTTCCTACCTTAGATAATTAGGTAGTCTCTCTAGCTATCTCTTCAATCCCACTAATCCCACAACATCATGACCCCATTTTATCATCCCTATAACATCTACACATTGGGTTTTTTATGTTCTTCAGCATTTCTACCCACCTCTCATCCATCCCTCTAGGTGATATCCTAACTAGTTGATTTATGTATTATTTTACCAATTATCTTCTAGTGCTTCTTTTCAGCCTCTCTTAACCAGAGTTCTAAGTATTTATTGTTCTCACCATAGGAAAATCAAGCAACACCGACATGTAAGTATGAGGTAGGTATATTTTATTTAGTAGAGTTCATTATTTCTTTACAACACTTTTGTTACAACTTTAATTTTGGATTTTCTTTTGATTTTATGTTTTGCAGATTTATTTTTCTGAATACCATCTCATGTTTCACTATTGTGACACAAGATGATTTTTGTTTAGGCATATGTAGACACTATATTTTTTACATTTACTAACATTTTATTTTGTTTAGGGGATTTTAAAGCATTCTCCTCCTGAGTAGGTTTCTTAAGGGGCATGTTGTGGTTGGGATGTGAATGGAATTGGTGAATGTGGGATAAACTAAAACATATGAGAGATGTATCTATTTAGCCTTAGTTACACTATCCTTGCATCGTTTCCTCCATTGTTTCACATATTACGTCTACTTGTTCCATTGTTTCCATTTTCTTCTTCTTCTGGTGGACTATGAATCTTACTTTTAATCATTGCGGACCTTCATCATTCAACTTCATTTATCTCTTGGTCTACATTCCTCATTTTTTCACCCTTTGACCTTAGGGTTTCCTTAAAGGCTAATTCCATCACCCATGGGTGATGGTTTCTATTTTGGAATTTTCATAATCGATGTCATCACGTCATTTCCCATGGGTGATGTGTTGGGTATATATACCCCTATACTTTCTTGTTATTTTCACCACTTACACTGGTATTACATAAAAAATTATCATTAATCAACACTTGCATAATTACTCTTACTTGCACTTTTTCACACTTATTAGATGACTTGGAGTCTTGAGGCTTACCTATTTTTCATTTGGGTCACTATAGTGAGTTAGAACTAGAAATATTATTATTGAGATTTCCCCTTCTCCACCCATAATGATTATCTCTCGGTTTTGTCGTCTCTGCAGAGGATTATACATTAAAGGTCACACACACACTACGTGTATGTATTTCTAACTCTTTTTAGTCTCTTATTTGGTATGTACATGCTTTATATTGGTCATTAATTGTTATAAACTAGACTAGATGTATGATTTGTTTGATCTATTGGATTATATTATTGTATTATTCCCCTTGGATTATCCAAACTTTTGTTACTCTTATTTTTTAATCCTATTAGGTTACCTATTTTTATATTAGTTATAGGCCATATAAACCTACAACTATCCAAGGGTTAGGGTTACTATCCTCTAGAATTACGACACTAGCACTCCTTGAGCACCTTTTTATCTACACAATATGGATGGTCTTAGATTGGATCCTCATATTTGAGAGCCCACATGCGAACCTCTCTTTACCCATCATACATGCTCTAAATTATTTCCCCCAGCCCCATCTAGTAATTTCAAGTGTAAATAAAACAACATATTTTTAATGTCTGTATTGCCTTCTTCCCAATATTCTATAGAACAATCAATAATGCTCCTATTACCAACTTCTTTCTCAATATCTATACAAGAAATATTATTTCAACATAGAAATATCTCAAAATTTTAGTTTGTGCTTTTAATTTTCCTTCAATTTCATTATTTTCTTTATTTCATACTCAATCGACCTTCCTCTATCAGCCTTACTTTACCTCATTTTCTAAACCATGACAATTGTTTCTTACACAAGTGTATATATTTCTTTCCAAGGAATTCTTGTTGCACAAAATGAATAAAATAGGTACAAATCAATACAATACTAGAGGATTGTGACCTCAAGAGAACATAAAATCTTATCATTGGTAAATAATTACTATAAGATAGTTTTCAAAACAAAAAATTCATAAAACTAAGATTGTCATATGAAAAATTAGAGATTGTCTAGAAGACTAATACTAGAAATTAGTTTTGCTAACTAAACATTGTTAACATTTACTTTTTGCAATCACACTAAAATCACATGTAAATATTGATATAATATTTTTTTTCAAATAAATGTATTCACATACATATTAATAGACATGCCATTGTCTTAATGGATAGTTCACAACCAACTAAGAGTAAACATTAGAAAATTGTATAAAATTTGGTGGGTATCCATTACATGGAGACAAAAAATAAATAATTTGAACACCTTCCAATTATAACACCATGGAAAAAATTCAACAATCATCTGGGATATGGAATCCCACATTAAAGCAGTAAAAGTTCAAGGAAGCTTGATTCTGATTAACATGACAAAATTTTATAAGGTTTATAAATTTTTACCAATGTGTTACATTATTAATATATTTTTTAGAAAAGTATAGTAAGTATTAATGTAGTAAGAATTATGTAGATGGATGGGTACAAATAACTATGGTCTAGTGATATATTGTGGTAGTTCAAATAAAGTAGGAAGGTGTATTCCAAATATTGAATAAAGTGTAAAATTGGTCAATAAATCATTTGAATTGATCAATCTGAAGCACATAAATATCAGTTTCTTGAATTTATCCAAACCTTCAATGGAAAAAATCTATCAAGAGATGTTTTGTTATCACTTTATATTATTTGTGAAATAAATGAGAAATATATGTGTGCTACACATGGAAATGAATTCTACTATCGAAGATAAGATGGTCATACAGGTTTTGTATGAGAAATACAGCTAAAGACAGTCTAGGATATGTTGGACCCTACTATTTATTTTTATGTACAGGAGGCAATTCAACTCTAGTGATTACAAAAAACTCAAAGAAATGATAAATAATGAAAAATTTAACATGAAAACCTTATGTTCATCTTAGGAAACATGATATGTGTCAAAGTGTTGAAATTGCATAGAATACTGCATCCAACTAGAGGAATGTGTTAGAGTTTTGAAAGTTTTGAACTCATTTTTAATCATACAATTAGAGGAGTGCTTAGTCAAAAGATAAATACAGATATAGTGTGCATGTTGAAGCATCAAGATACGTGCCAAGAAATATAGACCCATTCATACCTTCAACTCCTTCAAGCTTACCAAGATAAACAAAGAACATAATAATGAATCAAAATAAGTGCAACAATCCAAAATAGGGACCTTTTGGTTACTTAAAGGGATCATTGAGGTTGAGTACTTGTATACATGGAAAATTATTATCAACCTCTCTACAATATATCCAATTAAGCACTACCAATGTTACACATTATCACTCCATCATCTCCATCCAATAGTGAAGCTAATCAAAACATATGTAATAGAAAAGTAAACATAAAGGTATAAATAATTATTTTCCTTATTCTCAAACCACCATGCTCAATACAATTCAAAACTCCTTATTATGCAAATTTAAGATTGAGTTTCTAAGTATTTTCTATGCAAAGTAGAGAACTAGTATAAAGACAAAGATAATAGTAAAGAACTCACAATTGTAATTTGTATGCAATAAAGGTATATTTTTCTATAATGTTGTGTTAGGGATGATGAAATTTTTTCTCCACAACACGTATCCAATGAAATTTTCTTTGAGATATGAAGGGGTATGGATTTTCCTATGAGAAAAAAATTTCCAATCACATGGGGAAATTCCACGTACCAAATTTTAATACAATTTAAATTCATGCTCAAAGGTGGCATATTTTTTTATTTCTATTGCCATATTTGGTTTCACCTAAACCCATATATTACACAAGTTTGGGTGAACCCATATAGTCTCCCAAACCTATAATTATATAGGTTCATTCAAATATTCCTTTTTCTAACTCCCCTCCCTTTCCACATAACTCACTTCACACATGCCAAAAGCACACATGTGCATATGATGTTTTTAATAAAAAAATGATAGAAAATATTTAAAGTTCAATAAGTTATATTTATATTTTTTCTATTTGAATTTTTTTTTGGAATTTTTCTGTTATATTTAATATATTTATTAATTATAACTACAAAGGAAAATTTATTTTAAAATATTTAAATGATACAAAAATAATTTAAAAATACCAGGCATTAGGAAAAGTATTTTCCTTCCATTTTGACTTCAAATATTGTGATTTTGGCATTTTAAAAATGATTTTAAAGTTTGCATAACAAAAGATATGCATTTTAAATATGTATTAAGTAAAAATTTAATAATAACGATAATATATGTAGTTACAAAAAAATATACGAGGATTGTGACTAGAATTCCTAGTGTTAAACACACATGCCAAGACAGTTCATGAAATGTTGAGTTTTTATCATACTTCACTTGTGTATAGCTTTATCAATTGTTTAAATATCATAAAAAATACATAATAAATTTATTTTAAATTATTGAAATGAAAGATAAATATATCATTTATAAAAAAATCATGTTATATAATATTAATTTTTTAGTTCATTTATTTAGTTTATACCATAGCTTAATTTAAAATCGATATATGATTTTTACTTACCGCAAGTTAAAAAATATCCTTAAATTAGTTAGTGTTCTTTGTCAAAATCAATGTAAAAGTGTAACCCACATCCATGATTTCACCCAATAGAAAAATAAGAAATATCAAAATCATTACAGGCATTAGAACTAATCTCATCTCCATCTCCCAAATCAGCAATAGTATTAATTTTAGAGGAATCTTCATGGAAAAAGAACATATTCTCAATAAAAGGAAGAAATAATTAACCTTGATTAACATTCATATTATCGAACACATTATTGTGAAAAAAATCAAACACGCCTTTAATAGAAGAATCAAAGACCACAAAATCATCAGTGAGAGAAGATTTTACAAGCCCATAATTACATTCATACAACCTATCTCTTTCAAAATGCATCCAACCTCAATTACCAAGTATTTCAAATATAAGATCTAACTCAAAAGTACTTGCTAGATTAATGAGGCATTTTTTTCAAGTAGTAATTCAAATCATAATTGAACGCGTAATAATAATTTAGAATAAAGAAAAAGGTTTCAACAATCAAACAAGGTGGCGAAGGAAGCAGCTCTGTACTGGGGGGTGAAGATTGCAAAAGAAAAAGGTTTCAACCTTCTAGAAGTGGAAGGAGATTTGTTGTACATCATTTATTATATGAAGGGTTCATCCAGACCTGCCATATCTATAGAAGACTTCATCAGTAAAACTAAGTTCTTTTTAAATTCTTTTATGAATATTTCTTTCAAACATGTGTATAGGGAAGGCAATGTGGGTGTTGACTTTGTAGCTAATCTAGGGGATACCGCTAGTGGTCTCCAAGTTGTTGAGCACCTCTTTGGTATGAATGCCAATTTCATTGAAATCATGAAAAGAGAGGGAGTCTCTTTTGTTCCTTCCAATAATGATTTTTTCTTTCGTGCGTGAGTTGGTTCCCTTTTTTATCACGGGCAGCTTGGTCATTTTGGATTTGGGGAAGCAGAAAAACAAAGCTGATTTTTGGGTCTAGTTTCTGTGCAAAAAGTTTTTTAAGTGTAGAAGGATGGGGGGGATTTGGTTCACACTGAACCATCTAGGTGTCTAGAGATCTCCAAGGAATTTGAAGCTCTTTTGGATGCACTGGGAGTGTTGTCTTTTCTCCACACTTTTGAGGGCCATGATGAGATTCTGAGGGAAGTGGTTGCAAAAAATTGGAATGAGGGCAAGGTTTAGGTTGGCAATTGTTCTCTCACAATTTCACCTAAGCTCGTCGCTAAAGTGACTGGCCTCTCTTTAGAAGGTAGCTGTATATTCAAGCCGAAATCTAACTACAGTCTTGAGATTGATCATTTCTTTCAAGGAAAAGGGGATCCCATCTCTCTGTATAATGGAAATGCTTGGAGTAAGTTACCTTACCCTTTTGATGAAATTTCCAAACTGTTAATGTCTTACATTACTTTGGAAGGAAGATATAAAGTTATCTATGGCTACCATTTCCCCATGTTAAACCATATTCGCAATTCCAAACCCTATAACTTTCCTTTCTAGCTTTTCTCTTCTTTGGAAAAATCAATTGCTATGGTGAAGAAAGGCACTTTCATTCTCCCTTTACACTAGGGTCTGATCAAAAATATCATTTGGCTGAGCACTCCCCTGTTGGGAAAAAAAGATAAATTTGGGGCTTCGGCTTCAAACATCTCTCTGGGAAAAAGGACTGGGAGTTTGGACCTTTAGGAAGATAGTTGTGATGATTTTGGACCTGGGAATCTGGTGGCAAAACATACTAGGTCAAGCATGGGTAAAGGGGGGATAAGTTTCAGAATAGGAAAGAGTAGCATCCCTGTCAGGCTGAGGAGGAAAACATCACCATCATTTTGGGTGAAAACCCTAGTGACACCCCAACCCAAAAGGAATCCTTTCATGACAAAGTTGAAGGGGAAGGAGCGAGCAGTGAGGATGTGGCCAACATCAAAGAATAGGATTCTTCCGAGGGAAAGCATTCCAAGAACACTGAGGAAGCTATCCACAGTCTACATAATCTTAAAATGGCTCAGAGGGAGCTTTTCTTGGCCCAGGAATCAGCTGTTAAAACCCATGCTTTTATGAGAGAGTTTGAAAACTACAAACTGACTACTAATATCAATAACCACAAAATTAGTCTGATCTCCATGGACCTTAAGGAGTTGCATGAAAAAGTGGATAAAATGTCTTCCCTTATCCTCAACGAAAACCTCAAAAATGCCAATGCTAGAAGCATGGAAATGGAAAGTGAGTTGTTGAAAATGAAAGGTATTATTATACAAATCACGGATGCACATATCCTTAATGTGATAAGTATAATTTACCATCTCAAATTGTTGGCCAAAATGATCCAGTCCATGGAGTTAGCAAAAGAAAAGGAAAAGCATGGTACTAGGCCGAAGGTGGTGATTCAAGAACTAAACTACAAGTACTGGAAGGAGACAATTGCAACACTGTTCAATGAATGGAACAGTTGTATGGAGACAGTGGAAGAACTGGTCAAATAATAATGAATTTCAAATGTTTTTAATCTGTTGTTCGTTTACCCCTATGTTGTTAGTATAATCCTTTGGACTGTTATATATTGTAGGTCCTACCTAACGGATATCTTATACTGATGTCTTTGTTTTTGAACTTTTGGATCATGAATGGCCTTTAAAGGTAAATCCATTAGCCAATATGTACGTATGTTGTAAGTATTTGTAATGGGGTAGGGTCCCCTCAACCCTAACTTTTACCTCTAATAAAAAATAATAATAATTTAGAATAACATAAACTTCACTTGGCTTCAAATTTTCTAGAAACACATGTATAAATGTGAGATTACCGTCTCATATACACTTATCTTATTCTCACATATTTCTAAAACTATGCATTGTTGAACTATAATCAAATTTACTTCCATACATTTCCAAAAATACCAGTATAAATGTGTTCGAGGAGTCAATTTCTAATTTAGGAAAATCAAAATACTAATAAAGGGCATCCATTTACAAACTCTTAATAAAAATTTGACCATCAATACCTCATTTTAATAAAAAGTTCATCACTCAAATAAATAAATTCCTCTAAATGATCCTCCCCATTAACTGCATTGCTACCACTAATCTTGGGAAATAATTTCCTATTTTCATTGGGGAAAGGACTAATTTTTTTCCCAAAGCTAACTAAGGTTAAGTGATGAATATATGATTAGAATCATACAGAGATAAAGATGACATTGCATTCTGACTACAAGGTTAAACCATTGAACCACCACTAATTTGATTCAAAATAATTGAATTCATATTTCCATAATATATATTATAAGAAGCATAAGAATTACATGTACATATATTATATTGAACACTAACTACCAAAGCTAAAAATACATAAACTCAAAACTATTGCAAACAATGCATCAAAAGCTTTAGGTACAATTCTATAAGAGGGTCACTAGGAAAAATTGATGTAAGAAGACTAGTTGTGATTCTAGATCCAAATTATCTAAATCCCCTTTTCCCAAAATTCCACAATAATCTAAATTAAACCCCTAAATTGGAAAATAAGACTACACACACAATAAATAAATGATTGGAATGAACAATGTAGCATACATAGAAAATTTGAAAGTGAATACTTAATTCAAACACATACACAATGTAGTGGTCCATAAAATAACCTAGGAATCACCATTTCTCTAAGGAGAATAAAATATAAAATTATATGAGATCAAAGTGATATAAGTTTTATCTCTGAATACATTATGTAAACAAAGTGATTGCAACTTGAGAGAACAAAAATCTAGAAATGAATAACCAGGGAATAATAAATGAAGAAAAAATTGACAACATAAAAGTACCACCATCCTCAAGAACAACATTAACTTCTTGGATCCTAAGTATACACCCTCATATCTAGTATAAAATATACAAAAAATATAAAAGATTAAATATGGGTCGTGGTAGTATGAAAGGGGATCTCATTGAATCTTCTTACCTAACACAAGTCAAATTGGAAGTCAACACATAACAAGAGGTGTATATTTTATTTTGCTAATTTAACTTTTCAAACCAATGAGAGAGTCCTTAAATGGGGTTCAAAAAAATTGGCTCACAATATACCATAAAACAACCACATAATGTTTAGATAGATGAACTAAACCCTATATATTTACCTACCTAATTAATTTTAACTTGCAATACAAACACTAGCTCACACTAATGAGATTCCAAATAAAAATCTATGTAGATAAACAACCTATATATGAAAAAATTATGTGATGCATAATTCAACATTAATTCACAATATTCAATATAAATTTGTGTAAAGGGAGATTTAAAATATGAAAAATTATCTCATTTAAAATTGAAAAGGTCAAAAGTACAAGTGGCATTATGTAATCGTATGAATTACATAGTTGTAATTTTACAATTAAAAGAGAACTCATAAACATGTTGCATGGTAAAATTAAAGATCTCAACAAGAAAGGAATACAAAGAGAATATATACAAGATTTCGATTTAATTCAATCCCTCTTGAATGTGCCTCATATATTGGGAAACATGATTCAATGTGGAATCGTAATAACATGAAATAATCTCAAAGAAATACTCACATAAATCTTACCCAATCCTACATAAACATTTTATGCACTCTCCAAGTCTAAAAATAAATATGAAAAAGGTAAACTACATACATACATATACATATACATATATACATATATATATATATATATATATATATATATATATATATATATATATATATATATATATATTATTTAGTCATTTGGCAGGAAAATGACCTAGTTGAAGTGAAATTCATCTAATTTATAAAGTGTCGCAGAGTTCACCCTAATCCTAAAATTGAGGGAAAATCTTATGAATGAAGGAATGAGAAGCATATAGAGGACCCTAATCAAAGGAAGGAGAGTTAGCACAAGTGACTTAGTTGAGAAGATCACAATCTTCACCAATTAAATTGTAGGGTTACATGAAGCAACCATTAGTCAAGGATCACATAGTGACATCTTATGATAAGCAAAAACTAAATTGAGGTCTCTAGTAGACATAAAAAATCATAAATCATCCCTCTATTTAGAAAACACACTCTATTAAAAAAGAACGAACATTTAAGAACATTTTCAACATGTGTAAGTAGTGGGAGATTTAGAGCGCTCACAGAGCCATGCAATAGAGGATATGCACATTTGAAATAACACATAATATATATGTAGACACCTAAATTTGGTATCTATACCCTTATTTTCCCACACGCGCATATTTATTTTAATTCATCCCCCTTATTTAATTTAATGCCCATTTATCCTATCATTATCCAATCCTCATCAATCAACATTAATTAATTAATCCCCATTAATTAATTAATTAATTAATCATTTAATATTTATTAATTCACATTAATTAATTAATTCCCTTTTATTAATTAATTAATTGGTATCCACATCCACATTCCCTAATCAAACATTCTATTTAAGATGCTTTCATTCTAAATTTACATCTCCATGCTTTTCTATGATTTTTCTAACCTATATTTATTGCCCTAACTCATCCATATCACATCCCTTCCCACCTGCTTTACTTTAAAGCAAATTTTTCCAACTCATTAAAACACAAATCCGTCAAAATCAGAAAATCATGCCCATTTGGGAAACTTTCCCCGTAATCAGCAGTGACCTAGCCCAGTCGTCATCCACCCTATAAAAGTCAATCTTTCCTTTCCAAAATCATTAGATGCATGCTAACATCTGACCTCCCTTACAACCTACGAGTTTTCTCTCTTGCCTGAGCATTCCTGCAACAATCACAAATCTCCCGGACATCGTTTCAACATGCTTGCATCACTCACAATCATCTTTAGTGAGACTTATAGTTTTCTTTTTGTTTCTTTATTCAACTTTTTATCACATTATATTTGTATTGCTTGTGTCTAATATTTTGTAGGTTTAGATCAGATTCAATAACACTCAGAGCTTCTCTAACAACCTTATTTTCTAGTCTATTTTCTTGCAAGTCACCTTTTTCATCCATCCATCCTTGGCCTTACCACATTCTGCTACAGTCCAGCCGACCCAGATCTAGTTGGAATAGACCCAAATCTGGTTGGCGTAGACCTAGTCCAATCGCCATCGCGATGACCGTCGACCTTCCAATCGGCGTCAACCCATTCCCAATCAGCGTCAACCCAACCCAATCGACATCAACCCAACCCATCTTCTAAATCTAGATCCAACCACATAGGAGCTTGCAGGTTTGTTGCAGGTTCCTTTCATCTGATCTGGTCATTGTCGACCTGCCTCTGCATAGTCTGGGTCACCGTCGACCCAGACCAGGTAACATTTAATTTACAGTTATTTCAATTAAATCAGTATCTAGATTAGATCTCAGTTACTTTCAGATTATGTATTTCTTCAGTTTGTGCATGCTATTAGAGTATCCATCATTCATATCACTTTTTCATTAAAAAGGGGGTTGACATCTGCCAAGGAAGTTAACACTTCTTGGATCTTCTTTGTCAGGAAACCCCCACACATATTATCTAATCAATTTTATTTAGTGTCTTTGAGTTGTAGGTTTATCAGCTTGTAGCAGTGAGGATCCATCATCACTTTATACCCGTTCATCCATCACATTGCATATGAGGTACCATAAACCCTCTATTTTCTGAGTTGTTTAGCTTTATTTAGTAGCTAACTCATTAATTTGATAACAAACGAGAAAAATACAACATTCTTGGCATGCCCGATGGGAGCACCCTTTAGGTGATCCCTTTATTTTATATTTTCTTTTTCTCGTCTTCTACTAACACTGCAGCATGAGGCCTTGTTTCTTACTTGATCATGTTGGTGTGCTTGCTGGATTTTTCTTTGATAAAGTTCAAATAAAAAGGAAAAGCTTTATCCAAGTATTCCTAATTTTCCATATTTTCTCCTTTTTTGCATCGTATTTCCTTTCTTGTGTGTGTCCTCATCGAAAGATCACACTTTGATTTAGTTTTAAAAAGAACCTTCCTTTTCTGCATCCTGCTTTCTCACATAACTTAAGTAAGGGTTTAACTTGCTGCATCTCACAATCTATCACACATAACCTAAAACTCACACATCTAAATAACACATCAAAACATATCCTTACCCAGTTGACTGATTGGGATTTCATCACCCAACAGGAAGCCGCCCAAAATATTCCCTAGCCAAAACTACCTAAAACCAACCTTAGACTGCCATTCCCTAGGTACATTCGTTATCCAATTTTTTCATTTTCACATCTTTTAATTAATCATGATGATAAGAAACTTGTTGCTTGATTTGTTTGTTAAAAAATTACATAAACAAATGTTTACCTATTTCATGCCTATTTTCACCCTTCCTCAAGTTGAGACAACACAACAATCCACTCCATCCAAATTCATCCCTTCCTTTAATGATCTCTCCCAACAAGATTATAAACTTGAGACCACACCTTTAGTTACCCAACCCCTTGTCTCCATGGTCTCGCTTCATGAGGACCGTGTCATCCAAAATTGTCCCCACCTTAGAACCAATCCGCATGTATGTCATCAATCAAACCTTTCTAGACCAACTAAACCCCCTTCCTCGGCTCCTTTAGAAACTCTTGGACATCCTTCTATCCCTATCTATGACTTCCTATGTCATAGAACCCCCCAAATCTCTCAATCCTATCAACCCACTCAACTGGTGGATCCCATTCCACCCACATCACTTTATATTAACTCTATCCCTATTCCATCCACTATTGTCACTAGTATGCCTATCCAACAATCTCAAAATCTTAACACTTATATCCCCACTTATCATTCACAACAACAACCTACTCAATCTCAAAAATCATACCATGTCCCTATTTCTCAACATCAATCATTGCAACAATTTATCCAATCTCAACCCATGACATATATTAATCCTTATCAAATGATTCCCCAAACACCCACACATCCACAAACTTATCAACCACCTTATCAAACTACTTTCCATGCCACACAACCAATCCAATCCCAACCTATCATCACATCAAATGACCCTATCCATGCCTTAATGAATAGGTTGGCTAGTCTAGAGGTCGTTACCTTGGGACCCAAGGTTACATTATCTTATGAACAAATCTGTAATGAACCCATTCATCTGTCTATTCCAATCAAACCTTACCCTCCTCATTGGGAGATTCCTAAGTTTACCAAATTCAACAGTAAGGAAGATCCCCAACAACATCTCCATGCATTTAAACATGCATGTTACCTTATCGCACATGATCAGGAACTTATGCTTCACACCTTCCCTATATCTTTGGCTGGTCTATCATTGGATTGGTACACCAAGATTCCCCAACATTCCTTATTCTCCTTTACCCAACTCGTGCAATTTTTCCTAGAGATTTTTTTTATTAATATTGCTCCTAAAATCACTATCAATGACTTATATGCCATTAAATAGTTTGATGATGAGTCTATCATAGATTTCTTCACTCGATGGCATGACATCATAAGCCAACTGTCATTTACTCTTCCACAAGTTAAACTCATCGAACTCTTCTCATGCTCATGTGTGAATAATATTTCTTCTACATTACAAATCCAATCTTTAGAAACATTCGAAGAAGCCTTCACCATGGCTCGGAAACTTGAAACTTACACCCTTGAGTAAGGCCAACTCAAACTTAAATAAAAAATCCCAAGACCGAGTTCATCAAACCCACTATACATAGAAAAAATTCTAAAACTACCGCCAATACGATCTCAGTTCGATCCCCATCCACATCTCCCTCTCACATGGAGTCTTCACAAAGAGTACAGATTTTAGATCCATCTCCTAATCTATACCCCCTTTTAGGGGGAATCCTATAGCTATGTATTTGACAAGTTGATGGTGGTACACTCCATCCAACTTCCTCCCGATATGACCCGTGGATGATCGCGATCCAAGACCCAAGCCTATGTGGTATCACGAAGGCCACTATTGTAAATATCATCAAGTCAAAGGTCATGACATTGAGAAGTGTCATTCCTTCAAAGATCACATCCAACAACTTATAGATCAGGGGGATATCCAAATAGATAGCTCCACCACTTCACCTAGTCAACCACTGACGAATCAAGCCACCCCTTTTACATCTCAATTACCAAATGCTCACACCATTAACACCATTAATCAAGATCTCATCTCATCAATGACTCCACATGCTCCTACCTTAGACATTATTCCCACCCCTTATTCACAACCTATCGTATCCAAAACTATCACACCTATATCAAATTTTACTACTTGTCATATACCTATACCTATTTCTACCCTTGCCACATCCACATCAACTTTGAATATACCCCCTACTTCATCCACTTCAATCATGCCCCAATCTATTACACCAAATTCATCATTAACACCTATTTCAGTCCATTGATATCCACACATATTCTTACACCTCTCACATCTTGTTCCTTCACCCACAAACACACCTATTACTACACCTACATCACTCATCTCCACATCAATCCCAACTACTCATTTCTACCACATGTACTCCTACGAACCCACTTACAACTATCCCAATGTCTATCTCGATGCATGTACCTACATCTTCACATATGACTACATCATCCCTTCCATCCCAATATTTTACGACCACTCCTTCTCCAACATCCATTCCTATATCTACACCTATATCCCCTGCTATCGCACCAGTCACATCCTCTCGATTGGTGAGTATATCGATGATACCCCTTATAACTTTTATGAAGCAAGCACCTCCATCTAAAACAAACACAAGGGGGTTCATTCTCCTTCTACAAAACTAACCATTTCTACATCAACCAATCCAAAACCTACACAACAATCTTCAAACCCTCCAATTGAGATTATAGTTACCCTTGCCAAGGGTAATAATTATCAATCCAAATCTAAGACCCGTGGTAAACATTCCCAAAGGTATTCCATAGGAATCCTCGTAAGAAATCATACCTCTCCTCTCCTCAGCAAATCAACATTACAAAATCCATCCCATAACACACCCTCATCTATTTTAGGGCCAACCCCTTCATCTAATGACATCATGCAATAATAGAATCCCAATCTAAACAATCTAACTCTCCATCCCAAAGACTGATTCATTTTTGAGACACCCAAGACATCCCATAATTTACATTTGCACCCATCCAACCTAAATCCAAGTCAAACATATCTAACCTCATCCCAAAACTAGTTCCCCTAAATCTAATCTTATGCAGAAATCCTTAAACATTCAATCTCATCAACCATCATCCCTACCAAGAAGTTATCCCCATATTAATAATCATGACATATGTGCTTCAATACTCTGGGTCATGACATATGTAGACATCAGGCTTAGTCAACACTTAATTCGAGAATATCTTCCATCACGACTTCCTCCCATTAGATATTTTAATCCTAATAGCCAAGAATCCATTATGGTTTGATCATCACTTACCATTTTTACTTATCACCATACCTTAGCCATGACATTGAGCATTGTAAGGCCTTTCAGACCATCGTCCATCCAATCTTATTGAGAAAGATGACTTCCTCATTCAGGGGGATCCATCTTTCTCCATCTACAACCAATCCAATTCGTAGCCCATCCATCGAGTTTCCACAAACTTATTCCTATACCCAACATCACTCCTTAGCTGTTCCTTCACATATCACTCCTCTTAAGGAAGGTCCTCCCTTATTCATCAGTATTGTTAATGCCTTTCCGATCATCCCTATGGTCCCCTACCGTCTATCCAATCAGAATCTAAAATAATCTCATCTAAACTCCTTTGACACTAATTAACTCATCCACATCCAATTTTTTCCACAGTGATATAAGCTTCCTTGCTAGGGGGACATCTTCCCCTCATCTCTTAAGCATCTCTATCCACATAAATTCATCTCTTATCCATCCATACAATTCCCTTGATGTTGGGGAACTTCACTTTTGACATCATTTTATCTTGTTTCATCAATCCATTTTAAATCCATATTATCCCAATCCATCTCATCCAATCTTAAATCCAAATTAATCTTATTCCTCCTTGAGTCCATTCATCTCATTTTGAGTTCACCTTTGTGGCCATATTCATGCCTCTCTTTAGGGGCACCATCTATTTTCATCATTCCAAATTCCACCATTGTGGCCATATTTTTCCCTCCTTGGAGGGACCATTCATCTACTCATCCTAATTTTTCATCTCGTGTACTTTTTTGGGCACCATCTCATATTTTTCCCTCTCTTGGGGGAAGCAATCTTACTGTTCAAAATCCACCGTTGTGGTCATATTTATCCCACTCTTATGGGACCATCTACTCATCTTGTTAGGGACACATATATTTTTACTTCCTTAAGGGTAGCACATAATTTTTATCTTCACTCATCTATCTCATTATATCCCATCCTATCAAGTTCTCATCCTATCTCAAACGTGACTTTAATCATGAAGCAACATGGAAAGTTTCCTCTCCTTTGGTGGTAAACTAGAAGTGGAACCTCTTAATGCATGAAATTTTTGACCATTCTACTATTAGCATGTCTACCAATGATCTTAGTCATATTTTTAGATCATTCCTCCATCTTAGCCTCTTCCATCTTTCATTGTGATGATTTGGAATTATGTGGTCTTCTGTTCACTTTCCTAAATGTGACCTTAAATATGGGCACCATGGCTATGCCCATAGCATTTCCTTATGGATATGTTCTTCCTTCTTGGTGAGAACTCCATGATCATTACATCCATCACCCTCTCATTAACCTATTGTAGCCATGCAAAGGGTCCATGGGTGTCTCTTGTACATTCTTATCCCCTCCTAAGTGGTCTACTTAGCAAGTTCCAGCCCTCCCCGATATGAAATCAAAAATCAAGGATGCTCAAATCAAAATCAAATTTACTCAAAAACTAGACTAATCCCTCGAAGGACAACTTGTTCATGCAAAAAATAAAAGGAAAAGCAAGAAATCAAAATCAAAATCAAAAGTAAATAGACCAATCCCTCGAAGGATGGCTATCATATTATTATTCTTGCCATCTATATTATGTATAAAGTAGACCATACCCTCGAAGGATGGCTACTCTTTTATGGCATTGAAGGCTTCTCTAGCATTGATCAACCTTCCATTTTATCAACATCCCTAGAAAGCTTCCCGCATTGATAAGCTTTCTTCTAGTTTTGCTCTTTCCCCTTTCCTGGAGCTGGGGCATAGTTTAGGGAACACCAATTTTGGAGAAACCTCTTCCCATGTACAAGTTTACATCTCAAACCCCGTTTGTCATGTTGAGATTAGGTTTATGATCATTCATCCTTGTTTCCTTCATGATTTTTGGTATAAATAACTATTTTTGGTTATGTCCTAACATTATGTTTTTGTCGCATGTGCCTTGCATTACTTGCATCCCCCTCTTGTTTACCTCCAATTCAATTTGATGCATCCTTTCCTCACACATTCCTCAATGATGCAGCGTCATTTGTGGCCTTTTGGTCGCATCTTATTTGATTAGTATCTATTGTCTCGTGCATTACACCCTAGCTATGTCATATAACTTTATTCAATCTATCTCATCCAAATATCATCCAATATTATCCAAGCTATCTCATCTTACGTCAAATTTTGTGGCCATATTTTTGTTTCCTCTTAGGGCATCATATCTCACATTTTTCTATCTCTCCTTTTGGACATTTTTGTGTTCTTTTGGGGAACCATTTCCTCATTTCATCTTGTCTCAAATTCTACCTTTGTGGCCATATTCTAATCACACTTATCATCTCAAAGTCCACATTTGTGGCCATATTCCTTGTTCCCTCTAGGAAATTAATTCAACATTAATCCTATCCATTTATACTCTCAAAGTCTTACCAGGCCATACGTTTTCCCTCTTTTGGCATTTTACCTCACAATCCTATCTAATCCACGCAAAAAATTCACCTTATGGCCATACTTACCTCCCATTTTGGGAATATTATTTCTCCATCTTATCTTTCATTTCACCTTCTCGGCATTTTTCTCATGTCCTACTGGGCATCATATCAATCATCCTCGTCCCTTATGGGCGCATACCTATTCGTTTGATTCCTCATGTATAAAGGATTTCACATACCCTTTTGCATTTAGTTGCGCATATTTTGATGACTTGCCTATGACCCATTAGTCATCCTAGCTTGCATCCATACTAGTATGATCTTCACCCACTCATTGGCTAGTAGAACATTGTAGCCCATCTCCGTTGAGACCGCAATTGTCCTCTACCGATGTGATATTGGAGTCACCGCCATGGTCCTTATTTTTATTGCGATCCTTTTTTCTTGGGGCATCTTGCCTTTGGTAATAATTTTACCCATTTTTCTTTACCCACCCACCCTTTATCATCTACCTTTTTTCAAATGCATCATTAATTTCCCTTGGCGTCATCGATCCCCCATTTGAGGGGGAGCATTATCATCAAATCTTGTTTTAATCCTCATCCAACTCTCATCATTTTTGTCTCATGGCTTGCTAGTCGCAAACCACTCAACAAAAAGGGGCAAAATGTAGACACCTTAATTCAGTATCTCTACCCTTAATCGCCCACATGCACATATTTATTTAATTCATCCCCCTTATTTAATTTAATGCCCATTTATCCTATCATTATCTAATCCTCATCAATCAATGTTAATTAGTTAATTAATTAATCATTTAATCTTTATTAATTCACATTAATTAATTAATTACAATTAATTAATTAATTGGTATCCACATCCACATGTCCTAATCAAACCTTTTATTTAGGATGCTTTAATTCTAAATATACATCCCCATGATTTTCTATGCTTTGATTATAACCTATCTTTATTTCCTACTCATCCCTATCACATCCCTTCCTGCTTGTTTTCTTTAAAGTAGCTTTTCCACTCTTCAAATACACCGAATCCCGATCAAAAACACAAAATCTTTCCCATTTGGGAAACTTTCCCCGCAATCGGTGGTGACCAAGCCCAGTTGTCATCAACCCTATAAAATCCAATCCTTCCTTTGCCAAATCATTAGATGCATGCAAACATATGACCTCCCTTGTGACCTACGAGCTTTCTCTCTTGCCTGAGCATTCCTACAATAATCACATATCTCTTAAGCATCATTTCAACGTGCTTGCATCGGTCACGATCATCATTCTTGAGATTTATCAGTATTTTTTTGTTTCTTTATTCATCTTTTTATTAGATTATCTTTGTATTGCTTATGTATAATCTTTGTGCAGGTTCAGATCAGCTTCAGTAACACTCAGAGCTTCTCCAACAACCTTATTTTTCAGTCTATTTGCTTGTATGTCACCTTTTTCATCCATCCATCCTCGGCCTTACCTAGCCTAGTCTGGTTGGCGTAGACCCAGATCCAATCAGTGTCGACCCATTCCAATCGGCGACGACCTATTCCAATCGGTGTTGACCCATTCATAATCAGCGTCAACCCATTCCAATCAACGTCAACCCAACCCATCTTCTAAATCCATATCCATCCACACAAGAGCTTGCAGGTTTGTTGCACGTTCCTTTCATCCAATCTGGTTTTCATCGACCTGCTTCTACACAATCTGGGTAGCCATTGACCTAGACCAGGTAATATTTAGTTTATAGTTATTTCAATATAATCAGTATCTAGATCAGATCTCAGTTACTTTCAGATTCTGTATTTCTTTAGTTTCTGCATGCTATCAAATTATCTGTCATTTATATCACTTTTTATTTAAAAATGGGGGTTGACATCCACTAAGGAAGTTAACGCTTCTTGGATCCACTTTTTTGGGGAACCTGCGCATATCTTAGCTAATCAATTTTCTTTAGTGTCTTTGAGTTACAGGTTTATCAGCTTGTAGCAACGAGGATCCATCATCTACTTTGCACCCATTCATCCAACACATCTCATCTGAGGTACCATAAACCCTCCATTTTCTTATTTGTTTAGCCTAGTTTAGTAGTTAACTCATTAATGTGATAACGAATGAGAAAAATACAACAATATATCTAAATTATATAATTAAATTTTAGGGTTACACGACACAGCCATTACTCAAGGATCACATAGTGACATCTTATGGCAATAAAAAACTAAATTGAGGTCTCTAGTAGATATAAATAATCATAAATCATCCCTCTATTTAGTAAACACACTATAAAAAAAAAGAACAAACATTTGAGAACATTGTCAACATGTGTAAGTAGTGGGAGATTCAGAGAATTCATAGAGCCATACAATAGATGATATGAAAATTTGAAATAACATATAATATATATCTTAATTATACACATGGGAATCACTTAAATTAATGAAAAGGCATGTGGTGACATATAGTAGTGGATTAGTGAATAAGGAAGAAGAAAAATATAATTTGGCAATGCATAATGCTCTATGCAAAGCCCAAAGACCATAAAACTCATGAATGAACTATCATTAAATTTACATCTATTCTATCCAAAATTGTGACTAATACAAATCTCTTAATGAGAGCTTTAAAACACAACTGATCATTCCTAAATCGGATCTTCCAACCAAAACCTATGGGTAAAACAATATTATTTCTCGCTCAATTACGATTACTCAATTTTTTACAAAAATGGAATTATAACTATATTCCTCTAGCAAACATTTTTGTTCCATATGGAAAAATTTAATTGGAAGCCCATAGTACCAATTGGTTAAGACCCTTGGTATAATTAGGTTCATGGGATCATAATGTATTCCAAGTTTATGGGATTATTCCACATAATTCAATTCCAATAACACTCATTCTCATAAACTTTGCATGATCTCCAATTTTCACTATGAGAAGTCAAGTGAATGAGATTGTGCTAGAGTATCTAGGATTTTTTCATGTGTCACAATCTTGGAGACTAGGTTCAATAATTTATCTTGTTCTATGATTGTGCTAAATGATACATTGCACTCAATCTTGCATAAACACTGAACTCATACTTTATCAAGGTTATATTGGGCTCATGGTCTAACAAGCCCCTCGTTGTCTTCAAACCACTTTAGTATACATTATTATGTGGATGGTTTCACATATAAAAACATATATCATCAACATATTTAACATATGGGATTAAATCCCCATGAGTTTTAAAGCTTAGGCACTGTTTCACTCCACCCTTTTCCAAAATTTTGTTTTGATCGAGCATGCGAAGGCATTCCACCATACATGTAAACCCCTTCTCACTACTTCACTTGCATTACATTATAGGTGTCAGGGTATATAAAACCCTCCTCCACTTTAATGTGGGACAAAAAGGGTTAAGATTAAACATGAAATCCATTGACCATATCCATATGTCAATGAGATCGACCAAGATACATATCAATTAATTTTTATTTTCCTTATGCCCATGACATCAACCATGGTCAACATCATCAACACTATTTATGCCTCATTTTTCATACTTGTAAATTAAAAATATCAACTAACCACAATATTTTCTTGTGTATTTGGTCTAAGGACATTGGTAAACTCAATAGTCATAAAAGTAACACCATTATTCTCCCCTATGTAATTATTCAGACATGTGGAACTATAAATAGCGCTCCAACTCTTGTAAAGTAGATGCCTTCCTTTGTGTGTCGCGTGACCTTCAAGTCAAAAATAGTTTTGACTTATAAACATTTGCACCCAAAAAATAAGACCCTCTAAGGGCATTACAAAATGCCTCTAAACTTGATAAGATATGCTTCAAAAATATAAAAGAAGGTCCTCCTTTTAACCAAATAGTGGCATCAGTGTGCTATGTCAACAAACCTCCAAACTTAAAATGCAACCCAAGACATGAATTTGGTTGTCATTGCTAGTGGGAGTCTAGGAGAGCATGGGGGAGTCTACGAGAACATGCAAATGAAGCCACTCATACACATTCTAAAAAAGGTAAATGCCAAAATTCTATCAAAAGACCCCACCACATGATGTGACAATTGAGGCACTTAGATGGAGCCTAAATGGAATGAATATCAATAAACACATAATATACTAGCACCAAAACAATTAACTAATCCCATACCAAAATAAGTTGTCTACACATTTTAATTGTAAGGACAAACATTCTAGTTAAATGATGAAATATTGTTATTTTTCAAACTTATTTTAAAATAATTTTAAATGTTAATGGAAACTAATTTTTAATATTTGTTTTAGAAATAAAATCACAATACTTAAAAAAATTATACGCTTCTTAATATTTATATTTTTCTTAACTTACACGTCAATAATAGGGTGTTTGGTTCTGTCTTCCCTAATTGGGTTCTTTTTTTTATAAAAAAATTATACTTATCTTATTTCAAAGTATAAGAAAATTATACTTATCTTATTTTAAAGATTTATCCCTCATATTCTTGTAATTGCTTAGACCAAAATATACTCTACGGCTGTCTTTTTTAAAATCATTTTCACTCTCCGAATATAATGTTTGAGTGTGATATTCACTGTTCTTGCAGTTTCATACGTAAAGAATAAATGATAACTATTTAAATAAATAATAAATAATTAAATAGTATAGTAGAGTTTATTAGCTTGATGATGTCTTTGTTGGTTTAAATTTTACACAAGGATTCAAGTTTAGAGGAGCACCAAATTTCTACAGTCATGGCTGCTTTAGATGATAAAAACTCTGTAATTTTTTCTATCATGCATGTTTTGGCTGAGGCAGGAATGAACAAATCTCTTCACATGTATGGCTATTTATTTCTGTTCTGAATAAGGTTTAATTTAAGGACTTGTGGAAGGGATATTGGCTTTGACCAAGGTATTATTTAGTTACCTAATGTTGGATGTTATTCACAGGCTTGAGCAAGAATCTGGGCTATTTTTCAATATGAAATATTTTGAGGATATGGTGTTGGCTGGAGATTTCAAAGCAGCTGAAAGTTACATCTCAAGCTTCACAAAACTGGAAGACAACTCATATTCCACTAAAATTTACTTCGAGTTAAGGAAGCACAAATATCTGGAGGCCCTTGACAGGTATAACATATTACAGATTTTATGTTTTCACAGTCAAAGAAATCAAATCAAATCAAATTTTTAGTTAAAACTGTGCCTTAAATTTTCTATCGAATTTTCCTATCATTTCTCACAATACGAAATAAAAAATTCAAACGTTTGGATAAAACGTGCATGAATTTTTCTACAACGTTTCAGATCATTTCTCACAATCCATCATGCAGATGAGATATAGCATTTACAAGCCTCTAATTTTTTAATTTTTTGGTTTCAATTCTCTTCAGGAAAGATTCATCTGAAGCGTTTCACATATGTTTTGATGAACTCAAGGTGTTTTCAAGTTATGATGAGAGAGTTTTTAGTGAACTAACCCTTCTATTGATGCTAGACGATTTCAGGTAAAATGATTCTTTTTACAATGGTTGTATAAGGTATTAATCTATTTACATCTGGATGTTTTTTTAATTGTATTAAGGGATGATCTTTATTTAAGATGTACAAACCTGGTGGGATCCAGTTCTGCACTAATCAGAAAGTTAATAATATTTTCTGATTAATGTAGAGCATTGACACCACCAAGTTTGTGCATACTAGCTACGATCAGCTGTACTGAGATATTAATCCATGCAGGGAACATGAAGAGCTAGCTACATATGGCAATCCAAGGGATGCAAGAAGTGTACTGGTTACAGATCTAAGAGGATTGATCGAAAACAATCAAGTTCTCAAGGACAAGCTTACCCTTCCACCATGTGAGACACCACCATTGGCAAACCCAAGTGAAAGGTAACTCCAGGAGAAGAAATCTGTTTAGTATTGACTTCATTCCACATTTTCTTAAGAAATAGTACTAAAATATTTATTCAAATATACATTTTACAATTTATATTCTAATTCATTAGTTAGTTATATTATTAAAATTATTATTATTAATGTCTGTTTACTTTTTTTAAAATGAATTTTAATTTCTTTTTGCTTTATTTTTAATTTATTTTCAAATGTATTTGTGATCAATTATTATTGTTAAAATTGTTATTGATGTTATCTCTTTTCAAATATATTACTATGCAAACTTTTTGTTGATTTATATTGTATTAGATAATAGTTTTGATTTTTAATATATAAATATTTTATATTTTATTGTATAATATTTTAGAATTTCTTCTACTCTAAAAATCCTCATCTAGTTGTTCTTATTATTTAATTTATAAATATTATTTATTGTGAATTAAAAGTTTTAATCCTAATACATAAATGTTGTATATATTTACTGTGGAGGAGTTTCTTTCCTACGATTCTAATAATTTATAGTTCACAACTAATAACTATTCAAACATGTGGGAGATTTGAAGACTTAAACCATTAGACATTTTAAAATATTCCATAATTATTGTTTAAAAAGAAATCTTCAATTTAATCAATTATAACTCTTATGTTGAATAATTAAACTTAATAAAATATACTTAAAAATAAAATACAATATTACAACATAAGATGATTATAAGAGAATGCCAATAAAGTGAAAGGAAAAGAGTATAAATAGAAACTTCTGTGATAGTTTGTGGTATTGACCATCAATTGCAGATCATGTATTCTCTATATTTCACATGTTTGGTCTATATGATAATTATAATCAATGGCAAATCAAGTATTCTCTAAATTTTACAAATTTGGTTTATATAATAATTACAATCAATACACGTAAAGATGCTTGCAAGCAAATTGAAATATATATATATATATATATATATATATATATATATATATATATATATATGCAACCAAATTGAGTTGTTGATTTTAATTTATGTATTGTAATAAATTATTATTTTTGTTAACTGGGGTATTGTGTTATATATCTTCTTTCAGCATTGAAAGGACCCAAAATCTTGACATCCCTAAAGTCGGGCAGTTGCAGGGTATGTTCAACACATTAGTCCTTGAGTGATGCGTCGATGCCCAAGCGTACGATGCAAAAATTTAATTAGGATTGAATATGTGACTTAATGGTCACCAGTGCAACAACATACCATTTAAGCCAACTCTAAGGGATATTAAATGATTTTTTAATGTAGAATTGTTTTGATATATTCTCTAAAATATAATATCATCTCTTTTTGTATAATTAAAATACATTATTTGTATTATAAATAGAAAATATTTTCAAATTTTAAAACATTTATATTAAATAGAATTATTATTTTTATTATGATAGAATTAAAGATCTAAAATTCTAAAGTTTGCTATATTATCTTTCTATGTTTACAAATCTTATATGACATCATTTTGGTTTTGTAGACATTAATTGAATTATTTCAAAAAGAATTAGCTAAAATGAATTTATTGTATTTACATAATAATATTGTTTGGGTGGATATTGGAGCCATCAAATTTTGTCTTCATCGCTTAATGGTGCAATGCATGAAGATAATCTTAAATCTATTTAGTTTATGTAGCCTTTAGAAGCACACACTCTAAAGTGCAAGAGAGAAGTCACACAACATTTATCCAATATTTTCAAAGGAAAATATTGAACTCACATACTATTAGTTTAATTGGTTTGCATTCACTTTTTGGTGAAAAAATATTGCATTAATAAGGGTTTTAAATTTATACCAGAAAATTCCCTAAACTCGCCGCCATACTGGACTTTGAAATACAAGTGTTAGAAATAGTAGAGGAGAACAAACACAAAAATCTAGTTAGAATTGCTAATATTATCTTTAAAATGAGAGTTTGAGCTCTTTACATAAAAATTTTGGTAGATCCTAGTTGCTTTCATGTATTGATACAAACTAGCAATCATAACCCATGTTGCAATGGACGTGTCGATAGGGAGTTGGAGGAAATAGAATAATTTGTTGTCATATGGAAATCATAATTTTATTTAGAATTCACAAAAAAATGTATCAAAGGGAGTTGTGGTGGTGAAGATATGGGAAAAAATAATAGGTCATTATGTTTGTTGTACTTGAACATCTGCCATTTTCTCTATGTTAGAGAAAGCGGAGCCTCTAGGTCAACATTGAAAAACAAACACATGAACTTCAACCCTCCAAAAATATACCTAATAACTAACAAAAAAAACCACCTACCATATGATGGAGGAATTACTTATTGACAATGTAATACTTGAAAATTGATGCAATAACCATAAGAATATAAATGAAACATAAATGTGATGCTAGAGGGTGATGGTAGTTATTTGATTTAATATAGTGATATGCACCCACTTCTTCCCTAATGTTTGTTATTTCATAAATATCAAATATGTCTACATCAAAAGACTCCAATGGTCATCATTTCCTTGAGGATGCAACTTGACCATTGATTTCTTAGTGTTTTACCTTGTAAATTGACTTTTTGAACAAGGCTTGTTTGTAAACTATTGACCCCCAAAAAATATAAAAAACTAGTGAGCATTAATATTTTATCCAACATCGTTCTATTCATGAAATGTAATGTCAACCTTAGTTTATTAGTTATATTTTAGTATAGGAGGAGGGTATTCATAGTGTGAATTATTCATTATATGAGAGAAAACCATGAAACAAATATATCATGTCACAAAATAGGTTGAGGACCTAAAATAAATCCACATGATGTTACATAAGGGGAAGTGAGTGGAAATGATGCAATATTTTCCCTAGGAAAACATTAAGGGTGGAGAGGCCGAGAATATTCCATTCACCATGTTGTTATCCTGAGTGGAGAGGCGGGCACATAATAAGAGGGGACCACATGGATGTATTCATACTATTTACTTAACCACTTCTTGATGATAGAAAATATCTTTGAGATCATGTACATGTAGTTTCCCACGTATGTATTACATGGATCTTTCATTTGCGATAATATTTAGTTGAAGCTAAAGTTGACAATCTTGACCTCTTACTTTTAGTTAATAAGTAGATTTAACATTTTCCTACCATGGTATGCTTTATCAGCAACACTATTGTGTCTATTAATAAAAATATCATTTCTTGGGAGCCATTAAAATTTTAAACACATCCACGAATATGAATTCCCAACCTAGAAAAATTAAAGTTAAAAATTAGAGAGGAAAAGAAGAATATGATGTACTTGATCTTGTCCTCATCGTACAACTTATCCTCTTCATTAAGAGACGATAGAATGTTGATAAATCAAAATAAAAAACTTCATCATAGTTATGGATGTCCATACCCTTGACTCATTTCTCCTTGATTATATTTCTCACTAAATATCTCATGCATGGTGGGATCAGAATCAAAGGGGATCAAGAAAAATTACCAAGGAAGATGGTCAACCTAGTTAAAATACATGGGTATCTCAAATCTCTCCTCTAGAATCTTTCGACGCCTCTTCACTTTCTGTAGACACTAAAATTCGGTAACATGTCCTTTTGCAATGCCAAGTTTGACTAGGTTCCCTTGTTAAAAAAAAAAAGATCACATTTGGAATCTAATTAGTTCATTCCTCTATATCTTCCATGCCTTGCTTAGATCTATAATTTTCTCTTTCATTAAGTATTAAAATTTTGTTTGATTAAAACAATAACCAATCTATGTTATTTATTTTCAAACTTCCTATTTTACTTTTCTCCTTCCTTGTCCAAGATCATACAAATAGGTCATATGTGGGGTCTTGTCTTGTCCAAATTGTACAGTCCTAGATCTTCAAGTTATATAACTTTGTTTTCTATTTGAATATCTTATTTCTTTTCTTCCATCTTCCTAGGGTTGACCTTATTAGAATATTTCACGTACAGAATGTTATATAATAAAGTCACCAACACTTTACAACTCACTTGGAACTCTTACAAGATCCTATTACAAATATCATCCCAAAATCACTCAAAGGGTCCTTAGATCTACCCAAATCAGCTACACATCAATTAAATAAGTCCCTAATATAGGTATGAAGGACTCAATCCATTAAAAGAACATAGATTCCTCCATTTTCAAGCATGCAAAGGTCATAGAGCCATGTCTTAGAAAGAGAAAAGTCACATTAAACATTGTTCAAGGTTTCAAGGAATAAAGCTTATGTCACGTAGCTGAGGCATTCCACATCACACTATTACCACATTGGGTACATTCTATACTATACACTTATCCTAGTATCTTAGTGTCAAGAGATATGAGGGGACCTCTAGGGGAGTTGGTTAGTTGTTCACAATTACACAAGCACTAAGGATAAATACATGAGATTTGATCCCATAACAATGGCATGTAGTGTAACACTTGCTAGATTGTTTTGACAGTTAGGAGTATGACCCACAAGAGTAGTCCAACCTCACCACACACCCATGTTTTATCCTTTTGGTTTGTTAATTCTCTAATCAAGGGTTATACAGGTTTCTAGGGTTTCCATTTTGTTGTAGGTGATTACATGTCATCTCAAAGTTGTGTGAGCAAGAGAGGCATACAATGAAGGTCATTTTAAGATAAGAAAAGAACACATGAATTTTTATATCCATATTTTCAAAGGGTAAAATATTGTAAAAATCCATGTTAGGACTGTACAGTTATGGTATAGACCTATAATAGATGTACAGTCCTACCCTTGCTTAGTTTCCAATTCTAGAATCAGCACTAAAGAATTTTTAGTATATAATATGCTTGTTTTACCATCCTACACATATGGATCATCCCTATTCTACCCTGTTTAGGAAGGAGGAAAATTCTTACACATTTGAAAACCTAGGGGTTATACGAGAAGAGTGAAAGATCAAAGAGAAAGTATACATGGGAGTACTACCGAGTAATACATAAAATATAAAACATGGAGAGAACTCACAAGTTGAGAAAAATACGAAGAAATATATCACCTATAGGTACACATCAATACATGACTATATTATGCTAAAGAAATAATATTTCATCGAAGAGAAGATGGTCATTAAGGGTCATAAGTGAATAAAGGATTACACAAAACAAAAAATAAAAGTGGAAGGAAAAGAAGAAAGAAAAAGCGAGGATATTGTGTAGCCAAGAATTGAAGATTGAAAAAAAAAAAGTCATAACATAAGGATTAAAGGGCATGAATTATTGTGTGCAAGAAGATGTCCTAGAGGAAGGACATATGGGGTGTACAATTAGGTGTGTCAGAAATGAGGTCGTAGTGGAATTAACGGAGAGCAAAAAAGAAGAAAATTTTATATGAGTTGAGGAGTGCATATATAAATATGTATATGAAAATGGGAGCACCATTGTAGAGGATATGTACGAAGGAAAGGAATAGGTTTCCATGAAGGAAAATCAAGTAAATTTTTCCAAACATGAGAGTGCAAGAGTGCATTTGAGAAAGAGTATACTAAAGATAGAATATATCCATGAAGATCTTAAGGAGGAGTGTGTAAAGGAATGTGTTAGAGGATAATATTGTGAATGGAATGAGGAACTGCACATGGAAGAATAATTTACCCCAAAGGAAACCAAATAGGAGTGATTTGAGGGAGAGGCTATAAAATTATATGGTGTGAAATGTGCATAGAAGAAATAATGTGCAAACACTGAAGAGTGTGATAGAAATATGGAGACACTTTTGGAAGATGCAAAGGTTTCCCTAAAGGTAACAAAGGAAATAAGGGATCATCATGAAGGAGAGGAGAAGAAAATTGGTTAGGAAGATATTATCATGGAAGAGGGAAATAAGATATAGGGAATCTAACCATCATGAACAAACATGTAGAGAAGAAGAAAGAATGATGTCAACAAGAAAGGAAATGGAGAGAAGGATAAGGTAAAAGAGTAGTCATAATGAAGTGGAAGAGATACATCTTTGAGAAATAAAATAATTTCTTGATGGTGCATAGGAAGATGGAGTGCATTCTGTGAATAAGGAAAAATTGTAAAAGCTATGAAATGAGACAATAACACTTAAGAAGCACCAAAGCTTTAAACAACAAGTCAATGAACCATCATGATAAGAGATAAGCAAAAAACCATTACTTTGCATTCAGTAAATTGGAATAAACAAGCAAACCTATCATGTCTAAATATTCTCTACTATTTGAAAGCTATGAAAATGAACCTAATAAAGCTCCTAGCAATCAGTTGTGACTATTTGATCTTCAAGGTATTTGAGAATGAGAGCTCACCATTAATGGCTACAAATCTGCATGGTTATTCCCATTTACCCAAATCTTGAGTGAAAGATACAATAGCAAAGTAAATAGCTCAATAAACAATGAAGAAAGATATTAATCCTAAACAAAATACTATAGTTGGAAATGGTCTAGGGGTAGTGGGGTATTTATAGTTTTCAATTTCCAAGAATGGAAGCCTTTTGGTGCATTTGGGACAAATGAATAAACAAAAAAGAAATTTATTGTTTGGGAGAGGTTAAATATGTCTTAGGCTAATTAATCTTGGTTTGAGCTAATTGATCTTGATTAGTGAGGAATTAGGATTCTGAAAGAGTTGTGAGAGGACTACTTAATCCAAAGAAATGGATTGATAATCTAGGAAGCTAGTAGAAGTGGTTTAGAAGAAGATTATAAGGCGGTTTAGCTAGTAGGAGGCTATATTATCCCAATTAGTCAGTTATAAGAGGAATATGACCAAACGAATGTTGTAAAAAGAAATTTAGATAGGAATAATTGACGAGGTGTTGTCAATTTTCAAGGAGTAGAATAGTTAGTGCAATATTAAGAATAATATTTCCTTGATCAACTATACATGTCTACATTTTCCCCTCTTTGGGGTGGTGTAAGCTACGCCACTTCAAAGAAAGTAGACAAACATGAATGACTACAAATTTTGAAGGAGTGGGAGAAAAATTAGTAGGGTGAAGGATGCCCCCTCAAGTGTCATTATCATATTTGATATTATTTAAACCTAACCTCTATATTGTGAAAAAGGTCATTTAGCAATTTTGGGCGGTTAATGTTGATTTCATTTTTTAATTTGAAGAAATGACAAGTGACATCCTTGATAATGAAGTGGGACATTTGGGACTACGATCATCAATGGTTAATTAAGGAAATATTTATGGCACCATGTTCGAGGTACCTCAAGCATTGAATGCTCAACCTCAAGCCCATCCTTTTACCATTTTTGCTAAGTTTTTATGTCATTTGATTATTTTGTCCCTAAGGCGAATCCTTACTAAAAAAATTTTGAAGTTGTTTTATCTTCCATTATTGGCTTCAAATTGCATTGGGAATCTCAACTATAGTTTTCAATCTATCTTGTGAGGTATGTTTGTCCTAAGCTCATATTGGATGCTCTATTTTCATGCATGCAGATTCATTTTCTAAACTGGGTTGAGTATATGATTATTGTATATCATACCTGCATGTATTTTTTTAAGGTTCTTTGTTATATTTAGGAGATGGGTTTGAGAATTTACAAGACTATCTGAAGTTGCGACTCTTCCTTGGTCTGACAGTGATTCTTTCACTTTTTATTTGATTTCATTGACTCGATTTTTGTTCTTTTGAAAAATGTTTGGGGATAAATAGTGGTTTGGTGAGATGTTGAGTTTGAAATAAGGCAGAGAAGTTTGATTTTGATGAAAATTGTGGAAATAATGTTGTTTATTACTCAGAATATATTGTGGATAGTTTTGATGGTTTCAGTATGTCGTTTTGAATGTGAATTTTATATGGAAGTTTGAAGTTTTAAATAGTAAAAAACTTGTTTTTGTTTTCGAGTTGGGTTTGTAAAATGATATATTGCAGGATTTCAACTTTAGATATTTCATTGGCAGCTGAGAATCCTAATGGGTAATGAAGTGATAAGCTGTGTAGTTATTTTTTTAAAATTTTCAGAAAGGCGCTTCATTGACAATTGGTGTGGTTCTATGACTTACCCATTTGGTGTATTTTTCTATGAAAACGTTTTCAACAAAATCTTTTCTATGTGAACAAAAGAAAAAATTTATCATGAACTATGTAATTCCTAGCATGTTTTGAGGTCTTCAAGGGTTTTTAACTGGTGGGTATTGTTCATTTTAGATAGATGATGCAAAAATATCTCTATTTTAGTTGAATACTATGAAATTGGTAATAGTTTTCCAAGGGAATTTTCATTCAAGTCATATTGGGGCATATTATTGGATGATATTGTTGAAATAAATTTATTCTGTGTGTTTGCATATTATTAACTTCACATATTTCTATTCAAGATAATGAAAAAACTTTCAGTGTGTTATGTGGAATATTTTTTCAATAGGATCATTGTGATTTCTCAGACTATGATGATTTGATTATAAAATACAAAGGACTTACAAAAACATGTTTACATGAGCATCTATCTTATAAATGTGGTCTATGATCTTGATTGAACATTGATAATGGATTTAGCCTTTGAAATTGGGTCTTGGTCTTTCAAGTTGCAAATATGATATACGTGGCAAAAATGATCTTTCCTTTGAAGTAGAGAGTGATGGTTTAAATAGGTCAACAAGACTATTTTAATAATAATGATATTTTTATATGACCTCATAACCATTTGATCTCTATTTTTTGGATGAAATAGTTCATAAAATGATGATTTTAATAATGATTACTCTGAACATATTCCTAGATCTAGATGGAATGGATGGGGAACTCCATGGGGCTATTGGTCCAATGCAAGTTGGCCTAATAGCAATAGATTCTCACCATGTAGATATTCTCCTCGTGGTAGAAGAAGAGGTTATAACTCATTTTGGGGCCATGGAACTATTGTCCGCAAAAGTATTCCTACTCGTGTCCCAATACATTTTGAAACTAGAGAGCCTATCCTTCAGGAAGTCCTATAACTGATTGGCTTCCCAAATAATCAGTCTTATCGCATCTTACAAGAACTAAATGCCCCGCATACTTTTCATCACCAGTCACATTCCAATCATGCCAGATCCATCTCTCACAGGCCATCTCACTCCAATCCTCTTCCGCATAATGTAGAGAGTAATCTGTCATTGTAGACCTTATGGAATTCTGCAAAAGGACCTTGTCCTTATCCTAAACTAGTTAGGTCCTCTTTGACCATACCGACGGAGTTACATCCTATCAAATGAGTAAAATTGGAAGTGGAGAGTGATTTTGGTGCTATGACACACATAGTTTTGAATCTAGAATCATATGAGTATACATAACTTAAGGTTTTTGATGGTACCACAATGCATGATTTGGATGGAGATGATTATACTATTATACTTGGCTTTTGACTTTGAACTTGCTATTTTGAGACAGTGGTTATTTGACTTGATAACATTATGACTTAAACATATTTTGATTTGGATGCACATATTAGTATATTGTCATATTATTATATTATTGTGATGTGAATGTTTAATCTATGAGGTTGTATATATACAGATGCTTAGAAAATATTAAATTCTATATTTTAATACCGATTAATATGGTTTAGAAATGTTTAATGCAAATGACATGGTTATGTGGATGATTTAGAATTAATTTTTTACTTTATTATTGTGGGTCCCCTGCTCTTATATTTGTTTCTCATTATTATTATTTTCCCATATCAATTTATGATATTATTCTTAATCATCTATCATAAATTTAATCGATGATTTCAATCATTTGATGTTATATCAATTAAATGGCATTATTTCATCAAAAGATCATTTCTATAGTGCCATTATTTTATGAAGAGATTGGTTATAACTTTTTTGTGGGAGAAGAACATAAAAGAAGAAGCGATATTTTGTAAAGGAGGAACATTAAGGTAATTTTCATATTGAGTTTAGTGCATTTCATTTTATATTTTCTATGAAAATATTCTGAATGAGGCTTTGATTACAGGATTTTGATGACCTAAATTTGAGGATTTAGGTGTAAACATTTGATACAGCAGGTATATCTCGTTATATTATTATTATTCTGATTATTTAAATATTAAAATTTTCTGTCTAATCTAAAATTTGATTGCAGAGTTAGATCTTCATATACAGGGGATCATGAAGGTTTTTTTACACATATTTCTAAGCATTTAGGTTTATAAATTTTCCTTTTAGTTATTTTATTGTCGGATCTTGATTAAATTTTATTTTAGTGATTTTGTACTTCTCATATGTAAATCAGTTTCTCATCTTGATATAAAATCATGTTGGTCTCTTATGACTTGTATTACTATGTATATGTTGTATACTTTGTTGGTATTTTTCTCACATGTTGTTTTAAATTAGAAATCTGAAATAATGAGTGCATTTGATTAAACTCTCATTTTCTATGTTGTATGAAATATCGAGGAAAAAGGATAATTTATAATCGGGAGTTAAAAGGATCTATTTCAAAGTATATGCAAGCATTATTTATGCAACTGAATATAATGTATGTATGAAGGATGTTGTGATCTTGCTTTCTTCCCTCCAAGAGGTTATCTAGTTCATATATATCACTCTGTTAGATAGGGTTGATAATATTCAGATTGTGGGTTTTGTTTCTTTGTTGTTCTTTTCTTTCTTATTTGTTTTCCCTGTCTCTCTTGTTTGTATATTCTCTCTATATATAAATGAATTAAAGGATTTTCCCATAATCTTATGGTTTGTTTGTCTATAAACAATTTAAGATGTAAACTTCCCTACACTTATAGTATTTTGTAAGTCCCATGTACGATTAAATTTGGTTTTATTCCATCTTAAGATTTAACAATAGATAAAAGGTTTGATTGGTTATCAGTCAATTTTCTGTCGACAATAGGTTCATCATATTATTCTTCTAAAAGGACATAAATTTCAGGTTTGTAGTCATAAAACTCAAGATATTAGATGTTAGATATTGTGGCTATAGTAAGAATACAAAATGGCTTATCTGAGAAAGGAATGGGTATGTCCTAAGGATTTTGGTTATCATCATTCCTATATCATTGATTATATTATATGAACTTAATGCTTTGGTACCATAAGGATTTGACTGCATGCATGTGATGTTTCTAAGGTCAACGAAGTAAGAGATTATAGAAGAGAGGTCGATCGCGCACCATGAGATTGGTGTGGATAGTATATGGGCCCACTTTCATGGGAAGATAAATGCAACCAAGTGGCATCTAAAAATTTTTATCAAACCAATGGAAAGTGAGTTGGATATTTTGAGGGCACCATTGGATGAGCTAAGGTTTTGAATGAGAGAAAATGAGGTGACATTGATCTAAGAGTGTTCATCCACCTATACTTGTATTACTTGTACATTTTGAATGATGACACTAATAAGGAGTGGACGATTGTCAGCAAAAAATAATAATTCATCATTGATCATGTCATTGTAAGGAAATTTAATGTTTTTTTACATTGTGAGGGGGGGTGGTCATTTCAATATTATGAATTTCAAGGTTAGAAAAAGGTAGGGTAGGAGGAGTAAATGATAGATTTGTTTATGAGGAATATCCAATGTTAGTAAGATGTATGCATGAATTGCATTAAAGGAATTTTACAAGTCATATAATTGATCTCTTATAGAAAATACCATTTTTTCCTAGTATAAGTTTTGTAATGGTTTTTTGGTGGGTGAGAAGAAGAGAGAGCCCACATATTTGGGTTTAGACTATAGATTTGAGAAACCTTATATAAGGGTGGTGGGATAGAATTTATAGGCATGTTCTCCACTTTTGGCTTTGGATAAGGCTCGATTGAAGGAGTGGGATCATCTTTAGGATTATCATGAGAGGTATCGGTGATATTTTGATCATTAGGGGAAGACCTTTTAGGTTTGTTCAAGTGGTCCTTATATGTGATATTTTTTACTAGTTTACTTTAGCTACATTGACATATTGAGACCTAAAGTAATTATAGTCCTAAGACACTTTGAATGTGCCTATGAAGAGGTTCATGGGCTCCTTTTTTTTGTTCCTATACTAACATTATTTGTGAGGTTGGAGAAGATATTGGTATTTTTCAAAGTTTTCCTTAATGATAGCATTGGTATCAAATTGATATTCGATGAATAAATCAAAATCATCCTTCTTAAGGTCCTAACAATCTTCATGGGAATGGCCAATAATGGCATGCCACCAAAAAAAGATCCCAAGATTAAAGGAGGTTATTATTTATTTAATTGGTGTAAAGATATGAGGATTAGGGAAATTTTGCAACAACTCACCATGTGATAGAGTTGGATGATGGGGATTATGAGAAATGACACTAGATATATTTTTTCTTGAAGAGAAATGTGGGACTATTTTTCCTTTAGCAATGGTTTGGGATTTAATGGAGATGGAAATTAATTTGAGAGTATTTTAAGTCTTATGTTCTTGGTGAAATTCTCACATAAGGTAGTCCCTCCATTTGTATTTCTCGAGAGCCTCTTCTAATGTGGTGGAAGAGAAGTGTAGACACAAAAATTATGTCATTATACCCTTATAACCTCATTAATTAAATTAACCATACCTTACCTATTCATATCCCATATTGCACATGATTAATTTAATTAATTGCCTTAATTAATTTAATTAACATCCTCACTTGACCACCTCAACCAGCCAACTCACATAGCCACCTCACTCCATGACCCACTCAAACCCCATTAATGACCTAAGACCAATTCTAAGCCTATCCTAACCAACTAGGACTTAGTCTAAACCTAGACTTAACTCCTATTAAAAAACCTAAGAGGGATCTTACTAATCGTTATGTGATCTATCACTCAAGACTCAGATGAAGATTGAAGACTGCACCAAAAATCGCAACAATCAAGCTATTTTTGGCCAACCTATATATTCCCGCCTTAACAGACGCTGGTTATATCTCAATCAACATCAGACCCCTAACCGTCATTGGTTAGGTTAAATACATTTCCAAAATCCTTTGCTGAGGTTGGTCATTCGATTTGGGATCTCACACAAACAGATACTTGGAGCACTCAAATTTCTGAAGCGCTCAGGAAAAAGAAAGCACCTAAGAGCACTACTAACAACCATCGGCATCCATCACCTTCTTCACGATCATGGAGAAGCATGGAGGCTCAAACTTTTGTGGCATGTACATGGCATCCCTTCTATCTAGATCTCTACCATCATTGTTTTTAACACCTGTACTCTCCAGACCCATTCTTCAGTAAGTACCTAACATCTCTTCAGTTATCTCTATTTTCTTTCAGTAAGATCATCATTCCTCTTAGTAATTTATTTTTCTATACATTCGTACATCTCCTTCCTCCCACCAACCTATCATCTTACCATATCTATCCCTTTCACCTATATTCACCCTCTCCTAGTCATCCCTGAGTCACTAAGGCCATTTTACAACCTCACCTTCACTATTTCCAACCTTTGATAAATCATAGAGAGCTTGGAAACTAGTTTTTAAGAGTCTTTCACTAACTTCCCCTACTAACGCTAGTTAGCCAACCAACATCGGTCATCCTGCCAAACTAGCATCAGTCACACAACCGACGTCGGTTACTATGTCTGGTAACATACCTCAGACCAGCGAGCTCATACCCATTCCTTAATAGCCCATAATCACTCATAATCTTTACCATATCTTACCCAGAGCTTGTACCATACTTGTAACCCAATACTACCCTATTACACGACCCATTTTGACCTCATTCACCTTTTATCTGACCTTTCTTTTTTTTTTTTGCATGAGATACCTAAATCGTTTCAATTCTAATAAGATATTTATTTTATGTTTATTTTGGATAGCATTACTACTATTATATAAAAGTGCATTCACAGCCTGTTTAGGAAGCATCACACTTCCCGGATCTAGCTTCTGCTAGGCATTCCACTCGTTGTTTTATTTAACTCTATCTGATGGTATTGTTTTTCACTTTACAGGTAGTTCCTCTTACCCAAAAGTGATCTCTCACAATCAACATTGGTTTAGGAAATAAGAACATGCACACAACCTTCAACCGACACCACAAATATGTATTCCTCCTTGGCCTATCACCCTCTATTTGTTTCATTAAATTGTTAATAATCTGTTGAAACAAGAAGATTGAACCTTTTATTGGAGATTAGGAACAAGATATTTAATGAAGTGTTCAAAAATATTTTTATTATCGAGATGGTAGTTGTCTTGATTAGACAAATTCTTCCTTTGTTTGATGAAATCATGGGATGATTCATTAGGATATTGCTTTGATTTGATGAAGTTTTAAAATGTGACTTTTAGGAATATCATGTGTTGAAACTCCTTCACTAAATCTTGGACTAAATTATAAAGATCAATAATAGAGTGTGAAGGGATTTTATTATGTCATTATAATTCATCTCCTACATTGTTCTTTGCTAGGATTTTAGTTGTAGAATATTTTTTTTATATCCATTCCTTGTAGAAATTTCAAAAAAAAAAAAAAGATAAATAGAATGCTCAATTGATTCATCATAGGATATTGTGGGGAAAATTTCCATTATATCTATAGAATATATGTAAGGAGCAAGGGGTTAATTTTTCAATGTTTACATGAACTTATGAGGAATTGGAGGAGGAGGGATGGGCATCAGGCATTAGAATCTAATGTAAAAGGAGGTTTTGATTCCTTATCAGGATCCATTCATATTTGACTAGAGGCCAATTATAAAAAATGTATTTATATTTGAAACATGCTAGAAGTGGTAGATGATTACATGATAGCCATTTTATCTAACAATTTGATAATCAATAAATTATGATCAATTGGTGGATTAGGGCCACTTTACAAAGAAGCCTTGGTATTTTTGTTATGTAGAGGGTTCTTTAGATATTGAGTAGAGGAAACTCTTATTTTAGGAGGCTTGTTGTGTTCAATGAATTTCAAGTGAGTTTTTCAGGTTTTTTATTCTGATCCATGCATTGGGAAAATTTGATTAGTTACCTTTCTTTACTATGTGTATAAATATCATTATTGCTCATATTTATATTCCTCATTATTGTTCATATTTTAAATACTTTATCGAGGTTCAATCCTGCTCATGTATACTACATTACATTCACCTATGATGCCCTTTTATGATGGGATTGGTCATGTTGACACATAAGTTCTAATGATGTCATCTGGGAGGTAATTATGTTCAGGAACAATCAGCCTTGGTATAGTGTGAATTTCAACAGCATTGATTTGTGAATGGCAGGAAAGAGACCTAAAACTTTGAGGCTTCCAAAGGAAGATGAAGGAATGAATTATAAACCTAGAGGAAATCTGAAATGACTAAAGATGGTCAAAAATATCCTAAGAGAATACTCGATGAAAAATGAACAAGATGAATCTCATAAAATAGGGTATTATGCATGAGATTTAAATAGGATTGGTCATTTAGGGTTACACAAGGGACAATGATGTAATGATTGATACACATTAGCGTCTGATTGTATCCTCTATGTAATAGGTTATATACATGAGAAATGGTGTAAAGATAAAGAAAATATATTTCAAACAAGATCGGTCGTGCAATATGGTTTTTTACATGGGATAGTGGAATTTAGAAAAGTTTAAAAAGTAATAAAAGGAGAGAATCTGACCTATTTAGAAGCAAATTAAGATTCACATTGGGCTCACTAGATTGTATGATGGGTAAAATAGAGGTTCCCATCTAGGTTCTCAAATATGAGGATCCAATCTGAGACTGACCACACTACATAGATACAAAGGTTCTCAAGGAGTACTTGTGTCCTAATTATAAATAATAGTAACCTTAACCCTAGGATATTTATATCCTTTCAATGCCTTCCACTATGAAAAATATAGGTATCCTAATAGGATTTGAAAATAAGATTAACCTAAGGGTAGATAATCCAAGGTGTGTAATACAATAAGACAATGAAATAGATCAAAGTAAATATACATCTACGCTATTCTGTATAAATTAATGAAAAACCTATGACATGAACAGACAAAATATGAGACTAAAAAATGTTATAAATAATCACCTATAGCGTGTGTGTGACCATTGATGCATAATCCTCCCTAGAGATTAAAAACACCGAGATATAATTGTTATGTGTAGATAAGGGGGAATCTTAATAATAATATCTCTGTTCCTAACTCACTATGGTGACCCAAATGCAAAAGAGGTAAGCTCCAATACTCCAATTTAGTTGATAAGTTTGAAATAGTGTGAGGAAGATTAATTATGTAAGTGTTGATTAGAGATAAATTTCTGGGTATTGTTTTAAGTGGTGAAAATAACAAGAAATCATGGGGGTATATATACCTGAGGCCATCATCCTAGGGTGATGATGTTAGCCTTGGGGGAAAACATAAGGTAAAATGTTGCAAAACATGAGTGATGGAGGCCAAGAGATAAATGAATGTGAATGCTAAAGGGTCATGGTGATTAAAAGTGGGAATAAAATGTTATAAGCACAATGACTGAGAGGGGGTGAATCAGTCATTAAAAAAATTCAAATTCAATTATCATTGGATACATTCATCATTCATATCAACCATTCATCATACATAAACAAGTGTGAGCTTATTAAGTGTGTTACAACCATCGACAAATGTAAGAAACAAGAGAGAACAGAATAACACCATATATGAAGTGGGAAACCTCAAGGGGAAGAAAACCAACTAAAACCTATTCTAATATTACTCATAACAAAGGACTTACAATTATATTACACATCATGTAAGATTTCTTTAGTGAGGCACCAACCCCACAAAGACCACCAAACCCTAGTTTAGTATGACACCAAGGAGGATATAACCCCATAAGGTGATCAAGCAAACAATCAACCACCTAGAAATGGATGATAGCTAAATATATGTTTCTCTCACAACTGATAGTGATCCAAATTCAGCTCCAAACACACAAAACCCTCATCAAACATCTCTCTTCTAACTCACTCAAATTTCTTCCTTCATGGGCTAAATAGGTCTATTTCCCTTGCATATATATTCCTCAATATTAATAAATCCTTCATCACTCTCCTTACATCTTTACTTGACCCTTCTATGCTTCTCTTCTTCCTCCTTTGGCTCACTCACATCCCCATAGTCACATCTAATCATAATAAACAAATATAACATGCTTTATATACATGACCTAACTCTAAAACATCTCTAAGAAGCCATGGCCATATATTCCAATTATTCCAACAACAAAACACATCAAGAGCATCATAAAAAAATCTCAAAATACCTAATTAGGTTTGAATGGGTCAAGACATCAAGAACAAGCACCAAGACACCTCAATAGGCCAAAACAAACACTCCAAGCTCCAATGAATGTATCATGAGCTCCAAGGACATACTCCAACTTTTTCAAGACACAAGAAGCTCCAAAAAATTTAGGAAAAACCTCTCAACATCACCATCTAGCTCAAAAATATCTAAAACCGCAATCTCCACCATGAAACACTCCAAGAAGCAAGTATGCACAAAAAGGTCTTCAAACACCCAAAATTCATTCCCTGAAAATTAATGATTTCACATAGCAAGACTAATCATCAAGGATCACGTAATACACTATTTTAAAGGTAATTGAATCTACTTTTTGTAACAACTCACTTCAATCTACAACTCATAGTGTAAGGCCTTCAACCATCTCAATCTCTGAAATCACTCAAAACTTCCAAACTGAACTCAAAAATCAGTCTTGATAGAAACATGATCCATCACCTTCAAAACCACTTTCAACCTCAGCCATCACCTATAACACTTTAAGGAATCTTGTACCAACATGTTCAACCACTAAGAATCATATTCCGTTTAGATAAATTCAACCAATTATGCATGTTTCAACACACCTTCTTGAGAGGCCTAAATGTGATAATTAGGCCACTAGTGTTTCAAGATGAAACCACTTCATATGATCAAAAAAATTCTCCAACACATCATTTCATGTGTTAACAAGCTATCCACGTTCATAAAATTTGGCTACAATAAGTAAAATGACTCACATCAACTCAAACCTCTATGACTAACTTTTAGCCCTTAAGGCCAAAATTAATAGGGAAAGTTTGGAGACCTATAACTCAAACATTCTTCAAGAAAATTGCCTGAAAATTAGTAAGGAAACTTTGGAAACCTATAACTCAAGTATTCTTTAATAGTTCACTTTTCATCATGAAGCTTCCATCTCAGCCTGAATATAGAAATCTTCACAAAACTAGGGTTTTTCTCTCACTTCCTAAAATATATGGAACACCAAACCACCACCAAAATGAGATCAAGATAATCCTCTACAACCCTGATATATTAATTTATCTTTCTAACGTCATTTTGAGACCAAAAAATTGAAATATTCTAAGTTGCTCTACTAGGAGGGTTTTAGCTAGGGTTTTGACCTGTCTGACTTCTTAGCTATTTTTCATAAAGTTATGAAGACCAAATCAATCCATTAGTTTTTACAAAATGCTCTTATCTCAATGAAAAATCATCCCCCAAAGCCAAAATGTCCCATGCAGAAACCACACATGTGGGTGAGCAAAATAAGTTCACCTATCGAGTTGGTTTTAGCTTCCTAAGAGATCGATTTAACCAATAACATCATAACTTGATTATCCTTCAATATTTTGACTTGAAATTTTTCCTAAAGCACCATAATAGCATCCTATAATAGTAAAAACTCACCTCATTTCTCAAATACACCTACAAATTTCCAACCTATGAGACTTACATGTGTTTTCCTGACTAGTCTTTAACTTCTTACTCCATAAGGACCATGAAGATGCATTAAATAGCTGAGATATGACCTGAAACTCCTCATAAATGTGTTATGAAACATCTCAATTCTCCAAGCATTCTTCAACAAGACTTTCCTACTCCATCTCTCATGTCACCATATCATCCACCATGCTTTAGGTCTAGGAATAGGCCTAGAATGACTTGACTCAACCCACACAACTCATGAAATTACCATGATGATGACTTACATACTCATTAACACCTCTCACATATCATACTAACCATGATAGAAATTATGAATACTTTCAACAACCTCTAGAGTGTTCATACTATGACCATGCCTACCTAGAGCATGCTCCAAGACACCATGGCAAGACAACATTATTGGACACTACCAATCAACCTTCAAGTTAGACCTTAATAGAAAACTCTAGAGACACATATGACATATAAAATCCCTTTTCCATTAATGAACTTTGACATTAATGACAACCTAAGACACAATGGCCAATAATCTCCCGATTTGTTGTTGATGGCAACCACCTTCAGAAACATTGATGGAAACCTCGAGACAAAACACCCACATGACTCCCTTTTTTATGTTTTTGATGTTATTCTCCCCCTTTTACATATATGAAAAAGGTTAAAATAATAACTCAACATGAAAAATGATAACAAAAGACATAATGACAGAAATACATATAACAAACTTATTCTCATAACTCCCTCTTGGATTGTACTATGCTTCTTTTCCTAGAAAGCAGCAATATAAGATCCATGGTCCTAATATATCCATGCATACATAGCTCCCCCTGAGATAGTACCTCATACTTGGGCTTCAACACTTCTATACTTCACTTTATATATTTGTACCATTTACCAAATGTCTATACCTCCAATTTCTATTATATCACCATTTAGGGCCATAAGCCCTAAAGCATCCTTTCAGACCAAAAATGCTAAACTTCTCTCTCCAATAGGATTATACCAAGCATGTGAAACTCCTTCTAAATACTCCCCCTAAATATATGTCATCATACTCTAACATCTTATACAATTATACAAGCACATACCTTGATTTAATTCCCTGAAGATAGGTCTACTCAAATGTCACAGTCCTAAAATAATTTTCAATATTTTCTGCATCTTTTCATGAAATCACTACTAATAGAGATTTGACAAGTTCCACCTTTCTAATATGCTTGAAAACATTAATAACTATGTCATACTATCCTTCACTAAACCTCGGCTACTTGCTTGAATATCCTAAACAACTTTTCATGACATATGAGGTCAACATATTCCTATAGCACACCATTATAGTACCTCACAACATACACTATCATATTGTACTTTGTTATACATGACTGTCAATTCTCCTTCTTATGTTTATTATCAGTTAATCTCCCCTTACGCTCATGTAATAATTTATGGCACCTTGAAACTTCATACTTAGAAATATTCATGTTATGCAAATCTTTAGAACATACTTACCTCTTTAAAGACAAACTTATAATCATACCTTAGATCTTAATGAACTAGCACAACCTCTACAGATCTTCTTGGCTTTTACAGACATGATTAGCTTAAATCACTGTGACAAGCTACTATCAACAACTTCTCCTGATATAAGACATGCACCTTCAGCTGAAAAATACACTTGCTCATGTTTTTCAACCTTGTCAACATTCTGCTACAAATATGATGACAACATCTAAGCTTAACCTTATAGATTCATTTTTTAGTATTCTTTCATTGTCTTGACATTTTCAAAAATTTCTTGGAATGAATAGCTATCTTCATATCTTTTGTTTCAGTCTTAGGACATATTTTTGACCTTCTTCATTAACTCAGACAAACTTTACCTTTAGGAACAAGCTCCAACCTATGCATACCTATATCCTGATCAACATGGAATATGAATCCTCCTAGGAGTATGCACTAAACCTTCTTGGGTTTGGCATAGACTCTTGATGAAATAGAAACTACAAACACCATTGTTTAAACATGCATACCTATATTTTGGTTCACCAAAAAAATCATAATGGAAACTCCCTTGATGTCAAAACATCTAAAACATCATATAGGATCAAAGAATAATTCACACCTTGAGATTCAACATAGCATGTTATATGACTTGATATTAATGACTGTAGCTTATCATTACATCTTCTAATCTTCTTGTACCCATCTTGAACAAAATCCTTAAGCTATCCAAGCTCCCCCTAGGATCAATTCTTCCTCTAAAATGTACTTATTTTCTTAAAATACCTACAAATTCCTCCATGGAGTCCATAACCTTGTTCACTATCACAATATTATATAATACCATATTATACCCGGCATATTGATGTCTTTGAAAATAGTGATCAATAGATACAACACATTGCTCCCCTTGAGTCCATTACCTCATCTACCTTGCTTTAACCCTGTTACACACGATATTAAAAAGAATAAATAAATCATTCTCGTAGCTTGGAAAACATCACGCCAACTTGACTATTATAAAAAAGAATACTTGGAAAACTCATAATACCCAATTCATATTGTACATATCCTTCATGAGAAATGGATGCATTCAAGTATTTGCAAACTTCTACTTAGGAATTTCTTGAGCAAATGTATCAAACAACCTAGCACCACCTCGAGAATTCATGATTCATGTTATCCAAAATTCACCCTCAAGGTAATTTTGATAACATGCATCAAATTATTTAGTTCTGAGCAAGTAGATTGACTTGAGGCCCAAAATCATGTTTTTTGGGGCCCCCTCGGCTTCTCTCTAACTCTCCCATCCAAGAAGAAATCCCAACGAGTTAGAAAAAATGGAAAAAATGCAAAAAATAAGGTTGTAGGACTGTTTTAAAGCATTTCGGGTCTGAAGGGTTCGGGTCGTACCGAGGTTCGTCGTACCAAGCTTGGGGCTGAAATACAAAGAAAATTGGCTAAGTCAAACATTTTTGTCCCAGGCGGTCCGCAGGATAGTTGGGACGTCGGGACGCGAGGGACGCGAAAAGCCGAAATGGCCGAAAGCAAGAAAAATCGTCTAAGTCTTTTGTTTCACGCGGTATGGGACAACCGGGACAAAAGTACACGTGGGACGTGAATCGGCCGATTCACCGAAAGACAGTCCATTTCGGGCAATTCGGAGATATTTGTCCAGGATAGCTGGGACAAAAGTATGTGAGGGACGCGTGGGACGCGAAAAGGCAAAGAAGCCGCAAGCAGGGACAAGCAAGCCCGAATCGGCCGATGCGGGAGAATGTGTCCCAGGTAGTCCGCGGGAAAATTGGGACAAAGGTACGCGTGGGACGTGAATCGGCTGATTTTTTGAAATAGCTGCAACAAAGAAGAAAAGTCAACGTTTGACCCGTGAACTTCAAACGGCCATAACTTTTGACTCCGAGCTTCGATTTTCACAAAATTGGACTTTCTAGAATGAGCACGACGTCCTCTACACCAAAAAAACTGGATTTCTTATTTTTAATAAGGGTAGATATATTTAAATAAAAGAAACATATTCGGCTCCAGTCAGTTAATGCTCATTCCCGTCAAATGACAGAAAACCCCTGCCAGACCCAAAATAGCTGCCCGCACTCAGAAGGCCATAACTTTTGCATTTCTCAACAAAATCACACAAAATTGGTACCGTTGGAATTGTGGCTCCGATCCCGATGCACAGCAATCAAGAAATTCTAGATTTGATGAGAAATTGGTCTATATTTTTTTAAAAATGTGGACGGGTTCATAATAGTGTTTTATTTGGTGGTTGGGAGTGCAATTAAGAGGCATGGTCATCATTCTTTCTCTGTTGCAGCACCTGGGACAGTATGGGGAGCCTTTTGCAAGTAATATATAATCATTTTTACTCCATTTAATGCCTCTTACAAGTGGTTGAAGGACAGATTTTGGGATTTCCATTTTCCCTTCTCTTTCCCTTCTCATTTTTCTATAAACTGGAGTGTTGGGCTCATTGTAAAAGGGGGGTAATTTTGTAGTAAAGCTCTGCCAAAATTGCTTTGTGAAGAGCTAATGTGTTGTAGGCCCTTTTTGTGGACTCCTTGCATGGTGATCTAGGCCCTTTTCTTATAACCGATTGAACTGTGTATATCATGAAGCAATAAAATATAAGTTTGTGGATGTATCTTCCCCTGTTGTGTTTTCTTGCATTCTTCTTGCCCCTTCAACCTTGATTATAAGAATATCGTGTCTATTATTATGTTCATGCAAGGATCCATTATCATTGTGTACGCTTGAAATATTGTTGTAAAATGCATTTTGCTAGATTGTGGAGAACTGTCATCACCCCTTCTAGTGTGCACTTTGCTTCTGTATCTCACGCATTTGAAGACTACTCTCACACCCTCCTTTTCTGGTGTATCACCACTTTAGTGTAGGATTTTATTTTATGCATTCTCTCTCCCTGGTCCCTTGGAAATTTAGATTAGCATAGTTAGTTTCCCCTGTATTAGAGTAGATTGTGGCAGGTAGTTTAGGAGCAAGAACCAGCTTTCTCTGGAGATCTATCTCAAGTAGCAAGTCCCACAACTTGGAGATAGTACCCATGTTATCTAATCACACCGTGAGTTCAAGTATATGCACTTGTATACAATAGGGGTGCTGTGATTTGGCGATAACAATTCCTTCACTATTCATGTCTTGACAGAGATTTTATATTGATGCATATCTCAAAACATAATTAGTATTATCTTGCAACATACTATTAACAGTCACATACCCAAACAAAGAATTAACTCTACTTTTTGACCTAACAACCAGACCATAGATCATTTCCTTTTGATGATGATTACAACCTTTGTACAATATTCATGCCAAGCTGACCAATATTTGAAGCCTTCATAGAAAACACCTTGACATACCATAATGACATAGTTTCATGCATTTCAATATAAACATGGACTCCTTCACGAGTAATAACTTTAACTAACATAAGGGCCATATACCAACCAATGAAAACTTTCTTATTTTTACCAACATGATAGGGATTAACACAATTAATCTTACATACTTAGACCAAATCCTCAATATATTATGCTCTATTTTGAAACTATGTGAGGGTACATGCTTCAAGATACTTTGACCATATGTAATATTAACCTTTTGAGACTAGCATGGAAACACACACACTCATAATGATTCATATGATGCTAACACTTCCTTTTTGACCTTGTAATATCAACTCATATCTGAAGACACATTAGACCAAGTCTTCAATCTCATTATAAGAGACGATTTGACATAGCTTAACCAAAATAACCTTTAAGAGCACATAATATAGACATTATACCTTCATAAAACATTGACAATGATGGAATTAAGCATGATCACAAACTATAAGGACACCTAATGTTTAAATTCAAACCTCATAGACAGTCACATCTCATACCTTACAACTCTTAAAGTATCCCAAATACCTAGTCTTATCAAATTTTCATGTACAAGAGACCAAATAAAAATTAGGAACATATGATTTTCCTCAACTCTTGGTTCTTCAATTAAAGAAAACATACGTCCTTGATATGTTTTGAGATTGATTAACTTGTCTTCTATCTTGATTGGATTATACCCTTATTTGATAAACCTTATAGGATTAGACTTCATGATGTGCACCTATGCCTTTGAAATATCCTTCTTAGCTTGACCTTCATGATTGGGTTCCTTGAATTTCATGACTATTTCTTTAGGATCATACCTTTTAAGTTCCTTGGCTGCATTGGCTTCTTCCTTCACAGATCTTATAACAAACATTTTTTTATCTTGAATATTTGAATTTCAACCCTCCAAATGTGCACATTCAGATTTAAGTCCTATCAACTAACTATTTACAAAAACAACTTTCTCTTCCTTCAATTCTTGGAGATTTTCCACCTCTTCATTCAAATGAATACCCTAGATTTAGTTACATCCATCCTTAAATTTTCACTCACAAGTCCCTTATACTAAATTTGAGACTCATAAGGTCTTTTTAAGACCATTGGTTTCTTACATCAATTATGTCATTGGATGGCTAACCTAATGAGATACTTAAGAATTCAAGAGGAAAGCAAATATTAAAACTTTTTAGTCCTTAATAGGACCTTTACAAGCTTGAAAATGCATGCATGCTCCAAGAATCACTATTAAACATCTAAAAAAACTAAAATGAACTTCAACAATTTAAACTTTCCTTTTGGAGGGAAGAGCAAAATTCAACTTTTAAAGATGTAAGACATAAAATAACATCACTAAATGAAATCTATAGACTTCCTGATGACCCTAGAATACCCATCACACCAAAATTTGACATGCCAAGCCTAATAGTGTGCTAGGAGAGATTATCATGCATAATACTCCTAAGGGAAAGAGAAAGTTTCCCCATAACTTGTGTTGTGCCATATTTTCTTATTCTTCTTTCTTTTTTTCCATTTGAATATGATCCTCTTGAAGTTGTCCTTTACTAAATACCATCCATGTTTTATCTTTATCATTTCTTCCTTGTCTTCTAAAAGCTTGTTTACCTTTGAAACACTCATGTTATTGAACAAGATGATACTCTTAGGATTGTTTGTTTCCTTTTCCATCTTTTACATGAGAATGTACACTTCATTAATGTCTGCATGTGATACATCTTCACCATTTATGACTGTTAAATTGTATGTTTTATCTTCCTTTAGTCTTTCTTGAATCATTTCATCCTTAAGATTGGAAAATACTAAAAAAAATTGCAAGAATCATCTTTTCTTTACTATTACTTCATCAACTACTAAACTTGTATACACCTTACTCAAGGAAAGATTAGATTGAAAAAATTGATGTTCATCCACCTTCTTATCCACCATTTCCATCTCATGCTTACTTCCCTTTTGATTTTGCAATTTCTTGTCTTCTTGGGTTGTTTTCCATCCTTCTTAACTATTTTATTCATTTTCAATGTATGATTACTTCCTTGCTTCATCATGTTTTGTTTCTTGTTCATCATTTCTTAATTTTTGTGCTCCTAAGATCCCTTCTTGGTCTTCTTCTCTTTTGATATATGCGGATCCTTCTTTTTCACCTCTTTTTCTCTCTCTTCTTTGAAAATTTCCTTCAAATTTTCCTTCCCATTCTATCTTCTTCATAACTCTCATCAAAATATTCACACCTTCATTCAAATCACTTGTACCTGCACATTCAAAGATCAAAGTAATTTTAGATTGAAAAATAGGAGGCTTTAATGCATCTTCCATCTTCTTCATGACCTTCTCTTTCTCATCTTCACTCATGGATTCTTCACACAACATGTTCGTTGTATATTCCTATATCTTTCTTTTCTCATTACCTCCAACTACACTTTTTTATTCATCATCCAATAGACCTTCCTTTTGGTCCAAAATTACTTCATCATGTGTTTCTTCACTCTTTCTTTCATATTTTTTTTGTTTTACTATGATAATTTATTCTCTCTTGACCTCCTCTTTCCTTGAGGCCTTCTCAATCTCTTCACATACCCAATTTTATTTCTCTATTGTTTTGGCATGTTTCATTCTTCTCATATCTTCCTTGGACTTCTCTTGGTCTTCTTTCTCAAGTTCCTTCTTATGCACCACACCTTCCTTGTTATCACAAAGTTGTAGAAAGACTTTGAAGGCCTCTTCCAAGACCTATTCATCTTCTTATTCACTTGTTTTATGCATCTTACTTGGAATTTATTTTAAATTATCATTCTTTCTCTCAATAATATCAATGGATTCTATCTTCCCAAACTTTCTTGGGCTTCCACAAAACTAAAAATCTTCTTTTACCTTCACACCTATACCATCATCATCAAAATCAGTTGTTAAATCATTTATATAAGGATTGAAAACCCTTAAGAATGTTTCCTTGCATGATTATTTAGTTCCCATCAAGAATTTCTTAGTTTACATCATCATAACCAATCCTTCACCTGTTATAGGAAAAAGAGTGTGTCGCTCTCCATTTTTCACAATAGTATAATTATTTTTACTACCATCATACAATTATTTTCCATCATACTTTCATGGTCTACCTAAAAACACATGACATACATCCATAGGTACCAAATCACATAATATTTTGTGTTTATATATCCCAATCTGAAATTTTATTTGTCATTGTTCCCTAACCAAGACATGATGACCTTTTTGCATCCAAGATACTTGATAACGGTTAGGATGCATTGTTTTTTTCAAACTCAACTTCTCTACCATCTCATAGGAAACTAAATTTTCAGTGTTTCCACTATCTATAATCACATCACAACATTTGACCTTAGTCTTACACCTAGTTTTGAACAAATTTCTTCTTTGAGTTACAACAGGAATTACCTTGTTTGGATTCAACAGAACTCTTCTAAAAAAAGAGACTTACCTTCACTTTGAATAATAGGATAAACATATTCTTCAATATTTTCCATCCTTGTATCCATCTCAAGGCATTCATATGACTTGTGTCCTAAAAATATTTGACACTTGTAGCATCTTCCTGTAAATTGACCTTATTATTTAACCCATTTATTTCATGAAACTCATCTTTGTTCCCGATATTTTTTATTTTCCTCTATATCTTCCAACCTTCTCATCAATACTTCCATCATCCTATCCATCTTCTCTTCCAAATATGGCATTCTCTCTTCTCTAACTTGTACCATATTGTCTTCACTTTCCTCTTCTGCAATATATCACACCTTTTCTAACTTCTTAAAATATATTATCCTTCTATGATACCAAATGATGGATAGAATATAACACTATTAAACTCAACCATAATGTTATAGTGAACCAAGAACTCAAGAACTTCCTTTCACTATGAAAATTTTTACTTTTCTAAGTTAAGTACTCTTCAAAACTTGCAATTTGTATGAGGTTAAGGACTATAATTACTTGTGATTTCATCTTACAATTTTTTTAGGCTCCTCTTCATGTAACAAAAACCAACCATGTAATTCAAAACAATCAAAATTTATAATTCCACCTATCTTCTCTAAAATTTCCTTTTTAGTTTCTTAATAACACTAATGATCCCCAAAACTGATTAGGAGCATCTCAAGCACACCCAAAACAAAATAAACACACTTCTGTGAACTCATTATCCTTGTTGAGGTGTGTGTCAATTTTCTTGTCTAAAATCCTTTGTTAGTCACTTTTTCAGCCTTACTCCTTTTACCCTTGTTTGAGTTTAGTGTAGTCCTGCCTACAACGTTTTTCACTCCTAGATTTTGATAGATGCGGTTCCTTATAAATCTATTCTAGGATACCCTTTTGGATATATTTTTGTGTACAAAATTTCAAGGTGACTTCCTTGGAAAAAATTATTCCAAATCCCCCTTCCTTTTCCGAATTAGGTCTCTAAGGTGCATTCCCAGTTTAGTTAGAGGACTATCATAATTATCTAATAACTATGACCTGATTTTCCGATTATTCCTTTTGGATATGTTTAGGGGATCTATGAATATAGTTTATACAAATTTTTAGACCATGAATGCACATGCAAGGACTCCAAACTGCATTAACTCCACAAACTATAAGAGGGTTTCTTGATAAACCCAGGTAATATTATTTTGCTATAGCTTGATAAAAACCCTCTTCCAAGACCTGTAACTTTTCCTTGAGTTTTTTCTTACCCTAACAAGGCTTATTATCTTTACACTAAAGTACCATCAATCAGTCTTCCTTGAAACTCAATTTGTTATCACTTGAACGGTTTTGAGAAAACGAGGTATCTAGGTCTTTTGAAGTTTTCCAAATTATTTTCTAACACAAAAAAATGCTTAACCTCTCATTTAAAAAAGTCTCCTACTATGACAATGATCCCAACATAATACTTTCACTTCTACAATGACCTTTCACTTGACTTTGTTCACACCGAGAATAGGGAAAGTCCTAGGACTTTAAGAGTGTTCAAACACAACAAAGTCTTCATCTTCACTGCAATGATCCCTGAGGATTTTCTATGGCATAGGATTCTTTTTCACACCATTCACAATTCAAAACCTTTGATACTATCCTCCAAACTCACTCCAACTTTCCCTTTTGACTTGATCATGCCAAAGAAACAGACTACAACAAAGTTCTCAGTTTACCAAACCAAATCAACTGAGTTACGGGATAAAAAACATATTTAAACATTAGCACAATAGAGAAATTAATTATTACTGATCATGGATATTCCCCTTAATTTGAATATTTTAATTTCAACCCTTAAAATGTGCACATTCATATTTAAGTCCTATTAACTAACTTTTTTCAAAAAAACCTTTCTCTTCCTTTAATTCTTGGAGATTTTCCACCTCTTCATTTGAATGAATGCCCTAGATTTAGTTACATTCCTCCTTAAATAATCACTCACAAGTCCCTTAAATCAAATTTGAGACACATAAGGTCTTTTTAATACCATATTTTTCTTACATCAAGTATGTCACTAGATGGCTAACCTAATGAGATACTTAAGACCTGAAGAAGAAAGAAAATATTAAAAAAAATAGTCCTTAATAGGAAATTTACAAGCTTGAGAATCCATGCATGCTCCAATAATCACTCCTACACATCTAAACAAACCAAAATGACCTTCAACAATTTAAACTTTCCTTTTGGAGGGAAGACAAAAATTCAAATTTTGAATATGCAAGACACAAACTAACATCACTAAATGAAATCTATAGACTTCCTAATGACCCTAGACTACCCATCACACTAAAATTTGACATTAAAATACTAATATAATGCTAGGAGAGATGTTCCTACATCAATTATCCTCTTTTTGATTAGATGACTCCTTTTGTATGTCGAAATGTGTATTATTTAGTATTGTAGTATGATCATCAGATATAATTGTTATAAATTGTGGTACCCCTTGAGACTTTGGAACTTGAGATGATTACATATTAGAATGCCTTTTATCAAAGGAAATAAATTCCTTACACTCAATTTGTTGGATTCTTCATTGTAAATCATAATAATCAGTTTCGTCATGTTCGTTAATTCCATGATAATTGCAAAATGGATTACCCTTGACTTTTTCAAGTTGATAGCAGGGATAGTGATAATTAGGTGACAAATTCATCAATTGTTTATCTATTGGATCATATATTATATCATGTTTTCTATCATTCTTGTTAAATTAGAGAGGTGTCATTGGTTGTGGTTGTCTTAGTAGTTGTGATTGATCCTGTGAAACATACACATTGTTGCCTTTATGTAGGACTTTTACCTCACTTGCATGAGCACATGTATCATGCATAACATTTGTATCACATTATTAATATTGAGCCTTAAATATATATTTATTATGATGTGTAGAGATATGATTGATATGGGGATTTGAATATTCCTTTAGATGTGTTATCTCACGCTTGAGAGATGTGACCTCAATATTCATGGCTTCAAATTGAACTTGAAAATCATGGTGTAAAACTTGAATAGACTCTAAGATGGCCTTATGAAGAATGTAATTATTATAGATAGAAGGAGTTGAAATCCATCAAAAATTTGAATCCATATGGGAATGTGTCATATTATCAACTAGCATTTTTTTTTGTACTAATTTTGTGAGAGTGTCTTTACATGTGCAATGATGTTGAAGTAATCATAAGATGAAACTTGGAAATTTGTAGCATGGGCCATGATATTAAAAAATTGATATAAGAAACTCCAATTAGGTAATAAATAATAAGAATCATCACATGTAGGGCTGACAGTTGAGATATAATAGAAGATAAGATCCCAAAGTGATGTTGGGCAAAAAGTGAAATCCATCAAATTAAAAAAATGACTATAAATAAAATTAGAAAGTGAATTTTATGAAACAAAGAGAGGTATTTTAGTATCTAAACATTATAAATAATAACTTCTCATGGATTTGAAACAAAAATGTATATTTGTTTTATTATGCCTTAATTACTAAAAATAGCAATTTTGAATTTCTAAAAAATGCACTAAGAATTAGGGAAAAAAAGAGGTTTTAGTTAAGCAAATAAAATTTAATAATAACCTCAAAATTAATTTGAAAATAGATTCCTTATGTTTGATATATGCAATGAAATGTGATTCGGAAATTAGGAGCCCTATAAAAATACCCAAAGGGTATAACCGACCATGAAACCCTAGGGAAAATTGTAGAAACCATATTTAGGGTAGGTGATAGAGAAATATAAGGCATGGATCTAAATATACAGTTAAGATATGAAACCCTATGGCAATTAGGGTGTGAGCCAAAAAATTTGATGCAAAATTCAGGCTCAATAAATGTTTTTACACCCTTATTAAACCTAATAGATTAGTGAGTTAAGCACACTAAAAAGGATGTAGAGGGGAGTTATAGGAGGTTATTATAATTAATTAACTTGAAACATTAACTATAAAATATAATAACAATGCATTAATTCTTGTAACTAGTATATACAATATGTTATTAGCTCAAAAACACAAGAGAGAGTGCATTTAGTTGATTACAAACAAATTTGGGAAGTTCTAGATGTACAACCTGTTAGAACTAGGATATTTGAACCTAATAGTGCTTCGTTTTTAGAACTGTAGTTGGAAAGTGACCTGGTACATGACCGTATAGATTTTCCAAATTGTCTTCATGAATTTTCACATGTTGTATGATTTCTAACCTACTCTTAATCATGCTCTATAACTTTTTTATATTATCACCTTCCTAGAAATGTTTTTCATTATCAAACCCTAATTTTCAATCATGTTTTGAAGCCTTCTGATTATTTTTAGTGAGATCTCAAACCCCAGCCATGGCTAAGAGATCCTACAAAACAAACATTAGTTTGGTTAAATTGCAGTCCTTATACTAATAACGTTAGTATTACCCTAAAGAGGCATTAAACCACACGTTGTTCTCTACCTAACATGTGATGTCTAAATGAATGCAAGTAGATTTGGAAATTGGAACCTTTTTGGAAATGCTTAGAAATGATTTTTTCCAATCTTGAGATAAGGATGTATGAGTTCTTACAAATGGGGGAAGTTAATTCCTTGACCTGATAGAATGCTTTAGACCTGTAGTGATTTTTACCCTAATTATTTTGCATAATATTTTGTGAGATTTAAGGAGCATTGGGTGCCTTTAGTGCTAGTGTTTGTGATAGGATTTCATGAGAATGTTAGGTTAGCAAATGAGGTGAGTTTGAATTGCTTATATGGGGTTCCAAAGGTAAATTATCATGGAAAGTCTGACCTAAAGGGATTAAATTACCCAACAAAGAATATAATATTGAAATAAAAAATGGAGTATGTGTCATTCCAACACCATACAAGTCATCCAAGATCATATTTCACCAACCAACCAAATTGGATGCTTCTAAACAAGGGTAAAAACATGAAAATTGAAGGTTGCATCCTGGTCAGGTGGAGTTTGCTTATGAATTTTATGCATTTAACTCTCATAATTTTTCAACGTATTAAAGTGTATGAATAAAAAATTTAGACAAGAGACCTCGAGTTATACTGAGAGGGGATAGAAAGAGTGTTTTATTAACAAGAGTGAGTTATCAAAACTAGTAGATTCAAAGGGTAAATTTCCAAATTTAAGTGTCTGCAATTCTACTACAAACATAATATTACATATAACTTGAATATAATGTTGGAATATAGTTATAGATATTGTTTGGTCTTCTCAACTGACTGACACCAAAAACTATATGAACATGTCATACTATGCACTCATACTACTCTTTGCACACCTCACTTATATCATTTTTAGAATCATTTGTAAGTTCTGACCTGGATTGTATAAATTTATTCCTAATATCTAGATTTTATTTTATTGCAATTTAGTAGCTATGGACTCAGTTTTACATGACATATTTATTTCTTGTACGTATACTTTTTGAGATGTTTTTTGAAGTTTGTGCCCAAATATGATTACCTCATACTATGTCATGGATTTACACGGGTATGCCTCCTAAATATGCCTATAATTTTATCAAGTTTTTATTTTGACAGTAAAATTCCTTTAGATCATAGACCCACTTTTCTATGCAAAGAAAATTCAACATTAAAAAATATATAGAGATATCACTAGAAAATGACTTCAATATTTTTTCTCCATAAGGTATTCTACTAAATATTAATTGTATTTATGTAAATTGGTTTTTTTATCTTACTATTAAGAAGCATAAATTTGTGGGTAGTCCTCCCCTATGGTTTTTCATTGTGATATTTTTACTTGTCAATGACATGGAAACTTTATTTTTTATCTTTCTATATTTCACAAATTTTAATTTGCAACCTTGAAATTGATTAACTATTAAATTGTTGACATTTGTTGTGCAAAATATTTTTTAGTTTGTATTTTTACTATTTTCTCAAGTAATTATTCGCTTTAATTGAGTAATAAATTATTTATATTCATCATGATATTTTGATACATATTTTATGTCCATACAATTAATGTAATATGTTTATGGCCTAAAATATTGCTTTCATGGAAATACAAAAGATATCAAGTGTATAATAGGCATGGGTTAAGTAGTTATAATTTTTGGAATAATACACATTCACTGAATTCCATTGCTTGAAGAATAATAACATTTTATTATCTTATTTACCAATAATATGTGAGGTTGGGGACAATATGTCATAGCCTAACCAATTCTATTTATTTTTGAAATTTTAGAATATTGTTCAAATATTGTATATCTATATAAATTTTCCCCCTTTATGCTCTTGTGACATAGGTATTGTTAGCACCTTAACCCAAATTGAAATATATTTTTTTTATGCTTTGGTTGTTACAATAATACATTTTGAAGAAAAAAATTTAATAATGTGTTATTTTTGCACTTGTAGATGGGAAACAATATGAAAAAAAAAAAACATATTTTACAAATGAATGGATGAGTATTTAAAGATATGGCAACATGACACAAAGAGAAACGTGAAGTGTAACAAGATAAATTCAAGAATGAGCAATGATAATCTAACAAGCGCAAGTGGAAATACTACTCTGGATGAGGGATCTCCTCTTATTCATCTACTTCAAAAATATAAAAGTTAAGGAGATGTGTAAATGTATCAGTGAAGATAGGTGGATGCAGTTTTAAGGAACCCAAGGCCATTTCTCAAAGTTACACAGTCAAATATCACATACCAAACAAATATTTAAATTTTAACTCAATCCCTTACAACATGTATAATGGTATACCACTAATAGGGTGGTTACAGTAATGAAACAAAATATTTGAGTTATTAGGTCAAGGGAGGTGTGTGTAGACCTATGTTATTTACATGCAGGCTCTCCATCATATTTCTTCTTTTTCCAAAACATTCCCTCAAAATAATGCATTTGTCTTACCTTTATACTACATTTTCTCTCTCGGATTCAATTTCAAATTCATTCATTAAATGCATTGAGCTTTTAATCCTATCTGATACTTCATTTTTTACATCATGTTCGACCCTAGTAGCTAAGGGCATGGGAGCTTCACATTATAAAAATTATCCTATCACGTTCATTCGTAAATAGGGTTTATCAATTGCAAAAAAATAGCCTTGATATAATGGTATGTAATAAGGGGGTGAAGGGATTTTTAATATTGTTTTTTTTTTTAAATAAAGGGGGTAGGGTATGTGGAAGAGGAAGAGGGGAGGAGGAGATGGAACAAGTGAGGTGGAAGTGATGTGCAGAGAAGCATTAAAAAAATTGAATTAGCTCCAATAAAACTCCTCCATGTATTTATATTGACCTCACTTTGAAACTTTGAGTTAGCCCAATCTCTAACACATGGAGACCATCTTAACTGCTCACTACATGGCCTTAAGAATTTTATTTTCCCATAATTATTTCTTGTCACTAATTTGAGACACGTGGCCTCAATTGGCACAATCATTCACCACATACCTTAAGCCTCAAAAATTTTTATCTATATTTTCCTGAATATAGGTTTTTTTTCTCACCATAGAATTTCAAAGCTTTGGCCTTCGTAACTGCATGTACTTTGATCTAAGACATATAGATATGATCGATGGAGTCATTCACCACATGCCTTTGATTTTTTTTATTTGTGTGTATACCTCTTAACTTTGTTACATGTCGCTCTTGGACATGTGTCCAAGATCGATGTAATGATGCCTTTAAAAATTTTAGAACTTGGTCTCCACATAAAAACTCTTTGGTTCTCCCTTATGCTGATGGAAGACACTTGTCATCAATCAATGAAACTGTGCATTATATAGCCTTGAAAAAAAAATCTTGTGCAAGGTTCAAACATTACACAAGGTCAATGATAGATACTTGTCAAATACTTGTGTATTGCACTCTTTGAGGTTTTTATCTTTGGATTCACATGTAAAATGTTAATAAACTCTCGTATTTTTGACTCATTGATTATGGACACTTTTCAAAAAATGGATTTTGGAATACCTGCAAGCCTTTGATTTTTTTATTCTCATGCAAGGGTCAAAACACTTTGTGACTCTTGTATGATGATATCTCACACATATCACTAATTGGTGAAACATAGACCCATCATAAAGTTTAATTTTTTGATTAAATTTGATATCTTCATCATAGTGAAAGGTCAAATAATCTAACCATAAACCAAACATTTTATAATTGAAAGAACACATTCAACATGAAATAGATACAAATAAGAATGGGTATTAAAAATGTCACATAAAAAACATGTATATGCAATATCTAGTAATATAACAAGTATTTTAGAATAGGAATCATGTATTGGGAGGGGTATTAATAATTAAATATTAAGAATTAGAACTTGAAATAGGGGTATTATTTAATATCACGTGAACGAACGTGATATGCCACAAGTTTATATAGTGAATCCCTCATGGTTAACAGTAATTTTTCTATAAGATATTTTTTAAAAATTTGGCAGGTGCTTAGACCCACTATCTCATGTGGTTGCTTACTCCCTATGTTGAAATATGTCCTAAGTGATTCATTCCCCTTGTCACTTCTGACATATCGATATCTCTATTGGCCACTACTATGTTTTTCAAACTTGGTACATTGTTACTTTTTACCAAGTTTCTTGTTCCTAATCAAAATAATACGCTAACTACAAATGAAACTAGAAAACTCAGAAATGTTGGAGGGTTTATGTTACCTTGGATGCGATATGATTGATACGGGTGCAAAGTAGATGATGGGTCCCTACTGCTACAATTTGATAATCTGTAAATAAGAATCACTGCTCCTTTCATGGATGTCAACCCTCGTTTGTTTAGAAAAAGTGATGTAAAAGATAAGACAGAAAATATCGTGCAAAAATAGAAGTGCTACTAAATTTGGAAAATGATAGAGATTGATCTAAAAGTTGATTAGATTACAATAAATGTAAACTGATTGTTACTTGATTTGGGTCGATGGTGACCCTGACTGTGCAGAGATAGGTTAATGGTGACCTAGGAGGATAGATCTAGAATATGAGCTGAATATGTAGACCTGCAAGGGTTTGGATCCAAAATAGAATCCTACGAATGTCGTAAGTCACCTACACAAGAAAACCAGAGGCTAAGAACTCTAGAAAGCAGCAGGAAATGGTAATAAGGAAGTTTGGATTGGAAAAATGGGCCTAATTCGATGGCGACCAGGGTACATGTGGGATAAGTTGGATGCACAGAGGAACACAGTGATGGTCTTCGTAGATTGAGAAGGATGTATGAGTGAAGGTAAGAATTGAAGAATGATTTTAGGTAGAGAACTCATTGATGGCAGGGAAGATCAACGGTGATCCAATAGGGTCGATGGAAATTGTAGCCAAGTTTGGATAAGGTCAAGGAAGAGTGGATGGAAAAGGAAACCTGCAAGAAAATAAGCTATAAAATAAGGGTGCTGAAGAAGATCAGAGTTTTACTTAAGCTGATCTGAACCTACAAAATGTTAGATGCAAGAAAAACCAAGATAATCTGATAAATATGAAGAAAAGAAACACAATGTTAATAACAATATCATGAGTGATGTAAGCACACTGAAAGGATCTCTACAAGATCTGTAAAATTCTCAAGAATGCTCAGGCACAAGGAAGGATGCACAATTCACAAGAAACTTGAAATTACATGCATCTGATTGAACAATGGAAAGAAAGGATTTGGTTTTATAGGGTTGATGATGATTGGATTGGGTCACCGCTGACTGCGGGGAAAGTTTCCCCAATGGGATATCTTTTTTTGTTTTTAGTGTGATTTTGTATTTTTAAGAGCTGGAAGGGTGTTTTAAAGCATGTAGGTAGGATTGGATTGCTTGAGGATAAATCATGGGTAGTTAGGGCGTAAAAATAGATAGAAGAAAGATAAGAAAAAAAGGGGATGAGGATTTAGGATGAAAGCATCCTAAATAGAAAGTGAGTTAGGGCATGGATGAATATTAATGATTGATTAATTAATTGATAGTAACTAATTAATTAATAGGAGTTAAATGGGCATGATATGGTGTGGATATTAATTAATTAATTAAACTTAATAAAGATTAATATGGATGGGATAAATGGGCATTTAATAAAATAAAGGGGGTAAATTAAATAAATATGTGAACGTGGGAGATTATGGGGATAGATACTGAATTTAGGTGTCTACAGTTATGTGTGCTTCACTCCATAATCCTTAGTCAAAATCCTAAAAATTATGAAACTTCTACACCCATGATGCTCTTTCATCATCAATCGATCAGAATATAAAGTTTCATATATTGAAATGAAATTAGATACTCCTTTTCCTTCACATCACACTATAGGTGAACATCTTAGTTTTCCACATGCAATGGACATTGAAGCAAATGATTCAAAATTCAAAATTTATTAATCTTATGTTCATTTAGAAAATATGTCATTTCTTCCTATGTTTGATATATTATCTTATCATTTTAATTTATATTTTTAAAATCATTTCTTTCCATTTAAATATTATTAATGGTTTTTGTAGAAATCATATTCAATATTGTTTCAACATATCTATTTCTAATTTGAAATATGTTAATTTAATTATATAATGTAATATAAATGTTTGATAGTTCAAATAATTATATTGCATTTGTTTTTTAATTTATCTAATGAATTTTGCCTCACTTTTATGCCACTTGATATTAATTTATCAAATCAAATAATAGTGCAAGTATGGTGCAAAGGTGGCTCAAAAGCAACACAAATGTCACACAATTAAAAATGTTTATTCGTGTCAAGTTTGTGTCACAATTTGCATCATATACATAATGTGAATTCCTCAAAGAAACATGGCTAAAAACACCAAAAAGGTCTATTTCTAACACAAAATTAACCCAAATAATGACATTATTTACAAAAAAATGTAGTAGTGGTGGTTGAGGAATGTTGGGAGTAGCTTTTTTATATGAGTCTTATAGGTCACTCTAAGTAGAAAACCTATCATTATCAATTTTGTATAATTTTAGAATTTTTAAATGAAACTACATTTTTTAAATATTTTGTAAAAGTAATCACTTGTGTTGGGTGTATAGATATTGACATGTGTTTATTCCTAAAAGTGTGTCATAGTAGATCATAAACTTAATCCAAATCCTCCTCTATGGAATATTATGTTAAAGCACGAATGTTAGAGCCACCACAAGTGAAGCTATCCAATGCCCTTCTAAATATACTAGTAGGAAGATATCTCATACTATCTACATTATGTCCTCTCTAATATCCAAAAAATATGGAATAAAATGATTCTAGGGTATATAATATGAAAAAATTGTTCATTTTGATTTTTTAGTATCTTTAGTTTTCCGATTGGTTTCCTTATAAACAAAATTGGCCCTAAAATTTATTTATGATGGTCTATTTATTTTTGAGCCCCTAGATAATTTATATCAAATAAGGTTCACAAAAATTTCCATAAATTTTTTTTATTTTATCATAGGGTTTACATAATTAATTCCAGGGTTTATACAATTTATGTTAATGTGTCTCCAACTTATCCTGAGGTTAAAATAACTTAACCTAAAATTTATCTTAGGGTTTCACAATTTCCTTAAAATTCAATCTAGGGTTTACATAATTTATTGTACACGTGTCATTTTATACCAATTTATATTTTATTTTATAGGTTTTTTTTTCATAAAAAAGTGCAATAATAAAAATCCCAATTTTCAAGCATGACAACCATACCCTACCTGAAAATGTTTACTCAAAGGTCATCCTGGGCCCTCCTTCATATCACCCTAATCCCCAAGTTATTCCTATTCCATCTCTTTGAATGATTCCCATGTGTTGTTTTGGTGTTTCAATCGGTAATTTAGGGGTATTAAGTCATTCCAAGTGCTTCCAAGACAAGATCCATCAAAATAGACTTTTTGACAAGCTTGGGAAACGTTATTCTCTAGTCTTCTCAAAGTTGGTACACACCCCTGGAGTGGAATGAAAGGCATAAACTCATCAAAGAGATGTACCAGAGATTTGAGAACATTTTTCAATCATTTTTGGAAGGTTCTAGGAATTTTTACAAGTTTTGGAGTAGTTTCACCAAAAGTGGGTCTTGGAGGCCTAAGTAGTGCACAGTGTGAAAACAACCCATGAGCTTCAGGAAGAAATTCAGGGAGCTCCATAAGGAGTTAAGAGTCAAAAAAAATATCATCGAAAATTTATTTCAAATCCCTAGGGGATGGTAATCTCAGTTTCTTCAAAACACCTAGGTGCATTATGTCCACATCCAGTTTTTTTTCATGCACAACCTTGGAGCCTAAACAAAAATCTTTTTTTAGGGAGAAAATGTAGGAATAAAGAGTTGATACCCCCACCATTGGATTATTAAGGTCATTTTTATGTGGAATAATATAAAATTTCATCAAAAAATTCCTCTGGAAGCTCAAGATATAGTCCCGACAGGCGGCTCCCCAAGGTAAAAGCTTTAGGAGTTAGTCAATTTTTGAGTTGAAAAACCAGCCAATGGGAGAGTGAAGCAATTTTTTTCACCAAATTTCCTAATTATTTGGTGTATATTTTTTAATAAAATTTTCCCCCTCCCTTTTAATCCCTTGGTCACCCACGTGACCCCATCGAGTGTTAAAGTTGTTATTTTTCAACCCCCCCTTCAAGCCCAACTACAAATTACATTGCGACACATGGCCCAATAGGGATGGGGTGCAATTTTTTGTACCATTTACAAAAATCATTTGGTGAAATTGGTGCACAAAATTTTTCTCCTTCCCATCTATTTAAAATATGCAATTTTTTCCAATTGTCGTGTGTTTCTTGCTTCTTCTGGCTTTTCTTCACGCACATATAAGAAGATTTCCACTGTCGACAATTGCTTCAATCCTCCATTGCTACTAATTCCACACCTTCCACAACACCTACATCATCCATTAATAACATTTTAACATTTATACAGTGAAAAAAGAGAGGATTTTTCAAGAAAAACTCATGAGTGTGAGTTGTTAGAAACCTTATGCTCCAAAACAAGAAAATGATCATATCTCACAAATCGTGCATCCAATATCCCTTAAATTTCTGGCATATATCCCTCATCCAGGTGCCTTGGAGAATTAAAAAACATAAATCTTAGATATTTCCTGATTTTTTTAATGGAATCCTTTCAAAATTTCTTCCCTAGATCTTATTTTCATCGTTTTCCACCAAACCGTGTAACGGATTAGACTGAAAACTTTAACAAAAGTCGAAGAGAAAAAACCCAGAAAGAATCCACTAATTTTTCATAAATATGAGTCCCATAGATTGGATTATAAAAATATTAAGTGCCTCTGGTTTGCACTTTCCAATTTTATTAAGTTTCCAAAAATGGAAAACCCCTTCAAAAAAAGAATAGTGAAAACCATGCAAACAGAAAACTAGGGTATGTGGGTCAAAACAGCAAAAAAGAAAAAAAAAAAAAAAAAAGAAAAAAAAACTTTCCAAAAATGGAAATTTCTTTGAATTAAGCCCAAGACACCTATGAGAGTCCTAGAACATGAAATAAACTCCTAAGTATAAGCAACAAGGCAAAAAATCAACACTGCCCAAAAAAGCAACTCTTGGGACCTAGCTTTCAAAAATAACAGTTTTCAGTCCCAAGTACAGAAAGTTACATACGGCTTCATTTTCAATCATCTTGATGTTTTTTACACTCTCTGTAGGTTTGTACAATGGTTTCATGGTTTAAACAGAGAAACAAGAACTCCAAAAGGATCCTGAAAGCATTATCTTGATTCAAATTGTGTCTTGCAGTAAGGCGAGGAATCGTAGTACGTAGTAGGTGGATCCATTTTCATCACTCAAGGATCTAGGTGATTCAAAATTAGTTGGATAGAGATAACTTAATGAGTTGAAGTGTTTCATTAATCATTTATCAAAGAATTTTTTTGTGAGTAGTGTCCGCTTCCATCACGAGCTCATATTGGGAAGTCTTGAAATAGTGTTTCTCAACATTCATTCTATAACCTGAGATGTTTGAGAATTGCATAAAAGGGAGGAATTTTTATCATCATTGGAAAATAAAAAAGTTTTTGAAATGCACTTCATGAAATCTTTTTGAAGAGTACAGCAGTGTGGCTATGTAGTTAAATGTCATTAGAGATTGTTGTCCATCCTCTAGCTTCTTTGGAGCCGACCTCAGTGAGAAACATCTGCATTCACCAAGGTGATCATTTGACAGCGTTTCTAAACACTTGGTTCAAGTTTTTTGTGCATCATCTGAAGTATATTTCTTATGGTGTAAATATTTCATAGATCTAGAGTTCACCGTATTGGGAGATCTCATCAGATTAGTCAATGAACAAGGCAAAGGCGGCAAGGCATCATCTTCATTGGCATCCCTTCTTCCTCTTATTCTCTACCCCTTTTCTAATTATTTGTTGTGTGTAATGATGATATTTTTTTATTATTCATTAAAGTGACTTTATAAAGATTAGTTGTAAAATTCCCTTTGATTTATAAAAAGGGACCTTAATTTCCTAGATCCTATGAAGGTGAAAAATCACGAGTTGAATGAGCTAACAAAAGGGTCATGTGGGGGGTAGATGAAGAATCATTTCTTGATCTATATAATGTAATGGCATACTCTCTCTTAAGGGTTGTTAATTTTTTACTCGAGAGAGAGATCAATTGAGCAATACAAGAGAGATAGCATTCTTCCACTTTCCTTCACCATTTTTCCTCCATTTCCAGCATTGTACAATTTAATAAAATGTCAATAAAGAAAGGGATTGTTTCTTTTCATGACTCATGAATGTGTGCAACTTTGTGGGTATGGTTTCCTCTAGCCATTGGCATAGTAAACTTGTTGTTTCTTCCTAGTTAATTGTGAATGTGAACTTTCCAATCAACCCAGACAATAATTTGATTTTCTACTTGCAAAGTTAGTTTTCCTTGTCTAACATCTCACTCCCCTTCTCCCACAATTCAGAAAAATCTTCCCTTACAATTCCTTGTAAGAATTTTCCATGGGTACAGTGGAGTTTACCTATTGGATCCCCATCCTCTTGGCCAACCACAAATTTCCCATTTTTTCTTCACAATAAAATGGAGTTGCACCACCCAAGAAGAGGGACCTAGAGTCCTAGAGACGTTGGTAAGAAACCCATTAATTTTTCCACACAAAAAAATTTCTCTCCAACAATTTTTGGTACCCACCATGGGGTAGACTTGGAAGCATCTACACCAAACATACAACCATAAAAATCCAAAAAAAATAGATATCCGTAAAACAAAAAATATATATGGAATTTGAAAAAGGCAAGAGCTTATGTCTTATACCCATGGCCATTCTGGGTAATCCTCTTGTTCAAAGACCTGAAAAATTTTCCATATTCAAGAAGACATCACTTTTTACTTGAGGGAATCCATTTTGCATAACAGAAAAATCTTCACATAGTATTTCATTTCCACAAGAGTTTTAGAACTTGAAGAAGAGTTTGCAACTAAGTTAGAAAGAATAAGACAAGTCCAAGTATCTCAAAGAAGGTCCTAAATTCATTTCATATTTTCAAAATGGCTGATAGAAGGTACACATGTTTACATTTAGACAAGGTGGGCATACTGATCCAATTTTTTAAGAACTTTAGAAAAGACAGGAGTTGATCAAAAATTCAACATCTCCCCTTCATCCAAAAACTTTCCTTTATGGAAACTTAAGTGTGGTAAATCCATTGGATGTTGAGTTTCCATACATAAATGATAATATTGAAGACTTCACAGATGTGGAAACTTAAGAAGAAGCTCAAGAAAGAAAAGAAAGAGTTGAAGCTGAGATAAGAGTCCAAATTCAAGAGATTGAAAGAGCTCAAGCATAAGTAGTTGCAAGAGCAGCAGCCCAATCCATGGCCCTAGAAAGGTTAGAGGTTAGACTCAGGGATGAAATGTCAGATGGAGAAGAATGTAGACCAAATGTACCATGGGGCAGAAATATTGGCCCACTTGCACTTCCACAACCTCTCTGTGAGCTACCACAAGGATCAAGGAAGAAATTCCCAAGATTTAGGGGAGACGGTTCCCAACTTCCCAAGGAGCACATATTAGCACTCATCACCATTTGCGGCATGCTAGGAGTAGAGAATGAATATGTTTCAGTTAGACTATTTGTAAAATAGTTACAAGAAAAATTTGTTGAATGGTTTTATATGTTACCCGCAAGGTCTATCACTTGCTGGGAAGATATTAAAATATGATTTGAGCATAGATTCAAAACTACATAAGAGTGTTCGGCTCTCTTAGCCCAATTTTTTCAAATGAATAAGGAGCCCACCGATTCTATGAGAGATTTCATAGCCAAGTACAACCAAATAATCAGAAGGATTCCTGAAGATGTCATGCCTCTGGATAAAAATCTGAAAATATTCTTTATCAGTGTTCTACCATTTGAAGTTGGTTTCTTCCTCAAAAGATACCAACCTAGGGATTTCAAAGAAACACAATATTATGCAATTGAGACTGAATACGACTTAATCTTGTTTAGTACATTAAAGGGTCCTAATGCAAAACAGGAAGGTCATAGTTCAAGCTCATCTCTCACTAATCCCATGATTCATAATATGGCTAACGACATGATTGCTCTGAAGAATAAAATATCACAGATGAACATGAGGAGTATGCCAAAGAAGAATAATCCTCCAAACAAGCCAATAATAACTCCACCTCCTCGTCAGCTCACTCTTGAGGCACCACTAGTCAATGCTACATGTGAAACTGAAGAACTAGAGGAGGAAACAGAACTACAAGAACTACAAGAAGAAGAAGAAGGTGATGATGGAAGCTACCTTGAAGTGGAAGAAGTTTACGGTGACACTCAAAATGGCCTTATCGAGTATGTTTCAGCAAGTGAATATGATGATGAAGAAGCACCAAGCTTCTCATGTGTAGTGTTCACTCGTGCATAGTAAAAGAAATGAGCTTCATCTTTAGCAGTTGATGCAAAGAAGAATTAATAATATCCTCCTACCAAAATCCCACAGAAAAAAATTATTAGCAGGGGATCACCCTACCACCATCGATGGATTCGGCCAAAGAGAAACCATACCTAGTAGTAAACAAGAAGCCTGTTGTTGTACCAATAAATTCCTTTGGTTCCTCTCCTAGTGCTAAAATTTCTAAGAATAATTCTTATCTTGGTGCTACTCCTCTAAAATCATCCAAAGCCCAGTCAAAACCAGCCACTCCCTCACCTTCTAAAACTACTACCACATTTTCCAAAGAGACCCAAGTTCCCAAGGTTGCATCACCCTCATAATACAAAACTTTCACCTTTCCTACAACATCATCTCTAATCCCTACATCTCCATTTTATTATGTTGATCATGAAAGTAGAACAAAAGTTCAAATCATGGAGATGGAATATTTACAAACACACCCATCTCAGTTTGATAGGTTTATCAATACCCTCTGAAATGATACCCCAAAGCCTAATATTGTAAATCCTAGTGCCAAAGGTCTACTTCCTACACCATCCACACCTTCCTCACAAAAAATTTTGGAACTTATTGCATCCAAGACCAACAAAGTAGAGCCTTTCTACCTATCCCTTCTTGTCAAAGGTTATCAAATCAACAATTATATCATAGATTTGTGTCCCTCTGACAACATGATGCCCACAAAGGTCGCTAAGTCTCTCAAACTCACCATGAACCCATCTGGTAGATCTTGTTACTCCTTGGAATCCAAAGAAGTCCCACTTATAGGGAAGGTCAAAGATGCACAAGTGGTTCTCACCAAATTTCTAGACAAGAAGGTTTCAATGATGATCTTGGTAGCAGACATTTAAGATTCATTTGGAATTTTACTCACTATAATTTTTTGTCTACAATTGGGAGGGAAAATCCAAATGAACTGGTCTTCTATAACCATTCCGGTTAAGGGATATATGGAGAAATTTCTTCCAGAGAAGAAGATGAGGTACACAATGCAAAAATCAGGAAATCTAGGAGCCAACATTTTGTACCAAAATATCAGAAGGATGAATCATTTTGTGACAACTGAAGAGGAGGAAGAGATCCCAATCTTGATATGAACAAACATTCCTTTCCAAAGGAATATTGATCTAGAGGCAACATTGAGGAAATTGAACTGTAAGAGGGTAGCCTTGAATGGCCAGATGATGTAAGGGATGACAAAGAGGAAATGATTCTCAGAAAATCTCAAATGGAAAAATCAGCTTGTATGTTCACTTAGGAGGAGATATTCTCATTCCCATTTGGAAACAAATATGTTCTCATTCATATCATTCATTAAGAGAAAAAATCAACTTGTTATGATCCCTCAAAAGGTTTGAAAGGACAATCCGTGTAAGAATTTCTTAGAGTTATAGAAGATACATGAGACCCTGATAAGAGTCTTGAACTCCTAATGCAAGTTATGGATCTACAGGAAAGGTGTGACTCTAATTCTAAATGCTCAACCAATTCAAATATTGGATATGCTGAAATAAATAAATATGAGAAATTTGATGTCCCTCCTGAGCCAATGGTTGATGGATGTGATGACAAAATTGAATATTTTTCTTTCCCATTTGAAGAAGAGGACTCTTTAAATGATGAAGGAGTTAAAGTAAAGGATTTTGAGGCCCCTGAATTTGAGGCTTCCCTCCACAAAGGAGTAGTGGAGTGTAATGTGCTTCAAGACAATGAAGTAATCCCTCTAGATAGTTACCTTGAGCTTCAAAATTAAGATTCTTTGAAGGAATGAAAAGATGAGCTATTGGAAGTGACAAAGGAGGACTCTGTGCAAGAAATATTGGATACAGTAGAAATTACGGAAGATCCTGAGCTAAGTCTTGATCACGTATCTCGTGTTATGGCCATACAGTAAAAATATGAGGTTAGTTATGATCCTGCAGTCAATGTTCAAGTTCCTCATTGTGGAGTAGAGTGAAAAGATAAGTCCAAGGTTTCTCATGGAAAACATGTCAATGAGCATGGACCTGGGAAAGAAAAAAACTTGGTATATTCAAGAAATTTGAATCAAAACCAGCCTTGTGGTAGCGATGAGATGCTCAGTGCAATATCAGCAATGTGGGCAAGAACAGAAGGTAACTGTACGTACCCAAAATTGAAGGGTATTGTACCGCTGGAATGATGTTACACACCCCCCAATGATGATACACATCACCTCGCAAGGTGTTCAGATCCAAAAAATCTCACAAAGTATATGTTAGCATCCCAAATGCTTTATTCATGTTCCTTGTGCTTTGTTTTATTCCTCTACCCTTCATTTCTTAGCTTTTGTCCCTTTAGTGATGAAACCGCCGCCCTGTCAAGGCGGTGGTCCTGTAACAGCTGCCCTGCTCAGGGTGGCAGTCCTTCACGCATTTTCTAGCACATTCTTTCGATCACAACTAGCGTAATTTTCAACTTTCACCAGCTTTTCTCTACTACCTTAGCTTGTATTAATGTTTTATGTCACCTGGATGAGTGTTTCTCCATTGTTTAATGGTAAAAGAGTTCTGATTGGAGTTACCTTTGGGTGAATGTGAAATATATAAATAGCCAGCTTATTTTCAAGCAAATGGCCCCTCAAAACTGCCTCTCAACTTCTCATTTTCATTGTTTAGTCTGTCAATTTCTTATTTAGAGCTCATTTGGTTTCATGTTTACATCCATGCTAGTTTTTCCTTTACTTTTAAGAAGTCATTCGATCTTCTTGCTTCAGTCTTTTTCATTGTTGTCCATACAAATTAGTTTAGATCAGAATAGTGTCAGTTATAGATTGCATCCATTAGAGTTGCAGGTTGTGTTCTTCACAGAAGGTGGATTCTAAAATCTCTCGGTACTCTTGCGTTGTATTCCCGCAATAAATCCCGCTAGGAATTGTATATGCCAAGCTCTGTCTCTTGCATTGTCCCTCTCCTACTCACATTTTATTCGGTCTATATCCAAACTACCATTGTTCGAATACCTATTTCTATTGATGTTAGCATATACACGCTCTTCTGGATTCACGTGAACATGAAGGAGCGAGGAGATAATTCTGAGGGGAAAAAGTCATACACTACTGGATTCACCACTATTTTGCAAATTCCAGGTTTTATCTATAAAAATTCTAGTTAAAATATATCAAATAGAGTAATGAAACATTTCATTTCAGTTAAATTTTCATTCTCGACATTACTAGGGAAGCTATGGGGATTGATATTTTTTGAGAAACTATGATTCATTCCTCACTTCTGAGGTAGGATCGAGAATCTTTCAATTAATTTAATCAGCTATCTAGTTATTTAAGATAAACTCACAACTGAACAGGCAAGTAGCTACACCGGGCTACCTTGTTTATTTTAATTTTGGTATTAGATTAGTTGTCATTTTCTAAATATATTAGATTAGTTGTTCTTTCAATTCCTTTTAAAATTCTATTAAAAAAAATACAAAAACAGAGGAATATATATATGTTGTAGATATATCTTGCATAATTAGTTTATTTTGTTTCAGTTAGGTTTGTATTAATCTTATATGACAATCACAGGACCTAGAGAGCCTAGGGAATACGTTTTTGAGCCAATCGTGCCTCAACCAAATATTGTTGCAACATTAACTGATATAGACCAAAATCTCAAAATTCAGGTCTTCCAAACAACAACAAACCTACAAGAAATCAGCACACAGTTAAGAGGGTTAAACATAGAAGACGACAAAGCACACACGTTTTGGTCAAGTCAACCAAACTATAGACTGCCTTGATAGATATCCATATGACTGTAGAAGGACCTGAAAGAGAGAAAACATTTGGTTGTGATCCACTAGTCCCACAGCTAGACGCAGGAGACCTCCTCATTGATATAGACACTAGCTTACATATCCAAGTTGCCAAAACACCTGTTACATACTCCAAGAAAGTCATGCAACTTCTAGTTCTAAACATAGAGGCCGAAAAGGCATACGATTATTAGATACTTGGGATCAGAAGAAGGGATTGATTCTTCACATGACCATAGGAGGTCCACAACAACCACAAACTTACAGTTGTGATCCAAAGGTCCCACAACCCAACGAGCCTACAAATCAATCCAACGTTGATGCTGGTTTGTAAACATTATTGTTTAGATCCTCTCCACTCCCACCAGACATTATCACACAACTATCATTATTAAACGTAACAGCTAATCAAGCTAAATATTTCTGGACTAGGCTAGAGAATCGTCCATAAAACACCAAAAGATCCACTACATATTTAGCCATTCCATTTTCATGACCTTGTCGGGAGATATATACAAAACACCCACAGGTTATCTTCCACATATTCCACAACCTATAGATCGGATAACGGCAGAGCTTGATATTTATTGGAGCCTTCGAGCAGCTATCCTCGCCGAATGATCTATCACACTGGTTAATGTTAGGAGGGCCTTCTTTGCCTTAGATTCATAGATCCCCTTATTACGTGTTGAAGACATAAGATTACCTAACTAGCTTATCTTTACCTCGCGTGTATTCCATCCCCACTGGCTGTCTCGGCACAACCTCGGGAGGTCGGGTACGAGGAAGAGTTACTTGTAGATTCCTATGCTTGCATGTCACTTTTCCATCATACAAAATTGATGAACCTGATGTGAACAAACAACTATTTCATCTTATCTACCTCATTAGCCTTCACATTAGCTTCACCCCCAAGATTGGTGAACCTAATATTGACGGAACAATTTCTTCACTTTCACACTCTTCTTTCATTTTTATCCATCTTTGCTTCTTCCCATTATTCTATAGGTATTCATATGCCCCCTGAATATGTCAGGATTCTATGCATATGGCAGACCTCTCCTAGGTCTTGAAGCATACTACGATCAACTGAATAGACAACCATCACCCTCGCTCTTCGCATGGGGTGATAACTATTCAACTAACCAGTTTTCAACACAAACTCCGCCTCAAAGGACTATATATAGTTCTTCTTTCCAAATAGAGGAGTTGGATCAGCTCACTCAAAAGCAACAACCAAAGCCTTCAGGCTCGAACAACATGACACTCACTAGAGAATTTGCTTCATCTCCTCAGGTGTTGCTTAGACCGTAAATTAGTAGACAATCAGATCCATATCTATTTTTATATGATGAATACTTAGCACATTATGCTAGGAGTGAACAACGCTCTCAAAGTATGTACCCACCTATAGGAGGTTTACAAATACAACCCAAGGTCTCATTCCAAGAAAACACCCCCATTCCTCCACCTATAGGAAATGCCCTCGGTGATACTTGGCAGGGCAACGATCAGTTCATAGCAGGGTACCATATGCCTATACAACCTCAAGGTATACAAAAAACACCACTAAGGAAAAATACCGTATCTTCACCAAACGAGGTCATCTCAGCCTTAGTCAAGAAGGTTAGAGGGTTGGAACTTGCTCAGGAAAGTCAAAATTCACAATTCATGCAGGCAAGAAATTCCAATCCTCCACATCATCCTAGCCAAGTAGACCTCCTCACAGGAACAGGCACGTTGGGCATGCCTCCTCAGTATTCACAACAAACACCAACTAGAACCATGTTTTCTAACACTGTTCTAGTGGAAAATATGATACCTCCCGGCTTAGTACAAACCAATCCATTCCTAAGAAATGCTCCTCCATACTTAAACATGTATTACAAATCACCCTAAGGAGATATGTTCTCTTCTCCCGGCATGTTCACTCAACCACAGGGATTTCGTAATGCCCCCGCAAATATATATGCTATGCCACACCAACAACCCATTCCACCTCCCCCCCTCAGCAAGCACCATCAATGGTCGAAACCTATGCGATAGGGACTTATTCAGAATATTTGAAAGAACCTTTAGACTTCACTATACAAAGTTTCATGCTTCCAAGACCTCTCCCCGATCTACCCAAGTACAAAGGAGAGGGAGACCTAAATGCACATATTAAAGCCTACGCCACAACCATTCGAGAACTGCTCCCTTGGGATGGAGTTGTTGCTAAAATATTCCCTAAAACATTAGAGTGTATCGCCCTCGATTGGTATTACAGAATACCTGAAGCCTCAATACATTCATTTAAACAACTTGTTTCAAAGTTCATCAAGGCGTTTGACATGAAAAAATTATTGAGAACAGGAATCAGGGAATTCTTGCATATTAAACAAGAACACAATGAATCTGTTGCTCATTTCATCCAAAGATGGCGTACATTCCTCTATTCTTCAGCAAGCGCTCCAAACATGGATCAGATGGAACTATGTGATTTATTCCTTCATTCTCTCAATAGAGAGATAAAGGAAGAAGTCCAGAAGTTCCCACTAAGAACTTATGATGAATTGCTCGAGAGCGCTCTCCGAATAGATCAAGCTATGATAGATAGTGGTCGCAAGACATATGGAACAAATACGAGGTTAATTGTCCCCAACCAAAACACTACGACTTATCCTACTACCGCAAACGCCAATCAAAGGACCTAAAATCCTTAACAAAAACCACAGGGTGACAAAAGATGGAGTGACTGACCAAGCTAAGAAAGCAAACGTTGTAAATGTTCCACCACCAGTTAACAATCAACGAAACAACAACTTTACCCCAACAATCAACACGGTGGATTTTAATCGTCCCAACAACAACAACAACAATGACAACAATAACAATGGAATATCCAGACACAAAATCCAAGTCAGAACTCAATTGGGTATCAAAACCAAAACCAAAGACAACAAATGAAAAAATTTAATCCTAATAGTCAACAGTTCAATCAGAATTTTGGACCACAACACGTGCCAAACCAACAACCTAGGAGTTATAATCCCAACTCGTATTGTGGTTTCCACAAAATTTGAGGCCATGAAACTAGGACTTGCCACGATTACAATAAGTTCATGCAACATCTGCCAGAAGAACAAAGACAACTCTTCATAGATATGTTCTTAACAGATTCTGTAACACCTATCCCAAATACTTTCACAGGGGCAGTCTCCCCTCAAAACGCACCTCTTAAGATCTTCAATGATCCACTTCCAAATCAACAATAAAAATAATAAATTAAATCCAAATGGGACGAACAAAGGTGTAATGACAGGAAATAACAATCATGAAGCCTCAACTTCGCTAAATCCACATGTCGCACCGCAATTAGGAAATCAACCGCAAACCAAGATAGTTGGTCTAGTGGAGTTAGATATTTAGTTGCACGTAGAAGCCATAATAACAACAAGAGAATATTCTTCTCAACCAAATCTAATCTATGCAATAGAACCAAATAACATTCAAAAAACATGTAGGTAAAACCCCTGGGTGCCTATGATTTAATTAATGACTTAACAAAGACCTTCTCTCACATCTCCTTTTTGGATTTGATGAAAAAATCTCCTGCCCATAGGGCTGCTCTTTTAGAAGCAATAGGTCTAGGTCATTTAATTAACATCACTCCATCTCTCAAAACACAAGTAAATCATATAGACTTCGATATCCACCCTCTAGGGTAGTCAGATAGGGACACCGAGTTTATATTCAACATAAACAAAATGCCAACAGATGCTGAAATTGTACGTAGAGGTGATACAGCCTCGCATTTACAAGTGTGGGTTTACAATAATTACATTAAACGTGCAATGGTGGAAAATGGGGCAGCAGTTAACATTGTCCCATTCTCTTTCCTTCAAAAGCTAGGATATGGAGAAACAAACTATTCCACAACAAGAAATATGCTAAGAGGTTATGATAGCCTTAAAGCTACTTCAATTGGGACTATAATATTATTAGTCACCTTAGGACCCAAGACAATCCTCGCCGAGTTTTATATCAATAGATCAGGAAAACAACTATAATATGATCCTTGGTAGACCATGGATACATTGCATGAAAGCAATCCCTTCTACGTTATTCCAAGAAATAAGATTCTTACACCTAGGAAAGATATTTGTAGCAAAACGTGACCCAAAACCATTCGACATACACCTAGAAAACTCGAAGAAAATACCAAGCGTTCACTCTGAGTTTGAACTCCCAACAAACCAACTTAACAAACCAATCAACTCAAAACCAGAAGAAAAATTAATACCTACAACAAAACTAGAAATTAAGAACCTAATCAAGGGCATCCCAGCCCTCAAGGATGAAGCTAACGTTGTAGAAGCAGTGTCATTAGGAACTACTGCAAAAATTGTCGAATTATTGGAACAAGATCTACCAATTTTCCTACCATTTGATTCCGCAGGTGTGGGATGTACCCTAGGAGTTGGTTCTCTTCCAGCAGAGGAACTTTTCATGGTACAAGTAATCGAAACAAAAGAAACAGACGTAAAGAATGTCCTAGCATCCATCTTTCCTAGTAAATATTGGACTCTCCATTTTGATGGAGCTAGATGTCGCTATGGAGTCGGGGCAGGTGTGATCTTCACTTCCCCTGAGGGAAGGATCCTCCCTTTTGCTTTTAAGTTGAACTTTGAATGTACAAACAACAACGCTGAGTACAAAGCCCTCCTCATTGGCCTCATCATAGCCAAAAGGCTCGGTGTCAATGACATCAAAGTGTTAGGAGACTCTCAATTAGTTGCAAACCAAGTCTTTGAAGTATATGAGACTAGAGTTGAGCACTTACAGCTCTATAAAACAACGGTATTGGATCTAAGAAAAAGATTCAACTTCTTATCCATTAAGGCAATCCCACGAGAACATAACCTTCTCACAGATTCAATAACAACCTCAGCTTCACGTTTCACCCCAAGTAATGAGTTAGAAGATACAAGTTTCAAGGTATCACTTTGTGCTGAACCATTGGTGAAGAAAATGTCAAAAAACCCTCTTCTAACACATACAACTGAGAATGAATATTCTATCTTACATCATGTTGATAGTGATAGAGTCACTCTCGAATATCTGAACGCCTATGTGGAGCTACATCTTTCTCACCATATAGTTGATATTTTCTTAATACCACGTTCCTCTTCCTACTTTAGAAATCCCATAGTAGAGTCTCCTCCAAAGAAGGATCTCGAATATCTACGAGATAGTAAATGGAGAAATCCTGGAACTACCTCTAACCCCATTTAAGTTTGAAGAAGGGTAACGCTTCTTTGATAGAAGAAACCATTGACATAAACATTGGAATGGAGGAAGAATCGAGAATTTTGAAGTTAGGATCCTCGCTAACGCTGGAAGAAATAGAAATACACACCCAAATCCTCAAAGAACATCAAAAGGCCTTCACATTTAATTATAAATAAATGACAAGTATCGCACCACAAGTTGCAGTACATAATCTTATCACTAAACCAGATGCGAAGCCAATTAAACAGAAGTCAAGACCAATGAAGCCAAAAGTGGCTCTCATGGTAAAAGAGGAGGTAATGAAACTTCTCCAAGTAGGATTCATCAAACCCGTTAACTATTCATAATGGGTGTCTAATATCGTTCCCATCCTAAAAAAGAATGGGAAGATACACATTTGCATAGATTTTTGGGATATTAACAAAGCTTGTCCCAAGGATGATTTCCCATTACCATCCATTGACGTTATCGTTGATGCAACAACTGGATTTGAACTGATGTCCCTCATGGATGGGTTCTGAGGGTATAATCAGATTAAAATATCTGAACAGGATCAAGCCAAAACCACATATATAACTCCCTGGGGAACTTTTTGTTATGCTGTCATGCCATTTGGTCTTAAGAACGCCGACACTATGTATCAGCGGGAAATGACTTATATATTCCATGATCTTATCCATAAAATTGTAGAATCATATGTGGATGACTTGTTGGCCAAGGCCAAGAAATGTTGTGATCATCCGGAGGTGCTTCGTATCATCCTCTCACGACTAATTGAGTATGGTGTCACATTAAACCCAGAAAAGTGCATTTTCGGTGTAACACGAGGCAAACTTCTAGGATACATTATATCTTCATGAGGGATTGATGTTGATCCAGCCAAAATACGGGCTATTCTCGAAATGATCCCACCTTTGGATGGGTCTGGAATTAGGTCATTTCTTGGGAAACTCGGTGCAATCCGAAGGTTCATCCCAGATTTAAGCTTTGCCATTCATCCAATCAATAATCTACTCAAGAAAAATTATAGTATCGATTAGACTGAAGACTGCAATGAGGCTTTCAAAGCAGTTAAGCACTTCTTGTTGTCACCACCCATGCTAATGCCTCCCAAACCAGACCGCCGTTTGATCCTATACTCACGAGCCAATCATGTCTCAATGGCTTACATGTTGGCTCAAGAAGAGGATGACAAACTGAGAACGTGTGATCTATTTCATTAGCTAAACGTTGCTCGATTATGAAATGCGTCACACACATGTAGAGAGAGAATGCCTTGCCATAATTTTTGCAACAAAACGTTTGAGACATTACATGTTAAATCAAGAAACAAAGATCATTGTGAAGATAGACCATTTACGGACATTTCTCACACAAGGGTCCTTGTCTAAAAAATTTGGCCGTTTCATAACCCTAATGGGAGACATTCGAGTTAACATTCGTAAACCAAAAATCTGTTAAAGGAAAAATCATTGCAGACTGGTTAGCTGAAAATCCACTAGATGGAAGTGAACTGGTAGATCTAGACTTTCCTGATGAATGTGTATTCTTTGTCAAAACCAGACCCCCCATCTCTACATGTCCCTGGTATACTGATATCATCAATTTTATCATGGACCATACATACCCGGAAAGTGCCACACCACAACAAAGAAGGTGGTTACACATTATTGCCACTAAATATGTTGTTTTAGACCAAGTGCTCTATCGCAGAGCCTTCGAACGACATGCTTTTAAGATGCATCGACACAGAAGAATCCAAGAAGATTCTTCATGAATCCCACAGTGGGATATGTGGGGGCCACTTCAAGTGGTCACGCCACCACTCACAAAATACATCGGATGGGCTATTTTTGGCCTACTCTCGAACATGATGTAGTATAATTTATACGTAAGTGCTACAAATGCCAAGAATTCTCTCATAATATTCACATGCCAGCACAATCCCTGCAACCAATAACAACTCCGTGACCCTTCTCCACGTGGGGCTTGGACTTGATAGGGAAATTCTCTCCCTCATCAACCGATGGCCATAATTTTATAATCACAGCCATGAAATATTTCACCAAATGGGTAGAGGCCATGCCTCTCACCACCGTACTAGGTTCGGTGATCGCCAAATTCATTTTGAACCAAATTATCTGTAGGTATGGTGTCCCACAAGTCATTATCTCTGATAATGGCACGTCCTTTAAAAATGATGAGGTTCGTGAGCTATGTAGCAAGTTCAAAATAAACCATCACACGACCTCTCTTTACTACCCTCAAGCCAACGGGCAGGCTGAAGCGACAAACAAAACATTGAAAGCTATTCTCCTCAAAACGGTAAAAGAAAACAAACGAGATTGGCATTTAAAATTATATCCAGCCTTGTGGGCCCACCAAACCTCAATAAGAACACCTACAGGAGCAACTCCTTTCTCATTGGTATTTAGGGCAGAAATAGTTCTCCCACTTGAGGTTGAAATACCCAGTCTCCGCATCTCACTACAAGGGATTTTGGATGAGGAAGCTTATAGAGAGGCACGCCTCTCCCAACTAGAAAGCCTAGATGAGGCTAGGTTAAACGTTGAACAACGACAGAGAGTCTATGCTGACCGGATGTGTCGGGGGTAGTATAAAAAAAGGTCTATGAGTGAGAAATATATGAAGGAGATCTAGTTCTAAGACTAGACAAACGATATCAATAAGAAAATCGGCAAAGGAAGAAAGTTCCGACCTAGGTGGTTGGGCCCATATCGAGTCATGAAGGACTATAGAAATGGTGTGTATCTCTTGTGCACACTAGAAGGTGAGGAATTTGGTGAAACTGTCAATTCCTTGCATCTTAAACGGTTTTACGCATGAAGCATCAACACTATTTGTATAATTATATCTACATTACATATTCATTTAGTTAGGTTCATTTTGTTCACTCACTTCGTAAAACTTGGTGATCAAGGGACTTATTCTTAAGCAATTCATTACAAACTTCTGATGGTATTGACAGGAGCATTCAAATCATACTTCTTCATTTTTCATAACATCATCAACTAATCCATAATCATTTCATCAATTAAAGCTAGATATGACAAAGTCTTAACGGTAGCCATACCAAGGCCTGCATGCTTGTTCTCACTTTTGGTTTCTTCCTAGGATAGGTGTCTTGCCTATGGTCTGTTCTAGAAGCTTCATGGTGTCACATCTATCCCGTATATATATCTCTTTGGAAATAAGAACATACTGACATTTTTCTCAAGTAAGTAAGTCGAATATAGATCAAACAGAAAATTTTACTTTTACACATTTCCTTGCCCTACCAACCTTCGGTGTTGAGCTTGCGTCTCTTACTAGTGATGTAGGGTTGGGAAAGGATGGGAATTCCCTTACTCACCTGTGCCTTGTCCATGGTGATAAGCCCATGCTTCCTACTAGTAGCATGGGGCAAGGTGTAGGGGGTCCTCTTGATAGTAAACGTTGAAATTCATAAGCAAATAGTTCAAACAAACCTTTGAAATCTTGAGTCAAAAACAAATGAATCAGATGTCCAAAATTCCAAGAGAGTTCAAAACCTTGAAAACCAGATTTTGTCAACCAAGTGGCCATCTACGGATCTAAGTCTAGATAAACTGTAAAGCAAGTCACATTCTAAACTATGGAGTCACTTGAGTAGGGTAGGTTTGTAGCATCCTAATTTGGTTCCACCAACTCTTTATCTATCTCCCATCATTACCATTTCAACACACCTCATAGCTTGTGCCCTTTCTAGCTCTCGGTGGTGAGCCCTCGCATCTTACTAGTTGCGTGGAGTTAGAAGTGGGGCAAGTGCATCTGCTCATCATACCAGTTTGTCATCACATTTTCTGAAAACAATATGAAGTACTGGAAAATTGCTTATGAAAGATAAAGTTCAAGATCACAAGTTCATTTGCATCATCATACATCAGCATCACGAAACACAAAAATAAAGCATTCGTGATATATGTTTTCCATTGCATACATTCTGAAAAGCATATAAAAACAAAATTTTTATAAACATCTAGTATACATGTGAAAATGAATCACAAAACTCTAGGTACAAAGAGATCTAGATCCAAAAAGAGATGAATATATATATATATATATATATACATATAGGTTTCATGTACAATGCCATCATGCACTAGGCATGGTCAAAATGCTCAATGAGCCTTGTAAAATAAAAAATGATCGTATAAAAAATCTAGCAAGGGTCACTACAAAAAGAGCCAAGTGGCCTCTCAACCCCTATGAGATCCCTCAGAAGGCACATGACCACATCTAGGACTCCGGCTACGTCTGGCGCTCTGAGTGCACTGAGGGCTTACGGTCCTGAACAGTAGCTGTAGCCTCGCTATGAGAGCAGCTCCTCATCAGGCGCTCTGCAGTCCTATACCTGGCTAACTTGGTATGGAGGGAAGTCACCATCTTGGCCACATGCCAGACAGGGGAAAAGACATTGCTATGCCTACTAGCTATTGAAGGTTCCCTTGCATCCGTGGATAGCTCGGCACGAGTCTTCTCTATAGGGAGCATCAAGGTATCAATACATACTCAACGGTGAATCAAGTCTCACCACTCATCAGTAGTCTCCGTAAGGAAAGGAGAAAAACAAGTTAGAAAATAATAAAAAGATAAAAACAAAGATGAACAAAAGGAGAGATAGCAACTACGGACAATCGTAGCTAAAAACAATTATTAAAAGAAGAGTGACAACTCACTCGAAAATCTGGGCCTCCAAGAGGGATCCCTAGGATCAGCGCCTGCCACAGATGCTGCCACTGACTAATGTCCTCCTCCTGTGCTTGGGGAAACATAGCATCCTACTACGGACTTGTCCTCTCTACCTAGGTCCTGAGAAAGAAACTCTTCTGAGACTAGAGTCACCCTCTCCGTGCTCTGCTCTGCCCTCTCGGCCTGTAAGATCTCCTGAGTGTCATGCCACTCAGGATCACTATCCTCTCCCCCACTGGACTTGCTGACCTCCATGTCCTCGATCTCCTCCTCCATCTCTCCCCCTATGAACTCCTCAGACTCAGAGTCTATATCAATAGGGTCATCACTGCTATGGGCAGGACCGGCGGCAATCCAAAGTAAAGGTGCCTGAGGAGCACCGACTCTTGCTCAGGCGCGTACCACCCTCCTGGCTACAATAGGGATGCCAGGAGTAACAACAGTCTAACCCTGGCCCCTAGGACCTCCCCTAGCCTCCCGAACTGATCTGAACACTGGCACCACTTTAGGGGAAGCATATCAACGTAATCAAGGCTGAACTGCTGAGGCACTCGATCAAAGGGGTGTGTCTCTACCTTCCCTGTCCTGTCCACAAGCTGCCATGTAGTAGAGAAAGAAATCAAAGTGAATGTCTCCTCGCCCCACAACCCTGTCATGGCCTGATAAGGTGTGGCCTCCATATCCTTAGTAGTCATGGAAGAAACTGGCTGGTGGGGTGCTCTAAGCATCGACATCTTTGTCCATCTAGCTGCCCTCACGGCTCCATGATCCACCACCTCTATGCCTCTCCCATAAGGGATGATACACACATAGACCTAACTCATAACTGAGGTTGGATGGCTCAAAGATTGTCCTTGTAAGCGAACCACCCTGTACAAGTCATGATAGGTGGTCCCAAGTATATCGAACTCCCCAGGCATAGATCTGACCATGTGCCTCAATCTGTGCGATGATGGGGGGCCCAACAGTAAAGAAATGTATCCCCTCCCTTGTCTCCGATCAATCTCGAAGCAAGGATGCCCATAATGGCCTGATGGATCAGAGGGATGGGCAAGCCAGGAATAGAACAGACCTTCACCCCCTTCTTCGAACTAGTGGAGACAACTACATCTCCCATATAGGTGGCCCACTGTGTCACCTGAGCTCTGGATACTGTTGTATCAAATGAAAGTCTCCTCCTAATAATCGGGACTCCCAAAATGTGGTAGACATCCTCTAAGGTGATAGTCCACTCACCCTTGACACCTGGAAATCAGAAAGTGTTCCGATCTACATCCCAGTAAGAAAATAAGTCACATAGTATGTGACTGGCAGGTGTAACGTGGGGGACCCGTGCGATCCTCAATATACCTACCCTCTGAAGTGTATCCTGCTCATCCTGAGAAAGTGCATCTAGCACTGTTGGAATCCAATCACTCTCTCTCTCTCTCTCTCTCTCTCGGCTCCATCTGATGTACTCTTCCTTCTTCTGCAAAACACACAAAAACACGCAAAAAGGAGCAAGTTAGTATCAAGATTGCATTAAAAAAATCATTAAAGCAAATGAGAATACTAAAAATGAAAAAATAAACTCAAAATAATGTTGTTTTGGCATTCTGGAGAGAACCACCGCCCGGAGCAGGGTGGCAGTTCCGTAACTGCCACCTTGGAAGGTGGCGGTCCTGTAACCACCACCCTGCTCAGGGCGGTGGTTCTGTCCCATGTTTAAAAATGGGTCACATGCCCTAAAATGCTCAAAAATTGCTAAAAAATGACCATTTCGACTAAAACAAAAGCCTACCCATTAGGCACCCCCTAAGAGATACATTTAAAAATGACATTTCTAAAAATAACCCCCCCACGACAAAGTTTTCATCATTTTTATATATTGGGTGCAAAAACGTTAAATCAAGAAGAACTAACCTGAGATCTCATGGGTCAAGGATCTACTCACGGAAGGCATGATCGATTGTCTCTGATACGAACATTTCGACTATATTCTCATTGAAAACCGTCACTGTGGGTCCCAGAGCTCAAAAACTATCAAATCAACACGTGCAAATGAATAGGAAAATGGTCCCATTATATATATATATATATAGTGTTTTGACACATTTTCGAGTGCCCCTTTCATAGGTTTAGAGCGCCAACGGAGGTAAGTTCTCATCCCCACACAAATGGTAAGTCCTCATCTCATACTAATTTAGTATTTATTTTTTGATTTGTTTTGTCTATCTGTACTTGAGTCTTCTTTCCATTTTGTAGGTAGCAGGAACTTGGATGGTGACATTTCGACACACAGGCGTGTCAGGTATAATTTCTAGCTTTCCGTTTTGGGACCGCTATACTCTGACCCACCATTTTACACCTCTTCATGGCTAAAATTCTTCTTTGTTGGGGTAATATGTACGTACCACCAAAAATTGAAGGGTACTGTACCGTTAGAACGATGTTACACATGACCCAATGATTATATAAGATTGCATTGCAAGGAGTTCGGATCTAGAATATGCTCGCAAAGTATATGTTAGCATCCCAAACACTTTGTCCATGTTCCTCGTGCTTTTTTTTAATTCCTCTGCCCTTATTTTCTTAGTGTTTTGACCTTTAGTAATGAAACCGCTGCCCTGGCAGGGCGACGGTCTTGTAACCGCCACCCTGATCAGGGCGGCGGTCCTGTAACCGCCACCCTGATCAGGGCGGCGGTCCTGTAACCGCCACCCTGCTCAGGGTGGCAGTCCTTCACGCATTTTCCATCACGTTCTTTCAATCATGACTGGCGTAATTTTCAACTTTCACAAGATTTTCTCGACTGCCTTGGCTTCGTATTAACGTTTTATGTCCCCTGGAATAGTGTTTCTCCATTGATTAATGGTAAAAGAGTTCTAATGGGAATCACCTTTGGGTGAATGTGAAATCTATAAATAGCTAACTTGTTTTCAAGCAAATGGCCCCTCAAAAATACCTCTCAATTTCTCATTTTCCATTTTTTGGTTTCTCAATTTCTTGCTTAGAGTTAATTTTTTTTTTCATGTTTGCATCCATGCTAGTTTTTTTCTTTGCTTTTAAGAAGTCATTCGATTTTCTTGGTTTAGTCTTGTTCATAGCTGTTCATACAAATTAGTTTAGAGCAGAGTAGTGTGAGTTATAGATTGCATCCATTAGAGTTGTAGGTTATGTTCTTCACAGAACCTAAATTCTAGAATCTCTCAATACACTTACATTGTATTCCTGTAATAAATCCCACAAGGAATTTCATATGCCAATCTCTATCTCTTGCGTTGTCCCTCTCCTACTCACATTATATTTGGTCTATATCCAAAGATGCCATTGTTTGAAAACCTATCTTATATTGATGCTATCATATACACACTCTTCTGGATTCACACAAACATGAAGGAACAAGGAGATCATTCTGAGGGGACAAAGGCATACACTATTGGATTCGCCAACTATTATGCAAATTCCAGGTTTAATCTGTTAATGTTCTAGTTAAAATATATCAAATAGAGTAGTGAAACATTTCATTTCAACTAAAGTTTAATTCTTGATATTACCAGGGAAGCTATGTGGAGATTGATAGTTTCTATGAGAAACTATGATTCATTTCTCACTTATAAGGTAGGATCGAGAATCTTTCAATTAAGTTAATCATCTATCTAGTTATTTCGGATAAACTCACAACTACACAGGAAAGTAGCGACACTAGGATACTTTATTTGTTTTAATTTTGTTATTAGATTAGTTGTCATTTTCTGAATATATTAGATTAGTTTCTCTTTCAATTCCATTCAAAATCTTATCAAAAATACAAAATAGAAGAGTATATATATATATATATGTTGTAGATATATCTCGCATAGTTAGTTTATTTTGTTTCAGTTAGGTTTGTATTGATCTTGTATGACAATCATGGGACCTAGAGAGCCCAGGGAATACATTTTTGAGCCAATCATGCCTAAGCCAAATACTATTGCAGCATTAACTGATATAGACAAAATTCTCAGAATTCAGGTCTTCTGAACAACAACATGCCTACAAGAAATCAACACACAGTTAAGAGGGTTAAACATAGAAGACGACAAAGTGCACATGTTCTGGTCAAGTCAACCAAATTATAGGCTGCCTTGATAGATATCCGTATGACTGTAGAAGGACCTGAAAGAGAGAAAACATTTGGTTGTGATCCACTAGTCCCACAGCCAGACGCAGGAGACCTCCTCGTTGATATAGACACTAGCTTACATATCCAAGTTGCCAGAACACCTGTTAGATACTCCGTGAAAATCATGTAAGTTCTAGTTCTAAACGTAGAGGCTGAAAAGGCATACGATTATTGGATACTCGGGATCAAAAGAATGGATTGATTCTTCACATGACCATAGGAGGTCCATAACAACCATGAACTTATGGTTGTGATCCTAATGTCCCACAACCTAACGAGCCTACAAATCAATCCAACGTTGACACTAGTTTGCGAACATTAGTGTTTAGATCCTCTCCGCTCCCACCAGACATTATCACACAACTATCATTATTAAACGTAATAGCTAATCAAACTAAATATTTCTAGACTAGGCCAGAGAATCATCCATAAAACACCAAAATATCCACTACATATTTAGCCATTCCATTTTCATGACCTTTTCGGGAGATATATACGAAGCACCCATAGGTTATCTTCCACGTATTCCATAACCTATAGATCGGATAACAGCAGAGCTTGATATTGATTAGAGCCTTCGAGCAGCTATCCTCACCGAACGATCTATCACACTGGTTCAGGTTAGGAGGGCCTTCTTTGCCTTAGATTCACAGATCCCCTTATTGTGTGTTGAAGACATAAGATTACCTAACTAGCTTATTTATACCTTGAGTGTATTCCATCCGCACCGGCAGTCTCGGGCATCTCTCAAAGTGTGAGACCTTGCGAGTTGAGAGAGGTATCTCGGATTAAGGTCGGTTCCTATTCCTCTGTTCAGGTGCATACAAATATATTGCAGAGGGTCTATTTTAAATCTACTCTATTTTACTAAGGAGACAGGGTCGAGGAGATGCAAGAAAATAAACTAAGCTAACGAGGTGATGCACCAAAGGAATGTTAGACACTCGTTTTTCAATTTAACACAGACCACGAAAAGTAATACAAACAACTATGCACAGATGACCAAAAATGTAATAAGAGATCAGAGGAGACAACAACTAATACATGAGAGGGTCGAGAAACATCCACAGACATATATTATTATTACCCAGGAGGTTCGATACAGTATATTGCAGTGGCCAAGAAGAAAAAATTTGCATTACAACCTGAAGGAGAGGTTAGAAAAGCTCCACAAATCCTTCTGTGAACAAAAGAAGAAGGGAGGGTGCAAAAAAAAAATGTCCAACCTTTTACAATGAGCCCTGACCCTTCCTTTATAGATTCAGTTTAGAGGGAAGAAGGAGAGAGAGAGCAAGAAAACTAGTTTGAAGCTCAACTACTATCATCAATGCCTCCTTAAAATCCAACCCAAATCTATCGTGTTTGCAATAATTACTTGTTCAGTGCCTCGAAGGAGGAGGAAAAGTGGATCATATCAAATCCGATCTGGTTGTTGGGGGAAATAGATCTTGTATTAATGGCACGAAGACATTTATTCATTTTTTTTCCCACCTAACTCCTCCAAAATTAAAATTTCAGATCTTCATGGCGTAGACGAGGCCGAGATCTTTCCAACGGTGCCAGATTTGTCAGATTTTGAGCACTGAGTCAAAAGATATGCCCATTTGAAATTTGAATCGGGTTTGTACAGAAATGGCAGCAACCAGTTGTCAAAATGGGTCTTTTTTGAAATTGGACACATGGAGGGCTGGTGCATGTCTGGGGACTGCTTTTGGATTCTACTTTTGGAGTTACATTGGGCTGACACATGGCTTCTTCCGTGGCTTACTCAGTTTCCTCATGTTTTGGTCAAGTCCCTTTTTTGCTCGGTGGGGTCATACATCTGACCGGGGACACGTGGAGGCCTGGTGCTTGTTTGGAAACCTTCCCCAACTCTTACTTTTGAAATAGTGTTGTGCTGACACTTGGCACCCTCCACTGGCCTGTCTCTGCTTTGACTATTCAACCCTGACCCTGTCCCCTTTTTCAGACCTGGGACATGTGGAAGGTCCGTGCTCATTTGAAAACCCACTCAGGATTTTACCTTTGAAGGAGCGTCAGGTTGACCTGTAGAAGCCTCCACAGACTCTTGTACTTTTCAACAGTAGATCTCACTTTTTCAGGCCCTTTACAAGATGGTGCTCATTACTTTTTGGGCCCTTTGAAATACGCTGATGCAACACATGGTGCTTGGTTCTCTATAATTAGTCAATTTTTTCCCCGCTCTATCCCATTTTTTAACTTGAACTACTGGCGAGCCTAGATTTGGGTCTCTGCTTTTGGATCTTCCTTTGGAGGTGCGCCAGGGGGACATGTGGCTTGCTTCCACTAGCACCTTTATACTTAGTCTTTTTTTAGGCCCACCCTGTCCACCTTTTTGACTTTTAACTATTGACTCTGCCCCTCTTTAGGCCTGGGACACATGGGGGTTTGGCGCTTGTTTGAGTCTTCCCTTTTGGATTCAATCTTTGGAGGTGCGCCATTTGGACACTTGGCAGCATCCGGCTGTCTCCTCCATACTTAGTCATTTTTGGGGCTCATTCTGAACCATTTGCAGAGCCCGAAGACTTCGAACCTTCACCATCCCTTCTCCTTTGAGCCTCTGGTTTCTTTGACACTGTCTTCTCCTTCCCCGACCCTACTATTCCATTTTAGAGCATGCCTGCAATTTGTTTGCTGGATTTGAAGCATGGGTTCGTTCGACGGAGCCGTTTCTTGAATTTCTTCTTACACGAGGTCATTTGATCTTTCACAGGCCCTGCCACTCCATTGTAGAGTCCCTTTGTTGCCTGATTGTAGGATTTGAACGTGATTTCTCTGGTTTCTTCTGTGTGGGGTCGTGGCTGACCAATTTTATCCAAGGGAAAAATTGGGATAACAATTTAGTGACTCGCAGGGGCATCTGCCTGCTAGATGAAGGGACCAGTAGCCTTGAAGCATCCATTGGGCATGGAGTCAAGAATGATGGCCTGATACTGATCCTGCCTCTGATCTGCGAGCCTGACCATTTGCACTCTCAATTTTCATAAGAAATCTTGAAACAAGGCTTCTGAGAGTAGAAAATTGTTTTGACCCGGGGATTTCATCTGTCCTTGAATGGACTGTTTCGAAGACGGATTTAGTTTCTTTGTATTTGTTTTATTTTGAAATTTGCAATTATTACAGGTAACTATGGGTCTTCTGCCATGAATACTGAAAAGGATAGCACGTTCACTTGGAGGCACGTTGAACTGTGTAACGACGCAACCTGGAGCAACAAAGAACCTGTGCCACAACATTTAGGGAAACAAAACTACACTACAACAAAACAATGTGCATACGCACTTAGGGAAATTAAAATCCTATGCTAATATTTATAGGGGTGGAAACTTCCCAATTAGTAGCAATGTTTGAGATGGATCCCGTTCACTGGGATCTGTAATTCTTTGCCATCCAATTTAGCCAGCTGGAAGGCATTGCTACTCTTGCACTCTGTGATCATGTAAGGGCCACTCTAGATGGCATCAAATTTGGAGTGTTTTCCTAGCTTTTCTCGATCTGCATCCCACTTTAGAACTAAGTCCCCTTCTTGAAAGGTCCTCGTTCTTGCCTTCTTGTCAAAACTCTTTTTTATCAATGCTTGATCCTTTTCCATGACTTACATTGCATGCTCTCTTTCCTCCTCTACCTCTATTAGCTCTGCATACCTAATTGTCATGGGTTCAAACTCATCCAGCTCTAACTGTTTCATGAGTTCCAAAGTGGGAAAATCCAATGAGATGGGAAATACTACCTCCTTTCCATATACAAGCTTGTATGGGGAGCTTCCTGTGGATCTTTTGGATGTGATCCTATCAGCCCATAGAGCTGATTTGAGCTTTGTATGCCAAGTCCTCTGATTTTCATCAAGAGTCCTTATGATAATCCTTAATAGGTTCTTATTTGTGGACTCTACTTGGCCATTACCTTGAGGGTAATAATTTGATGAGGTGTTGAGATACACACCATTTTTAACCACTTATTTAGTGATCATTATACTAAGGAATGCCAATGCATTATCTGATATAATAGTGGCAGGGACTCCAAACCTGGTGGCTATTCCTTCATAAAAATCTAAGATGTTGGATTCATTTGCTTCTTTTAGTGCCACTGCTTCAATCCACTTGGTGAAATAGTTTGTTGCAGTAAGTATCCACTTGTGGCCTTGGCTTGAATTTGGGTTAATCACCCCAATGAAGTCTAGTCCCCATTGCATGAATGGTTGATCCACTGAAATGGGATGAAGGGGCAAGGCTGCTAGCTTCTCTTTTCCTTGAAAAGAATGCACATTTTTTACACTTCTTGACCCATGAGTAGCAGTCCCTAAACATTGTAGGCCAATAATAACCAGCTTTCATGATCTTGAGAGCTGTTACTCGAGGGGAAAAGTGACCTCCTGCTTCTCCATCATGGAATTCATGTAACACTCTCTCAATCTGGCCTGTCCCAATGCACCTCAATAGAACACTATTGATATCCTTCTTAAACAAGACACCACCAAAAAGCACATATGGGATGGCTTGTAGTCTGAAGTATCTTCTCTTTGCTTTGTTCCATTCTAGAGGGCACAAACCTATTTGAAGGTAATGCACCAAGGCTTGGGTCCAACATGGAGCAGGTGCATCATTAGCTGGTTATTCTTGATCATTCTATAGAAATAGGACAACCTCTTTTTCACCCACTGACTCAACCTGTTGCTTGAAGGCGAGATGTTCACACACTCCCTTGCCTCTAACCAGTTTGGTCACCTTGATCTCAATGTCATATTCCATTACCCGGGTGATCCAACCTGCCCTCTTCTCATTCAAATCCTTATTTAAAAGGAATTCCTTGACACCAACATGAGATACTAGCAGTTGAATCTTGTTATTTGAGACTAAGTGTCTGAACTTCTTTAAGCTCCTAATAACAACAAGGACCTATTTTTCAATGAAAGAGTATTTTACCTCATAGTCCTCCAAGCTCTGACTGAAGAAAGCTATGGGTTTCTCTGAACCTTCATTGTTGGGTTAGACCAAGATGGCTAAGATGGTGTCTAACCCTCCAAAAGCATATAGCATGAAGTCTTTTGAGAAGTCTGGGTTAACAAGAGTTGGAGCCTGTGATATTGCGAGCTTGATGGCCTCAAAACTCTCTTTCCCTTCTGATGTCCATTTAAATGCAAGACTCTTCTTTAACATCATTGTTAAAGGCTTCACAAGAGTAGCAAAGTCAGGTATAAACCTGTGAACAAATTTTATTCTCCCCAAGAAGCTTTGGAGAGACTTTTTATGTTGTGGCAATGGAAGTTTCCAGATGGCTTCAACCCTTTCAGAATCAATTGTCAATCCCTCTCTTGAGACAATGTGCCCCAACAATTTCCCTTCATGAGCTAGGAACACACACTTTTTTGGGTTTAATGACACCCCAAACCTTCTACATCTCTGAAATACCTATCTAAGGTGAAAGAGATGGTCTGCAACATTCTTTGAAAAGACAGTGATATCATCTAGATACACCAGGACTATGTTGTTAATTAAGCCTTTGAATGCCATGTCCATAGCTCGCTGAAATGTTGCTCCAACATTTGATAGTCCAAATGGCATTTTCTTATAAGCATATGTACCCCATTTGGTGGTGAAGGCTATCTTGAATTGATCTTCTTCTTTCACCATTATCTAGTTATAGCCTGAATACCCATCTAACAATGAAAACCTCTCAGAACCAGCTACAACTTGTAAGATATGTTCCATTGATGGAAGTGGGTAGTGATCCTTAAGTGATGCTCTGTTTAGATCATGAAAGTCCACACATAGCCTGATTTCTCCATTTTTCTTTCTCACAGGTACCAAGTTAGCAACCCAACTTGAATGCTTGATAGGAAAGATGATACTGGCCTCAATTAGCTTGTTCAATTCTTTTCTCATGAGAGGCTCAATGTGGGGATTTATTGGCCTTTGCTTCTATCTGAAAGGCTTAGCTCCTGGATCCAACTCGATGGTGTGTTGTGCCAGCTTTGGGTTGAAACCTCTTAAATCTTTATAAGTCTAGGCAAAGACATATGGGAACTCTTGACAGAATTGAAAAAATTCAGATTTTTCTTGTTGAGTGCTTACCCTTGCCAATCTGCAATGTTTTGCCTTCTTCTATAAAAATAGGTTCTGAATCTTCACCCTTTACCTGAATATTTTCCTTCTCTTTACGGAATTGGTCATTTGGGTTGAATATTGATTCCAAAGTGACAAGACCCTTTGGTAGTTTGTTGGTTCTCAGCTGCACCACTTGATCACCATACTGTTGCTCCAATCTGTCTTGATTCTTGGAGGAGAACTCAGCTTCCTCTTGTAGAAAGTTGACAATTTGTTGATCACTTTCAAAGACTTGCCAACTTATGTTGTTGTCTAGGATAGCTAGCCTTACAACCAACTTGATATGGGGTTGATGCTTATCACTCTTGATATTCTCCACAACATCAAATGTTGCCCCAATTTTTGCTAATCTATCTGTTGCTTCATTCTTCTTCCTTGGGATGGAGTTAATGTTGAATGCCTCAAAATCCTCAATGAGGTCCCATACCCGGTTCTTGTAACTCTTTAACAGGTCATTCTTGGCAGCATTTTGTCCTCAAACCTGATTAGCAACTAGTTCACTATCACCAAACACTTGCAAGTTCTTGATTCCTCATTTCCTTGCCCAATGCAGTCCATGGACCAAAGCCTCATACTCTGCTGTGTTGTTTGAACAAGAAAATTGGAAACGAAAAGCTGAGTAGTATTTCATACCTTTAGGCGAGACAAGCATAGCTCCTCCTCCAGCTCCTTGCCTACTTCTTGAGCCATCAAAGAATAACTGCCATACCTCATTATCATCTTTGTGGTCTGGCTTAATGATGTCAGGAAGAGGCTGATTTTCTTCATGCAAATAGTAGACTCCTAACTCAGACTCCTCCATCTCTTTATAGGGTCAAAAGCATGTCTCTTGTTCACCATTCATCAAGAGTCAAGTCTGGGATACACCCCACCTTGGTATCTGTCTCACAAGTGCTTGGGAGGTCCTCCAAATCAAAGGATGAAACAATTTGCATTGATTGGGCTGGGTACATAAGACTCAATATGGTAATCTGCAATGGGCTCAGATCTGATTGTGGCCTTAGCCCCATACCTTGTTCTAAAAATCATGTGCGACCAATCAACAGACAAATATCCTCCAATCTTAGTAGTGAAGTCTCTTGACAAACACAATGCAAAATGGGGTGGCAAGTCTATGACTGATATGTTTTGCAATACAGTCACATTGGGGCAGGCATGCAGTGTGAGGCTCAAATCTTTGATGACTCCAATAGTTTTCACTGTTGTCCCATCCAATTGCACTACCCCTCTGGATATGACTTCGTATTGAAGACCCAGTTGATCAGCTATTTGTTTTGGCATTATAGAACTACTTGCCCCCGAATCAATCATGCAATTATGTACCAATTTGTCCCCAATGATCAATGAAACATAGAATGGAGGAGGCCTCAGGTTCTTACCTTGTTGTCCTCCATGCTTTCCCTTAGGCTGAGCTGCATTGGTAAGCACTTTCTCTTGCTGGCTAGGGGGCTATTTGAGCTTGACCAATTGGCCATAGCAATCTGCAACAAATCTCTCTGTCCTGGAATGGCCAATGACTCCCACATTGAAATATTCACATTTGTCTTCTTCATTTGTTCAATGATATTAAATGAGCTATCCTTCTACTGCCCCTTCCCTGGTACATTTTTCTCTTGCACATGGGTTGTCACAACCGGTGCCTGAGTGGATTTGGCAGGTGGCTTGGACTGACTCTACATATTGGGAGTTACATTTTGAGTGCCAATACCTTGTGGAGTAATAGAGGGTTGAGGATTACCTGAGTTTGATAATTTTCCCTCTCCAATATTTCTTTTCTTGGACCGTGTATTGGCAGCTACACTTTGGGAAGGTGTTTGATTCATTCCACAGAAGTCTTCATCTTGCCAATTGACAAGCATAGTTTCACTTGGAGATGCTTCTTGCTGAACTCCTTGCTACTGATTTTCTTCTTGACTAGACTCTTGTGACACACCAATGGTTTGTACCATCAAGGCCTGGTTTAGTGCACCATTGAAGCACATTGATTGGTTATGTGGTTGATTGCATGGAAAACACCAATCATATTCTTGGGCCATATTGTTTTGTGCTAGGACCAAGGCCCTTGATGTTGAAGTTGTGTTTGGATCATATGACCAGAAAGGCCTAACAACTTGAGGTTGTCCTTGGCTTTGGTTTTGATTTACAGCCTGAGTTGGTTGCCTATTTTGTTGATATGGGGGTCTAGCCTGATACTGAGCTTGAGGCTGATATGGCCTAGAACTCTGAGCTTGTTTCCTCTTGATAGTTACTAACTCATTCCCTAGGTTCTGTAATTATTTTATAACTTCTTGAATCTCTTTTAAGGCACTAGAGGATGAGGTGGAGGCTTTAGCTGAACTTTTATTCCTAGGAGTAGGCATAGGAGCTAATGTGGGTGTTTGGCTAGTGCTTGGGTTTCCTAATTCTAGATATAGATGCATGGGAGGCCTAGGAGAAAGCTTTCCAGTCTGAATTAGACAATTTTCATCTCTTATGGAAATGTCATAGGCTGCAGGTAAGGTTGTGCCTCCCATTGATTGAACCATTAAAGCAATATCAGAATTTAGAGCTCTAAGAAAGTATAAGAAGGCACCTTCATCTGTGGGCTTTACAGCCACTGGAATCTTGTCCCATGTCCTTTGAAATCTGAGGTTGAAATCTATCAACTGCTCATTAGGAGCTCTCTTGATTGTTGTCAGTTGCTCCAACAAGGACAGGTTATCTCCTTTTTCTCCAAACTGGTCATGAAGAGCTCTACACATATGGTCCCAAGTTTGAATAGAGCCTGCTTCTAGACTCCTGAACCATTGTGAAGCTTTACCCTTGAGTGAAGAGGCTAGCAACTTGACTGTAATGTCCATCTCAGTGATCTCATGGATTGCACAGACATTTGCAATGTCTTGAACATGGTCACCAGGAGAAGTCTGGTTCTCTCTAGTGAAATATGGGATGCTCTTTAATGCTGCCACCGGGACTAAATTTTGTGCATTAAGAGCAAGTGGGTTATTGCCAGTGAAATTGACATAAGGATTTGGTTGTGCCATCCTGATCAACCTGAGAACCTTTCTTGATTGAAAGAATAACCTACTAGGAGGAGGTGTTGACAAGGTTATGTTTGGTGGAGATGGAGACCTCTGGGCTCTTCTCCCCCTTCTCCTTCTTTCTAGGGACAAGTGCAGATAGACAAACAATCCTTCTTCTCTTGTTCTTGACCTTGTTTGTATTCTTCTCATGAACTTGGCAAAGCTTGGGCTACTGAAACCAGTGGATTCTGTCCCTTTTGGAGTCGCCAGATGTGCAGTTTCAAAGCTTCTTAAAAGCTAGAACTTGCAACAAGTGCACATCAATCTTGCTACAATAAAAAATGAAGACTTCTTTTCCCATCAAGTGTGCTAAAACTGTTACTGCAGAATCACAGCACCCCTGAATTCCTGAAACCAGATAGGTTTCAAGACTCTCAATGTGAGTGCACAACATGGAGCATCTCTCAAAGTGTGGGACCTTACGAGTTGAAAGAGCTCTCCGGATTAAGGTCGGTTCCTATTCCTCTGTCCAGGTGCATAAAAATATATTACATAAAGTCTATTTTAAATCTACTCTATTTTACCAAGGAGACAGGGTCGAGGAGATGTAAGAAAATAAACTAAGCTAACGAGGTGATGCACCAAAGGAATGTTAGACACTCATTTTGCAATTTAACACAAACCACAAAAAATAATACAAACACTCTGCACAGATGACCAAAAATGTAATAAGAGATCAGGGAGACAACAACGAATATATGAAAGGGTCGATAAACACCCACAGACATATATAAATATTATTTCTCAGGCATTGATATAGTATATTGCAGTGGCTAAGAAGTAAAACTGGCATTACAACACAAAGGAGAGGTTAGAAAATCTCCACAAATCCTTCTATGAACAAAAGAAGAAGGGAGGCACAAAACAGAAACGTCCAACCTTTTATAATGAGTCCCGACCCTTCCTTTATAGATTCGGCATAGAGGGAAGAAGGAGAGAGAGAGGCAGGAAAACTAGTTCGAAGCTCAACCACTAGCCATCAATGCCTCCTGTAAATCCACCCCAAATCTTTCGTGTCTACATCAATTACTTGTTCGGTGCCTCGAAGGAGGAGGAACGGCGGATCAGATCAAATCCGATCTGGTTGTTGGGGCAAATAGATCCTGTATTAATGGCATGAATACATTTCTTCATTTTTTCCCCCACCTAACCTCTCCAAAATTAAAGTTTCAGATCTCCATGGTGTAGACGAGGCTGAGATCTTTCCAACGGTGCCAGATTTGTCAGATTTCGAGCACTGAGTCAAAAGATATTCCCATTTGAAATTTGAATCGGGTCTGTATAGAATGGCAAGAAACAGATACCAAAACGGGTCCCCTTTTTTGAAACTGGACACGTGGAGGGCTGGCGCATGTTTGAGGACAGATTTTGGATTCTTCTTTTGGAGTTGTGTCGGGCTGACACATGGCTTCTTCCGCGGCTTGCTCAGTTTCCTCATGTTTTGGTCAAGTCCCTTTTTTTCTCGGTGGGGTCATACATCCGACCAGGGACACGTGGAGACCTGGCGCTCATTTGGAAACCTTCCCCAACTCTTACTTTTGAATTAGCATTGTACTGACACTTGGCACCCTTTGCTGGCTTGTCTCTGCTTTGATTATTCAACCCCTAACCTGTCCCCTTTTTCAGACCTAGGACATGTGGAAGGTTCGCGCTTATTTGAAAATCTGCTCAGGATTTTACCTTTGAAGCACCATCGGGTTGATACATGGAAGCCTCCATAAACTCTTAGACTTTTCAATGGCCACTCTTACTTTTTTGGGTCCTGAATACCTGGTAAGCTAGCACTTGTTCAGGAATCACCTTTTGGACCGCACCTTGAAATTACGCTGATGTAACATGTGGCGTCATCTGTTGGTTCTCTATACTTAGTCAATTTTGGGCCCGCTCTATCCCATTTTTAACTTGAACTACGTGGCGAGCCCACACTCATTTGGGTCTCCCCTTTTCGATCTGCCTTTGGAGATGTGACGGGCTAACATGTGATTGCTTCCGCTAGCACCTTTATACTTAATCTTTTTTTAGGCCCGCCCTGTCTGATTTTTGACTTTTAGCTATTGACTCTGCCCCTCTTTGGGACTATGACACGTGGGGTTCTGGTGCTTGTTTGAGTCTGCCCTTTTTGGATTCAATCTTTAGAGGTGCGTCATTTGGACACTTGGCAGCGTCTAATGTCTCCTCCATACTTAGTCATTTTCAGAGCTCATTCTGAACCATTTCAGAGCCCGACAACTTCGAGCCTTCGTCATTCCTTCTCCTTTGAGCCTCTGGTTTCTTTAACACTGTATTCTCCTTCCCCGACCCTGCTATTCCATTTTAGAGCCCACCTGTAATCTGTTTGCTAGATTTGAAGCATGGTTTCGTTTGACGGAGCTGTTTCTTGAATTTCTTCTTGCACGGGGTCGTTTGATCTTTTGTAGGCCCTGCCACTCCATTGTAGAGTCCCTTTGTTGCCTAATTGTAGGATTTGAACGTGATTTCTCTGGTTTCTTCTATGCGAGGTCATGGTTGACCAATTTTATCTGGGGGTAAAATTGGGATAACAGTACATAGACAATCATGAAAGCACCCAAATTTCATAAGAACTTAAGGAGAGGAATCTACTTTCTCAAACCGGTAAATGGCTTCACGAAACATCATCACTCAATGTTACCCATTCAAGAATAACCACTAAGAAGAGATGAGAACTTCAGTGAAAGAGGGTTATCCCCTAAATTTTATTATAGGTGCTTTAGGTTAGTTTTCCCTTTTCCCTATTGTGTGGTTTTTTTCTCTTCATTTGTGTGTTAATGTGTGTTGTCCCTTTCTATCTATCTCTTACAAGTTGTACATGTTCTGCAAAGCCCAATGGATAAGGAACTAGTCAATGTTATGTACAGAGATTTTGGATTTCTCATATGATGTCCTTGTTGCACTTAATCCATGACATGTCCCCAAGCTAGAGCCATCTATTTTTATGCAAATGTGCAACAAGAAAAATCCCAATTTTCAAGCATGACAACCATACCCTACCTTATAAATTTTACTCAAAGGTCATACTAAGCCATCCTTCATATCACCCTAATCCCCGAGTCAGTCCTATCCCATCTCTCTACATTAGTCTTATGTGTTATGGTGTTGTTTCCATAGGTGATTTAGGGGTATCTAGTCATTCCAAGTTCATCCAAGACAAGATCCATTAAAAATGTGCTTTTTGACAAGCTTGGGAAATTCTATCCTTTAGTCTTCTCGAAGCTGGTACACACCACGAGACCAGAATTAAAGGAAAAAAATCATCAAGGAGATGTACCAGAGAGCCAAAAATTTTATGAAATGATTTTTGGAAGGTTCTAGGAAGTTTCACAAGTTTTGGAGCAGTTTCAACAAAAGTGGGTCTTGGAGGCCTAAGTACTGCACAGTGCAAAAAAAGCCTCTAAGCTTCAGGAAGTGATTCCAAGAGCTCTGGAAGGAGTTAGGATTCAAAAAAAATATTAGTGGAAATTTATTACATATCCCTATGGTATGTTAATATCATATTTTTCACAAAACCTATGAGACTTATGTCCACAACCAGTTTTTTGCATGCACATCTTTGGAGCCTAAACAAAAATCCTATTTTTAAGGGATCAAATGGAAGAATCAAGAGCTAATACCCCCACCTTTAGATTTTTAATTTCAATAAAATTTCATCAAAACAATCCTCTAGAAGCTCAAGATATAGTCCCGATAGGCGGCTCCCCAAGGTAAAAGCTTCACGAGTTAATCAATTTTTGAGTTAAAAATCCATCCAATGGGAGAGTGGCACACTTTTTTGCACCAAATTTCCAAAATATTTGGTGTATATGGTGCAATAAAATCCACTCCCCTCCCTTTTAATTCTTCGGTCACCCATGTGACCCTAGCGAGTGCTAAAGGTGAAATTTTTTAGCCCCCCGCTCAAGCCCAACCTCAAATTACATTACAACACATGGCCCAATAGGAATAGGGTGCAATTTTTTTCACCAATTACACCAATCCCTTGGTGAAATTTGTGCTCAAAATTTTCATCCTTCTCATCTATTAAATACATGTAATTTTTTCCAACTGTCGTGTTTCTTCTTGTTTTTTCTGGCTTTTCTTCACACATGCACAAGAAGGTTTCCACTACCGTAAATTCCTTCAATCCTCCATTTTTGTTGCTTCCACACCTTCCACAGCACCTCCATATTCCATTGATAATATTTCAACATTTCTACAATGAAAAAAGAGAGTATTTTTCAAGAAAAACTCATGAGTGTGAGCTACTAGAAACCCTAAGTTCCAAAACAAGAAACGCTCATATCTCCCAAACCATGCATCTAATATCCGTGAAATTTTGGGAAGATCTCCCTTATCTAGGCATATAGGAGAATCAAAAAATAGAAATCTCAGATATTTCCTTATTTTCTTAATGAAATTATTTCAAAATATTCTTCCCTAGAGCGTCCTTTCATCGTTTTCCACCAAACTGTGCAGTGGATTGAGCTGAAAATTTGAACATAAGTCGAAGAGCAAAAACCTAGAAAGAATCCAATGATTTTTCATAAATATGAGACCCAAAGGTAACATTCTAAAAATATTAATTTTCACTGGTTCTCACTTTCCATTTTTAGTAAGTTTCCAAAAACATAAAATTGAAGAAAGAACAGTGAAAACCATGCAAACTGAAAACTAGGGCACGCGGGTCAAAATAGCAAAAAAGTGAAAAAGCACAAAGCAAAAAAGAAAATTTTCAAAAATATAAATTTCTTTGAATTGACATTAAGACACCTGTGACAAGTTTGGAATGTGAAAGAAACACCTCAGTGCAAGTAATGAGGTGAAAAATCAACACTTCCCAAAATAGCAGTTCTCGGAGCCTAACTTCAAAATATAGCAATTTTCAGTCCCAAGTGCAAAAAGTTGTAGATGGCTTCATTTTCACTCATCCTACCATTTTTTTGGCCCTCCACGGGGTTGTATTATGGTTTCATGGTTCAATCAAAGAAACGAGAACTCGACAAGGATCCTGAAAAGCATTATCTTGAGTCAAATTATGTCTCCCAGTAAGGCAATGCATCATAGTACACAACAGGTGGGTCCATTTTCATCACTCAGGGATCTGGGTGATTTGAAAAGAGTTGGCCACAGAGAACTTAATTATTTGAAGTGGTTCATCAATCAAGTATCAAATAAGGTTTTCGTGAGTAGTTCCCATGTTCATCCCAAGATCACATTGGGAAGTCCCGAAACAGTGTTTCTCAACATTCATTCTATGACCCGAGATGTCCGAGCATCACATAAAATGGAGGAATTGTGATCATCATTAGAAAATAAAAAATTGTTCGAAATGTACTTCATGAAATATTTCTGATGAGTACATCAGTGTAGCTATGTAGCGGAATGTCATCAGAGATTTTTCTCCATCCTCTAGCTTCTTCAGAGCAGACCTCAGTGAGCAACGCATGCGGTCACCAAGGTTATCATTTGACAGTGTTTCTAAACACTTATTTCAAGGTTTTTCATGCATCATCTAAAGGAGATTTATCATGGTGTAAAAATTTCATAGATCAAGAGTTTTCCGCATTGGAAGATTTCATCATATTAGTTGGACAACAAGGCGAATGAGGAAAAGCATCATCTTCATCGGCATCCCTTCTTCCTTTTCTTCACTCACTCTTCCTCTTATTCTCTAACCTCTTTCTAATTATGCATTGTGTGTAATCATTTTAGTTTTTCTTATTCATTAAAATGAATTTATAAATTTGAATTGTAAAAGTCCTTTTGATTTATAAAAAGGGAACTCAATTTCCTAGATCCTAGGAAGGTGAGAATGAGCCAATGAAGGTTCATGTGGAGGGTAAATGAAGAGTTGTTTCTTGATCTATATAATGCAATGGCATACTCTCGCTTAAGGGTTTTCAATTTTATACTCAAGAGAGAGATCAATTGAGCAATACAAGAGATATAGCATTCTTCCACTTTCCTTCACCAATTTTCCTCCATTTCCAACATTGTACAACTTGATAAAAATGTCAATAAAGAAAGGGATTGTTTATTTTCATGAATCATGAAATTATGTGCATGGTTTCCTCTGGTTTTTGGCATAATAAAATTGTTATTTCTTTCTAGTTATTGTGAATGTAGACTTTCCAATCAACCCTGGCGAGAATTTGATTTTCTTCTCGCAGAGTTGGTTTTCCTTGTCTAACTTCTCACTCCCCTTCCCCCATGATTCAAAAAATTATTCCCTTACAATTCCTTGTAAAAATTTTCCACATGTATAGTGGAGTGTACCTATTGGATCCCCGACCTCTTTTCCAACCACAAATTTCTCATTTTTGTCATTCACAATAAAGTGAAGCTACCCCACCCAAGTAGAGGGACCTAGAGTCCTGGAGACATTGGCAAGAAACCCATTAATTTGTCCACACGAAAAAATTTCTCACCAACATGTTTACATAAATAATTTATCAAATCTAGTACATATAATCTTACATTTGGCACATACTCTTCTTCTTCTTCCTATGATTGCATTGGAGGTCTTTCTTACATTCAATGTTTTAGGTTTTTCCTATGACGACTATGTTGGTATATCATTTTCCCTCTACTATAATTTTCTTCTTCTTATGTTGTTTTTTATTTTATCCTCTCCCTTTGTGTTATATCTTTCCTTTCACATTTTCCTTTCTTGTATTTCCATTCTCCTATCCTATACCTTTCCTTTCTTCTCTCCTCTCCTTGATAATTGTTTTTTTCCTTCTCTAATTGTAAAATTAAGAAAATAAAAGTAGAGGGGATTTTATTCCATCCCACTTTATTTTTCTTATTTCATGGGTGTAACTGATGCAAATTTGAAACAATTTGTTTCACTCCATACTTTTTTAAATTTAAAAATATAAATTTATTTATATTATTTAATTAATATATTAAAAAAATTAGGTAAGTAGGTGTAGTCACAAAATCATGCACTTTCATACTTACACCATGCTTGTAAGTATTTCATTATATACATGATTCCTAAGCAAGAATTCCTAAACAAGAAAATTGGATGTTAACAACACTTGTTTTACTCTTTCATTGCTTTTATATTTCCCACACTCTTATTATTTGCTTTTATGGTATGACCACTTTAATTTTGGATACTAAATGACATGTGACCTAGCTATTGTGTTGACAATTACATCTTTTGAGATCATCCCAAACACTATTACCCATTAGGGATAGGAGCGCCCCATGTGTTACTGTCCACTCTGGGATACTTCAATCCCTTTCCCTCCTTTTATTGATTTTGAATTGCCACATCATTTGGTATCTTTTCTAGAGTCTCTTTTATCACTTTGGGTCAGCTTTTCAGTTGTTAATGATGAAATTAAAACAAGGGAATCATATATATGCATGACTTACTTACCATTATTAAAGGGTAGGATAATTTTGGGCTAATACTTACTATCTACTACTTGGGTAAAGAGAAACATTCAAGGACTGCATTTGGGCTACATTAATCACTGCATAGGAAGGGCTATTTATGAATTCCATCTCACATAGTCTATCTTGGGGGAAAAATTACTTGTAGCCCACTATATTGTTGTGACTGACACAAGGGAAACCTAGCTTCAAGGAACACAGATTCAATCACACACACACACACCCCAAAACTACATAGAGTCTAAAATGTAGGGTAGTTCTCGGTGACAATCACATTGGGGTGACTACCAAGGTTATTTTGACTCAAGCATATGTATTATTTTTTTCATCTAATGTCTTCTTGAGCTTTGTGCAGGTAGCTAGGATTTATTTTGCACGTACATATGTGACATAAAGAATCCTTATAATGAAGTCAAAGTGATAAACAAGTGAAGTAAAGGTGATCTTGAGTTCAGAATCCTGAAAGAACCAGAAGTCCAAACTTGTTGTAGGGTTACTAGCACCCAGTACAGACTAGTGCAGATAGTCTTGTCCTCTTGCGTGTGCTCCTTATCTGAAGAACTTTCATATCTCATTTTTTCAGATAAAGCATATCACAACGGTTTAATCCAAGCATCGTTCCAATCACTAGTTCCTAGTCCCAGAATCAACCTAGATCTTCAAATAAAAATTAATTCACTCTTATCTCTTGTCTTGCATATTTACTTGTACTTTGCACGCTAAATATTTCTTATTATTTCTATATTTATTTGATCTCAGTCCTCTAATAAATTATTTAAAGTTCTTTAAATAATTTGGTGAACCTGATCCTTGCATTTTCTTTAAGATATCAATTCTTCTATAAACCCAATGCATTTGGGTTCATATATGCATCTTAACTTCATATACAAACCTAATCTTCATCTATTACATTTCATAAATCAGATCTGTAAAATAATTCCTAGGGTTTCATGCTTCATCCTACCCTGTGGGTCATTTTCTAGGGCTCCCAATTTTCAAAACACATTTTATATCATATCTCAAGCGTAATAGATTTAATTTTAAATTCCTTTGAGGTTAGATTTCATTTTTACATATTTAACAAAAACCTTCATTTTGCCCTAATGTTTTACACAATTTTCAGAAATTCAAAATTACACATTTTAGTAATCAAGGCAAAATTCGTAAAATACATGCTTTTGAGAAAATACCTTAGAGGTTTTTAGTTTACATCAATAGATTAAAAAAAGTCTCTTTTTGTTTTATAAAATTAAAATTCTATTTTGTAATATGGTCATGTTTGATTAATTTGATAACAATCACTTTTTGATCAACATCACTTTTAATACAAATCTATTTGTCTATTTATCTTGCTTATGTCAAATTATTTTATGGCTTACCATACAATTGATGATGAAATGCTTATCCATTATATATTCAAGTTCAAATTAGTTATGATATTCTCAGGCGTTCTTTATTTAATCATAGATCCAGTCTTAATGTATGCAACATTTGCTTTCTCCATCAAATAGGATTTTCTTTTGTTGATCTAACTCCATCTACTCTATGTATCCATGGCTTTGATAATACACCTAAGGTCACAAGTGTTGGGATAAATCACTATACCCATTACTGTATGCCTTTGCACTTTTAATGTTCTATTTCATGTTATGCCTCATAACCTCAATTATTATATCCTTCTAGGCCAATCCTTAGTTACATACTATGCATGCAACTCTTTCTATCCATGTCATAACACACAATTCCCCTACCACATCTTCTTCCATGGATAATACTACAATATATTCTACACTTCATGTTGTTACTCTTTGTGATATCCCTCTTATATATGTTGACGAAGTTACTACTTACATTGCACATCATTTTTATCCTACAATGGAACTCTAAAATTCTACTGATTTACACGATGAACTTTCTATTGGCACCCATGCTACTCCTCCCATTATCACTCTTGATGCACTTATAATGATCATATGCTGGTAGTGATTCCAATGTTACATCACTTTTTGTACCTTCCCAATCACAAGTTAGAACACAATGTGCTAATTTGATAATGATTCATTAATGTTCTCACTTTTCAAGATTCTATACATGACTCATGTACTATGGCTACACCTCATCTTATAACATCCATGGGGGAAATCAATTCCCCTCTTTCCACATTTATGTCTAAAAAGGTCATAGGGGCTAGTCCATACAACTTCAATGCTTCCAATCTTTCCAAATCGCACATATTTTTTATGATGAGTCTTGTGTCTCTCCCTCCATTATTTACGGCTGATACTGATGATTCTCATAACACTATATATGTTACACATATCTTAATTCACACATTGATCCCTTTATGTTTGCACTTACTATTTCCATTATTTCTAACAAGCCCAATGTTCCCGCTAGTGTCTTCATGGGTAACCATATCCTTATTGTGTATGTCATTGCATTCGTACTTCTCATAACATTTGGGATCTTCCAGACTAATCCATAGGGGTTTCCCCTCACTATGTTGAAATTGTTCCTTGGTAGCTCTCGTGTTTACAAAATTACAGCTTATTACTTATGAATGTTCCACCTATTCTATTTTCTCTACATGCATGACATAATCCTACTCCGCATGCTATGGTACATGAACTTTCATGTGACACTAGGTCCTTTGGATCATGTTCACATGTGTTAATATTTTTACATTGGAAGATAGTGGGCCCTTTCCCCCTTACCCTCATTGGCTAGATCACTGTAATATTCACACCCGGGGGCATATTCTCTCCCCATCACTACCTGATGACACACTCTTGTTCTAGGTCTAAACACAATTGTTGAGGGCACATTTACTTACATGGACCTCACTTTGCACACATACACTAGGGGAAAACTTTCTCCCCTCTTCTAGTTGTTCTGTGTTCATGTTCACATATTTACAAAAAAACTCAAAAATAGTAGCTTAGATCTTGATTGAATGTATTCTTTCTTTCAAGGATTAGTCTATTCTATGTTGCACAATACTTATCATATTACTTGGGTTAATAGTATGCTTTATCATTTTTCCATACACACATGCACGTTCACATGTTACTTTTTGAGGTGAATGACAGATAACTTACAAGTTTCTACATGATGTATGATGCTTGGCACTGTACAATACCAGTCCCACTGAGGCTCCTGGGGGCATCTACCTTTCCTATCACTCATAAAAATGCTTACTATCAATCCATAATAGCCTACTACTCTTAATTCTTATCGTTCCCAGAACTTGTACAGCACCTCACTCCCTACCCATACAAAATTGTCAAACATGGACCAAACCACCAAATGGTTATTCATATGAAGCATTGGCAGTCACATGTTGAGTTTTAGAGCTCAATTGCTAAACATTTTAGCATGCTTATATTAAACTTGTAGGAAAACACAATAATAGGCATTGGTTATGGCAGGGATCTAACATCGGTCACCTATGAGCAGCATCGGTTAGGCAAGGGTGACATTGGTCAAGTAAGGAACCAGTCATCGGTTAGGGTTAACCCGCGTCAATTACTTGTGTGTGAGTGTTTTATTTAACTCACAGGAATTAGATCTAATTTTAGTATTAAAGCAAATCTATTGATTATAATTACATGACTAAGTTCCCTAAGTTTTTATATGCTTATATAATCAATAGAAATCTAGGGTTTAGAAGGTAGTGATTGTGTAGAGTTAATGATTATTATGAGAATAATTGTGAGAGAGAGAATTCTTGGAGCATAAGGAGAAGCTTGAGAGAAAGAAAGTACTATACATCTAAGAGAGGTGTGGAAGATTGTATATCTTTTGAAAGCTTTGGATAATATATTGACTTGTTTCTTGGTGGATGTAGCCCACACTGGGTGAACCATGTTAAATTTGGTGTTGATTTGTATATCTTGTTTTGTATATTTCTTCTGGTATAATATCCATTTTATTGCATGTATGCTTAGATCTGATATATTATCTTTACAACCGGTGTGATTAACCCCAACAACTGGTATCAGATATTTGTTTGAGGGTTTTTTGTGTTGACATATTTACTTCATAGATGGTTTTCTGATTGAGTGGGAGCTACAGTAATGGAAGAAATAAAAAAATACAAGGTAGAGAATTTTGACAGGCCAAAATTATCAATTATGGAAGATGCAGATTGAGGATTATCTGTATCAAAGAGATATTATACTTACCGTTGGATGAAAATACTAGACCTACAAAGATGATTGATGAAGAATGGAAGATTCTTGACATAAAAAGGCTTTAGGATCTATAAGATTGAGCCTGGCAGCATCCGTGGCTTCTAATATTACCGAAGTAGCAACTGTTTATGGTAGATTTAATGAAATCTCTTAGCTAATTTATATGAAAAACCTAGTGCTTCAAATAAATTTTATTTGATGAAAGAAATTATTTAGTTCTAAGATGCATGAAGGTGGATCTGCATCTAGTCATTTGAATGATTTTGATTCTATTGTAAATCAGTTAAAATTGGTCTGATATTATGTTTGATGATGAAGTGAAAAGTACACTTTTATTCTTATGTTCTTTGCCTAGATAGTTGGGATAACTTGGTAATGGATGTTAGTAATACAACATCTACCTAATAATATTTTCAAGTTTGATGATGTGGTTAGTATAATATTGAATGAAGAAATTTGCAGTGAAAATTACAGAGGAATCATCATCTGGGAATGCTTTGAATGTAGAAAGAAGAGGTAAGGCAGAAGGAGAGATCCAAGAGTAAGAATAATGGGAAATCAAAGTCAAGGAATGGCAGATCTAAATCCAGAGGTAAGGGAATTACCTGTTGAATTGTGGAAAGAAAGAACATGCAAAGAAATATTGTTGGTCAAAGGATAAAGAGAACCAATGTACCAAATAAAGGTAAAGAGGTCAAATAAGGAGCAAAATATTACAGTAGAGGTAATGTAAGATGACTCTTATTATTTCTTTGGATAGTAGAATAGAATCATGGATTTTAGATTCATGAGCTTTTTTCCATGCAACCCCTAATAAGGGTTATTTCATAAATTATGTCCAAGGAAATTTTGGGCATGTTTATTTGGGTGATGATAAACCTTGCAATATTACTGGTAAAGGGAGAAGTTCATCTAAAATTACATAATGGAAATAAAATGGATATTGAAAGATGTGAGACTTGTGTCAAGCCTCGGAAGAGGAATCTAATTTTTGGAGGGCAACTAGGTGAAGTCTGGTTGCATGGTTACATTCACAGTCAAAGTCTTGGAAGGTTACCAACGGATCTCTTGTAGTTATGGAAATAGGTAAGAAGGTAGTAACACTGTTCTTTTTATCTACTTATGTTATTAATTCCTTTTCTATGTTATCTACTTCATATTTAGATGTAAGCATGTGGCATAATCGGGTTAGGTCATATAAGTAAAAAAGGAATACAGATCTTAAAAGCTAAGGATAAATTATTAGATTTGAAAAGATGTAGATCTTTATTTTTGTGAACATTATATATTTGGAAAGTAAAAGAAAGTGAGATTTCTCAAATTTGGGGCAACTAAGAAGGAGCATAAATTTGATCTTGTGCACTCAAATGTGTGGGGACTAACTCAAGTAGCTTCCCATGGAGGGTCCCAATATTATATGACTTTCATTGATGATGCTCATAAGTAAGGTATGGATTTATTGTATTAAATGTAAATATGAATGTTTTTGAGACTTTTAAAATATGGAAAGCCCCTTGTGGAAAATGAGTCGAAAAATCAAAGTTAAAATGTTCCTTAGATCTGACAAATGGTGGTGAGTACTGCAGCAATGCTTTTAGTTATTATTGTTTAGTGAGTGAAATACCATAGAGAAATGATGGTTCTAAGAACACAACAGGAAAATGGTGTTGCTAGAAAGAATTAACATGACAATCATGGAATGTGCAAGAAGCATGAGGATACTTGTCTAGATTGCCTTTGTAGTTTTAGGGCATAAACAATAGACACGGCGGTTTATTTGATTAAACGTGTCGGCCTTCAAGTGTCACTGGATGGTGGTAATACCAGAAGGAAGCATGTAATGAAAAAGAAGGTAGATCTTTTCTTTTCTTAGAAGTTTTTGGTTCAGAATATTTTGTGCATGTTGATAAAAAAAATAGGAAGAAGTAGGGATACTAAATCTAAGAGATATATTTTTATTGGTTATGGCTATGGTGATTTTGGATTCCGTTTTTGAGATTTATAAGATTCTAAGATTGTTAGGACTTGTGACATTGATTGGAACGAAATAGATAATGTACAAGGATCAAGTTTTGGTACCCAAAGACGAAGTGAATGAGGAAATTTTGTTGAATAAAAATGCATTCTCAGGATTTTAAAAGTGACATACCTATATGGGTCTACATAGTAACTGGTGTCGGGCTAACACCGGACCAACAATCGTAGTCACCTGAAACAGCGTATCATTTATAGAAGAGCCAAATTGACGTCAGTTAGTAAGTGACCGAGCATCAGATTACAGGTGACTAGCTATCGGTCACTACTAATAATTGGATACAAATTTGTAGAATGAGGTTTAGAATTGAGCCTTCGATACCCCAAACTTTCGGTGAAAAGGAAACAAAGGGTAAGTAGAACCTCTCTGAAAGATTTGCATCCTTCTCTTATTTTATTTATTATTAACTGATAGTGGTGAACCAGAGAGAGTTTTAGAAGAAATAGTGTAGGATAAGACCCACGTGCAATGGGAGCATGACAATGGATGAGGAGACGGACTCCTTGGAACAAAACTAGACATTGGATTTTGTTAATTTGTCCAGTAGGTAAAATAATATTTCAGAACAAATGACTTTACAAGAATTAGGGAAGAGAGAGGGTGGACAAAAAAGATACAAGGACAAGACTTATGGTAAAAGGATTTTACATATGAAATCAGGTATTGATTTTGGTGAGATATTTTCTCTCTATAGTAAAGATGACTTTTTCATTCATACTATATTGAGTTTAGTGTGCAGTAAAAGATTTACATTTATATAAATTTGATGTCAAGATAGATTTCCTTCACAGTGATATGGAGGAAGAGATCTATATGTTGCAATCCACTTGAGTATGAAGTCAAGGGTAAAGAGAAACTTAGTGTGTAGGTTGAAAAAGAGCGCTGTATGGGCTCAAGGCAAACCCTAAGGAAAATGGTATATGAGATTTTGATAGTTTTATGCTATGAACATGGTTACTTGAGATGTGAATTTGACCATTGTGTTTATTTCAAAAAACTTGAAAATAGGGAGATATATTATCTTATTACTGTATGTGGATGATATGTTCATTGCAGAGATCTAGTATGCAGGGACATTGGTGAGATTAAGGAAATCTAGTTCACACATTTGCTATGAATGATTTAGGAGTTGTAAAAAGAATCATGAAAAATACAAAAGATAGGGAAAAAATAAATGTATTTTTTCTCAGGAGGATTATATCTACAAGGTATTAGAAAGTTTCAAGATGCAAAATGCAAAACTTGTTAGCTACACCTATGGTTGAACACTTCAAATTGAGCAAAGATCAGTGTCCTTTATCACATGAGGAGGTCAAATAAATGACATCAGTACCATATGCTTAAATAGTTAGGAGTCTCATGTATGTTATGGTTTATACCAGACTAGACATTGCACAAGCAGTGGGAGTTGTGATTAGATTTACGGCCAAACCAAGTAAAGAGCATTGGAAAGCAGTCCAATGGATACTCAAGTATTTGAGAGGGACATTTGGCATCTGGTTATGCTATGGAGGTTCATATATTTCTTTATGTGGATATGTTGATTCGGATATGGTTGGAGATCTGGATGGTAGAACGAGCACTACTGGATATATTTTCACAGAAGGTGGGATGGCAGTTAGCTGGATTTTGAGATTACAGAAGGTTGTGGATTTTTCTACTATAGAGGAAGAGTATGTTGCAGCTACAGAGGCTAAAAAAGATATGATATGGATGAGAAACTTCATGAAATATTTGGGAAAGGAGAAAGATGATTACAAATTGTTCAAAGAAAGGCAAAGTGCAATTCATTCGGCAAAGAACTCATTGTTTCATTCTAGAACGAAACACATTCAATTGAAGTATCACTTCATATGGCAGGTATTGGAGGATGGGTAGCTAAAACTAGAGAATATTCATATGAGTGAAAACCCTACGGATATGCTAACAAAGCCATTAGCAAAAGATAATTTGGAGCTACACTCCACTTATGTTGGTCTTCGAGTTTGAGACTTGAAGAGGAAGAAACAAAGCTAAGGAAAGGATCCAAAAATGACCTTGTACAGGTATAGTGCAGTAATTTATCTCCAAGTGGGAGATTGTTAATTTTTGGAGCTATATTACTTCATCTTAGCATGTTATATTAAACTTTCAAGAAAACACAGTAAATAGAATCGGTTATGAAGGGACCAACATCGGTCACCGATGACTGGTATCAGTCAGGAAAGTAGGAACTGGCATCAGTTAGGGATAACCAGGGTCAGTTACCTATGTGTGAGTGTTTTATTTAACTCATGGGAATTAGATCTAATTTTAGTATTAAAGCAGATCTATTGATTGTAATTGAATGGCTAAGTGCCCTAAGTTTGTATATGCATATATAAGGATGAAAGATAAGGTTTAAAAGGAGGGTAGTGAGAGTTAATGATTATTGTGAAAATAATTGTGAGAGAGAGAACTCTTGGAGAAGAAGGAGAAGTTTGAGATAAATAAATTATTGAACATCTGAGAGGTGTGGAAGATTGTAGATCTTCAATTATATATCTTTTGAAAGCTTTGGATAATAGATTGGCTATTTTCTTGGTGGATGTAGCCCACACTGGGTGAACCATGTTAAATATGGTGTTGATTTATATATCTTGTTTTGTATAATTCTTCTGGTAGAATATCCACTTTTATTACATGTATGTTTAGATTTGATATATTATCTGTACAACCTTGTGCTAACCCCAACATCACAGGCCTACTTCCAATCATAGTTCTCTAATTTTCTTAAATCTTGTCTTCCTTGCTTGCTTCTTGATTTCCATTATTTGTGGGATATGCCCTATGTTCATTGCTTGTTTTATTATATCACCTTGAAGGCTTCAATTTTATTGCGACATCTTAAGTGATGTCCTATGTATTCATCCAGCTACTTGATGTTTCTTTTGTAATGTTAGTGTGTGTTGTGACTTTTTTCTATAACATCATATATAATTGTTTGTGACTAATACTTTTGGCTAGTCATTTTTCCCATTATTTGTATATTCCATGGTTTTTACCATGTGTATTCCCTATTCCCTTGTATGAATTCCATTTCAGACATGCACATTAGTTTCAAATTTCCCCATTTGGGCCACGCTCTCCTTTTTCCATCTCACGCACCCTAAACAAGTGGGGGAAATAATTGGGTGATTATTTCACCCTCTCAATAGTTCACACAATAGATACAAAATAGTACACAAAAAAATCAAGGTACACAGAAGCTAAGAAACAACTCCATAATTAGAATTATGTGTAAAATTAGTTTAGGATAGAAGCACCTAACACAGATAGGATTGGTGGGTGCTAGTGTCCCACCTAGGCAATCTTGTCCTGGGGGAAAAAATAGTTACAGCATAAAATCAAAAGGTTCTCAGTGACATTATTTCCTAATTTCCAATAACACAGGATCGGTTACAAGTGATTATCAGTGGCACCTTACACACTTTGTGTAATACAACTAATTATTTCATATGGCTTGATGATCAGTTTTTATTGGGTTTGTGACCATCTTCATTGGAGCTTATCCATGGGGAATCATTAATATTTAGAGAGAAAACTTGACCACTCTCCCAATATTCTTCCCTTGGTGGCTAGATGCCGAAATCTGAAGTTTAGCAATAGGACGCTCAAATCCAAATTTTAGCAATAGGACGCTTAAATCTGACATTTAGCGGTAGGATGCTCAAATCCAAAGTTTGGCAACAAGATGCCCATATCATTAGTACTATTCTAACCATCTACAAGGAAACAAGCATACAGGAACAATTTTATCTCTTCTCTCATGGCACACAGGTGTATTCTACCCTTCATTCACTTATTTTCTAACACATATTTCTATTTTGACATGTACTAAGTTAAAGTTCAATTTCATTTATCATGAGCATTGACTACACTTATTTTCTCTTGCAGGTCTGACTTACTCTGACAGAAAAGACAAAACACAAAATGGAATAAGGAACAATATTAAGCACAATGATACTCTGAAAAATATAATATCCAACGAACACATGCATACATCACTTCTACTATGCATGCAAATCTCACCCATAGGATCCTCATCTGTAGCTACACTCCATGATGTGCACTCTACTATCTCCATTTGGCATGATATCAAATGCAACCCGCATTTGGCATGTTATCGGTTACAACTCCCTTCATCACTCCACAAGGTACGCTCTTCTTATCTACTTTATGATACCAATTCTCCATTCACCATCATAAAGTGGGGAAAAATTCATCACGAAATCATGCACTTTCTACTTTTATCACGCCTCTAATTATTTCATCATATTTATTTTTATCTTTATGTAATAGTCATAACTTCAATTAAATTTCATAATTTTTGATGTTCAAATCATTATAGTATGTCTAGAATAATAGTTTGATTATCATCATACCATTTCAACTAAAGCGTTGTATTTGTAATCTACATATTTTTTTATAAAAACCCACAACAAGCCCCCCTTTTGAGATGACGGATGTTGTAAGGATCACTTAGCTCAAAAGGGAAACTGTTAGTCATATGAACTATAGAAGCAATTGTTATCCAATTTTATATCCCCTACAAATTGTCTAACTTGCAAAATCCAGACTTCGGAAGTATGATGGAGCCTCAGTAAAGAAGTTGAAAAAGGTGGTGTGTTGTGGAGTTTGGAGCGGGCAGAGGAATCAAATGAAATCCATTTGCAAGTACATATGTTACCGGTCGGTAACAAGGAAAAATGCTCTCGGGTCAACACATGTTACCAGCTGACAACACTTTTGGGCCGACACATGTTACCAACCAACAACACTTTAGGTTAACACATGTTACAAGCCGAAAACACCTTTAGGCTGACACATGTTACCAACTGATAAGACTTTTACGCTAACACATGTTACTGGTCGACAACACTTCAGGGCCGACACATGTTACCGACAGACAATGCCTTTGGACCAATAAATGTTATCGGCTGACAACATTTTTTGGGCTAACTTTTTCCCGGCCAACACAATGAAAAATGTTACCAGCCGACAACACAAGAATATCAATGGTGGGCCAAACATTGATGAATGTGGTACTGAGTAGCTCAATAACTAGTTTAATGAGGTATGACACCCATGTATTTTTATGCAAGAAAAGTACCATTGGAAAAAGTATTTTTATGGCTTCTCATACCTATTTTCAGATAAGTTAATGTAGGATATCAGTTGGTGAAGAAAATTTGAGGATTTCTCTCTATATAATGTAAATTCAGGTTCATTTGTAGATTTTGAGACATTTTTGTAATGTGTGGGCATTCTATTGTGAAAAATTGTTACTACATATTTGGATGATTTGCAAGCATCATATTTTTGTTTCTTCATGGTGAAAGACTCTTGCCTTGTGTCTACCTTCATTGTAATGTACTATGCATCTTTTTAAAGCAATAAAATACCTATGTTTTGTAGCTATTTCCTGCCCTAGATTGTGTTCTATTGCATTCTTGCTTATCTTTCATTGCATATTGCAGGTTTATTGTGCATATTTTGTACTCTTCTTACAAGTTTTGAATCTACTATGGGTTTCATTGATAATGAAAATTTCACGGTTGTGCTAGACTATGGTGACACTTATGTCTGCCATCTCTTTCATGCATTTTCCTCTCTCATTTTCCCTCATTAGAGAGTCTCTCTGCACCTTTTTTCTTGGTGCTTATCGCTTTTGTTAGTGTAGGATTTCCCCTAGTTTATGCATTTATCTCTATCCCTAGTCCCTTGGAATTGTTGGAATCGGAGTTAGATAACTACATTTTCTTTGTTAGGAATAGTCTTATCATTAGGATTAGGAAGAGGAACTATCCTTCTTTAGAGGTTTGATATCATTTATGTAAGGGTCCCACACTTGTGAGGTCATCCCATGTTAGCCAAAAAATAGCTGATCTTTCATCCACAGTTCATGACCATATCCTAGGGTGCTACTATTTGGTAAATAATAATTTTGGCAATACCTGGTGGGACCTCAGAAGTTAATTTTTCTAGTTTTATCCAAGTTTTGATTGTGTATCTTAGTAGATTTCTAGCCTTTATAGGCTTTACATCAACACATTTTGAAACTCCAAGAATTCTATATCTATTGGTTCTCAGTAGTTATATTGGTTCCTAAGTTTTATGAGAAGAAGTCCAAACAAGGTCTAGGAACAGCAAGAAGGAGTCTTTTTGAGTACCTAAAACTATCACTAGGTGGAGCTAGAAGAGGAAGACATAGTTCAGAGAGTCACCTTCACCACCAAACAGAGACTCTCTAAAAACACACCACCTATGACTAGTCCCTTCTTGTTATCTACTAGAGTTCTTGAGACCTATTAGAATAGAACACATCAGTAAGCATCATACCAGGTTGTTAGCAATTTTACTTGCAACCATTCCATCTTGCTCTCTTAATTTACATATATTCCAATTCCAATAGGTAACAACACTAAAAAATATCCCTTTCTTTACCGGGGAAAATCATACTACTCCAGCTAGACCATATTCAAGGTATAACCAATGTTTATGGCTATGTATCAAATTTTTGACATAAGATGTAGTTGTGAAACTGTATAGCTTTTTCATTCAAAGGTAAAATATCTTACAATCGTTCAGGGGTTTAATAATAGGATCAATTCACTAATTGGAATGTAGCTAGGGACACAAACCTTTATAATTAGTTTGAAGAAAATTCAGATAACCTCTATTTGCTTGGAGACAGTTGACTATCCATAAAGAGATCTCCCAATGAGCTCATGGCAGATTTTAATTTCAAATTTCATAGAGAACGTGGGAGATACATTCCAGTCCCTTGTAAGACCAACTGCCATAAGGTGTTTTTATTCTACTTTTTTATAAGATCTTAAATTCTGATATTGCTATCATGATTCAATCTATGGGGGGTTTAACATTTCCTTGTGCTTAGGCAATAGCCATTAGGGTTGAAAACTCATTTCATTCAGGCTGGACGAAGCTAACTCCTGGACCTCTAATGCCTATTTATCCCTGAGATTGAAAATCCAAAATTCCCAGCCAAACATCCGAGTTAGCCCATTATACCAACCCCAAGAAATCAAAGTTCTAGCAAAACATCCACTTCTTCAAGTACCTCAGCTGAATTGCAAGAGGTAATGAAATAATTGTACAAAATTTTGCGGAATGAGTTAGTGATCTATTACAGAGGTAACAAGCCCAAAGTGTTAGACCATATAAACTTCCATACCAACCTAATAAGTCCCCCATACACAACCAAAAAGATCCTCCAGTCTCAGGCTACAAATCAAAATCAAAACCAATTTCCCGCTGCCAAGCCATTCCAAAATTCTAATCCCAATACAGCCAGCTTCATCCAAAGATCTTTGGTTTCTATGTCAAAACACAACTCTGTGCAAGATTATGAGTGATTTTTCCCTTGTAATCACTCCACATAATCAAGCAACATGTCCCCAATGACATTCTAAACAAAGAATTTAATGGTGTAAAGTACATTATGTTTCTCAAGATACACTTGCAGAAGGAAAATTAGCAGCAGAAAAGTCACACAGGAGGTGCCTCAAAGTGATACTTCACTTGTGAATTAGAAAGCATATAGATCATTTTATGGTATAATTAAGTCTCTTCCGTCACGGTGTTAGTTTTCAACACAAGGGTATAAGAAAAGAACTATAGAAGGGAGAAATCATCAATATGCAAGTCCTTCTCAACCTTCTTTCACACTTCAAGGAGTTGGTAGATCAAATCACCAGCTCCCAATGTCACAAAATCAGCCTAGAGGACCTGCTTGTATCAACACAAGTGCAAGAGAATATTGTTGTCAAACAAAGGGCAGTAAAAAGATATCCAGATCCATTCAATATCCTTGATCAAGATGAAAGAATACCCAATGTGAGTATCTCTATGTGGGATTCATTGGTAGATTTTGAGGCCAAAGGGATTTATTGTAGGTAGCCATGGCTAACTTGTCCATCTCAAACGAGTCATCTAAGGTTCAAGAAAAGGTTTTCACCAATGCAATACAACAAAATGAGGGTCAACCAAGCATAAATATGAAGCCTCCACCATTTTATGTGTCTTTGATCATTATGTAAAGCAACTTAGTGCACAATTGCATGATTGAATCTAGGAGTAAATAAGCTCAGTAATGCCAAAGCAGATTATAGATAGTTGGGTCTCAAATATGATCCTATTTCTAAAGGGAGTGGTGCAATTGGATGGGACAGTAGTAGGGACTATTGGAGTCATCAAGGTTTAAACCTTACATAGCATGCATGTCCAAATTTCATAGTTCATCAAGACATATCCAGTGATTGATCTACCACCACTTTTTGCTCCTATGTGCTTATCTAGAGACTTCACTGCTAAGATTGGAGGGATAATTATCAACTAGATTGGTCTCACATGCTCTTTAGGACTAGGTATGGAGCCAAGGATACTATCTAAATATGAGCCAATTTGTTGTACATATCACATTAAGCCTTATATACCTTAGTCCAAGTCAATGCAAATTGTACAGAGTTTTTGATCAAGAATATTACCCAAGTACTCAGGAAGAGATATCATCTAAGCTAGGATTAGAGGCATAATAGTCAATATTATGAAACTTGATGACTGGGCACTATGAAAAAACATGACTATGATCCATAATATGTAGAGATAGAAGAGGTTGAATTGGGTATCTACTGTCCTGCATGAAGAAAATACACGCCTCTCCCTAGGATGTCACCAAGCTAGATGATGAAAATAAAAGAAAATGAAGTTTGACAGAAATAATGGATTTGATGGTTCAAGGAGTAGAGCAAGGTGTTGGAGGAGGTTCCTGTAGTGCTTGGTGTCAATCCACAAGGTATCAAATATTACTCTTATTTTAGATTCTAATTCATTTTTTCAAATAATACATAAGAGTATGAGTCACTTATCCATGGTCTACATTGGGCAAGAAAGAAAAATATCTATCACTTGCAGACATTTAGGGACACTGAGTTGGTTATATATCAGGTTAGAAGAAAAAATGCACTACCAAAAATGATCTACTCAAGAGATACAAGAATCAGGTATGGGATCTCATTTAATATTTTGAAGTAATTTAACATGCTCTTGTGCCATACCAAGGAAGAAGAATGAGGCTGTAAATAGGATTACAGCAATTGCAGCAGCATTTTATATTGCTGAAGAGTATAAAGAGGACATCAAGCTTCATCCCCCATATCAAGGTGGTAGTGGAGGCCAGTTGTTCTAGATAATAACATAAGTTGGAAGGTGTTTGAAAGTGACCAAAAAATCATCAATTTCCTTTAGGAAGAAGGTCGAATTCTCATTCGATAAACCAAGACAAATTGGAGAAAGCAATATGGAGATCAGGTGGTCTAACTAAGAACAAACAAGTGGTACCAAAGGGTCTGGTAGCCTTGGTGACTCTAGAAGCACCCATCTTTAATCCCAATGACCAGTTCTGGGCCCCCCAAGAGAAAGCAAACATCATGGTCAAAGGTGAAGATTCTGAGCCTATTTCAGTTGGAGAAGGAAAAGTGCTCCAAATTGGCAAGGTAAGTACTCAACGAGAAAAGTATGATTTCATATAACTTTTCCAATAGTTTCTTGATATATTTTCATGGAGCTATGAAGATCTTAGGGGAGTTGATCCTAGCTTAGCCCAGCACACTTGAATTAGATCCAGAAGATAAACTCATTAGGTAGAAGAAAAGAATAGTTAATCCTCACATATATCCTCTTGTGAAGAAAGAATTAAACAAGTTGATTGAGGAAAACATCATTTTTCCTATCAAGCAATCATTGGGTTCAAAAATATTGAGGACCATTTGTCAAGAAAAGGAATGGGGAAATCAAGATGTTGTGCATGGATTTAAACAGGGTGTTTCATTTTCTTTGTGGAATAGAGCTAGGTGCTCAAGGATCAATACCCGTTTCCCTCAATAGGTATGCACAATTCTACAATGTTGATGTGTGTGAGATAGTGTGTTGTTTGGCAGAGAGGTTTTCACTTCAAGATGGCTACTCCAATTATGTCAACCAGTTATCATGGTGAAAAATGAAGAGGATAAACAAAGTTGAAGAAACTTTCATAACATCAAGTATGAAATGGCACATATTACTTATTAGTGAAAATGGTCCATTTGGCTTATCCAATGTTGGGATAAGCAAAATGTTTCCCAAAGATGCCATGTATATGCAAATACCTTCAGATGTCTTGATGTAACAAGATTATGGCTGTCTGGATGTGCGAAAATGTGCTCTTGATCTTGCTTGTCATGTAGATATCCTTCATTCCAAGAAATTGATAGATGTGGCCATATATTCAAACAAGGTTACTAAAGTGAATTTTTTTGATGATCTCATGTGACCGGAATAGGTTAAGGAGTTAACCAGTGTCGGTTAAGGTCCGAGAAATCCATATTCTACTAAATCATGATAAGCATCTTGGTGTTGATCAGAGAACACTTGATAGAAAGCACAAAAGAAGTCCATGCGAGATAATAGATCATATTCAAAGGCATGAAAAGAAAGGGAGAACATGCACATGGAATACAAGTTCAGCTTTTTCAGGACTTAGCCGTTTTCGCTCATGAACGGTCTATTTTAGAGATGGTGTGAAGAGCACAAAAATAGGGTAGAGACGTACGTGCCACGCATTAGCTATTCTTGAAGGATTAGATACAAAGCACTTTACATGGACATAGGCTGGAAATAGATCTGCTACTATCAGTTAACTATCAGTAGTCTATTGTTAGCGTACTTGCATGTGTGGCTAGTTTTGTAAAGGCGTGTGGCTAATAATAGCATGCAACCTATTTTTGGAATGGATAAGCGGTGAATGGAAAAGTCCCCACCCTTATATATATATATATATATATATATGTAGTAAACTAAAGTGTAATAGAAAAGAGATGAGAGATATATAGAGATATGTTGTTAAATATGCTACGCACATACTACTGTTATTGTAATGAAGCTTCTGTATACTTATTGCATTGAATATAATGGAGGATATTGGCTAAATCTAAGTGTTAGTTTTGTGTGTATCTGAATCTAGTATGTTTTTGATCTCATCATGGTTAGTAATTAATTATGTTCTCCCTTAGGTATAGATCTGGTATGCTCTGTGGAATGATGTGTTAGTAATGGAACTATATGTATCTCTTAAGTCTTCATCATGTTAACATCCTACAACAGAAACCGTAAAGAGGGGCCTAGTACCTTTGTGTGCTTCGGGTGAGCACTCAATTTAGGCTGAGTGATGTGCCAGTGCACATCTAGGGTTTTATTGGGTTTGTATACTGAATTCTAGGTTATATCATTGGTTCCATTGTTGGGACCCTCTTTTAATTTTTTTCCAGAATGGTTCATGATGAAGACATACCAGTTGACCTTAGCAAGTGTTAAAGAATGGATACGTGATCTAGAAGAAGAATATGCATGGTGATTCAGCATTGGATCTGAGTTTAACGCATGCGTGTGGGTGGAACAGAATCTGTATGATAGTTTATATGAGAACTTTTTCACTATCTTTCCAATATAATTGTATGAGTGGATGAGTGCTTATGCATCTAAGTGGAATTGGAGGTATCGTGCACTTGTTTGAACACAGGAAGAATTCTAGACCCTTTATGATGCTGATCTGATTTGGACTCAAGTTGTGGATACATGGTTCTGTGGTGCCTTGAACAGTTATATTTTGGAATTCTCAATTTCCACTTATTTGTGTCTAGAAGTAGCTGAATTCTAGCTCTTACGATATCCAAGGGGAGCTTACCTACAAGGCATTCCTCTGGTGATCAAGATATGATGGCATAACCTTGAATCTGGAGAGTAAACCGATGGTTAACTAAACCCCACCACATGTGGGGCCAGAAGCAAGATTGGTGAAAGATGGCAGACCTAGTGGTAGAAAGGAAAAGAGAGGAAAGGTGGCTTAAATATAATGAGGCATGCGAGAGGGAGATAGAGAAGTAGCATACCACTGCAGAAAGTATGACATTGAGGAGAGAGATGGCTCATGAAGGATTTGACACTCACGTAGAAGACATTGATCTAGAGCATCGGGAACTCCCCAATCTTGGAAATCATGACATGGATCCCCCCTCAGCCTCACAAAGAAGAACGCCAACAGAGACTACCTAGGCTGTAGGTGCGCATCTGAATCGACCTAGTAACCTGGCCCTTGTGCATGGTTTTCTAGTATCTAGTATGACAAGTAATCAGCAAGTAAGTTTGGGAAGTAAGAGAGCAAGCACATCAATTGCAGGGTAGAAGACTTCATTATTATTTGGAGGTGTTTTTTTAGGCATGTCATCTGCACAGAACATGAGTGTGCCGAATGTTGGATTTGCCTCTAGGAGTGGAACTACTTCACAAACCATAGGGCTTCATTATACTACTACTTTCAGAGCACATGGAAGTATGTCTACATGACCTATTCTAGCTACAGGTTTGGGATCAAGAGGCATATGTAGCTCTAGTTCAGGTGGATCTGGAGGTTTTAGAGGCAAGGTAAACATAGGGGGTTCAGATCAGGTGGGCAAGTTCCGCACCAACCCCAAAATATTTACATGGAAATGTCTCTTCATCTTCCAGAGTATAGGGGCATAGAAGATGTTGTTGAACATGTGCACATGTGTGAAATATTGTGGCATGCAAAAGGAATTATAGGTTCTTAGCATAGGGCAAGCCAATTTGCTACTACCTTACAAGGGTGCACACATAGCTGGCACAGAAAGTTTGACCCTGATCAGACTTGCGTAGATTATACGGCTTTAAAGGATGCATTCCTTAAATAGTTTCATATCCCTAGGTTTGAGCAGAAGAGTATAAGTGAGCTCAAGAATATTAATCAAGGCACTACTGAAAGTGTTAGAGAGTATGATGCATGGTTTAAAACGTTGTTATTAAATTTTTCTTATGACATACACGTAAGCCAGCATGCACAATGTTTCGTTGGGGGCTTGATTACCCTTTTAGGAGGGCATTATCACATAATATGTACACGTATACACATGAATCACTTGAAGCATCCTTACGCGTTGAGGTAGTTGGAAGCATAGATACCGGGGTGAGCCCATTTTTAGAAGCACAAATAGTAGCATTGACGAAACAGTTGGAGAAACTATCAGCAAATTCAGCTCATGAGACATGCACAGGTATTTGGTGCACAGATTGTGAAGTAGAAGGTCACACAAAGGATAGTTTCCCTCGTAGAACAGTAAGTTCATTGTTGATTGATTGTGAAATATGTCACTTAAACCATGATGCTAGCCACTGCCCATTATTACAACGCATGATAAGGAAGAATGTTTCAAGCTACTATAAAATCTGTAGGTCCACAACTCATAACATGAAGACCTACCACCTAATTGGGTAGATCCATGATGCTATAGATATTGGTGTACGATAAACAGGAGTTTCAAATAACTCTAAGGGAAGGAATGAGCATCAAGACTAGGATCACAATTAGGCATGCTATAAATGGAATGAGGGGCATTTTAAAGGCATTTTTGGCAGAGGTCAAGGATACCGTGGTGGATTTGGAGGACGAGGATGTGGTGATGGAAGAAGTGAGTTTCCTCACAAAACATGTTATGCATGCATATCTCCTTACCACTATAGGCACAAATGTCCTCAAAATAGTACATGTTCTTTTTCCAGAAAGAACCATAGCTATGAAGAGTGCCCGGAATTATATGAGCATCTTAGTAAGCAACATAAACAAGAAAACAAAGGTACGGGGATGGTTAGGATACATCGCATTGTGGACAATCAATGGATGCCCAAGATGGAAGCAGAATCTAAGGCACTACAAGTAAAGATTGTGACCCATGTTGAGGTGGCACATGCCAGGGAAGCATTGCAGTAGAAGCCTATCATCACTAAAGATGAGGTTCTCCATGCACTGTACCCATATCCTACCTATCAGAAGGAGGTTTATCAGGAAACCATGGAAGTTATAAGGAATCTTCAGGGTGAGATACAATACTTAAGGGAGAAGAAGAAAGCATCAGATACAATCCAAATTGATGTAGATGAATTGAGAGAAGTGTGTAAAATATTGCGTCAGGAGAACATCATTCCATTGTTAGGGAGTTGGTTAAAAGGGAAGACTCCACGTGTAAGTACTGAGACTAGATAGAAGATCCTACATGCAAATATCCTTCCTCATGGCCTAGATTATGACAAGGAAATCGCTTTCAATGTTGTTGTGGATGGGTGGTTGTTGAGCAATATACTGATTGATAAAGGCGCGGAGGTCAATGTTCTTACCTTGGATGCATGGGTAGAAATGGGAATACCCCCAATGCAGTCATCCTCTAATGTATTATTCATGGCTAATAGGACTAAGGCCACTCCCATAGGAGTTTTGAAAGATGCATTTATTACCATACAAGGAGAAAAGTTCAATGGAGACTTTGAAGTTTTAACGCTAGCAGATTTGGATAGTTTTCCATCTCTATTGGGGCATCCTTGGTGTTATGCAAATAATGATGATATTTGGTTCAAAAAGGTCTATATCAATTTTGAAAATAAAGATGAAAGGGTTATTATCCCTTTAACAGATGGAAAGTCCACACCCTATGTTCAACGCTTGAGTGAAGAAGATCTTAATAGGATTTATGTACACCCCATCTGAGATCTAGAGATGATTGAACCAACCAAAGAAGGACTAATTCAGTGGGAGGATGCACAGTCTATTAGTGTGATAATTGGGATCAAAGTACTTATGAGTTGGTAGGGCCCGAAGTCAAGAGCATATTCCCTTGAGGCACAAAACCATGTTATGTCAGGAGGATAGGTAACAACTCAGTACCTTGTTACACAAGAGAAGAGGATCCCATATAATTCCTGCATGCAATGGAAGAAAAATGGATAGATCCACTAGAAAGAAGAAATATGCTCACATATACACTACGTGGGATAGCAGCATGCTGGTGGGTCGTCCACAGGGATAATTTGGTCGAATGGAATGAAATTGGGATTACTCTTACTACTAGGTTCTTTAGGAGCAATGCACCTACACAAATCTATAATTATCATGGTAATCAACCTGTTCAGCACCACGTTCAGAAGTGTGAGAGACTCTGGAAAGAAGGGTAGGAAGCTTTACCACCTTTGCTATGGGTGCACCAGTTTTATTCCACTTTACAAGGTTGCACACATGCTCGGTATGTATATGCAAAACTCCACAGAGAAACTGGAAATTGCCAGAATTTAATTACATGAATGGCCCATACATTTGACTTCTTCTCCACAAAGCCTCCGATGGAAGAAGCATTAAAATTTATCAAGCATTTAACCATGGGGGATAGTGCCAAGGCTAAAGAACTCCTTCAGGAATTATTAGATAAAGAGGACTCAAGAGTGTGTCTTGATAAAGAACTCGAGGTCGATGCAACATTAGTTCAATGTGCTTGCCTTGAGAGAGAGAAAGGAAAAATGGTCTACTTAGTAGATGACGAAGAAGTAGATAATCTAGATGTAAACCATTCAACAGGAAGGCACGAGGTATTGGAAAGTGCGGATAATACCATACGCGCCTATCATGAACCTATGAAGAAAAAGAGGGTGAATATTGGAACAGATACTGAGCCTAAGGAAGCCATAATTGGAGACTATTGGTCAGACTCTGAAGTGGAAAAAATCATAGAGTTACTAAGGCATTACCAAGACCTATTTCCTAGGGGGTACCTTCAACTTAAAGGCATGCATGAATTGTTAGGGGAGATGAAGATAAAGCTTAAAGAGGGTGTGCGCCCAGTTAGAAAGAGACCTTACAGAATGAACCCCAATTTGCATGGAAAGGTCAAAGAAGAGATTGATAACATGTTGAAGTATGGAATTATCAAGCCCCTTGATGAGTTAGAATAGGTTAGTCCAATGGTGATCAGTATCAAGAAGGATGGACGGATTAGAATATGTGTGGACTATAGGGATCTGAAGGCTACATGTGTAACTGATCCATTCCCTACGCCACTGACTGAGGAAATACTACAAGGAGTTTCAGAGCGTGAAATATATTTGTTTACTGATGGGTTCTCTAGGTATTATCAGGTTTGAATTTCCCCGGAGGATTAGGAAAAGACTACATTTACTACTCAATGCAATAGCTTTGCCTAAACTGTCATGCCTTTTGGTCTAAAAAATGTGCTTGTTGTATTTTCGCACATAGTTGTCCAAGAATTTAAGGAATTTATTCACAAATTCTTATAGGTATATTTAGATGATTAGACGGTGTATGGATTAGTTAAGGATCAGTGTGACAATTTGTGCTTGATATTTGAACGGTGTAGATAGTTGAGTATATCTCTGAACATCAAGAAGTGCATATTCGCTACACCATTTGGGGTACTTATAGGACAAATAATCTGCAAGGAAGGTTTGTTGGTTGACCCAGCAAAGGTTGCAGTCATTTTAGGCCTAAGGGAGCCTACAAGTCAAAGTAAGGTGCGCATATTTTTGGGTCATACAGGATATTACAGAAATTTTATCAAATGCTATACCAAAGTTGTCGCACCCTTAGAAGAGTTACTGAAAGGGAAAGGTATGTTTTACTGGGGAGAATAGTAGCAGCACTCATTCGAGACATTGAAGGAGAAACTTACTACCACACCTATTCTACATTTTCCTTCGTGGGACAAGCTCTTTCATGTACATTTTGATGCCTCTGGCATGGCCATTGCCGCGATGTTAGCCAAACCTAGAGAAGATATTGTAGATCATCCTATATGTTTTACTAATAGAAACCTGACTCATGCATAACAGAATTACACCACTACAAAGTGCAAAGCTTTGTCAATTATCTATGCGCTACATAAATTCCACTAGTAACTACTAGCTACACCATTCGTATTTTATACAGATCACATGGCATTGAAGTATTTAGTAAATAAACCTATTTTACAAGGGCGCATATGTTGATGGGTTCTCTTATTTCAAGAATTTTATTTCGCAGATGTGGTAAAACCAGAAAAAAGTAATTCTGGACCAGACCATCTATCAAGAATATAGTCAGGAGAAGAAGCACAGGCAATTGAGGATACATGCCAAATGCACAGTTATATAGGTTACAATGTGTGCCATCAGAACTAGAGGACATTGATGTCTTTCTATGCACCGGGATGGCACCAGAGGAATTGAAATCCTTGGAGAAGAAATATCTTGCTATAAGTACCACCCATTATATGTTAATCAGTGTTGACTTGTACAAATTGAGTTGGGATGAGGTATCACACCATTGTATATTAGAACATGAGCATACGGGAATTATGGAAGAAGCTCGTGGTGGAATTACAGGTGGCCACTATGTCGTTGATGCCACAGCGCGCAAGATTCTACTCGTTAGATTATGGTGGGAGACCCTATATAAAGATTGTAAGGAATTTTTCAAGGCATGTGATCATTGTCATCGTCTTGGAAGACCAAGTCAGGGAGATGAATTGCCTCTGAGACCTATTACTAGCACAGAACTATTTGAGAAATGGACTATAGATTTTGTGGGTCCTATTTTACCAGCTGCACGCAAAACTAGATCACGCTACATTATAACTTGCACAGACTATTTGACAAGATGGGCAGAAGCAGCACCTACAAAGGACTGTACAACGGCTACAGCATCTCGGTTTCTATGGGAATATATTATTACAAGGTATGGATGTCCTTTGAGTTTGACCAGTGATAGGGGTACACATTTTCTTAATGAGACAATCAGAATTTTATTGGATGAGTTCATGAATGCACACCATAAGACTACACCCTATCATCCTCAGGAAAATGGAATTGTTGAAGCTTTCAATAAAATTTTGGGCCAGACATTGACAAAAATCTGTAATGTTAGAAGAAAGGATTTGCATGATAAAGTATTTGCAGTACCTTGGGCATATCACACAACATATAAAAGGTTGAACAAAGCAACACCATTTTAGTTAGTGTTTGGTGAAGAAGTCATTCTTCCTATGGAATTTATGTTACCTTCTTTATGTATTGTGCACGTTGCAGGTCTAGCTGATGAGAAATCTTTATAAGAATGGATTGAAAATATAATTCAGCTGGATGAACAAAAATCCATAGCACGTTGGAGTCATAAGCAAGAAAAGGTTAGGCAGAAAGCATGGCATGATAGAAACATAAGCGACAAAAAGTTTGAGATTAGACAAATGGTGCTTCTCTATGACTCTAAGTTCTTATGCCATCTAGGAAAACTTAAGGTACATTGGTTGGGGCCGTATGTTATGACTTACATCCTTGAAACAGGTGCTTTCCAGCTAGAAGCACTTGATGGAACATGGCTACCCAGTTACTTCAACGGGAGTAGGCTGAAGCCCTACTATAAATAAGTCTTCTTGGTGTTTGTAATAAGGCATTATTGCCATTTAGATTAGGTTTTCAATTCTGTATTTCCTTAATGTGTTTCCTTCTTTGTTGTTATGCTTTGTCAATTTAGTTGGTGTGTTGTGTAATAAACACACTTGCGCGGATGAAGCTAATTACTATATGAAGCATGTTTATGCGCAGAGGACTACACATAATTTTAGTGTGGGGTGGATTTTCAATATTCAGGTACAAAATCATGGGAATTGAAAGGTGAAAGGAATAAGCTGCTACAAGTGCTCTTCAAGTCAAAGGATTACTTCTAAAAAGTGACCAAAGATGGAGATGAATGAAGGAATGGTATAATGCGAGGTAAGCAGAGGCCATAACAACTACCAGTAGAAGGTGCAATGATGAGGTACTCAGGTGCAAGGAAGCACCCTAAAGAGAATTCTATGACCATAGTGTAGGAAGGCGCACTAGAAGGTTATAGCTAGGGAGCGAAGATGTAACGTGTGAAAAGGATGGAATTGGTCAATTAATAAGATGATATTTGGTAGGTGAAGGAGTAATTAATCCATCAAAAATTTGAAAATCTATTTAAGGATGGGATGCGAAGAGTATTTGAAAAAGAGCTAAGTGTGAAGAGATGAGTGATCAAATTAAAGTGCAGGAAATGTGTAACCAATTGTGATGAAGAGATTTGTGCACAGAAACAGCTTGTGTCCCTGGTGGTGAAGGGTTTGAGTGAAGTAAGGTGAAAGAGAGGAGAGACAGCACATGATTTCACCTAAGGCACGTTGAATCGAGCTAGAGTTTTATTCACGCATTACAGAATTCAAAAGGTGAGTATCTATAAAGGATTGTAAGGTAGAAACGACACCCAAGAAAGTAGTTGTACTAGGAGTGAAGGGAAAGAAGAAGGTGGTCGAATAAGAAGAGGAGATGGCTCCCAAAAGTAATTTTTCTGAAATGTAATATCCAAAGGGGGTTATCATAGGCCAGAAGTGGGATTATCACATAAGGAAAAGAAAGGTGAGTGAGTACAACCATCGTATTACAGAGAATAAGGAGCTTGATGCCTTGCTGAACACAAACACAAATAAAGGCACAGTGGAAGACATGTCAGTGTATGATGATGCTGGCGAGAAGCTCTTAAAGAAGATAGAAGCTTACCAGCTATATGAACTCCCTTACTTTGGGAAATATGAGACCTTGTACCAGTGGGTCATGAGTAGAGTGTACGAATATTTTTTCTAATTTACAGGACGCGGAGCCAGAATTTCAGCCATGATCATCTCCATGATAACGGGATTGAAGGACACAAGAGCAGATTTGCAAGATGAGATAACAAAAAAGGTCACAATATTGGAGACCAAAAATGAATTGGGGTACACGAAGGGTCCGCACAGCATTGACATTGATAAACTGAAGAAATATCCAGTTTTGCAAGCAGTCACAAATCTCATTACAAAGCTAAATGACCAAGAAAGCTGGTCACAAGTGAATACCATGTGGTTGGACATTGCTAAAAAAACATGTCTGAAGGGGTACTTTACAAAATTTCATGTTATATTATAGAAACAATCATTGAGGAAGTGCGAACAGGAGGAAGGATCAGCTTTGGAGTTGTTTTGTTTTCATTGGTGTTCATGGAGATCAGAGTCCCTGATGGACCAAAAGAGAAGATATGAGAGTATCCCATGGAGTAAAAGTCACTTGTAGAATGCTTCAAAAAGTACTTGTGTGACGGATCCATGACAGAATAGGTAAAGAAAAGAGCTAAGAAGTGGTACGATAGGCTCTACGCAGCCTTTGAAGAAGAATGGCGCATCCCCAAGGACTTTCCTTTAGTGGTTGGAAAGGTAATTCAGTTCGTTGTATACCAGCATTTCTGTATAGCGCGGTTTGCCATGAAGGATGGAGCATGGAGCCCTTGGTGTAAGTTACCATATTCCTTCACAGCAAGGTACTTCCAAGTGTTAGTACACAGGTTCTCAAACACATGGCACATAACGTTCAATGCGGACAAGGTAGATTGTGACTACCACACACTAAGGAAGAAATATGTGTATCCAGGGCGGGGTGCATATATTGAAAGGATTGTTTTAGATGTATTGAGAATTAAACCAGTAAGCTTGGTTGTGGGAGATATTGGGGCAACACTGGTGTACCCCCAACTAAAGCCCAAGTTGGAGAATAACAAGTATGTGGAAGATGAGTTCGCACTTCCAGCACCACCAAAGGGTAAGCACATGATGGAGAACATCCCAGTGCCTAAACCGACATAGCCAATCGAAGTAAAGGATGAGCGCGAGGATAATGGTGGTTTGAAGCATAGAGATAGAATCCATCCTACGAACAAGGGTGAAGTAGAGCGCGCCACTACACCACCTCAGCCATAAGAGGGGGATGATGAGGACTTGGATGCATTCCAAGGAGAGCACATATTTAAGAGAGTTTTTAGGAGAACCATAACCCAAGGTGTTACTCCGTAAACAATGCATAAATCACCCAAAATCTCTCCATAGAAGGAGACAACCACGAAAAGGAGAAGAAAATTAAAGTTGAATGAGGAGGTGGAAGAATAGGAGGAAAGCACGCCTAATTCTCTTACACCTCTAGAGAACGTAGAAGAATAGAAAGATGAAGAAATGAAGCAAGGAGAAGAGGGGGAAAAGGGAATAGATGAGATAGCTACAGAGACTTCTTAGGACATGGAGGCACAAGTCCCAAATCTGGAGGTTCAAGTTCCTAAGCAGCCAAGATCTAGAAGAACAAGTGGAGAGCACATTCCACTAGCCATGGGTTATACAAAGGATACAGGTAAAATTATTTGCACCCATTTCCAGAGCACACTGTCACAAAAGGACTTATATGGCTGGAAATTAATGGATGAAGATATGGCTACAATGTGCACAAGGAAGCAGTTATCATGGTCCATGCACACACACATGGATGAGCTATATTTTGATGTATGTGAGGAGTCATGCATATCAAGGAGGTTGAAGAAGACACATCAGGCTAGACACATGACAGTAAAGCCTAATGTCATGTCAGATGAACATGTAAGCAATGCTCTGGTGAAAGTCTCAACAGAGGTGGTGAGGTGGAATATGGAAAAGGCTGCCATAATTAGGGCACTCAGGGAAGAGATTAAAACTAAGTATGGAGAAATAATGCGCCTAACGCAAGGAAAATACTTAGCACAGAAAAATGACTCTGTATTTATTAGCATTGCAGAGGAAATTGGTGATAATATCATAAGATCTAATCCACACTTATAGCCAAAGGTACCAAATACATTTCGACAATACACTATGTAGGTAAATTGGTGGACCTAGTGCTTGAAGATGAACCTCTATGCATGCCAGCAGCGAAGGATCTAACACAAGAGGCAGAGTGAGAAAAGGCTTCAGTGATGCGGAATATTGCATCATATGAAGGACTGTTGCAAGTGTTGCAAGAAGAACTAAAGAAAATAGACCAAGCCTTGAACATCTACACAACTCCAAAGGTGCTCATTAACATAAAAACTCTACAAGAGAACAATGAGGTCCAGAAAGTGATGAAGGACGAAACATTGGGCCATGTAGAAAGATTATCAATGGTTAAATAGAAATGTGAGGCCCTGGTAGTAGCCTAAGAACCACACAAGAATCGGTTGGAAGAGCTTGGGAAGCTCATTGCGTAGAAGATGGATTTACTAGAGGGGAGGATGACTGCAATTTCTAACATTGTGTTGGTCTTGCAAAATGAAAAAGTGGAGATTATGAAAGATGAACTGGAGTCCATTGTTGTGGACATTCCAGAAAGAGCAGAGGAAGAACTTGCTGAGTGGTAGACCTTGGAGGCCGAAATAAAACAGGAATATCCTAAATTAGTTGTTCAAGTTACAAAAGAAGAGACTGCAGAGTAAAAACATTCTTTCATTCTTACCATTCTTCAATTCTTTACTTCAGTTTTGGAGATAACCATTGTCGAGGTGAAAATGAAATTAGTGTGGGGTAATGTTGATCAGAGAACACTTGAAAGAAAGCACAAAAGAAGTCTGCCTAGGAAAATAGGTCATATTCAAAGGCATGAACAGAAAAGGAGAACAAGCGTGCAGAACAAAAGTTCAACTTTGCGGGACTTAGCCATTTTCTCTCAAGAAGGTTTATTTCTAGAGATGGTGTGCAGAGCACACAAACAGGGTAGAGACATGCATGCCATGCATTGGTTTTTCTTGGAGGATCATATACGAAGAACTTTGCATGGACACAGACTAGAAATATATATGCTACTGTCAGTTAACTACCAGTAGTCTATTGTTAGCGCACTTTCATGTGTGGCTAGTTTTGTAAAGGCGCATGGCTAATAGTAGTGGCATGCGACCTATTTTGGGAATGGATAAGTGGTGAAGGGAAATTCCCCACCCTTATATATATGTAGTAAACTATGTAATAGAGAGAGAGGAGATATATACAGAGATATGTTGTTAAATCTATTACGCGCATACTAATGTTATTGTAATGAAGCTTATGTATACTGATTGCATTGAATATAATGAAGGATATTGGTTGAATCTAAGTGTTAGTTTTGTGTGTATGTGAATCTAGTATGTTTTTGATCTCATCATGGTTAGTACGTAATTCTGCTCTCCCTTAGGTATAGATCTTGTATGCTCTATGGAATGATGTGTTAGTAATGGAACTATATGTATATCTCAAGTCTTCATCATGTTAACATCCTACAATAGCAACCCTAAAGAGGGACCTGGTACCTTTGCGCGCTTTGGGTGAGTGCTCAGTTTAGGCTGAGTGATGTGCCAGCACGTCTAGGATCTTATTGCATTTGTATCATTGAATTCTAGGTTGCATCAACCTGGGTCACATTGTTTCAAAATAAGGATTAACTATTGACCCTGAGAGAGTTGAAGCCATTTTTACATTTCCATTGTCATGCCAAAAGAACGCTCTCCAAAGCTTCTTGGGGAGGATAAACTTCCTTATAAAGTTTGTAACTAATTTTTCCAATCTTATCAAGCCATTAACATTGATGTTAAAAAACAACAAGGCATTTAAATGAAAAACTGAGGGAAAAGATAGCTTCGAGGCTATTAAGCAAGAAATATCACAAGCTCTAACCCTTATCAATCCAAACTTCTCAAAAGACTTCATTCCATATACTTTTAATGGCTCAAACACAATATCAGGAATCTTGGTGCAGCTTAATAAAGAAGGTTCTGAGCATCCTGTTGCATTATTTAGTCATAGCTTGGAGGACTATGAGCTAAGGTACTTGTTCGTTGAGAAGCATGTTCTTGTTGTGATAAGGAGATTAAATAAATTCAAACATCTTGTTTCAAACAACAAAATACACTTGCTAGTGTCACATGTTGGTGTGAAGGATTTCGTACTAAACAAGGATTTAAATTCAAAAAAAGAGATGGTTGGATTACCTGGGTCATGGAATATGATATTGAGATCAAGTTAACTAAGCTAGTCTCTGGTAAATTCTTGTGTGAGTATCTCGCTTCAAATCAACATATAGCATCAAAAGATGAAGAAGGGGTTTTTTTAGTGCTCCGAGATGATCAAGAACAAACAATTGATGTTATACCCACTCCTTGTTGGACTTAGGATATGATCAGTTTCCTCCAAATAGGTCGATGCCCTCAAGGTTTAAGAAAAGCCAAGAGAAGGTATTTCAGGCTCCAATCTATTCCATTTGTTCTTATTGACGGCATTTTGTTCAAGAAAGATGTGAATGGAGTTCTCTTAAGGTACATTGAAACTAATCAAATTGAGAAAGTGTTGCATGAGTTCCATGATGGAGAAACTGGAGGTCACCTTGCTCCATGGGTAACATCTCTCAGGATCATGAAATTTGGTTACTATTGGTCCACTATTTTTCAGTGAATGTTATACATGGATTAAGAAATTCAAGAAATGTGCATTTTTCAGGGGCAAGGAAAATCTAACAACACTTCCACTACACCTAATCTCAATTAATCAGCCATTCATGCAGTGGGTATTGGAATTCATTAAATTCATCACTCCGAACACAATCCAAGGCCATAGGTGGATTCTCACAGCAACTGACTATTTCAACAAGTGGTTAGAAGCAGTTACACTCAAGGAGGAAAATGAATCTAGTATATTGGATTTCTATGAGAGAATTGTAACCAAGTTTGGTGTCCCATCCACTATCATATCCGATAATGCTTTGGAATTTCTTGGTAGTAAATTTTTTTATTGGGTTTTTAAGAATGGGATATATTTGAGCACTTCCTCTAACTATTACCCCTACGGTAACGGTCGAGTTAATTCCATAAACAATAATCTCTTGAGGATCATAAGGAGGACCTTAAATGACAACTAGAGAATATGGCACACAAAATTGAAATCAACCCTTTGGGCTGATAGAATCACACCCAAGAGATCAACTGAAAGCTCCCCCTACAAGCTAGTCTATGGCAAAGAAGCAAGGTTGCCAATATCTCTAGAATTTACAGCATTGGAGCTTATCAAGCAACTGGAATTGTTTGAATTTAAGGCCATGGAAGTGAGATATACATAACTCATGGAGCTTGAGGAGATTAGGGATCAACCTATACGAGAAATGGAGAAAGAAAAGACCCAGATTAAGATGAGATTTTATAAGAGGGAAAAATCTAGGAGCTTCCAAGAGGGAGATTTTGTCTAGAAATGGGATGTAGATAGGGCCAAACTAGGAATACACTCCAAGTTTGATGCAATGTGGAGTGGTCCATACATGATTTCAGGATGTAAGGCAAACAATGCTTTCCATTTGTCAAAACTAGATGGGGAAGAATTACATATTCCACTCAATGGAATCTACCTAAAGCATTGTTATAGAAGGAAGATGCATCATTGTACATATTATATTAGTTTATTTCCTCCAAGTGCTTGTAACACATTGTTCTTTTGTTAGTTTAGGTTTGCTTTTGTATAAGTGTTGTGCACACTCTACATGTTTTGTTTGGACATGTATGGTTTTCATGTTTGAACACAGTTGTGCCTTTTTTTTACTATTGCACTTTCCGGTTTCAAGAAGGGTCTTATGATGGGAACAATCAGCTATCAGTTCAGGCAATTTCAGGTGATAATCACGTCCATGCTTTGCTTCAAATGAATTCAAGGGTGAATGTTTCAAGTTTCATATGATTTTTTGGATTATCAAGCTGACTCTATGCCTAATGGATACTTCAAGGCCACTAATCTTTTCAATCTAGCAAGCAGATTACCTCGTAAGTCACCAAATTTTTATCCAATTTGATATCCCCTGTGAATTGTCTGAATTGCAAAATTCAGACTTTAGAAGTATGATGGAGCCTCAGTAAAGAAGCATGAGAAGGAAACGCGTTGCGGATTTTGGAGCGAGAAGAGGAATAAAATGAAATCCATTTGCAAGTACAGATGTTATCGGCCGATAACAAGGAAAAATGCTCCTGGGCTGACACATGTTACCATCTAACAACACTTTTGGGCTGACACATGTTACCGGTCAATAACACTTTTGGGCCGACAAATGTAACTGATCGACAACACCTTTGGGCTAACACATGTTACTGGTCAACAACACTTTTGGGTCGACACATGTTACCGGCCAACAACACTTCAGGGCCGACACATGTTACCAGCTGACAACACCTTTGGGTCGATACATGTTACCAACTGACAACACTTTTTCGGTCGACTTGTTCCCAGCCGACACAATGAAAAATGTTACCAACTAACAACACGGGACTATCAACGACGGGTCGAGCATTGATGAATGCAGTACAAAGTAGCTCAACAACCAATTGAATGAGGTATGGCGCCCATGTCTTTTCCTGCAAGAAAATTACCATTGGGAAGTGGATTTTTATGGCTTCCCATATCTCTTTTCAAAGAGTTAATGCATGTTGTCGGTTTGTGAAGAAAATTCAAGGATTTCTCTCTATATAATGTAAAAGACCCCTCATTTTGAAGGGGTACATTCTAGAATGTGAAGGAACTCTGTCAAATTTCTTCCAGAGCTTTTGTGAGTTATAGGCCTCGAATTTGAGCATTTTGTAAGAGACTCTTTCCTTATGTCTAATTTTTAATGGATTGTGCATCTTTGTTAGCAATAAAATATGTGTTTTTTGGCTTTTCCTTCCCTAGCTCGAGTTATATTGCACTCCTTTTGTTCTATTGCATTTGTAGGTACATTGTGCATATTTTGTTCTTTGTGTAGGATCTGAATTTGTTGTGCCCCATGAAAAATGGAGGTTTGATTATGTTTTAAACTTTAGCATTAATGTCTACCCTTTCCTACTTCATTTTCTTTATTTTCACTCACTTGGAATATCTCCAACCCTTGTTCTTGGTGATATCACATCCCTTATCTTAGGATTTATATTATATGAATTTATCTCTCCCTGGTCCCTTGGAGTTTTAGGTTAGTGTTAGATAGTTGTATTTCCTTTCTAGGTGTAGTTTTAGCATTAGGAATAGGTATAGGAACCAACCTTCTCTAGTTTGTCTCATTTTCAAGGCTCCCACACCTTGATACAATCCCATGTTACACAAATACGTTGATTGCTCATCCATAGTTCATGACATATCATAGGGTGTTGTATTTTGGTGATAACAGCAACAACATCAATGATATAAACCATATCTAATGTATCAACTGCCATGGAAAATGAATAGTGTATATATAGTATAATCATTTAAGCACAATTATTATGTATCATCAAAAGAGTGAAATATGCCATGAGAGTGTTCTAATAATTTATCAAGACAGTGTAACAGTGATAGGAAGAGTAGTATGCCAACAACACCCAAATCAACTCTTAAGGTATCCATAGTGACATATGACACCACATAACATAACAGATCCATCACAAAGAGACATGATTGACTAGACCAATATTATTATTGTTAGTAGTTAGCTCGTGTGTGCAAAAACATGTAATTAACCATTGTACCTAGGGCAAGTTTGTAAGAATCAATTATATAAGGAAAGTATGAAAGAAGCAATGGCATAATCATGATGATTTGAAAACAAATGGGCCTTAATGCTAATGTAATAAGCAGTGGTATAATCATGAATTGTAATAACCAATGTGTAAGAAGAAATGACATCATCATGAAGTATAACAACCAAATCCATGGGCTTAAAGATAGAAAGTAACAATCAAAAAGTTATGAGAAATATGTAATATGTAATATGTTGTAATCAATCAATAATCGTAGTGTAAATCAATCATCGGGCCTAGATCCAAAAATTAAATAAAATAATGTGTGTTAAGAAAGTATATATATAATCCATGTGTTCTAAACAATGTTTACAACATGCAATATGTTAAAGAAATGTATTTTTTAAGTACATTATGTCATACCAATATGTATCTAACATTAATAACTCAAGTAAGATCATAAATATGTCATAGGATGTTCATTCCTGCTAAGATATTTAGCAATTAACATGTCATAGGAGATTTGTTCCATTCTAAGGAAATAATAAGTAATGTATTACACGAGACAAGAGGGGTGATAGGTACCCGCTATGAATGAACATAAAGAGATAAAGTAATGAGAGATCACACATAGATAACCATAGTATATAAGAAAACAAAGCATAGAGCAAACATGACATAGAACATGTAAGTGCATAGAGAAAACACAACATAGATCATATGAGTGTACAAAGAAAACACAACATATAACATACAAGTACATGGAGCAATCAGATAAAATAGCATCACAACTCATGTAAGTGTCTAAAGTGGTCACAGCAAATAATATTGCATAGTATTCAAATCATTTGATTACACAAGTTCTCACATTAGTCGAATCGGTCAATGGCATAAAGAAATCAGAGTATGTTATCACACAAGTACATAGAGAAGTCAAATCAATCAATTCATAAAGAAATCAAAGTATGTAACACACAAATGCAAAGAACAGTCAAATCGTGCAATATAGAGAAGCCAAAGTAAAACCCTATAGCCAATAGTAGTCAGTTGGTATGAAAAGGAAATAATAAATGCAAGTATGCATGGAGCATGATAAAGTCAATTTCTAGAAGAAAACAATGTGATTACCAAATAAAATATATATAGCATGTGTAGTAAGGAGTAAAATAGTGTGGTTCTTACAATGGACTAGTGTAAGAAGATATAATCATGAAAAAATCAGTTGTGTAAATGCCACTGGTGTAGGTATTCCCCCAGTGTGGTAGGTATCCCTAAAACTATAAGGTTATAAGAAGTCGTTATGTACTAAAGATGTGATCAAATTAGGCTCAGTATGTAAGATTCCCCCATCATAAACACTCCCTCAGGGTGTTAGGCTTTAAGATCAATAAGGTGTAATATCAATGGGTTGTAACTTCTTAATTTTTTGTATAGAATGCATGTGTTAAAGGTGGTGTAGAGTGTTAAATTATAATGACCATAAGGCTAAAATATATATAATGGCTGAACATGTCACATGTAAGTCCTAGTTTTGTATTTTTGTAGTTATATCGTTTTTCTATTTTTTGAATAAGAGATAGAAAACATAAAATTGTTAGGTAGAAGTGGTACTAATGACCCTTGGACTTAGGCAATAAATGGTGGAAAATACAAGGTGGGGTCCTAGGTAAGAATTTTTCTCTCAACAATCATATTGAACCCATGAAATATGTTACATTTCTAAGTAGCTATGTAGTGTAAAATTAGGGGAGAAATTGCCAAATAGTCAATAATTATGTTAATTTTGTTTTTCTAGAAGGTGATATGTAGGTATTCCTAAGAGCCTAACCAATGATCATGTCAATGCAGTATCATATACCATGTCGTAGAAATTATGAAGAAGTTGTTTCCAACAATTCATAATCATCTCACATATCTAAGAAAAAGTCGTGTGGAGTGTGATACTCAATACTATCATCATTGGTGGTGTAATGGGAATCTATGCATGAGTCACCAGTCATAGTATTTTTAGGCCCTTGATGTAAATGAGAGTGACTTAGTGTCTCTCGAAGTTCATGTCCACACAAGTATTGTTGAACTATATTTTACACATGGCTAAATAATACATGTTGTATGGAAGGGGGAGAGTCATAATGTTTTCATGTTGATTCCATATGAATGGGCATTATGTGATGATCACTTGATGATTTCTAAAACTTTTGAATCATCACATATGTTTATATAGCCTGAATGGTTTGCATATATCATTGTTTATCTTACCTCTATTTTCAGTTGATCTAGATATGTTTGATCCCAATGAGATGAACTCTAATATAGATGTAATTTGGAAAACAACTAACCTTTTTAATATCTTTTTGATTTGATATTTGAGAAACTTGTGGTGGTGATGGTTCATATGGTATGATGTTTTTATCTAGAACTAGGGAAATATATGTTTCTTTCTCCTCATTAGGTGTGGAGGCTTGCATTTTCTCGCTAGAGAAAAATTTTGAATTTGTTTGATACTCTTCAAGTCCATGCCATGCAAATTTGATTTTATCCAACTTCTATTGATGCCATCTAGTATATACTCATCATTTTCATAGTCATCACCTTGGTTATTTTCATTAGTAACAGCTTTTGTATGATTTTCTTCTTACTCGTCATGTTGTTTTACTAATTGTATTGTGTATTCATGCTCAGGATGTTCCCCTTAGGGTTAATAAATGTATTTGTGGCAGAGACTTGTACATCATGTATGACATTTAGAAGAGAAGAAAGAAGTGAATCTCTAACTTCATCAATTGTACGTTGTACAATGTATTTTGTCTCCTATGTGTGGTTTGAATTAGATTTAGGAAAAATTTGAGCCAATGATTGATGTTTAGTTGCCCCCATACTTGTTAAAGGGATATGGTGTTCAGGAAATTGACCAATATGTTACATTCGGATCCATTTTTGTACATGTTGCAATTTCATATCAACATGATATATTTGAGTATCGCAATCCATTGTTGTAGGGCATAACACTCATCTATATTTTTCCCATTGGTTTTATGATAATCACATATTGGAGTACCACATTGTCATTGTAATTGATATTCAGGGAAAACATAGATGGAAGGTAATGTGATAAGACTCTTGTTGAGTGACCGTGATAAAATATGACTTTGTTCATGTGTATTAGAGGTAGGCATAGGATATGCTTGCCTTTGAGGTTTACATTCAATATGAACACATACTTGATTATCTCTAATGGGTCTATCAAAATGTTTTTGCTTAGTTGTCATCAGCTAATATAGTTCACTTAATTGTAAAGGCATTTGGGTGACTTGGTTTTTAACCTCGTCAAAAGTATACTTTGAAGATTAACGTCCACAACATGTAATGGTATTGCACAAATGCTCCTCTATGTGTGAGGTAGGCTTAGAAGGTATGATTTTTTTATACTTTAAACAAAGGAGAGGGAACTCTACCATATATAGGAATACTATGATCAATTTTCTCAGCATGATTTGTAAATAAAATAGACATTAAATGTCACTATCATGCATATCTATATCCATATTTTCATCATTAGTAATTTCATTTGTAATTGAAATTATGGGGGTATGATCTCTATGTTAGAAGGGAAATCATAATCACATTTCACGTCCCATGTGGAAGGGTCTTTATATTCATCAAGACACTTGTTATCTAAGGTAAGTAAGGATGGCTCATACAATTGTGCCTTGCATGGGGCTTTCATTTCGCCATTCATCCATAACCAATTTGAAGAAACCGTTATTAGGTGGGGGTTCCCGGTGAGTTAGGGAAGTCATGATTGATAAGACATATCAGAATAGAAGTCATCCAAACCCTAATAGGAGAAGGGGTACCATCATGAAATTGGATCTACAACCATAATCCAAAGGGCAATAAAATAAAACCCTAAGGATGATGCAAAAACCTTAGGCAAATGTGTTCAAAAAATAAAGCAGCCTTTCCAAAATGTAAAATCAAAAATAATGTTTAATTTAATTATGATATATACTAATGTGTAAAGATGGTCTAGAACAAAAAGTATAATAATATGTAATGATTCTACAGTTTTTAGAAACGTGTAATGATCATTTTTTGAATTATTCAAACTCTAAAAAGATAATAATTGAAATTATGGGTTAGGATTGGAAGAGATTGCACATGTTTACTAATTTCGGAAGCTAATATGGTGACAGTGATGATGGGTCTAGGTCATGCAGGTAGGGAATTGGCTCTATGTGAAATTAGGTGACGCGACAATGTATGAAGAATGAAGTCAATGCCCTAGAGTAGAAACATCGAGAAAATTTTACTTTTCTTGCTGAATTTGATTGTCATCTTCTATGTTATGGGTTCCTTATTCTATATTCAAATTATCATGATCACATATTTGTAGCAAATCCATCATCTTCTTCTTCATAACCCTATCTCTCTCTTAAAGCCTTGAAAAAGGGGTTAGTCCATTTAGGTTGTACTGGCATCACCCCACCCCCTGGTGTGATGAGCATTAAACCATGTATCTATTATCAATACTCAAAAGAGGAATCAAGCCCCACATAGTTCTCCCTCCTGGTGAATGTGTATGAATGTGCAATAAACAATGTGTTTGCGACATCCTAAAATTTCCTCCAACACTTGGCAATGATTTTTGGTGTAGATGGTAACATGTTATAATAACCTAGGGCATTCATGTAAGATGTATTCAGACTTGTTAGTTGATTGATTCCCTTCAAGGAGTGATTTTGCAATTGGGTGTTTCATTGTGATCTCCTAGGTAGCCCAAAGATATAAGAGATGGGGCCCTTCAAATGAGTGAGGTGATTGTGTTTTTATATGTGACTTATGTAAATGGTTTTCTCGCTCAATTGACCATAATTTGATTTGGCCAACTTGTGCATTTGAAACACTAACTGTTTCATGAGTGGAAGGAGAAAATGTCACCCTTGGACAAAATCATCAACCAATTTTGACCTCGACATGAGACTTTGTCCTGGAAAGTGCAAACTTTGTTCTATAAACTAGAGAAGGTGGCCATAAGTTTGAAGATGTGTTATGTATTCAATAAATGTGGTTTTGATGGGTTAAAGCTAAGTAACAAGTGCGACTGAATGGCTATGGAGTGCTAAATGAGTGAGACATGTGTATGAATAAGTCAATTGAGTGCATAAATGGGAATGGACTAAGATAAATGCCAAGGATAATATCCAAGTACCATTGGCCCAAATTAAGGGTACTATAATACTTCGGAAAATCATTTATCATAATCCAAGACACTCTCCTCATTTTTGTGAGTTCTCCTTCAAGTCTTGTATTGTTTGGCTCGTAAATTGATGTCCCTAGAATTCATGCCATAATTTTTCATTTATGTGTCAATGTTAAGTTGTCATCCTCTAATCTACATATGAACCCCAAAGCTCTTCCTATAAAAGCATGTATCAATTCACACAATTATTTAGATTCATCTTTTAGTCATTTAAACTATCATTTCATTCTATAGGTCACCAACTTATTTTGCAAGTTTGTGGACCCATCATATGGTTGTAAAGTGACAAACGCTCTTGTTGGATATGTCGTGGTAACTATGTGTTACATCATTTATAGTGTTCTCGCTACCATTAAATCTCATTGAGTATTCTCTCCTTATCGAGATCAACGACAGAGTTCTATTGTCTAACCATGACACTTCAACAATAGAGTTCTTCTATCGTCTAGTCATGACACTTCAAATAGCCATTCACTTTCGGTAAATTCACATCCCCATTCCACCCTAATGAACTACTCCATCTCGGTTGAGATTGGAGTTGTACCTCTTTCCACAACTAACATTTTAATAAGAATTGAGATTTTTTGTATAAACTTTCCTCTTATACCTCTAATGAATAAATCATACTTAGTATCAAAAGCTATGCACCTTGAAATAACATACAATCAAAGACATACATGTCAATGAATGTCTTTACCCAATGGTCAATTTCTTGAGTTCATTTAATATCGAATATGCTCAATTTTGCCAATTTATCTTCATTCCATTCAAAGCATTCACTCTAATTATGTTATAATGTTTAATTATTGCCAACCACTCAACTAATCTTCCTAGGAATTCAAACCAAATGATTTCACATGTCACTGCATATGTGGTTAAGCACTACTTCATTTGCAAGGATCCATAACTTAATTGTCCTCGTTAGAAAAACTATTTTATTCTTTCCTTGATCCATCTTTTCACATCACAACGTTCATGTAACCATCTTAACATCTTTTATGACCACAAAATACATGTTCAACCAGCAACAGGACCATTTTTTACAACATTCCCTAGTTTTCCTTTAAAGAATGTGTTAAGGATGTGGTCTAGACCCTATGTCTCATAATTTGGAGGAAACTAACCTCTCACGCTAAATTTCACAAGCATTTATTCACTTCATTACAAATTGTACTAAACATGTTGTCATTTATAGCAAACCCTAACTACATAATTACATAATATAATTAGGAAAGATAACAACTTAAATTTCACTAAGTCATAAAACAAAAAGTAAGCATGTAACTATTCTTTAGCATTATAATAGAGCGAAATATATCCAACTAGGTAAGCTTATCTTCTTCTTTGTTGGCCTTACAAATATTTATATTTTTACACTTGAATTTTCAACTTCTGACTATTCATTTCAACTTTATTTTCATGTCAGATAAGTGTTATGATGTAGGAACATTCAAGTTCACAAGCAATCCCGCATCAACCAAAAATTGTTAAATATAGTTTTGCATGTTTTCATAGTTTGTGTTTTGCAGCAATAAATTTGAAAGATTTTTCAGTAATTTTTAAAGTCCAAAACGACTTTCGAAAGTTGGCACAATCTAGTATTTAAATGAATGAACACAATTGTGTTTTTCATCAATACAAGTCACCCGGGTAAAAGGAGGGTCGAAGTGCATCACAACATTTCTACATAATGCATGCATCATGAAAGGGGTGGTGTAACGCTTTAGATGCTCAATGCAAAACCAAGGAAAGCTTGAAGTAGTTAATTTTGTCACCCTTATCTTCTTGCAGGGGATCACATGCTTCACATTCAAAGGCTTGCATTACCACTAGAGGTCAACTTAATGGTGCACTACTACCATTAAAACCACAAAGCCATTGGTGGTCAGTTGAGTAAATGTGCAATGACTGACTTGAAAGGCATACATAATTTTATGTGCAAGAATGTAATGTGCACATGATCTTCAAAGAGCACAACTATTTAAATGTGTCTGTTGAACCAATATAAATTTCAAGTTGTGTTATTATTATAATGGCTTAAGGAACATTTATGGCTTATATTCTGACACATTTAATTTGTAGAACGTTTCAACAAATGTCATATGATTAAGTTAAAGATAGAACAACATTGTAAGTAAGTGGTGTTTGGTTCTATAAGAATTCACAAATATATAGGAGTGATACAATTATTCCATTAAAGAATTGAGAGATTCGGGAAAGAGTTTCACGCATAGCTTAATCTTGGAGAGCTCGAGTTGGGTAGCTTTTAGATTGTTGTAGTTGGTCATTCTAGTTAGATCAAGTAGTATTATTGTTATTGTATATCCTCGGAGATTATGCAAAGATTATTTTGTTTGTGATTGCTCTCATGTTTATGTATGGTGTTCCTTTGAAATCAGATAAAGTATTGTTAATTTCAATTGTTTCCGTGTGCAAAGTTTTTGAGCCAATCAAGTGCCATGTTGTCTCAAAATGTTGTGTGGTTTAAGGTAGTTCTTAATTGGACTCCATGATCATCATTGAATCACATACATACATTATTTAGTCATTCATGCCTTTTGTCTTATACACTTATTTTACCCAAATATTACAAACTCGCTTGCATCATTAGATACAAAGGCATATAACCTAGTTTTAACAAGGTCCTTGTAACAACCATTTCACATAAACTTTGTTGAGGGACCAAACGTTCCCCCCATTTTGTGCAGATAAATACTTTACAGCCCAATTGATTAGTTGACATGAAATTATGTTAAGAAATTAACATGTTTGCAAAAAGACGTAATGTTGAAACTTTCCCAAAACACATGGGCTAGCATATATATGTTCCAAATATATCAATCATATGACAACATAATTGATGATTTTGCACAAACATATTAAGTATTTAGCATTTTCAAGTGTTGATTACAGTAAATAACAACCAACAAACATAAAAATATTACAAATTTCTAAAATCCAGAGCGTCATCAATTAATGTATGCAAGTGTTTGCTTTATTTCTATAAATTTAATTACATCTCTAATAAATGTCTTGATGCAAAAGTGTATGACATTTACATGGGAACCTCTAGCTATACCCTCAAAAGATTAGTGCGCAGTTGTTTTCCCTTTTTGTTTATAATCAACTCCAATTAACGCTTTGATGCCAAAGCTACTTTATTTTATGGTAACGTATGATTTCACCCACAAAAAGTTTTTGCATTAACCTCAGAAATATTTTCTATGCTAAATTATATTTTTCATAGTCTTTAAAACGTATTTGTGTGACAATTTATTTATTGTCTTCAAAACTACTTGTGTGATACCGGGGCAGAAGAGGTGGGCTCTTCTCAGGCCATTGCCATCTGGGAAATAACTCCAGCCATTATGATATGGAGTCTTTGGAAAGAACTCTCTCTTTAAACATTTCTTAAAAAATGTGAAACTAGTATTCAAGCGGCTTTTAGAAGAAAGGTTCGTGTGCCCAAGAAAAAGATCACTGGATTAGAAAGACCTTTTAAGATGGAACCTCCTCCACCAAGTGGATAAATTCACGAATCTTGCCAAAGAGGAGATCGAGTGCAATTTGGAAAGCCCCTACAATGGAATTTATTATCCTGCATTTCGATAGTGAGATCCCCTTATCCTCCGTCTAAATAATCCGGAAAAAAAAATTGTATGATAATTTATTTTATGGTCTTCACAAAATACTCCTGATACTTTCTTCCTTTCAAACAAATGACTCACATTTAGTGGTGATACTTTCTTCCTTCATATATAACACTTCATAATAACGTGATTTTGCTACAATATATGCTGCCATATTTAAAACTGTATTTTTTTATTGAAAAAACTTTATTTATTTGATTTCAGATACTGTGGATGTGAAAATCTAGAAAACAATGAAAGCAAATAATCCATTACCAAAGTCAACAAACATTTCTAAGCTATTTAACTAATTTAAATTCTCATGGATTGCACGTTGTCATACAACCAAAATAGATTCTGGAAAAGAAATAACCCTCAAAATTGGATGCCAAAATGTGTTTGGTGGCCTACCGAAGCAATTGAAATATGTCAATATAGGATATATTCTCACTAGGTCTGAATTTTTTAACAAATTGCACACAACAAACAATAATAATCATTCTTCAATCAATGTCTACACCATTTTGGGACCTTTGCTGTCTGTTAAAATTTTACTAAAGTGAGGCACATGACAAACATATATTAAACACTTAAAAAGAGCCATTTAAAACCCTATATAATTTAAAACAAAGCTCCAAGAACCATGTAACCAATTAAAATCCTTGATCATTAATTTCCTAGAAATGATGCTTATGATGGCTTGCAAGCCTAAATTAGTGCTAAAACATTTGCAAAATCTCACTCTAGCTAGAAGATTATTTTTGTTAACAACCAAACGAAATACTATATGCAGATTCTTTTGTTTTCCTCTTCAAAGTCAGGTTTGTGTCATGCATGTCATTTCAATTGGATAAAACCTCAAGAGTTCAGAATCTACACGCACATATTTTGGATTGATCTTTGTATTTTACAGTATAGGATACCATGATGACTACCTTTTTTGTGAAATCCACTCAAAAAAAGTATATTAAAAGAAAATACCACAAAAAGAGTGTCTGTGTTCTAACTAATTCAACATACGGATTTTGTTTCTCCTTAAAGATAGAGTTTGTTCTAGTGCATGCCCATTTAACAGCATAAAATATCATGAATTACGATCTAACTGCATACATCTTAAGTCCAGTCCCTTGGGGACAGGTGAGTATGGGGGCAGAGATGTCATTTCAAATCAGGGTGGGCATAAATAAATAAGGGTGTGGCTATATTATATATAAATATGGACACCAGAAGACATGGGTATGGGTGATGGGGACGGGGTCCTTGTCTACTAACATGTCCCTAGTGAATATGATCTTAGGAGATCTTGTATATATCACCTTGTGTAAAAGTCATTACCAATAACTCAGAAGATGGCACTTTTTAAAATCCTCATTCATTACCAAACCGTGTTCTCTTTGGAAAATTTGAATAAGATAGGCCATGTAATATCAAACAAGAAATCATCCGGGATAGATCCATTATACATCACCTTGTGTTAAAGTCATTACCAAAAACTAAGAAGATGGCACTTCTTAAAAAACCTGTTCATTACTGAAATGAGTTTCCTCCGAAAAATCTTATTAAGATAGCCCATGTAATATCAAACAAAAAAATCATCTGGGATAGATCCAGTATATTTTTAATGCTTTGAACTGCATCTTGGACACATGCTCAAAAATGGCAACAGAAAATGTGTTCATGTAGTCAATTTCTCAGTGTAATGAAGTAAACCTCACCATTTTTATGTGCCATATGCCCCCGGTCCAAGCATAAACAATGAGGGTGAAAAACTAATCTATAAAATTGTGACAGAGACAATTCCTAACAACAGCCAGTACACCAGAAATGAATCAATCAGATCTAAAAAGTTCTTCTCCATTTATTCACATAATCAAACCTTGAAAGAATTGCTCACATGCAATTAAAGCCTTAAGATGCAAGCCCAGTTCATTGACCAGATGCATACTCAAAAATGCAAATATTAGGATAGGAACAAGTTATTCTATCCTGCAGAAAAGACTCGACAGAAAATTAAAGATACGCCAGATTATTTTATTACAAAGTCCAATGAATCCACTAAACATGAGTGGATCCCTGGATTCACAAATCTATCACCTGGTTGTTGGAGATTGAAACTTCTGCAATTAGCTTCTCATGGCTCCTAAAATCATAGGTTCAATTCATACCTAAGAATATCTACTTCAATTTATGTGAAAGGAAAACCAGCTAGTCTTCTTTCCTCAAATTGGAAACTGCCAGTAAGGATAAACAAAAATATGAGGAAAAGGGTATATGTCATGGGCTGGGTCGAAACTTCTTATTAACATTGCTACAGCTAAAAGTGAAAAGGATAAAGAGTCCCACTGTTCACACTCAGAGCAGCATATCACTGACATACTTCCTGTCAGCAAAATAATACCACCAATGGTCTGATAAAAAGTGGAAATTGTTTATAATACTGGGATGCTTTCAGAAGTGTGTAGTACAGCAACATAAGGAAAGAATATCAATTCCAGTGACCACTTTGCAAAACAATTAACAAAACATTTAATAAATAACTTGAAAGGACAGAAAGGCTATCTTGCGTACCAAATATTAACATCCAGCTTTAAATGCCAAATTACATTGAAGAAATAACAGAGTACCCAAGATATCGGTTCCAGATCCCCAAGATCAATTCAATCTTGAACTACATTATCACAGCCTAAACAAGGCCAAAAACAATTGTACCTGTTGCAATATCAGGCACACATAAGTTACAGAATAAAAATAAATTTTAAGCAATTTAAAAATTTAACTCATTAAGTAATAAGAATAACATGCTTTCAACATACCCTCGTCCAGTGGTCATCTACATGCTCCACCTCAACCAGTGGATTTGAACAGAATTTGACATTGAAAAGTAATAGTAATGTATTCAAAATAAACAGGATTCGTAACTCCAACAAAATTCAATCACAACATATACATAGCGTCAATAAAACCCAAGTATCCCAAACAAGCATCGTGTTATGCACAAGAACGAAAAAGAAAATCTTGTCGGTATATCATGCTAAGAGGAGCAGCAGTAATATGCTTAATAAATTCACAACTGTTGTTAGTAGATGATGTTTGTCCATGCTATATGATTTCTTTCTCAACTGTTTTAGTTTGTGGTGTGTATCAGAAGATATAATAAAAGCATCATTTCCACAACCAACATAACCCTCAATCAACGGAAACAAATTATAATTTTATTTTATTTATTAAGAACGTCATGCATGGGAATGCCTCAAGGTTTGAACTTTTCCATCCATGAAAATCTTGCCTAAAATAAAAAAACCACTGCAAAAATTCAGGATTTCTCATGTTACTATAATCCTGCTCATTTATTTTCATGTATATTGTGGAGAAAAATGTGAGGCTTCAAAAAATTTAAATTGCTGCATTGAATCTCTCTACACGTCTCGGTCAAATATGGCAACATAGTAGCCATTGAGCACTGAATGTTTATAGAGGTTGCACTATGCTGTCTTTCTCATCCAAGCATATTGCACATTCAAATATATATAATACATGTATTAGTGGTAAAAGCATTCACACGCATTTTGAGTTCTACCTGTGATGCATAGATATTCATATGCCCCATTGGATCACAACATCTAGCTAATCCCAAACACACACGGATACAATACAGCCTGGATCCATTCAGCATCAATATCAGATATAACCCACATGGAAATCCATCTGTATCCCAAAAAAAATCATAAAATAAAAATTAACATCTTAACCTTATAAAAGGGGGTTAGAGGCCCATTTCCACTCATTTTCACCAGAGCGGAGTTATGAGGTATTGGAAAGCTCATAATCACCACCTGTATGCTGTGAAAGCTATAAACATGTTGCTGCAATCTTTGTGATAAAGGTATTTTCACAAGTCTTTTTTTCCCTCTTCGTTCAAGAGTGCATGGTTATGGACTACATGTAGATTGAAAATGCTTTGGACAGCACATTAAATTGCAGAAACTTAATGTGTTATAAAACCGATGAACTGAACCAAAGAATGGATGCAACAAAAATATAATATTGCAATCTAAAAGGATTTTATTGAAGGCAATTATAAGAAGGTAGCAATATCTGAGAATAGATGTGCAGCTCGAACACTCTAATTTTTACATTCAAATGGCAATCCTTTTATAGCATCTTTTAACAGGAATTGAATAGTTAAAATAAAAAATGTTCTGCCTGTTGTGGCTCTGAAGCAGAAAATAGTATTGTGGCAACAATGGAGTAGGGATCGACATATATGATTTTCTTTCCCTTTTCTTGCATAGGCAGTGGCATCAATGTTGGCAATGGTTATGGATAAGAATTGGTGAGGGTATCTGATGGTGGTATTTGTACCTCAGCCAATGTGTTTGTTTAGCACGACATTCTTCATTTGTGTGCTACTTTCTCTTGTGAACGTCACACCAGTTTCCCATGTCATGTGGACTTTTATCCATTAAAACCTTCTTTGAATGAGGCTTCAACCAAGGGTGATGGTCATGCAGCTTATTATGAAATTTGTTGCCATTGCTGCCAAAAGTTGTTTCTTTTCATCCCTTCTGCCTGAATGAGATGTACCTAGGGATATGATACTATAATGTATATTTATCATGGAAATACCAACAAGTGGCTCACACCCCTCTTAGTTATATTGGTCAAATATATTGGGTCAAATAGGTAACTTGTGGAATAGATATATTGGGTAATGAGTTGACCTACATTATAATTAGGGGTTACAAATCCCTTAAGAGTAATAGAAGTCTATATAAAGGAGATGAATATCATTTTGAAAGATGTCGAGTGGAGATTATTCTATTTAGTAGAAGGATATTGGAGGTGTCCCCTCAAAGTGGATTCCCATATTGGGATATCTTGTGTTGTTATTCCTTCCTTGAGTAGTGTATGGTGTTGCGCTCCCTCAAGGTTAATTATTCTATTTCTAAACGTATTGCATATTAGGGCTTATTGGCCCACAAATATCTCATGTTGTGTTGATCTTCATTACATTTTGCATATTGTTGTGATTATTCGGATGTTTTATATTATTATATGTGAAGATCTTACCATTAAAATTCTCTTTGATCGTGACCTCATAATGATAGGCTTCTCCCAATGTCCTAATTTGCAAACTCCATTTCTTCTTGAATATAAAGCCGAAAGCCACTGCACTATTTGAGAATATACCAACTTTTTCCAACAAAGCATGAAATTATGATATAATATTGAATCATTTGGTCTTAACATTGATTCATATTGCAATAGTCTTCTTTGATGGCATCTACAACATCCACCCAAGTTTTATCTAGGGCATCTTTCCAGTCTAGTGTTAATTCAACTTTATCCTCTTCTATGTTGTTTCAAAGACAATACTATTCCTGCCATTTTTTGACATGGAATGTAGCTTTTAAGAGTGCAAAAGTTATGTTTTCATTGTAGAAAAAATAATTTACAGAGAAATATGATTCCAATTGGTTGAGCCATATGTCTACTTCGTCTACATCAATTTTTGACTTAAAAAGTGGAATATCAAATTCGCTAAAACCATAACAGGAAAAGAAACACCGAAAAATTCTGCTTGACAACAAGGTGGAAGCTCCAGGTATAATATGTAACATAATACTGGAAAATTGTGCCCTCATTCCCCTTGTCTACCTCCAAGTATGAAATATCTACAAATAGAAAATGAAGAGATTTTCCTAGGAATCTGAAAATCTATATGACAAGCAGTCCCCCAAAAAGCTGAGGGGATTTTTCATGACATGAAACCCATAAAAATACTGAATTTTAGTTTTCTGCAAATTTCAGGCTTTTCAACCTTTTTGTATTTTACGATTTCAGGGCCTTTCTAAAGGGATTTTGGAGGTCAAAGTTTTCCAGACAGAGAGCTGCACCATTTAAATTGCATTAAATGTTTTAATCTTTCCAACGCACTTTGAACTAAGTTGTTTTGACATACAGTCGTGAAGTTACGCCTCCAACAAGGTGATGTACTAGTTTTACTTTTTCAGTGTTTTGCTAGAAGATTGCCACCCAGATCATCTAGATACACTATGTATTGTATTCCTGCCCCCTAAAGAGACCATTTATGATGTACAGAGTGCCCTCAATACCAAGAGGATCTCATGATATAATCTTGATACAACCCCATAAACATTGTGAAACCAAGTACATACTAGACCCTTGGGCCATTAATGCCACTACAATTTATTACAAGGTTCATCAAGAGATATACAATAGTTGGGAGTAGTAAAATCTGAACTTATGCTGGAGCTGTCCTCGACATGTAAAAGAGAGAATGATCATTATCATAGTGTTTTACTTCTAACCACATAGCCACAGGCTCCACCGCCCATCTTCCATAATCCTAGAAGTGGCCATACCTTTGAGGAGGGTATTAAATACATGTGCCAACATGCAAGAGTGAAAACATGACTGTCATCACTCATATACAAAAACACAGGCATAAAATCCAGACAACCAACATGACTAACATTGGAAGCTCAAAAACATAACTTTGAGTGTTGCCAAATACTTCAAGAGAAAGCCACCATATTCTTCCTTTAGGGTCTCTAGAGTTTGAATAAACCTTAAAAATACTCCACCTGAGGCATATCTCTTGTCAAACTACTATTTGGTCAAAATAGTCGAGCAATTAATCTGTTGCTTATCACATCTACAACATTCTAAAAAAAAATCCACACAAATTAGAACATAACATATCAAATCTATACTAAAGCATTTTTGCATATGTATAAAACACAATGTATCATAGATAGAAATCAGAATAATTATGATGTTAATTTCTACCTAATGATAATAATAATAGCAGGAACCACTGTTCTATTATAAATAAGGTCAAGATTTGGAATCGTTCAATTACAAAAAATTATTTCAAAATTTCCTTACAACAATAGCACATCATTCAATTGCTAGAAAACTATGTTGGCTACAGTTCCTTGTATGGAAAGAGAAACAATGTTGTTTCCAAAGAATATGAACCTTCTTGCCTGTTTGTATTGTCATATCCAGTAATGTCAAGGTTAAATAAGAACCATGAAGGTGCATCTTTTTTTCCCATTAAATAAGACTTCTGAACTGTTTAAGAGCTGCCCACGTGATACCTACGGAGTTTACACCAGAGGGGCAATCCAGCATGCCATAACTGAAGCACAAGAAAGTGATCCTCAGGGGCTCTGTCAAACCCCATAGTCTTTACAGGTTTTCCTCTTTAGGAGAATAACCTGACCCTTTCACATGCAAGACTGCCTTCACAGAGTCTTTATCAATCTTTGCAGGAAGAAAAACAGTTGGAATGTTTTATCAGCATTGTAAGCAGGAGGATGAATTGCACAGTCAATGGCCTCCAAAAGATCCACAAAGTCTCTTCCATGCCTTGACAAGCAAATAATGATTCTAGATGCTTTGTGTATTGGTTTTGTTATGTTGATCATTTGTTGCAGATACCATGAATTACATGGTATCATTTTGTGCACTAGCTGTAATTAAAGAGTGACATGGCATCATGTGAGTTCATATTTCATACCGGTCCCTCCTAATGGTAGGGTATGAATGTACTGTGTGTGCAGTTGTAAGACTTCAGACTACATTTTTTTTCTGCAATTCAAACAAGGGAAGAAACATACATATGATAAAATATGCAAGTATCAAAACAACTACACTAAAATATGCAAGTATCAAAGAAACTAAGTACTCACCTATCAAACCTATGTGTGACGCCAAGTATGTTTCCCGCACAAAGTTACATTTCTCTCAACTAGATAAAGACTCTTTTCCATCTATTAGATAAATGTTCTCGTAGATTAGAGGTGAGACTTTTGTAAGAACAAAAGATGCTTCCACTAGCAATTTGTGTCTCCAACCATGACTGGCAAATGCTCACGTTGCTGTAATAAAAGCTGAAGAAACCAAATCATCTATCCTCCAACCTCTTTACCAAATCTTTTCAACATAAATTTATCAAGCTCTCCAGGATTTGGTGTGCCATCTTGATTCAAATGATCACTCGGTAATGACTGAATGCATGCAAGGATATGCTGGACATCTCTATAAAGTCTGTAACAGAGAGGCATTTCATAGTTAATAACTTAAAAACAAGGAAAAATCTTTCTTGGAATGGACATTGAAACACTGATTGGATTCTAAAACATAAATTAGCGATAAGAAGAAAATTTCCAGGTAGGGAAATGCAAACCAACCTATTTTTCGCTTGAGGAGTGTTAGCTTCTATCTTTGAAAATGCGTCTGAGATCTGTGAGTGAAAGTTTTGAACCACTTGCCTATTCAGCCACATCAAGAACACATCAATTATCAAAGAATATGTCTATAATGCGGAGCAAAGCATTTCAAGAGTGGCAAGGTTATAAACCTCAGTAACTAGAACATTATGCATATGATGTGCATGCATTACTCAAATAGGGAAGCTTGGAAATTATCACAAATACATGTTCCAATAGAAACTAAGGACGAAGCATATTACTGCAAATAAAATCAAATGAAATATTTATCGTTAACCACTAATAACAAATTAAAGTTGATGGGACTGTAATTTATATAACAAAAAGACCAAGTATACACAAAGAAACAAGTAAAGAACTCACGAAGTATATATACGTTCTAAAATATCATACAAGAACAATGAGAACCCCACAATAAGAAATGAGAATGGCACATAGGACACCATCATCATCCCCTCCTAATGTTTGAGATCACAAAAAAATCTCTAAAGGAAGCTCTTCAACCAGCATGCTCCTATTTTTGTCTGATCTTCTCTTTAACTTCTAGTCACCAGTTCCCCACTGTGGCATAAGCCATATCCGTGTAGGCACAATATTGTTATTTCCTTATTGTCTGCTTTACGTTATTGCTGTTATATCTCAGCTGTATACGTGTGCGTGCTGAATTTTATCTCATAGCTGTTCAGAACAGTAACACATTCAGACCCAATTCATGTTATCAATCTTCACAAAGGACTTTGTCCACATATGGTCCGTCACCATCATTCAGAGTGGAGGGTCTCACATTGTTCTGTGCAATTCTTTTGTTGTATCCCAATTTGGGCCACCCTACAAATTGGTGGACAACTGCCTAGTTGAGGATAGGTACAATTTGTTGTTATATCTTAACTTTTAAGGTTAACTGGTTATTGTAAATATTATTCAAGAAAAGTGTATTTAAACTTTTATTTAATTAATGAGTCATTCAATGGTAAATAAGCCTCTGTTGTTGTGATGGTTAACTGGGTAGTTCACAGTTGTGAATCTGTTATAAGTGGTTAGTGGTTACATGCCAGTGGACCATTTCTCCATGACTAAAAAATATTTGAAAATAAATGGAAGAGACATTCAAAAGTGGCACCAAAACCAAGCCACCTTTTATCTTTTGTTCTTGAATGAATGATATAATCTTTCATTAACTTGCATTATGGTTAGCTATTGATCAATGTAAAATACACATTTGGTAATTTTCTTACTTATGTAAGAATCTACATAACATGCACGAGTAAAGTTTATCTTTGATCGAAGCTATCGCACATTCATGTGATTTCCTTAGCCATATATAGTTAATTGCTTGCTAAAAATATCTTTGATTGAGGCTGTAATCTGCCGTCTTGCTACTCTAATCCATTTCTACCATATCAATCCATAGAAATGCTCAGATTACATGTTTTCTTTATGTCTTTGCAATTGGAGCAAAGGGTTATTTCAGTATTCTTCTAGGATAATTTTATCTTTATTGATGGTTTATCTTCCTATGCAATATCACTTGTCTGGCCAAAATATTATTAATTTAGGTTTTTTCCCATTTAGTGGTAATCTGTCCGATGAACATGTGAGGTCTATTGTGGTGAATTTATGGGAAGACACCAAGAGGTGGGTGGTGATTAGCATCTGCCTTTGCTGTGCTGACTTATCTCCCCAGGTATCATTCTTAGAAAGTCACATACTTGTTATGATATCAGCATGATGGAATTTGTGAGAGGTGGCCAGCACCATAACTCCTCAAGGGGTGCCTAGAAGAGGCATACAACTTCCTCTCCTGTATCATTGGAGCGAGAATCATCTCCCTCACTGCTAGTTTTGCTTACATGAATCATTGGTCCTCCTGACTCCTATTTGAAGGTTAAACAGCTTTTGTACTCATTCTCATATAGTTGCAATTTCAAGCGTCTTGGCCTCTTGCATCTTCAAGATCCTCCTTGACTGAAAATTCACCTCTAATTGTGATCTTTGGCCCCAGAGGTGTAGACTTTGGTGGTGTTACCTAGATACCAATGTTTTGGGTACGTCCGTAGATATATATGCACTCATTTTCTAGTCCATAAGAAATTAAAAACCTAGAAAATATAGTAGGATCAAGGTTCAAAACATTCAATATGCTTAAAATTTAACATTTTCATTAATCGTGTGGCATAACACATATGATATATGAATATCATGTCAATATGACTGCATGCTTGATTCGTCTTTGGCACTTTGCTCTTACACTTGCAAAAACAAAAATGAATTGTTTGTGTTTTGGTAATGCTTGAGTGCCTTTTATTGGTTTTTGAGGAATTTAGAGTTTGATTTTTTTATTAATTTATGAGTTTTAGGGTTTCCTTTGACTTAGTCAACGCAAAAATTAATTTTTTATGCAACAACAGTTCGGAAATGCCATGGGTCCTCCTTCAGTACACCCGAGTATAGATCAGGTACATCAATGCCATGGGTCCTCCTTCGGTACACCCAAGTATAGATCAGGTACATCCAGGATGTACCCGGGAGTACTAGGGACGTTTCCCCCATGTACCCCCAACGTTTCCATACTGGGTAAGTTTCCCCCATGTACCCCCAACCTTTTTGTACCAAAAACGTACCAAGGGGGATACAGTGGGGGGGAGGATGTAGCCTTGCAACATAGATACCAATGTGTTCCCACACGAAGACAAGATATTATCTAAATGAAATTCAGCTCTCATCTATAACATCAAGAAACAAAGCAATGAAATTCAATGTACAACCTCCCGAACACCATAAACATCACTGCTTTCAATATCCCACCAAATACGAAACAAACCAAAAAAGGTAGTTCTCCTCCTAATTCTCTAGACAACCTATAAAGAAGCAAGTCCTAAAGAAACTTCCAATCAGAAGTCCACAAGCACTTAAGTTTCAAGTCTCTGCTTTGGTGTTTTGCCAACTTCTCTCTATGATCCTTTGGCATAATTGAGATATAATTGTGTTCATATAAACTTCTCCTCATGGGTGACATTAGTTTGCTCCACATGTCATCCTTTCATTGAAAATCCCTACACTTTAAAGTGTAGATACTCTTAGGAGATTTTTGTGTGCCTACCCTCAACTAACCCTATAGACTAACAGTCTTTGGGTTATAATTCTGTTGGAACTCAAAATTGCACCCGTCCCCAATCAGGATGAACTAGAGCTTTGAGGCAACATGGGACTATCTCCAAATTGTGGGACCTTGCGCACCAAGACAGACCACGCAGACCCAACTTTCCCGCGCATTGACAAAACATGAAAATGAAAACTGCAAGGAGGAGAAACGCACAACATGCGAAAAATGCGAATAGAGAGGCAAGACATAATAGAAATGAGAAAAGGGCAGACAGAAGTACTACAAAACCCGATTTTATTGCTTAAGGGATGCACAGTCATCTACATTCATGGCCGAAGGCAAGAATACAATGCAAAGACCAAGTTCAAGGTCTGAAACTCATGGGAAGTCGGCCACCATTTTGGCATGGTGTCATTACAACAAAGAGGGATCCATTTCAATTAACAGAGCTCTACAATTTATAGAAGGAGAGAAGAGGAGGAGAAGGAAGAGGGAAACTCGGATTTGAAATCCAACCACCAACAGCAAGCATTGAATGCCTGCAAATCCACCCTCAAGGATGTCAGATGTGCCTCCCAATGTTTGTTTGGCTTGTGGAAAAAGAAAAGAGGCAAGATCTGAAGAAAATCCAGTTGTTGAGTCAATTAGATGTCTGCATTAATGATCTGAGTGACATTTCCCTATTTTCAGCATACCAAATCCTACCAAAATCTGATTTGAATGGTTCAACCTATAGCCCACGTCAGCAGCATTCAAACAAGCCCATGCGCGCATGTCAGAGCCCTGTAAAAAAAGTTATTGCGATCTGGAGGCCTACAGTGCAGCTGAACACGCGATGACACGTGGCGCACGTTGATCGGTTGAAGGATCGGCCAACTGTTCACTTCTTTTGTCGTTTCTACCACGTGTTGCGCATTGGTTCATTACAAAGATTCGGCGCCCAATTGGCGCACTTTGATAGGTTGCATGTGACACACTCAACCCTGACAGGTTGCCACGTGGAGCAGTGACCGGCGCGGAAGAGTTACACTAGGTGCGCGCACAAGAGCAAGAGGCGCAAGAAAGCAAAAGACAAGCGCGCAAAAGAGGAGTGTGCAGGTGTGGAGGAAAGGGCGCGCGGAGCAAGCCAAATGAAAGGAAATGCGCAACACGCAAATGCGAAGGCAAGATGCGCAAGGGAAGAATACGGACAAGGAAAGCAAGCACGAGGAAATGTGCAAAGCTCAAGAGAGAGGGCATGCGCGCAAAAGGCATGTCGGGGGACTTAGCTAATTTCGAGGGCAAGTCTACAGGGTTGTGCAAAAGGGTGAGCGAGACTACTGGAATGAAAGCAGGCGCGCAAGAGGAAGGCGCGAAGGGGTAATGGAAAGAGATAGAAGAAGCAGGAAGGGAGCGTGAGGGCGTGCAAAAGAACTATAGCCAAGCAAATTGTGCCAAGGGAACCGCCAAATTGTGCGCAGCCTATTTACTTGAACTTCAGAGTCAGAATTAAGATGTAAGTTGTAAAAATAACCAGGGGGTTATTTTGGACAACAGTTTTGCAACTTTCGGGGCCATCTGCCTGCTAGATGAAGAGACCAGTAGCCTTAGAAGCATCCATTGGGCATGAAGACTACCTGAAAACATGAAGATCTGATCTGCAACTTGAGGAACACCCCTGAAGTCACTTAAAGCACTGGCTGAACTCTGAACAAACCGTTACTCTCATCAAAGATGTTCTTACTTGAATTATGAGTGGAAAATTGTGTGTGTGTTGTTCGAACTGCCCGTTCTAAAAACTAAACTACCATACCCGAAAGCAACAAAAGGGGCATGCAAGACTGCGCGAAAGAAAAGAACACGGAGCCAAAAGGAGCGCACCGAACAACAAGAAGCACAACCATATACAAAATCTGAAAATCATACATGTTTCAAGGGGAAACTTGAGTGTGCACAAGCACTTCTTTTGGTGAAAACAAACCTATACTAACTAGGGGCAAAGGAAGCTCAAACAAAAGTTTTTCCTAGTTTTCCTGAACTGGAAGAGTTCCTTGCTCATGTCGGTCAAGGGCAAGCACAATCTTTGGGAATCACCTCTCGACTTCAAATTCTACGCGTCTAATAGTGTACCCAACAGTGTGACTTGATCTATGTTACTCCTTCCCGCGAAAGATACCGAGTAACACATATCATCTGTTGTTTACAACTAGCGATACCAACCCCACCCTAAAAAGGGTGGGAATGCTCCTGGTGAAAACCGTTTGTCCTTCCACCCAGCCATAAGGAGGCCTCACGACAAGCTCCTGTGTTCCAAAGAACAGGGGCCAAGTGAAAGAGAAACTCTTCAAGCAACGCGCCTGACGAGAAGGCTTTGCCCTACACAAGTGTGCATCAACTCAATAGTGGTTAGGTATCCCTGATCCCCTAATGGGGTGAATTGTGTCACTTCCCCCTCCCACGTCCAACCCTACAGGGCCTTCTGATAGAGAGGTAGTGCCACAGCCAGGAAGTTCGCCACAAGCACGAAGCTTGCAGTTTCCCTTCTATGCGAACGATCGCCTAACCAATACGATAGACAATGACCGCCACACTCCCCACCAAGGAGCTTCGAGAACAAATCCTTCTCACCGACATCCGTAGGGGCAAGGTAACAAAGTTCCTGCAATACTTCCTTAAAACCAGTCTACGGTCTAGTTTCTCGCAACCTGATATGTGGGCACTTAACCAGGAGATGTAAGAGAGAGTCCCCTTCTACATCCCCGCACAACGGGCACACAGAACCAAGGGTCGGATCTAACAGCCCAATCCTAGAGGCACGACCACTAAGGAAAATCCCCCCCACTCTGGCATTTAGCAACCAGCAGACTGCTTCCGCCGACATGTTCTTAAGCCTTTGCACTCGATTGATGAAGCTTTGGGAACCCTGGAGTCTGAACTTGTTCTCCCAAGCTTCTTCACGAACTAGCTGACTATTGGCGGCTCTAGGAACATTCTTCCTAAGCCACTTCATGGTCCTATGGATCCAAGTCCATATCTCTCCGAATCTACAAGGCGGATTGTAGTTCACAAGATCCACTATGATTGTCTTAAGACCACTATATTTTTCCAGGGCTCGGGCCCTTTGCCCTACGTTGAAGACAGAAACCGAGCAAATGTTAAGCTCGCTGTGCATAATAGCTTGACCCACCATGTTGGATGTCGAGGACTTCCCAAAAATCCATCTCATCCCTTCCACCACCACTTTCTGCAAGGCATTCTGTTTGGCCATGTCAGACATTCCTATCACTTAAGCACCAAAGGTAAGACCAGGGAAGACCAATGCCTTAAAGGTAAGAATTTTTTACCATGTGGGGACTCTTCGAGAGGCCAGGAAATGTTGAATCCTGTGGAGTGTTCTACTTCCTGACGCAGCTCGCTCCTTAATGATTTTCTCAACGGGCAACTTCGGGTCAGTCTCAATCCCTAAATACTTGTAGTTGTTGCAAACACTGACTTGCTGCTCCCCTATCTTGAAGACATGTTGCTGAAGCTCTGAAGCATCTTCAAAGATTTTCATTACTTTGCACTTATCAATGCCGCACTCCATGCCATTGTTACCAAGTCATTAGCAAACAAAAGCCCAACGATCACTTCGGTAAGATCGGGGACACTAACACCCAAACCCTCAAGATCCTTAATAATGCAGTTTATGAAGATATTGAAAAGAGTGGGCGAGGCAAGGCACCCCTGTCTTACTCCTCTTTTAACTGGGATTTGGGAGGAGAGCAGGCTTTCATACCTGACACGAACAGAAGATCTATTGTATAACTTCTGGATGAAGTGAAGGGCCTTCCCCCCCACTCTTGCCGCATGCAGCTTTCTGAATAAAGCTTCGTGTGGGACCATATCATAAGCTTTCTTAAAATTGACGAACACAACAAACGTAGGCTTTTAGAGCTTAGTCATCTGTCTTAAAGCAATTTCATGAAGCGCCGCAACCTGGCCCACACACTCCTCATCCCTCCTAAATCCGGCTTGGCTCTTAGAGAAGAACTTTCTCTCTTCAAGTTCCTTCTCGATTCTCTTAATGACTACACTTGTGAGGATTTTAAGCATCACATTTATAAGGGAAATACCCCTATAGTTGTCATGAAGTGTTAGGTCACCCTCAACAGGCAGGGAGAAGTAGTTGCCTTTCCTCACAAAATGAGACCATATAACTGATTTGGCGTTGAACATGGTCTACAACAAGAGTGAAAAATTGACTTGAATCTGGTTTTCCACCCTCTTCAAAGTATCTACAACAAACAAAACAAATACCTCTTCTAGTTGTTCTGCATTTGGATCTGGGAGGTATTGTTGCTGACCTTTAGCGCACTGAAATTCTACCTCATGCTCTAAAATGAGCATGATTGGTGCCATCTCTGGTTTTGGCTCTAGACTAGCCAACTCTCTAATTGGGCACGGTCCGATCCTTGTGGTTTGCCCATTTCTTTGAAGCTCAATCTCACAAATGGGATTATCGTGCAGACTCTCCTCCTGAAGAAGATTGTTTGCAGGCAGTGTCACGCACAAAACGCGCGCAAAAGGAATGGAAGCGCGCGCGGAGGGAATGATGGCAGGGAAACGAAGGTGAGATGAAAGGGAAGAAGATGGAGAAGGGGAATCCTCAATGGGAGCAAGTGGAAAATTAGAAGCTTGGATAACGCGTTGAGATGGCATAGGTTGGGGAGGAATGGGAAGGCTTTATGATGTTGGTGTAGAGTTCCCCAATCAACAGGGTCACCCAACACTAGATTTATGAGCCTCCATTAACTCAACCCATTTTTGTAATTTGGGGCAGCATCTCAACTATAAACTGCAGCTTTTGTTGAGGGTTAAACCAATTTGGCATAGGGCCAACCCATGGACAAGGTACCCTAAAACCAATGTTGGATGCCTTCATTGCACCTACAAACCTGATCTGCATCATGTTCATCTCCATCTCTTGAATCTGCCTCAAGAAATCATCTTGTACCATGAAGTCACCATCATCATCTGCATAACCCTATTCTTCATAAATATTTTGGTTAGGGAAATAACTGTATGGGTCAGTGGGGGTGGGTTATATGTATATTGTTCATGATGAGGCTCATAAAACTGATTTGGAGGAGAATTTTGAAAATATGGGGATGGAGTGGACCGGTACCGCGGCTGCAAATGAGAGTTCCAAGAAGGAAATGAAGCCATGATTGCACAGCTTCACGAAAGAGGAAAATGGAATGGAAAGAAGGGAAATGGAAGAAAGAATGGAGGGAAAGGAGGAGGTCTGCGAATGAGATAATGGGTGGGTTTGAATCAGTGGAGTCGCCAGATGTGCTTAGAATAGCCTCCAAAGGCTGAAGATTTACCAAGAACACATCAACTTGGCAAATAAGATAACAGGGACACTCTCCTGGGTGCGTGATATCAGGTTGCACACTGACTTCTTCTCACCTTTGATTATATCTTTTGATGCGCACGAGTCCGTGGATGTCTGTCTTGAGCATCAGATGCCAATGCCTTGCGCGCGTGTTTACACGCTTATGTGTTTTCTCTTCTTTTCTACCAGGGCGCGTGGGCTGCTGAAACCAGTAGATTTAGATGTTGGGAGTCGTCAGATGTGTTGAAACATGCCTCCAAAGGCTGGATCTCAACAAGAACACATCAAACTTGCTGAGATGAAGATGTATAGCTCTTCAAACTGGTCCCACCGGACATGCCAAAAACTGTTGGAGCTCAAAATTGCACCTGTCCCAGATCAGAATGAACTGGGGCTTTAAGGCAACATGGGACTGTCTCCAAGTTGTGGGACCTTACGCACCAAGACAGACCATGCAGATCCAGCTTTCCTGTGCATTGACAACACATGAAAATGAAAACTACAAGGAGGAGAAACGCACAGCTTGCCAGAAACATGAACAGAGAGGTAAGACACAATAGAAATGAGAAAAGGGTAGACATAAGTGCCACAAAACCCAATTTTATTGCTTAAGGGGATGCACAGACATATACATTCATGGCAGAAGGCGAGAATACAATGCAGAGACCAAGTTCAAGGTCTGAAACTCATGGGAAGTCGGCCACCATTTTGGCATGGTATTGTTACAACAAAGAGGGATCCGTTTCAATGAGCAGAGCTCTACAATTTATAGAAGGAGAGAAAAGGGGGAGAAAGAAGAGGGAAACTCGGATTTGAAATCCAACCACCAACAACAAGCATTGAATGCTGACAAATTCGCCTGCAAGGATGTCAAATGCGCCTCCCCATGTCTATTTGGCTTGTGGAAGAAGGAAAGAGGCAAGATTTGAAGAATATTTGGTGGTTGAGTCAATTAAATGTCTGCATTAATGATCTGAGTGACATTTTCCTATTTTCCGCCTACCAAATCCCGCCAAAATCTGATTTTGAATGGTTCAACGCATAGCCCACGTCAACAGCGTTCAAACAAGCCTAAGCGCACTTGTGTTAGAGCCCTGTAGCAAAAGTTATTGTGATCTGAAGGTCTACGGTGCAGCTGAACACACAATGACACGTGGCGCGCACTGATCAGCTAAAGGATCGGCCAATTGTTCACTTGTTTGTCGTGTTTGCCACGTGTCGTGCACTGGTTTGTTACAAGGATTCGGCGCCCAGTTGGCGCGCATTGATAGGTTGTGTGTGACACACTCAACTCTAACAGGTTGCCACAGTGGCCGGCACAGAAGAGTTACACTAGGTGCGCGTGCGAGAGCAAGAGGAGCAAGAAAGCAGAAGATAGTCGCGCATAAGAGGAGTGCACAAGTGTGGAGGAAAGGGCACATGGAGCAAGCCAGAAGGAAGGGAAATGCGCAGCGCGCAAATGCGAAGGCAAGATGCGCAAGGGAAGAATACGGACAAGGAAAGTGAGTGCAAGGAAATGTGTGGAGCTCAAGAGGAAGGGCATGCGTGCAAAAGGCATGCCAGGGGACTTAGCCGATTTCGAGAGCAAGTGTACAAGGTCGCGCAAAAGGGTGCACAAAACTGCTAGAATGAAAGCGGGCGCGCAAGAGGAAGGCGCGAGGGGGGAATGGAAAGAGATAGAAGAAACAGGAAGGGCGCACAAGGACGCACGGAAGAACTGCAGCCAAGCAAATTGTGCCAAGGCAACCGCCAGAGTGCGCGCAACCTATTTACTTGAACTTCAGAGTCAGAATGAAGATGTAAGTTGTCAAAATAACCAGGGGGTTATTTTGGACAACAAGTTCTTCACCATGTCTATCAAACACTTCACAAACTAATGTTGATCAAAGACAAAATTAGCAAAGCATGGTGAACATGGGCCTTACACAAAAAAAGTTCTTCAAAATGTGATTGGGATAATCATCCCACCACCGCTAACACACAACTTTGTTGAGCATGTATTAAGTAATACCCTCAATGTTATACTTTGCTTGAACTGGAGCCTTTGATTCAAGAGAAAGTTCTGAAACCTCTGGCCGTGCTCATCTTAATTGCTTAAAATCCCAAACCTGGCATTGTCATCTGAAATCCTGAGAATCCAAGTGAATACCAGAAGCTCTGAAACCATAGAAACTGAGAATTTATTGCCGAAATGCTCTGCCACTGAGTGAAATCTTTTATTTCCTGCCAAATTGTACAAAAGGAAGCAAGTCATTTTGCTTCTAAATATCTCAAGCATTGTGTCAAATGACAATGCATTGATCTCAAACTTGATGCCTTCCCTTCCAGGGTCACCAAGTATATCCCTGTAGCGTTTTTGGCTCTTAGGACACTCTACTTGCATTTTGATGATTGAGTGAATGCAAGTGAGGCTCAAGTGCCTTTTATACATCTAGAGTAGGCAATTTTGGACTTTCCAGTAACAGTCTAACAGCCAGTCTATTTTGTTGCTAACTATACGTAATTGGAGTCAAACCCTTCTAATAAATCCTGTCTGGACCCCTCAAATTCTTCAGTATCATTCTGATATTTGCAAAAGTCAGACTTAGATAATCCTAGCTCTGTGTCAGACAATCTGCTGGAGCCTAGGCTAGGGGTTTGGACTCCTAGAGAAAATTTTCAGACAACCCCCTTGCATGCTAGAATGGCCAGCTGCTAAGATATCCCTATGGGAAAATAGCTTCTGCCCTGTGGAAATATGGCTGCCGGAAACCAAAATGGATTATTATGAACTTGCATGGAAGGATTGTGAGATGAATGGGGCCTCAGCCTCTTGGCCTATCTCTGACAGGCTACTGAATGCTTGGGCAGCTGCCTAAGACCCTCAGGTTGCAACTGTTCATTAAACAGCCAGGTATGGCGTTCAAACAGCCTCCTACGGCAATCAGCTTCATTTAAAAGCATATAAAGTTCCTTAAACAGACAAAAACCTACTCGTGTGGCCTTGTCCTGCATTAAAAATTCTTTCTTGGGCAGCTGTGTTTTTTGGCTCAAACATCTTCAATATGGCAACTCAGGCTTCTTCCACAGTTTACTTATGGAATTCTTCTTTTGCATTTGGTGTTCTTTCTTTTTCAATTACAAGATCAGGATTTATTCATTCACAAATTTCTTATTTAGTTTTTCCAGCACTATATCATATATATCTTCTGTATAAAGAAAAGGTTTCAGTTCCCAAAACATATTGGCTTCCAATTCAAAACTCCTACGGTACTGGTTCAGCCAGAAATGGTGCTCAAAACAGACTCCTACAGCAATCAGATTCCTTGAAAAGCTTAAAAAGTTTTTTAAACAGACAAAACCCTACTCGTGTGGCCTCGGCTGCATTAAAACTTCCTTCTTGAGCAGCTTGTTTCGGGCTCAAACATTTTCAATATGGTAATTCCAGCTTCCTCCACAATTGATTTGTGGATGTCCTCTTTTGCATTTGGTGTTCTTTTTTTTTTAATTACAAGATCAAGATTTCCTCATTCACAAATTTCCTAATTAGTTTGTGCAGTACCATATCCTATATATTTTTACTTATAAAGAGAAGGTTGCAAACCCCAAAACATAATAGCTTCCAATTCAAAACTCCCACGTTACCAGTTCAGCCTCCCCACTCGTGCCCCTAGGTAACGGTCTGTGTATGTGGGTAACCGTCCATGTACATGTCCTGTTCGTCCAGGGATTACCCCTTGATACACACAGGATTGCTGGGTATACCCGGAAAGGTTTGGGTACGCCTAGGTCCTTCTACTGAAGAACATGTAAGTACCTAAACTGCCCCAGGCACACCCACAGGCTAAAACCCTGGTTTTCATTTTTTTTAATATTTTATTCTCCTTAGGTCTTCGAGGATGAGATAGAAGCAGGTTACGTGGAAGGTATAGTGGCTGTTGCTGTGGAAAAAGTATCCATCATGGTAGGAGCAAAGAAAGTTCCATGGCAAAGTTGAGTGAAACGTTCAGGCCATCGACAGTGCCGTTTTACAGTAGACAGCCGGGTTTGTAGCAAATTTGTGGACACAGTTTTAGGTTGGAATGGCAGTTTATTATAGTTTTGTATAACGTCGTTTTGTTTTTTAGGATGTATGTTGCCCCAATTGTTGCAAGTGTACGCCGTTAAAGTAAAAGTTTTTGTATTTCTTTTTTGATGTGCGATATGAAGAATATAAACAGTACAGTCTACACACTAAGGCTAAAATCGCTGTAAATGCATGTTGGTCTAGCTGCGGGAAGAGTCTACAAGGATCAACTGCGAATGAAATCAAAATGAGGATTCCATCATCAAGAAGATTTGATAACAAATGGACGAGCAAAAGATCAGAATAATTCATAACTATTTAATTTCCAATACCCTTTTAGGAGATACAAAGACCTAATAGAATGTTAGATTTGTAAACGTTGAATTTTTTTGCATGAACCATCTCGTTGCATTGCTATCAAGCTTCGTAAGGAGACCAGAGGATAGGCATGTGTGTTATCTCCCCAAAACTGCTATACAAAAATATTGCCCACCTCCCTTCCAAAATTTTCCCTTCATTGAGAAGTTGTTAGTTTACTTGCAAAAAGACAAGTATATATTTTCTCCAAACCAGACAATCGTGTTAACTTGGATAGTGAATGGGGGTTAGATATTTGAATAGATAAGCTCAAGCAATTTGGCGAGAAAATGCCGTTAGCTCAGAAAATATTTGAAAACAAATAGAAAAGTGAAATGGTGGGAAAAGGAATTTGCCTGGTGAGATTTTGGCGTATGCTTGCAATTGCTTTGCATCATGGACGATTGGAGGATCGTCAACCGCCCATGTGATGTTGTAAGCTAAGTCACCGCATTCAAATTCGTGAAGGTTAAAATTCGTAAAAAAAATCGTCGCTAAAATATTAGACATAAAATTCGTGATTAAGTTAGACTAAAAGAAATGTACTTATTTTTTAATTAAAATTTTTAAAACAAAAAACAAATTATAAAAAAATAATCTAAATATAAAACTGGGTCTTTTAAAAACAAACAATAACATATAATTTTTAAAATATTAAATATGTAATAAAGAAAATAAATAAATTATAAAAAATAAACTAAATATAAAACAGGGTTTTTAAAAAACAAACTATGACATAAACAATATAAAATATATAATAAACATTTAAAAAGTTTATACCTGAAATTTTTAAAAAATGTAAAACCAAATTAAAGGGTACGTGTATTTTAAAAACAAACTATAACATATATATAATAAACATTAAAGAAATTTAGACCTAAAATTTAAAAAATAATTGTAAAACTAGATTGAAGAGGTATATCCTGGTGCGCAGCAGCCCAAGTATTTGAAGAAGAGATCGAAGTTGAGAGCATCGTATCAGGCTTGGAGGAATTTGCTTTAGAAGATTATCTCCATTCTGAAGACATCTGGCGCGAGCTTTTTCTTGGGCTTCTGTGACCTCGTTATCTCCACAACAGTGTCAGTCAACACGTCCAGCAGTCAAGCCCCCATTTAATTTTTCCATTCGATTTCTTATCCCATTGGCTTCCATGACCACTAGCAGACAGCGAATAGCTACTAGCAAACAGCAAATGCAAAGTCAAAGTACCAAGCAGGTAGGGAATATTACATGGAGAATTAAATCACGAATTTTAACGATTTTTTCCAGCTGTTTGTTGTTCGGTGAATTCCGCATTTTTTGCATTAAAATCAGCGAATGCAGTGACTTAGGTTGTAGGCCCACACACATATAAACAAAATGGGTGCATTTTCTGCAATCATAACACCCCTGAACTCAACAGAACTAGTTTTTTTCCTTTTATTTTCTCATTGTAATTAAATACTGTAAAACCACTTTCCATATCTACATTAACTACCTAGACAATTCACCAATGGATCGGCAGAAGAAGTAATTAATGTCATCTATATATAGTTTTTATTCATATACCAACAAAGGCTATGGACTGAACAACCAAACTTTCTTGCACCACTATAACCAACATTTACTTATTGACCTGACTTGACCAGAACAAACTTATGGCACAAGAATGGATGAATACATCTAAACACTCATTCTTGTCCATCTTAGGTAGTATGAAAATGTTGATTCACTACAAGTTTTTATACAAACATATATATATATATGGAATCCAACCCAGGAGGAGTTCATGGACAGAGAATGAAAATGAATGGCATGGCTGCTTCATTTTGACCAGTCCGTAGTGGCTTCACTTAAATTAAAGGGATCCGCAACATTATCTGAAACTACAAAGTTTTATTCATCGAATTTCCTTCCAGCTTCTCCTGCACTACAAAATCCAGTGATGGGCGAAAAAAGATACGCTTGTGTATTGAGGAGCTCTGCCCGTGTAGTAGCCAATTTTTATTGCAGGCTTAATACCTGATCGCAACTTGGCTACTACCACGAATTTTCCCTGCAGCTTGGGAGGCCTCAAGCAAATAACCCAGAGCATTCGCTCCCAGGACATAAAGATAAGGGTCCAAGGGACACCCCTAATAGATGGACTGTTGTAAGACAATCAGAGGACACAAGGCATTGTATACGGAAATGAACGCTCAAACATTGGTGAAAAGAGTGGACACCACAGCAACACAACGAGGACCAAAGCCCAAGCAAAGAGTGGACACCATGGCAACACAACGAGGACCAAAGCCCAAGCAAATCAACATCTTTGAGATGGACTAATCAATTCAGTCATAAGCTTTGGTAAAATCAATCTTCAAAATCAAGGACTATATTCCAGTCTCTCTACCCCATTCCATAGCTTCAAAAGCAGAAACCACAGTGTCAAGAATAAACCTTCCCTACACAAAAACATTTTGCTCTTGATGCACCACATATTTAGCAACTGACTAAATTCTCAAAGTCAAAGCCTTGGCTATAATTTTGCATGCAACGGTAAGAAGCCTAATAGGCCGCCAGCCCCTAATAGAGTCATGGGGAGCATTTTTTGGAATGAGCTGATAAACCCTTGCTTGAGAGACTGAGAAAGATGCCCAGAAATGAACACCACAGAGGCCAAAGAACAGAAATCATCACCAATGGTGTCCCACATGGCCTTGTAGAACTCACAAGGAAGCCCATCCATACCCAGGGGTTTTCCATTTTGCATGGGTACTAAAGCAATATGATGCTCCTCCTTCAAAATGTCTCTATCCAATCTCTCTATATCCCCACTAGAAATCTTACAAGGAACCACCCTGCAACAAGCATCTCTAGCAGCCACCACCACATCCTTTAGAGAATAGGGAGCAAAAATGTTTTGGAAATGAAAGCTAAACAAACTGCTAATTTCTAAAGGATCCTCAGCTAGGGAACCATCAAACCTACACAGGGCATGCACCCTTTCCACATAAACCTTCCTCTTAAGGAAGTCAAAGTAGAATTTGGAGCCCTCGTCACCTTCCTAGATCCGATGAAGATGGGAATGAATCTGAGCACCCATAGCAATATACTTCTCACCACAACGAATAGTCGATTCTAACTTTGCAACCTCTTCCTGAAGAGACACATTATACAAACCAGCTTCAAGGGCAATATGAGCCACCTGAAGATGCTACCGAGCCTCGTGCAACTCCCTCCTCCATTTATGAGCAATCATCCTTCCCCATCCTCTCATAAAATTGATCGTGCAGCAAACAAAAACTTCCCGCCAAAGGATACACCCCTGATCACCAACCGAACGAGGAGAAAGGTTCCAAACTCTGTGAACGAGGGTGCGAAAGTCTTCTAATTCCAAATGAGAGACATTCAATTTGAACAAAGAAGAAGGCGAATCAGCTAAAGGACCAAACGAATTCACTATCTGAATCAAAAGGTGATCTGAGCCTGTAACATCCATAAGGACCTCAACGAAAAGTTGTCGACCTAAGAAATACATGTCCTCACAAGGGCCATAGAAATGGTCCAACTGATCGTGGAACCTATAACCACCTTGACGATAATTGGACGAGGAGAACCAGCTGTCATGATCCAGCCCTTTTTGTTTCCAGTTGGGATCAAAAATTTGGAGAGAATCCTTACATTAGCACCATGCCTGCTTTTCAGTGCCACTAATCACAAAGCCCAGGCCTCCCCATCTACTTCCATCCCACTCCACCATGTTAAAATCCCCACCATCCACTCTAAAATAGGGAACGACGAAGCCATCCAATTCCACAACTTGGGACACCCCAGGCTGAAATTAGGTGCATAAACCGCACAAAAGCTAATCACACAGTCTTAAACAAAAGAGTGATCCAAACACACCGATCATCAGGTTTGAACCCAAGGCAACCACAAAATTCTGCAAATAAGGGGAGAGAGGAATCACCACCCCACCACTCCCTTCACAATGTTGAGAAGCCCAAAAGAAATCATTCCAACAATAGTTCATCCTATTCCTGAGCTCAAAACTAGAAGACTTGACTTCTTGAAGGAAAGTCACATTCGGTCCAAATCGCTGCAAAAAAACATACACAAACTACTTACAAGTGGGAATCGTCATCCCTCGCACATTCCAAGACAGAAAGGAGACCTTCATTCCAAAGGAGGATGAAGTCCTAAGATTACTATAATGGTTATCCATCTCAAAGCTTAACACACGATGCTCTAGAGAATGAATCATCGCATCCTTGTAAATCTTCATTCATGGCTTGGGGCTAAGATCCCCCTCACCTTTGTCCACGCAAGCAAGGGAGGAAGCCACTTTTTGTTGATTCCTCTTGACTTGCCATCTAGACTCAACCTCCATACCATTGGCTCCAAAAGAAGAGAGACCATTACCCAACCTTTAAGGAAGGACCAACTCCAAGGAATAACTATTAGCCCAAGGCCGATCCATACATCCACGAGGAGACTTCAACGAACCCAGCCTATTACAAGCAGTACCACCTTCAAGTCATACACCAGAACCTAGAGAACATGAGTCTGAGTCACCAACACCTATACAACTTGAAATGCCAATATTAGGGCCACTAATTGTTGACCCTCTGAAGCCCTTACCAACAGAAACTGAAACTAAATAAGTGTCACCATTCCCCGGATCTTTGGAAGAGGAGAGTTACTATCCCCCCTTCACTAGCCATATCACCCGGTTTGGGCTTGCAATGAGGACAATCTTTGATCAAGCGATCATATGCTTTACATGTGAAGCAAGCATTTGAAAGGTTGAGGTAACCAACCTTATGTTGTTGGACACCATCAATAGTGCAAATAGAAATGAAAGGGGGAAGCTCCACACAAACCTAACGATTTGCGTGAAACGAGTTCTGGTGACCGTCTGGAATAAGAAGTTTGCCAAACAAGGCAACGAAAAAAATCAGAAAAGTGGTGTAGATCAGCAAACAAGGTTGGGAGCTCCAAACAAAGAGGGTAATGTGCTTGGCCACAATCCTCAAGGTTAAAGTCTACCCACCACGATTAAACATAAACAAGACTACCGGCAATATTCGATGTTCTAAACTATAACATATGGTGTGTTGCAATATCTAAGTATAAACAAAAGGCAAACATATTTCAAGCCCATCCCCCAATAAGAGTTCGGCGAGATCCCTTTAGCCTCCCAATTCAACACACACCACTAGTTAAAGGTCTCCTCATCCAACATCCTACGTTGAAAATAAAAGGATCACCCGCTAGATTCCAAATGCACGTGTCCCTCAAAGTAATCCTTGTTATCTACACAGTAAAAGTTAAAATCCTCATGATCAAGCACCTGTTTGTGGGCAAAATGAGGGAGGGATGAGGAGTGGCCTCAAGCCTTCCACACTAGGGCTCCACAATGAGCTGCTCAAGATTCTCCAGCAACTAAGTTACAATCTTTCCATGCCCTATCCCCTCCTTAATAGCACCTAAGACCATAACCTCCACTATTGAGATAAGCCCCTGGTCAAGGACACGAGCCAGAACCTCAATTCTTCGTTCATCAATAGGCATTGCGTTTAGCATATACTCATAATTTTCGAGTTGTTTTTTTCACCATTTCTGCATTCGTATTGTCCATAATCCCCAGGGAAGATCAGGGCAGCCATTCATCCGTGTTTTTGGGAAGATTGAAAGATGGTTTGTTGAAAAAATGGACACCACTTAAAATGTTCAGTTGTATCAACAGCTTCATAAATAACAATTTGAACAATATCCTCCTTAGAGGCTAGGGCAAGACAATAATGAAAGAACCAGCAGCCTGCCCCAATGGCGAAGAATGGGAAGAAACTATCGAATCACCTTCCAGACCTGTCAAAACTCCTTTGAAGAGCGGGCAATTCAAAAGGTTCTCAATACCGGCATTACCTTATGAAAACCCTCGACCTATTCAGCAAGGGACGACTTGAGCTCCATAACCAACACATCCCTCGACAACATAGCAACACGGATCAAACCAAAAGGGACACAGTCTGGAGCAATGTTTTAAAAATCGTAACCAGACTCGAAACTGGCCAAGGATCGAACCGGACTCGGACTAGAACCGGACCGGTTTGAAATTTATGAACCGGTTCACTAAAAAATACATAAAACATTACAATTTAATCAAAACAAGAAATTTTAAAGATTCCAAACCATGATTACAAACAATTAGAGACAAAATATGCAAATTTTTCTCATGCATATACCATGTAAAAGTAAATATAGCAAAACAGCACTGAGTGCACTACATATCCAAAACAAAATACACAAACAATGAGGCTCTAAATCGCCTATAGAGTCCAAAAAACAATATCCTACAAGCTACTACATGTTTGATATCAATCATCAAACTCAACACCACTGCTAAGAATGGGATCCTCATCCTCATCAATGTCATCATGCTCCTTTGGCTCATACACATCGGACTCCTCACACACATCTGTAGTAGTTGTAATACCACGGCTACTGTTTTCCATGTCTGGTGCTACTAGTGATTCATCATCCAAATCCATCCACCCCAAGTCATTGGGATCAAACCCTGTCAGGTGACTCTCCTCTACCCATTCTGAAGTTGGATCAGTATCATCCAAGACAATGGGATCTGTATTAGGCATCCTATTAAGTAATTGGTTGCGCTTTAGCCGACGGTTGTATTGCACGAAGATGAGATCATTTAATCGTTGTTCCCAACGGGGTCTATATAACATCATTTTAGGGTTAGGGCTGGGAGAAAGTAACTTAAAGGCTAAAATTGGAAAAAAAAAATGTTTTAAGGCAAAACCTGCCCCTCAACTAGTTAAGGCCGGTCTAGTACGGAACCGGCCGATTTGACCAGTTCAGTATGGAACCGGAAGGTTCAGTACTGAATCGGCCGATTTTGTACAAAACCAATCATTGGTTCGATATTTCTACCAGTTTGCAATTTTTTTTAATGAACTAGTCGAACCGAACCGAAACCGGAATGGTTTTTAAAACACTAGTTTGGAGCCCCTTTAACAAACTCTTTCAAAGCGCTACATGGTTTATCATTTAGATCCTCATAGTTCAAAGAGAAAGTATGGGCATACTTTACTTTGAGTTGTGTGGCTTCATAGGACTTGCACATAGAGAAGGGACTCGATAATGGTAAGAAGCTATGGCCTTTGATGCCACCTTTGTCACATATCAAAGATCACCTAATCATTTGCTTCTCTATAGTCATGTTTGAACACTCGATCTAGTGGACATAAAGTGACATAGGTTTAAATTCATATTTGGTTTAGATAATAGTAATATAGGTAGTTGTGCATTAAATTTTGAGGCTTATAGTGTTAAGTGAGTCCCTTTTCCTTAACAAAAAAATATGGCATTAGGGTAATGACTTTTTATGGAGGGCACCTTGAAATATGACTTAAACACACACAAGTAATAATAATTATATAAGTATTTATTAATTGTGTGATTTTTTGTATTTTGAGTTTATTACTTAATTCATGTTTATCAGGTTAGAATACTTATATATTTTTCTATGTTATGTATTTTTTTCACAGCTGTACCCAAGCAATATCCAGGGCCAAAACAATCGACGTATCTGCAAACCCAACTCATCGTACCCAAACCCATGCCCAAAATTAACCAATAACTTAGCAAAACTCCCCAAAAAAATATCAAGTTTTAGATATACAAATTAGAAGATGCCAAATCTCAAACCACATATTGCACTATCGAAAATTTTCCTTGGACTCCAAACAAGAGCTGAAGTATTTTCAGTTTTTGAAGGAAATATTTCCAGTTTTAATGATTCAAAGAAGGCAGAAAACCCAACTCTACTTTCTAGAGAAAAATGATTAATTACTTTGGCAGCAAATCAGATGAGATATGCATCAATGGTCCCAAGAAGAAAATTGTTTGACTAGTTTTTTGTAAACCTATTTTTTATCAGAAAATGTACGGTGGTCCATTAAATCACAGTGCAATCAAGCAAAAAGGAAAATTTCAGCACACTGATAGAAGATTTAATCGCATGCAACAGTCTTTTTTCTTGAGCAAATTGGCAAGAGCAGAGTTGGCAGACATAACACCTATCAAAAGACAATATCATCACAAATGCATCCCATGCTCTTGGGATCCAAATAGAAAACAACTTGAAAGCTACAAAAAGAATGCAATTTGGAGGACGTACAGGCAAGAGCACAATAATACAGTCAAGATAGATCTCATCATTAATCTCATTTTCTTGACACAACAAATATGTGACCTGTATAGATCTATTATAAGCCATTAGCAGTAAAAATTCCAAGATTATTTACGAGATTCAGAAATATGGATTTGTATGGGAGACAAAAAAAAATCAGAAATCGAGAATTCTCATAGAGGTATGGAAAATCTTGTTCAGAATAGGTGCATTGGTAATGTTCAATGTACCACCATTTTGGTTCCTTTTTCCCCTTTTTACCATCAGCATCAGAGAAATAATTAAGATCTATTTTTATTTTAAAGGTCCGAACTGGATTGGACCGTCTCTACCTGTCAGAGATTCAGAAGGGATTCAGTATCTATGAATTCAAATGTTTGTATGTTACAGCTGAAAACTTTGAATATTTTTGCCCTTGTAGAGGTCTATAAGACATCAGCAGTGCAACATTCAGATAATTATAGTCTGCTTCCAATGGAAGATTCCATTTTTAAAAAATCCACAAAATTAAACTGTCTTTTCATAATCAAGAAATTGTTATGGTGGAGCGATACTGTTGTCAGAAGCTTTACAAGTTTGTAAAAATCCAAATAAGGCTGGTTTAAGAATATTTTTCACGTGCCAATTTTAAACCGGCATTTGAAATCAGCTAGTAGTCTCTGATATGGATGTTCAAAGTTAACTACAGCTAGACACTACATGTGGTTTCTACACAATTCTGATAAATTTAATGGCCCATATGTATGCAGTTCTTTACAGATGGTTCAATCCTTCAGATAAAATTCATCCCAGTTTTTAATCGGATCTGGTTTTCTATTCATGAGATGTATTCAAATCAACATCAGAAGCTGCAAAATAAACATAAGCTAACAAATTCAAACTATAAAAACTATTCATTAGCTAGAATTTATGCAGATCACTATATTTTGAAAAATACAACTTTGACCTAGACTGTTTCGGTATAGGTACGGTTACACTGAAACAGCAATTTTTTAAAAACCTCAGGTAAGTAAAAAATATAAATATATATAAAAATTTAAAGAAAACAACAAGCTTATAGTCTCAGAACCTATAAAATATTAGAAGCCAACAACAAGCTTATTATGAATTAGAAGCCATCTAAAGCAAGATTTCTTTCACTGAATACAAGAAGACCACAAAACATTAAATCTATGAGTCCATCTACCAATGGGCTCACAAACATTCCACTTATTGTTATGGCCCAGGGAAAGGCTTGGTGAGAAGGCAATCTTTTCATAGAGTTGTTTGGAGGTAGCCTCTTGGAGAGGGGGCCCTTTAAGCCACCTCATAGTATCCCAAAAGTCATTCTCATCCTCCATAATTAGTCCAGTAGAGGGAGCTGTGAAAGCATTTCCGAGCATTGTATACATTCTGAACTCAAATTGAGGAAGCTTATAGAAAGCTTTAAGGTCTGTCCATTCCATCCAAATTCCCAAATCTGTACAAGTCCTAAAATATTTTAATTCCTTTCTCAAACCAAAGGAGGGCAGAGCAGCCCCTTGTTGAGGCAAGGATCTTGCCACTATATTTCAGATTCAACGAAATCGATTTGTAGGCTTGGCACCTAGTGTCAAAGGAAGAGAAGATAGGCTGCCCAACCACCAAGTGCTTCACTTGTTCCCATGCCATCCAAATTGACTGAAGAATAAAGGACCCATGAGGAGCAACAACAAAGCCCCCAAATAGTGAGTCAACCAAATGAAGTCTTTTTCATCTCTCTTGACCCTTCAGAGCTTATTGGCTATATTGAATCTCACACGAACTTTCCAAGGTTCAATTCCAGTCAAATCCCTCAAGTTTTATTTATTTTTTTGCACTTAAAAAAAATGTGTGGGTATGCTGTGGGTATGTACCCGCAGGCCCCGGGTACATCCCCCAGGACGTACCCATGGCCTGCGGGTACATACCCACAGCGTACCTGTACCAGGTACGTACCAGGCCTGGTACAGGGAGGTACTTGGCGTTTCCGGGAAGTCTAGACTTTGAGATATTCTTAAACCACAAGATTTTGAAAACTTGCCACACTTACACCCATGCTTTGTGTTTAACAAACGCAGAGCCCTCTAATTCCTACTTCCACCTTGGATACTTTCTCACTCAGTTTGAATGGTTTTAACTCCTTAGCACATCATATTGAATTATTTTTTATTGACTTAACATCTGAAAACATTTTTAATGTTTACGCGAATAAGACATTTCATGTCATAAAGCTATGATATAAACATCACTTCATATCGATTGAAAAACAGCAAATTGCAATAAAGTCAGTAAGGTTATGAATTTGCAATCTTAAATACCAGTGTAGACAGGATGTTCTTACCTAAAGATCAGTTGGACATCTGCCTCAAGGAGGATTGGCGATAGAACACGCTGCAGAACACCAACTTCCTGCACATAAATCAGAAAGATAAGTCTCAAAACTAAGATATACTGCAACTGGAGATTTATCATTTGTATTCTAGGTTACAAGCAGACCTTTCCTGATGTACATTTACTGCGGGAATAGGGTTGGATAATCTCGTATCTAAAAATTAGGACTTAAACTAGATTTAAATAAAAGAGGGAATGCTTGAAACTCAAAAGCTTCAGAAATAAATAATATAAACAGACCTAAGCAGCCAGATTGACATGTATATATTCAACATAGCAATTTGGCAAACTAGCATATGAATCATTGGATCTGATATAACACCGAGTGACGAGTCATTAGTCAATAAAGATATAGCAATGAAGATTATGAGTAGCAGGGGATTTCCCCAATACATGCCCTAAATATGTGCATCATGACAACACATCATTAGGATCAACAAAGTAAAATATGATAAGGAGCGCAGAAGGCACCTCAGGCACTAGACAACACATCAAACTCATAAACATAGTGAACGTCACAAGGCACATGGAAAGAACATCAGGCAAATAAGCATATCAGGCACATAGACATATCAGAAGATCCGACATATAAACATAGAGAACGTGACAAGGCACATGGAAAGCACATAAGGCATAAAAAAATATGAAATACTAAGTGTAAACATGAACGAAGACAACAAAGGTCATAGAGAACGTAGTAAAATCAGGATAGTTGTAAATCTCATCAACCCGCTGTACTACTTAAGATGAAGCAAAATGAAAGAAAGAACAAAAAAAATACCGATGTTCACATGTGACAACACTCAAACATTACCTTAAACATCATTACATAAAACCAAATACAGTCCAACCCTCTTCAGAAACAGAAAGGAGATCCACTCATAAGCAGAAAGACAACAAGAACAATCAAACATACAAGCACACAAAACTCCATTACAAACAACAGCCATAATGATAAGAGAATTGAAAGGCAACAGTATCTAAGTATCACACATACACACCATTTATAGAAAGAATATTGAGTCTTTACATCATGACAAATACCAAAATTAACTTATCCCTTCCTACAAAATAGAAATAATAGATACTCAATAACAAGCTAAGACGACTCCAGTAAATACTTTCTTGACCAATTAATCGTACTCATGCAGCATATATACCATCTAATCATACATAAACTTCAACCAAATGTCCTCGTTAACCTTAATAAACCAAGATAGGACCTGCCTGGAGAGTAATATCATGTTATTGTCTGTTATCATCTACTATCTAGAAACAAACAAGAATACCTTAACCACTCATACAAAGAAGAATAACGTATCAGAAAATTGAACAAAATATCTCCTAATGAACTGAATTGGATAATGAAAATCACTATCAGTAATACTGTCATGTCCCCAAATGAACACTTTTTACCCCCAAATCACTCAAAACTGATGCAAAACCACTGAATATTTAGCTCAAACAACTCAACAAATATTGCAAAGGTGAAATCATAAAATAAATACCAGATTCGGTCTTCAAAACAAGCTGATTTTATTTTATATAAATCTGCAGACAGCTGTCCTCAGACACAGCTGAAAAGTTCAAAACCCTTGATTATGAACAATATACTCAAATTAGCACACTTTATGATCTAACAAAGAAAACATGTTTGAAGTCCCACCTAGTTCTAACTTAGATTGTAATTCATCTTTGTAAGAATTTTTTCATGGTGTGTATGAATTTTTTCTCCATCCTCTAGTTTGCGACCCTAGTAATTTTCTCCTTGACCGATGTTGACCTGATGATTTTAGAGTTAAGTCTGTCATACAGATAAAACCACACAAAAAAGGCCCTAGCTAATTTTTTGTGAGCTTTCCCAAAATGTTAAAAAAACTGAAAAATGCTGAAATTTGCAGCCTATAAAGCAAATTTATGAAAAACACTAAAATTGCAACAACTCTCTCAAAACAAATCAGAAAATGATGAAATTTGGGGGGGTTTTGATATTATTTTACAACTTCAATGAAAAAATTGCAGAAAAAATAGCAACTTTGTTCAAAATATGGGCAATTCTTTAAAAGCTGGGATTGTACCCACACAGTTGCCCAAATCAAAGCTCTCATACTGCTTGTAATGGAATTACTTGAATATAAACAGAATAATAGTATAATATTTACTATATAGGGCAACCTCCACAATCTCACAACAAGACAATAATTCACAATATGATACATATGGGAGAGATTTGCCCATCCATATATATAGGTATGATTACATAGGGTCACAACCCTTCATCCTAACTAGGCCAGCCTAAAGTAATGACTAACTAATGAATGTAAGTATAAAAGTTAAGTGTGCCATAGGTCAGCCCACATATATCTCAATATATGCTGTAGGGTGAGAGCCATAGCAGCAAAGGTGTATTAAGTTTGTTCCATCTCCCATGCATTTTTCATGCATCAATGGGTATAAAGAAGGATTCACGGATTCTATAAGTTTTTTTATTCTCAATCATAGGATCAATTTCTTCATCAATTTCCCCCAAACATGGCTTGAATAAATCCTCAAAGCAGATAACTTCACAAATGGGCTCAATGAAGTCAAAAAGTCAGCCGCAATTTTAACATCACCCCAGAGAATGCTCAACAAGGACCATCAACTACAGAACTGATAATGTTAGCCTCTGAGCTGCATATACAATACTACAAACAAGTTATTTGTTATCTGATTAGCATTTCACTATCATAACAACAATATTTCCTCTATGCATATAGCCCTGTCATCAAAGAGGTAGCACAACATGGTACAAAATTGGATTTGAAAAGTAAAGTTGGTTTTTGTAACTATTTACTAGCATTTAATCTAATAAAAAGATATTAAAAAGCATTTTCAATTGCTGTCTTCTACAAAATTGTATTTTTAGGAGCTGAAGTGCACTACCACACCGAAACATGTTGGAAACAATACAAAACACTTATGGTACTTTTCCTGTTGGGAAAGGTTATTGGAAATGTTTCCAAAGGTTTCTGACGAATTTCCGTGCAGTCTCAGTTTCAGAAATGGTTTCCCTAGACTGCCAGGATACAGTTACGGGTACAGGTTCAGTATGCTGAGACGGAAAAAAATTTTAAACCCCCCGGGTACGATACACTGCGGGAACATTCTTATAATATATTTAAAAAAATTAAAAAATATAAATATATAGAAAAAAACAAGCTTATAGTCTCAGCAACCTATAAAATATTAGAAGTCAACAACAAGCTTATTATGAATTAGAAGCCATCTAAAGCAAGATTTCTTTGACTCAATACAAGAAGACCACAAAACATTAAATATATGAGTTCGTCTAGTAATGGGCTAACAAACATTCCACTTATTGTTAAGGCCCAGGGAAAGGTTTGTGGAGAAGGCAATTTTTTCATAGAGTTGTTTGGAGGTAGCCTCTTGGAGAGGGGGCCCTTTGAGCCACCTCATAGTATACCAAAAGTCATTCTCATCCACCATAATATTCCAGTAGGAGCTGTAAAAGCATTTTTAAGCATTGTATACATTCTGAACTGAGATTGAGGAAGCTTATAGAAAGCTTTAAGGTCTGTCCATTCCATCCACTTCCCAAATCTGTACAAGTCATGAAATATTTTAATTCCTTTCTCAAACCAAAGGAGGGCAGAGCAGACTCTTGTCAAGGCAAGGATCTTGTCACTATATTTCAGATTCCACCAAATTGATTTGTAGGCTTAGCACCTAGTGTCAAAGGAAGAGAAGATAGGCTGCCCAACCACCAAGTGCTTCACTTGTTCCCATTCCTTTGAAATTGATTGAAGACTAGAGGACCCATGAGGAGCAACAAGAAAGCCCCCAAATGGTAAGTCAACCAAATGAAGTCCTTTTCATTTCTCTTGACCCTTGGGAGCCTATTGGCAATATTGAATCTCACGTGAACTTTCCAAGGTTCAATTCCAGTCAAAGCCCTCAAGTTTTATTTATTTATTTGCGCTTGAAAAAAAAAACCGTGGGGGTATGTTGTGGTTATGCACCCACAGGCCCCGGGTACGTCCCGGGTACGGTTTTCTGTACCTGGAACGTACCCAGGTCCTGTGGGTACATACCCACAGAGTACCCAGAGAGTACTAGTACTGATTTCTGTACCAGGTATGTTTCAGGCCTGGTACGGGCCAGTACAGGAAGTATCAATGCAGTCTAGCGGTTTCCAAAACAAAAAAGAGACGGGACCAAAGTGTCCTGTAAATTAGCGTCCACAAGACATGACTAGCTGATCCCTCTCTCTAACAACTGTAGAAAAAATCTGTCACACCAACCTTCTGAACCCTTGATTTCATTGTCAAACTTTGGTATAGAACTAGCCACCCAAGACTTTGTGCTTGAAAGAAGCCCATGATTTCCACATATTCTGGCAACTCTTTTCCCCATCGAATTTCGGGATCAATCATTCCCCACAACTTGTTCTATCCTGGAGCAGTTGCAGAGTGTGGCTCACTCTCTCTTATAGATTTGTCAAATATATTTAGAAGCCCTTCCTATTACTCCATTTCCAATTTCCAATAAGGGCCTATCCCTGGAAGCTGCATTTTCAAAAGGAAACATTTTGGGATCATTTTGAAGAGTTTTACATTTGATTCCTATTTATCTACTTTGTTTATCTTTGGACAATATGATTTCTTTCTTTCTTTCTTTCTTTCTTTAGAATATGAAAAGAACTGCAGACAAAGTGCATTTTTATCTTCTCCCTCGCTTTCAACTGAAGAAACCTCCAAGGGTAGCATTCAGGGGAGTCATTGACTAAGCAAATAAAGTTGAATTAGGAACTGGAACAGGAATTCTTAATCAATACCAACTGCATCTCTATCTTCTCCCTCTCTTTTAACTGAAGAAATCTCGAAGGGAAGCATTCAGGGGAGTCGTTACTTAAGCAAATAATATTAAATTGGGAATTGGAACAGGGGCTCTTAATCGATACCAAGCTTATTTCTTACATCCATAATGAATTTTCAACTCAAGCTATAATCAATAAGATATCAATATTAGCATCAATCGATTTCTCTTCCTCCAATATAGATATCATGAAATGTTGAATTGTTTGGATATATGTAAGCACTTTTTGTCTTTCTACCGTTTTTGTGTATTGAAGAACCAAGACAGATAAACCATGTTTGTATATTGAAGAACCAAGACAACTAAACAAACAAAACAAATCCTAGAGAAGAATGATCAAGATTGCTCAACAATCCCTGCTAAAGATACTCAAGAAAAGCTACAAAATAAACTGAATTAAATGTAATTCAATAAGATAACCAAATGATAGCTTCTTAATGGAAGAAACGAGGGAAACTTTTCTTTGGTTAGACAACATGCAAATGTTCCAACATAGTAAATGTTGTATAGTTAATAACAAGCAGCAAATATAACATGGATTGGGTAAGTTGAACATAGAATGAAACTTGGACAGAAAGGTGACACCAAAACTTAGGCTTACATTCAGAGGACGAACCGACTACAATTAACTCAAGAATGTAATATGCCAAGTGAACAAAGATAACATGTTAGGAATTGTTCAAATAAATTTAACATCTGATGCCTGCAGCCTTATGTAACTTTCAAAAGTTACCACTAAGACATAATGGCTATGGGGTGTAAAAGTGTGAAATGTTTACAGAAACATTAATCACTTGGGTTTGAATGGTGTTTGATGAATTGACATGAAGTACCAGCAATGGGCATATCCAATGAGCCTCTACCTATGTTTCTGAGGTACTTAGTTGTTCTTTAAGACATTTTAAGACTCTTATCTCCTTCTTATGTAATTCTCCATATACCCTTTGTACCGCATTTGCACACCAATATTGAAAACAAAAGATGAAGTTCATATTGATATTGTTCAATATTGAAATTGGCAAAAGATGTCCATAATTCCACCAAGTTTTGAGGACGGAGAAAAATTTCAGGGATGGCTGAAGAGAGACCCTGAATTTCACAGAACAGCATTGGCATTGAGAGGAGATTAAGATAGAAACCAAGTAATCACGCCAAAAGAACAACGTAGATTGTATGCAACATCACCCATGTTGAATTACATATGCCATAAAAAAAAAGACATTGCACCTCGAGGATGTGTACAAAGTCCCTGAAGGGATTTAAAAAACAGGGCAACTTCAAAGAGCGGGTATAGTAACATCAAAAACAACATAAATGATGGAGGCAATAAGTCTCTATCCCAGTCAAGGGCACTTTGCAAAAGCTTTTTCGATCAATGCAAGCAGAAAATTTCAAATAAAAGAGAAATGCTGACTCAAAAAGTATAATAATATCACCTTTGTTAGAGCACGTGCAAACTGGCTAGGTTGAGTGTCATTGTCCTCTGGTTTATTCCAGCTCTCCGCAATTTGTGGCAATACGCGCAGATGTGCCAGTAATCGCTCTTTCATTATTTGCACAAGCTTTGAATGAATCTCATCCCTGTGCACCCTATAATCCTGGAATATTGCTTTAACGGAATAAGTTATAACCAACAATGCATTCAGGACACAAAATTACATCTTCCAGAAATTTCTCACATCTCACAAGATACTCTTTAAGTTCCCAAGTTCAAAATAAAATCATGATGATGTATCAAAGATGAATTAAGGAAAAGTGCTAGTTGATCATATCATATCAAATCACAAAGAAGACAATACATGTCCAGTTCTTTCTGAATATGGTAAAAATTATTACTTCTGAATGCCATTTGAACAAGCATGGATGGAGTGCTTCCAAAAATAATGTGACTACCATGCACCAAGAGCATCATACTGTTTCAAACTTACACTTATATAAAACATTATACATAACTATTGATCTATTCAAAATAAATATAAAATCAAACATAACAAATTGCAATGATGCGTCACTTCACAATCCATAAAAGCTGAATATTTGAGGGCAACGATTGAAACTTCAAGTGAATGGATACAGTAAAAAATGTCTAAGCAAATATTACCTGCACAACTCGATCAATCTCAGACAGTATTAGAATTTTGTGTGCTTCAGGTATATTCACAACAAGCAGCCGCCTTACATCTTCCATATACAACACAATTCGAGCTTAAGTCAGTGTCTTGTTTCAACTTTTAAGGCACCTTAAATAAAAACTTCAGCCTTGAGACAATTAATGCACCCTTTCTGCTCTAAAACTTGAGATATCAAACATTGAAATATATGAATAATCATAGTGATCGATCTCTCAAATTATACAGATCCCCATCACATCTGAGTAAATTATGAATTACTCTTGTGTAAACATCATACTTATACATATCACAAATCTGACTATAATCACCTTGTGAATCACCACCCAAAGTGACACTTAAGGTGAAACACGATCATGTAAACATTTTGGACACATAAAAATATATATAATGAAAAATTTAGTTAGTATTATGTTGAGTTTGTGTGTGGTTGCTCCCAACTGTTGTGAGTGTTTATTGACAGGCCATCAAGCACCTATCACTATCAGAGCCCCTCATTGAATTCTTTCTTTATGGTCGGCAAGTTACAAAAGACTTAAAGAGAGAGCCCATCCAAGAGACTTGTCTTATATGGGCTATACACTCCACGTGTCATTTCCTACTAGTATGCAGGTTTCTGTGACATGGCTATCTTGACTATTATAAATCTGTACTGATTGAGGCTATAAATCAGAATTTAATGGCATTTATCATAGTGAAATATTAAGCTTAATTGAGGTTGGCAATTCCAAAATCCATAGAAAGCAGCCGTTGAAACATCATTTTAGACAAACAAATCAGAAACATTGTGGCAAGGCTCTTAAGTGAGTCCAAAGACCACAATGACTTTTAAAGCTTAACATTATTCCCAAAGATCAGAAACAAAATGTTTAAAATCCTACACGGCATGATGAAAACAATTACATTAGACAATTCTTATACCTGGTATGATAGCATAGAAAAAGCTGATAGTCTGACTTGCCAAAGCCAGGTGTTTAGCTGTTATTGACTTTAACCCAGACACCTGGTATGAAGAAAACAACAAAAACATATATGTTAAAACATTGAGAATCTTCAATATATTCAATTTCAGAGAAATCCAAACTATAAATTTAATACAAACATCATCCTTACCTTTTCAAATGTGTAAGCATGCTTTGCAAGCAGAATAACAAAGACGCACTAGCAATTTGCTTTAGTTATCCTAAATTACCTAGACTGCCCGGAAATGCCAAGTACCCGCCCTTACCAGGCCTGATACGAACGGGTACGCTATGGGTACGTACCCACAGGCCCTGGGTACATACTGGGTACGGAAATCCATACCCGGGACATACCCAGGGCCTGTGGGTACGTACATACAGCGTACCCACGTTTTGTTTTTGTAAGCGCAAAAAAATAAATAAAACTTGAGAGCTTAGACTGGAATCGAGTGGAGGAAATTCACGAACATTCGTTAGAGGGTGGCCAAAAAAAACTTGGCCGTGCTGCGAGGAAAGTGCCCTAGTTGTGAGTGAGCTGTGAGAGTGGAAGTTCCCTTAAGTGGCTGTGCCTGTGAGAGTGGTCTGGAGACACATATATCATAGAATCAAAAGCCCTAGCAGTCAGCTGTATATCAGTGAAAATGCCAAGGGAATTTGCTAATGCCAATCTGCCAGCAGTGAGGAGTGAGGACTGTAAACCACCGCCACTCCCTGTTATACACCACCATTCATGCCATTCCGGAGAAGCCCGCTACAGGGATGTCAAGACTCTAACATTATGGAGCCAAAAACTTTGGAAATGTTCGATTAGGTTATTAAAAAAATTAAAAATTAATCTTAATGTCTTCGATTTTTTTAGTTTGTAATATCAAATATGTATAGTCACGATTTTGTATTTCCACATCTATTGCTTTATTAAGTTTTTTATTTTAATAAAGTATTTCAACATTGAAATGTTTAATTATTTAGTTTTTAATTTTTTAATTATTGAGTTTTTAACCATTTATTTTTTTTATGTTTAGTTATTTAGTTTTTAACTTGTTTTAGTATTTAAAAATTATTTTTATTTAACATTTATAAATTATAAAATTAAAAATATTAAATATATTTATATTTTTTACTTTTTAAATATATATTGTACGAAAGTACCCGCAGCGTACCGTACACGAGGTTTTTAAAAAAAAATTGTTTCAGTGTACCATACCCGTACCGAAACAGTCTAGTCAATTACTATTACCATATTTAAGCGACTAAAATGACTGTTAAAATAGCATGTATGCTGACCGTCCACACAGGTAAAGACAATAGCTATTTCACTTATTGACTGAGGGGGTTTCATATGCTGCAGTAACGAACCAGTTATTGAACATTGTTCTTGGTAGTACAATGGTGGGTGAAGATGACATTGTGTTCATGTAGGTGGCTAGAATACAAAGCGACAACAATGCCAAAGTGTAGTTATGCAATGCAAAACAAATGGAATAGCTAAATTTAAATATAAAGTTTATAAAAGATGTGCTCTATGAGACAAATACAATCATGAATCATCACATCATAAGAACAAAACAGAACAGGTAAAGTGGAATCGCTTCACTGACTAACAGAATCATGATGTAAATGGTCTCCAATATGCAAACCTGACTCTAATTAGATAGCCAATAGACCTATGAGGTGAGTTCCCTTTAGATGCATTAACTGCTGTACCTTCCTTTCACTCTTTACATATCCACAAACACTTATTCCCTGTTTTGAATTTTGTTCTCCCTTTTCTTAAAACTCTTCAAAATCTTAAAATGTTTCCCCTGTTCAAGTGAAGGTTCTCTAGACAACTTGAATCATTGGTACAGGAATGCTTTGAGTAGTCTAACATGAGGATGCAATTGTCCAAATGAAGCACACGCATAAGATCTATAAACAACACGAGCATGGCCCTAGTTGGTGCCAATGCATCTATCCTGAGTCTCTAGGACGTATCATTTTTTGTAAAGAATATAGAGGGTCCCTTGCTAGTTTTTCCACCATCCAAACAAGAGGTGTTTGATCCTTTATCTTCAGGAAGCAATTACTTCCAAGTATCTTTGACCCTTTCTCTACAAGGAACTTGGAAAATCACTATATTGCTTCTTTTTCCCCTAGTCAACCATTAGGGGTGTCAAATGTGCAGTGCTTACTGGAGTCACAAGCACAGATGAAAACAGATACACAAGATAATCTTTCCAAACGCAAGCAGCCCCTAGGGCGCCTCAAACTGCTCTTACACCGAGCATAGTCAGCTCCCTTTCCTCGTTCACAATACAAATCACAGGGGCAGACATGTATCGCTAGAGGAATGCTTTAAGTAGTCTAACAAGAGGATGCAATTGTCCAAATGAATCGCAGGCATGATCTACAAATAACACATGCACAGCCCTATAGTTGGTGCTAATACATCTATCATGAGCCTCATGGAGGTATCATTTTTTGTATATAGACTATAGAGGGGTCCTCAGTACTTTTTCCCCTATCCAAACTAGAGATGCATAGGCCTTTATCTTCGGGAAGTAGTTACTTCCAAGTGTCCTTCTCTGCAAGGAAACTGTAGAATCACCATATTCATTACACTTTTCTTTCTATTTCAACCACTGGGGGGTGTCAAATGCCTATTGCTTACTGCAGTCACAAGCATAGATGAAAACAGATACACAAGATAACCTTTCCACACACAAATGGCCCTTAGGGCACCTCAAACTACATCTCACACCGAGCATAGTCAGCTCCCTTCCCTCGTTCTTAGTCCACCTCGTTCGCAGTCCAAACCACGGGAAGATGTGCATTGTCAATTTTCCCTCTACATTTAGAGGACCATAGACTATAAATGTTCAGAGATCCACTAGGAGAAGCGGCCTACTTCCTCCCTACATATTTTAGTAACACCCTCCTATCCCAAGACATTCTTACAAAGGACATGAGGAAAAGCATCAGATTTCCTCCCAAAAATGCCACTTTCATGACAAATGGTAAGGATGTGGCCCTTCATGACTAGAGCTTTGTCATCCATCAATTCCCTTTTCTTTTATCCATAGGTAGTTCTATTTGGAAGGCACCTTTCCTTTCAAAGGAATATTTATTATTATGTGGCTTTTGTACATACTATATATCTGGTTTGTCTAGGGTTCATCGATTTTACTAATATAACATTTGGCATTCCTTTTAGCACTCCTGATTAGTCATAGCCTGGTATACTTTTTGAGTCACATTGACCTAATTTGGTCATCCTCACACATTAATAAAATTTGTTTCATTATTACTTCTTTCTTTGTAATTCTAATATAGTTTACTCTCAAAGCCTTTAATAATAACCATCACAGATGTAAGTATGGACCATCAGAGATGTAAAATGAGAATCTAGGGGCCATTAATAGGAATAGGAAAATTTCCTAGAAAAATAGGTCAACATTTTGAAAATGTGTCGACGGCATTACATTTGAAAGGTCAATATGGCACCTTCAGAGACAAAGACTTCATGTGAGAAAATCCACCCATGGCTTTGTACAATTAGACATTGGTCAAACTAGGAAAATTGATAACATGTCTGTTTTACCCTTATTAATGCAGCACAAGAGAGAAAATCCCATGACAAAGGTATACATGCACCGCTAGGAGGAGAAAAACTATATTGCAAGCTTTCTTCACACCAAGCATGGATGGTCAGCTAATGAAGGCTAAGATTACAAGGATGTGAAGGTAAGACAAGACACCACAAGATCACCAACAAATAACTCCTAACCATTCATATCTTCTATATACACTCTAGAAACATTTTTTTAACATTTTGTTTTGTCAATGACTTGTTGGCGCATTAACCTCCCAAATAGGGATCAAATGAACCGGTTGGAATAATCTTGCTGTGAGAGATCAATTGCAGTCCTTATATTTTCTTTACTTTGTGCCCTAGCATCAATCACTTGCCTCCCCTTAGCTCCTATTTTATCTTTGTTGTCATCCACTCTGCTCTTTGGGACTATAGTGTCCATTTAAAGCAGCCAACTCCTATTGGATGGGCCAGTTGAGTTATGTAATTGTAATTACCCATAAGCAAAGACGACTATACCAGCTAAGCCAATACCACCAACCTTAAGGTATGTAGGTCTAAGATTTGGAATCCATATAAATATGCTTAATCCTAGCTCATTGTAAACATTATCATTGAATCTTCCCTGCTTCGTGCTTGTATTTACAACCTCCTCCATGGATCCTTGAAGCCAACTAGGGTAAAGGAGCTTCACCAAAGGAAGCTCGTTCACAAGACATGACTTAAAGAATCAAGAATAGAGGAACACCAGTACCGTACACCAAGTATTAGGATTCCCTTGCTATGGTTTACTAGGTTTTCTTTACCCTTCTTGACTCCGCCTACAACATCTCCTCTCATGACAGGGCTACTCTAGTCAAAGGGGGAGACTAGTGTGTCCACAGGCCAACCCGAGGTAGGTATCCCTTTCCCCACCCCCTTTCATTTAATCCATGCATGCCGATCTGATTATTTTCTTTACATGCTTTGACAAATTGCCATACTTATTGCTTTTGCATATACTTTATTTACTGGCATACTAACTATACTAACTATTTGAGTGTAAGCCAAGAGAAGGCTTGTACCTTTTACAAATATTAGTGGTTTGGCTGTTGGAATCCCTTCATTGAGGGAATACATTTTGGTGAAACTGACATAAACTAACCTGCCCTTTGGTTCATTCACACTCCCTTTTTTTCCTTAGTTCCAATCCCTATTTTTCAAATATTTTCTCTCATTTCTCAAATCAATCTTCTCTTAAGATTTCCTATAGATTAGTCTCCTATTCCCACAATTGAATACCTAGGTTGTAGCTCAATCGAAGATACCTCTAGATAGAAAACTAGACAACCCCTTGTCAATACAAAAAGGCATGACACTAGGTCCTCTAGCAAAGCCAATCAAAACAAACAACAAGGTCCCAACAAAATTACCAAAATCACCTACATAAAGAAAAAAGACGTGATATTTCCAAAGAATGACAAACATGTGATGGACTTACCCATGAAATGCAAAACTAACTCTCTTTGTACCCCAAATATGAGGTTCTAAGTCCTGAAGAATTAAGCAATCTTATGGATAACATGCCCTTAACAAGCATAGTGCATACTCCTACCAACATAATTCCAAACCTATCCATGCATCCACGTCAATGTCAACACATGTAGCCACAACCGCAATTGATTTAGTAATGTCTACTTCAACTCTGGGTGCCACTACAAATGTAGGATCTTCAGTAGGACCATAATTAACCAATCCAGTCGGATTTGCACAAAATTTGGCCGGATCCGGATTTTGCAGCCAACCTAGATAAGTTTGATCTAGGTCGGCCCTATTTTTTTTCAAGCATTTTTTTGACAAAAAAAAACATCCAACAACCTTACATATTGTGTAATATTAAATATACTAGCAATTGCAAATGAGTTGCAAATTACGCCGGAGATAGTAGCAATATTTAGTTTATTTGAGTTGTATTTCACGTTGATATTGTCTGGATGTCTATATGTTGTTGCAAAGCTCTTATTTTGCTATTGTCCATATTTTTGTAAGACACAATTATGATAGTCGCCAAACTAAATCATGTTTCATCATTTGGTCAAACACTGGACATTTACCTATTAAAACTTTCGAATCTCAAAAATTTTGAACAAGATATATGACCAATATTATTTTCCAAAAAATAAACTATAGAATTTACTTTATGAAGAATAAAATCAAAATCAGAAAACTTTTGAATCTCAAAAACTTTGAACAAGATATATGACCAATATTATTTTTCAAATAGTAAACTATAAAATTTACTTTATGAAGAATAAAATCAAAATCAAATATCTAGGATAGTAAATATCTAAGACTGTAGAAAAATATCTAAAATCCGGCAACCTTTAAAATATCTAAAATCCGGCAAGACAGTAAATATTGGAGCTGCCGGAATTTGACACTTTCCAGCAAGGGCATCTTCAAAGTAGACGCCTACCGGCGAATTAACATTTCAAATTATATTATTAAGTTTTTTATTGTTTCAATCAATTTTGCATATTTATAAAATTATGCTCATATATTAAATGTATATAATGCGGACAGGAGTTTTCCAAACTTTTTCATGTATTCCAAATTTTTTGGCCCTCTCAAATGGATACAGATTTCCAAACTTGGTAACTATGAGTAAGACACACTCTTGCAACTAGTAGCACACCACTTCCCACTTCCACACCATTGCAAAACCTTGAAATTCCCAAAACAAAACACTCAAAACCTAAATCAGATCTTGCAACTCTCTCGATCCCAATCCGACATGAAAAACTTCATGATGACAATGATGAACCAAATGCAAAAAATACAAACATCAACCGATAATCAAATGGCTCAAATGTGAAATCAAATGATCCAAACACAAAACCAAATTGAGCAACTAATTAAAAAACTCCGCAAATACGTTGGGAATATTCTAATCAACATTGTTCATGTTGGTCCCCCCTTACTAAAAGGAAGGGGAGGCATACCCCAACCCACAATCCAAAACAAAGTCCTCCAAATTTGTAAGACAATCCATTAGCACCATACATAGTTGTTATGCACATTGTTACAATCACGAGTAGCATCACATTCAACGGCACCAAAGATCACGTTGCCCATCTCAAATCCTTTGGCAACATCTACAAATACTTGATTTTGGGAAATCAATAAACCACAAGTCTATTTTTAACAAGATCTCATAGGAGACGCCTTAACATTCCTAGCATCGCATTCAATGGCACCTGAGATCATGTTTCCCATCTCAAAGCCTTTGGCAACATCAATAAATTGCAAGTGTGTTTTTACCAAGACTTGCATAAGAGACTTTAAAATGGTACAACCAACTCAAGCCGCATTCAATCCTTGAACCAAAAGATCTAATTAGCACCTTTGACAAAGAATTTGAAATTGAAGCCTTACCCAAAACCTATGAAATTATCAAACGTAATTACATGGATGAAACATCTCACTTCAACCTATTCCTCATGTCCCTGAATCAAAACTGCAATATGAAGTTAGATCCTTCTCACATTTGACCATGAAGACATGATTTGAGAATGTCACCAAGAAGTTCTTACAACTAAGCAATCTTCTAATACCCAAAACCCCCGTGACACTTGTTATCAAACCAATGTACCTTTGGAAATCTGTCGTAACCCCTTCCCTAATCATTTGAAGAATAGTCAGCCTCGGCAACCACAATCAAATAAATTCAAAACAAAGAAATCCAAAAGAAACTAAGAATACCAATGAAGCCACCTTTGACTCTAGTGCTACAAGCAACCAAGAATAAACCATCCAAATAAAAGGCATTCAATGAGTCCTGGGATGCATCTATAAAATTGTTAAAGGTAACCCGCTACCACAACCTATTCCTAAGAACACTCTAGAACCAAAAATCCCCAAGATCAAACAAATCCAAACCTGCCAACCACACTCGATAGTGTTCATACTATAACAGCCATAGAAGGTACCGCAATTGAGGACCCGATAGTGTTCATACTATAACAGCCATAGTCGGTACAACAATTGAGGAACCAAAATAATAATAATTAAAACTTTGATCATTTTCCAACCACCCCTAAGATTATCTCAAAACCAACAAAACCGCCCAATCTTGTGACTAAACAACCTAACTTCAGTGGTATATAGCAAAATTATCTAATTTATCTATCAAGGTCCCACTCCTCAAACTCATGCAAACATCACAACAAGCTCATGAACTTAATGATATGAACATTACATGACCCCCTTCATCAAGCCAAGATCCCATAGTCCATGGTTTAGCGTCCTAAAGTCCCTCGATCCCACACTCATATAGTTAATATTCCACTTTAAATAGTCCTTTTGAGGATCCATCCTCCACTCTACCAGGTCAGGGAAAACCAATTATGATCATAGCTTATATTGTTCATGGCATAATCAACAAGGCCATTTTGAATTGACTTGTGGGGCTTTTACTAAAGACACATGGAACACATGGCAATGCAGGGGCACACTTTACAAGTAGAGAGATGGAAAGCACATCCAAATCCCACTACATCGGGTTGCTTCTACCATTATAATATATCTAATATGCACTCTACTGAGGAGTGGCGGACCTACAAGCAGCATCTAGATGATGTCCAACACAAGAAGACACGATCACCTTATTTTTCGGATTATTAGTGGAATACTGCATCTTCTCATAGCACCTCACAACAACAAACTAGAGAGAGAGTGATCTGAATTTTGGATCAGTATTGTTAGCATCATGAGCTAACAAAATCAGCATTGTGATTATGTATCTTTTTTATCACTTAACATTCTTTTTATGGCTCTTGTTGCATGTAACCATGGAATAGGGTTCAAGATGAAGTTGCGAAACCATGAGACCTCAAAGAAGATATGTTTCGGGTGAAAGGCTTAAACACTATGAAAATATCATCAAAATCAAAACTTGATTGCATATTTGTGGTCCTCTCGAAAAATTATGCAAGTCCAATAAAACGGCACCCGATTTCGAGTTCGTATGCAAAAGTTATGGCCTCTGACAGGTAGCGGACTTTGTATGGTAATAGAACCGCCCCTAAAGACAGAGTGGTTGTTGCACAACCGCCCCGGCGGTTAGGCAACCGCCTTCTACAAAAAGTGGCAGTTCTGTCATGTGGGAAAGTCTAGGAAGAGTAAACGGCTAAAGACGGTTCCTCTTCGACTTTTGAGTCTTTTGGGCTTCACATTCGAGCTCTCATTTAGTGTAAAACTTGTATATATATGTGGGGAAGGTCTTTGTAATGCAAGGGAGAGATATTCCAAACAAATTTTCTTCTTGATCATATGTGGTTTTCTAAACTGGAATGTGAAAGGAAGGTGTGAGTGAGTGAGTTGCAGCGCTTGTATGAGTGTTTGAACATCATAGTGTTCATGGAGGCCTTGAGAAAGCAGTAAGCTTTTACTAAAAGACATGATAGTGAGATGAGGAAGCATTGCTTCACTCTTGCTGGAGTTTTCTCTATTTGAGTTTCTCTAAGGTAATCTTGTGCCTCTTTCATTTAGTTTTGCTCTCTTTCATTGCTCGGTATTTTTTTTATTATGCAATAATCCTAGTTCATTTCAAAAGCACATTTAATGAATATTTATGCAAATTGAGAGCAAATAGTATATTGATGAATGATGGAAATTGTGAGGAATGTCTAGGATCTGTGTTGGTAAAACTTAGTGTGGAATATCCACCTAGTTTACGGATCAGATTGGTATTAGAGTTGGTTCATGTTCCATAGTGTGTGGTTTGTGTAGTGATCATTGTGCAGATATATGCTCATTACAAGAGAAACAAGTGCTAGTGAAAAAGGTGATTTGGTCTCTTCGCAACAAGACATCTCCACAAGGAAGTGGAAGAGAGAAGTGAGAAGTATGGCCCATGAAGATGGTGAAGAAAGATTCCACAGATTGGAGGAGGATGTTGCCCACATATCTCACTCCATGGATGAGCTTGGGAAGATTATGAAGGTTGTCATGGCAAAGCTTGGAGTTTCTATGGATACTTCTGAAGCAACTGAGGAGCTTGAGTCTTCCCATGATGAGAAAGAGCAGCCCCATTAGAACCAAGCTCCGCCCCCATTCAAAGCAGAGGCAAAAATTGATATTCAGCCATATGAAGTTGAGGTGAATGTGGATAAGCTTGATAATTGGTTAGCTCAATTAGAGGTATACTTTCATTTGCATAAAATTAGTGAAGAGCAACAAATTTATTTTGCAAGGTTGAACCTAGCAAGTCATGCTCTAACATGGTTTGAGAGTTATCTTAATTTCTTGGTTGTTAAAAGGTTACCCCCAATTGCTAAATGGGATGAATTTAAAACTTTGATTAAGAGGCAATTTTATCCTATTTGTTATGAAGAGGAAAGGTCTATTGATTGGCAATATTTGAGGCAAAAAGAAGGTCAAAGTGTGCAGGTCTATACAAGTGAGTTTCAAAAAAAAGGCGGTCCAAATGGGAAAAGATACATTTGACCGTGAGATGCTCGTGAAGTATGTCGAAGGGCTGCATAGTCACTTAAGGAGACCCGTTCTACTTGCAAAGCCAAAGGACATAGATGAGGCTTGTTCTCAAGCCCATTATTTTGAGATGGATGAAAAAAAGGGTCCATCTCCCTTTTCAAATTCTTCCAATGTTTTGAAGAAGAAAGGTGGGGTCAATGCCACTTCTACAATTACCAAGAAAGATTCGACCAAGCATTGTGGGCATTGTGATGTTGATAGTCATACCGATGAGACTTGTTGGAAGTTGCATCTAGAATTGCATCCATGTAAGAACAAGAAAAAGGGAAAGTCGATGCCATCGCTTGAAGGAGAACCAATTTATATTGAGTGCAGCGAAGAGGTGGATGAGCAGTTGTGTTGTACCAGCCTTCCCAAAAAGGTATGTTTGGGAAATGATGATGCTCAAAACAAAGGTGAACCTTCTGAGCTTTTTCATATCAAGGTACAAATTAAGATGGTAAAAGTTGATGCTCTTTTTTATTCTTGCTCCCAAATAAATTTGATCGGCAAAGAGTTGGTAGATAGACTTGGGTTAGAAATGTATGATCGTACTAATCCTTATACTCTAGGATGGGTGAAGAACAGAGTAGAGATGAGGATTTTTAAACAATGCAAAGTCGAGTTTGCAATAAATGAACATTTCATTGATGAAGTTGTTGTAGATGTTGCACCTCTTGACATTTGTGGTTTAGCAAATCTAAGCTCTCCTTGGTAAGTTCCACTCAAGGTAATTGGTTGTTTAATGCTAGTGGGAAGGTTTCTTTTCTCATTTTGAAAGATAAGCAAGAATGTAAGGATCTCCATAGTTGTTCTATTGACAAGGAGCATGAGATGCAGTTACCACCAGGTTATCTCCACACATGGAAGGAAGGGAAGGAACCACCTCAAGGGCATGAAAAGGTGGACCAAGAAGTTCACATGACAGATAATGTATTTCAGCGTATGCACCTCCAGGTACAAGAGAGGTTCAAGAAGTGGGGAGAGAAAATTCCTTGCCATATGAGTTCCTAAGCTTATGGGGACCAAAAGCCTCTAATTGGGGAGGCATGATCCAAATTTTGGATCAGTAATGTTAGCTTCATGAGCTAACAAAATCACCATTTTGATTATGTAGCTTTTTTATCACTTAACATTCTTTCTATGGCTCTCTTTGGATGTAACCACAAAACAGGGTTCAAGATGAAGTTGCAACACCATTAGACCTCAAAGAAGATAGGTTTCGGTGCAAAGGCTTATACCCTATGAAGATGTCATCAAAATCACAACTTGATTGCATATTTGTGTTCCTCTCAATAAATTATGCAAGTTTGAAAAAAAACGGCACCCAATTTTGAGTTCGTATGCAAAAGTTATGGCCTCCGGAAGGTAGCAAACTTTGTATGGTGATGGAACAGCCCCTAAAGATAGAGCGACGGTTTTGCAACCATCAGTGGTAGTTTTTTATGGTACATTAGCAGATTTACACGAAGAAAAATATGATTTCTTCTTAGTATTTCACATTTGGTACACATACAAATAAATAGCTTATTTTGCTCCTATAATCTAGGAAACAACTTCACCAACAATTTGTCCACAATCCTATTTTACGTGTGGTTGTTGTAACAAATACAACTAACACGAAATAATATTTATCTACCCACAATATATCATTTTGTCGGCCCATATAAAGATGAGCACTAATATTATTAATTCCTAACATTCCCCCCTTAGTGCGAACATGGGAGAAAAACAATTGCACTTCTTTTGCAACTTGCCGCCCATGCATGCTCATGATCTTGGCTCACCGATGGTTTTGCAAAGGCTGGCAAACAACCTCGGTATGAACCCCTATTCATCCAAAATGAACCCTTGTTCACTGTACGAACCCCTGTTCAACAAAATTGGACCCCTTCCCACCAAAAAGGAACCCATGTTCCAGGTATGAGCCCCTGCTCATCCTCTTCAAGAAACATGACGTTGTTTTTTCCTCTATGCTTTCATCTTTCCACTATATTTTCACATCAGGAAAGTACAAAGGAATCTGCTCACTTTATTACAACAAGAACATACTGGAAACTGAATAATAACAGGTACACTACAATTGAAAAAACCCACTGAAACAAAATGACACAACCTCATTTTGCAGCCCTGTCGCTTGTAGCTAGCAAGAGGAGATTGTTTGTCCTCCATCCTCCTGTGTCTTCGACCTCCAATAACATGATGCTAACTCAGCTGGATTTGACTTGGACGTTCAATAGTTTCCACATTGTCATTATTCTTTTCTTCCCTCCTACAATGTGAAACACTTTATTTTCCGGACATCGGGTAACACCGAAAATGCGTACATAAGGTAAAATATATTTTCTTTTAATTTTCCAACTTTTTAATTTTATGATATTTGACGACTCTTGACACCACAATAACAAAAACCTAAAATCACCTATATGACCTTGGATTTCCAACTTACAATACACATTGATTTAACTCAATAACAATAGTTGACACAATAATAATGATTTTTGGACATAAGACCTATTGATGCATTCATTTCTTTGATAAGAGGAAAAGTAATTGACACAGATTATTGGCCTTGGCCCAGGTGTTGCGTAAAATGGATTTCATCTTGAGCCCTTATAGAACATAGATTGCTTGGTTGTATCACACCCTCAGCTTCAGCAACAAGTAGGAGTTGCAAGAGGGGCACATGGGTCGGCAAATCCACAACTGCAGTAGAGATTGAAGCAACAACAGATCATCCTGGACTTCAGCTAGCCGTCACATAGTTGTAGAAGGCGGAGAGATCGTTGTCCACTCGCAAGGCCTCTGCTTGTTGCAGAGTCGTAAATGGTGACAGCGCCAGGAAGCGAGGGCACGTATCTGGACCTCGTGATGACGGTTCTCTCCTTTCCTTCTCCAATAAAAACCAAATTCGTCTTACTGTGGGGAATCCGAACTGTTTCCTAGTAAACCCTTGCCTTGTTGCTGGTGGTGGGGACAAGAATTTAGCAGTTTCTGGATGATTGCTCAGATCGTCTCCCATTAACACTGAAATATTATAACAGAGCTTTAGGTGTGTGACTGCATTTGTCAAATATTTTGTCAATTGGAGGTGTTTGACAAGTGTATGAAAAAAATAATATTGTTTTCTCTGGTTTGTATGTGATGTGTTTGTCATTTTTCTACGCATTCTTTCACCCTTCAAAAGTCCTTTGGGCTATCTCGAGAATTTGGGCTTTTTCCTTTCTGGGGTAGTTAATGGTGGCCTTTTTGGTTTTTTGTGGATTAGTTGGTGATGTGCTCGGCTTGGAGGACACCATATGTTTTATACATGGCATAGATTGACTGTTAATACATTTAAGGGATGTAGGTTTGGGATACATAAATAGATGATGTCGAGTTCAGGATACTAGTTAGTTTTTTTGTTTTCAAATAAGGATCTTCAGTCTTTCAGATGATGGTGGGAAGTATGCTCTTGGAGTGAGTATTGGTTTCTACTGGGCTGTGAATCCATATTGGAACAACACGTCTTCTTTGACCCACTTTAAATGGAAGTGATGCTCATAGAGAAGAATTGGTGGTTTTTTTCTGAGGATCCTTATGAAGGAATCTAGATCTAGGCTAGTTCAAAATGTTGAGATTCCACATACAGTTCAGATACAGTGGTAATAAACATGCAAAACCTGATTTGGTGATTAAAGCGTTGTGTAAACAATGACAAAGTGACTAAATTTCTCTAGCATTACTGAAGGAATTTTCCTTGGTTCAGTGGAATTGCACATTGACAATTTTAAGATGTATGATGATTTAGTGGACTATATAGAGGATCTACTGGATGAATCACAAATTTTTCAGGTCGATGTGGATGGTCAGCGGAAATATTCTGATCCACCACATTATCAGTTGGTTTACAATGTGGAGGGTGGAAACATCTTGAGGAGATCCTATATTCGAAATGATTGTTGTAAGGTGCAGAAATATATGGATAGTTGGAAACAAGATACTAAGGTCTCTCACTTTGATAGGAGTACAAGCTTTGGTCACAAGGATAAGGGGTTGGGTAAAGATTAGAGATCATCCTTTCAGGTTGATTTTTCCTTTGTAAATTGTTTTTATCTTACAGATTAGGGTATGTCATCTCCATATTTTTGACAAATGTTGGAAGAGGATCATGTGGTAAAATTTTTGGCTCCTTTTGGAGGAGGTGGCCATTTGATTCCCAGGGATGCTCCAGACATGTCCTTTGAATTGAACCAGGTGAAGTTTGATGGGATGGGAGACTTGCAAACATCTTTTAGAATCAATACTACTGAGGGAGAAAAAAAAAGAGTTTGAGATGGGACATCTGTGAGGAGGAAACAAAGATGTGTTCAAAAGAAAGGAAATCCTGTACGGTTGGTTTTGGGAGATGACATTAAAATGTTTCAAGTGGTTGGGCTATCTGAAAAATCCTTGGTGGGGAATTTTCAGGGTCGTAGGATGGGTAAATCTTCTCTTAAATTTTAGGTTGCTCAATTTTGGGAACCAATTATTGGTTATCGGCCACAGTTTCACATTCTGGCTAGAGGGTGGATGGATTTTATTTTGAGAAATCATGTCGATATTTTGAAGATTTTGAGTATACAATGGCATTGGGATTCCACTCCTCTTACTCTTAAGATATGGAATCCTTTTTTGATGCAAAGCGGGAGAAAACTTATATTATTCTAGTTTGGGTTAAGCTCTTGGGTCTTCCTTTAGAATTTTGGTCCTTGGAAATTATGAAGGAGATAGGGAATTCCATTAGGGAGTTCTTGAAGGCGGACATGAGTTTTTTGGAAACTGGAGTTATGACTATTGGGCATATTTTGGTTGGTTTGGACCTTCAGGAAGGATTGATGGAGGAAATGACAATCCAAATGAGCTCTTTCTCTCATTTGCAATCCCTTGATTATTTAGGTATTCCTTTTTGGTGCAACAAATGTCACAGGTATGGTCATTTGGAGGTGGAATGTGCTCTAAATTTTCATAAGAAGAAATGGGTGCAAAAGGATGCTCCTTGTTATTTTGAGGAGGAAGGTATTCTTTGTCACAAGGAAGTAGTACCTGCTCTTTTAAAAACTGATGGAAAAGGGCCATCAGATGAAAATGGGTGAAGAGGTGCAGACACTAGACCCAATAACTCAAGTAGACTATGACAAACAAAATTCTTTTAGTTCTAATTCTTTATTTAGACAAGAGAGTCTCTTATAAGGGCTTGAGGTGGATGAGTAGCCCCAATTTTTTTCTGATTTGGACATTAACTTTCTTGGTATGCCTCTTGATATCTAGGCAGACTGAGATTTTTCTTATACTAAAAGTGAGTCTAGTCCTGCCATCATGTGTTTTGTAAAAAGGAATAATGTGGAAGTAGATTATTCATTGGCAGCGTGTGAGGTCTTAGGCAAGAGTCATTCTTATTTGATTGTTGAGTCTAATTTAGAGGATGACTATAGTATATTGGATATTCCTTGTAATTTGAAGGAGGGTGGAGGAGTAAAAAATATCCATCACTTCTACACCCTTAGGCCTAGACCAATTGGTGTGAAACAGTTAGAACATGTTTCTAAAGGTGGTTTGGAACAACATATTGGTCTAGGTATTTCTAGTGCTAGATGAAGTTGCAGGGGTAGAAAATATAAATTATCTTGGGCTCAAGAGACAACTCAGAAAGAGGTTTTGATAGGTAAACAAGGTTCTTTGGATGGGGTTATTAGAGAATATTTTACCCCTGGTATGGGTAAATAATACTTTTTATGACTCTGAATGTGAGAGGTTTGAGCAGCTCCTCGAAGAAATTATCCCTTCATAGATTAGTTCAAAAACACAAATTAGATTTTTTCATGATTCAGGAGATTATGGGTGATGGTCATAAACTAGTTTGTGCTTTGGGAAAGGTTTTTAGTGACTGGGAATTTAGTTTTTTGGATGCCAAAGGTCGTTCAGTCGAGTTGATTTCGGCATGGAAAAAGAATAGGCTTAAATGTATCAATCTTTGCTCTTTTGAGTCTAGTTTAGGTACTATACTATTTACTCCTGAACTTAATGAAGAGTTTCTTGTCTTAAATATTTATGGGCCGTATGCTGATCGGGTGGCATATTGGGATAATATTTTTGCCAAGGACTTTCTTAGACAAAAGTACCTGATTATTGGAGGAGATCTAAATTTCTCTTTGGGGAGAGTTGAGATATGGGGTACTGCTACAAAGGCCGATGAACTTTATGAATATTTTGTGAGGCATTTAAATGAGTTGGATATTTATGACATTAAACCGGTGAAGTTGAACCCTACTTGGAAAAATAAGCGCACTGGTGATGCTAGCATTGCCAAACATATTGATCATTTCTTTGTTAGTGATTCCTTTGTTGAGGATTCAATCAGAATTAGGTAATGGGTTGGATCGAGAGGTGAGTCCGATCGTATGCTAGTTTTTTTGGAAATTACCACTGCTAGGAAAAAACCTCCAAGCCCCTTCAAATTTAACCCAAACTGTCTCAAGGTAGAAGACTATGTTTCAATGATAAAATAATCTTGGGTACATTTTGAGGTCTCTTCCAGAGATTCTGCAGCCATACAGTTTTTGAGGAACCTTAAACATATTAAACAGTTGTCTTTTGATTGGGCTCACAAAAAAAGGAATAAAGGAAGCTCAACAACTTGAGGATGTTGAATCTCGTTTGGAATCTTTGATTAATATAGAACAAGTAGGGTTTCTTGATGAGGTTTTTAAATCAAAGGTTAGGAAATTAGAGCATCTGAAGTGCAAATTATTGGCAGATAAGGAAGATGCATGGAGGATCAAAAGTAGAGCTATTTGGCTTTCTAAGGGTGATGAGAATACCAAAAAATTTCATAAATTTTCCAATCCCCATAAGAATGTTAATATTATTTGGCAAATGTCAAATATTGATGGTTCTTTGGTTTCGAACTTTGAAGATATTGCTCATCTGGGAGTGGATTATTTTCAAAACATTTACAATGAGGAGAGTTGGGTGTCTATTTCTGAGGTTGTAAATATGACATCTTTCTTTCCTAACTTTGTGAATGAAGAGGACAATTTGAGCCTGATGGAAGGGATCTCTAAGGAAGAGCTTCAGAAGGCATAGATTTCAAAAGGATAAGATTCCTAGTCCTTATGGGTGGCCTATTGAGTTCTATTTGGGATTTTATGATACTATTGAGGATAACATACTAAGGGTTGTTAATGAAGCTAGAGCCAAGGGATGGATTTTTTTTGCTTTCAACTCTACCTTCATTGCTTTAATCTCTAAGGTTGATGATCCAAACTCTTTTGAACATTATAGGCCAATATCCTTATGTAACTGCATGTATAAAATCATAGCCAAGATCATTGCTTTAAGAGTTTCGAAACTCCTTTCAGATTCCATTTCAAAGGAGCAATTTGGGTTCTTATCTGGTAGACAAATGCATGAGGCTATAGGGTTTGCTCAGGAGGGGATTCATACCATCAAAATGAAGAAGTCATCTTCTATGGTTATCAAAATGGACCTGCCAAAAGCTTATGATAGAGTTAGTTGGTTGTATCTGAGATTGATGTTGATTCATTTGGGGTTCAACATCCATATTGTCAATTGGATTATGAGTTGTGTTTCCTCTGTTTCTTTTTCTATCTTAGTTAATGGATCTGCGTCTTCTTTTTTCCAATTGGCAAGAGGCTTAAGGCAGGGTTGTCCTCTTTCTCCTCTTTTATTTCTTATTGTTGCTGAAGGATTAAGTAAAGCTCTTCTAGAGGCGAAAAGAACTAGGTCTTTCAAAGGCATTTCCATTGGTGGCACTATCTCTCTTTCACATCTTTTATTTGTTGATGACATCCTTCTTTTTTGTGATGGATCTAGAAGGGATGCTCTCAAGCTTAAAGAAATTTTAGATCTTTCTGGAACTACGACCGGAATGGTGATTAATATACAAAAGTCCACGGTTTCCTTTACTGGCATTCATGATCATGAGATCAGGTTTTTTCTTCAGTTATTTCCCTTTCAACAAACTGATTTGGAGGATGGTCTGAAATATTTGGGATTTTTTCTTAAGCCAAATGATTATGTTATCAAGGATTGGAATTGGCTTATTATTAAGGTGGAAAATGTATTAATTTGTGGTGTAATTAATGGCTTTCATGGGGTGGTAGGTTGACCTTAGTCAAAACTGTTCTTGAGGCTACTCTAGTTTATTAGATGTCTTTGGCTTGTGTTCCAAAGGGGGTGTTAGAAAAGATTAGACAAATGAGCTTCAAGTTCTTGTGGTCTAGGTGTAAGGAAAAAAAGGGTTTGCATGGGTGAAATGGCAGCGTATTGTCATTCCAAAAGATCAAGGTGGTTGGGGGCTTAAGAATCCTTTCTTGTTTAGTAAGGCTTTGATCGCCAAATGTGTTTGAAGGTTGATTGGAGGAAGGGTCTTTGGTGTCAAGTCATGATCTGAAAATATATATGGCCTGATACAGTGGAAGATTGGATCAGAAATTCTAATAAATCATGTCATAATGCCTCTATTGTTTGGAAAACAATGATATCCTCTTTTTCTATTATAGGTAATGGGTTATTGTGGTGGATTGGAAATAGGATGAAAGCAAGGATTGGTTCTGATCCATGGGTGTGAAGTGGTGATGGTTATAAACTTTCTGAAACTCTAATTTCCACTCTTCACAGGAAGGTTTCTTTTTCCTTAATCAAGTTACACTTCATGATTCATCATCCATCTGGAATAAAGAATGGAAAACAACAATGATGATTAGATTAGAAGGTAGAGATATTTATGAATGGGAGAGGTATATCTTTGTTTTAAAGTGCACTCATGTAAGGATTAGGCATGAGGTGGATGAGCTTATTTGGGGCAGAAATTCTGTGGGAGGGGTTTATACTCCCAAAAATGGCTATCAATTTTTAGTGGATGTTACTGGGGCTGGGGTTAGGGTCTGCTGGTGGAAGCTCATATGGAATTCCAAGTGTCCTTTAAAAATTTGTATTTTTATGTGGTTTTCCCTTAAAAATAAAGCTCTTACTTGGGATATCTTGCAAAAAAGGGGAATTTTTGGTACTGAAAGGTGCTTTCTTTGCAATGATTATGAAGAAACCATTGTTCACTTACTTTTGTTGTGTCCTTTCACTATTCAAGTATGAAAAGAGTTGGAAGATAGATTGGGTACTCAAATGAATTGGAGTGGAAACTCTATTGAAGAGGGATTACACAAGTGGTGTCATAATTATGCTCTTAAAAATTATAAATCTCTCTCGTTAATTGTTGCATGGGGAGTGTGGCTTATGCGTAATGCTCTCATATTTGAAGATAGATATATTCCTCCATTCCAGTGTGTTGTCCAAAGTTTAACCATGTTTGAGGGTTTTGTTCATATTAGTAAGAAAAAAGCACAGAGAGAACTTACAGTGGAACATATTGATAGAAGTGGTGCTTGGGCTTATTTTGATGGAGTTTGTCAAGGAGAATCATCAACATGTGGTGTGGGTGGTGTTTTATTTGTATCTGAGGTACACTTTCTCAAACTAAATTTTGGTTTGAGTAGAGGAACTAATAATTATGTTGAGCTTATGACGCTTAAGATGATCCTAATGCTTGCAGCTGAAAAAAAAGTTTCAAAACTTCAAATTTTCAGAGATTCTCTTGTTGTTTTAAACTGGATGAACCGGAAACACTCCTTGGTAAACATAAACCCGTGTCCTATTTTTGAGGAGGTTCAACTAGCCATAACCTCTTTTCATAGTATTTGTTTCCATCATATTTTTAGAGAAATAAATCTTGAGGCAAATGGAATCTCTAAAGTAGGACTTCTACTGAAAGTTGGTATATGGCACATACATGAGAGGACAGATGGCATTTCTATAGAGTATTATCTGCCCCGATTTTATTAATCCCTTGATATTTTGCTAGTTTTTCTTGGGTTGGTTCGTTTTGTGGGATCTTTCTTGATTGGTTTTTTGGGCTCTTGATTTTCACTGTTTACTTTACTGTTTTGTGGCCTTCATTCTGGTCTGCTGGGCTGGTTTCTGTATTGCTCCTTTTTCCTCATGGAACTGATTGATATGCTTTTGCATATATGGAATGTAATTTGTTAAAATATTTAATAAATTACATTTTTTTTTGGGGGGGGGATGGAAAAAAAGACCTACTGATGCCAAGATTACAACTTAAAATGTTATAAAAAGACCACCTTTCACTAACATTAGGACTATTTCTAATAACGATTGTTCTTTATACTCCTTGGTATAAACTACTTATAATAAAATGGGACTTAGACAATACACACTTAAACATAATAAATCGACTCAACAAATGGGTCGAAGGTATTTTTAAAAACTATATATTTTCACAAAATAAGAGAGACCCACAAACTAAACAAATCTTAAATATGAGAGACATAGAAACTAAACAAATCTTAAATACCAAAACTGCTGATCTTTGATGAATTGAACCCTCACAAGCTTCAAGGCAAATGGAACACTGATGGAGGTAGATTTGGATAGAATCAAATCCACGCATAACAATCACAAGTTGCTAATGACTACGCTTCCACAGTTGTAACCATAGCGACAAAAATTTCCTTTTGAAAACATGTGGCAAGAAAGATAAGTCTGTTGCACCGCCTAGGAGGTAGGAAGATGAGATGAAGCTATATTCCACGAGGAGCTTTAAACCACATGTAGATATGATGATGGACAATTATTTCTCCACATTCTAAAGTGTGCACAGAATATAATCTCAAACCCTCTACATGTCGTCGAGCGAGAACCAGTATCCACAACTGTTGACTTAATCGTGAATTAATATCCCTCAAATGACTCAAACGGACGGGACATTGATTGAAGCCAAATCTAAAGATAAGATCTACAGTTTGTTCAAGTGAATAATGGTGACAAATGTACAAAGATTTGCAAATTTGCAGATATGCAGGGAAACCAAGGCCAATATTTCCTAGAACTCAGGGACTACATATGAAATATGGGTGCACAAATTTGAGCATGGCACAAATGAACAGCAAAGGAAAAAGTTGCATGGACCAATAAGAACGGATCAAAGGAGTATTCGAAATATAAAGCAGACAATCATATCAAATTGGATTTAAAATGGTCTATGCACTAAAAATAATCTGACTTATGGTAGTTGCACTTTTACACAAATTGCAAAACTCTAACACGCCTCAAAACTTATCCACAATGCCTTCTTCTAAGCTCCACCCGGCACAAAAATAAAGTGTCACACCTTTAATACTCGAACCCTAAGAAAAAGTTTTTGAGATATATCTGCCTTGTAATACTCAAACTTGTATATGAGTCATTCCTTGGTGGATTCTTTCAGTGATCTCAATCTTTGTTGATTGAGACTACTCCTGGAACACAATGACTGAGTGTGTATAAGACTACGTATAAGGAGATCTACGGATAAGGATATGATAGATCTGCACGTTTCTCACATCAACAAAATTTCATTTTCCGGGGCGAATAGAAATAAGACTACCCCTCACAATATTCAAAAACCCATCGTATACACCAGAAAAACTATCTCGCTCTACTACCAAATGATGGTTCAGTAGTAGATTTACACAAAGAAACAAGTGATTTCTTCTCTGTATTTCATATTCAGTACACATACAAATATATAGCTTATTTTGCTCATATAACCTAGGAAAACAACTTCACCAGCAATCTGTCCACAATCCTATTTTACGTGTGGTTTTTGTAACAAATACAACTAACACGAGATACTATTTATCTACCCACAATATATCATTTTATCAGCCCATATAAAGGTGAGCGCTAATATTATTAATTCCTATCTGTTTCGCAACCACCACAGCAGTTACGCAACCGCCTCATGCGGAAAGTGCGGTTTTGTCACACAGGAAAGTCTTAGAAGAGTAAACGGCTACATATGGTTCTTTTTCAGCTTCTGAGTTCTCTCCACTCCTTTCTCGTGCTTCAAATTTCAGTTTTTTTCAACAGCTATAGGGCTCTTAGGTGTGTAAGACTACTACGTAGATATTTTATATACATCTATCTAAAAGACATGAAGAGATATCAATATCGAGGTTCCTATGTAAATTATGGGAGAATTCCAATATAGGCACCTCGAGATTGATATCTCTCGGTGTCTTTTAGATAGATGTATTTAAGATATCTACGCTAGTTATATTTATATATTTTTAATAAAAACATTAATTTATATGTTTTCTTTTTAATATTTTGTTATGAAGAAAATATAAATTGCATTTATTTTTAAATATTGAAATGTGTTTTTACATATTGAAATGTGTTTTTAAATATAATTATTCGTTATTTAATTAATGTTTGTTATGAACTAAATATATTTTATAGTTATTTTTAAATATGGATTTGTATGTTATAAAATTTTAATAATAAATATAAAAAAATTATGTATATGTATTTATAAATATACAGTCTAAAATTATAAAACTTTGACCTATAATATTATTAAAAAATTGATTTATATGTTTTGTAAAATACATCTAAAAGTAAAAATTAAGTAAAAATTAACCTAAATATTATAGTGTATAGAATATGTGTTGCACATAATTGATTTAAGGTTTGAAATAGGGTTTTATATGTTTTATAAAATACATTCTAAAAGTAAAAACTAGCCTAAATATTATATAAAAATATATATAAGTTTTATAAAATACACCAAAATATTTATAGTGTATGGAGCATAGTTGATTTAGGGTTTGAGATAGGATATTTATATGTTCTATAAAATACATCTAAAAGTAAAAACTAACTTCAATATTACAAAAAAAAATATATATTTATATGTATTATAAAATACATCTAAAAGTAAAAACTATCATAAATATTTATAGATGTATAGATATATGAGTGTACATAGTTAATTTAGAGTTGTGCATACTAAATATATGGTTTGAGATAAAAATAACATTTGCAATAAATAATATATATCAATAAGAATTAATATAGTTACCAATTGTGAATTTCTAATCTTCACACTTCTTCACTCATTATTTATTCTGCACTAATATTACACACTTTTAAAACAAATTACAATTGTGTGTATAAATATTTAATCATATATTTTATTTTATGCATTAAACATGAGTCAGCATTATAATATTATATATATTATTTTAACCATCAAACATTAGTTGGCAAGTAAAGAGTTTTTTCGAACAACGCACGTCATTACACTCATTCCCTACCACTGTAGGAACACCTCTCGGTGTAATAATACCTAGGGAATGCAGTCAAGCTTTCCCCTTGAACATCCACCATCATTTCCAACATTTTAGTCATTGTCCCAATTCCTCCTAAAAATTATTTCATCTTCATAATATTTTATCATATCAATGTACTCAGCATTACATTACATGACTTTACATATCTATTGAGTTTCATTCTAGCACGAGTTAAGATTTCATTTTTTTCTTAATTCTCATTCCTTAGTTGCCTACTAACTTATTTGCATGCATTCTAAAGACATATCTATGATAACACTTGTATATGATAAACATAGCCCATTTGTTTTTCTAGCCTACAACATGACTGAAAGCAAATAAATACAGAAGTACACACTTTTCACCACTTTGGCACACCAGCACAGGTCTAGCACCATTGCCCCGGCCCAAACATAAAACCATTGTTCCAAACCATAGTTTTCCTATTCGGCGAGTACTCGCCAAAAATTTTCCTGGGCAAATATTCACAGATAAAACTCGACATTCGTCACAGGCTTATATTCGTGACTATTTACTGAGAATATTCGGTCAATATTCACCATTGTTCGCTGAGTTTGACCCTAAAATTTGTCCATTCACAGGTTTAGCGCGGAAAACGGGAAAAACACAGGTTTAACACTAAAAAAATGTAGTTTTTTGTCTTATAAAGGCATCATGCTGATATTTCTATAGAATGGGGAAGAGGAAAATGTGACTTATTGTAAATTGTAACTTGAATAGATATGCAATTTATGATGATAATTTTGAATGGCAATCATCATAAATTCATAACACTTATCAGTTGGTTATTGTATTCGCACAACTATATTTTGCATAAAATTTATGTTTTTAAAATAAAATAATGTATTTTTTAAGTTGTTGAATATTCACCGAGTCTTGCCGATTTTTTGCCAAGTCAATTGTTTTTGGGTTTGCCGAATACAAGTATGCGAACTATGTTCCAAACCATGTTTAGTTTCCAGCATCGTGGCCATTCTACTTCAGCCACGTAAGCAGAGGTATGTATTGATTTTATTTATAGCAATTATCACATTTCATTTATTTGGAATATTTTTTTCATGAGGCAACAAGTATTTATTTTATTTATAGCATTTATTATGACACATGATGAGCCTCGTGGAGCATCTCTATACACTCTAAAAATGTTTTATTAACATTATATTTTATTGAAGGCTTGTTGGCACATTGAGCTCCCAAATAGTGATTGGGATGGGTCGACTGAAGTAATTTTGTCGTGAAAGATGTGTCATGCACTTGCCTCCTCTTAGATCTTCCTGTACCGCCATTATCTTTCCCTGCTCCATTTTGATCTTTAGGACACTAGCAGTCATCTAATGCCAACTATATTGACCAGGCAGGTAGAGTTTTGTGATTGCATTTGCCATAAACAAAGCTGTCTATACCATTCAAGTCAGTACTATCGATCTTAACGAATATAGGTCTAAGATTTGATACCAGTATAAATACCCTTACGATTAACCCATTTCCAACATTAACATCAAATTATCTCTGCTCTGTGCTCACATTTACAGAAAACTTATGTAACGATATGTAAAGCCAATTATGGTAAAAGAGCTTCACCAAAAGAAGATTGTTCATGAAACAGGACATGAAGATTCAAGAATAGAGGAACACCAGCAAAATACACCAAGTCTGATGAGTCTCCCTCTATGGTTTACTAAGACTTTCCAATTAATCTTGATTTCACCTACAGCATCTCATCTCAAGTAAAAACTACACCAATCAAAGGGGGAGATTAATGTACCAACAAGTCAACCCCAAGTAAATGTCCCTTTTCCTACCCCTTTGATTTTATGCATGCATGTGATGTCAGTCTTATTATTTACTTTACATTCTTTGACATAATGCTTTGCACGCTGCCATATTTTTTCTTAGCATGTTTTCCGTATTTACTTTATTGCCTTGCATATTGACTAATTGAGTGTAGCTAAAAAGGCCGTCTATCTTTACCAATATAAGTAGCATGTGTATTAGAGTCCCTTCTACAAGCATATAAAACTTTCACCTAAAGTTTTAAACCTTACTTTTAAGCAAGAGCCATGAGATGCAACTGGGTCTTGCTATCTTCCCCAATTCTTTAATTGCTAATACTAGTAAATAAAAACAAATGATTATTAAATTAAAATGCCCAGTGAAGAGATATATAGAGCAATTGCATGGATGAGATTGCAATAAAGATAGTAACTTCAAGCACTGCCCTAAAAAAGAGCATGAAATGCAGGGTAATTTGTCAATAAGAATAACAAATCAATAACAAAGGTTAACTCGAATGATTAGAAATCACCAAGAGCCAATATAACAAAGACAAATTCATGGAAAGAGTTTAATGTGGCAACAACCAATGCAAGCACTTTGTTGAGTTGTTTGAAATGCCGACTAGATTTGGCAACCAATCAGTGTGATTCTTCAAATATATCAAAGCGGCTTGGTAACAGTGTAAGCATACAAATTCCAAAGGAGAGGGGATACAGCATAGGAACACGAAAACTCGTCAGAACTACCAATCAATATTAACAATATAAAATGTTGCTTTGAATTGGTCCACATCTTGGAAACTTGAACAAAAGTTAATAAGCAATGTATAGTGATGAATAATATAAAACCTGCATAGCACCAGCTCCAAGAACAAGCTGACACGTACGCGTGTTGAAAAGCTTCAAAATGTCAACAACGCGATGCACCACATCAGAAGCAAATGCTGATAGAGCATTGCTAATGTCCATGTACTCAGAAAGCATCTTTAACAAAATTACGCCACTGCAAAGTAAGTAAAATGTATCATTGTTAAAGGGATAAAATTGTTTGGAGTTGGAACTACAATCCCATTACTGTGAGCTTAATTTCACTACCAAAACTAGTTTAATGTGCATGATGTTCACTAATTTGACATGGAAACTTAGCAGAGTAATACAAAACGCAAATATAAAGGCAAAAAGAAAAAAGTCAAACAAAATGGAGAATATATGTAGGAAAGTCACAAAACAATCGTGCAAAGGTTGTGATAACATTCATTTGATGAACAAGGTCAACACCTCACGATAAAATAGTTTAGAACAACTTACCAGTTTACCATGTGATATCCCACACCTCTGAAATTTATTGTCTTCATGTTTGACTTTTCACGCCCCTTTCTACCCTTGCCACCTGTCTCTAGTACAGCATCTTTTGCTGCGTCACGAATACCACTAGAGTTCACTGCTAAATTCTCTGCATGTCTCAAATGATCCCCAGATGTTGACACTTCCCCTGATGATTTCCCACCTAGATTTTCATGCGAATAATGATTTGAATTATCTGCATCAGCTAATTGAAGGACAACCTCCTTCTCACTTATGACACTAGTCTCCATAAATGTGAGAGAATTGACAATAGCTTGAAATTCATCTGGAACATCAACAGCAACCCATGTTTCTTGGTCCAGAACTGCACTGAGCTTTGCTATCTGCAACAGCCACATACAAATCTCCTTAAAACAGCCTCCATAAGGAATAAAGAACACACTCGCAAAGATGAAAAACAAAAAGATTCTCCTTATAAGATACTTCCAGATGTGCAAATAGCCAACCCATATGGTGTTATCTCAACTCTGTTATAAACAGCCAAAATAATTCTAGATACAAGCAAATCACATTGATTTCCAACAATATGGACTAAAAAATAGTCAGAAGGAAATAAACTTACCCTAGAACTATGCTGATAATCAATAAAAGCTTTAGATTGTGACTGCAAACTTCCTCTGATACTGTAGCCCAATCGACCACCAACCTGTTTCTTGCAAAATTCTCAAAATTAATATTAATGTTCACCTCTATCAAAATAAGCGTCACATTGTCCTAAAATTGAGGACATATTGCCACTATCAACAAGGGTGAAAATACCTTTTCGGTTGCAGATATAAAAGTCTGAGTAATATTGTAGAGATTCAAGAAGTCTTGCAAGCGTAATTTAGGATGAACAAGAGCACGAACTCCAAGGAGCTTGGCCCATCGCCCATGAGCAGTATCACAAGCTGCAAAAACAGCCTCTGTGTTTTCACGAAGTACATCAGCCCTGTAGAGTAACCATGTCACAATATCACTTAGCACCTCTTGGTGTCAAATTTCCATGCACAAAATCCCAACATAACAGCCAGAAAAGAAACAACACTTTCTGTAGGTTCAATTCAAAACATGAAGTATCAAATTAAGTACATTATCAATTAATTAACATGGGATGGTCAATTTATACAATAGGAAAATAAAAGAATAACAATAGTACATACGACTTATTCAATGTTCGCCTGTCTACCAGGAAAAGAGCCAGATCATGAATTTTATTAATTATTGAAGTAAGTCTAACAATGACAATTACATTGTCCCATTTGTTAAATCCTGTTGTCACCCTTTCATAATTGCAAATTTAAATGTTTTCAAATGTATGCACCCATCAGAAGTGACAATAAGAAGGCTACTAGAGTAAGGTAATCTCCATTGCTCAGGGGCAGTTTAATAATAAAGAACTCCAAGGAATGTTTTGCTATAGTGTTGTCTTGTATTTTTGCATTGGCAAAATTCACCCGAAAGTAGGACAACTATGCCTTAGTGTCAAAATTTTCATGTCATACCTTTCCAGACACCCCCAGACAAACCTAACCCTTAGTGTCAAGTCCAGTCTAGTCCTCCAGCGGTTCATCTATGAATGTCATCAGTCCCCCCTAGGTGATTTGGGAAAAGCAAAATCATTCAAGTGCCTTTAGAGTAGTGATTTTCGAGGAATGTTTTAAACATACTTAAGAGAGGGCTTTCATCAGCCTTTCTAAGCCAACTGCACCATCATCGGAGCAATGTCGAAGACTCGTACTCATCATGGAGGTGTATCTAGGACCTAAAAACACCATGGAACTGATTTAGGAAGTTTCTGGGAAGTTTCGGAGGTTTAGGAGCCAATGCACCAAAAGCGGGTTATTAAATCCGAAGGAGATTGCATCGTAAAAAGTACCTGATCTTCAAGGAGTGATTCCAGGAGCTCCGAAATGAGTTAAGAGCCAGACAAGATGTCATTGGAAAGTACTTTCAGTCCCCTGCATTGTGAAGAAAACAGATCATCTTCAAGCACCATGCATTTTTCGGGCCAACTCATTCTTTCCATGTACAGCGGGCGATTCCGAGAAAAAAGGAGCTTTTTGAGGGTGTGGCAGTCAGAATCAAGCCATGGGACCCCCACCATTCTTTTCAAAAGGCCATTTGCATGCAAAATCGTATAAAGAAGTGCCCTGAAACTCATCTGGGAGCTCAAGTTATGACCTTCCCAAGCCGGCTCTCAAGGTACGCTCTTCGGTACCCAAGACAATTTTCCAAAGGGACGCGTGGCATCACCAAGTTAAGGCGCATTTTCATGTCCCCATTACACCTTTCCAAAGGGGCAAGAGGTGCAAAAAATTGCGCCCTCCCCCCATTTAACATTTTGGTCACTCATATGATCCGACGCTCCTCTTTTAGCCCCTTTGACCGGTTTGACCTAATCATCCACCTACCCCCGCATGCTGCAACTTGTCAAGCCAGGGGCAAGGTGCATTTTCTTGCACCTATTGTCCCCACCCTTTGCTTTCCTTCTGGACCCTCACGCGACCATCTCCCGGCCCCAGGTGCTTCATTCTAGCCCCCTCCTTCACTTAGCTCAACAAACAAACACCCACCACTTGTCATGTTAGGGGCAAGGCGCATTTTTGTGCACCTATTGTCCCAAAACAAAGGGACAATGGGGGCAAAAAAATGTGCCCCACCCTCTCCCTTCACATTCCAAAACTACAAATAACGAACCACTTAGCCAGTTTTGCATTCGAACCCCCACCCAAACCTTCGTATGATGTCGGAATGCTACCAAACTTTTTCTACATCTTCCTCCAACATTTTTTGCATCCTTCAACAATATTATTCATGCTCCATGATCTAAAAGAAGAAAAACACAAGGAAAAACCAGTTTTACAAAGAACAAAAACAAAATCTCCCGCCAGAAAACCTCGAAGTCTGTGAAGAACATTTATTTATATCTCACAAACCAGCAAGCGGATCAACGTGTCCTTTTCTACAATCATCTAGTTTTCCAGGTGCCTTGAATCTCCCAAAGAAATCTCTCGCATGCACGGCACGGACTTTTTGCAGCAAAGAAACCCCAGGTTCCTCGAAGAAAAAAATTGTAAATGTAAAATCACTCAATCTAGCGACCAGTTTGACATGAAATCCTGGAGGTGCATTGTAGAAAAAAAACCCATATCAAAAAAGTTTGTTTCGTTGCAAACCAAGGCCTAAAAACCCACTTTCCAAAAATAGTAAGCCTTCCTACACAAGCACTTGCTATTTTTGTTAAGTCATCACCGAAGGGAGTTGCGGCAAGGACAATGTGCACCAAGGACAACCAGAAGGTCAGAGAGAGTGGTTGGTGCCAGAAACAATAAAAATTGCCACTTACTAAAAATAGTAAGTTTTCTACACGAACACTTGCCATTATTAGTAATCCACACAGAAGAGAAGCCTAGGTGGAGCAATGTACACAAGGGTGATCTAGAAAGCTAATCTCACTAGTGGAGCCAAAAAAGGGTGGAAATATCCACTTACTAAAAATAGTAACCCCCTTGTTCCAAATATAGTAAGTGCTCCAGGAAACATGAAGTTCAAGTTCACGGGGGTGAAGCCAATCAATGCCCTCTCGTTAGCATATGCTGAAGTGGGTGACAGTGATGTCACTTACATGGATCTTGATAACCTTAAGTCACACATGCTAGTTGACCTGAGGGAACAAATTGAAGACAAAGTGTTTGCAAGTGGATTGTTTGCAGCAGGTGGTACAAAGCATCGAGTTGGTCTTGGCCTGCTTGCACCATTATGAACCAGAGACGAGGACCAGTCAGGTAGATCATGGCTTAGCCATGGCAGTGATTGCCCCTAAGGCTGTTTCTCTCTCTATGCAAATTCCCACCTGGAAAAACATGGTAGTCATATCAAAAGAAAGGGCAGTGAACAAGTGGAACAACACGGACTCATATCTGCAAGGTCTTGCATTGGGCTCATGGATGAAGTCAGGGAGAAAACCTTCCCGAATGCCCAAAACTCTCTCAAGATGTGAATTAAACGAAGGTTTTTATGATGCAATCACCCTTCTCAACATGGTGATGGGAGAAGCAAGCACAGGGGATTTCCAAGAATGGATGGCACTCTTCATCCTAACAATGATCGAAGGTGATCAAAAGATAGACTAGGGCCAAATCATAAGCGACAACATGCATCGTCAATTGCTCCAAGTGCCTATGACAAAGAAGTTCTTCATGACTTCTTACTTGGTGTATCTCCTCACCAACTCAAGGCCATTCAAGGGGTTAACCCTTGCTCAGAACATATCTGCAAAAGTCCCTGCATTCGAGGAGTTCCCTCACTTGGTGTTGAAAGAAATTCATTGGCACTTCGCTCCAATGACCGATGTCTTCACAATGTTCATTATCAAGACTCTAGATGGCGACCCGCAGTCAAGGATGTCGCCACAAGCGGCCTCTTTGACAAAGAGATATGCCTCGTTCTTCATTCAGTTCCCCACTTTTTCCTATATCTAAGTCTCTGGCTTTGATCAAGCCCCACTAAGATTATCCCGGTACCTTAGTGATCAGATAGTATTGTTCGAGCTCTGCAAGCAACTGGTACATGTGAACAGTAGACTTAGGAACCAAAAGAAGAAACTTGTCTCCTTCCCCATCTCAATTGGGGTCTTCATGTGTCAGAATGTCAATGATGCATCCCATTTGGAGGCGGCCTTCGCACACCTAAGTTTGCATTCATACATCCCCAGGGCCAATTTCGACATTCAAGTTGATCCGGACACATTCCATGTCCCAAAGTTGCATTGCGTTCCACAAGTAGAAGACTATTCAGCCAATTGTGTGGATGATTTCAATGTCTGGAAACGAGACTATATGAGAATGATGATTGGAGAAATGAAGAAATTCAAGTTCCCATGGTATGAAGGTGTGCAGATGATGGAACTGAGTTGTACGATCCGGAGTACAGGGTGGCAAAGGCTTCTCCTTTGTCGTAGGTAAATTGGAGTGTTCATGAGTCTGCTAACATCGTAGAGTGCACAGAGAAGGCGATCAAGAGAATAAAGGAGTGGATCCAAAAGAAGAAAGTTGTTGTCCTCAAGTCTAGAAGTTTCCCCACACCTCAGAGACAAGTCTCGCATCATTCATCATCAAAGGTTGTGGAGGTCACTTTGAGTTCTGGCCACTCAAGAGCGATTTCAAAGCGAAAGGCTGCAGAGTTAGAGGCCCCCTGCCACAAGAGGTCACCTAATAAAGCCAAAACAATGGAAGATCCAGTGGTAGAGACACAAGTTGAGAAAGCAACTGGAGACCCGTTGTCTTTTAATGAAGACACCATGGAGTCTCTATCAGGGATCCGAGCCACCATTGCATTCATTGCAGAGAAACATCAGTCATGGTTTGAAAAATGCAAAGATATCAATGATGCTACCGATGGTTGGATAGAATCTTTGAGTTGCACGTGTATCCCTCACGCAAACAAAGAGGCATCTGCAACGGCACGTTTTAGTAAAGAGTTCAAAGGAGTCGAGATTTCCCAACTGGAGGTGATCAGAGAACGGTCAGGTAGCGAAGCCGGATCGGCAAGAGCGGCTTCTTCATCGGCCTAGTCATCTCTCTCTCTCTTCCTTCTTCATTTCCTCTTCTCACCCCCCCTTTTCTCTCTCTTCATGTTCTAATTCTTCGTTGGGGTTGCACGTTTTCATAATGCCTTATTTTTGTAATTAAAAGGTAACTTTAGGATTCTAATTTAATAAGTCACCTTTGTTTTATAAAAAGGGACTTAATATTTCCTAAGAATGTGAAAAATCTTAAGTTGTGTGAAGGCATATGTAAATTCATTAGGGGGTAGGCGAAGAGTTATCTTCTCTTTCTATAAATTGTAAAGGCACCCATTTTCCAAATGGTGGTCATTTTTTGTGAGTTCATGAGAGTACATTCCTTGTGAAGAAACAAAGAGATAGCATTTTCTTCTACTTCTCATTCCTACATTCTTCCCACTCTTGTCGTGTACGATCTTTGCTCGAGCATCAATACAAGGAGTTTCTAGCCTTTTTGGATTGGGAGATTTATTGATACTTTCTACTCGTAAATCTTAACTAGTCTTGCTGTCGTTTGCAGGATTGTTTTCTTCTAATTCATGTGTGATGGAATTTTCTGATTAATGGGTGTACGACTCTAATTTTCTACCTACAACATTAATCGCTCTCCTTTTTCTCACTCCCTTTCCCACTCTCCAAGCAAAGTCCTCTCTAGCAAGCAATTGCTAACTTTTGCCGCAAGGTCAGTGGAGTGCCCCTGTTGGATCCCCAGGCAAGAGACCACCACAGAAACCACTTTTCACATGCACATGTAAGCACGAAGTTGCACCGTTCAAGTAGAGCGACTTACATTCCCAAAGCATTGGCAAGAAGTCCACAGATTAGTCCACCTGACAAATTTTCTTGCCAACATATACATATCACAAGATTTAGCAGTGAAATTTTATCTAGTACAACCTCAATGGATTTAATTTTAGATGCAAGATAGAAATAACGAAAGAAATTATTTTATAATAATGAAATTCTATTAATGTCCACAAATGACCAAAGTTGGTCAATGAGAACCGAAAGTGCAGCCAATTAAAATAGTACAACAACAAAAGAATCTAGCTAGGGTTGGTGAGCAAACAATGGATAAACTACGTTGTCAAGATACGTCCCAAAGGCCCCCTACCCTTTTTGATACGTATCTGATACGATACGTCAAGGTACGGGTACACATTTGTTTTGGGTACGTGTACCCGCGGCGAACCCAAGCAAAAAACCAACTTTTAAGGCATTAAAAAGTTTTTTTTGATTTTTGACTCAATCAATGCAAAAAAACGAACCCTAACATTTAAATGAATAAAATATTAAACCCTAAACACTTCAAAAAGCTATAAAAAGCACTCACCCCTTCATTTGAAATCACAGAAATAATTCATTGTTGGTTTTTACAAGTGTATAAGCAAAGAGCCAAAGAGGAATTGAAGAGCTAGGAGGCAAAGATTGGAAGGAGGTTTTGCAAGGAGGAGATTGGAGGCAGTCATTGCTTGTTTAGTTTGGAGTCCACCATTGCAAGGAGGAGAGGAAGCAATTGTTGAGACTTGAGACGAAGAGATTGTTTTAAATTTATTGTTCATTCAAAACTAAAAGAGTAGACATCACATTTGGTCCTTGGACATAGCATTTGTTTGGAGGCAACAAGGAACTATTGCACCTTTATACAGGTGATCTTGGTGATTTTTAATTCATCCTATAAAGTTTTATTTTTTTACCATTATTTACATTTATTTAGTTGCATTTTTTTAAAGTTTAAAAAATTAGTACACATCCTAAATCATGTATGCTCTCACCTCGCACCTTTATGGCTTTCTTGGTGATCAGAAACATATTAGGATAATGTTCAATGGTTAATAATTTAATATTTTAGCAATCATTTATTTCTAATTTTTAAATGCATTGTTCAATGTAAAGGTATTGCATGTTTTTTTTGTTTTTTTAGCTTCCTAAATCTATGTATGCTCTCACCTCGCGCCTTTATGGTGAACTTGGTAATCAAAAACAGATTAGGATGACATAACTAATTTATTTACGTAAAGGCAAAATGTTTTTAAATTTTTTAAACATCCTAATTCTGTGTATGCTCTCACCTCGCACCTTTATGGTGATCTTGATTATCAAAAACAGATTGGGATGACATCACTTAAAAAATTAGTAAACCATTGTTTTTAATTTATTAATTATTATTTACGTAAAGGCAAAATGTTTTTAACTCTTCTAAACATCCTAACTCTGTGTATGCTCTCACCTCGCGCCCTTATGGTGATCTTGGTGATCAAAAACAAATTAGGATGGCATCAAGTTTTCCTTTAGTTAGAGTGCAAGGCCAAGAACCTTCTGAAAACACATCAATTCCTGTGAAACATGATCATAAATTCCCCTCTTTGGAGACATGTGACAGTGGTAGACAACCTTGTTGGTGGTGGGGGTCGGATTTGGATATGTCATGGTTGTCATGACTCAATAAAAATCCTCATATAGCCGACTGAAAATCCATTTGACTGGGGTTGGAGGTGTGGAGATAAAGAAGTGCCCTAAAATATCAAATGAAAAAATTGCAGAGTACCTGAGAGAGCAAGAGGAGGCTGATAGACAATCTAAAAAAAATAGATCTAGAACAATTCCATTGCAAAGAAGGCCTTCATCATGACCACCCACACCTAAATCTACTTACTCATCCTTTCATCCAAACTCAAAGTTAACCACTTGATTCCCCTTTTGATGAAGAGAGTCCAGAGACCTCACGAAAAATGCCAAAAGGAGCATTGGAAAAAGCATTTAATATTGAAAAGAGGGAGGTTGTTGATGAGGTGGTTGCTCGATGCATTTATGCATGTGGGCTGCCCTCTAATGTATTGAGGTGTCCATATTGGCATCAGACGGTAAAGGTTGTCAATGAAGCTCTGCAAGGGTACAAATCCCAAAGTTATGAAAAGATTCGAACCACACTCTTGGGAAAGGAAGTGGAACACCATTCACACCACTTTGCAGCCAATCAAAGAATCATGGAAGGATACAGGGGTTTCCATCATTTCAGATGGATGGGAAGATGCTAGAAATAGACCCCTCATAAATGTTGTTGCAGTATGCCCTAAAGGGGCAATGTTCCTAAAAGCCATTGACTATGAAGGGGAAGTCAAAGATGCACAATTTATTGCCGACATTTTGATAGAGGCAAATGGGTCAGTGGGCCCCCAAAATGTTGTCCAAGTCATCACGGAAAATGCTAAAAACTATAAAGCAATAGGAATGATCATAGAGGGTAGATATGAGCACATTTTTTGGACACCTTGTGTTGTTCACTCCCTTAATTTGATGCTCTCAAAAGATTGGGAAAATCCCATGGATTGAGCAAATTTACACTAAGGCAAATAACATTGAGATGTTTATCACAAACCATCATGTGTCACAACCCATATTTCAGGAGATTCTCAAGGTTGGAGTTGTTGAAGGTTGCAGAAACAAGATTTGTCTCTCACACACTCGTTTTGAGACGACTTGTGTAGGTGAGAGAGGCTTTAAGCAGTATGGTGATCAACAATGTTTGGACAGTGTGGAGGCAATCAAATACAGAGAAAGCTTCAAACATAAAATCATGGGTCCTTGATGATGATTTGTGGGCCAAGGTTGAGTACTTGCTCAATTTTACAGAGCCCATTCTCTCCATGATCAGATTCGTAGATACTGAGGTAGCATGCGTGGGAGAGATATATGATGGAATGGATTCTATGCTTGAACGTATCAGAGATGTAATACAAACAAAAGAGAAAGATCCAGAAGAGACCTACAATGAGGTCAAGAGTGTGGTCATGAAGAGGTGGAATAAAATGACCAACCCATTACATCTCCTTGCATATGCACTTGAACCCAAAGTATTATAGCTCTAACGTACTTGGGCTATCTAACAGGAGCAACCACCATTCTCTGACTCCGAGGTTGGAAATGGAACCAGGGCAACATTCAGAAGACTTTTTCCTGATCAATCTATAGCCAGTCTGGGCAGAAGTGAAATGTTTGTTGGCAGAAGGCAACATGGAAGCGATTGAGGCTCTTTTTGACAAGAGCAGCTTGAGCCCAACCACATGGTGGCGTGAACATGGCCATGATGCCAAGTACTCACATCCTATTGCTATAAAAGTTCTTTCACATGTATAACATTTATAAATTTATAATCTGGGGTCACCCAGAATTTCATCCTAAAATCTGTGACTACCCTACCCGAAAATTTAAATTTGTACACATTCTTAGTATGTTACTAATGGGTCGTTTTGTGTTTTTATTGCCTGAAAGTTCTTGTATTAGCGTGGCAAGTATATTCTTCCAAAGAGCGGATATTGGAGTACTTTTTCGCCAAATACCCAGATGCCCAAACAAGTTGGCATCTATATTTTGTCGTCAGGATTTGGTATCTGCGGGAAATTCCGTATTTAATGTATCTTGTCACACCCCGTATGAGGACTATGCTAAAGCGCCTCACAAACTTTGGGACTCTGTTATGATCGAAACACCATCATTGGATTCCCTTGTAGCCAGAAGGATTGCCCAACTTGGAATAAGTTTGATGGGCTTTATTTGATGACTTTCAATTTTGTGTTTTTGTGTTGTCCCATTTCGTTTTCTGTGGAATTTCTCTAGAACAATTCCTTTGTCAGGTAAGAACCTGATTTTTGGCCTGGAGCAGCTGGAAAACATATACACACGTTATGCCCGGAGGAAGTCACCATCGGAGGTCTGGAATCCACATGGGAAAAAGCGAAGTCATGCACAGAATCTTAAGCCCCTGTGGGGAAATTGGGCGCATTTTCCTAAAACAAAGGATTTAAGCTGCAATGTTCGTAAAAATGTACAAGCATCAGGCAAGGTGGGAATTTTCGATACCTGCCTAGGCGAGGTACTTTTCCCCGTGATATAAAATTCACTTGAGCTGCAGTTTCGAAAAGTTAGAGGCCACAGGCAGGCGGGAATTTATTCCCTCCCTTGCAGGGTAAAAATTCCCATGGTGATAATAAAAGAAATAGTGACTTAAGTGACAATCATGGGATTTTATTGCCTGCCTTGCAGGATAAAAATTCTCATGATGAAATAAAAGAAAAGTGACTTAAGTGAAATCATAGGATTTTATTGCCTGCCTTGCAGGTTTTTTCAAATAATCCCATTATTCAAAGTCAAATCACATTAATGTGGATCATGGGATTTTCCGGGGCATGCCTTGCCAAGGTAAAAAATCCCATTGTCATAAATTCTTAAAAATTCGTGAATTCTATTATTGCCAAAAAGTGCGACCCATCTTGGGTGAATAATAATACATTAAATAAATATTTGTTAATATTTATTCCCCCAATTTTGGCACCCAAGCTTGTGGAAAAGTTCAACAAAAGCAAAGGGGAATAAACATTCAAATTGGAAATAGAATTCCAAAATTAAAATATGAATTTAATTTATTTAATGCAATCCCTTTTGAGAAGTAATTAATACTTTTGCAAAGCTATTAAAAGATTATATTAAATTCTGGATTTTCAGTGGCTATGGTCAAGGCACACTGTGAAGCTTAAGTGAAATGAAGTGTGAAGGATTAAATTGGATTAATTTAATTTATTGGATGGTTTTCCTTAAACATGCTATTTGTTGCAAATAACTCAGAGAAGCATGATTTTTAATTAATTAATTGTCAGGAATAGGAAGGGCAATTATTAATTATAGAATTGTGAGGGTTATATAAGCATGGGCTGCCATATGGGTAAATTATTTAATTCATAGGTAAAGAATTGCAGCCAAGAGGAAAAGTGCGCCCCCATTTGAAGAAGGATTTTGCTCAGGCAAGGTGGTAACAAGGCTAAAAGCTTCTAGATTTGGCGCAAGCTTTGAAGGATCACCTTGATCTTTGTCTGCATAACGTTTGTTTGCATAGGTGTTACAGGATGCTCAAGAGAGGGACAAGTGTTGTTGAAAGGATTCATGCTCTCTTTATATGCAAATTAAACATCAATTTTTGGGGCAGCCAGGCTTGAGGGTGATAGGCAATGAAGATTTGAGCTTACAATTGGTCTGAAAATTCACTGATTCATGCTCCGGTGGCCATTTTTGTCTGAATAAATTGCAGGAATTTATTACAGGTGCTTTTTGTGTGCAAAAGAAAATGAGCTTTTATCAATGTCCAACCTACATTGCATATATCCTCCGAATCTGGATAGAATTGTCCAGATCTACACCAATTTTGAAGAAATCCAGCCAAGTAAGAAGAAAAAGAATTATTCAGACAAAGATAGACAAAGCCATAGCGAAGAGAAATGAAAAAGAAACCACGACGGAGTCATGCATCACTTCTAAATTTGCAGATATTGGAGACTTGGAACCTCTTGCTGAATTGATAGACAGATCCAAAGCAGGAAAGACTTCAGTAGGAAGCATTCGATACGAGGAAAAGACTTCACTCATGCGTGCAAATTAAAACGCAGTGGAATTAACCACGAGTTGCATTACTTTTCCGGATCCACAGCCCAGTTGCCTGAGTTTGTTATGCAAGTGCAAATCCATATCCAGTATGCAAATGCAAATCCAATATGTTTTGATCCAGACCCAGATCTAATAGTTGCAAAAGCTTCCGGCACAAAGGCTTCATCCTCTTGTTTCGAATGCAGCCCGTGAAGAAGTCAGTCAGTGGAAAATTTCTTTCAAAATCTTGTGCAAATGTTCCCATCTTCCAGTTGAAGCCTTCATTGAATTTGCATTCACCCTGAGTGCTTTCCAGAATTTTTAATTGGGTGAGGCCGGTTGTATATGATAATTAAAAATAAGGATGATGAGTTATCTACGACAAAAACCCTTGCATTGATGCATGTACTGAGAGAAGAACAAAGCAAAAGCTTCAAGGACGTAAAAGAGTAAGACAATGAGAAGGCAAAATTCCAGCTTGCTTCCAATTCCAGCTACTTGCATATTCCAGCTTGTTTCCAAATCCATGCTACTCCCAGATCCAGTTTGGTGAAAATCAAGAGGCAAAAGAATCAGCTGTAGACAGACTATGAAAATCCTGGAAGGTCATTTCAGAACTGCAACTTAAATTTCAAGTCTTCCTTCTTTTCTTTCCTCCAACATAAGTATATTGTTATTTACTTTTTTACTTTATCAAGTTAAACTTATACAACTTAATTTGTGTATTGGTTTAAAAGCCATTACTTGAAGAAGTCAATGTACTTGGTTGATAGGTGAGCAGACGTGCAAAATAGAAGGTTCTATTTATCAGGCCATGCAATAGGTCCATACATGTCTATGCAAAGAGGAATTCTAGGATGGAGATATGCCAGTTGTTTCTTTTCTCGGACTTCCACATGTGTCAGTTCAACTCCACCAACCTATTCATGCAACTTGTAATTGCTCACTCCTAGTATTTCTTCTCCGAAGTAGAGAAAGAACCTTTGGGTTAATGATCAGAATTTGTAAGCCTCTCAACATGTATTGAAAGGATGATACCGACTTTGTGCTGAACCCCTAAGAGCAACTTTAGAGCAAAGGAATTACAAAGGAGCTAGGTTTCCAGAGAACTTTGTGTCACGGTGTACTGTGTTTCTTGCTATTTAGTCTTAGATCTCTTACATAGACTGTGTTATTTTAGATCTAGATCTAGAGTTACCTTTGTTACTATAATTAGTGTGTGTTCATATCTATTAAGTTTCTTCTAAACTGTTGATTATGCAATTAGTTTGTAGCTATCTTGGTGGGAATTGGGGAGGAAATACACATCTTCCCCATTTCTAGTCTCTGTATTTCCTATCTCAACCTTGTAGCGCTTCTGGATATGAAAATACTTCCTTTCTTGAACAGCTGCATTCACTTGCTGCAAAACTTCTTGAGTTAAAAACGGTTCAATGAACTAAGTGGTTAAAGTGCAAACAATCTCCCTTCATAGATAAGTGGAGACCACATCCAGAGGAGCTTATTGACAAATTGGATGACAGGGAGCCATCATCGAGTTAAATGAGCAAGAAGATTTAATCTCATGACTGCACTAGGACTATTTTGTGCTATTGCAGAGGGAATCTATGGAGGCAGAAGCACTAAGCATTGAATATTTTAAATTGGATGACATCTTAGTAGGATTATTTTTCGCACATTCTTAGAGGATGTTACTACCATTTGAATTTCAATTTTCTAACTCGTAGCCTTGTAATAGGTGGCTAGTAATTCTTCCGCGTGAGTGGAATTGTAGAGTACTTATACCTTTATCCACTCAGCTATTTCTCTTGAACAAGTTGGCATCTAGAAAAATGCTAAGGATTTGGTATATGTGCATTCCAATTTGCGCCTAGATTGTCACACAAATCTGAGGACTATGTTAAAGGGCCTCACAAACTTTGGGATCTTCTTCTAAAGATCACAGACTTGGATGCCTCCGCATGCCACGCTTTGCCCAACTTGTCAATGTATTTGATGGCAAAGATGACATTCAAGGGAGTTCGCCAAGGAGTGGAGAGTGGAGCTAATGAGAGTGGAGCTAGCGCAAGTGGCACGCAAGAACTTGATTTTGAGGAAAACCTAAATGATGTATTCTAGATTTGTTTGTATTCATGTTGACATGATATTCCTATATCATGTGTGGCAGCCACATGATCAATGAAATGTAAATCTTACATATATTGTATGTTTTGAAATTTTGAACATTGATCCTAGTATATTTTTCAAGTTTTGTTTGTATTCATGTTGACATGATATTCGTATATCATATGTATGGCAGCCACATGATCAATGAAAATGTAAAGTCTTAAGTATATTGAATGTTTTGAACATTGATTCAAGTTTTGTATTATTATTTCAGTTTTTATGGACTAAAAAATGAGTAAAATGAGTATATGTATGTATATATATTATATATATATATATATTGTTAAATATATATGTACGGACATATCCAAGATGTATCGTACCCAAGGGTTTTTTAAATTTAACGTATCCGCGTATCGAACCTGTACCCGAACCCGTACCTATACTTGTACCCGTACCCGTATCCTAGCAACATAGCGAGAAATCTTAAAATTCAGTTGACTTTGGCGGCCGTTTGTCTCCTTTTTCCCTTAGCTTGTCATATCGGCTGTAATCAAAAGATAGTTCAGCATGGCGGAGCCATAGAAGTTTGTATCTCAAATGTTTCCTGCAAACAATTGGTATGACATTGAATTCAAAAGCTTTGTCCTTGACTTTTCAGCTCCAATCCGATGCTAGGCAGGCTTTATCTTTGCTGGCTTAGCCCTGCTTTTTTTAATTGGTGCTTGATTGCTGATTGACCCACATGCATTGCTTTGCTTGCTTTATGCTTTACTGAGGCCCACTTTTTATATTAGCAATTCTTTCATTGGTGCCTCACTGTAGATTAAAGACAGAACTAACACCGACCCAGGGACTAAAAAGCTATTCCACATTGATTTGTTTTAAGGTACTGTCTTACATAGATTAAAGACAGATCTAATGGTAGAGCAGATCTCTTAGCTGATTACATGTTTGGAGTGCCTTTTGACACTTTTCTGAAGTTCAAACTAACAGTCTTCTCTGAAGTGTTTTGAGCCAGCGGAGACTCTGCAATAGTTGTAAGAGTTTGGGAGATCTGGAGAATGGAGCTTAAAGTGGGTAAAGACACCTAAAGCTTGAGCTAATGCTAAAGATATTAGCAAGAACAAACAATTTTCTCTATACCTCCAAGGTGACCAACTTTATGCTTTATTGTTCCGCAGCCCGAGATAAAGTGCAGGCACCTCTTTTATTACCTTTCAGTGGTGAGCATCTGAAGTTTACAGCACTGAAGTGCTAAAACTTAGAAGGGCTTTGTATCCCAACACCTCAAAAAAATTATTTCACCTCCAAGGTGTTGCCTGGGTCTTCTGGTAAATCTGCAGATCTAGAGGCCATGTCCAAACTTCTGAGATTATAACTCAGATAGGCACAATGGACCTTAGTGATTTAAGCATCTCTGCTTATTCATATTTCTGACGCTTTTCTTTCCTACATTGTAATAAAGTGTTTGCTTGTGTGACTAACAATCCTGCATCCTGATGAAACATCGGATATGCTGGATTTTTGGAGATTAATTTATGAGTCGCGATTTTATTTTTCCAGTGTGGAGTTTCCCTGAATGATGAAATCAATGAGTAAATATCCAACTATTCGAATCTTAAAGATAACAGAATCCACTGAAGCAATGTTCTTAGGCATTGAAAAGTCAGTCCAAGGAATTCAGATGTAGAGAATTGAAATCTTTCCTAAAGATGGCCATTTTAGCAGCGAAGTGAGTTGCTAATTCAGCATTGAAAGCCTCAGTCTCTCCCAAATGAAAACTTGATATATCTCAGTGAATAGTTGCTTTACATCTATGCTTCCAAAAGAAAGAGACCAAAACATATTTGATAATATTCAAAACTCAATCTAAATATTACTTCCCTATTGCTTCAATGATGTCCACCCAGTTACACAACTTTGCACTGACGATGTCCAACAAACAGGATTTGTATTCTGTCATGATTTATTACCAGAAGGCTCTCACCATGGTACATTGCCAAAATGCACATATTAGAAGTTTATACTTTTACAAATGACGTAAAATTTATTTTTTGACTAGGTTTTTCAGTTTGGTTTGGATTGCTACATTCTGATGAATCACCGTCCGGCAAAGAATTGTGAATTTGAAGGCCAACCACTTTTCTCAATGGATCTGTTTCAGCCTCTAGTCTTGTGTTCTGTAATCCTCATTTTCTTATCAGTCTTGGGTGATAGGATGGCTGGGCTAGAGTGTTTGATATAAGCTCTGAATCTGCTGATAGTAAAATGACTGACCACCGTACATTTCCATTCTCCCCAAAGATTTTATGAACCCCAACTTGATCAATAAGAATCCTCATTTGAGCAACCATATTGCAAAGTTCAATGAAGGAAGGCTTGTTAGGAGGAACCAGATCATTTTGTCATGATTTATTACCAGAAGGCTGTCACCATGCTACATTGCCAAAATGCACATATTAGTAGTTTATACTTTTACAAATCATGTAAAATTTATTTTTTGACTAGGTTTTTCAGTTTGGTTGTGATTGCTACATTCTGATCATGATGAATCACCATCCGGCAAAGAATTGTGAATCTGAAGACCAACCACTTTTCTCAATGGATCTATTTCACCCTCCAGTCTTGTGTTCTGTAATCCTCATTTTCTATTTAGTCTTGGGCGCTAGGATGGCCAGGCTAGAGTGTTTGATATAAGCTCTTAATCTGCTGATGGAAAAATGATTGACCATCGTCCATTTCCATTCTCCCCAAAGATGTCATGAACCCCGACTTGAAGAATAAAAATCCTCATCTGAGCAACCACATTGCAATGTTCAATGAAGGAAGGTTTGTTAGGAGGAAACCGATCATTTTGTATGGTTCACAACTTCCCAATCAAGCCAAAATTTTGTTTATTTGTCATAAAGATCTTCCAAAACCGAATATCCCTCCCGTCTTTGCCTATCTTTTGCTTGCTAGCTCTAGTGCACAAGTCAAATCACTTCGAAAAGAGGTGGAGGTCCATTTACATGTCATAGTCTATATCCCATTCAGAGCAATGGTTCCCATACTTCTAGCATAATTTATCCAATGCCAGTTGCCATGCTTGTGAAATACAGGGATTGCAGAGCTAACAATTCTAAAAGAGATCAGAGCCTGAGCACATCACACAAGCTAAAGGAACATGGTATACCTACAGTGTGGGCAGCTGCAACCTTATGTACACGATGGTACCCAAATTTCCGGAAACAGGAAATGGGTTTTTGAAGCTGGAACAATGTGGACCTAAAATTGGCGAATGATGGTAGGTTTGAGTTGGAAACAGCAAGAGACTCTGGAAATGTTTTTCCTCTTCTCATATTTGCATATTCAATTAAATACATGAAAATATTGCTGGAAGCTGTTGGAGGTCTGAATAAACTGTTGAGAAATATCCCATTAATTCTATAAGTTCTGGTAGTTTTTGATAGTTCTTCTGCTGGTTTTCCCTCTGCAGAAATGTTTTTGAAATCAGATACGCTGATCCATGACTGAGAATCGAATTTTCTGAGAAATTGTTCCCATTCAGAGCAATGGTTCCCATACTTCTAGCATAATTCATCCGATGCTAATTGCCATGCTTGTGAAATACTTGGATTGCAGAGCTAACAATTCTAAAAGAGACCAGACCTTGAGCATATCACACAAGCTAAAGGAACATGGTATACCTGCAGTGTGGGAAGTTGCAACCTTATTTAACCTTATGTACCCTATGGTACCCAAGTTTTCCGAAACAGGAAATGGGTTTTTATAGCTGGAACAATGTCAATCTAATTTTGGCCAATGATGGTAGGTTTGAGTTGGAAACAATAAGAGACTCTGGAAACGTTTTTCCTCTCTCTTATTTTCATATTCAACTAAAAACATGAAAATATTGCTGGAAATTGCTGGAGGACTCAATGAACTGTTGAGAAATATCCCATTAGTTATATAAGTTCTGGTACTTTCTGATAGTTTTTGGAATGTTTTCCCTCTGCAGAAGTGATTTTGAAATCAAATATGCACCCAAGACCGAGAATTGAATTTTCTGACAACACTTGTAACTGCCTGTATCTGCCCAGTAGACTCCTCTTCATACACTTTGCTAACCATTAATTTCCTTACTAACACTGCACCCTGAATGCTAATATCTATGAAACCGTTCTATTTCCTTCGGCAGCATGTACAAGTCCCAAGGATCAAGAAGAGGGTCTCTTCCCCTGCCACCCAAGAACCTTTTGATTCATCTCCAATGTTTATAACCTGTTCTTGAGGGTAAAATACATGATGAATGGTAAATATGCTCAGCGCAAGAGTCCAATTGGAAACAATAATTTTCCCAGCAAGAATGGGAGATCTAGGGCCTCTTTCCTTATCACACAAGAACGTTTTGATTCATCTCCAATGTTTATAACCTGTTCTTGATGTAAAATACAGGATGAATGGTAAATATGCTCAGCACAAGAATCCAATTGGAAATAATAATTTAAATTATCCCATCAAGAGTGGGAGATCTCTATAAAACAATTTCTACACCTTCAAATTTATACGGTACCCACTTACACTGATTGTCAGGGACATGAAAAAACCAAAGGGTTCCAAGTAACAGATAATCTGCACATTTCCTAAACGATCTTACACCCTTGTTTAACCCCAATGGTGCTTTTGATGAAATCAGACAATTCAATGTGCAGTACGAATACGAACTAAGGACGGGCTCATAGACACGCATGATGGCAATAATAAGAACCTCAGAAATACCAATGTCTCTGAGTCTTTGCAAGAGGGCCATTCGAGGTAGGGAGTTAAAAGCTTTTCGAAAGTCTACAAAACAGCATGATAAACTTTCGAAGAGCAGTGACGGGGTTCCTCAATAATAGCACTGAAGGGTGAAGATGTGGTCGATGGTGTGGTAACCAGGTTGAAAACCAACCTAACGTCTGGTTCTGAGTTGCTCGCCGCTCTAAAATCATCAGACAACAACCTATGGAGAACTGTAGCATAGAGTTTGGAGAAAGAGTGGCCCACCATGATAGTCCTATAATTGTTTGGGTAAGAAATGCACCCAACTTTGTGGATCGGGTGAATTATATGACAAGACCAAGTAGGAGGGAAACCCACGCTAACCACCTGATTGAGAAGATCTGTCAAATAGTTACCGAGAGGCGACAAAAGCCTTGCTTGAAGAACTCAGCCTGAAAACCATCTACATCAGCTGCCTTGCTACTGTTTAAGAATCCTTATTGCCTCTTTGATATTACTGTAAATGAAGGGATTACCAGGTGGCGGAATGCCAATCTGGATAGACTGCTGCCCTGGAATATCGTAAAGGGTAGAGGTGTTGGAAAAAATGAAGATAGGATCGATCACCGTAAAGGAGGGGGAGTGGCGGGGAAAGACAGTACGCCAGAAGAACCGAGGGTTAGTCCTAAGGGAGGTGGAAAGTATATATCTGCGGTGGCAAATGAAGGATCGCTTCTTACAGTGGAGAAGGCACCTGTAGGCAACCTTAAGAGGGAGGAAGGAAGCAGCAGAGGCCGAGAAACCAGAACGATGAAGAATAAGATTACAGTGTGGGGGGGAGTGGAAGGAGCAACACCCCCAACAGCATCACCTGACATCCAAGGCCGGATGGGAATAATTCGCAGTGCGTCGATGACCAAAAATTGGGACTGTACAATGCCTAGGGAGCCGATGTTCGGGAGGAAGGCGGTGCTTCTTTGTAAGCTTGGTGGATCGTTGTCTATGTGGAGGGGCCCCGAGACGTGCCTGAGGTAGGGAGCCTCAGGTGAAGAAATGGAGTCCCGAGACCTAACAAATCTGAAGTGGGGGTCTAGGCACATGTCCAAGTGCCACTAGGCATCCCTCATCGACGAGAGCACCGGGAAGAAAGAAGTGATCAGTCTAGTATTCATCCGTCTGGGAGGAGGATGGAGGAGCCTGTCCCAAAGCCTGAGGGCCTCCTGAAGGTAGAGAGCAAGACATCTCTGATCATAGTATCTGAAGAAAGTTGTGAAGGAAGGAAGTTCATGGAACAGGTAATAGAATCACCCACAAATCTCATAGTAAATAGGACGCCTAAAAATGAAGTGTTCTTCGGTTTCAACCTCTTGGAGGGAGCAAAGCAAGCAAGTACGCTCTGAGGGGTCTAAGTGATGATCAGTCTCAACACGAAGTCGATGTGAGCCCACTCTAAACTGACCCAGAGAGATACGAAGGCCCTGTAACCAATGCCAGGAAATGTACATAGGTCTGAAAATGACCCCATCACGGATCTCAAGAAAGTGTGCCGTATAGAATGACATCTTCGGACGCAACCCCCCCGGGGGGTTGGTCCAAGTGTGTTGGATGAACTATCTGTAGATATCATCTCTGATTATTCTATGAAGGTCCTGTTGGTTCGGTAAGAGATGGGCAGGGGCATCCAGAGAATAGTTGAAGGGTGGGAGACGGTCCATCTGGAGGAGATTTTAAATAAAATTATCTTTTACATTGATTTAACTAACATAGGTACATATGACATAATATATGTAAAATTGAAAAAAATAAATCAAAAAACAAAAGATCAATACCAAATCTTGCTAAAAAAAATTATTTCTTTTATGTTCGTCACTCGCTGCTCTTCCCATAATTTTAATTCTTTGGATATTTGTTTTGTATTTTTTTTGTTTTAAATTTTGTATTATATATTTATATTTGTTATACTTATTTTTAACTTTATGTTGGCTATTGTAAAGATATGAATTTTACAAATTAAATCATTTTTTATATAATGTCGGCCTGAGTTTTTCTTTTACAAGCATGAGATTAGAGTACTCCACTCCATACTACCATTGTAGAATGCCTCTTGGCATAATAATCATGTGAAAGGAAGATCACGGCAAGTTTCATGCTTTGCGGATAAAAAATTGAATCTCTGCCAATTTTTTAAGTCAAATAAATTGAATAATAAAGCAATTTTGGTGAGGGGTATTCAATGGCTCTTCACTGGCCAGTATTAGCCCCAATTTAATCTACTTTTTTAACTTTAACCATTAACAAAACATTGTAAGATTTTCTGTGTTTTCTGCCACACTCCGTGACTGCATTGGACCTACAAAACGCTAAAAATAGAGTCACAAATATCCTGATTTCATGGTTGTGCACACAAATGCTATTTGGTTTTCTTTTGAACATAAGGCACGAGGTATGATCTCTAGTCCTCACAGATATAACTGACTGCTAGAGTTATTGACAGATGGAAATTGACATTTACCAACAGAATTCATTTGTACTTTCCATATATGAAGATTGCTTATAAGAATGGTCTTCATTATCATCCAATGGTTATTGTTTGTTATGTCTACAATAATGTTAGGATTTCTTCAGAAATTTTGGTTGCTTGATAATGTACTTCACATCTTCTCATATATGTAGATTACCTTTGTTGTTATTCTACTACCTACACGGACATGGGTACGTTCACTTGTACACTTGTTTGTACTTCACAAACAGAATTTGCTTCTATTGAGTACACTGGCTTTGACATGTTGATTTGCTATTTCTTTAATAATGTAATGACTGCAATGTATTCAAAGTATGATTTACTCTGCTTCTAACATTTCAAAATGTAATGGAAACAGGGTTTTCCAATTAAATTGAAATAAAGATTTTGAAATCTTTAACTGTAATGGACATCATGTGACAATACTAAAAGACAGAAGCTTCTGATTAAAGAAAGCTTCACAAGTTTTATACAGCTAGAGAAAGTTAAGCAGATAAAAAATTCACCATGTCAGTTTTGCTTCTGATTTTTTCAAATATTTGATGCTCTTTGAGCTTTTTAGCGAACTGTAACCTGATAAATTTGACTTCCAACTCAAAACTGGTACTATAGTAATCATTTGACAATAAAGAAACTTCATCTCAAAAGCATCTCACCAAAAATATGTTTTATGGCACCATAACTTCATTTACCAAATCCTATACAGCTCCGATTCCTTTCAAGTTCATCTGACAGTCCCCTATGGATTTATTTGTCTGTTATCATTCTACAGAACTTTCTGGTAGGCATAAAGCATTTCATATATCTCTATAGTAGTCATCTACAACATATGGCTTTGAGTTCTAAACATGGGCTAAAGGTCAAACTTTCTTTTCATTCATTTTAGTCTACAGGATGTCTTTTTTTTGTGGCGTTATTATTCTGCATCAGCGACATGCAAACTTCATCAAATACATATTTTTTAGTGGCACTATCGCCTGCTGGAAATTCACAATATCCTCGAGCTTCTCCAATTTCAATCTTGTCTTATACATTTAAATGTCTTCCGAAATGCTATCTTCACAATTGGCAATTGCTTCTTAAATCTGCTGACAGGAAATAGAAATTTATGTTTTAAACTCACACATTTATCCTGGTGGCCTTACATGCTTTTTCTCTCACATGGCTCTGTTATCATATTCAGCTCATAAACATGACACATAATATTGCAGCAAAGAAGGTACATAACTTCAGTCATTTCTTCAAGAAGAAATAATACATGTATGACTCTCTCTGTCAGAGAACTTCCTAAACGACCTACGTTTAAATGACTTCATTAAAACATAGATTCTGTCTTTTTATCCTACGTAATTTAGAACACGCATAACATTAAATGCTAACTCTAACCTCTAAATGTGACCACTATTATACAATATGATCATTAATATCTATTACTCGTAACAGAATAAACCTAAGTTGTCTTCTGTACTGCTACTGAAGAAGCTTCAGTTGATCCCTTGGATACTACTTTGAGCTGGCAAAGACTTCCGTGGTTCTGTGGGACAATTATATTAGAGTTGACCATGCTCTTGACAAGGTTTGCACTAGAAAAGAGTATTTCTGTAGTAAATCAGTTGCTCCCAAACACTGTAAACTAATGTCGAATCAGTTTTGTCTGATAATGGCTTTTCAAGATCACTACTGACACAATTTCTGACATAGTGACCACGCGATGTAACATCCCCAATTTAAAACACCAGAACAAGGGAAAAAAAAAAATTTTTAAAATAACGTTCTCTGTTATGAATTATAAAATTCAAACACACGTTCGAGATTTAGTAATTGTTCTCTGCCCAAACCACATAGTTTGGATCATACAATTTCTTTTAAAAACGAATGTTCCCTGTTCACATATTTACAATATGGAACACACATTCAATGCCATTCAATCTCATAACAGATTCTATATGCTGCTGTAAATGACTCGATGAACTACCGATCTTCCATTTTCATGGCTCGGAGTTTCAACGATCCTTCATTTCATGACTCGGCAACAACCGATCCTTCATGTACATGACTCGGCAACAACCGATCCTTCATGTCTGTTTATGCATAGTATATTTTATATACTTGTTCTCATAACCTTCCCCGGTTATCGAAGTGATCCATTTAAGAAGCCTATCTGAATATCTGTTACTGATATTCATCTGACATCCTGCATCTTAAATTAAGTGATAAGGACAACGCAACCAGCAATTGCGATACTTTGGCCAAAGATTTTCACATGCTTTGCATGATCATATTCCTGAATGTGATACACATCTACGGAATACGTCCTTCACTTCACTTCACCTGTTATCTAGAATGGTCTTTCCTGGTTCCTACCAGTCCTCATTGTTTAAGTTCCGTTTTAAACTTTCGATTCCAGCCAGTAATATGAGCGGGTATAGGAAGGCACTCCAGGTAACTAAAGATACGCAGACATACGGTGTCGTTACCCCACGACTCCGTGTGTCTGATTATCTTTAGTAATCCGGAGTCACTCCGTATACCAAATCATACCCTATCTCCACCCCAGCTAAGATCTACACTTTCAGCCTATGTATTCTCAATGTTTTAATTCGGGAGGGCATTGCTATATGTCAGCTGCAACATTGTGTCGTCGTGAAGACCCCGTCTTCATGAAGACACCTTGCTGTAGCTGGCGTATGCCAATGTCCTGCAGAATTCATCCCATCGAGAATTCACATCCTGCCCAAGTGACTTAGCTACGAGTTATCAGTTAAAGCAATTTTCAGCATCCACGCTGATCCCTTGATCCTCGTTGCCGTTGCAGTTGTCTATAACTAAGAGGGACTAAACCGTCCGTTAGTTTTCTATGTATCGTCCCCTTCATATCGAAGGGCTACATTCCCTTACTTGGTTAATTTCTTAATCATTAGATTAAGCAGTCCGTACCGACGGACATAATAAGTTTAACCTATTAAACTTAACCAAGATGTTTCCAACTGCAACTAATTTCATAATGTTAAATTATTAGACGTCATTCAAACGAGGTCTATTCCTTGAGAAATGAATTCATTTATTTCCCCTCGACGTTATATAGTTAAGGATCATTAGTTATGGATATATGTATCCAATAACCTTTATTCTGAATTTTATCAAACGGGATCATTAATGGAGTTCGAAAACGAAGTTCGAATACTCCCAGTTTAAATTGATATTCCTTAGCTCCTAAGCTAATCCTGAATACCTTCTGATTATAAAATCATATCCTTCTTAATCCTTTTTAATGTCAATTCAAAATTCATCTTTACCCCAAGTATGAATTAATTGCATTGTTCAACTTAAAGGTTGTAATTAAGTAAGAATAAACATCAGTTTCAATTCAACATCCATCCAAGGATAATGAAACAATTCCAAATCAGGAAATAACACCATATTTCCAATTTAAACAGCAATATCAAACTGATATAATTATTGAAAATATCACACTTGTAACTGTATTCAATATTTCAAGTCATAATTTGTACATTTGCCAATCCAGCTGATTGGGTATAATTTATACAAAGCATCCATACAACTCATGGACAGAAGAATGTATTTTCTTCTTTTACAATTCCTCAAAGAGGAAATAAAAGCAACAGTTACAATTTAATTTACATCTAATCAAGAGGCATCAGAAAACAGCCAAGTCTTCATTCTAATCAAATTCCATCTGCAAAATGAATTGCACGGGTCAGTTCAATGAACTGAGCACATTAAGCACTTATCCTTAAAATAAGATGCTTCAACTAACTGTTTCGATAAAAGAACCCTGCTTTTATGAAACGACAGCAAAACATCAATCTCGAAAGCACAAAAGAGAAATCAGCATAACCACTGAACTATCAAAAACATCATCGCCACCAGTCAAGGGACTGCTGTCCCGTTTTGACATAATCATTGCAAGTATCTATTTACAAAATTTGTAAAGTTAAAAATACAAGTAGTTTGCTGCCTATAAAGCATACAGTTATCCTTTCCACACCTTTCATTAATAACAAATGCAAAGGATGAAACTAACTGAGTATAAATCCATTACTTTCCTTTCCGTTCATGAAGCATGTTAAATTTAAAGCATTCAAGTACAAACAAGAAAGCGAACAGCAATGCATATAGTGGCTCCCATCTAAGCACTATAAAATTCTTCATTCACGAATTCCAGATTTCTAACTGAATGAAAGAAGAAAGATCATTTTTCTAAAACATTAATTCATATCTCTATCTCTTTCCACATGACTGTCCTAACAGTGGGATCCAGACGAAAGATAAATCAAATAACAGTTCAGAGTGAAACTTACAAAATCCACTCGGAATTCACTTTCTGGCAGCAAGAATAATTCCATTTATTTCCAGTTCATATGAATGCCAACAGGTTAGTAAGACATTATATTTATCCTGGAGCAAGCCATATCAATATGTATACTAGGTATTTGCTATACTAGAAGATTCCTTACTTCTTACACTGTATAGCTAACCAACAACAAAATTGCAACCACGCAAGTATATATATATATATTCATATAATCTTTTATACTTTTGAACACATATAGTTCTTAATAACAAAGGGTACATGACTGTTACCTACAGCAAGACCGAATCATAAGCACTATAAATCCAATATCACCTTCAGAGTTCCGGATAGCAAAAGAGAAGAATTCATTCTCTACTATTTCATTAAAAACAATCATTGTTTTCAGAATGAAGTAAAAACATTCAATCACGTTTTTTTTTCTAAGCAAGACAACTCAACTTAGACAGACAACAACGTAAACGTTCTCATTGATAAGCATCACACATAGCCAGTACAGCTGCAATCCAACAAGCTACAGTAATGAACGTTCCAGCCAAATTTGCATTCTCAAGATAGTAAAAGCAAAATTATATCAGAAGGTCAAACTTCGACTGCTAGACGCAATGGGGTCATCCTTCATTACAGCAAGAAGAAATTATAGTCATTCAATAACTTCAGAAGGAAAACAGTCTACTTTTCCTATTTTCACGGATTCCAAAACATAATTGCTTATTTCTTATACAAGAAAAGGGCACAGCCATGGAAATGTTGCTACTACTTGAATTTAAATTCGAATTCAATTACTCATAGGGGTCCCGAATGCCACTTTCATCAGAATCCAAGACAGTAGAAGGAAGAGAATCTATTTCCTTTATAAAAATTTCCATATGAAACAACTTCAACAACCATCGCTTCTTTCATTCTAGTTCATCAGCAAAAGACTTATGGTTTCAAAAGAGAACAACTCAATTAACACGTACAGACCCGTGATACATATGCCAATTTTTCCCAATACTGTTAAACAACCAGCACATCAGGAAAGCATTTCATTCAAGAAATACAAGGACAGCTGAACTCAGCAACCAATAACAGTATTTTGTATCATTTCCAAAATGACAACAAGATTCAACAGAACCCAAATTACAGCAATATATGCAACTGTATTTCCATTTCTTCTTTTCTTGTAAAGACAGTTCCATATACACAGCAAAGAAACGATTACACTAAATGGAAAGCATTTACACCATAAGGAACGATTACACACCTGTTCCACTTTCAATCAACACGAATAGTAAAAGAATTATATCTATTTCGAACACCATACTGTCAACAAACCAGCACGTCGTGGGAGTGCTTCCAACCAATCAAATGCAAGGACGGATTAACCACAACAGCAAGGGGACGACTGTACCCCATTATTTCCAAAAATGACAGCAAGAAAGGAAGGAAACCCAAATCGAAGCAACATAACTCGACTGTATTTCCATTTCCATTTTACATGGAAGTGCAGTTCCAAATACAACAGCAAGAAACGATTGCATTTAAAGAAACAAATTACACCATAAGGGCGATTGCACAGTCCTTTCCATTTTCGAACAATACGAACAGTGAAAGGAATACCCACATTTCAACCCTTTATACAGTCTACAATCAATACTAAAATCTTATTTCCAACACGATTCGAGCAAGAACAATCAAGGCAGAGCAATCAAAATCAACTTCCTTATCATTTTTCAAGAAAAAGAAGGCATGAATCAACAAATCCATTTCCAAATCAATCTCAAAAACAATCAAGCAATCCAAACCCAAGAGCAGGGTTGTTTTAATGAAACATTTAAATCAAGCAAAGATTTTAAAGAGAAGGGCTTAACATGCCTGTAATCTCTTTTTCAGAACTCGAAGAAAGCTTCGTTTTGCCGCGTTTTTCTTCCACAACGGCTACACAAACTTCCCAGCACTCTTTTCTTCTTCAGGCTTATCAACAGCCTCTATTCTTCCACGAAAATGTCAATGCCAAGAGCTGGTTCGACCGAACCAGGTCAGAAAAACCAAATGCAGAGCAACTTTGCAAAAAGCTCGAATGAACAAAAATGACAATCAAAATTCCTTCATGCTGCTTCCAAGGCAAGCTGGTCGCGAGGACCAAAAACATTTAATGCATTAAAGGCTTGCCTTTCTCCTTATTTTCCACGCCCCCTCCACTTGGGTTGGCAAGTCTCCAACCTTCAAATTTCCCAAGCAAACTGAGTTTAGCCAAGCTTCCAAATAGACACCTCTATCTCCCATCTGTCCCGCCAAAACTGGCACCGTCCCCTAAGGGACAGTTCATAAATGCCCAAGAATGCCACCTACCCATCCTTATCCTCTCCTTCCAAGGGTCTGCGTACCCCTTTAGCTTAGGATTAGTTTAGGTTACATAGTTCATTCGACCTAGGTCTTAGTTAGACCTTAGGTTTTAGGATTTAGATTTATTTTTCCCCTTTTTTTTTTTTATAATTTAAAAATCCACTTTGGATAGTAGTGTAGAATGTATGTTAGGTGTTTAGGGTTAGTTTAGGTTTAATTCCCACTAACCACTAACACTAACAATTTCCATCCCGTCCCTTACTAACATCCATGCTATCACAGAACAGGACGTTCCGTCCTTCCGGTTCAAGTGTGAATTAGCATAGAAAACACAAGAGGATCTCAGCATACCTGGGTCAATGGAATTGATTCAGGATATGCTGTCAATCAGCACAAGAGTAAGCAATTATACGACAACCTGTCGTCACATCAGCAAACACACAAGTACAGTGTTCGCTGTCCCATGCAATAATTCATAGTATGCAAGAATCCGAATTAGCAACACATTCTCTTAAAATCAAAACATATCCTAACATGTTTGCTTTCATTCCAAGAGCTATAACAGTATGTAAAACATTCACCAAGTTAGCATTCAAAAATCAGAGTGTTACACGCATTGAATTATAAATTTATAAAGTGTGTTCTGAAGTTGCACTATAATTGCCTAGTACATGACCCATTTGGTAAAGACAACTCAAAAAACCACATACAATTAAGGAAAACAGTAGGAAATTCCTTAGTGGGGTTAAGAGACATTGTCCAATGGTGAGGCATGAAAGATGGTTTATCAGCCTTGCCTTTCTTGCAAAGAGCATTGTGAAAGAAACGAAAGAATTATCTTGTGCTTCACCTTCTTACTTGGTTTGAATTTGCACCAAACAAACCATTGTAATCTGTCATGCATATTTCTTAAGGATGATGATAGGAGTTAAAGGTACTGAATCTTGCCTGAAATTTTTAGAGATGTTGGAAGGGCTTGCAGCTTCATTTGTCTTTCCCAGTAGCAAGTTACCATGAGAGGCATTATGGTGAGTGGAAACAAGAAAACGAGAACCAAGTAAAACATCTGATTCCTGAGCAGCTTCTGCAGCAGCCGCTGTTGCTGCACCAGATGCAAAGGCTGCAGCAACAGCATCTGCAGCATAATAACCATCAAGCCCCCCCATAATCCACTCTATCACCTTCTTGACCTCTGCTGCTTGTAACAGATGCACCTGCATCCAAAATACAACATAAGCAATCCTTACTTTTCTGTTTTGAATCTTTGATGATAGGTGTTTGCTTATAAACAGCAAATCTTAGAAGCAAAAATTATTTTAAACCATATTATACAGATTGGAAACTTTTCTTCTCTTGTATCTCTCCCCGTAAACAAATTGGAGTTATGAAAAGACAGCAGTATATAGAATTTGTGAGATACGAGTTAATGATGACCTCTCTCTTATATAAAATTGCTAATAAAAACAAATATAGTATGACAAGACAGCATTATATAAAAGACTAATGTTGTGAGATATAGGTGAATGATGACTTCTCTCTTCTCCCTGACCACTAAAATGATGGCAAAGGTCATCTTAAAAACATCCGCATTATGATGAGGTTTTCCTAGCATCCAAGACTTTTGGAATGTCACAAAAAAGTCCCATCGCATAATATATATTGGGATGGATAATTTTCTGTGAAAAGATACATTTAGACCAAACATTATACAATTCACACTTATGGTTTCAACTAAATTTTCGTCGACACCAAAGTTGCAACCCATAACATGGTATACAAGAGCAAAGTCTGTTGACGGGTCTTTCAACACACCAACCTAAGGGGTAGAATGCCCTCCCATTTTAATCCTATTCATTGGGCTATAGTAAGGGTTATAGGAAATCTTTCAAATGTCTGAAAAATATCCATTGAAACAGAGGTGAAATCTAATTCTAAAATCTGATTTATAAAAGAAAATCAAAAGATAAGAGTGAATGGTCAGAGGAGTGATATGAATGGAGTTTCAATACAACCCAGCAATAAACATGAAATTCAATCAACGAAATGAACCAGTTCCAAATTGAAACAGGATAATCCCAACTCAATGAGAAACAGTGGAAAAGAATAAGTATTTGTGAGAATATTAAATTACTCTAGCAGCAAAAGCCCGTATTTTCATATAATTTTTTTCCAACATTTCACCCAGTGATAAACCTCAGAACAGAAAAAGCCCAAACCCAGATTTAACTAATATCCAAACCAATTCATTCAATGAAATGAACCAGTTCCAAATCGAAACTGGATAAGCCCAAATGAATGAGAAATGGTGCAAACGAATAACTAGTTGCCGAATATTAAATTGCTCAAGCAGTGAAAGCCCATTTATGACATTTTCATATGATACTTCAACAACATTCAACCAGGAATAAACCTCAACAGCAAAAGCCGAACCCAGATTTAATGCAAGATAATATCAATATTTAAAGCAAAGCAAAACAGCAATTACCCAAATTACCTTGATTTTAAAAAAGAATCCATAACTTTTTTACCAGAAGGGATCAAATCTCTATATAGAAGTCACGGTGGTCACGACATGAAAAACACAACAATATCTTCTTGTTCCCTCCCAATCTCTCTCCTTCCCTCACCTCCCCGAAGGTATCTTTCAATACAAATAAACCCTGGGAATATGAACCGTCCCAGCATTCTTTTAGGATGTAATGGATGTGACTATATTTTATAAAATCAGTTAAATACTGATTTTGTAAAACGTGTGCTCTCTCTCTTCTAATTAAAAAGAGGGTTGAAAAATAGAAAAATAGGCTTCATTAAATAAGGATGTGCAACCTGTTTTCTGAACCTATAGTCGGCATCACTTTAAAGCCAACATTATAAATCAACCCGTCAAAATATATATTTATAATAAAATGGTCACAAGCCTAAAAGGCTTGGGTGGTGTTGCAGGGGCAAAAATGTCTATCAACTTCAAGTTCATCATAAAAAGGATACACATCAATATGTAAATACAAAAGAAGCAACAAATACCAATGCTATGACAGTTTCCAATATACAGATCAAATTCAGAAGTGCCAAGAACTTATCAACCAGCTACAACACGCAAACCAAATTTCTATAGAAAGGAAGGAAGAAATTATATTAAGGACCACAAATGACCAAAGTTTGTCAATGGGACTCGGATGTATATCCAATTAAAATGGAGATGAACTTAGGCAAGAATACCATAGGCTATGAAGGTAACTAAAGTTAAACACACAAAACAGGAAAAGGAAAAAGAAAGAAACAAAGCAAGAGAGGTTCAGTCAAATGGGATGAGCTCGTCAAGTGAGATGAACTCAAGTGGTAGATCTTAAGAGGTTTTATACTCGAGACCTGTGTCCAAATCCCTAGGAGACATGTTACATGCTACAAATGTTGAGTGTTGAATAGTTTAAACTAACACATTTAATTTTGGGTGTGGCTTACCCCAACGGATGAGGCTAGATGCAAGTCCTAGGTCAATTTGACAAAAGAGATACCCCACTATCATGGCACCTAAGTTGTAAGACACCCAACAAGAAGAATTTTCACCAATCAAAAAAATCAGATGAGCACAAGTAGAAAAACATTGGGAGTTTCATAGTGGAGACCTATGTTCAAATCACCAGGAGACATGATAAGTGATAAAGTGTATAGATGATAAGCACTAGATTTGCGTAAACTACCACATCAAATTATAGGTGTGGCATACTCCAATGGATGAGGCCAAGTGCAAGTCCTAGATGAATTTGATAGAAGAGATACCCCCTGGTCATGGCATAAGCCAACGGAAACCTCGTAAGGGGAATTTACCAAATAAAAAAAGCAAGGGAAGGCAAACAGAAAATGGTTAACATCCTCAAACCAAAACACCTCAATAGAGTTAACCAAGTGAGGGAAGAACGCCCCAATGAAGCAATGAAGCATGGAGCGGAGCAATATCAAAATGTGTGACCAAGGATATTAGATGCAACATCCATAAAGAAGCTGAATCAATGGATTTGTTTGATAGCAACAATTTTGTTCTCATGGCCATCACTTGTGGTAGGTGGTGGTATCAAGTAGATAATTGTGGTCGTTGAATACCACCTAACAGTAAATACTATGGGTACATTACCACCATGATTTATGGAACATGTTTATGCCATTAATAGGGGAGATCATTTAACTTTGTAAACATCTCCATTTCATTTTTCAACAATAATGTAACCACTCTTATAAACATTTTTGAGTTTATTCTTCATTTTCTTAGGTTAAGTAAGCGCATTTCTCCCATTTTTTGTCACTTGGAGTTGGTGTGTGAATGTCCCATCCCTAGTGATTTGTAGCCGAAACCCATTCCAGCATTAGAGTTGCACCATGGGATATTAAAACTTAGATTTTGAACTACAAAGTAGAAATAGGTCCAAGTTTGCAAAAGGTATTACCGTCTGATTTAAAGTCCATTGAGTAGCTCTTCTTGGTTAAAAAGTAGAATAAAAGTCTTCTTTGAATCAAGGGTCATTTATGATTTTTGGATCAAAATCAAGGGAAACACAACTACTAAAATTTTCCCTCTTAGACTGACCTGATTACTCACCTACTCATGTGCTAGAATGGGTTGGGAGGAAGGTTTGGCAACCTTAGCAATGATCTCACATAGCTGGGAAACCTGCTTTTGAAGCTTGGCTCTCTCAACCTTCTCTTTGTCAAGTTTGAGGAATAAAGCGTTTATTAATGTCTGTGTATCTTGCTTCAATCCTTCCACGGTGGTTTGACCTAATGGCACTTTGGTTACTGATATATCTGTTGTCATGAGTTCTCCCTTTTGTTTTCCTTCTGCTGGAATTGATAACTTAGCGAACTTCTGCCCTGATTCTTCAATAATCAATCTTGAAGTTACCTTGGCAACTTTAGGTCTTCTATCTCTTACCGCCTAAACTCATGAGCAGCTGCAAGTCATGTTCTTCCAGGTAGATCTTTTCTATGGCTTCTAGGACTGTCTGTACAGAGCCAACTAGGATGAAAAATTGCTTCTCGGGGAATGAGAAGTCACTGAGTGTACCACCATCTCATGCTCAGGTTCTGCTGCTATCTGAATTTACAACAGTGTTGTGACTGCCGACCCTCTGAATTGTCCAAAGACAATGTTTTTTCAAACTCTGCCATCTGTGCTTTCAGCTTCTTTGCAGGGGGAGGTGAAGATCTGAGTGGCTGGGGAGAAAATACAAACGATGTTGGATTCAACAGAGGAATGATAACATCTCTCTTGGGGTTCAGAGGCTGTTGAAGTGCTATGAGTTGACGCTGGAGAAGATTCGTTTAGAAGTAGCACTGACAGATAGCTGTAGACTTAGACCTTCTCCAATACGCGTGAGACTTCTTGTGATACTTTAAGATTCTCTGGTCTCCTGCTACTTTCACCTTCATGCTTCCTTTTGTTGGAGTCTCCTGCAATAAAGTTATCTGTGATCTGATTCATCAAAGCTTCGTCCATGTAATACCCCTTCGTTAACAACCAATTTGAGGTGTTAACTAAAACTGCGGAAGACCTTTCCTCAATCGTCTGGCAACCGTCTATACTTTCCTAAAGAGCAACTTTATCTCCTCCCATCTTGATAGTATGTGTCAAGTACCACATGCCCATCATCTGTGAGATCTGCAGTTATCCGTGCAAAACCATAATCAGACACTTGTTGCGCCGATAACCTGCTGAAATCTTTCTTCCTGACTTCATACTCACTTCTGCACTTCATCCAAAAGTCTTCCAATGAAGGTACATACGAATATTCTTGGGAGATTGTCTTCTTCACTATCCTCATATGGATCAAAGTTCAGCCGTGTTGGGAAGAACTCATGTTCATACTCCAGAAAACATTTCTGCTTTCGATTCCTCTAGCTCTATGGATGCTCTGGCAGCTGTAATAACCCACTGTGACCGGAAAGACAACCCGTAGATTTGTGTCTGTTTCGATTGTAAGTCATGCATCTCCATGAGCTTTCTGCACAACTCCATGATGACCCATTTGTCGCTTGGATACCTCGGCAATTTAACTAGTTCTCCTGAAAAATCATTTACCCTGAGATACATGAAGTCTACAAATTGGATGAAGATACGATCCATGCTGGGATACAATTTCCCAAGCTTCTTTGCTCACCCTACTGGTCTTCAGATCATTATTTAATTTGCAGATGAATCTGTAGAAGAACCCATCATTGACTACCTTGTAATCTTTGTGGCACTTCAGGAACTGTCAACTGTGGGAAGCACTCAAAAATAAGATCTTTTGACAATATGCTCTGTCTATCCAATTTGGAAAATATGCCTTGCAAGGCTGCTACATATAACAGGTATGAAGTCATTTTGAAGTTGATACGTCCGCGTCACACTCTCGGAGCTGCTCACCGATGTTGTCATTGATGATCTCCGCCCAATTGATTATTGAATCAACTCTGTTGATCTCAATGGTTCTCACAAAAGCGTACATCCATGAGCGGAAGTTATGGGTATTGGTTTCTCCATTTAACCTGCAAAACTGGTGTCCCTAGATTTCACCCTGAAATCTGGGACTACCCTATTTAAAAAAAATCGTACTTTTAAAATAATGGGTCGTTTTGTGTTTTTATTGCCAGAAAGTTCCTGTAATGTGTCAAGATATTCCCAAGGAGCCATATAAGCCAATTTCGACAAATACCCAGATGCCCAAAATTGTTTTATTCTCTCGCTGGGGTTTGCCTGCGGGAAATTTGTATTTAATTATTTTGAGCCCCGTTTGAGGCAAATTGTGCTCCGGTTTAACCCTGTTGTGATCATACATGTCATTTTTCCCCATATACCAGTAGGGTTTTAACCAGGAATGCATTATGGGCTTTATTTGTAACTTCTGGCAACGTTTTGTGGTTTTAGTGTTTTCCCATTTCGTTTTCTGTGAAATTTCTTTGGATCAATTCCTTTGCCGGTTTGCCCTGATTCTTGGCCTGGAGTATCTGGAGATCACATATGCACGTTGTGCCAGAAGGAATTCGCCATCGGAGATCTGATTCTCTTGAAAAAGACGAAGTCGTGAACCAAAAAGCTTCTTCTAGGCTGGCCGCATTTTTGGAAAAAGAGGGTTTGAAGTGGATCATGGGATTTTTGGAAGCAGCAGGCAGGTGAAAATTTTGTACCTGCCTAGCAGGGTACTTTTTCCCATGGAAGCAACGTCACTTAAGTCACAATGGGAAAATTGGAGGCAGCAGGCAGGCGGGAATTTCTTACCTGCCTTGCAGGGTAAAAATTCCCATTGTGAAATTAAAAAAATCACTTAAGGCATGAATGGGATTTTCTTACCTGCCTTGCAGGGTAAATAATCCCATTATGAAAGTCAAACAACTTAAGTGGATCATGGGACAGGTGGGATTTTTGTACCTGCCTTGCAAGGTACTTTTTCCCATGAAGGCAAAGTCACTTAAGTTATGATGGGAAAATTAGAGGCAAGGCAAACGGGAATTTCTTACCTACCAGGGTAAAAATTCCTATTGTGAATAAAAGAAAAACAACTTAAGTGAATCATGAAATTTTAATGTCTGCCTGGTAGGGTAAATAATCCCATTATGAAATTCAAACGACTTAAGTGAATCATCCAATTTTCAGGGCTGCCTTGCAGGCTTGTAAATAATCCCATTGTCATGTGACTTTTAAAAATATAAATTCTTTATTCCAAAAAGTGTGACCCACCTTGGGTGAATAGATAAGTGCATTAAATAAATATTTGTTAATATTTATTCACCCAATTTTGGCACCCAGACTTGCGGAAAATGCAACAAAGGGAAGTGGACAAAAGGAATTTAAAAATAGAATTCAAAATTAAATAAATTTAATTTATTTAATGCAGCCCCATTTGGGAGAGAAATAATACTTTTTAAAGTATTAAATGATTAAATTAATTTCTATTTTCAGTGGCTAAGGTCAAAGCATACTATGAGGCTTCAATTAACTGGAAGCAGAAGTCTAAAATTAAATAAATTTAATTTATTTTATTTAATGGCAGCCATGAGCATGCAGAAAATAGGCGCCCCATTTGAAGAGTAAAGCTTATTTAATTAATTAATTAATTGCCAGGAATAGGAAAGACATTAATTAATTATAAAATGGTGAAGATTATATAAGCAGGGGCTGCCATATGGATGAATTAATTAATTCCACAGGCAGAGAAGTGCAGCCCAGAGGAAAAGTGCGCCCCATTTGAAGAGGATTTTTGCTTAAAGGAAGGTGTAATTAATGCTAAAAGCTTCCAGAATTTGGTGCACAGGTTGAAGGAGGTTGATTTGTGTCTGGATAATTGTTTGCATAAGTGATACAGGTGCTCAGGTGAAGTTGGTAAAATTCATGTTTGTTTTGCATGCAAATAAAACATCAAATTTCGGGGCAGCAGGCTTGAATTATGCAGATTTTTATAATTAAAATTCGTTGTTCATGTTTCGGTTGCCATCTTTGTCTGAATTAATTGCAGGAATTCATCACAGGTGCTTTTATAAGAGAAAGGGAGCTTAAATCAATGTCCAATACAGTTGAACATATCCTCCGAATCTGAAGAATTATCTAGATCTGCACCGGTTGTGAAGAATTCTCGGCCTGAATAAAGAGGAAAAGAATTGTTCAGACAAAGATTGACTCAGCCATGGCAAAGATCAGGATGAAAGAGAAAGCTCAATAGAATCATGCGTGAGCTTCTAGATTTGCTAACATCGAAGTCACAAATCCAGGCTCAGATCCAAATCCAGATCTCATAATTGCAAAAGCTTCCGGCACAAAGGCTTCATCCTCTTGTTTCTAATGCATCCCGTGTAGAAGTCAGTGCGTGGAAAATTTCTCCCATGATCTTGTGCATGTGCTCCCAATCTTCCAGTTGAAGCCTTCATTGAAGTTGCATTCACCTGGAGTGCTTTCCAGAATTTTTAATTGCTCATATGCAATTAAAAATAAAAATGATGAGTTATTTATGGCAGACATTGCACTGATGCATGTATAGGAGAAGAACTGCAAAAGCTTCAAGGATAAAAGGGAAGACAAGGCAAATGCAACACCCGATTTAGCAAAATTTCAGATCCAGCCGCTTCCAGATCCAGTTTGGTGAGAATCCAAATCCAGCCGCTTCCAGATCCAGCTTGGTGAGAATCAAAGGCAAAAGAATCAGCTGCATGCAGAATATGAAAAAGAACAAGACGGCAGCTTTCCTCTTCCTTCTTTCCTCCGACAAATTAATTGAGCAATCAATTAAATTATAAAACTTAAGTGATTGGTTTAAAAGCCATTACTTGAAGAAGTCAACTACTTGGAGATAGGTGGCAGACGTGCAAAATAGAAGGTTCTATTTTCAGTTGCAAATCATGCATGTTATGCAAAGAGGAAGAACCTTCGGGTTAAGGAAGAGAATTTGTAAGCAGCATTCTTATGTTCTAGACTTTGTGCTGAAACCCCTGATAGCCACTTGAAGCAAAGGAATATAAATGAGCAAGGTTCCGGAGAACTTTGTGTCACGGTGCATTTTGTTTCTACCTTTCTATCTTAGATCTTCTAATAAACTTTGTGTTATTTTAGATCTAGATCTGGAGTTGTCCTTGCTTATAATTATGTGTGTTGATATCTATTGGTTTCTTCTATGTGCATACAATCAAATTTGTTATCTATTGATTGGGTTGCACATCTTCCCCATTTCTTCCCTGTGTTTTATTATTTCCTTCTTCTATAAATATTTTCTTTCTTGAACAGCTACTTACTTGTTGCAGAGCTATACAGCTATGATTCATGAGCTGAATAGTTAAAGTAAAACCCCCATATAGATACTAGCATATTTTATTGACAAATCTGACACGGGAGCCTCACCGATAAATGAGGGGGATTTATCTCATGACTGCCTAGGTTTTCAGCAATGCAGAAAATCTAGCCAACAACCTGCAAAGCAATTTAGTAATATCATCCACCTCCTGCACCAAATTGGATCGTGGAATAGTCCTCGGAAACTTTGGAGACCTGGGCGTCTTCATATATCTGTTATTCATTATGCCCACGCAATCTGCTTTGTGTTTCTCCCATTTGTTGCCAGCATCCAACATGCTAATTGCAATCACCACTGGTCGTGTCAGAATCATCAGAAAATAATTAATAAACTATGCATCCATCCTGATTATTATCTTTCCTGCAGCATCCCAAATTGTTCTGGAAAGAGGATGATATGACCTTGCACACTCCATAACAAATTCGGGCAACTGAGTTGTGACTGGAAACGTTGATGCTTGAATAATTCCACTGCTTTTTATTGCCTGCATGATAGATGTCTTTCTAGCCCTAGATCTGTCAATTATTTCGGAGATGGGTTCAGGGCCTATGTCTGTGTCGTTGATATCAGCAAATCTAGAAGCTATGCACGATTCTTCTAATCCTTCTCTTTCATCACGCTTCATCATGACTGGAGCAATCTTTGAGCAATCTAGGTCTGAATTCTTTTTCTTTTAATCCTACCGGAATTCTTTGCAACTGGATCAATTTGTGCAAATCTAACAATTTCTTCTGATTCGGAAGATATATTCAATGTATCTGACATTGATTTGGACTTCCTTTCACCAATATGAGCACCTGTGATGAATACCTGCAATTAATTCAGACAAATATGGAGTCTATGAGTATGTATACTTGATTTTTATCACCAAAAATCTGCATATAAAGTCTGCCGCTCTAAAATTTGAGACTTTGCTTGCATGCAAAGCAATCATAAATATTTTTAAATTCACCTGGGCACTTATACCAACATGCAGACACTTAGAATAACAAAAATCAGGCTATTCCAACCCTAGGCGCCAAAACTTGGAAGCTTTCCTGGCAATGAAAAACACTCTTCTAATGCACAAATCTTCCTCTCCCTTGGCGCCAAAACTTGTCTGGGCTGCAAACCTTCATCAAAAAGAAGTAACGGCTTCTCCCTTATGGCAGTCCCATGCTTATATAGCCATCAGCATGCTATTTTTAATCATTGTCCTTTCCCTATTCTCTGACAATTTAATTAATTAAGAAGCCATGTCCTCTTCATCCAATTTGGGCGCCCAAGTATGCATGCTTGCTGATTGTTTTTTTGTGAATTTATTTTATTTATTTTTAGCATGCAACCTTTACTTCTCTTTAGCTCATTTTCTTGCATTGACTTTCCTTCTATTTATGGTGCCAAACTGAGTTAGACATAGCCATTAATAAATATCATTAAATACATTGTATTAATGCCAAGGTGGGTCGCACTTTTTGGCAAGGGTGATTTGTTAAAAATAAAAAGTCAAAGTTGATGGGAATTTCCACCCTGCAATGCAGCTCCAAAAATCCCATCTTCCACTTAAGTGATTTGACTTTCATAATGGGAATTTTCACCCTGTGATGCAGGTAAGAAATTTCCGCCTGCCTGCCACTGCCAAAATTCCCACTAGCAACTTAAATCCTCTCCCAAAAAGTGCGATTTGCATGGAAAAGAGCTTCTTCTTAATAAAGTGCGACTTGCATGGGTGAATAAACTTTTTTGGTGGAAAAAGTTAGCCTGCTAAGCAGGCAAGAAATTCTCACCTGTGCTTTAAGTGATTTTTCCTTCATTTTATAATGAGAATTTTCACCTTGCTAGGCAAGTAAGAAATTCCCACTTGCCTACCGCCTCTAATATTCCCATCGCAACTTAAGTGGCTTTGTCTTCATGGGAAAACTACCCTGCAAGGCAAGTAAGAAATTCCCACCTGTCTGCCACTACCAAAATCTCATTGCAGCTTAGACCCATTCATTCCAAAAAGTGCGACTTGCCTAGGAGAGGCTTTTTGTGCACGACTTCATCTTTTTTGGTTAAAAGTTTGCTTTCTGACGTTGATTCCTTCTGGTGTTGAGGTTGCAAATGATCTCCAGATGTTTTAGGCAATTAAACAAACTATACAGAACAAAGAACAGACCCAGGGGAATATAACAGACAAACTGTGGAGAAAACCGGAGAAAACGCAAAAGAAATAAATAAAAAATGAAAAACGTTGCCAGAAGTTGCAGACAATGCTCAGAATTCATTCCTGGTGAAAATCCTATTGAGATGTGTAAATACTTGCACGCAAAACTTCAACAGGGTTCAACCGGAGCACAATTTACTTCAAATGGGGCTTTATTTATTTAATAAATAATTAAATAAAAAATTCCCGCAGACAAAACTTGGCGGAGGTATAAAATGAGTTTCAGCATCTAGGTATTTGTCGAAATTGGCTCGTATGATTCACTGGGAATATCTTAACATAATACAAACATCTTCTGGCAATAAAAACAAGAAAAGACCCGTTATTTTAAAAAGAACGAAAAAAATTTCAAATGGGTAGTCCCAGATTTCAGGGTGAAATCTGGGGACACCACTCCTTCCCATGGGGAAACAAGTGAATCTACTAGAATCAAGGTGACGAAGAAGCTCATTTGAAAACTCTGAGTTTACCCCATCTAGAGAATGTAAGTCCCATAGGCTATGACTGGAGTATTTCCATCCATTGATTCTCTTTGAAACAAATTTCTTTGAATCCAACTACTCTAGATATAACTCATCCTATGCAAGATCATGAATAGGTGTCTGGTAGGTCCCTATACACACATTGAAGTCACCCAAAAGAAAATTACCCATTGAATTACAACGGTAAATCTCTTAATAAAGGTCAATGTATGGGTTCCCATCAATGTGCACAACAAAGAGTGATGAAGCGAGGGCGAAGTAACATACTACAATGAAGACATCACAGATTGGAGATGGGCCCCTCTGAACATGTGACCACATATATCCGGAATTGACATCAAAAGCTACCAACATTACTCTAGACTTGAGGTTGTCGTGAATGGGGAAGGCCACTCCACCTGAACCACGGATACCACCTGATCTACAAGTCTCATGTCGTGAAGCCAAGACCAAGAAGTAACCTGTGACTTTAGGATGGGCCCACTCAAGGCTCTCATTGGTCTCATTAAGGAAGATGAGATCTCACAATCCAACCACATCCTAGAAGGCACCTAGAGAAGACCATACGATACCATTATGGAGATACCACTACCACCGTCATAAGAAAAGTCCAATTAAAGTTGGCTTGAAGTTTGAGGAAATCAATTTTCATGATACATAAATAAATATTATTATTTTACGAAAAACAATTTAGGAATAAGAAAATGTAACTATAGAATTTCAAAAACAGATTTTAAATACATTATCAATTCCATTACTTTCGGTTTTATTGAAAATAAACTTTACTTAACAAAAACTCTGATTCAAATGCTTATAATTTGTAACATTATATACAAAAATGTCAACCTAAAGTTAGATCACGTATTGATAAAAATTCAGGTTGAAAGTCAGTTCTGATGATTTCATCATATGAGTATAATGTTTACAGGCACGCTGGTGCAAGGGCATTTACAAAAAAAATAAGATGGAAACCATTAATCATTCCAGGATCTGTCTTGCAGCACCTGCAAACACTCTGAACCATTGAGATAGTTTTAAGAAGATTATTTCAAAAGGATAATAAGTTTGGAAAATGAGTATCATCATGGAGAGAGAGCTCTGTACAAACCATGCATAAAGTTAGCATTATAGATTGATATATCTCCAAAAATCAAACAAGCAGTTCCCTGCAAATATGAAGATCATGAGTCTGCAGAGACTAAAAATGTGGAAAATGTTTTTGAATTGTCTGTTCCTCTGAAAACCCCTGTTTCTGTATCTGTAACAGCATAATGTACAGGTTGAAATGATCAAATTAGTCCCTAAATCATATTGCAAAAATAGTTCGGAAAACTTTATATGACTAACTTGATTGGCTGGAACAATTCTAGAAATTTGATGCATTTAAGAACATGCACTTCAAAATTGGCGATTTTCGAATCTCAAATATAACATTTGGTGAAAAGGGCAACTTAGGTGTAGCCAAGTAACAGCAATATTAGAACTGCTAATCAGCTGGTCTGTACATGAGAGATCAGTTCGTAATTATCATCCAGCTATCTATACTACACCGGCAATACCTATATACAAGCGAATTCTTCTCATAATGTGAGTATCATCATCATTTCTCGAGTATTTCTATTGATATTCCAGAGTGCTAGCGTAGTCCATATTAAGTTGCTATAATTATAGTTATAGCCAATATAACTACTCATTAATCTATTGTTAATGTATGATTGTGTGTTCCATATTGCCAACGTGATTCCAAACAATTCTACTTGGGTTATATGTGCAATGTGCATTAGACTTCAACTCCCAAGGAAACTTGGATAAGTGCCAAGCTAACAAGTTAGAAGTGTGCCACCAAAAAGCCTTGAATTTTCTCATCACTAAAAATTATACTTGTACAAGGCATGGGTCCTTTCGAAGAGCTTCACTCTGTCACATACCTGAAAGCCCAAGAGAATATGAGGGTACTTATAATTAAAGATGTGTAAACATCTAAAATCATAGTTTGCAACTTGCTACTATAGGAAAAGGAATAGTATAAGAAGGCATAATCTATTTCCTTTTCGTAATTTTGTATCTTCTTTCAGCCCAAAAGAAGTAAATAAGAAGGAGAAGTAAGTGAACCTGACCCATTGACTGATGAATATATTAGTTATTCTGATATTGAAAATTGAGGGAGATATTGAAAGTGGACCTTTCAATTATTTGAAGTTGTACAAATGATTGAATATTTGGTTGTTGAATGGATGTTCTGTCAAATGAACAGTTACAATCTTTTCTTATCTGGGAAAAAAATGTAGATGGAAGTTTGAATTATGAACGGAATCAATGTATCTCTATCTCTAACTCGCATATCTGTGACTCATAAGTTGATTCCTGTCGAGAGAATCCAATTGATTGAATGTCAGTGAGTACTCGCCATTTTTTTCCTTGGTTGAATATTTACCAAAAAAACTTGCCAAAACTTGCAGCCAAGATTTTGGCGAATATTTGCAAGTTTTTGGCGATTATTCGCGAGTTTTTGGCAAATACTCACAAGTTTTGAATACTCACATGTTTTTGGAGAGATTTTATTTTTTTAATATTTTTTAAAAATTTAGTGAGTTTTTGGAAATTGTAAGTAATTGTAATTACAATAAGACTTATCAGCTGGCTGTTATATTCGCATGATGATGCAATTTTGTACTCTTTGTATTCAAACCGAATAGAAAACACTTCCGCAACATTTTCCATACTCATTTGATACATTTTGTTACTATATTTTTAATAAAGTTTATGTTTTTTAAAGAAACTTGCGTATTTTTGAAGTTGCCAAGTATTGCTGAATATTCGCCGAGTCTTGCAAAGTCAAATTTTTTTGGGTCTGCCGAGTATTTGCCGAATACAAGTCTGCAAACTATGATCTAAATAACAATAACAAACTTATTTAATTATATATAAGTAAACCTCTAGATAACGGCATTGAATATGTATAATTAGATATAGCTAAAATATAAGTAAGGTCTAGCAAATAATAAATGTATTAAGAATATATATAGCAAGAATACTTCCGTGAGTATGAAAGTTACAAGAACTCTGCCACACAGCCTATGGCATTATGGCTTTGACACTTGTCCAGCTCAGTCCCTCAGTCATCGCCCTGCAGCCTTCGACTCTCCACCATGGCCACTTTCCACATTTTCTGCATGTACACTCTTCGTGCTTGCAATTCTTCCTGCCTGTGTTTTGTTCGTGCACCTAGGGACATTTTAGTGCATGTGCTCTAGACATTGTCTTCTCTCAATACTGCCGTTTCTATGCCTGCTTTAAGTGGTTCGCTGTTATCCTAAAAGGACGCGATGGGGGCAACGGTATCTGCTTTTGTAGCTCCTGCCATAGGGATAAATAGTCTGACACCTGCTTCATTGTGGACAAGAAAGCTGTCATTTCTACTCTGGAATAGATTCGGAAGTCCACAGGCAGGAAGAGTTTTACAGAGATTACAGATTGATCTGCAAATTCAATGGCATCTGGCCACGGTTGTCTGAGCTCCACAAATGGGTTTCTTCCTCCTGGAAACCTCTCCTTTTTGATGAAATCTACATCTACCCCTATGCGAGGTATTTCTTCATTGTATAACGTGATTCAGCGATTGATAGAAACCTTATTCTCCAGGAGGGCTCCTGGTTCTGGGGTGGGGCTAGTGTGCTTGAAACCTTGATTTCCCTCGTTCAATCCCTCCCTGGACTCCATCTACAGTGCCTGTTTTGGTTAGGCTCCCGAGGATACACTTGCATGTTTTGCAGCCCTCGCATTCTTTAATCCATTGAGAGTGCCTCGGGAAAGTTTCACTGCTGATCTCATGAAACGCTTTGCAGTAACTTCACAACCTCCCCCCAGCTTTATGTTGAGGTGGACTTATCTTGCAGCCAATCCGAAGAAATTTGGCTCAAGGTTGAGTATCAGATTTGGATTAAGGTTCAGAACTTGTTTCTCTCATGGGCATCTGGTAGCTGATTGGCATAAGAAGATTTCTGTTGCACCCTGCTTAGGTGGTAAGGGTAAAAATTAAAACTAAAAAGAGAATGAGAAATCGCCTACTTGGCCGCAAGGACTAAGGCTCACCATCACCTGGTCGAACTGAAGGGCAAGGACCTGATCGGTGGCGGTACATTTTCTGGGGGGAAGTTGACCCCAATGGTTGCTACCGCTGAAGACACTCAGGAAACTTGTGCCCACTCGGTTAGTGGGGCTACAGAACCTACTCACTGTTCTCAAAAGAAAATTGTTGCGGTTTCATCAGTGGCTCCAGGTGGGGGGATTCATGCCCACCTAGAGTTCCATTTATTCATAGGACTCCGGATTTCTTCTCTTGTGATCAAGAACACGTTGTGGAGGTGCTGCCTGAGTCCCAGGAACCGAGTTGGCTTCCTGTCCATCTGGTGGGAGGACCATGTGGCCTTCTTGTTCTTTAAAGGAGCTCACTTCCGGTTCTGCTGATGTGGGATGGATTGCAGTCATGAAAAAGAAAGGGAGCCTCAATCCGTCCAGTATGGCTCTGAGCATTCTTCTTCCTGCTGCCCACCTTGCAATGCTTATTCTGATGATGAATACGTAGACGGTTCTGCCACTGCAGATCATATTGATGTTGAAAAGAATTTGTAGCTTTTCCCAGGCTTGGGTAGATTAATCTGACTTAATACGTTTATAGAGTCCTCTCAAGGCTGATTCTCAACCATAATGGTGGCAGTCTGTTTTTTATTTTTATGATCTGTTTATACCCTTCTCTGCAGTTTAAATGTATCGATGAACTTTTATGTATAGTGCTTCTTTAATTTCCTTCCTGTGGTTTGGATGATGCTGCATTCTATCTCTCAATGAGAGAAGGGGGTGAGAGTATAGTTTTGTGCTTTTAGTTAAATTCCTACTGCCTTCATTTGCCTGTTGAGGGAAGGGATTCTTTTGCGTCACAGAGAGAGGATGTTGGTTCTTTGATTGATAAGGAGGGATGACGAGGAATGATCAGAGATTCTTCAATGAAAGGATTTTATCCTTTCCCAAGATGGGTTGTGAGGAGAGGAGTGTTTATGACGATTTGCTCTACTTTTCTTTGGCTTCATTGGTTTATCTTTGCTGCTGATTTAAGATGTGTTTCAAGAAATGTTTATTGAGGTCAGTGCTGTGCATATTCAAATACTTAATTGAAGAGAGGAGAGTTCAGTGAGACCTGTTTGGAAAGGTCTGCCTCTATTTTTGAAATGTGTGGATTGAAGTTGCTTGGGTTGTTTTGCCCTCCCTTTCCTTCTCTCCTCCTACAGAGATTTTATTCTGAAGAGTCGAGAGTTCCTGAATCCATCTTTTGAGAGGGAAAATAAGGTGGCTTGGACTGTTCCTATCCTCAAGTTGCTAATATTGATAATAAAGTTTTGGCACTTCGAGACTCTGAGAGTTCTTTAGTTTATAATATATATAGTAGTGGGATTTGGGATTGCTTTGCCCCAAGCAATAGAGGCTAACTGCTGTTTGGTCAAAGTAATGCTAATTTAGCTTGTGATGTGATCACATATGAGCCTTTTTGAGATAGAATGCTTACCTTTAGACTCTAGTTGAGATTCTTTCATAGCTTTCAATGACTACATGTGATGAAGTAAATACCACTCAAGTTTTGGTATCTTCCCAAATTTTTCAGGTCTAGGGTCCCTTGACCCTGGCTACCTATAGCCAACAAATAATAATAATAAAACATTCACATTGAAAGGACGCGAACCTTCAAAGGTTGGAACCCTAATAACTATTTAATAAGAATTGAGTGCCTGGACAAGGAGTATAATTGAAATTGTTAGCATATGCAAAGAGAAGAAAGAATTCTGGGAAGGCAGACTGTGCACTGCATCAAATGAGTCAGGCAGGTCCAATTTATCATAGGTGGTTACAATTCAGTTAAACAGTACCAACCGAATATCAAGTATATAACAACTTTACATGCTATATAAAGCTCTATAGCTCTATATTTTAACACCCCCTCTTAATGACTAAACCGGAAAGAAGACCAAGTTTGTCCCGAAATTTTACAAATTTCCTAAAGCCCATATGTTTAGTCATTAGAACAGACTGTGCCATAGGTTGTACTTCAAAATCAGCAATCCATTATTGTGTTGCGGTTGTCGAATGGAGAAGAACTGCAAACAAAAATTTGGTCACATGAACAAAGAATATGGCAAGTGGTCCATTGGTTCTTTGTTACATGATTCATTGACCAACGATGAATCACCAATGGCTGAGAGTGTCAGCCCCATCTCTAGAGTGTTGAATCAGAACCTTGGAGAGGTGGATTGAAAATTCTATTCCAGGCTTGTATAGCCTACTGGAGTCTGTACAGTGACTCAATTATCCTACAATTGAAGTCACCTTGATCATGTCCTTACAACACCATGTAGTGCTCATCCAACTTTTTCAGAAATGTGACCATATGTGTAGTAGGAGTTAAAACCAACTCCACAATAGTAGGAGAAATAACCATCTCTGTTTCATCCGTCTCAACAGTGGGAGAAATAACCATCTCCGCGGTAGTAGGAGTAAGAACCAACTCCTCATCTATTTGCTCATCTATCCCCCTCTGTTGGGAAAGATTGTTCACAACACAATGAGCAAATTGTTCATGCTCTACTATCCTTCGAGCAAGTACCTCTGAGTGAGTGGTTGGGCATGTCATCTCACCATGCATTGTCAGTGCATCTGGAATAGTGGAGTATCTATCCACAACAAATTGTTCTTCGGAATGAGGAAATCCATCCTCCTAAGGCATGTCCGCCTCTCGTGTATCTGGTATAGTGGATACTCCCTCCACAATAGGTGCCTATAGGTTGATTGTATCCAAGTCAACAGAACTGTGAGGAATGGCTTCCTCCCAAGGCATTGCAGCCTCCTGCACATCCTGTATGGTGGAGTTGTCCTCCACACGTGCAGTCATGTTGATCGTAGCAGGATCAACAAGTTGATACTGACCACCTTGCCCAATACCAAGGGCAATTATCCATCTTTGTTTCACATCAGAGACAACACACTTCTTCCCACATAAATATTGGGATTTTCAGTTAATTGACGAATAGATAGAAGATTATTTTGTAAAGAAGGTACATATCTAACATTCTGTACCAATAGTTTATGATCATTATTCAATACAATGCATATATCTCCTATCCCTTCTACTGCAAGTGATTCTCCATCAGTTGGTACTACTGATTCAAAACAGATATTTGCAATAAATGAAACATACCAATCCCTATGACATGAAAAGTGTGCGGACGCACCAAAATCAATGACCCAGCAACTGGTACCACTGTCATGCGAGCATGATTCATAAGACGATAAAGAGCATGCCCGTCACCCGAATCTCGTTCTTCTGCAACTGCTGCCACATGCCCCTCATCACATGGCTTTTTGTTCTTCTACGAAAGATCATACTTCCGCTTCCGACAATCCTTCTTAAGGTGCCCAACCTTGTGACAATAATAACATGTGCCCTGATACCGAGTGGAAGACTCACCAGACTGACGTCTCCACTTTCCCTTTGACTGAGTGACAAGAGCACTCTCTGAATGGTCACAATTAGATTCTGCCTAAAGTTGTCTCCACTCCTTTTGCAACAGGTAGGAACTCACCTTGTCAAACGTGAGCGTTTGACTTTCAGCCATTAAATGGAGTGCCTCCACAAATGACTCATACAAAGAAGGTTAGCTATTCAAAACCAGAGCCACCATATCATCATCGTCCACCTTTTTGTTATGGAAGATAACTGGTCTCGGAGGTCTTTCATCCGAAGTAGGTGCTCAAACAGCAATCCACCTTGTAACTTTACGGAAAAGAGCATATTCTTCAGGTATAAAACCCGACTCTTCTCTGACGCCTAATATTTACCCCTCAGATTGGCCCACAAAGTGCTTGCTACAGTAGCATTCCGCACTTCCGATATCATATCATCCGACACCGACAACTTGAGAAGCAATAACGTTTCCTTATGACGTTTGTCATAATCCGCGAAGTTCGTAGCTGGTCAACTTTCACTACCCATGATTATTTTATCACAATCATGAAACTCCACAAGCGTTAAAATCTTATGGCTCCATACATTAAAATTAGTGCCCGTTAATTTTTGTGTCTCGGGCAAAGTCAAGTGTAACAGAAATAATAAAATAAAATTTTGCCCGCAATAAAATTTACTTTTCCCAGCAAATATTATTTAATTATGCAAATCACCCCTCCAACTATATTTGCTTATATTAAAAATATTATTACTTATTTCCTCTGAAATTGATTATTCAAACGCAAGGTACCTTTGTTGGAAAAATGAATGTTAATTCATCGACTTTCTAAGAAGAACTGGAATCTTCGAACTGTATTCCACTGGAAATTGAAGCAGTTTGATTGCAGCAACAGCAAACTGATTATTTGCGACTGGATAGCCACGACTCTGCTTCGAATGGTTTGATAAAGCCCACGAATCCTCAGATTTCTTCTCCACAACTTTACCGCCGTCAACTATGGACTGATTCATGTGTCTTTTGCCCTCCAAAAAGACAGTCTCGACTGGTTGCCTTTGAACTACCCACGATTTCTCTTGGTTGCCTTCAAACTGCTTCGAACTGCCCACAAGTTCTCCTAAACGAACAGGATAACAACAGCGAACAGGAATAAAAGTCTTTGCTGTCGAAGCAGCGACTCGAAGACCAGTTTTCTTTCCCTCAAATGCCCTAACCTCCCTCCAATTCGTGCCCTGTTAGGGCTTCCTCGAATTATGTGTCAATCTCTCATACCATTCAAGGGTTTCCTCGGGCAAATCGCTCTGATACCAATGTTACCATATGCAAAGAGAAGAAAGAATTCTGAGAAGGCAAACTGCACTGCATCAAATGAGTCAGGCAGGTCCAATTTATTATAGGAGGTGGTTACAGTTCAGTTAAACAGTTACCAACCGAATAACAAGTATATAACAACTTTACATGCTATATAAAGTTCTATAGCTCTATATTTTAACAGAAATTACAGTCTTAATTAGCTTCAAAACATTTATGACACGTTTGAAGTTACACTTGGACCGACAGTTTATCCTGAGTTGTTCATTGCGATCTGGGGCTCATGGAACAGACTCCCTTAAATAAAGTGTTGCAACATCACAAAAACCTCCAAATAAATTGAGAATGAAAAAATGAAGAAGTATACTTATAATGAAACAAGTTCACATGAAATTATTTGGTTGCATCTTTCTAAGCTTCATTCAATGATATTTTATCAGCAATGTGACCCATGCTGACAGATATTTTGAAGAACCCGTTCTTACCAAAGACATGTTGCTTTTTACACAGACAAAGTTCCACCCAGAGCCAATGGTTGCTTTGAAAATAATAAATTCTCAAACGTCTCGCAGAAAAAGTATTACCTGTACAACTCTGAAAATGGCAGCAAGAAGTCGCCCAAAATTTTCTGCAGACAGACTTCTTAATTTACTTGCCAATGAAAATCCCCCACCTGAAATATAGATATATTAGCTATAGTATACAATAATACATACATTGAAATTTTATTAAATGGCACAATCTAATTAAAGATGATAGGGAATACAAAAGCACACAGATACCCCAAGAAAAATGAAAAATAAAGATCAGAATATACAATACCATCTAAATCTGCTTGCCGGTCTCCAGTTGGGAAATCAGAATCGAGTGGACGGGTAAACAGAACAGGAAGTAGCTCTGCAACAGTTGTTTTAATGGAACCCTTGATGTCTGCAATCAGAGTGTCTCTATAAATCCTCAGTACACCTGGAAGTTTTGCCTGAACAATCAATAAATATATTAGAAAACAAATAATGACACCTCAATTCTTCATATGTTCATATATTACTCATAAAATTTGAGCGAGTTCCAGGAGGAATCAGAGAATATAAAGGAAGAAGGCAGCTGTATTTTACCACTATAAGAAATACCCTCTATGCAAGCTGCACAGACAATTGGGAATCAAAATGAACACAGTTCAATAAATGACAGTGCCAGTTCAAAATTCAGAACATCAAAACTGAATGCCAAAAATAATTTCATTTCTTAAAAATTATCACATACAGATGCAAACTAGCAATAGACATAATAATTAAACGATGGCACGCATATTTAATGATCGATAAGCTGCACAGAAATAACAATCATAACAAGAATGTGTGCTATCTGATACAGATCATTTTCTCCATACAAAATCCGGCAATATAAAACCCAATCTCAAACACAGTTGCCGACACATTATGTAATCAATGAACTGCAAACCCAGATCAATCATAAAAAGAACATGTGCTATCCAGTACAAACAACAACGTGTGATATCTAGTACAAACAAAAAACAAAAGAAGGAATACCTATTAGATGTGTCAAAAAGGAATGGATACAGGAAATGGCAAATAAAAAGAGCATTCCAGGGAACTAAGAACCTTGTCAAAGATCAAGGTATAGTATGCATCAGCAAGAATCCTTTCTTTCCCACATAAGCGGTAGCACAGACAGAATTTCAAGATCCTAAAGAACAAACTAAGAAGTGTAAACGACCCTACTGGCATTAATCAATATAGTGGTGTCTACTGATTCCATGTTCATATGGTTTTAGATATATAGGTAAAACCCATAGATCGGTGAAGTCTAGGAATGTTGAACACTGTTGTTATACGAAACAAAATAACAGTTAGCTATCAGCCTTAGACGTGCATTCCAACAATAAAAAGCACCACATATATATCAAAGGAACAAAAATTATCACAAAAACAAAACATTAAATCAAGAGGTGACTAAGACCTACGTTGCCAGGATACGGATACGAGTATCGGTTTGGATACGGATACGATACGCGTATACGTCAATTTTAAAAAACCCTTGGATACGATACGTCTTGGATACGTCTGTACATATATATATATATATATATATATTTTTATGTACATCTACTCATTTTACTCATTTTTTAGTCCATAAAAAACTGAAATAGTAATACAAAACTTGAATCAATGTTCAAAACATTCAATATACTTAAGACTTTGCATTTTTATTGATCATGTGGCTGCCATACATATGATATACAAATATCATGTTAACATGAATACGAACAAAACTTGAAATTTGAAAAATATACTAGGATCCATGTTCAAATTTTCAAAACAAACAATATACTTAAGATTTTACATTTCATTGTTCATGTGGCTGCCATACATATGATATAGGAATACAAACAAATCTAGAATATATCATCTAGATTTTCCTCAAAATCAAGTTCATGTGTGCCACTTGCGCTAGCTCCACTCTCATTAACTCCACTCTCCGCTCCTTGCGAACTCCCTTGAGCGTCATCTTCGCCATCAAATAATGAAAGTTGGGCAAGCGTGGCTACGGAGGCATCCAAGTCTGTGGTCTCTGGAATAAGATCCCAAAGTTTGTGAGGCCCTCTAGCATACTCCTCAGACTTGTGTGACAAGAGGCGCAAATTGGAGTGCACATATACCAAATCCTCAGCTTTTTTAGATGCCAACTTGTTTCTTTTAGCTGAGTGGATAAAGCTATAAGTACTCCAATTCCGCTCTGCGGAAGAATTACTAGCCACCTATTACAACAAAGTTAGAAAATTGAAATTCAAAGACAAGTTAGTATCCTAAGTTCTAACTTAATAAAATTTAAAATATTCGAAATGATTCTAAATTTTAAAATTTATAAATGTTATACCTGTGAAAGAACTTTTATAGCAATAGGACGTAAGTACTTGGCATCATGGCCATGTACACGCCACCATGTGGTTGGAGTCAAGCTACTCTTGTCGAAAAGAGCCTCAATCGATCCCATGTTGCCTTCTGAACCAGTAAACATGCCCATTTCACTTCTGACCACACTGGCTATAGATGGATCAGGAAAAATTCTTCTGAATGCTGCCCTGGTTCCATTTCCAACTTCGGAGTCAGAAAATGGTGCTTGCCTGTTTGGTAGCCCAAGTACATCAGAGCTATAGTACTTTGGGGTCAGTGCATAAGCAAGGAGATGTAATGAGGTGGTCATTTTATTCCACCTCTTCATGACCACAGTCTTGACCTCACCGTAGAAGGTCTCTTCTGGATCTAGACCTTTTTTTTGTTTTATTATCTCTGATACGCTCAAGCATGGAATCTATGCCATCATATATCTCTCCCAAGCATGCTTCATCAGTATCTACATATCGGATCATGGAGAGAATGGGTTCTGTAAAACTCAACAAGTACTCAACCTTGGCCCACCAATCCTCATCAAGGACCCATGATTTTACCCTTGTAGCTTTCTTTGTATTTGACTGCCTCCACACTGACCAAACACTGTTGATCACCATACTGCTTAAAGCCTCTCTCACCTTCACAAGCCGTCTCAAAACAAGCGTGTGAGAGGCAAATCTAGTTTCTGCAACCTTCAGCAACTCTAACCTTGAGAATTTCCTAAAAATGGCTTGTGACATATGATGGTTTGTGATAAACATTTGAATGTCATTTGCCTCAGAATAAATTTGCTCAATCCATGGGATTTTCCCAATCTTTTGGAGCATCAAGTTAAGGGAGTGGACAACACAAGGGGTCCAAAAAATGTGCTCATATCTACCCTCTATGATCATTCCTGCTGCTTTACAATTTTTAGCGTTGTCCGTGATGACTTGGACAACATTATGGGGGCCCACCGACTCAATTGCCTCTATTAAAATGTTAGCAATAAATTGTGCATCCTTGACTTGCCCTTCACAGTCAATGGCTTTAAGGAACATTGCCCCTTTAGGGCATACTGCAACAACATTTATGAGGGGTCTATTTCTAGCATCTTTCCATCCATCTGAAATGATGGAAACCCCTGTTTCCTTCCATGAGTCTCTGATTGGCTGCAAAGTCTTGTGAATGTGTTCCACTTCCTTTCCCAAGAGTGTGGTTCGAACTTTTTCGTAACCTGGGGATTTGTACCCTTGTGGAGCTTCATTGATACCCTTCACCATTTGATGCCAATATGGAGATCTCAATACATTAAAGGGCAGCCCACATGCATAAATGCATCGAGCAACAACCTCATTAGCAACCTCCCTCTTTTCAATATTAAATGCTTTCTCCAATGCTCCTTTTGGCCTTTTTCGTGAGCTCTCTGGACTCTCTTCATCAAATGGTTGACTTTGAGTTTGAATGAAAGGATGAGAAGTAGGTCTAGGTGTGGGTGGTAGTGATGAAGGCCTTCTTTGCGAAGGAATTGTTCTAGTTCTATTTCTTTCAGCTTGTTTATCAGCCTCCTCTTGCTCTCTTAGGTACTCTGCCATTTTTTCATTTGATATTTTTGGGCACCTCTTTATCCCCACACCTCCAACACCAGTCAAATGGATTTTCACTCGACTATATGAGGATCTGTACTGAGCTTGGCAACCATGACATATCCAAACCCGACACCCACCACCAGCAATGTTGTCTACCACTGTCACATGTCTCCAAAGAGGGGAATTAGGATCATGTTTCATAGGAACTGATGTGTTTTCAACTTGGCCTTGCACTCCACCCGAAGCAGAACTTGATGCCATCCTAATCTGTTTTTGATCACCAAGATCACCATAACGGCGCGAGGTGAGAGCATACACAGAGTTAGGATGTTTAAAAAATTAAAAACATTTTGCCTTAACATAAATAAATTAGTTATGTCATCCTAATCTGTTTTTGATCACCAAGATTGCCATAAAGGCGCAAGGTGAGAGCATACACAGGTTTAGGATGTTTAAAAAATTAAAACACAATTTGCCTTAACATAAATAAATTACTAATTAGTTATGTCATCCTAATCTGTTTTTGATCACCAAGATCGCCATAAAGGCGCGAGGTGAGAGCATACACAGATTTAGGAAGCTAAAAAAATAAAAAACAAATACATTAACATTGAACAATGCATTTAAAATTAAAAAATGATTTTTTACCAATTAATAAATTAAACAACCCTAAACTATGCCATCCTAATCTGTTTTTGATCACCAAGATCGCCATAAAGGCGCGAGGTGAGAGCATACACAGATTTAGGAAGCTAAAAAAATAAAAAACAAATACATTAACATTGAACAATGCATTTAAAATTAAAAAAATGATTTTTTACCAATTAATAAATTAAATAACCCTAAACTATGCCATCCTAATCTGTTTTTGATCACCAAGATCACCATAAAGGCGCGAGGTGAGAGCATACACAGATTTAGGATGTGTTTAAATTATAAACTTTAAAAAAAATGCAACATAATAAATAAATAAATAACCGTAAAAAAATAAAACGAAAGGATGAATTAAAAATAAAATTAAAATTAAAATACGGTATACCTGTAGTGTAGACCTATAGTGTAGAATTGTAGATCCTGGTTGCCTCTTTAAAATTTTAAAACAATCTCTTCCTCTCAAGTCTCAACAATGGCTTCTTCTCCTTCTCCTCCTTGCAATGATGGACTCCAAACAATAGAAGCAATCGCTGCCCCTCCTTCAAATCTTTGCCTCCTCTAAGCTCTTTGCAAAACCTCCTTCCAATCTTTGCCTCCACTAAGCTCTTCACAACTCTTCTTTGGCTCTTTGCTCATTCACTTGCAAAAAGACAATGAAATTGTTTGTGTGATTTCAAATGAGAGGGGTGGGTGCTTTTTATAACTTTTTGTGGGGGAGAGGGTGTATTATTTTATTCATTTAGTGTTTAGGGTTCGGTTTTAGGGAGTAGAAAAGTAAAAATAAAATAAAAACATGAAATAGAACTTAAAAAACACGTATATATTGTTGGATACGTACCTGATACGTACGGGGTACGTCAGGATACGTTTGTATGTATCCGTGACGTATCCTGACGTACCCCGTACGTAGCAGGTACGTATCCAGCATGTATCCCCCACGTATCCGTATCCGATACGTTTCCAAGGGGATTCGGGGGGGGTTTTGGAGTATCCGTGCAACGTAGACTAAGACAAGGTGTAGAGACTGAAACGTATTGCGGCATCAGCTTAAATTGTGTCCAAGGATTACACGTAAACAAAACTTGGAGACGAAGTGTTACACCTAAGCCACGCTTGGAGACGAAGGGTTACACGTAAGGCACACTTGAAGACCCCTTATCCATAGACTTAATTAGTGAAACCCAAACTTCCGCACAATATTAAAAAGAGGCTCATAATAGTTCTCTTCAATATTTAATCTCAAGGACAAAGGGCCGACCTTCCAATGATATGAGAAAAAAAGTATCCAAAAACCTATTTATACACTTCGACCCTGATGATGGATATTGTCGAAGTCTTGAAATAAGGGTGAAAAATCTAGTACACAATTTTTATCAAAAATTCCATTCACAAATTTTCTCCATACACCCCAGCCAATCTAGAATCAGAGAAAGCTAAATGAATGCTAAAATCTTGAACAAAAAGTATAAATATGGTACACCAATCACATTTGCTTACAAAATAATAGCCAGCAAAATGATCCAGCAATAAGTTCAGCCACTCACAGTTCTCAGCAACCCAATGACAAGAGGCAAAAGCCGATCCCGGATACCAGAACATGCTTCATCATCTAATTTAATCTGCACAAGACAAAAATAACAATCACCGTCGAAACAGCAGGAGAAACAGATTTCCCTCTAATGGCTAAGATGAACTTAGATTGTTATAATCACAATAAAAGTTATAATAACAGGACATATTCACCAAAAATAATTGATTTGATACAGTTTTATGCTGAAAACCTGACACAGAATCCTATTTATCCATTTGATATTAAATTTCTTTTAGCACAGCTGTCTAGGCATACTGGTATAGCTTAAATCATAGTCACTTTCTTGTAAAATGTTCATCAAACATCAACTATGCAAATAGTTCAAAACTAATGCAATATTTCAAAAATGAATCGAATGGAACCATTTTAAATCATATTCAAATGGACTTGGAATGATTTGGCAAGCCAAAAAGTAAGAATTGACTCAAGACTCCAAAAACTTCAACAAGCTAGAAGATAATTCATCAAATAAAAAAGGATAAAAATTTATAATATCAAACTTTATAGACATCAAAATAGACAAATTCAGATCCATCGAGTAGTGATGTAATAGAAATTGGTAGCTCTTGTTAATGGGAGGTCCAAGGTTCAAATCTCCCTCCGTGTTAAGGCATTCCACTACTTAATTGATTCCCCATTAATGGGGCACCATGTTAAAGCTGATTCAATCTGTGGGGACGCTTTGATAATGTGGTTTAAATGCTTAAATTCCCATCCTTGTATGTGTCCGCGGCCGGTGCGGGCTGGTGATCCTGTGTGCCCTTAGCAAAAAAAATAGACAAATTAATGTTTAATCAAAAACAAAATTGTCAGATGCACATTAAATATAAAGCTGGACATAAACCATGGGATGAAATAAGTGAACCAAAAAAAGATGAGGCACTCCTGAGTTCATGATCAAAAATTATTTGCTCGTAAAGTTGAATATCCAGCTGCCTAACTCTCCAACTCAACTCGGCCTGTCTAGCCAACTCAAGTCTTTGTCTCAAAATTTGGGCTCTATCTCAACAATGAAATCCAATGCTGGATCAATCTCACCCAGCTCCAAGGTAACAGTGCCCCTGCTTCATTCGAATTGACTGTTTCAGAGTTGAAGATTATGGTGTCCAAACAACAAAACATTCGTTCCACGCTGCCATTGTGCTTCTTCAAGCATACATGCCCAAACATATTCCAATTATAAACAAGTCTAGAGGCACAACATATATGGTTATTTACACTCATGGAGAGCCTCTGGAGTCTGGGTGCTGAAGTCCTACCATCACTTACCTATAGTATATGCATAACATACAAAAAATTAAAAAATGCCCCAAGATTGTTAACTGGTGTAACATGGCTCCTGGTAAGAAAATATTCTTTGCTTAGATTGCCATATCATATCCAAGTAGGCCCTCCACATTCTTATCATTTTTGAGCCATTAAAATGAATTTCCAGCCAATTGTATTGCAGAATATTCTTCACATGCAGCAGAGTAGGCCTTCCATCGTGTTCAAGTCATGAGTGAAAAATTTAACATACAACAGAACTGAGTCAAGGATATATGCAGCTACATGCAGATCTCTATCGAATTGGTTTTACCTACTGTTACAGGGGGGTCGTGTCACCTAGATTTTGGTGACATCCTGAATGTTTTGGGGACTTGGAAATGATGTACCCCAGTTTTTATAAAAAGATTTTTTTCTTTTTTCTTTTTTTTTAAATTTCTGATGCTTTTACTTTTAAAAACTTTTATTTTTACCAAAAAACATAGACCTCTAATCCTGAAAGTAGCCTGACGAACATTATATAAAGTTTAAACACCTAAATTTCAATGAATAGAGTTGAAATATTTGGATATTAAGTTCTATATATTATTTTGATAGTCATGCCCCAAAGTCCCTAAAATCTGGGAAAAATTTTGGCATCCCAGAAACCCTGTCCCCATCACTGTCACTGAAACTTAGGTAATAATGGTATTAACACCTAGAGTCAATCATTTCCGACAAAAGTGAGCATTTACCCTTTGCGACCACATATGTAGCTCAAATCACCTACTTGGACCTATGCATGACCACTGAGGGGATTTACCTCAACCATCATGTGAAGGACCTTCAACAGTGGCTATTGGGTTCGTTCTGAAGACTGCAAAAATAGATTGTGATAATCTGAATGCAATATGTCTGGCAAAGAACCCTAAGTATTATTCTTGAAAATGCACATTGATGTGCAATACCACTTTGTAAGGGAGATGCTAGAGGAGAAGATACGATTAAAGGAGGTGGACATTGATGAGAACATTGCAGATTCATTGACAAATGCAATAAGTATTGAGAAATTTTCTTGGTGCAGGAAAGCAATGGGCATGATTGCTCGCAGCTGCTAAAATATGGGTCTGTGCTCCACTTATGCAAAGTGTTCAACAAATGGGAGAATGTTGGGAATGTTTCAACTTTGCATAGTTCTACACAAGATGTCTATCTGCAAAAGTTGTGTTGAACAGGACTATTGCACAAAAGAGTCTGCACAAGGATCCGTGCAGTGGCATTGCAAAGGGCATGTGCACTGTGATGGTACAATTGTGTGCCAGGAAGATTGATCCACAGTGTTATGTAACGAAATATTGGTGTGCATGACACTGAAGGTGTGCAAGCAACATCTTGATAATATTATAACATGGTTGGTAGAGGGGCAATATGTAATAATCACGTTGCTCAGCAGTTGGTGTGCCTGAGGATTCTCCTGTTGTGTGATGATTACTTACTCTCTTTATGGAGAATATGCAAGACATGTATGAAGTATAAATAACACTCTTTAGATTTTTGGTCAATTAGGCGGTTAAGTCTAATTGGTTATGTTCGGTTAAGAATTATGCATTTATACAGTTACATGGTGTAATGTATGGACCGTATGCTAGACAGATAACCTTGAGGTGCTTCTTTGGATTGTGAACGGTTTTAGTTAATATGATAGAACGAAGGTTTATGTGCTAAGCTTTTTATCCGGAAGGGTTTTTCCAAGTGAAATATTGTGTCTGTCTACATGCCATTTTCTTATACATTCTTTAGATTCATGTTTTGCATAGCTCTTCTCTGTTTTATCTTATTATGGAAGGGCCAGATCCCAACACATAACCACTGGAATGTGTAAAAGAGCGGTTTCAACAACATACAATGCACAGGAAGATTAAAGGTTAGAGAGACACTGACTCTTCAGCTTTCCTATCTCTGGGCTTCTTGTTTGAGCCTAGGGAGAGTGCAACTATATAAATGAACTTGTGAAGATTCAACGAAGGCAATGGAATGGAAGTTGAATGTACTTATGTGAAGAGAGTACGGTTGAGTGTTAAGAAGGCTACACAGCTCAGATGGCTGAGTCCAGTCCTCTTGTTTGCTAGAACAGCAACGATCCACAGAACTGTCACAGAGGATATTTGCAAGAGTAGGATGCTATAGAATGCCAATGGCATCCTTGTAGACCTCAAGAAGACAGAGTGCTTGTAAAACTGCATGAAGATAGTCGAAATGTGCAAGCATGGCTTCACTCTTCTGGAGTTTTCCCACACTAGGTTTCTCCAGTGTAATCCCTTGTGTATGTCTCCCTTTTGTGTTGTGTTTGATTCATTTTTGCTTAAATCTATTTCCTGCAGCTACTATCTACTATCTCAAACACTTAAGAGAACAAAGCAATCGATTGAATGCATGAGCACAAGAATAGCACTTGTTCATAACAGCGAGTAGGATTTGGATCCATTCTCTCATAAGGTAAAAGAACATATTCTTGGAGCACTACCGTTTTATGGAAATCATGGCTAGAATGAAACATGGTATGCAAAGTTATATATCATGTAGGAAAAGACGTAAAGGATTTTGTAAAGAGATGAATGTTGTAGATGACAGAGTTAAAAGCTGTAGAAAGCATCAAGAAACAGCATTGTTGGTGTTGTTTCGATGGCATTGAATTTGGAAACAACACATACCTCATCACCCACTTGACACTCAATGTGGGCCTGTTGAAAGCAAGACCTCCACCTCTTAGAATCTACCATAGCCTCTTGACTTGAATCTTGGATATTCTTCTAGACCAATTCATTTCTGTGCAATCTAAGATATCTTCAATAGTCCTTTGCTTCAAGTGACAAAGCTAGTCAATATACATAAGAGGCCAAATAGTACACCTGCAAGAAACTTCAGTCCAAGCTTCCACAATTGTATCCAGCAGACACAAACTGTCATTATTCCTTGATTGGGTTACATCTAATAAAATCCCAAATCCATAGATAAGAAGTTGTCAACCTCTTTTGTCACCTCATCAGCATCTTTCTAGCACCTCATTGACATCTATGTATTCTCCACCGTGTTGATCAAAAAGTGCAAAACCTTCATCAAAGGATTCTCAGAATTCCATGTATAATACCAATGCACTTAATAAACTTCACAATTCCACCAACAATCTTGCGAACCCCTAAACATCATATTTGAACCATAGCGTCCACTGCAACATCAGAAGCTTAGAATAAAACATTCGATAATTCAGTTGTCAATAATTTCAGAAAGATCACCTACATTGGCCTCCTACATGCAGTCTTGCAACCTCTATGGACCCCAAAATAGTAGACACAAAATCACACTTTATCTAACTTGTAGCAGCAACAACAAATTTTGCATCTACATGTCATAACACATCTTATCAACATTAATAAAGCCAATGCTAACACCAACAAATACGCTAGAACACAAAAAGCATAATTGAACAATCCTGTCTGTTATGCAACTAACAGCTTTCTAAACCTTGTAAACATATATATTCAGCATCTCGCCCTCACATGCAAGGAAATTAGGACATTTTGGCATTCTCAGCATAATTATATTTTTTGCAATAATACGACAAGCCACTACACCTGCTAGACGCTACATTATAGATATCCAAGTCAAATGACACTTCCATACTCTTTGATCTCTAATTCCAAGCCATAATAGCAGTTGTATAGATATCATTTGAATAAATGGAATTCCATTTTAGCACTTTATTCTCTAGTTGACGTTCCTGCATTTATGTTACTATCATGTACTGCTAACAGAAAAAAGTGAATTCAGATGTTGAGCGAGAGCTAACTTGGCTAGCCAAATTTTGTTATTTGTCCATACGAAGCAAGAATGAAATTGATAGCAGAGTCTAGATGAGTTCTGATAAGAATTCCTAACATCACAAGCTGGTTGTAGTCCCATGGCATTTCCAACGTACAAACTATTCATCAAAGAGAAACTTCCCAGAACATAGTTTTCCTAGTTCACATGGTGGAGCTTTTAAACAGACTGATTGTTAAGGCAAAAACTAACAATATTGTACTTTGAATATTACAATTTAATCAAGGAAGTTGAGTTACAATTTGGGATATAATAAATTTAAATGAGTATAATCTAGTATAGTGTGTGTCTAAAACTTGTCCTTGTGGGGCTTATTTCTTAGCATGTTAGGCTGTTTCATGAAAGTTCTACTATGCTTCTGCCGTATAAGGGTCGTAGTGTTTATATGGCTCTATGGAATGTCTATAGAAATAAAGCCAATACTGCTTTTGGCTTTAAATAATTTTCCTATCATTAAATAATATCTTCCCCCGACAGCAAAAAAGTATACCTATCTATGATTACCTCAAAAGGTTCTTCTTTTCCAGCTCTCAAGGGATCCTTCTCTCTTGCTTGGAACTTGGTCAAAATAGTAGACTCCATATCTTTGACATCATGAATAGCTGCACGTACAAAGTCTGCAGCAAGTATGCTGCCAAGCATCATGGATTTTGAGAAGTCAAAATTATGTCTCACCAGTGTAAAAAAACCAAGAACTAAAATGCATGCAAAATGCTTGTATGGGATAACCTACATATAATTAACACAATGTAAATTCATCAGAAGAATTTATTTGAAATGTTAATGTAAAGCCTCTATTACTACTATTATAAAAGAAATCCTGACAGATATACTAAATAAATCAAGCATTCAAAGTGTACAAAACCAAATATGGAGATGCAACTGCCCAGTGACAGAGAAAATTAGAACCAGAAGTTGCAATTTGTAGAAGAATCGATTCAAACATCGCTTGCCATTTTGTCTCTAAGGGTGACAAATCCGGGAAAGGATTGTCCAGATTTGGAAACTTCCTAGATTATCATGCTCAGTAAAGAGAAACATCATACAACAGAACCTGTGTCTCATCTTGTAGGTAACATCCAAATATCCAAGATGGCTCAATCATAATTTGAAAAGAGTGTTAAATTGTATTTGTTCCAGGCTTTTTGTTAAGTGTCACTAGTTAGTGGTGGTGTAGAAGTAGTTGAGTTTGGTTTAGGTCATGTGTTAATGTCATATTAAGTGATTTGTTAATACTTGTTATTTATGTGTTAGTGAATTACTAATGTGAGGACTAAATGCCAAGGTTAAAGTGTTGTATAGTTATTAATATGGGTCAAATGTTAAATGTGGCGGCAAACAAATAAAATACAAGAGTTGGAATTGAAATATAAAGTCATTGAAACAAAAGGTAACGTGTACAGTGATTCGTGCAACCATCTAGTATCCCAAAAATATGGGACAGAAAACCAGGCTCCAAACTTCACAGTATGCCCAAGATATCATAATTTTTTGATCACCTTCCCCAAACAAAAAGAAAAACTGTTCTATGACGAGGAGATAAAATTTAAGGTCCATTATTTTTATTGATATCTCGCACTATTACACTCGTTACTCCCAAGTCCCTTGTCTATCATCATAGTTTCACCTCTCGATGTAATTAGCTATTGTAACTTGTTATAATTTTCCAATGAGATATGGTTTTGTATCTTTCTAGTTTCTTTAAATGCATTCTACCGGTGACATTTGCAATCCATGTTTAATCAAATGGTTTTCTCGACAAAACTAATTCAGCTGTTTGGAATCCAAAATGGAAAATCCATATTATTAGAGTTTCTCAATGGAAGCGAACTGTAATTCATGCTGCCTAAAAATATAATTCTGGTAAAAGGGGCACGAAGAATGAAGATTTTCACTACCATCTTAATCTCTCGATAGAAGTCGGCAGTAAACAATAAGACGTCTAATCTTACAAGGAAAAAAATTTCTGGAGAGGACATTTACATTTATAGTGACAAAATAAGTAACCATTAGAATTTCTGAATATTACCTTGCAAGCATCTTGAAAACACTGTGGCTGTCATGTAAAATTGTTTTCTACTAAAAGTCTAAAACATTAAAATAGTAACCATATTTTAGAAAATGACGGTAACAAGAGCCAGTCTATTTGGCTCAAGCATAGATTTGATAAGTATGGTTCATTATCTGGCAGTCTGCTGTTATGAACCAGAACTGACCAGCCTCGGCAAAGCTCTAAAATTCAGAAGAGAAATTCTATCTTTGACAGTAATTAGGATTTTGGAAGATTGAAATGTAATGCTATTTAACCTCCTCTCTATTAAGGAAATCAGAAAATGTAATTTTTTTTGTACAATTAATTTAAATTCAACAGCAACTCATTTCAAGCAAACATCTTATTGGCAATGTTGATATGCTCACTTCTTTATCTCTTAATGATATTATATATTTCGAGTACAATTTAATAATAATTTCTCTATACCAGAAGGCACTATCCTATTTCAAGTTTTGGACAAATGGGATATTAATTCTTAAACACCATCCTGTGAAAGGACAGAAATCGTGAAGTTTTTCTCAGTCAATAGTATACCAGGTAAGAACAAAGAATCAACTGATTCCAATTGATCAGTGTAAACGAAAAAAAATCCTATGAAAAGAAACGTCAGAAGTAGTAAATGGTACCTATTCACAACATCTAAAGATGTAACCAGTTGATCGCCAAGGTGCCGAAAGCAGTGTAGACCAACAAGATCATCGCCCTCCTAAAAGCACAGAAAATAATTGTATTTTGCTCAATTTAGATGAACAAAGCCCCAAGAAATGCAATCATAAATGGAACCCAAATCAACCCAATAACTCAATTCAGGAAACCAAGATTTGAAGGTAACCATCCCATTTTAAAAATGACACAAGTACAAATAAATATAACAAAGAAAATAATTTTAAAATAGGACTCGCCATTACATCTGTCGTCAATTTATAATTTTAAAGCAGGCACGCAACATGCATTTGACAGGTTTTTTTGACTATCAGTGAGTAGACCAAAGGAAAATTTGTAAAACTTTCAGTATTGTCTAAAACAATGGAAGTTCAAACTTACCAGCAAATGTTGCAAATCATCAATAACATCAAGGGCACCTGCACAATCTGCTGCTGCCACAAGCTTTTGAGATTTCAAACATAAAAAACAGAGAAATTTCAGTTTCTCATAATACATGGGCAATTACCAAATCCATTTTACTCACAAACAAATATCTAAAAGATACAACATGTTGCTTATTAAGGCAGAAGGATATAAACTAGGACATCTTCCCAAATTCAAAAAGTCGGAAGTAATATTTAAAACTTGAAATGCAAAACCAATCTTTAGTGTTTGGATACTAGAAAAGAACCCGAGGAAAAAATGACATGAATATATAGCTTTAGATTACATCAACTTAATATGCATAAAAGTGTCTGTCAAACAAAAAGCATTCTGTTCTATGGTGAAAAGGAAGTTATGGACACAGAAACATCAAAGTATATAAATCTTTGAAGCTAAGAATTAACTGCTAAGGGAAAATCTAAATCACAAATATACCACAGAGAATGGATAACCTACCAAAAATTCGTAATTGGCAACATAAATGATCCTGAATGTGTAAAACCACTAGTTCTCCAAAAGAACACACTAGCACAGAAGCTAAACTGATATAATCAAACTAGGGAAGTCATGTCACCCTCTTGCAGCTACCTATAAATACCTTATCATTTACATACAAAAACAAACTTCTACTGCGTGGGCTGTTGCATTGAAAAAAACCAGCCAGCTTCTACCACATTGACAAATACGAAGAAAAAAAAGTTGTTATTCATTAGACTGGATTAGATGTAACTAGATTTGCAAAACAAAGATGTTGCATGTAACCACTACATTAACATAATACAATTTTTAATCAGGGCCGTAAGCCATGCACAATCCATCAAAGTTTTCCATCAATGGTATGTATCTCCTTTCATTTTTCAACTCGTGTTGTTGACAAGTGTGGAAATGATGGCAACTTCCCAAATTTCTATACAGATTGTGAGAATGATTTTCCAATCCTGATTACTCAATTATTTTGTTGTACAACGGTGATATATTTTAATGTAATTTTTGCCTCCATTTTTGTGAACATCTTGAAATAAACATTTAGAGGGAATGTTAAGTGTGTAATGTTTGAAGGAGTTCAAATGTTAGGCTAAATTCACTTTTGTCTAACATCACTTGAAGTCATACAGTCACTTCATTAGACTATAAGATTAGGTCGTGTTGGAAATCACTAATTTGATTGAAGAGGGAATTAAAGCAAGAAAAGAGGGCCCCGAGCAAGGGGTAAGAAAATCCTTTGATGTGAGCACCCTTGGGGATCATTGTAGTTATATATAGATCTAAGAGCTACTCCTTGATTTGCACCAACTACCTGCCGCATCCACACATTAGTTTCTCTAGGGTTTCTGCCATTTGGGCAGATATGCCTTAATAATGGCAAGAGCACAGAAAACTGCAACTGATGTTATAGGGTCTGTGACACACAATGACACCAAAGAGAGCACAGAGAATTGTTCCAAAAGTCTATCAGAAGGTATGGAAGTGGGCAATTCCCTTGGGGATGTCCTTTTACTTACTCATGAAGCCAATTTTACCTGTCAATGGCATGTGCAAGATATCTTGATAGGTTATTTTGTTGGTTGTATTACTTTCAAGTCCAAACTCAAACAATGAGTGCAAATGAAAATCATATGGCATTAAGCTCACCAGAACTGGGACCATGACCAAAGGATTCTGTGTACTCTCATTTGCGGAAATCACCCAATGTCAAGCCATCATGAGCCACAAACCTTGGTTTTTCAAAGGCTCTCTGCTAGTTTTGTCTCACTGGACTAGAGATTTTGCAGCCTAAGCATGTGTCCTTAAAAGTCCTGGTATGTGTAGAATTCCAAGGGCTTTCAATGCCTCTTTGGGCTTTCATAGACCAGCTAATCAATCCCATTGGATGTTTGGTTCATTATGAGAAGGAAAAGCTATATTCAGCAAGTTCGCACAAATAGGCTTGCACAGAAATTGACCTCGCCAGATAACTGAGTGATTTCATCGGGGTTCATGTCAGTGACAATTGTTTCACATAGCGATTGTGTATATCAACTTCCCCAATTGTGGATTTTTTATGTCCTCGTTTGTGAAAACTGGCCAATGTCAAGCCATCATGAGCGACAGGCCTTGGTTTTGCAAAAGCTCCCTGCTGGTTTTGTCTCACTTGACTAGATATTTTGTAGCCTCTATGTATGTGTCCTTTATGGTTCCGCTATGGGTAGAATTCCAAGGGCTTCCAATGCCTCTTTAGAATTTCATAGACCAACCAGTCAATCCCATTGGACGATTGGTTTTTATCAGCAAGACAAGCTCTATCCAGTATGTTTGCACAAAGAGGCTTGCATAGAAATTGACCTCATCAAATACCTGAGTGATTTCATTGCCGTTCATGGCAATGACAATCGTTTCACACAGCAACCATGTATATCAACTTCTCCAACACTTGTTTCCAGTGCCAATGACCGGACCAAACTATTTGGAGCGAAAGCAGTTAATGCCAAATTTTCCCTAAAACTTCAGTTATATAGGTTCAAAATGGATGGGGTCGCTATGTCAAGCCACATCAATAATATGAGGTCCTTGATCAGAAAACTAGCATAAGTCAAAGTTGCGATTGAGGATGAGGATGCCAAAGCTATCCTATTAAATAGTTTGTCTTCAAAATACAACAATGTAGTTTTTACCCTCAGTCAAATTCAATCTTTAGATGAAATGATTGTAGCTCTTCTAGCTGAAGAAAAACAAACTACAGAAGATGCAGAAAGTCATTCTCAGCAAGAAAGTGCATTCTATTCCAAAACCAGAAACTCTCGTAGAAGATCAAATAAAGATAACCAAGAGATTAAATGTCATTATTGTAAGAAAAGAGGTCACACAGCATGGGATTGTCGTGTTCAAGCCAATGATGTGCTCAAGGGTAAAGGCATATCAAATACAGCCAATATAGCCATGATTGAAGACCCACCAGATGCAGAAGGTAGTGAGGGCAGTGACGAATACACAATATAAAGATGCTCTAAACTTTGAAGGCAAGAAAGGATATAGAGTAGATGAAGCTCGATATGGATGGTTGCTCAAATAGTTCGGGAGACTGTGAATCTTGGGAGTTATACACTCACGAGGGTCATGAGACGACTTGATGGAGCTTGTGGATGGCTCAGTATGGATGGTTGTCCAATAATTCGGAGTTCGGGGAGGTGGAATCTGGGAACTCAGGAATTCAACTCGGGAGCTACACCTTTACCAAGGTCATGAAGCAGATTGATGGAGCCCTACCTAGTCATAGCATTGCTTTCAAAATGAAAGCCTCTGAAGATCATGTAGTTCTATTTGGTTCTAGCTTTGTTAAAATGTTCGTTTTTGCTTTGTGTAGGATAAGCCTTAAGAGGGGGTATTATAATGTAAGGATTATTTATAAGGATGTCATTAGTTATTTAACTAAAAGATGGTCGTAACGGTTGTAACTATATCAATCGTTTTGTAACTACTTCATTCATCATATAATGACGGACACACTTTCTCCGTAGTGTGTAATCTGCCTTCTCTGTATTTCTTCCTTGGGCACGTCTTCCAACAGTGATTGCTTGTAGGCACTACTCTTCAGCCCCATGTGGTTGCTTGTAGGCACTATTCTTTCAGCCCCATGTGTGTAGGTTGTTCTCGAACTTTCATGCTGAGAAGAATGGTACTTGTGTGTGGGATGAGTCACACCTCTTTCTTGCATACTCTCTGCCACTCTCTTTTTTGTTGAGTCATTGCAAAGCAGATTCTTGATGGGGTCAATGCGTAGTTACTGCTGCTGGGTACATGTTACCGATTGAAGAATGCACTTGCCAAGTAACGGGGTTCCGAATTCCATTATCTATTTATTGCTCAGGCTTTGTATACTTCCATCAATAAAATGAAGGACTGAAATAAGAGATGAATCCCCTATATTGTGTCCTGGAGTACAGCACGTGCTAGTGCTTCCACCCTGGGATCCTGAAGGATTTCCCACAGATTGGCTGACCATTAGCAAGCCTGGCATCCGGTAAATACAAGTAGCTTTGTGGACTATATTTTCATAGTCCATTCAGGGAGCTGAGGAGCTACTCAAAGGATAGGCAGTGCAGTGAGGGTTTCGTTAACAGTTCATGATTGGAGGTGTAGGGCTTCTCAAGTGGAGGATAAAATTGCATAAGTTAGCCAGAGAATGGACTTCAGTGTTGGTCTTTGGGGATGTTGGAAGTAGATTTGCTCTCACAGAACAAGCAGCATCGTGATTAACAGTACCAAGGATTTTTGGAAGTGGAGGAATTGTACATACCTGTTTTGTGCCAGGAACTGAATTTGATGATGTTGCATGACTGTTCATAGTACCATGGCTCTTCTACATCTATACTTGGCTGTTCCTCTTCGTTGGCGTGCTGCCCCATCCTAGCTGCTTTAACTTGCTGATTGAAATTATATGGCTGCATATTGTCCTTCTTCTTTCTTATGTAACTTGTAACAGTTTAGGAGCAGATAGAGAGCATGTACATTTACAGAAACTCCCGGGCCTACTGTCTAGGAGATATAGCAACATTCACTGTGGTTTAAAGACAAGCACTTGAGTGCTGGTCTGAATTTCAGATCATTTGAAAACACAGCATCCATTAGATATCCCAGTGTGGTGTCTAAGAGATAATCTGGGCACTATCGACTTCCCCTTGTGGTGAATGTTTATTTCTCCTCACATCATAGTGTTAGGGTTTTGAACATTAAGTGAAGCATCGTGCACATTCTGCGCAGTGCCAATATACATGCCACATAGCTAAGAAGACATACTGTGCAACTCATTCCCTGTGTAGAACCTCCACATTACATGTCGGCCATGTGGACACTCCATGCCACCCTACACCATCTTAGGTGGCAGTTCTAGGGATCATGTTATGCCAGAGCATCTGGCAACATACCACACACCTGAGAGTCAAGCCATGTAGCTATGGAAAGATGAAGAGATACATGGAAGCCCAGGCATTTCAACTTCCATTACCAGTTTTTAAGCCATTGCACCTTTGTAATCTATGCATAAATATTTGTAGTTTTAGATAGTAGAAGATAAGAAACAATAATGCTCTTCAAGAACAAAAGAAATTTGTGTTCAACCAGTTCGTTGAAGTCCTTGAATGGGTGGTTCCATTGGCTCACTCATCAGGTAAAGCTTTTGGTGGTTGAGCCCCCCCTAGATTTCAAGCAAATTTAGATGCTCATGTGTTTAAGGGAATAATAAATGCAGATGTAGTTGATACCCAGTACGATTAGTGAGATTTAAATTTCTCTATGAATGACTTTTCCGATGAAGAGAAGATCAAGATTGCACTTCTAAAAGTTCCTTCATCCATCAAGAAGTGGTGGCAAGCCCATACTATCTAGGAGAAAGATCAGTCAAAAGAAGAATCTAAATCAACTTGGGAAAAATAACTGGGATCCTTCAAGGATGAATATTATCTTGAAGATGTTTATGATGACCACTAGATTCAATGGCAACAACTACCACAAGGACGTGACCAATCAGTCCAAGCCTACACCAATGCCCTCCATGACCTATATGCAAGATTGGGCTACTTCGAGACAAAGCTACGTAGGGTCCTCAAATACCAGAGTGCCCTATGGCCTTTCATTCAATCCAAACTAAAGTCAGCTAAGGTTAAGACAATGAGAGAAGCCTATCGCTTTGCGGCAACGATTGAGGGAGCGTCAAAGATGAAGGGAAAGTGGGACACGTCTTCTGCATCAAAGAAGGCACCTTCTTTAGACAAATACAAACAGTTTAAGGCAAGTAAATAGAGTGACAAACACAAAACCAGCAGCCACTCGAACTTAAAAGTGCTATGCACAGAAAAGCTTGCTTGTGCACACAGAAGCAGAGAATCCAAAAGTCCAGTTGTTTCTAGAAGCAATAGACACACACCCACAAGCTAACTGTCTCAGCACAACAATCACACCAACCACACAAGACCCTAAAGCACAACGCCTATTCCACTCGCAGGAGGGGGTGCAAGGGCAGCGCCTAAATTTTTTTATCAGTGGCAATAGCATGAAGAATCTCATTCATAAAGTGCCCGGTAAGCCACTGAATTTTCCAACCATGCCCCATCTACATCCTTACAATTTGAGATGGTTCGATTCCTGCAACACCAAAGGTTTACATATCACTAACCAATGTCATTTCTCATATTCTACTCGTCTTTTCAAACAAGAACTAGTTTGTGATGTGCCAATTGATGCTTGTGATATGATCCTTGTGCATGCACACATGCAACACCACAAGGGTGTGTATATACCAATCCTTGAAATATCACCATAACAATGGGCAATAAGAGATAATGGATTCCTGATGTAACTCTTGCTCTAATCATGTCATGCAAACTCTTGAGAGGATAGCACATATTCACCGCCTACAACAATACAACCTCAACCAATAGAAACATCACTCTAAAAACTATGTACTATATAGAGTTGTTGTGGCAGGTCAAAACCAATGTTTTAAAAATCGGAACCGGACTCGGAACCAGTCAAGGGTTTGACCGGACTGGTTCAAATTCTATGAACCAGTTTACTAAAAACCACATAAAAATTACATTTTTAAAGAAAATAATATATTTGAAAGATTAGAAAGCATGATTCCAACAATTACACACAAAATATGCATAGTTTGCTCATGTATATAGTACCATAGTTTGAATACTTGCATTCGGCAAATACTCGGCAAACCCCCAAAAAAAAACTCGGCAATATTCAGCCAATACTTAGGAATACTCGGCAACTTTAAAAATACTCAAATTTCTTTTAAAAAACATAAATTTGCAGCCAAAACCATGTATTTGCAGCGTTTTCTTTCATTGTTATTAATGCTTTCTTTTTGTTGGGACCTTTACGATAGCATTCAGTCTTGTGTCTGAGGATGCGCAAATTGGAGTGTAAACACAAAAAAAAACTCTTAAAATAGCAAAAAAAAACCTACGCATCTGTTGATATGTGAAGTCAACATTTGAAGAAGTAGGTTGCGACCAAGTTGGCAAGTGGGACAATTAGTCCGAGCACGGGAGAATACTCGCCGAGTTTTGGCGAGTACTCGCCGAGTTTTGGAAAGCTATCCAGTATTTTTAATTACTAATCTGTCTACAGGCGATCAAAGCTCATGATTCTTTCAGAAGATTGCAAGAAGTTGCTTGGTCCAAAAAGGTGCAAAAATGGATTTTATGAAAATAAGAAAAATATTGCCTTCAATGCGTAGAGCTCGAGAAAATATATACTTTTAGAAAAAAAGACACCTGAAACGAAGCCACAAAATGAAAGTTATGGCACATGCAAGTTTTTGCTGCTACATCTTCCCAGACCCTTTCCAAAAATGGCAAAAAAATTTCAATGCTTGTGTTTTCTTCACCAAAAATCCAAAAAAGCAAAGAAATGCCAAAAAAGGAAAAAATCCTGACTCTACCGGTTCAGGATGAAACCGGACCGGTTCAACCAGTTTGGTACTAAACCGGTCGGTTCCTTACAAAAACCGGCCGGTTCAGTACCAAATCGGTCGAACGGTCCGGTTTTTTAACCGGTTCATGTCTAAATATGTTGAACCAGTCGACCCGGCCAGTTCCAATTCCGGTTCGGCCAATTTTTAAAACACTGGTCAAAACAATCACCAAAGCAAATGATTCACCAAGATGCAGCTAGAATCCAAGATGTCAAACTTGCTTCCTAGACTTAAGGCAATCAAGACAGTTGCTTCTCAAGAAAGGGTGAATGAGCCAAGCACAATCGCGCCCATTTGCACTCATCTTGAGTACCTTGGCAATATGCGCAGCTCCCCGGAACTTTGTGCAGCTCCGTGGAACTTAATGCACAGTGCCAAGATACATGTCACATAGATAAGAGGACAACATTGCAACCTTTCCTCGAAATGGGGAGGAGAGCCATTACGACTCAAGGAATTGCTCTTGCAGAGCAATGGGGAAAGACCCCTGTGGCAAGGCGACGCCCAGTGGAAAAGGTTTTGATGATCAATCTCAACGTCATTCATCGTAACTCCACGAACAGTGGAGCATTGTATCATTTTGTGTAGCCTATATAGATGCACCATTCCACAACATGCACAAAATTTCTACACAACATTGGCCATTTGTGCAACACCCATTGACATGCCACATAGCTCAGTCCCTATGCAGAACATCCAAATTGCACATCAACCACACAGACACTTCGGCCACACTACATCATTACAGGTTGCACTTCCAAGGATCGTGTTACGCCAGAGCATCTATCAACATACCACACACCTGATAGTAAAGCCACATAATCGTCAAAATGTGAAGAATCGCAAATGGAATCCTAAGCAGTTCAACTTCCATAACAATTATTTAAGCTTTGCAGATTTATATTCTATGTATACATGTATGTGTGTAATGTCCCCTTTCCTTCACAAAGGGCCTAAGGGCCAAAATTTAGTCTTAGCTTTGGTCGTACCCAAGGGGATAAAGACTTCAGAGGCTATTGGGTATTCCACCTTGCTTATTTGTTATATTTTTGCGTTGGAATGGGTGCTAAGTGGCTTGGTGGGAGAAAACGTTATGTTTTGTCATTAAGGGGGGTGACTAATAACACTTTAATGTTATATTCTTTCGTTGGAGTCACTTGTGTCCTTATGGCGACTAGGGGGAAGAAAAGTAGCTTAAGTTACTTTATTATTTGGTGGTCCTCCCTAGAAGAGGTCGACTTAGGGTTTTTGGGCCTCTTGTTGCTTGGGGGAAATTATGAAAGGAGATTGGGAGGATAAAGAGAGGTCATTCTTACATACACACTTATGATTTCCATTAAGCAATTGTTGATTGCTTTTTCTAGCTTGTGGAGTAAGATCCCACAGGAACCCTAGCTTTGGTGGTGAGAGATCCATTCCTAGCTAGCAGGGCATTCTCCGGTAGTAGAAGATCCACCCTAGCTTGTCAATTTGGAACTAATTCGGGGTTGATTTTCAGAGATCAATTTCAAAGTTTTCAGAGAAGGGTTTTGGAGAAATTTTGGGCGTTTTGTGGAGAAAAACCGAGGGTTTCTGGATCTATTTTATTGCAGCGATTAGAGCACGTTTCGGCACCATTTCTGGAGGAATTTTGGAGGGTTTTTTGTCTCTTTTCAGGTGGAGCAACCCATTTTGGGATTTTACAATGGTTTTTGGAGGGTTTTCAGAGTGTTTTTTCCAAGTCTGGCGATTGGGATTTCATTCATATTATAAATAGATGTTGTTTCCAAATTTTCCTATCATAAATATTTGAAAAGATATGAATTTTTGAGGTTTTCTAGTTGTCTAGGGTTTTTTGCAATTTTTTGGCAGTCATATGATTCAAAAAATTCCAAAAATATTGTTCTAGTGCTTATTATTATCATAGCAAGCTTCCTGCAAATTTTCATGTGTTTTGGGCAAGTATTTTGAGAAATATAAATAAAAGTCAATTTGCTGCCCTAGCTGGGCATTTACTGCAGAAAATCATATTTTCTATTTGCTGCAATTTATCTATATTGTGTGTACTTTTGCGTGGTATACCACAAGGGATATTTCAATGTGGCATTAAATAGCAATTAGATAGTAGAAGATAAGCAGCCATACACCTTCCTCGAGGGTATGCCATTTACAGAACAAACAAGTTAATATAGGTTTTTGTTTCAATTCTATTATTTTTTCTATTTTCAACTGTTGTTCATATTGCTACCACATACGCATATAAGACATCATAATCTTCATTTACATTGTTGTCTCCTGGACCTCCTAAGATCCCAATCATTATGACTCCTTGCAATTTGGACATCTGTTTGGGCCAATCGATCCTTTCCTTCCCATGTTATTAGTCATGAGTGTTTTAATTTGTAGGACCAGATTAATGAATGCCTCGATATTTGGCCATTTTTTCATTTTCCAGACTTGGCGACATTTTTAATTCAATTGCTGATCTGGTTTTGGTGTGTAGATTATAGGCCGATTCAAGTGTTCCACTATAAATCTCTTCACTTGTTTATGGTATTTTATCCACAATCTATCTATCAACCTTGTATTCCAATTTATACTATTATTTTCCGATTTTGTTACATAGTCGGCAACATAATGAAGAATCTAATTTGCATTATTTGTTGCAATTAATGTAGCTAAAGATTTGTGAGAGGATTCATATCATTCCAATTGTCCTCCCAAAACAGTGTTACCCGGGGACGCATCCCCAAGATTTTGGTGACGTCCCGAACGTTTCGAGGACTTGGGGACTTGGGGGGGTTGTCCCCTATTTTTTTTAAATCTTTCAAAAAAAATTATGATGTTTTTACTTTTAAAAAGTTGATATTTTTATGAAGAACATTAAATTATAATCTTGAAAGTACCTGAATAGAGTTTAAATCCTTAAATTTCATTGAATAAAGTTAAAATATTCAGATATTAATATTTTAATAATTTTATATATTATTTTAATAGCCGTCCCCTTCCCGTCCCCAAAATTTGGAAAAAAATCCCGTCCCGGAAACCCCGTCCCTTCGTCTCCCCGTCCCCCTGTCCCCGAGACTTAGGTAACTATGTCCCAAAATTATATGGTTTGACCATTTTCTACTTGACTGCCATGTGTACTCCTACAGTCTACTTTATAAGGTCAGCAATGTTTTAGCTGTTTTGTTATGACTGAAACCTGAGGCTTCCATGTTGTTGTGCTTGCATTGTTATTTGGCAAGCTGAAGTATTTTCTGCAAATCATACAGTTCCATGGGGATGTTGAGTTTTGATCATGTCTCTAAGCCATTTTCATGGCAAGTGCCTTGCTGAAAAGCTTTATGTTTTTTGAATTGAACCCTCCTGCATTTTTTGGCTTAGTGATTTCTGACCAGGCAGCTAGAGGGTGTTTGAATCTTTCTTCACTCTTCTCCATAAAAAATTCCTTTGTCGTGTTTTCAATCCTATTTTGAATTGTCTTGGTATGGAAAGGAGTGTTAACAAGTAGAATAGGGCAGCTTGCAGGACTGCCGTATTAACTGCATTCTTCCTGCCAATGACAAGCAGCTAATTGTCCACTTAGTTTAGCTTGGTTTTTATTTTACTTAATGTGGGTTCCCATAATGCCTGGGAGTATTTCCGTGTAGTGGGAATCCCAAATAAGTCATAGGAAACTTACCTTCTTTAAATTATAATATTCTGAGTAATTGTCTTTTGTGTTTATCTGGTGCATTTACAAATATAATATTGGATTTATCTGTACTTATCCGCAGCCAGAAGGCAATCTGGTAGCCTTTTGAGGTTGGATTTCCCTGAGTATGAGTGTTGAGAAGAGCTGTTGGTGATCAAAAAATTGAAAGCTAGGGTATCTCCAACCTCGTTCTGTTACTGGCAGCCCATGTATTTTTCCTCTGCAATTTGTCTCTTCTATTAATCTGATAAGAGTCTCTCATGATGATGAAAAGATAAGGAATTAGGAGATCCCCCCACCCACCCCCAATGTGGAAGAAAATGACTCCTATAGCTTTGTGGAGATTTTGTAGAATATGCGGGCATTGTTATACAACTGCTGATCCATGCTCTTATCTAACCACTAAAACAGAAATTTTGCAGAGTTTTAAGTTATGAGCTCCCAATAACATCTGTCAAATGCTTTAGATATGTCTAGTTTTAAATAACACCCCCGAACACTTTTGGGTCTTCAAAGAGTGCATCACCTCTTGAACCGCAATGATATTGTCTGTGATTTGCCTTCCAACACAAAAGCTTATTGAGATTCTGATATTTTCTAAGGCAGTATTTGCTTAATCATACTGACTATCAGTTTAGACTCTTAGAGATGATCTTGTAAACCATAATGCATAGAGCAGTAGGTTTTGGAAGAACTTTGCAAGAAAACCAATCTGCTGGCCTCAATGCTTTTAACCAATTATGTGCCATAAGTCTTGGAAGAACTTTGCAAGTAAGCAATATGATCCCAGAGCTTCATCCTTGTGAAAGGAGAATACTATTTTTCGGATTTCCCCTTCCGCTGTTTATTGCATCATCATTGCCTTGTCTGTTTCACCAACCAGTCTTCAGATATTTTTTGTGAATGCCTTTTATGCTTTTATTTTTTCTAGGCTGCCTTGGTCTTCCTAGAGAAATTCTTGTAAATAACATGTGTTGTATTCCATGGTTTTTGGTAGTTTATGCATATACATGGTTCACGCATATACAATCCACCATCCACTTTGGTTTTCTGGAGTACATTTTAGTGCTGCTCATTCAGAAATGTTCTGTGGAAATACCTAGTATTTGTGTCTCCATGTTTGATCCCCTTTTCCCACAATAGCTGCTTCCAGTAGCACCCTTCTCTTTGCTGTAATTCAGCTAAATTATGGATTAGCTCATGTTCCAGGGTTGCCATTTCTTTCATGAAATCCATTTATATCATTTTCTTTTGCAAAGAACTTAGCTCATCCATCATACTTGCTGATTGTCTAGAGATGTTACCCAAAGTATGGTTGTTCTATTCCTTCATTCTGTGTTTCAGATGATTTAGTTTGCCCATGAATTTAAACATTGCATGGCCCGTGATATTGCTAGCCTCCTGCCACAATTTTTCCACATTCGGAGAAAATTCGGGATGAGTCATCCACATACTCTCAAATCTGAATTACAGCTTATAAAAGCTTGTGTTTCTGTTTTCTAGTTCTATGTGAATTGGCTAGTGATTAGAAAGTGTTGTATTCATTTATCTCAGATGAATACCCAATCAAACTTATGTGGCTACGCCTATGTATTGCCTCACTTTCCTTTTTTTGCTCCAGGTAAACATCCCTTGGGCAAATTCCACACCTATTAACAGATTGCTGGTTATCACCTAATACAGAAAGACTGTGGTCCAAGAGTTAAATCCCTGTCCCCTTTTTTTTTCTTTTGAGGTTTGTATTGTGTTGAACTCAATAATTAATATTGGTTTTTCTGCTGAATTAACCATTACCCAATTGGACATTGTCTAGATATGAAATTCTAATATTGCTGTGTGGGGAATATATATACAATTCCAGTACAAAATTGATCTTGAAATTCATGCTAATGATAAATAAAAACTATTTCACAGGGGAAGGAATGGTGTGATATTGGGACATACCTCACGGGAACCCATTAGGTCACAGTTTTGTTTTCTTAACACGTAATGGTTTGCTTGTAACCCCATATATCCGTAGGCTTGCACATCACAGGGAGAGCAACCTAGTAATTTCTTTCTTGATCTTTGCTTTGAGAAAGAGATGTTTGTTTGACAAGCCTAACCCTCATATATTCCAAGAGAGAATCCACATTACACATACTGGGTGATATTGGATGTACATATGATTTCTGTCTCAATTCTCTCATCAGCAATTATTCCGAATTGCAATTCAAGTATTTAGCATTATGGTCCAGAACACTGTCAAAACCAGGTTTTCGGGCATACCAAACCAGTCCAATCCAGACACTTTATATTATTTTGCTTTTTTTATTTTTAAAATTTTATTTCTTTGCAAACCAACATTAGAATTGACTTCATCTGCTCAGCACAATAATTAAAATTTTACATATGTTCACATGTTTATCTTATAGAATATTTATGTAGCATACATAACGAACTTTTTGTGGAATTTCAAATTTTTGAACTTGGTTACCATTACTTAAATAATCTTAAAAACACAGACTGTTTATTATGCAGATATGAATTCTGATATTTAATAAGCTTTTCCATTTGTAACTCTGCTGTCATAAATTCAATTACTTTTTTTTAACAATGTAAAATTATAAATAGCAAGCCCTTTAAGTTGAGAATGAAACACCGTCCCTCCATGGGGTTGTCGTGTAATGGTAAAGTGGTGCATTTGTAAAGAGAGAGACTCAAGTTCAAATCCTAGCATCCCAATCAAGCAACCCACAACTCGGGGGACATGTACGTGTACATATGTCATACACATCCAGGACTAGGGCTTCATCCTAGAAACAGGTCTGGGCCAGGGGATTTGTAACTCTACTGTCATAAATTCAATTACTTTTTTTAACAATGTAAAATTATAAATAGCAAGCCCTTTAAGTTGAGAATGAAACACCGTCCCTCCATGGGGTTGTCATGTAATGGTAAAGTGGTGCATTTGTAAAGTGAGAGACTCAAGTTCAAATCCTCGCATCCCAATCAAGCAATCCACAACTCAGGGCACATGTACATGTACATATGTCATACACATCCAGGACTAGGGCATGTTCATCCTCGAAACAGGTCTGGGCCAGGGGATGTTCCTCGTTACCCTTATCCCAAAAAAATCAAAAATCATACATTACAGAAGGAAAAAAAAATAGAATATTTTATTGCTAAAACAGCAGATCATCAATTTATCTTCTTGGCAAATACCAAAAGCCTATATGTTTAGAAACCATGGATGCAAATACTAATGTCCAAGAGTTCCTACTATTTTTATAAATTCAAGGATTCCATGCTTCAGCTCCATACCACCGTGACCTAACTTTAAACGGCTTAAATTGTTCGTAGGAATGCAGGTTATCCAGAAAAGCATTGGCAAAAGTATTTATCCGTTTGAAAATAAAGAGTAAATTGCCAAACAGTCGCACACCAATCGAATATTTATGCCAAACTTATATTTGAACATGAAGATACTCTGCTCATAAAGAAACTCAAAGAAAGAAGGGTCGAATATATATTTGACTACTCTGCAACTGGATTTTAAAATCAACAGACGTGAAGAGAATTCAACTACTTGAGAAAGGATTCAAAGGTAAAGGCATTTTAACATAGATTATTCCAACAGTGTCAAATAGTCTTTAGTTGCAGGCAAGAGAATGTGTCTTGTACATATAACAAATCTTTTGAGTGGGATGCATTCTGTAGCATTCCACTTATGTCAGGCAATAATGTTGAAGGCTCTGTCATCAATAGCCAGTTTTCAACAGAAAACTAAACAAAATTGATATGACATAAACAATAAAGAAAAGAAATCCTAAAACTAATGTTTTATTTTCAACAGAAGTAACTAAGAGCTGCAGACAGCAATAGCTAACGGTTTAAAGCCCAAAGTGCACACTAATAAACAAAATTGATGTGACATAAACAATAAAGAAAAGAAATCCTAAAACTAATGTTTAATTTTCAACAGAAGTAACTAAGAGCTGCAGACAGCAATAGCTAACGGTTTAAAGCCCAAAGTGCACGCTAAGATTAACTGCTGCTAGCCTATATCCAGTAACAACCCATAAAATGACTATTATGATTAAAGCAGAACACAAAAGCACATGTTCTATTCTGACCAGTCAGATTGCTTGAAATCCTAATACATTTATGTTACCAGAAATAGGAAAATGAAAAAGAAATCTCTGCTCGCCAGCCTATTTCCCATTATAACCCAAAATGACAATTACAATAGGGTGGACTATCAAAACACGAGTTCAATTCTGACGAGTTAGATTGTTTGAAAGCCTAAAATACATCTATGTTACCTGAAACAGGAAACAAAATAAAAACAGGTTCGAACCAAGGAAGAGAGGATCTAAGGTTTCAGGATAAATATTCTAGGGTTTATAAAAATCTTTCGACTTTCTATATTTTCAAGTGAAAGGTAAACAACAAACAATGTTCATAGATGACAAAGCACATGGTGATTCCTCCTAAAAACATTTCCAAGGTGAAACGCCAAAGAAAATGACTGGGAAATGCTGGAAACATTGGGGAACCTTCCAGATACATCCCAGAAATGGCATGGCTGTTTCTGGAGCATTTCCAACAGGTTTCTAGGCATTCCTAGCAGGCTTCTGAGTGCTTCGGGCAGGTTTTTGGGCATTTCCAACACCTTTTCAAAAATAAACTTTAAAAACTTTTTAGAAAACTATTTTTTATTCTATATTTCTATTTTTTAGTTAAATATTGTATAGGCATTTCCTTTTAGAAATAATATCCTAATACAAAGTCTAATGTTCACCACTTTAATAATACTGGTTGTAATTTATTGTAAATAACACACACACAAAGGAGAAGTCGAACGGTTATCCAGAAGACAAACCGAAGAGTCTCCCTTTGTGACTAATTATGCATGTACGCATATGTCCATCATCAACAAGAGCTTTATTGAATACATGAAAGCTTCATTGAATATTTGCTTCTTATCTAATTTCCCATCCATTTCATTTTGTGAATCTTTCTCTTGCAATTTTATTCTTAGCTTGACTTTAAATAAAATGTTTTAATATTATTTTTTTGAGAAGCTTTCCATAGTCAAGTTTTAAAAAATTTAAGGAGATAAGTGATATAAACTGTCATGAGGCAATTGGATGGTCTGATTTTGGAAGCCCCTTCAATTCCAAGAGGTTTGAAGTTCAAAACTTGTCCCCTTCCATTTTGCTCAGATTTGCAATTTTGAAATTATTGGCAAAACCAGGAAAATTAGTACCTCTACCCGCGTTTCTCATCATATTCAGGTCATTACATCAAATTTGTCTCTAAAACCTGTTTTTTTGGAAACTAGACTCGTCCATGTTCTAACGAGTACAAATACTTAGGGGTCCAAATTTTCCACCTAGTATATTTCAATCTCCATAAATCGTGACAATTTGTTGAAATTGCATTGGAGAGGATTCTATCTTTACTAAAACCAGTCAAAATTTCAAAACTTCATAACTTTTGCATATGGTGGCAAAATTTGGCTTATGACCACAAGTTTTTCATATAAAAGGGATTTTGAAATCATTCACGCGGGTTAATTTTGATTTTATAACTTCAAAAATGTGTTTTGGAGAAGGGTGTAAAAATTTGTTCGAACGAAGTCAAAGTGCAAAGACTCATCCAATCAAAAAATGTTTTGTATTTCCCGAGCACTATCAATGTTCCCTCCTCGGAACTCATTATTCTACATACTTCAGCACTGCACACGCAATGAGCACATTATATTCAGATGGCATATTGTCTTTACAACTTCATGTTAGCACAAACCAGGAGGCAAACTTGATTTCAAAATGTTGAAAATAGTTCAAACCAATGTTTATGCAATTTTGTAATCAGCACACTCTACTGCCAAAGAGATAGTTCATTTGCAAAAGCAGATTAATTATCACAAGTCTCATCCTCTTGTTAACAATCCCATGGTCAAACCCGTTGTAGAACACTGTAAGCCTTTCTACTGATGATAGCTAAGAAAAGACCAAAGTTATTGAGTCCTGTCATGGTGTCTCAAAACCTAAGGTAATTTCGAAGTAATTCAAAACAATTATGGATTAAATAACTGTTAGTTCCCCTATTGTCCAATTTGCAATTGTTGTGCGAGTTTGGCAGATAATAAAACACAACAAACATTGTACTGGTCTAGGTTTTATATGTGGTGAATTTTCATATGCCAGAACATTCCAAACCTATCAAATTTGTGTCCGAAGATATTCTAAACAAAATTCAAGTTGAGTCTTCACCTATTGGTCAGTTCAGTAAAATTGCCAAGTTGTCAAGTCAACCAAAACCAATTTGCACTAAAACCCATCAAGTCCAAAAATGTTGTCATTGTGGATGTCATGGTCATATCTCTAGTGATTGTTTTGACCTCCATCCTTATTTATCATGCCGTCAGCGTACACGTTCTGTGAAACAATGTTATCTCAAAGGTCCGCCTACTAGATCTATGAAGCATGTGCATTTTGTATGGGTAGATCACTCGAGATAGCAATCAAAGGCCCGTTTATTGTCAAAGTCTTACAGGCTGTATACTCCACTATATTAGATAATGAACTCATCCTTGCAGATATTGTTGGGCTTGGTTATGCGAGTGCAGATTCTATTAAGCAACACCCTGCTAAAATAATTGTAGAGTTGCACCCAATTCCCAAAAAGGTTGATTATGCACTCGGTATCTATGATTTCCTATTCTGATTGGGATATTGATGATGAGCACGCTGAGACTGCCAAATATGCTGCTCAATACAAATTAATTAAGGCTATGGATATTGCCTCTTGATTATACTTTTGCACTTAAGTTGTAAGTTGAAAACCCGAAATGGTGACTTACAAACTCTTCCCATTAAGTTGAAAACCCAAAAGGGCAGCTTGATGGAGACTCGTGATGAAAACCCGAGAGGAAGTCATTGAGTTGTGCATTTTCATTATAGGATGATATGTGTTGTTCCCATTCTAGGGGGGCCAATTTAGCAGCTCTCCACTCTTACTGGGGGAACATTAGGATTCATATTTCGAGTTCTTCGAATATTCATGGTACTTGGATACTTGGAGATTTCTCACATTTTACATTGACGATTTCTCATTGCAACATATTGCAGTTTATAGCGTATAACCACATATCATGCACCACAATTTGCACACATTTCGAGTTCTTCGAAATGATACTACATACATTGCAACATATTGGATTATAGCATATAGCCACATATCATGCACCATAGTTTGTGCATAATTCACGTTCTTCAAGATGATACTACACTAAGTCACAAGGTTCGTGTTCGTGTTCGTGTTCGACGAAGATAAAATTCGGAACAAATTCGCCAATCTATAAAATCAGGAAAAAGTTCGTAATTAAATTTGACGAATATAAATCTACATTTTAAATTTATTTTTAATTTTAAAATTAAAAAATAAAGATATAAATACCTATTAATTAATATAATTAAGTTTAAAACCTTATACTTAGTAATTTAATTTTTCTTTATTTTGTTTTTAGTATTTATATTTTAAAATCTCATTTCTTATCTATGTATTTATGTACAAAAATATAAATATTAATTTTTAATAAATATTATATTAATTAAAAAATGATTAAAACATTGAAATCGTAGCACAGCATCAAAGTTAATAACAATTAATTAATTAATCCTTACTAAATCTTTAAACTAAATAAATTAATAGTCATTAATAAAACTATTGAAGTCACAAAACTTAAATATGTCATTAAATAATGTCACAGACTTTATAGAGAATGAGTTGTGTGAACTTTGAAGGATGAAATTTAGGAATTGTCGCTGGAGCTGGAAATTAATGGACCAGACGTCGCTGTAAGCAGTCCATTCATGCCATGATTTCAATCAACTGGTACACTGCAATTCTGCATTTAAAGCCCCACGATACTGCAACAGTTTCCCTGTGCTTTTACAAACACTCTACCATTCTTCAAGTCGAAACCCTAGGATTTAACAATTTTCTTCAAACACTTGCGATCTGACAGTCTTGCAACCCTACGATTTAACAGTGTTCTTGCAAACCCAAACAAATTTAATACGCGAATTTCAACGAATTTCATATTTTGTGATGGTATTCGCTGAATTTCGAATTTCATCAATGAAATTCGGCGAATCCTGTGACATAGATACTACATACATTGCAGCATATTGCAAATTATAACATTTAGTCGCATATCGTGCACCATAGCTTGTGCACTACAGTGAGTGATGATCAGACCAACATCTAATACATCAGAGATCACACTTCATTCAAATGACTATGCATGGAGCTAGTTCATCCAATTTCAACGCAATTCTTCTGCCACGAGAGCAGTTTTTTATGTGTTGATGTGTCTTCATTTGAGATTATCGTGGACAGAAAGTGGTTCACATTTCAGCTTAGCAAAAAGTCGGGTCATTCAATGCATTGTTTCTGCACACTTCTGGGTTGCTCGTGGGCACAATCAGCCTGAGTTATCCAGTTTTCAGAAAATACAATGTAGTTGTAGCACATTTGGACTACTCATGGGTGCAATTAGCCTAGGTTCTTCAGGTATTCACTCTTTGGCATATGGTTTATTTTGAGTTTTATCTACATCATGCAAATTTCAGAGGACAAATAACACATTAGACTTAGTTTTACAAGGGGGAGTAAGAAATAATATCCTAATAATAGGTTTAATGTTTACCACTTTAATATTCTTTGTAAATAATGCACACACAAGGGAAGTTGAACGGTCATCCAGAAAATGAATGGAAAAATCTCCTTTTGAGGCTATTTAGGCTTTTTATGCATATGTGCCTCATCAACAAGAGCTTTATTGATTACATGAGAGCTTCATTGAATATTTGTTTCTTGTCTAATTTCTCATCCATTTCATTTTGTGAATCTTTCTCTTGCAATTTCATTCCTAGCCTGACATTTCCATGTCAATTCATTTCCAAGGATTCTTGGAAAATCATTGTTTCCACATTTTGGATCTGTTTCCGTTTCTGTTTCCAAGGATTCTTGAAAAATCAGTGTTTCCACGTTTTGGATCCGTTTCCGTTTCCGCTTCTGTTTCCTAGTAAAATAGACAACCTTAATTGCTACATACTTTCAATTTTGCCTAAGACGTCCATCGGTGGAATCTGAAATATAAAATGTTTAGCACAATATCTGCACAACACCTTAAAATAAGACCAATCGAACAGATGTCCATCTTAATGGAGAGCTCACTGTGGTAGATGCATTGAAACAGAGACCTCAGGCTGGCAGATCAAAAGACAGAATTATTGTGGACAGTCCTTAAAATGGTGACTAGATATAATGGAAAATTGACATAATTAGTTATTTATTTCCTTTATTTTTCTTTTCTTTTTTGTGACTCAGTTGGCCAGCCACTTGTCACTGGCAAGAAACAGTAAATGTCAGTTTTGAAAGGTAATGAACACTGGCTGTTCCATTTCTGGTAACATTGACACAAAATTATCAAGCGAGAAAAAAGGTTGCGATACATACCAATTTAAGTGCAGAAAGAGCTTGATTAACATACAAAATAAGCTTCAGAATCTGATGGAGAGAAAGCAAATCTGTGCGACTCCCGCTCAATTCCTGGATCCGCCTAGCAGGCTCCACCAGATCTGCATCTAACAATCTTACTGCGGCTTTCAATTCCTGAAGCTGAGAGCAAGCCTCTACAATTTTCCCATTCAAATCTTCAAGCTGGCCTTGAGCCTCAAAGAACGAATCCGACCTAATGGAGATTTCCTTAACCAATTGCACTTCCACAATATCCAAATAGTGAGACAATTTTTCCTGCAGCATAACATTCTGTGGAATAGAAGAAAAGGGACAAGCCGCCTGGAATGTAGCACCCTCCTCCAATGCAAAGTCTTCCTTGAAGTACAGCGAAGGAATTTCTCTTAAGCAGGCAACCAATGCATCGCCCTGCCCTCGAATTTCCCCATTGGCTGGATAAGAAGACGAAGCAATCTGATCGCCCTGTTCACGGCTCGAATGCTCCCTCACATCTTCAAACCGGCCATAGCACTCAGAAATAGAGTCCAGGTAGGGCTGAAAATCGGCCTTATTTATTTCTGGAAAAACTTTCGTGACTGTTATTGGAGCGGACTCGACAGAATTCAACGAACCAGAGGGCCACCAGGTGCCCCAGTAGGCATCTGAGCTGTAAACCCCGGACTTTCCGAGGTGAGGATTGTTCAGAATGGACGCCAGGCTTTGACCGCCATTGTACAAAGCCGAATCGATATCGAACCCCGATCGAATCGAAGAGCTGCTCTGCGATGATAACGAAGGGGACCTTGAGCTCGGAGAACCTGAATATGTGCGGTTTATCTCTAAGCTCCTTTTCATCCGCCTGGTATTGTCATTGTTATCAGCGTCCGCCCCCGCTCCTGGAGTCACGGCATCCATTCTTCCAGCTTAAATATTATTTGCTGCCACTGAGATTCGAACCCCATACATTCTGCAAAATGCGCCTGCCGAATTTGAACTGAAAGTGAACCCTCGGATCCCGGATTATCGAAATAAAGCTACAATTCTAACCAGATCTGAGTAAAAATGAATAACGAATGAATAAAAATGAAATACAATTGCCTGTGTCGATAAACGCAATAACACATGAATATAGTAAGGGTTAGGGGATTAATACATTTATGTTGAGAAGGATCGATTTTTCATTTTGTTTTCGATGTTGGAGTGCAGCTGGAGATTTGAAAATCTGAAAGCTCGTGTTGTTTTATTTCCTTTAATTTTTAGGTTCCTCCAGCTGCTGATGGATCTACGACAGTGGCTGCTAATTATTATTGTTTTACTTTTACTCGTGGGTGTATGGTTGGATGGATTGAGCGCAAATAGCGTTCCATGTTTATATTAGGGATTCTCTCCAATGCGGCGCAGAGAAAGTGGAAATAGTGTTCGTAAACATCTGGTTTCCCTAAAATTGTTATCTGGTGCTGACGTCAAATTGGAAAGCGATCGAGACTATTTATATGAGGAAGTGAAAGGTTGAAAGAACGAGAAAAAATTTAATAACCTCTCTTTATTATTGAACCCCAAAAGTAAAACTAAGGGAGTGAAGTAAGTTATCACAACTACAGTAGTCACACTTCTATTCAAAAAATTGTTAATATTTGACTTTTAAATAATTCCTTCCTTCTCTTCTTCTTTTTGTTTGGGGTGGATTTTTGTTATGTTTTTAAATGTTCTTCTAAAAGTTGTCCAGGTATCTAGTTTGAATGCCGTCATATACGGAGCATTCTATGATATATTGTCATTTTATTTTGATTATTTCTGAAGCACATAAAAGACATATTCTCTCTTTCCACTTTCTTTTGGGATCTTTTGTCAGGGTGTCTCACATTTAAGTTGGTGAAATCTTCTTCTTAAATGAGTGATGAGCATCTACATTTTCCATTTGATTTTGCCCCTTATGATCTAATGGTTGGGCACTTGTTCAATTTTTATCTCCAATAAGTGCTTAACCCTATAAGGAAGTGTTTATTTTTATGTTGTAGGTGTTTAACTATGAGAAAGACTAAGTATATTATGTCGTCCTTCTACAACATTAAAAGTGGACATGTGCATATGCATTTTGAGAACGAAATGATTTTCTTTACTACTCCATGGCAACTGTTAGCATAATTATAGAACCCTAAATTTGGTATGGGACTAATTATTTACTATAAATTCGCATTATCTAAGTGTCCTTGTGTGTTTGTCAATTATTGGTCTTGATAATCCTCTTATTAGCATGTGGCTCTTGTTTTGTATTGTACCTAGTTTCCTATATTTTCCTATATTCTTATCTCTTCCTATGTTTTCTCTCCTCTCGTGTTTTCTCTCTTTACTTCATGTTTTCCATGTTGTTATGGGTTTCCGCCCCGAAAATGTACCTTATAATTCTTGTTCACCGTGATTGTACCTCTGCGATTTTGGTGTTGTTTTTTGAGTATGCTCTTTTGACCATTGTTTGGGTCCCCTAGGGTTTACAACCTTTTGTCATCAATATTTCTCACATGTTGTGTGTTGACATGCACACCAATAGGGTCCTCGTTTGAATTCAAGAAGTCAATAAATACATAGGTGCATTCGTAGATTTAGGACATTGAATAACTGAGGGATAGAGAAGCATCTCCGCACCCAAAGCAACTACAAGAATTTAGAGTAGTATTCGAGCATTTGAATAAATACGAAGAACATATAACATTTACTGTGTTGCATTTATTAGGTCATTGAAATTTGTGTTGCATTTATTAGGTCATTGAAAGTGATCAGGATTGCGTATTTTCATTACACCTAAATGTTTCTTATCTTACATTATACTTAGTGTCGATTTCACAAAAAATGTTCCCATCAAGGGACCTAATAATAATGTACATATAACATGTGCCCCTTGAAACATCCCTCATATTTTATTGTGGTTTGCAAGGTGTTGTTAAGTTATTGGGGTTGCAAGGAAGGAGAACAATTTCCCATAGATCCGCACAAAATTTAGGAAAAGTGAGTGAGGTTTTCAGAGTTGCAAAGCATACGGATAAGGTCATGCAATCAGATTTTCCCTAGTCAACAAATGACAAAACCATATCGATATGATACTTACTAAGAAGTAAAATAATTCTAACGAAGGTTCTTTTGTTCCCACTTATTTTTCTTGGTCTTCTTCAACTTATTGTCTAGATATGTGTTGTGTTATTGATCCTGACAACAGTCTCCATGATTGTGAAAAAATGGATATTCTTCTCCAACCCCTTTTCCCAATTATTATTGCTTCGAGAATAATTATTTATATATTTTTTAATTTATTTATTTATAGTTATTTAGATTTGAATTGTAAAGGGTAGGTGTAATGTGTTGTTGATGTGAAATCACTTTCCACATCTACATTTTGGTGAACCTACATTGAAATGAACACACCTTTGGCGTTGCTTGTAATTTTTTTAGCATTAAATCTTACTTCCTCGGTGATAGATATGATTATTGTAAGGCTCATTCCACTTTATATGTTCCAAATCTATTAACTTTAGCTCTGATGTGATACATTCAAAAATCTAGCGTGTTTGTAATGCTTCACCCCTTAGATGTGTCTTTTAAAGATTATGTTTCCCTTTGTATAAGCCCTTGTGATTATGAAAATCAATATTTGATATGAGAAAACTAATTAATAATGGAAAAAAAAATTAGTCTAACACAAAGTGAGCTAGAGCATTGTGGGTTTAGACTTGAATGTGCTCAACAACCTATTGATTCCTTCATATATAACGTGAAAAAAGCCTAACAAAAACTATAGGGAAGAATGCAGATTTAGATGTATATTGTCATGTAGATATCGATGCTTCTTTTGTGAAGGCTATAGATTCTCAAGATGATTATCAAAATGGAAATATTAATGATTATGATTATGTGTAGACACCTAAATATGATAATTAGGTACTTGATAATTACTAATTTGGCTTATATCCCTTAATTACAAATTTCATGTACAAACATAACATAAATGCATTATCATTGTTTCTCCTAAGGCTTGGAAATACTCTGCGTTCTCTCACTCAATTGTTCTAACATCTAGAAGACTGATCTAATGCTCATTACCATATCTTACCTCAAGTCAAGCCTCTCCCAATACTCTCATTACAATGTTGTATCTTCTAAATAATATTGTCCAATACGAGACTAGTGTTAGACATTGATGTCTGAAGTTGGGTGCTAGTGTCATCTATGCTTCAATGGTAAAAAATCTTAAGTTTATCCTAATTCACATTTCTAGGTCAGTCTTAATGTAAAATTATATCCCATGGAAAGGTATAAAATTGAATCAAACACTCTCATTTACTCATTTAGCAATCATCTAGCTCCTACTTGCAAATACCATGGTGCACTTGATCTTCATCTCAAAATCTATAAAATAACTTCCCTAAATCAAGAGCAGACATCAGTAGTAAGCCTTAAACAAGCTTGAAGCACTCCACACTCTTCCAAGAGCATATCACGCCAAGTCAAAAATTCCAAATTCAAGTCAAGTATTATCAGGCATCTATCTTAAGGGTGATTCAAGGGTTTTCTATTCTAGCAATATTTATTTGTAAACACTCTACTTTGGCACTCTACTATTCAACACTCAAGTAGGGTACATTTTATATATAGTTATGCCTATTATGTTTAGGAATGAGAGAAAACATAGAGAAATGACTTTCTAGATTGCATTCACACTTGCACGATAACTAGGAGAACTACATGGAGTTTGAACCCCTCATTTGGGCAATGTAATACAACACTTAGTCAAAATCAACAAGGGGGTTGACAACTAAGGGTAGTCCAACTCCACCACACAACACTTTCCCTTTTGTTATCTAATGTTTATATGAGTGTTAGTACATGAAACTAGGGTTTTGATTACATAGACCTTTCAAAGAAGTAAAAGTGTAGGAAGTAGGTACAAACAATGACGAAACAACCAAACAAAGCATAGAATCCTATGTAGAGCTAAACACTAACACCATAAAGGACGTAAATGGTAAGTGCTAATGTCTAGTAGGGCACTAGTGTCCAAGAGGGTTTCATAGCTTAGTTTATGAAGCAAATCATGTTTAAATCTAGAACAATATGTTTACCCTAATTCTATATCCAAAACATCTACAAGACATCCAGAAAGCTAAGTCAATATATATTCTTGTGTATTGTTATATTTTGGCTAAGATGGATCCTCGCCTAGGTTTTTAAATGATGGTGATCAAATTTAAGTTTGCACACTAGATGTAGATACCAAATATGCTCAAGGAGTGCTAGTGTTGTAATTCTAGAGAATAATAGTCCTAACCCTAAGGTAGTTATAGGTTTCCAAGGCCTATATCTAAGATAAAGATAGATATTTGTACGACAAAAAATCAACATGTGACCTTCTTTGCACCCGACCTCTCGAGGTCATGCCGAGACAGCCGATGTAGAATGAGTGTGAATGTGAGTGTGGTGACAAGGATCGAGATAATTGGGCAATATTATATCTTTAACACGCAATGTTAGGATCTGCGAGTCTAAGACAAAGAATGCTCTCCTAACTTGAAGTGGTGTGATGGCTTGGTCTGAGATAATAGCCGCTCATAGACTCTAATAAATGTCTAGCTCTGTTGAGATTTTGTTTGTTGGTTTTTGAACACGCGGAAAATGACATGCAGGCACCTTATATAGATTTCCAGACAAGGTCATGGAAGTAAGAACGAGAGGTGTGATGGAGCCACAGGTATTTATGGGCAATATTCTGGTATGGTCTAGAAAGTCTTAGCCTGATCTGAAAATGCTATGTTCAGTAAGGAAAGTTGTGTAATAATATCTGGTGGAAGTGGTGAAGATCTGAATATTAACGTACGCAAACTAGTGTCAATGTCTAATTGACTAGTAGGCCCGTTGGGTTGTGGGACCTGAGGATCACAACCAAAGACTCATGGAGGTTGTGGCCCTTGAACAGTCATGTATGTAATCAAACCCTGTTGCCAGGAGCAATTCAATAGTCGTAGGCTTGATTAGCAGCGATGTTTAGTGTATTGAGTTGTTCTATTTTCTCAGCAAAAGTTGTGGGTGTGCGTAAGACTGTCAAACATAAACTGGTATCAATGTCAGTTATCAATTCTAGCCCATTGGGTTGTGGGACCAAGGGATCACAACTGTATGTCTTTTCCTGTTGTGGACCATTGATGGTCATCTAGAATGAAATAAAATGATTTTTAATAAGAAAACTAATTACTATAGGAAATCTAATATATGTTTTTGGAGTTTTCACAATATTTTGGATCAAAGCAATAAAAGCAAACTAATCTACCAAAGGAAATTTTTTTGTTCTTTTCTAATGTTTAAGCAATGTATTCTAATCTAATAAATAAACTAAAGACAAGCAATTAGCTAGATGTAGTTGGTTATTTGTGCGAATGTATGAATCTAATCTAAAACAAATAACCTAATCTAATAAAAAACCCTTCAAACCCTACCTTAGAGGTGAAGAACAAATCATGACCCTAAAAGGGGCTATTGTTCCCCACAACTTCCCTGGTAATGTTAAAGAATCAAACTTACTAATGATTTGATCTACTTGTGATTAACTAATTTATTAAAATGAATGATTTTCTACTCTATTTGATATGTGATTGAAACTAGTGATTTGAAATTAACAATTCAACAAACAAGACATACAAACACACAATTCCAACCTGGACAAGCAAGAGCTTTAGAAAATATGGTTGTTTGTATCTGTCCCCTCAGTATGTTCCTTTATTGCTCTGAGTGTTCATGTGAGTCCAAGGGATTGGGAATGCAAGAACAACAGCAGGAGGATGGCGCTTGAGCAATGGTAGTTTGATGGCAGTCTGGATGCAATGTAAGTAAAAGAGAGATAGTGCAAGAGATCAGAGCTTGGCTATGCAATTCCTAGTAAGATTGTAGCAGCAATACAATGCAAGATACACAAAAATTCTCAAGCCTTTTGCTTGAATACAATCATGGAATATATAGGAATGGAGGATGGGAGGTGCCTTCAAGCACAAGGCAAGAAGGAGCAGTTCCAACTAATTAAATCTATTTAAAAATAGAAAGAGGGAGGAGAACCAAGCAATCAAAGCTAATTTTAGACAATTTGGCTCACGGATGCTTGCAAAAAGTGAAATTAAGTGAACCGTCACATGTTAAAACATGCGTGAGAGAATCTGGAAAAAGCAGGCAAGACCGCCACCCTGCGCAGGGTGGCAATTTTAGAACCGTCACCCAGGCAGGGCAGCGGTCCTGACACTAAAGTCCAAAACATGCGTAGAAAGAGGCAGGAAGCTGGAAAAAGTGTGGGAAGGCTAAGTAAAGACATCTAGGCAACAAATATACACTGGGAATGGAAATTGGAGCTCAAACACCTTCTTGAAAGGACCTAAATCATCATTATGGACTTTTGTAACTGTTTTTCAACAATGTAGCACATGTAATTTTGGGTGCGTATAATATGCTAATAGGATTCAAAATAAGAGTAATTCAAGAGGTATGGATAAATCCAAGGGCATATTATAATAATACAAAGAAATAGATTAAAAAAACGCATGCATCTACCCTAATCTATAGTAATTAATGACCAATCATTTATATATATAACAAAAAGCAAGCAACAAAGGACATAGAAGGGTTAGAAATAATTTTTTGCATTGTTGTTGTTGATGCGTGATCCTCTCAAAGATAACAACACTGATAGAGAATCACTGTGGGTGGAAAAGGGGGAAAATCAAGTAGGAAATCTCCAATCATAGCTGACTACGGTGACCCAAATGCAAAATGGAAATCTCCAAAAAAACAAATCTAACAACTAGGTGTGAAAATATGCAAATGCCCAATATGCAAGCAAGTGTAGTGTTTTGGGATGATTTAGAGATTGATTAATTGATAACAAGTCTGGTCAAGCATATATGTTTGATGTGATCACCCATGGGAAATGGTGTCAACCTTAGTAGAAAGCAAACCCAATGTCATAACCCATGGGCGATGGCATCAACTTTAAGGGAAACCTAAAGTCACGAGGTGGAAAACAAAAGAAGATAGAAACTATAAAATAAATGGAGGCAATTAGGCGGAATTCTAATTCTGAACCTATTTATTATGTAATGTCCCTTTCTAGGGCACACTAAGAAATGATGCAATCACCACAAATCTAATCACACACAACTATAAAGCACAAATATTAGAGCATAAAAATGATCTTGTAACAACCATAAACCAACCAAAAAATCCTCCCAAGTATGGTGAATCAGCCTATACCGATCTGAGGGCTTTAACCTTCATAAACCCTACCTCGAATATGAATTTCACAATCTTAAAATGACAGTCACAAACCAACAACTAAAGATTGATTTTAGACCCCCCTTAATCACTACCAAGCAACTCCTTACACAACAAAAGTCTCCTCACATATGGAGCGGCTGGTTTTTGGAATTCGAACCCTTGAAACTAGGGTTATTTCAACCTCAAAAATTACATAAGTGTGCCAAAAAATCTTAAATAAATATTAGCAACAACTTCATGTATGAAAACTGAATTTTCATGCCCTAGATCTGGAGATATGATTTTATGTCAAACCCTTATGTACAGAAAATTATGGCAACTTTAAAAACTCGTTACTCAATCAATAATGTTCTCATCCACACAAATAAACTATGCACAGACTCACAAAAATAAGGAGGACAAAAATATGAATGTTAATCATGAGAAATCCCCTCCAAAGTACCCAAAACTACACTTTTACTAATAATCCCAGCATAAAAACCCTCCAAAATGGATGTAAACCCCACACATGCAAGTCACTTCAGCCTTAGAGAGCATATCTAACCATGCACAACACCCACAAGTAATTCACTCCACATGGAATAGGAAATATACACAATGAACACAAATAATATGCAAAATAACTCCCCAAGGAAATTCGTTGCAGCTAGGGCACATACCAAAAATGATAACACATTTTATTTACCTAAATAAACTTCAAATATGATATTTAATCCAGATCCAAATCAATTGGTAAAGAGAAAGCAACAATAACAAGCTAGGGCATACATCCCATTTTCTTCAAGCATAAAGAATTCAATTTATCAAATGTTCAACATAACTCTCTAAGGTCATGCATCCTCCTTTTATAAGCTAAGGGGTGAAGCATAAGCAGTGGCTGACATAATCCCTTTTTGGAGGGAAACATAAGAAAACATAATTAAAATATGAAATTACTAATCCTAAGTGTACTTTATGACTTTCTAATTTACCAATGGCTCACACTTGTAGTGCATGACATGTCAAGGGGTTACAATGTAATTAAATAAAGCAACAGATGTCTCAAAGAAGTCCCTAAGATTAATCCTTGAACCCATAGGGAATGGATTGGGTTAAAGGTCTTTGACTTTCTTTCTGTTTGAAAAAGGGTACATTACAATTTTCCCTTCCCAAATTTTTTTTCCCTCAAGCAATTGCAAGCTCATAGGTCCAAGTATCACGTCCTAAAGGGAAGACATGAAATAGTGCTCCCAAAGTCTCGATCAAGTGTCTGTCAAACGGTGAAGTACTTAGAAGAACATGCTCCTTTTGTTTACTTCCCTCAAACCAATCCAAACACGAGTTTAATCAACCCCGTACTATGCACTTCAAACTATTGTACCTTCATCGAAGTATGAGGAATCAACAACTATATGAGATTTTCTAAGCTCCAAGGCTGCCCACCCAAGGATTTCATCACGGAGAATATAGGAAAACAAAATTTTCTCACATGACTTAAGTCCCACACTTGAAGCAAACATATTAGAAAAAACATGAGTGTTGAAAAAAACTTTTTCAGCCTCTTCTTCATGTCTCAAAGGCATGAGCAACTCACAACTCTTCCCCCATAGGTGGTATTTCCAAATTTACTTCTACCGCCCCTCATATTGCTATCATAATGCTCCTTGCTCCTAACCATCCTCCCAAAAGTGGCGTAAAATCCATTAAAAATTGCCCAATGCATCTCTAGGATAATAGGTGTTAGGAAGAACAACTCCCACGTGTCAAAGTACTATATTTGCAACATGGAGAGGAGAAGTATCAAACTAAAAACACAAAATATAACATTCCACCACATCATGTTAGCACACGGATTTTCCTTTACTAACACCATGTCATCATAAGAATTGGGTAACATTTGGATGACTTGGTTGTAGCATGTTATTTCTTTACTTATCTTAGGTTGTATGAGGACTAAAAAGTGATTATTAATCACCCAAAATACCATACACACTACGAAATGGAGGACACAAGTTCCCAAGCCCACGTTGTCTTTCTACAACCAAAAAGTATGAGAATAACTGACTGAAAATGCAAAATACAGTAGACAACCATATGCAAACAACCTTCATACTTTCATCAATAATGATAGAAACAATTCTAGAAAACCAAATAGTCTGACACAAGATTAAATCAAATAACACCGGAATAATAATCTTATTATTATTCAATTCATCCAGGATCTCCATTCACAATATATTAGCCATATATATAGGCTTTTAGACAGGCATAACAACTCTAACAATGCATACCTATATTCTCTCAACCACTCACCAATTACGTAAATTGTTATAACACTAATAACAATTTACTCAACCACATTATCATAATATATTCTCGCATATATATTATGCAAACCCCTATGAGCACTAATAGGATTATTCCTAACATTCCCCCCCTTAGTGTGAACATGGTAGAAAAAGCATTCACACACTTCTCTGCAACATGCTCACCCCTGTGGCATGTCCATCTCTGTGACTCATGACCTTGATCCAAAAGAAAGGCTCTCTCCTTCCATGGTTTTAAACATGTTTACCAAAAACCTTGACATAAATAGGAACCCATCAACTGTTCACCTCGTGTGGTTTTCTGGATCTCCCACAACCTTTTTAAGATCCATGAACTGACTTAGTCTGGTGCTTCTATTCGCCACTAAGCTTGTACATCAGGGAAGTATATAGGAAATAGCTCATACTGGAATATATTTCACACATAATGGAAATGGAATATTGTGTTCTATTCCCCCCCACAATGTGAAATTTCCATTATTCTACAAAACTGTAAAACAAGAACTCTGAAATGAATCAACACACTGGAAATTTTGAAAAACAAACACACACACACGTCACCAAATCTGTTGCGTGGCCCCGTCGTTGATCACTGACGAGAGGACACTGGTTGTCCTTCGTCCTCTGTTACCTCCATCCTCTGATTTAAATTATTTAATAGAGAAAATCTTCATCACTTTGATTTTCTGTATAAGCAGTATTTCCTTCCTCTTCATTTTCTCCTTCGTCATCAGCAACCATGGCATTATCTTGCAACTTCCCATTAAGTAAGTCTTGTGCTCTTTTCTTGCAATTTGAGGATAAGTGACTAGATTTTCTGCAGTAATAGCAGGTGAGCCACTTATTGGAATCTTTATAAGATGATCTAGGTCTGAAAGAAGATTTAGATCTTCTTTGATCTTGTTTCTTACCATACATGGCCTTTTCCTCCGATTCTGCAAACATGATTCTCTTTTCTTCATCTAGCAAAGAAGAAATAAGTTCTTCTAAACTTGGATTTATTTTACTCAATGTAAAGACCATGTTAGAATAGCATGGACGCATGTTATTAAGTAATACTTCTTTAGCATCGTCATCAGACACATCTACACTTATTCCCACTAGTTGATTGCAAATAGAACAAAACTTACTAATATGTTTGACCATGTTGTTGCCTTCTTCCATCTTGAGGCCAAACAATCTCTACTTTAAAGATATTGTTGTGCTTCCAGCTTGTGATCCAAACAATTTGTTCAATGTCTCCCAAATTTTGTGAGGTGACTTTTTTAAGTTTATATGATGCAAATAAGAATTTGATAGACCCAATCCAATAATCGATGTAGCCTTTCGATCTCTGCTTGCACATTTTGCTACCTTCATCTACATTTTTCATTTTCTTCTCTTTTCCATCAACAATATCCCACAAGTCTTTGTTAATTAGAAACAACTGAGTTCGTACTTGCCAGGTATGAAAATCTTTACCTTCAAATTTTTCAATGTGACTCAACTTATCCATTATGAATCTTCACAAATTTAAAAATAGGTGTCGGCTAAAACCGAGAATGCACCTTTTTACAAACAAATAGACACTATAGACTATAAACTTAATTTGTAATGGATAATTATAAATCCATTAATTGTAATATACATGAACAATAAAAAGTAATTAATTATTACTTTTTTATACAATTACAAACTATTGACTTTACTGTTATGAAAATTAACATAAAATGCTAAAAATAAACACAACAAGAGACAAATTTCATCATTTTAATGCCTTGGAAAGCCATGTGGATATCTTTGTGGGCACACACAAGTAGCTCTTCAAAAGAAATTTAGGCTGGAGCTGGTTTATGAATAGATGCCAATGTTGAAAGACGAAGACATGCACTTCGGGCTTGATTGACCATGAACCAATTCACAGTGAGTTTATATGGCCACCATATGACTGATGTCTTCTCCGAACTATATGCAAAAATTCCTTCAAAATTGGATAATCAATACCCAACTTAGCTCACTGCCCAATGTGATTCAGACTTGATCTTACCCGTGGATGGTGGAATGAATTATCGATCCAGAAGGTTGAGTTTTTACTAAAATCAAATGAATTCCAATGTAAATGTAGAGAAGATATAATGTACCGAATGCAGCATGCAAACTGGAGTCGATGGCGGGTGCACAAGTGCCAAGTCCAATATAATATCATATATGAAGTGATGATTCTGACATAGATCTCAGTTCACTGTGGAGGAAAGAAGATTTGCAAGATGGAAGGGTGCTTACGAGCTTTGAAAGATGAACAACAGTGTGGGTCTTCTGATCAATACATCGGAGGAAAAATCCGATCTTATGCCAATAGAGAACAAATCCGAACCAGTATGTTGAATGCTCTTAAAAAAAAGTCATATTTCTGAAATTGACTGCTCACACCCAAAAATGAATTTTCCAAAACAATTTATGGGTTTTATTCCCTTCATTTCAAGCTTTTCGGAACATTTTGAAATTCTCAATTTCGTTGATAAATGAGAAATTTATGCTTGTTTTACTCAGATGGAAATTTTACGTAATATAAAATTAGACAGAAATTCTACAATGATAGAGATCCCTGATTGTCTTTTAATATATGCACTAGATGGCGTGAGGTAGATCAGAGTTATACGCTGGTACCAAATCTTGTCGTAGACATTACTTGACAGAGGAAAATATGAGCGAATACCTCCCAGGCCAAGGACATAGTGAACAGTTTGAAGAAATAAATTTATCCACACGTTAGGATCTGAATTCTTGGCAAACCAGACTGTTCTTTACATGAGAATAATTGAATCTAAAAATACAAATGCACATCCACAAAATTACAATATCGCTCTGATACCAAATCTAGAAAACCAAATAGTCTAACACAGGATTAAATCAAATAACACTGAAATAATAACCTTATTATTATTTAATTCATCCAGGATCTCCATTCACTATATATATATATAGGCTTTTAGATAGACATAACAACTCTAACAATGCATACCTATATTCTCTCAACCACTCACCAATTACGTAAATTGTTATAACACTAGTAACAATTTACTCAACCATGTTATCATAATATGTTCTCACATATATATTATGCAAACCCCTATGAGCACTAATAGGATTATTCTTAACATTGGTATCAGAGCGAGGTTTTGGATCAAGGTCATGAGTCACAGAGATGGACATGCCACAAGGGTGAGCATACTGCAAAGAAGTGCGTGAATGTTTTTTCTACCATGTTCACACTAAGGGGGAGAATGTTAGGAATAATCCTATTAGTGCTCATAGGATTATTCCTAACAACAATGGCATTTTTGACATGAGATATTTTCCAACCTTGGTAGGAGCCAAACATGCAATGAGGAGTAACAAATTTTAAACATATCTTGTCCTTTTCTGTACATAGCATATTCCCATCATTAAAACATATCGGAAACTATTTTTCCCATTGAATGACAAAATATGAAGTTGTAGGCCAACTTTCTTCTCCATGGCGTGCAATCACCTTGTAATTACTTTTCATGAACTCCTCTTTTGCCCAACCACTGAAATCGGAAGTTGATTGCCCCGTCTTGCACATTATCTAGCCCCCAACCTTTCTTCCATGTAACCTCAATCTTTTCCTCACATGTATTACCCCAAGTAATATAATCAAAACCAATTGAGTGGAAATAAATCTAATTATCTTACCACATCTTGAAATCACTCCTTTGATGCCCTTACTTTCACTTGGATTGAGTTTTAGAAGGTGTCGGCCTTCTTGCCAATGATACGGGGCTGCCTTAGGAAGATTATGTATCCACTTAACACCTTTCATCTTGTCTTCTTTATTAGCACAATATTCATGACAAACAAATCAAGGAAAGGACAATGTATGACGATGATACAACAAATCAAAGTGTTTACCCTTAGTAGTTGCCATAACAATTTTTCCAATTAGAAAATCATCATTAACTCCTTGAAAAATACTTTTCCCTCTTACTTTTGGATCTCCTAAAGCCCAATCATGGTTGCTAACACTTATGCTTGCCATAGACAATTATGAACTTTCACTTATTCCCACGAAATCAGATGTAAAAATCACAAAATCAGAACTGATAATCTTTGTAGAAAGTGGAAAACCACTTGGTTCCCATACCTTAGAGTACTCATATGAGTGACCTAGACCCAAGGGGTCTTCTTGCCCCATTTTGTAGCCCATGATCCTCATTTTATCTCCGTCTCTTACATGTTCATCGTGAGGAAAACAAATCTATAATGGAAAAGTATGCAACCATAAATCAACCTCTTTATACCTTGAAATGACATCATGTGATCTATCCCCTTAGGTTGAATCAAGAAGTTCTGATATAGGGTTAACACCCTCTTCATGCTCATTTTGAATGGCTATTCTGGAAAGGACAAAAAATTGACTGCCAACATTATTACTCATAATGGTGGCTTCAACCACCAAACTCTCTTAACCCACTTATAGATATGATTTTTATTCTTCCTTAGGCTCAAGATCCTTCATCCCTTCTTCTAAAACTTCATTATCACATATGCAATCATTAGAAGATAGGTGAACATCTTTTACTAATAAGAAATTTTTACCTTGCATGACATCTTGTGGATCTACATTTGATGGTTCACTTGAATGAAATTCCTCATTAGTCAAATATGGTCTCAACTTCTCTTTACATAGATCTATGATACTTCTAGCCAATGATTTTGTTCCTAGTGACATTTCCTGCTACTCCATTCTCATATAGGCAAATAAATCGCTAGAAGTGGCATCAAAATCTCATCCTCTTCATTCAATATCGAAGACATAATTGTTTGCATTGAGGAAACAATAATTTCTACATGATCCTTGTGAATAGTAGTAAAGAAATTATCAAGCATTTGGAAAATGAGTTCATAACACTCCAGATCTACCATTAGCACCTAAGATCTCACGTTTACCATAATTTCCAGAATAATGACCCTCTTAGCAAAATAAGGACTTGTGATGTCACTAAAACCCTTATTACTTTCCACCATGAACTGAAACATTTCCTTCATGATTTTGTCATTGTATGGTGGTTTCAGATCTTTTATCCTCATAATTTCACTTATACAAGTGAAAACTACAAGTCCCATGTCTGAATCTGAATGTCTCAAAAGTTTGTATCTAGCCAAATGAACCACCAAAGGACTCATTGCTAAAAACATAGACTTATAATCTGCTTGTCCCACCATGTACATATAGTTTTTCACTTCCTCCAAAATATCAAGCAAAACATTTTTCGAATGATTTAGATGCTCGAGCTCTTTCCCCAATCTGCAAATAGTTTTTCTCAATTCACTTTCACTTGTTAACTCTGTGATTCATAGACTATCTATCTAGATCTAAAAACACAAAGTCTCATAGGTGTAGAGGATTAGTGCTTTGATACCACTATAATTTCCCTTTCTAGGGCACACTAGGAAATGATGCAATCACCACAAATCTAATCACACCCAGCTATAAAGCACAAATAATATAGCATAAAGTTGATCTTGCAACAACCATAAACCAACCAACAAATCCTCCCAAGTATGGTGAATCATCCTATATCGATATGAGGGCTTTAACCTTCATAAACCCTACCCCAAATATGAATTTCAAAATCTAAAAATGACATTCATAAACCAACAACTAAAGATTGATTTTAGACTCCCCTTAATCACTACCAAACAACTCCTTACATAGTAGATGTCTCCTCACAAATGGAGCGGCTACTTTGGGGAATTCAAACCCTTGAAACTAGGGTTAATTTAACCTCAAAAATTGCATAAGTGTGCCCAAAAATCTTAAATAAGTATTAGCAATAACTTCACGTAGGAAAATTGAATTTTCATGCCCTTGATCTGGAGATATGATTTTATGTCAAACCCTTAGCTGCAGAAAATTATGGCAACTTCAAAAATTCATTACTCGCTCAATAATGCCTCGATGCACACAAGTAAACTACGCACAAACTCAAAAAAATAAGGAGAGCAAGAATATGAATGTTAATAATGAGAAATCCCCTCTAAAGTACCCAAAATTACACTTTTACTAATTTTTCTAGCATAAAACCCTCGAAAATGGATGCAAACCCCACACATGCAAGTCACTTCAAACCCAGGTGGGAAGATTTAACCATGCACAACACCCAAAAGTAATTTTCTCCGCATTGAATCGGAAATATACAGAGTAAACACACAAAATATGCAGAATAACTCCCCAAGGAAATTCACTAAAGTTAGGGCACAAACCAACAATGATAACACAATTTTATTCTTCAATCCAAATCCAAATCAATTGGCAAAGAGAAAGCAACAATAACAAGATAGGGCATACATCCCTTGGGCATACATCCCATTTTTTTTTTTTATCGATCAAAAAAGAGGCTCAAGGCCTCACTATTTATAATATATTATATAATAAAAACCCCTGAAAAATCAGGGACAGTTCAAGTTTACAAAAACCATCATAGATGGAGCAGCCAACAGGGGCTATATCTATTAACAAACTATATAAAACCTATATATCTAAAGCTATTTATTCGAGCTAGTCACCATTACAGTATCATTTTCATTCTTCTGAACATCCTCTTCCACCATTAAAGCCGCCAGGGAGATGGTCAGGTTAGAAGCCTCAAACTGATCGACAGGTACCTAGAGAGCAGACCATATGACATCTATCTTTTTTCCATGTTGCAAACTTTCAACTACCAATTATTTAACAATCTTCCACAATTGATCTAGTCTAAGCCCAACATCAAAGCCCAGCTACTCTACATCTTCATGAATGGCATATGCATTACTGACACCTAAAAGAACAGTTTGGACCCCAATGATTTGGGCAACCTTGAGTGTATCCAGACAAGGGTTTGATTGTTCCGGATCGTTCATTGCCTTGACCACCTCCTCAATGGCTGCAGTGTCGCCAAGCTTGGTTGAAAGCTGGGCCCTAAGCAAATTGGTGGTCATCCACCTCAGAAGCTTGGGGTCCTTGACGCTGTCAATTAAAACTTGCTGCCAGTAGTCCATAACTTCTTTCGCTGAAACCCTTGTGCCTTTATCTATCAAGTGCCCCACGTTGAGAAGTTGCCTGAGCTTCTAATCGTTGACGAGCTTGAGAAAGGAGTAATGGACGTCCTCAATGCTATATCTATGAACCAATTTATCCTGCATTTCTTTTACAATATTGCTGGCAGTGGATTTTGCCCTTACCCGCCCATGATTTATTTTCCATTTTACCACTGTTGTCACCCCTTTCCATGGTATTCACAACCTAAAAGGATGAAAATGATTCGCTATCCTCACAGCTAAATAATTTTTTTGTGAGCTAATGCAATCACCCCACACGCGACTTGTAGATTTTATAATCAAGGCAATTTGTGGGGAATGATCCATCATTAAGTGAGCTAAGAGGATGAGGGATCCTTCGCACCAGCCACTTGTGCTGGCGAGGATAGCCCATCAAGCCTAATAATGTCACCTAATCTATCCATTATTTCAAGTGAGTGAATTAGCTTTAAGGGCCTATTATCATTGATTTCCACCCCCATGTTAGCCAACTTATCAACGGCTTTATTCGCCACCCTGGGTATATGGGATAAGATTTTTTCCTTTATAAACTAAGAGCATTCTTTGAAAATGTAATTTAAATTATGTAGTCACAAAATCACACACTTACTATTACATTTTTACCACCAAGTATGTTATTTTATATATGGATCTCGCGTAAGAAAAGTATTCACTAATGGCTCATCCCCTAGTCCTGTCGTCAGTTAGTCAGTCGTCAGTCTCACTTGTCTCACATAGTCGTCAATTTTCTATACAGTTTCAGTTGCCTTTCAGGAGGTTTTAGCTGTCGTCTTTCAGTTATTTGTCATCTTTAGTCTCTGGCTAGGGTGCCTGGAAAGGTGCCAGGGTGCCCATCAGCGCCTCAGTCCTCTAATTGGGTGCCCTAGTCTCGGTTGCACTTTGTTCGCATTTAGAATTTGAGGTCAGTCTTTACGGTTTGTTATTACATTTCCCTAGATGCTAGTCAGCATGTCGGGCCATTAGTGTCAAAATTTGAACAAGACATCCCTATATAAACATAACATACTCACTATCTTATGGGAAAACAATCTATTATCAAAAGCTAACTATCTATTAAGGGAAAGGACTAAATTTAGGCATCTTCTACATCTGCATCACACAATAACAATGGGAAAGGGTTGTATTCATTCTATTCCATCCACCATTTGCATCTTACATCTAGTTATTTCCCCCTACTTCTACGTCATTAACACTAGGGCACCCTATGCACACAATTACACACACAAGCACACATAACTACATTGGGTATGGAATGTAGTGCATTGCTTGGTCGTAAGTCCATCATTGTGGTAGTTAAGGTCAGTCTGACCCCTTCATTTTCATCTTTCTTTTTTAAGAATTTGATGCTTTGTATGAGGTTTTACAGGTAGATCTTCATCACACAATTACAACGACATAAGCGAGGATATTGCAACAACCAAGTGACCAAGACGAAGGTACTGCGAAGACCTTGTGACACTATCAGAATCAGATCCTGAGATTTTCTGTAGACCACAACACCCAAATTACAGACCAGGGCGCCCACATGTGACCCAGTCCTCTCCTAGGTGCCCCAGTCCAGATAGATCTTCATTTGCTGCAATTTTATGGATGACACCATCATTCTCTGATCTTGTACACACAACATCATGTCCAGTCCTACACAACAATGAGGTAAGTTAATTTTAGGTTAGTACCTTATCCCTTCCCATTTCCATTATTTCATTTAAAATATCAAATAAAATTATTTAGTATTTACATTGCATTTATATTAGTTATTCCATTGTTGTTACTAGTATAGATTAACATAGAAAAAGTTTAATATTTGAGACATATAATAAACAAGGAAGGAATTTCTGTAGATCCATCAAAAATTACAACAATAACTGAATGACCAACACCTAAAAATGTACATGAAGTGAGAAGCTTGATGGGGTTGGCTGGATACTATCAAAAAATTGTAAAATAATTCTTGAAAGTCGCTACTCCGATTACCTTGCTGCAGAAAAAGGATAAGAAATTCATTTGGTCTAAAAATTGTGAAAACACTTTCAATTTTCTGAAAGAAAAATTAACAACGCATGTGTTAAAAGTTCCAGATCCTAATGTAAACTTTATGGTAGTAACAAATGCTTTCAGAGAAGGCTTAAGAGGTATTTTGTTGCAAAATGACCACGTGATTGCTTATGAGAATAGAAAACCAAAGTACATGATCTGAAATATGCCCCTCATGACTTGGAGCTTGCTAGCATTGTGCATGCTTTGCAAGTTTGGAGACATTAAATTTGGGAAGGCCCTGTTAAAATTTAGAGGATTCTGATTATTACGAATTTAATCAACCAATGCATTTAAATAGTAATTGTAAAGATTGTAAAGATATTAATTGTATAAATCAGAACATATACAACAAAATAACATGAGAGAACACCAAAATATAGATAAATGATGACAATATGCTCATATAATAGCTTTACCACTTCGAGGGGGAAACCTCCAATACCACTTGGAGGGGGTAACCTCCAAACCATAAAATAACACTCCAATACTCAATATGATGATTAACTACAACCTTCTAACCCCTATATATACCATTCTAACCTATGGCCAATACTGAGGCCGACCTCCTAAGCATAATAAATCATAAATGAATGATATAATAAGATAAGGGGATGTGTGCCACATGTCGGCATCTCCATCAATACATATACATCATAACATTATATCCCATGTGAACCCATACATATAACTAAGGGGATGTGTGCCACATGTCGGCATCTCCATCAACCCATATATATTATAATATCATACCCCAAGGTACATAACATTGCCTCCCTCTTTGACATGTTTCGTCCCCGAAACATAAGAAAAAGCCATATAATGAGTGCGCTTTAAATTATTGCACACTTGTCGCCATGCTCGATCATCCAACCACCCATATGAAATCCTAGTGGGTGATGCTGCTCCAAAAATGATTCCATATTCCATTTTTCTCATCTGGTTCCATACTGGTCCATATGTGTTCCTACTCGGCATCCATGCATATCCATAATTATTATTCCTGTGATTCCATGTCATATAATTATTGTTCCATTGATTCCATGTATAGCCAAAAGTATTCATGTGATTCCCTGTATATCTATATGGATTTCTATCCTCATGTGTCCTATCATGTCTCCATGATTTTTTCCTCTCATGATGGTGTGGGTGTCTATATGGTGTCACCTTCGTGTACTCAACCTTATCAACCTTTTCCTCAACTTTATTGTCCTCTTCCACCTTGTTTGTTACTTCTTTTTTCTCTTGAGTAGAGAAATTATTTCTGACTTTATGTTCTTCATCCTCTCCTTCTGATTCATCCTTATTCCCTTCTTCACCATCTTCAAATTCATCTTCATGATCCAATTTTACATTACTTTTTTCTTTGCTAAGCGTGATATCTTGTAATGTAATTTTCTTTCTCTTGTACCATAATTTCATGAATTTCTTTTGCACATTAAAATTAATTGTTCCCAAGCTCTCTAATCAAGGATATCCCAGAACAATATCCATACCATCCATATCTAAAGCATAAAAATCTGAATGTAAAACATATTTATCCATAGAGAGCTTTAAATCTTCAAAAACTTGAATATGCTTACCATCCACTTGAGCTTCCTTAATATGTTTTGCTTGTACATGTAGATTTTGAGCTAAATCCATATTGATGAAGTTATATTTGCTACTAGGGTTTATGGAAATAATTACCTTTTTTATTTGAATGCATCCTTCAAACTGAAATATTGAAGCTTCCTTCCTTGGAGATGCACTATCGTGTGTAGCAGCTTCATCATCAACATCTTCTTCTTCTTCTTCGTCTTATTTTGATGCTACTTTTGCTTCTTCTTCTTTTTCTTCTTCTTCTTCTTCTGCTTCGTCTTCTTCTTCTTTTGTTGCCCATTTGTCCATGAAAACTTGTTTCAGTTCCTCCAAAGACCAATTAGACTTTTCCTTTTCTAACTCAGAAAACCAAATCTGTGCAGGGCCACTAATCCACAACTTGAATAACTAAATATCTAATGGTTTAGAGAATTTATCCCTAAATTTGTTCCACCATTCTCTAGCATCAATCCTACCATCTCCAAAAAAAGCTACCATCCCCATGATCTACAAAACTAGGGTTTTAGGAATAGACCCTTTTGATCAAACCTTGTTCTAATCCTTTCAGATAAAGTTCAACCAAAAATCAAAAATCAAAAAACACAAACCCCAATTTAATTTTTGATAGGTTTCCAAAAATGCAAGAAATTTAGGAAAATTCCTCAAATTGCGGCCTGTGGAGTAAAATAGTGAAAAACCATAAAAATGAAATAACTTTGAGAAAATAGATTAAAAAATTCTGAAATTTTAGTGGTATCACCTTTGAATATATTATCATCAATTAAAAAAAAAAAATTCCTAATTCGTCATTATTAAGAATATATAGATGAAACCGTATAATTAGGGTTTCAACCCTAAAACAAACACAACTTTTGCAAAACAGCTCCAAAAAATCTGAAATTTGGAGGGAAGATCACTTGAACTATGTATCCACTCCTCACAAAAAATATCTAAAAATTTCCGAGTTGATCTCAAGATATAGATGAATCACCAACATTAGGGTTTCATCCCACAAATTGCCCGGATCACTGCTCTGATACCACTTGTAAAGATATTACTTGTATAAATCAAAACATATACAACAGAATAACATGAGAGAACACCAAAATATAGATAAATGATGACAATATGCTTACATAATAGTTTTTCCACTTCGAGGGGGCAACCTCCAATACCACTTCAAGGGGGTAACCTCCAAACCATAAAATAACACTCCAATACTCAATATGATGATTAACTACAACCTTTTAACCCCTATATATACCATTCTAACCTATGGCCAATACTAAGGCCGACCTCCTAAGCATAATAAATCATAAATGAATGATATAATTAGACAAGGGGATGTGTGCCACATGTCGGCATCTCCATCAACCCATATATATTATAATATCATACCCCAAGGTACATAGCAGTAACATAAACCATAAAACATTTAATGTTAAACATTATGCAATGTAATAAATAAAATTACATAACATATTAATTAAGTAATACATACTAAAAGTAAGAATACAATGACACAATGTTTGTATTAGAAAACCCCAAATAGGGTAAAAACCACTGTGAAATAACCTTTTACTTTCCAAGAACCAAAGTTACATCCAGTAACTTTCACCTCCTCCTTTCAACCCTAATCACAAGGGTAAAATAATATTCACCTTTGATATTTCATTCAAACATATCAAATGAGGACCTATAGTCCTTTTTATATTAGGTGATCGAATATGTCTCCCGACCCACCTTTTCAACCTTATCGATTGACACATATATCTAGGTTTATAATATTTAATATTAGAAATATAATCATTTCATGATATTAAATATTTAACTGAAAGTATATACCTAAGTTAACATATTTAATAATAGAAAATATTTAAAATTATTAAATATTAACCTATATATATGAGTGATGGGCCCATATACATTAAGGTTTGGCTAGACCACTTAATCATTATGTTCCAACATGCCCTTTGAACTAAAAACAGATCATCTCGGGCTGAAATACATCTTCACACAACCAAATCTAAATGCAAGACAATGAATATGGTTAGAGTGTTTATCACAATATGACTTTGATATAAGTTATATAAAAGGTAAGGAAACTAGAGTGACAGATGTGTTAAGTCGTAGGAAGCACATTTCTGCCCCTGCCACTTTGAGAACCCAATTTAAGGATGACGTAAAGAAAACAATGTTGGATGATTCCTATTATCATTAGGTTACAACTGCGCATGCAACAAATCCTAATGATAAGAGATACGAAGGATTCATATTCAATAGAGGAGTCTTAAGGTTTGAAAATTGAGTCCATGTACCCTTGGAAAATGAATTAAGGACAAAAGTGATAAAGAAATCTCATAATGCTCCCTGTTCTGGACATCTCGGAGTGACTAAGATGTTTGTTGATGTAAAAAAAAATCTTTGGAAAGGGATGAAAAAGGACATAGTAAACTATGCATCTCGATGCTTAGAGTGTCAATGTGTTAAGGCTGAATATATGCACCCAACAAGACTGTTGTATCCTCACAACATTCCACAGTATAAATGGAAAGTAATCATCATGGATTTTTTGCAAGGGCTTCCAATGTCTAAAAATAGGCACGATGTCATCTTGGTAGTAGTTAAAAAATTAACTAAAGTTGCTCACTTTATACCTGGGAATCTTAAGGATGATTCACTTATTATTGAAAAATAGTTTGTGCATGATATTTTCATATTACACGGAGTACTTGAACAAATAATTTTAGATAGGGATCTTAGGATGACTTCTCATTTTCGGAAAACTTTGAATTCATCCTTAGGGACAAAGCTGAATTCAATTCTGCATACCATCCAGAAACAGATGGACAGACTGAAAGAGTAAATCAAACAATGGAGGATATGCTCAGAATGTACTACATGGATCAGTAGTAAAAATGGGAAGAATACCTTCTATTGGTTGAGTTTTCTTATAACAACACTTATCATTTATCTCTAAAAATTACTCCGTTTGAGGCATTGTATGAACGAAAGTGTAGGAAACCTATCAGTTGGGATATCGTGGAAGATAGAGAAGTAGTAGGGCCTGAAATGTTGAATGAAATGGAACAACAAGTCAAAATGATCAGAGAATGATTAAAAGAGGTTGCAGATCAGCAGAAGAGTTATGTCGATTTAAAGAGAGTTGACAAAAAATTTGAGCTTGGAGATAAAGTATTCTTAAGGCTTAAACGTAAGAAAAGTTGAACTTTGTTTGGCAAATCAGCCAAGTTGTCTCCTCGCTTCATTGGACATTTTGAAATCATTGAAGTAATCGTCCCTGTGGCATACCGACTAGTGGATCCTCCTGCATTGTCCAAGATGCGTGATGTTTTTTCATAGCTCTTTGCTTAAAAAGTATGTATCTGATTTATCACACGTACTTAACTGAAACTCATTACATGTTTAGGATCTGGGTGTCATTGTGGTTGAACTTGTAAGGGTGCTGGAAACTCACAAGTTGCACTTAAGATACAGAGAAATAAATTAGTCCAAGGTCCAATGGGACCAAAAATATGAAGAAAGTGCAACTTGGGAGAATTTAGAGGAGATTAAAACTACATTTCCGCACCTACTTCAGTGATAAAACATTCAAATTGATATAATTATGATATTTTTTTATTGTTTGAAAGATTGAAAAGTGTTGTAAATTTTGTTGTTTTGGCAAAAAATTGATTAAGTTGGGCTATTATAGCCAATATAATTCTATTTTTAAAATTCTAAAACTTGATGTTACAAGTTTTAGTTATTCATTCCTGAATATTCGATATTTTTAATAAGTATATTCCTTCTATTTGATTTGGAACTTGTATAATGATGGAATTAATCATTAGGGACGATGATACTTAAAGGGGAAGGTATGTCATGTCCCCACTGGTTTCATTTTGTGGAGTGAATATTTTATCTTATTATAGATGATGTTGTGATGGTTAACTTATTCTGTGTGATGCTTGGATTGTGATCTCAGTTATGTTTTTGGTTGTGCAATTAAGTTACCGCAATAAAACAAATTACATGGATTGACATTTATCTTGTTGATTTAAGATGTTTTAATGTTGAACACAACATTGCTACTGCTCTGGAAAAAGATAAAGCCTTGATAACTGGGATGGAATAAGAAACCCTGGTAAGTAGTATTTCTATTATGTCGTTATGGTTTGATAGTTGATAAATAATGGTGATAGTACTTATAACCTGGAGATATTAATTCTGCTGCAAATGATCAAATGTCTTTGACCATGTGAAGCAAGGTTATATTATCAATGATTATCAAATTAACGACTAGTTAAGGGATTTCAATAATCAGTTGCAGGGTGACCTATATATTTGTATGGTTATGTACCTTGTACTTTTTTGATATTCTTATCGATTAGATCGATATTAAAAATAATATATATATATATATATAGATATATACATTGTTGATACATCTTTATATAACCATATATTATATTAGGGTCAAGTACCGATTTGAACTTATAGATATAATGGTGATTATTTTATTAAGTCTTGGATGAGACCACATAAGCTACGTTAAACATAGACATTGGAATATGTGAAGGACAAGGAAAGACCATGATAAAAGTGGCTAAAGTTTTGAACGGTCTTAGACTGCTCGATGCCTCCTTGTCTCCAGCTGTGTGCTCATGATTTAATGTTGGGTTTAACTGGTTGTTGCTAAGTAAACTGGAGGTTGTTGGAAAATGGGTGGTGGTGGAAATGGACAGTCATCCTGGCGTGCATTCAATACACCATTACTCACCTTGAAATAAGCGGGAAGCTTATCAAGGAAGCTAATGAGGAAGGTATGATTTTTCTAGGATTCATTTTTCAGTTATCGTTTTTGGCTCCATCGAGCTTTGCATGCAAGAAATAAGGGGGAGCTATTTGCGTTTGGACTGTAGATGCAGTCCATGCATGTTGAGGAACTTTTCTTGATTTTGAAGATCTTTTTGGGGGATATTTAAATGACTGTAAAGATAAGGATGAGGTTTTCTATTTGATTCAAAGATAGTTATTGTTTGGATTTTTGGGAGCACTTGTGGAACTTGCTTTAAGAAAGATTTGGTAACACCCAGTTGACCAGGAAGGGAACTCAAAAGGATTTTGGGAAAGCATACATGAATGAAATCATTCTCTCCATCTTTATTATTTATAACATTTAAATATCTGAATGGTTGTGGTTTTAAATTTTTCTTCTATTTGAATACTGTGAAATGAATGATTCCTCATTTGGGATTTGTCATGGATATACACTATTTGATTTCGTTGATGGGTTTTGTTGTCAAACCTTTGTGACTATATATGTATAGTTTACACTTTTATAGTTAGGATGAAAATCTAGTTTGAGTACTGGTTGCAACTACATGCATATGTATGTTTCAGGGTCATTTTCTCCTTCTCGAATATACCATATGAAGGGAATGAAATATTTCTTTCATGGTTAAGTTTTGCATTATTATAATCTTGACTCGATAACAAATAAAAACAATAGCTAGTTCGTATAGGTATATCTATTATTTTGAAACCCATCTAGGTTGGAGATATTCATTCTTTTTTGCTATTGTTTAAGATTTTAAGTTGTTTTTCCCAATTTCCATTTCCTATGGAAATAGGAAGGCCATGGTTATAATTAAATGAAAAAAATAATAGTGGGTTGAAACCCACTTGGGATTTCTTTATATTTCCTTTCTGTAATAGATAGTGGCGTATTTATAGTGAAGCCATTCACTGTTAAAGCTTGGGATCTGGGCCTAAATTGGAGATTGTTGAACCTGATTATTAGTAATGGAAGTCCACTACTGCTAGCTTGGTTAATGAATGGAATGGTTACATGCATACAATGGAAGACCAGATTAAAGAATTAATGATGTTATGCTTTTTTAGAGGCAAGATCCCCTTTTGGTTTTGCTGTTAGTTTCCAGGCTCTTGTTGTTAGTTTTGTACATTTGGTATTTAAGTTTGGTTTTTTTTTAATCTATAACATGTAGTTTTATTTTTTGGACTTGTGGGCCTTCAATGGGTCCTCCCTTGACCCTCTTTTATACTGGATCTTTCATACTTTGTTCGGGGTAGGGTCCCCTCAACCCTTTTTTTACCTCTTATAAAAAAACCTTGGGAGATTTCCCTTGCAAATTGTTATGGCATGTATATAATATACAGTCGTTATTTTGAATTCTCAACAATATATGTGTGTGTGTGTGTGTGTGTGTGTGTGTGTGTGTGTGTGTGTGTGTGTGTATGTCTATTTGTATAATTATATATACATATATATACAAAAATATATATGTATATATATACCATACTTAAAATTGTTATTCATTTAGTAGACTATTAAGCTAAGTGACAGTGTGCAGACACATACTGTCCTTCACGTTTGATAGAGAATACTGTTAGAATGGAAGGGTAGGTGGTCGGGTCCATGAGATCCTGTGTTGGCTGTATTTGAATGAGATTTGGGTTCTTTGGGGAATCGAACCATGACTTGGCATGTAGGTTTTAAATTGAAATGTAATATGGATTCAGATTAACTAAGGTAAATTTGATGCTTTTAAGGTAATGATATAGTACCATTAAATAGGGGCTTCAAATTTACTAAGGTAATTCAATGATTTTAAGGTATTAATATAGTATCATTTCTAGTTGGAATCAACACATTGACTGTTATTATTATTATTACAGTTTGTTAAATTGAACCTCCTTTTTGATAAAAAGATATTCTGATGTTTTGAGTAATCATTTGTGTATCATAGTTTTCATACGTTGATAAAAGCATAAAGGAATGTGGTTATATAGTTATGTAGACTATGTTTGATTTATATAAACTAGATGCTAGCAAATATGTATTTTCTTGGAATGAATTCTATTGTTTAATTCATTTGGAATTATTTATATTTAGTTGAGTTTATTAAATGCAATATGTGTATTGTGCAAAGAATATAACTGCTTTCTTTTATAAAATATTTAAGAAAGAAAGGAAAAGTGGGAAGAATGAAATGTTATTTGATTTCTTTAATTGTCTTATGATGATTCTTCCACTGATGTATTTTGATCATTGAAATATTTTAGTGCTATAAAAGGTAGAGATGAGGTGGATAAATTTTTCATGCCAGTTCTTTCGAACTGACGATTTCTAACATTTTTCAGATGGCAAAAAATAAGTCCATATTGGTGGATGATCTATAAAGGCTATCTTGATTCAAATATATTTCATATGATTTTTAAATTGTTCATTTTATTGGCATTATTGTATAACGAGCATGAGCTCCGCTGCTTTAGTTCTTTGAAAGGAAATTCAACCTTTAAGTGATAATGTACAGTGATGAAAAGGGATTACTGATATGTAATACTATTAATCAAATTATTTATAAGATGTCCAATACCGGTTGTGGTATACTAATGTATTGTTCTTAATCGAATATTCAAACATGTAATACTCAATGGGTATTATTTATTAGGGTGTTCCAAATTGATTGAAATTATATTGATAGGCTTATTTAACTCAACCTAATATGACATATGCTGATTATTACTTTATGGATTCATTGAGTTATGACTTGTCATGAAATGAGAAATAAATAAGTAAAATATAGTTATACTTGTGGAACAACTACAATGATGAATGTTAATTAGCTATGATGATAGTAAGGACAATTATATGTATCATTTGAAGTTAATATGCCAATGTCATAAATAGTTAATTATGGACTGCGTTACCCACACAACAAACTATCTTAATTTATATTTAAGATGTATAATGGATGCGAGTAAATAACTTTGAAAATGATTAAGATCTATAACAAAAATAAGTTATGGACCTTAGGGTCATATTCCAATACGACAAGGTGTCACTGCGATAAAATGGGGTCTGCGTAAATTAATTCTTTGCTAATTAATTCATACATATTACATAAATCCTAATGTATGGAACTTGATAAGTCAACTTCGAGTGGCGGATGTAGGGAAATATCTTCTTAATGACACAAGTCATTAATTAAACACTGCCATATAGAAAATACTCTAAGTTTCCCTATCGAGGTCCATTTATTATGTATGTCTCAATTCATTAAGAATTGTGTTACGCTAGGATATAAAGTTGTTTGACCTAGATGAGTAAGTAACTCGACACAAAATTATGTTGGCTACGGGGAAGAAAAGTGTTACACAATGATGAAAGTCATTACTTCAGCACTTTATTTCCCATAGGTAACCTAAGTTTTCACAAATGTGCTTCTTCACACAGGTTGAATATATTTGCACCACGTGCGTAGTTACAACTAAGTTAACTCAACTAATTGATTTAATTATGATAACGGAACATAGTGATATGGTGATGGGACATGTTCATGTTGACGAGTGTGTCGTCTAGAAACAGAGCATGCAATGCATGACTCTTATGATTTGGCTGAAGTAGTGCAAGATAATACACTATCAGGTTCACCAAGTTCTAATCAATAGTGTGAGATACCGAATGGGATTCGATTGACTGAATTCCAAGTAGACACTTAGAAAAAATTGCTTGCAATTAATGCCTAGAACGGTATTACTTGTATACATTGTATACAACCTCGAAAGAGTAATTAATGAGGGATTAATAGATCTAATTGACCCATAAGTATATGCACATGAATAATTGATTGGTTATCTGATGAATTGTAATTTGGACTTAAATGTTCTTAATTTAAATCATTGAAATCAATAGTTAGTATGGGAAATAAATTTTTTCCCCATAATTTCTCAGTGAGGAGGTGTGATCTAGGGGATCCTCATTAAGAAACACTGATCTATAATCTTCCCAAAATTTGGCACAATTAGTTGCATTGCATAGAGATTTTCGATAGTATAAAGAACATGGAAAACAGATTCCGTATGCAAAAGATATGGCCCACTTAAATTTGTGGCCAACTGGAAAAAATAGGGATTGCATGTAGGTGACATGGACATGTGCACATCCGATAAGTGGACCAAGGTGATTACAACACATGGTAAGGTGATATGGAGAAAACATTATTGTTTTGGAACATTGGTCTTTGACACTCGGTTGTGGACAAATGGGCCCCGCTATTTGTTGGCTGGGGGTCCTCAACCAGGATCGACACAGTTGATTGTGGAGGGGTGCCTTGCCCTCCAATCTTCATATTACCATTGATGAGCTTTTGTATATATTTTTATAATTTTTTGTAACACAATGAATGTGGGACTATTGTAATACATTGTAAACATATTACATTTGAGTTGGCTCGGTGGACAATCCGACTCAGTGAGTCAAGTTGACTCGACCAAATGAGTCAACTTGCCTACCTCATCGAGCTAACCAATTAACCACCGCCATAGCTCACTACTCTATCAGCCATGTAACTGCCACATCATCCCCAATTGTCTCACCACTTCTCTACCTTATCTACCACACAATGCCTTATCTCTCAAATGTGGCACTAAACCACTCACCGCCTAAACTTAGCAGCGCGTGACCCATAGCCAAAGGTTACACTACAACCAACAAAATTGGTCTTAAGACCGAAGTTAATTCTCCACCGCTGCATATTTAAACACCTATGGCACCCACCACACAACGCATATGGGATTATTCCAAAGTGGAAATAAAACAAGGTGGACAGTGGGAAAGGGGGGTCGAACCCTTGACCCACCGCTTGGTAAATTTATTGTGACCGTTACACCACGGTTGGTTAAACATTATAAAAGGGAGTGAGTTGATATTTGAGGGGGAGTTCCGCCAAGGCTGTGGGACCTTATAGTAAATTGTGAGAGTTAGAGGCATTTTTTGGAGAAAATTCCAAAAGGGACTGAGCTTCATTTTTTATGGAGATTACTGTGCATTTTTTGGAAGATCTTTATTTGCATTTTTGAAAGCATTGTAAGTGTTTTAGGCATATTTTAATAGATCAGTCACATTTACATGGACCCAAAGATGTAGGCTTGTATGCCGAACTCTGTTAACAATTGTGTGTCACATATGCTCTCTATTTTTTTCCTAGTTTTCCACTGATTTTCACAGAGCTTTCAGATTTTTGATAACTCTTAAAAATATAGAAAATTCATAATGTCAAAATTAATCCATGCAATCATTTTGTAAAGAAATATTGGTGAATGTTTTTTCATATTGCTCATGATTACGGATCAGCTAAGTACTTTATACCTCCTATTGAATTTAAAGTTTCAATTTCCATTTGCTTATTTCTTAGGTCAAAATTTGTACTTTATTGCTTATCATTGCGTTGTGACTCTGCATTATCTTAGGGTTTTACAAAAAATTATTTTTGTTAAATCATTCGGTGAACCCATCACTCGACCCCAACTTTCTTTCTAGGGATTTATTCTTATTCTCGTCACCTGTAGTGATCGTTTTGGGTATTTTGAGAATATAGAGCTCCATCCATCTTCCCGTAGGGTTTATAAATCAATAGCTGAAACTAGTAACCCCCTCGTTAATTCTCAAAATGTTGCTTTCGAAAACATCGAAGCATTTGACAGTGAGCACTCATATGATAAGGAAACCAACATTGATCAAGATCAATTATACAATCTCACCAATTTTTGTCAGGATTTACGCGACAATCCTGCCCATCTTCTGCATATTCTTCATGATTTGATTACTGCTAAAAATACTTGAGATGCTGCTTCTACACCCATTGTTGGTTCTTCCTCAGCTACCATGACCTCCACTCAACCCCTTCATATTCCTACTTCCATTCTCGCTACTACCATTCCCATCATCCAACCAAATGCTTTTATTGCACAACCTAGTTCTTCTTTGAGTACTCATGATTTAACTTATTTATATCAGGATTTGCAGATCCAAATTTAGGAAAAAAATTGTTACTTCTCACGCATCCCCATCTCTTCATTCTATTTTTGTGCTTCACGCTCCTTTTGCATCTGCCATTTCCACCTCCCTGCTTCCCCAAAATTTCGTTACCCCTAAGTTGCATACCTTCAAAGGCCATGGTGATCGTTAAGAGCATATCCGAACATTTCATGTAGCATGTATAGATTATGCAGATGATTACACTTTACCAGAAAAGATATTTCCTTGAAGTCTTCAAGATTATGCAATCCGTTTGTTTTATGATCTACCTATCCATTCAATAACTTCATTTATGCATTTAGCCAATGCTTTTCTAGCTCATTTCTCTATCAATATCGACTATAAGATATCCTATGCTCAACTAGTGCAAATTAGACAAGGATCAAATGAACATATAACATATTATGTCTTGCAATATAAGAACAAATTAGCTAAGATGTATAATGTACTCGCAGAATCTGAACTTTAGGATCTATTTGTCCAAAGTCTCTTGCCACCTATGCAAGAGAGTGTTATTTTCGATAAATCTCCATAATTCGATCATTTATGTCATACTATTAAGCTATGTGAAAGTAAACTATTATCTATGGGAAAGTTCAATTATCATGAGAAGGCTTCATATTCTACGCTATTTCAAAGAAAATTAACTTTGGAGCCATCTACTAAACCTAATGAAGCAAAAGATGCTGTCAATGCCGTATCTACTCCTGACAAGCTTCAGTGGCAATCACATAAGCATACATTTACTAAATTGCCTTGTGATCCACATATTCTATTACCACAACTCATTGAGAGTAATCTTATTACCCTTCCTCCCCCACTTAATCTAGACCCATCTTGTCCTAAAGTTCACAATTACATCAAATTATTTTAATGTGACTATTATCAATGCGTTGGGCATTCCACCAATCGCTGTTTCGAACTCAGGCATCTTATTCAAGATCTCATCGTCAATAATGCAATCGATCTTCTTGAGCCTGTAACATCTATGTCGGTCAATGAAAATAAAAAAATTAAGATCTTCAAAAATCCTCTTCCTAAGCATGACAAGTAAGCTGCTAATTCTTCAACCAATCATACATATCGTGTAGTTCCTCCTCCTTCATCGTGCCCCCTTGATTTTATAGTAGCTCATGTTGACGCATCTCCTCCATTCATTGCATTATATGATCATGACTATCATGCCACATTCTCTTCCAACACATTACATATCTAGGATTCTATTGGACCTCATGCTATCAATAATACAATGATTGATCTATTGCTTCACATGGGCATGTTCTCTATTTCAATTTTGGTTGCTATCAAATATCCACTCTCACATATTTCGTATCTAGTGCCTAAATCTTATGATTATGTCAAGCCATCAGTCACAGTTGGTCCTCTTACCATGCTTGTGTCATTTCTTGTGGAGCCTTCAATCAAAGGGTGCGACATGCTCTTAGGTCTTACATGACTTTGTGCTACTCAAGCTATCATTTCAATGAATAACTTGTGTCTAAAGTTTATCCACAAAAAACAAGTCATTACCATCAAGGGTGTTCCACCATGTACATTGTGGCCACAACATCCTCTTGAGTTTTCCATTGCACTTGATAGAGCATATAGGTCCCCTGGGCATCTCACATCTAAGGCACAATATGCTTCTATCTCTCTTGTTCACACTCAACCTACTTGGCCTCATCGGTCCACTAGTTTATAACTCCTTCATCCCAGGTGCACATAATCTCTTAAATCTCCTTCACATAGGAATGTACATCACCTCAAAATTCTCTTTCACATAGGTGCACATCACCTCCGTGGTCCCTTTCACATATGTTCATCATCACCTCCTAGGTCTCCATGTACATAGGTCACATTCATTGATACATCATGTCTCTCCTACATCATTGATCTTAGAGCATGGTCACACACCTTTATCTTCTGCAAGCATCGGGTGGAGGACCTTTAAAATTTACTTTTATCTAGATAACATACTCATTATCATACACTTGGGGGGCATCATGCTTACTCTCCCCCTCTTGAAAGAGGGTTTAAAACCCACAAGCAAGGATCATGAGGGACAACGTGCTACTATCAACGGTCTTGCGAATGGCTTTGCGTGAACTATATCTCAGGAGGATCTTACATCAAAAGAATGTGCATACACTTGTATTTGACAAATAGCCAGAACTATGGTTAAGCCATAAAACTCTCCTTTATGCCATAGATTCAAAAGATGTGTACATATAGAAGGTTTTGAGTAACCCCCAGTGCTGCAATCATGGACCTCAGTAGAGAGGGGGAGTTACATTCCCAGAATACAAGTTAACTCCCAATGACGCATATGACGCACTATCTTGCTGACGCACTCATGCTCTTGCACATGACACTGACGTGTAAGGGAATCTCATAATGACCCCTAAATGACACATGGACCTACGATCTCACCTAAGTTGATGACTCACCTAATGATGTGGAAAATACACACACCACAGTCAAAATGATCACATGTCTGAGATTTTTACTATCATGACTCCTTTCTATCTCGTCTTTCACATGGATCTTAACATCTTGATACAGAATTTATCATCACTACTTGATATGGTTAACACTTGACTATTAAGGGAATCCTACATACATGAACCTCACACACTGCACATTTACACACTTTGTGCATTTCATGAAACATAATTTTCACGGATCACATCCATCATGACACACTTACCTAAGACACACTCTAGTTCCAAAATTCATACCCGACTGGTGAGGATCTAAATCTCAAATGAGCCTCATATCATTCACACTCTTTACACTCTATGCTTCATTTATTTATCTATCTTACACACATATTCAAACCATTTGCTCATGACACACTCTTGTTCTATGGTTCTTTCTTGATTGGTAAGGGGTCTTTTCTAAATGAGCCTCATATCATACACATTTGTACACATCGCTCTGGGGGCATGCTAATCCTATCACATTCACATTGCATATCATTCCATCTCACTCATCCACAACATATTGCATATCTTGGTTGCACATTGTTCTTGTTTTCTTATACTCGCATGTTACAATTTGCTTACCATGTTAGACAAATATTTCATATATCATTATATTTTCTATATACACATGCACATTCAATTGCCTTCTATTTGTGAATGTATACTTTACATAGATCATTACATCTGAAGGGATGCTTGACACTTACCTCTTACCAATCCCACATCGACTCCTGGGGGAATCTACTTTCGTACACACTACAAGTGCTATTTTTTACTTATGTTACTTACTATTATTATAAGCACACTACTTTATCAATATATACATGTTTTAACATACTTTTTATCTTTCTAACATGCTAATGAGTGCTTCATGTGCAACATTTTATTTGTAGGAACTATTTTACACTAGGGTTGTCTGATTCTTTTCTTATCACTATTTTTCATTGCTTGTCATTATATGCCATTGTTTGTGGGATTTTCCCTATGCCTTTCTTGTTCACTTCTTCTATGATTTTGGCCGCTTTGGCCCGGATTGTCTTGCGGAATTGTGAGCAATGTCCCATGTTTAAAACCTAATTTTCATGGTCTACACTATCTTCTTGGTCCTGCAAGATTACACATTGTCTTCTATATACTTATTTTTCTTATTTGCACTAACACATGTTTCCAACCAATTTGTTTGTGTGTGCCATGGTTTTCAATAGCTCATTCCTCCCCTTATAGGGCATCAATTTTAGATCAGTTTCGATCCTTTCTTTGGGTTGCATCCTCCTTGCGAAATCACATGCACCCCAAACGAGGGGGCATATCTTGGGTGAGCCAATCACCCCATTCAACAACACACAGTCACAGTCTAAACTACATAGTACATGAAAAAATAGTCTTCAGTTATAAAATAAATGGCCCAAATTCTGAATTTGGTCTTAAACACATCACAAAAACTAATGCCTAGATACATCGCATGAGCACTTGGGAGCTCTTGACCCTTCTTGGGTGCCTATGACTAGGGGGAAGTTATGATTTTATCTGATTGGCATAATTTACATCAGTTTACACAATGATTTGCATAAAAAGAACAATGCTCCAGCAATAAGAATGCATTCTATCTCCTTTTTCTATTTGTGCTGGATCAAACTGGATCAAATTAGAACAAAGTAGGATCCACCATCTGCATTAGCACAAAAATTTTAGGAAGAAGTTAGGGATGGAGAATAACACTGGACATTTCTCCCCAAAACTTCTTCTACCATGGTGTGAGATCACCTAAAAAAATTGCGCTTAGCCTAAGATCACCTAAAAAACCCACTTTTGGTGTGAGGTCACCTAAAAGACTCATTCTTCTACAACATTTTAGGAAACTTTCTATCCTTTTCAATCATCATAGATCAGGTGCACATGTTATTTTTACTTATTTTTCATATTTTTACATACTTTTTACATGCTTAGATCAATTTTTTCATATACACATATTTGACTACTCTTTTTCTCTTTTTTTATAGGTCTTCCTTATGAGAATTAGTAGTTACATCATCAAACACATCAAGTGACAATGAAAATATGTACACTGTGACATAACACATATGCCTTTCATCCCTAGGGTCACTTCCTCTTCTTTAGCTTTCATGCTTCATTTTGTCACTCCACACTTTTTCTTGTCTCTTGGGCACACTTTTGCCATTGATCTACGTGGTTATCATGTAATCATGTCTTATCTACTTTATTTTATTAAGTATTCACTCAACAACATAAATTGGGGACACATATAGACACTAAATCATGCACTTGGGTACATTTCTATTTCCTAATAACATACTACTATTCATATGATTCCTAGGTGAAAAAATAAGTAATTGACATCTATCTTTGGCCTCTTTGCTTTCTTTCTTGCTCTCTCTGTGGTCTTGTCACAACCAACTACCTATTTTACCTTCATTGATTTATATTTGTTGGCTTGGACACCAACACCTAGCCCAGGCACCCTTGTCCCCTCCAGGTTCCCCCGAACCTATTTTTATCTTACTCGCCCCTTTTTGGGACATATTTTATCTTTTGGGAATCTTATTTTCTGGGTGGTAGACATTTTAGATGTTAATTACAAAATTCAACCAAGGGAATCATATAAATATAAATCTATGTGACCATAATAAATGACCAAGATCTAAGCACCTACTATCATCACCTAATGTTGCATCCAAAGGAATTTACAAAGCATCAAAACAACCATCTAGTTTCATTCAAGGGACTGCTATTTCTACATACATGCATAGGAGGGGAAGTTCATTTTTACATCCACACATCTACTTAAATTGGTACATCTAAGTACTTACTCACCATTCAGTGCATCTTGCATAAGAGTTGCCTAGGGCACGGTTCTACAAACACCCAAACACACACAAAACTACATAGAGTCTGAGATGTAGTGAAACACTCAGTCATAAGTTCACTCTATCAGGTGACCATCGGGGTTAGTCTGACTCCTCATTTGCATATATTTTTTAAAAGATTTTATATGTTTTAGGGTTTTACACGAGGTCTTTTGTTTTGCAAATTATAAGTGAGCTCAACAATATTTTAATGACCTACATGGAATCAACAGTGAATATTAGCAAACATCTTATGACACTAAAAAATTAGTTTATATAGTTTTTTTGCACTCGCGGGTGCCCATAACTAGTCTCCAGTGCCTAGGCACCTCTAACCCATTATAGGTATCCTAGTCCTAGAATATGTGATAGTTCCATAATTTTCTGGGTTCAGTTGTAATAGTCTATCCTCCAGTTTAACTAATTTTCTAGCTCGACACACCTTAGGGTATATTGTGAAATCAACTAAATACTTTATCCCTCCTCTTGAATTTAGGGTTTCAATTTTCATTTGCTTATTGCTTAGGTGAGAATATGTATTTTATTGCTTATCATTTCATTGTGACTCTGTAGTATCTTAGGGTTTTATAAAAACTTATTTTTGTTAAATGAGTCAAAAATAACTTGCACTTTAATGGATTTTTGAGAAATGAATTCAAGATCAAACTTGGTCATGAGCATGAGCCATCTAGTTATGTGGGTGTTATGATACAACTTAGAATGTATGTATTTTTGTGGATTAACACTTTAACTACATAGGTTTTGTGATTGAGGAGGTAATGAATTTTTTTGGAAGTTGTGAAGTATAAGGCATAACACAACTTTTCTACTTTTGAATAACGGGTTTATAATCATGAAGGGTATGGATTATATAGTAAAAAACATGCTTCCTACCTTGTTTGTATCGATGTACTAGTATAGCTCCCAAGACATGATCAATGGTAGAGATATATAGATAGAAAGGATCTCCTTCACGTGGAGGTATAAACACTGATGATATAAAGACATTGTTTAAAGATGTCAAAGGAATTTTGGAAATCATCTTCCCATATAAAATGAATGTCCTTTCTGAGGAGTTGATGAAAGGGTTAACATCGATATGATAATTGAGAGATAAATCGATAGATAGATTGAAGTTTCCCTTGTAGACTGTGGAGGTGTTTAAGGTTAGATTGAGGGGGCATTTCAATTATGGATTTGATTTTGGTAGGATAAACTTCAATTCCCCTAATAGATACTATGAATCTTAATATTTTCTTGGTTAGGACCAAAAACATGCATTTAACATGGTTAAGACGAAGGAAAAATTATATTATATGGGAAAAAATTACGTTAAAGACAACATGATGGTATTTTTTGTGTTTATATTTACCTAAGAGATCATCTTCGTAGTCTTTTATGGTTTTATGGATGAGGTCATGAAAGATATATGTCATGGAGAACTTGTAAGTTGCTCCTAAATTTTTTAAGCCAAAGAGAATCATTTTATAGTATAAGGTTCCCCACGGAGTGATAAATGTTGTCTTATGTTGATCTTCTAGTCCGATACGATTTGATTATAACTAGAGAAGCCATCCATAAGAGACAAAATTTTGTGGCCTGTCCTTATGTTTACAAGATGATCAATGTTAGGTAGGGGAAATAATATTTTGGAAAAACGAGGTTAAGGTCTTGAAAATATATGTAGATATGTAATTTCCTAATGGTCTTGGTTACATGTATGATGTTAGAAACCCATTGTGGATATTTGATGGGTAGGATGAAATTGATTGAGAGAAGATGCCGAAGTTCTTCCTTAACTAGAAATGCTACGTGAGGATGTAATTTTCGAAGCTTCTGCTTCATTGGTTTAGCATTGGGGATGGTGAAAATATTATGGAAAATGATATTAGGGTCAATACTAGGCATGTCGCTATAAGACCATGCAGAGGCTTGACTTTTGTATTAGTTTGACAAGGTCCAACGGGTTCCTATGGACAGATGATCATATTGAGGTAAAAAAGAGATTAGTAGAGGGATGGACTTTGTGATGGTATCATGTATGACAGAGGGGATGTTTGACGATAATGAGGATTCGGATTCAGATTCTAAGATTGGTGTTGGTGGATTTGGGGAAGGTTCTTTGAAGTCAAGTCAATATTTTTTGTGGGGTTTTATCTAATCCTCAAAGGGTAGATCACGTGTACCTTGCTCATATCTTCCTAGGCCAAAACCCTTCTATGCATAGCGATGGAGGGAGAATTTTCAAAATTGAGTCTTATCTAGGAATGAAAATTCTAAGGTGAATGGTTTAACATGGTGTTGAGCTTTTACATGTGAAGATGGGAAGTCAATGCCTCTATAAATGAGTTATGTTCAAAGAAAGGGAGGACCAAAGGAGATAATATTTCCAATGTTAGGATCGTAGAGAGGCTACTTATTGGGTCTTTCACATGTTTTTGGTGTAGGGAGTATATTGAGAAGATGTATTTGATACTCCCACAATGAGAGAAGTTGCATCATATCTTTGAATGATTGATCATTAGGTAATTTGGATGTGAGGATGTAGGAACTCATGAAATATGTATTTAATGAGGCAGTGTTTTGTAAGGGAATAAACATGTCATTTGGCCTATAGGTCATATGACATGCTTTCAACGGGTTAGGGTCAGAAGAGACCATAAATGTCTTTCCTTCATGTTTATATGTTAAGTACCAGTGTAAAGTGGAGAGGACGACACACATAAAATAGATCCAAGGATGTCCTAATTGTATATTATATTCAAATTTTCCTTCCACAAGGTAGAAGAGTTCATGGAGGAGTTTCATGCCTATTTTGATAGGTAGGATCATTATGCCCAAGGTTGGGGCGATAATATTGTTGAAATCTTGTGAGATGATGGGGTGACCGAGCTAAAATAATTTCAAGTAGATGAAGTTATTTCAAAACATGAGATGAGATGACATTGATACCAGCCCCATTGTCAATCATGAATATTTTAATAAGTGTATCATTGACTTGGGAAGTGATGAATAAGGGGAAGTTGTGGTCCTAAGGCTGCAATGATGGATTTTTGGAGTCGTCAAATGCAATGTCTATGGAAATTTTTAAGGTGCCAACAAAGTTAGAAAAAGGGCGAGGTTCGTCTGATTGTATTGATATGGATTGGAGAGATTCTATCATAGCTTGTTAATGTTGAGGGGAATTTTGGATGAGTTCATAAAGGGACATATTGATAGGTGCTTAATGTAACTGTTTAATAACATTTTTCTTCTATTAAACTTTTGGGTTGAGTCCAAGGGGTTGTGATAATGAATACATTGGCTTTAGAAGATGGTGGATTGGATGGTTTGATGGGGGATGCGGAGATGGAGACTTTAGGCCTATCTTGATTCTAGTATTTTGAGTCCCATGCACAAGCTTTCACGGATATACAAAAAACACCAATTTAGAAGGAAGGAGACTCAATGGAGGAGGCCACACTCTTACTTGATGGGGTACTAGGTGATGTTTTAAGAGTGTCAAGCTCAAGGGTTTTAGGGGTAGGTTTAACGTGGTATTTTGATTTCATTAGTTTATGATTGATAGGTAGAATGGGCCTTGAATTGAACAAGTCCTAAAGAAAAGGGGTCAGTGCATGTGGAAGGAAGTACAAGAGGAAGGCGCTCAGGGAAAAGTGCGCAAGGGTAACTAGTTTTGAAGGGTTAGCGTTAGAACTAGGGCATGCGCACGTAGAGAAGGGTTTAAGGAATTAGCCACATTTTGTGATTTATCGTCGCATGGAAAACACATGAAATATTGAGTAGGCATGATGAGTGGGTAAGGTGCCAGCTTGGAAGTCTTGGAGCTCAAGGAAAGAATATTCCATGAAGGGAATATTATGGGATAAGAATCATTACAGTTAGTGGAGGCTTATCAAGGTTTGGCGAGCTGATGAAGGCACTCAATCATGGAGGACCACATTTCCACCTGACATGAAATATGATCATGGGTGAACTATGGTAGTAAAGGAAGGATCCAAATTCTATTTAAAGGAGTGCTTGGGTCTGAAATGAAGAGATGTTTTTGCAGGCAATGAAGTGCTGCAAGAATGCCGCGAGTTGTGATTTTGGGAGCTGCCATTGTTATTGCAATTTGTTGTTGCTATTAGTATTAGAGATAGGTTAGGAAAGGATGATGTTGTATATCGATGTAGGCGCTTGGGTCTAAAACTAGAGCTGAGATGGAAGAACATAGCTAGGGTTCTTTGTGCAGAGTATTTTTGTAGGGTTAGAATGTTATTCCTTGATGTATATGGTCTGTTATGACCCTTTTTGATGTAATATGGCTACTGTGAACGATTATAATCAATATATGTAGCTCTGTTCCAAATATCTACATTTATAGACCAAACCCTAGTGTGTTTTCATGTTATTTATGGTTAAGATTTGATTCTATTATGTCGTTGTGATGTTTATGTTTATCTCATGGTGCATTTGTGCTTAGAACTAGTTTCACTACCTCTATATTAGGTTACATGCATGTTTCTGTTCTTCAGATCATTCCTCCATCCATAGTAGAACATTCTCACAAGGCTCACATAAAGCATGCACCTTGGGTGAGAGCCCAACACTTGGGTGATAGGCCGGTGTGCTTAGGGTTTAAAAGAGGAGTTAGAGGTAAATGAGACTCCATTTCGGTTCCACTCATGGGACCTCTTTTGAAGCTGTTGTGAGAATGATGTGTGATGACAGAGCATTTGACCTTGGATAGTGTTGAGACCTAGCTTCAAATCATGGAAGATGAGTTTTCTCAGAGGTTCAGTACTGGATTTGAGTTTGATGCACAAAAATGGGTGGAGGAGAACCTGTATCACGAGCTCTATGAGACATGCTTATGTTGTTTACAAGTAGAGTTGTATGAATGGCTCTCAACATATGCATTGATGATGAGTTGGTACTATAGACCTCATGTTTGGTCCCAGTAGGAATATCAATGGTTGCAGGATGCTGATCTGACCTAGACTCATGCTGTTGATCACTGGTGGAGAGGTGTGTTTACTAGTTATACATTGGAATAAGTGATCTCTACTTATTCTTTCCCAAAGATTTTTGAGTTTGAGTTCTTCAGGGAGCCAAGAGGATCATTCTTGCATGGTATATCGTTAGCCATCAAGATCCTGATTATCACTTTGAGTTTGGAAGCATTTCCTATGGTTGGCTAAACTCTCACTAGGTGCGGGGCACATAAGCTAGTGTGGTGGAGATGGCTAACCGTACAGCGGAAGCAGAGAGACAGGAGAGGTGACTCAAGTATAATGAAGTGTGAGAAAGGGAGTTGGTGAGACAACATGAAGTTTCCATTTTGATGGACTTATGGAGGTAGACACTGTAAGAAGGATTTGAGGTTCACATGGAGGGCACGAGACCTGAAAAATTTGTGCTACCCCATCTTGACAAGCACAGGAGAGAAACCCCCTCGGCTTCTGGTGAGAGCTTATCGTATGGAGAAAGGAGGAGATCCGTAGGCACACATCTTAGCCTACCTAGTGACCAAACCCTGGTGCTTAGTTTTCTAGTATCTGAGACAAGTAATTCTAGTTCAGTTGGTGTTAGTGAGCAAGTAACATCAGGTAGATATCATTTTACATTGCACCCATCTATGGCCACATAGACATTTCCGGTGTTCAGAGGTATTTTTTTTGGCACATCATTTGGGCAAGGTGTGGGTTCACAAAGTTTGTGTATCACATCTGGAAGTGCTGTGGGAAATACATCTGGGAGTGGTTTGATATCATAGACTATCGGCACGTAGTTTAACGTGATAGTAGGGATTTAGAGTGAAACTGCTTCAGGACTCTTACCTGATACGGGAGGAGGGTCAAGTGGATTTAGAGGAATAGGAGCTAGTGGATTTAATGGATCTCTTGGCGGAGGTAACACATGAGGCAATCAAGGTCCTAGATCTAGTGGGAAAGGCCCAAAACACCATTAACATGTGTTTTATGAGATTTCACTCCATTTACCTGACTATAAGGGCGATGAAGATGCTGTAGATCATGTACACAAGTGCAAGTTACTATGACGAGCGAAGGGAATCACTGCCTCGGAGCGAAAAGCAAGTCAGTTTGCAACTACATTCCAAGGGCACGCACATAGTTGGCACTGAAAGTTTGACCCCTATCAGAAGGTGGTGGATTATACCACGTTGTGCTATGACTTCTTGGCAGAGTTTTAAATTCCTGAGTTTGAACAGAAGAACATCAATGCATTGAAGTAAATCTAGTAAGATATGGCGGAGAGCGTGCAAGAATATGACACACATTTTAAGACTTTCCTGTCAAAATTTTCCTATGATATCCATCCACCCAACATGCACAATGGTTCGTTGAGGGCTTGATCATGCGCTTTAGGTGATCCCTTTCACACAAAACTTTCACAAATCTGCACAAGGCCTTGGAGTTTGCTTTGCATGTTGAGGCAATATTTGCTGGCAACACCTTTTATTTTCTACACGGACCACATGGCATTAAAGTACTTAGCAAACAAACCCATTTTGTAAGGGCCCATATGTCGTTGGATACTATTGTCTTAGGAGTTTGAGTTTACGGTTGTAGTGAAACCAGGGAAAAGTAATTGGGGACTTGATTATTTTTCAAGGATTACTTCAGGTGAGGATGTGAAACACATTGAGGATACGATGCCAGATGCATAATTATGTAGACTATAGTGCGCACTCTCTAACTTAGAGGAAATTGCTATTTTCCTACGGATGGGTGTGGCGCCAGAAGGAAGGAAGGCCTTGGAGAAAAAATAGTTAGCTATACATGCCACACCCTATTTGTTAATTGGTGGAGACTTATAAAATCTAGGCCATGATGAGGTTTTGCACCGATGCGTACTAGAGCATAAGTGCACCACAATCATGGAGGAGGCTCATGGTGGAATTGCAGGAGGCCACTATACATGGAACACAACCACGTTTAGGATCCTTTTAGCTAGTCTTTGATGGGAGACGATTTATAAGGATTGTATCGAGTATTGCAAGGATTGCAATCACTGCCAACACCTTAGTAAACTAGGGAGGAGAGATGAGATGCCATTAAGGCCTATCGATAGTGCAGAGCCATTTGAGAAATGAGAAATTGACTTTATAAGCCCCATTTCCCTAGTCGCATGAAGGACGGGTTCAGGCTATATCATTACATGGACATACTATCTTACATGATGGGTAGAAGCGACACCTACAAAGGATTGCACGAAAACAACATCAACTAGATTCTTGTGGGAAAATATAATCAGTAAGTATGGATGCCTACTGAGTTTAACAAGTGATATGGCTACTCATTTCCTAAACGAGACTATTATAATATTGTTGGTTGAGTTCATGGTGGCCCATCAGAAGACTACTCATTATCACCCACAAGCTAATGGGATTGCTGAGGCCTTTAACAAAATTTTGAGCTACACGTTAATGAAGATTTGTGATGTTGGGAGAAGGGATTGGGATGACAAAGTCTCTACTGTGTTATGGTCATATCAGACAACCTACAAAGGGTTAAACACAGAAATACCCTTTCAGCTAGTGTTCGATGCAGAGGCTATATTATATGTTGAGTTCATGTTACCCTCCCTGCGTATTGTGCACACAGGAGGTTTGGATGATGAACAAGCACTTGAGGAACATATTGACAAGTTGATGCAGCTGGACGAGATACATTTTATAACACGATGGATTCAGAAAATGGAAAAGACCAGGTAGAAGGAATGGAATGATAACATATCAAGAACAAAAAGTTTGAGGTTGGGTAGATGGTCCTATTGTATGATTCCAATTTTTTGCGCTATCTGGGAAAGCTCAAAGTGTATTGGTTGGGGCCATACATTATCACTTACATACTTGATTTGGGTGCTTTCTAATTAGAGGCACTTGATGGAACAAGGTTACCTGGTTACTTTAACGGGATCAGGTTGAAGCCATACTTTTAATAAGTCTTCTGTGTGTTTGTAAATAAGGTAGTATTTCCATGTAGCTTAGGATTTCCCTTAATGTAATTTCCTTTTCATATATTTCCTTTCTTCGTCACTTGCTTTGTCTTTTGGTATAGTTTTTTGTGGGTGCGTTTGTGCGCCGCTAGCCAGTTACTTTTTGAAAGGGTTTTTATGCGCAGAAGACCTCACATTGGTTTAAGTGTGGGGTGGAAGGTGTCAAAGGAGAGTCTCTGTGAAGTTTATGGTAAGAAGCAAGTGTTGAAAATGATGTGGATTGATGACCCAAGTGAAAAAACCAAAAGCACGTAAAGTCAGACGAGAGCACGTAGCAAAAGTGTATATGGGTGGAGTTGGTGTCAAAAAGCTTGATAAAAACCACGTACATGGATAAAAACACAAAGTAACATGAGGTTGGCAGCGTCAAGAACTAGGACGCAAAGGAAGATTGAATTCAGCACTAGGATTTCACGTAAGTGTCTGTTGTCAATGCAATTTTTATGTGCCAGAAGGTTGCGAGAATTTTTCATAGGATTGGGTGTGGAGGAAAAGTGCTAGACAAAATGCGTGGGAGAATGGCGTTGTAAAAACATGACTTTATTACGGTTGTACGCTGGTCGGTGCCACAAAGTTTAATGCGGAGAAAAGTGGTAAACTATAAATAGAATATCAGGCAAGCTATTTTATTTGACCTTGTGTTTGTTGTTAAAGAGCTCTTGCGATCTAAGGCATTCTTGCAAAGAAATTACAAATAGTGGTGTGTGAAGGTGAGAAATCAACATATTTTTGAACCAATTTGGAGCATAGTACACGAGTGTACGCAGAAGAGGTTGTTTGGTGGATTCTCACGAGTGGTTTCACTGCCTTATGGAAGAAGGGTGCTCCAGGTTAGGGTTTGTAGAACTAGGGCATGGGCTTTTGAGGATATTTCATAGAGAAGTGAAGTCAAGGGATTGAGTAGGGTTAGAGTGGTGAGCATATTGGTCACTACCCATGAGGTGAAATTAAAGGAGTTTCAAGAGAAGAACAAAGGCAATAGGATGGAGCAGGACAAGATCCTGGCTAAGGTAGAGAAGAAATTTTAGGCAATCGAAACCTTAAGGGTCTGAATCAAGAATAAAGTGAAGGAGTTGTATCCTCAGGTGACTCAGAGGATGGGCATGCTTGGCAACCTTAGCAAGCAGATGGAATTTTTTTTAATACATTTAAGGCTAAGGGTGAATAATTGTCATTTGATAAATTCAATGCACTTATAGGGGGTATATTACAACATGTTCAGAATGAAGTAGATGCTTGGAATAAAATTGAAGTATCTATGAAGAAAGAATTTTCTCTCCTTATGTAGTAGTAGTGGGATCCTTTTATTCTCCTTTTATTTATTCAGTTGCAGATTATTTCATTTCTCATATTCTTTATTCTTTAGTGAAAGAGGAGAGTGTTTCCAGGGATGGACAACATGCGTAGTGTGGGGTAATGTTGGGCCTTGAATTGACTAAGTCCCAAAGAAAAGGGGCCAGTGTGTGTGAAAGGAAGTATAGGAGGAAGGTGCTTAGGGAAAAGTGTGCAAGGGGAACCAGTTCTGAAGGGTTTGAGTTGTAACTAGGGTACACACAAGTAGAGAAGGGTTTAAGGATTTAGCCACATTTTGTGATTTAGTGTCGCATGAAAAACACATGAAGGCTCGAGTATGCGTGATGAGTGGATAAGGTGCTAGACTGGAAGTCTTGGAGTTCAAGGAAAAAATATTCCATGAAGGGAATATTCTGGGATAAGAATCATTACAGTTAGTGGAGGCTTATCAAGGTTTGGTGAGTTGACGAAGGCACTAAATCATAGAGGACCACATTTTCACTTGGCATGTGATCTGCTCATGGGTGAACTATGGTGGTGAAGGAAGGATTCAGATTCTATTTAAATGAGTGCTTGGGTCCGAAATGAAGAGAGGTTTTTGCAGGCAACAAAGTGCTGTAAGAATGCCACAGGTTATGATTTTGGGAGCTGCCATTGTTATTGTAATTTGTTTTTGTTGTTAGTATTAGAGAGAGGTTAGGAAAGGATGATGTTGTGTATAGATGTAGGTGCTTGGGTCTAAAACTAGAGCTAAGATGGAAGAACATAGCTAGGGTTCTTTATGCAGATTAGTTTTGTAGGGTTGAGATGTTATTCCTTGATGTATATGGTATGATATGACCCTTTTTGATGTAATATAGCTATTATGAGCGATTATAATCAATATATGAAGCTTTGTTCCTAATATATTCATTTATAAACCAAACGCTAGTGTGTTTTCATGTTGTTTATGGTTCAGATATGATTCGATTATGTCGTTGTGATGTTTATGTTTATCTCATGGTGTATTTGTGCTTAGAACTAGGTCTAATACCTCTGTATTAGGTTACATGCATGTTTTTGTTGTACAAATCATTCCTCCATTCATGACAGAAAATATCACAAGGCTCACATAAAGGAGGGGATCAATGCCTGCGCATGCCTCAGGTGAGCACCCAACACTTGGGTGATAAGTCGGTGCGCTTGGGGTTTAAAAGAGGAGTTAGAGGTAAATGAGACTAGATGTGATCTTTGTTTGTCAAAAGTACATAATTCTTGAAAATAATTTGGATTATGGATTAAAGGGATTTGTAGTCCTTAGTGTGATGTCCTGATAGCTTATGAGAAGTTCAAAATGCATCATACTTATACCAGGTAGGTTTCTATCTGAAGGGGTTGAAGGGTTTGATCGGTGGTAATGATATGACTGATGATTGAGAGAGATTTTCAAAAAGGGTTTTGTAGGATCCTGACAGAGCTTTTTGAGATAGTGATAAGGTCATAGGGGTTTTGGTTGTATTAGGTGGTTTAGGGGTACGAACTACATGAAGTATGTGTCAAGTAGCGTGCTTAGGTGTGGTATTAAGAATGGGTTTGGATTCTATGATGGCGACTGCAAGTTTTGTTGAAGGATGAGGTCCCAAAATAGAAGGTAGTGATGTGGCATCCTTAGGTATGACTATTTTGGGTTTGTTTTATGAGAGCTCCAACTTATCATGTGGGTGACTTGTTAATTTTTGCATGGGACTACTAAGATTTTTGATCTGGTGTCGAGGGACCTTATCTTTGAGGGGATGCTTATGATTTCGAGAATGTGATTTTATTCTTGCACAATCCAAGAGATAAGATCAGGGATACCTATGGAAGTGGTATCTATAGATGACTTAGATGATGTTTGATTCTGGGCATCACCACTAATAAGATTAAAGAAGTCTATTTTTTAACTGGTACTTTGGATATAGCTATAGATTTTTTAGAAGATGGGAGTTGATTGATGGTATTGATAACATGAGTGATGGGATTATAAGGTCCCGCGACATTATTATGGACTACGTTATTGGTCAGGGGATGGTTTAGAAAAGGTTGTTTGAATACATCTAAGGATTGATTAGGGGTTGCATTAGGATTTTCTAGCTATAGGTCAACATGGTCGATATAGGTTTTATATGACATTTTTAAAGGAGAGGAACCTATGAATGTGATGACTATAAACTTGGTGGTATTTATAATAGTCCTCTTCCCTATACCAAGATAGCTTAGGATGTAATATCAAATGGGAATTCATAAGCTTATCAAAGGTGGAACTTGTTGGTGAAATAATTTTTCATGTTACAAATTATGTATTTCCACAAACCTTCACAGGGATATGCCCCTCCTTGTGTATAGGGAGGCTCCCATTATTAAATGTAAATTATTCTAATTATATCTAAATGCTTTGGGGCTGATGAGTAGGCCAAGGATCACACAAGAACACTTCATTGAACCTTTGGCAAACTTCTTATACATGGTACAAGGGAGGAATTTGAAACGACGGGGGATGAAGGGGAGAAATTAGGAAAGAGAATATTTTTTTGTGAGTAGGAACTAGTAGAGTTTACACATAATAAGTGGACTAGTTCAAAATTTAATTAGAGGAAAGAAATAATGTAAGAATTTAAGAAGACCAAAAAACTAGAGACACACAATTTTTTAGGTTCATTAATAAAGGACACTGTACGATAGAAAATCAACACGTGACCTTCTTCGCACTCGACCTCTCGGTCGTGCCGAAACAGCTGGTGTAGAATGAATGTGAATGTGGGTGTAGTTGATCAAGCTAGTTGGGCAATCTTATGGCTTCAACACGTAATATCGGGATCTACGAGTCTAAGGCAAAGAATGCTCTCCTAACTTGAAGTGGTGTAATGGATCAGTCTAATATAATAGCTACTCGGAGACTCCAATCAATATCGAGCTCTGCTGAGATTTTGTTTATTGGTTGTTGAACATGCAGAAAGTGACTTGCGGGCGCCTCATATGGATTTCAAGACAAGTTCATGGAAGTGAAAACGAGAGACATAGTTGAGTCATAGGGATTACAGGTGATTTTCTGGTCTAGTCCAAAAAGTTTTAGCCTGATCGGCTACTATGTTCAGTAAGGAAAGTTGTGAAATAATGTCTAGTGGAAGTGGTGAAGATTTGAATACTAATGTACGCAAACTAGTGTCAATGTCTAACTGGTCAGCAGGCCCGTTGGGTTGTGGGACCTAAGGATCACAACAAAAGACTCGTGGAGGTTGTGGCCCTTGTATGGTCATGCGCATAATCAAACCCTGTTTTTAGGAGCAGTCCAATAATTGTAGGCTTGATTAGCAGCGATGTTTAGCATATTTATTTTTTATATTTTCTCAGCAAAAGTTACAGGTGTGTGTAAGACTGTCAAACGTAAACTTGTATCAATGTCAGTTATCAATTCCGGCCCGTTGGGTTGTGGGACCAAGGGATCACAACTGTATGTATTTTCTTATTGTGGACCGTTGATGGTCATACATAATGAAATGAAATGATTTTAATAAGAAAAATAAATATTACTATTTTTGGAGTTTTCACAATATATCAGAGCAAAACAATAAAAAGAAAACTAATCTATCAAAGGAAATATTTTTGATCTTTTCTAATTTTTAAGCAATGCATTCTAATCTAATAAATAAACTAAATACAAGTAATCAGCCAGATGTGGCTGGTTACTTGTGAGAATATGTGAATCTAATATAAAAAAAATAACCTAATCTAATTAAAACCCTTCTAACCCTACCTCAGAGGTGAAGAACAAATCATGACCTTGAAAGAGCTATTGTTCCCCACAACTTCCCTGGTAATATTAAAGAGCAAAATTTCTAATGATTTGATCTACTTGCAATTGCCTGACGTATTGAAATGAACAATTTTACTACTCTTTTTGATATGCAATTGAAACTAGTGATTTGAAATTGACAATTTAATAAATAAAGCAAACAAACACATAATTCCAACCTGGATAAGCAAGAGCTTTGGAAAATATGGCTGTATCTGTATCTGTCCCCTCAGTTTGTTCCTTTTTTTCTCTGAGTGTCCATATGAGTCCAAGGAATTGGGAATGCAAGAACAATGGCAGTCTGATGGCGCTTGAGCAATGAAAACTTGAAGGCAGTCTAGATGCAATGCAAGTAAAAGAGAGATAACACAAGAGATCTGAGCTTGGCTATGCAATTCTGAGCAAGATTGTGGCAGCAATACAATGCAAGATACACAAAAATTCTCAGCCTTTTTCTTAAATACAAGCATGGAATATATAAGAATTGGGGTTGGGATGTGCCTTCATGCATAAGGAAAGAAGAGGTAGTTCCAACTAACTAAAGCATATGCAAAAATAGAAGAGGGAAGGAGAACCAAGCAATCAAAACTATTTTTAGACAATTTGGCCCACGTATGCATGCTAAAAGTGAAGTTAAGTGAATCGTCGCATGTTGAAAACACGCATGAAAAAATTTGGAAAATCGTCAGGACTACCGCCCTGCCTTGGTGGCGGTCTAAGAACTGCTTCCCTGCCTAGGCAGCAATTTCATAATTGTTGTCCAGGCAGGGTGGAAATTCTGGCATTAAAGGCCAAAACATGCGCAAAAAGAGGCAAAAAGCTGGAAAAAATGTGGGAAGGCTAAGTAAAGATGTATAGGCACTAAGTATACACTGTGAATGGGTTTTGGAGCTCGAAAACATTCTTGAAAGCACTTGAATTATCATTGGGGACCTTTGTAACTCTTTTCTAACAATTGAGCACATGATATTTTGGGTGCGTACATTTTGCCCCCTTGGAGAAGTGTCTTAGCCATGAAAAGGCATAAAACGTAGAGTCTGAGTATGACATTCCCCAAATGGGGAGTTAGAAGCTATACCTGACACACCCATTTGTCTAAACGTCGCCATCCAAACTCCCGCTACCTACAAGAGAAAGAAGACTCAAGTGTAGATTGAAAAAATATCGAAAAATAAACACTAAACCAAAATGACAAAAGGACTTACCATTTGTGCGGGGATATAGAGATATACCTACGCCAACACTCCAACCCTATAAACACATACACTCAAAACAAGGTCAAAACATCATATTTATATCTAAATAAGTCATTTTTTAATTCATTTGTGCATATTTGGTTTGGTGAATTTGGAGCTCTTGGCCCACAGTGACCATTTTTGACGAGAGTACAGCCGAAATGACCATTACGAGATCATGATCATGCCTCCACGAGTGGGAGATCGACCAGTGCAGTCTAAGGTTGGTTTTTTTTGACTTTTGCCTTTTCATACCTAAAATGTAAAATGTTTGAAAAGTTTACCTAGGGGGGAATATTTTCAAAATTTCTTGTCTTAAATGAGTCTCTACGGGGGCCGCCCATAGGGCAGTCTTTTATTTTGTCAAAAATGGTCATTTTTTTACATTTTAGGCATTTTTTAGGGTTAAGGGTGTATTTTGAAAATTGGCTTAGGACCACCGCACAAAGTAGTGTGGCGGTCATGGGACCACTACCTTACCAAGGCGGTGGTCATGGAACGACCACCCTACACTGGGAGGGGGTTCTAAACAAAATGACCAAAACATGCGTTAACTTGAGTTTTTTTGGATTTTTGATGTTTTGTCATGTTTTTGGTGAGCTTATCTTCTTGTATACGTTACTAACTTGCTATTTTTTCCATGTTTTGGTGAATGCAGGAGGAGTACATCTGTTGGAGCTGAGAGAGGGAGTGTGATTGGCTCCTAGGAATCTTGGATCAGTTGACTCAGGCCGAGAGGGACACTCTCTAGAGGGTAGATATCTAGAGGATTACACGTGTGCCCCATGTTGCCCCTTCTAGTCACATATTGTGTGACTTATTTTCTTATTGGGACATAAACCAGAACACTTTCCAGTTGCCAGGCACCAGAGGTGAGTGGACAATCACCTTGGAGGATGTGTATTGCATTCTTGGGCTCCCGATACTTGGGAGGAGACTGACTCTGGAGATAGCAGGATCCAGAGCCATGAGATGAATCAGTGGGTCACCTATTTGGGAGACACTGTTGTTTCATTTGGTTCGAAGAAGGGAATCAGGGTCCGGTCCATTGCCACTGCTCCTATTCCTATCATCTGTAGAGCCATCATGGGCATCTTGTCCTCCTGACTGATCAGGGACAAGGGAGGTGACACCCTTCTATATTGTCGGGCTCCTATTATTATACAGATCAAGGCATATATCCGTACATATGCCTGGGGAGTATACACCCTAGGGACTACCTATCATGACTTGTACATGGTAGTCAGATTGCAGGGGCAGTCACTGAGCCACCCCACTCTTGTTATGAGCTGGGTTTATGAGCACATCATCCCCTATGGAAGGGGAGTACAGGTATTGGATCCAGGGGATGTCCGGGCAATGAGATGGAAAACTATGTCAGTTCTTAGGACACCACATCAACCAATGGCTTCTTTAACCATGATAGACATGGTTTCCACTCCCTACCAAGACATGGCAGGGTTATGGGGACAGGAGGTGACAATGGTGGTAGCTTGTTCTATCACATGCCAGTTAGTTGATAGGGCCGGGAGAGTCGAGACTCATCCATTTGATCAAGTTCCTCAGCAGTTTGGCCTCCCATATGTTGACATACTTCCCCCAGTGGTACCAGTCTACAGGACCATTCAAGAGGCTTGAAAGGGCCCTAGAGGAGATCCCAACTAGATAATGGTTACCTGAGGAGTGCCTATCGCAATTAGGCATGTGGTTCATGCTCAACGGGTAGCTGATGCCCCTCGAGCACCTTTGCTTCAGATTGTGGCTGCTCCTGCTCATAGTGGAGAGGAGGATGAGCCCATTGATATAGACTCCGATTTTGAGGAGCACACGAGAGACAAGACTGAGGAGGAGTCAGTCAGGGAGGAGAAAAAGGATGAGGAGGTTAGTGTTGAGGCTGGCGGGGTAGCCCATATAGAGGAGGATGAGAGTGAACATGAGTTGCATGACACTCAGGATATGCTGAGAGCAGTGTATGAGGAGGCGAGTGCGGAGAGAGAGAATTTGGTATCAGAGGAGACAATTCCTCGAGGTGGGGAAGGGGATGATGAGTCTGTGATGGGGCAACATTTAGACTTTGGCTTTGGGGAGGCCCTGTAACCAGCAACAACAACAAACACTGACCCTACCTAGATGTCAAGAGATTCGAGTATGTTTAATACTCTTTTCTCGTCTTTGTTAGTTGGAAGCGTTAGTTTGGCAATTTCTTTTTATTTACATTTTGTGGTTTTCTAACTCACATGTTTCTTCTTCCTTTCTTGCTTGCAACGACTGCATAGGAGTGGCGAGAGCTTATCCGACGGGTGTGCGTGGACACCCTACTGATTCCCTTAGGGAAGACCCGAGCCGAGCTCATTGAGGATTTAACTCAGCAGCTAGCAGCTGACAGACACACTAACGTGTTTACTCCTGTTTGGAGGATAGCAGAGGTGGTGACCTCCCTTCGTACGCAGATGGTCAGATATTAGACCCCCAAGTGTTTGATGAGGCGGAGCCATTCTCACAGTGAGACCACAGCCAGCGGCCGCCATCATGAGCATTCACACCATTTGGTTCATTCCCAGTGTCATCACAGCTGCAGTAGGAGCTTTGGACGTGGCCGTGCACCATCCGAGGGATCCCACAGGGACTGACAGGCTATTGGGCCATTTATTGATTTGTTGCCTTTTTGTCAAGCAATATACAATTTTTTTGTATATCTTGGGGTCATTCTGAGCATTTTGACCATGCCTTAGCGCGTGATGGCATTGTATACAAACTTGACTCACCATGATAGATACAAACTTTTATTTTTGGTTCTGAGTTGACTTTCTTTTGGCTTATTTCTCATGTGTACTCTAGATGTTTAGAATTTAGGCTTTTCTATGCTTTTCAGAATGCATGTAGTGGGTATGAAATGATAACATAATGATTTCTTTTTGTATTTTATAATACTAATATATGATGATGCAAACACGATGTGATGTTGAAATTTTAGTTTCTTTAAGCAATCTTTGATATTTCATATTGTCTTGGAAAAACATGGTGATACAATGATATGATAAGTAAATGTATTTGAGTACATCTGTTTTAATCATATGGAGATCCCTATTGAAGATCCAACACATAATCTGCCCCTATATAGTGAGGTATTTGTTACCGGCCGAAAGATAAAATGGGTGCTTGTGGACAACGGATCAGGGCTGAATATATGGATGTTGAAATTAATTAAGCAACTAGGACATACAAAAGAAGATCTAGAGTCCCACATCATTACCATAACCACTTACGATAACACGGAGCGGGAATTAGCTGGAACAATCACATTACCCATGGAAGTAGGACCCACTTGTCATCAGACAAAGTTTCATGTCTTAGACTTGGAACTCCCATACAATATGCTTCTTGGTCGACTATGGATTCATGCCATACAGGCCATGCCATCAACGTTCCATCAATACATCAAATTGAAACACGAGGGGCACACTGTCACGATACAAGGAGATCCAAATCCCTTCTCTCACTGCAGAGATCTCAATAGTTTTGCGCGTAAGGGTGCCTATACATGTCCCTCTTTTGATATAGTTGTTCCTCTTCAATTCGAAGCCATGGAGTCACAAGTAGATTCAGATTCCCTAAGTTCTTGCTCCCGTGAGGCTTCTACATCAACTTATCCTTTTGATTCATGGGAGATGAAGGTTCTGGAATATGGCTATGGAGAGTATAATATGCAACAAGCTCTGTTGGTTTCAGACCTATCATTGTCGCCTAAAACTAGAGGCCGACCCAACTATCATTTCAAATGACCTAGAGATGAGCGAACTATTGGGTCGTTTTTACCTGGAGGGTTACTCGCTAAAGAGAAATTGTTGGACCCACCTACGACTTGGGTCCTGGAAGATACTCAACCAACTTGCTACCAAATCCTTGAGTATGAGAAGTCTAGCCGAATGATGTATTCAATGGGCTACAAGGGTCTAGGATGCGGAAATAATGAGCAAGGACCGAGAGAACCAGTTCCTCTTCCACATTTCAAGATAGAAAGATATGACATTGGCATTCGACCCTATGGATCTTACCCCAATGATCAAGATGCCACATATTCTAAGTGTGAAGATAGCTATGATTATTTAGACAACAACAAAGATTCCCACTGTAGCCAATACGAGGATCTTTCCTCCACGTACCTATTTATGGATACCGTTGTCCTTACCATAACCCCTACTAAACCTAAAATTGACCTTGGTTACCCTTTCCTTGTCAAATGGGACCAACAATGTCACGTACCACTGAATCTCCTTGAAAATGATGAAGCCATTGTGGAATTCATGGGCATTCGAGGTACAATTCTGATTGGAGACCATAAGAAAGGTTTCTACATTGACTTAAATACTTACGCATACTTCAGTGAGGAAGCTGAGCTTCATGGTCAACAAAACTTAAGAAAAAGCGAGGGAAAAAGTTCCAATGAAAAGCCTTAGTGAAAACAAAAGTCCAAGTCACACAGTGAAAACCTCTTTGAGGTGCTAGCTGACAAACAAGTGTAAAAATCAATGGACAAGAAAAGTGACCACGCCAAGGGTGAAAATATCGTAGAGACACCCTTGGAAGAAGACCTCAACCTTCCTCCTGATCCTACACGTATGGAGGATTTGTCAAAAATGCTAGTAAAAGAAACCATTGATGTGAATATTGGAACAAAAGACAATCCAAAGATAGTCAAACTGGGAGCTTCACTCTCAGCACGGGAACAAAAAACATTCACCATGCTTCTGCGGGAATTTGTAGATGTATTCGCATGGTCCTATAAGGATATGTCAGGCTTGGATCCAACTTTGGTAGTGCATAACCTAGTGGTGCATGCAAACGCCAAGCCCATCAAACAAAAGCTCAGAAAAATGCATCCACGGGTGGCTCTTCTAGTTAAAGAAGAGCTAGAAAGATTGCTAGCGGCAGGCTTCATTAGACCTATTGATTACTCAGAATGGATATCAAACATAGTCCCCGTACAAAAGAAACCTGTTGGGATCAGAATCTGTATGGATTTTAGAGACATTAATAAGGCATGTCCAAAAGATGATTTCCCATTGCCCAATATTGATATGATTGTTGATTCAACTATATGATATGAAATGTTATCTCTTATGGATGGCTTTTTCAGGCTACAATCATATCAAAATCACAGATGAAGATCAACACAAGACGACCTTCACAACCCCCTGGGGGACTTTTTGTTATCAGGTAATGCCCTTTAGCCTTAAAAATGCAGGTGTAACCTATCAAAGGGAAATGACCATGATTTTCCATGATATGATTCATGACATCATGGAAGACTATGTGGATGATATCCTCAGGAAATCCAAGACAAGAGCAGATCACCCTGAGATTTTACGGTGTATCTTTGAATGCCTACGGGAATACAAAGTTAGATTGAATCCAAAGAAGTGTGTGTTTGGTGTACTGTCTAGAAGTTTGCTTGGATTCATTGTATCACAAAGAGGGATTGAGGTAGACCCAACTAAAGTTACCGCCATTACTGAAATGCCTCCTCCTAAAAACATCAAACAACTGTGTAACTTGCAAGGAAAGATACAAGCCATCTACCACTTCATTTCCCAACTTGTTGACAAGTGTCATTCGTTTACCCATCTACTTAAAAAGGATGTTGCCTTTATTTGGGGACCAAAGCAACAACAAGCCTTCACCTTGCTTAAGCAGTACTTAGCCAATCCACTTGTCCTCATGCATCCAACTCACGGTGAGCCACTCCTGCTGTATATTTCTGCTAATCAATTTGCTATTGGTGCGTTGCTCACCCAATATGACCTTGGCCATAAAGAAAAATTTGTGTATTATCTCAATTGTACTCTCATTGCTTATGAGCTCAATTACCCTCAGATTGAAAAACCTTGTTTGGCTGTAGTTTTTACCTTCTAAAAAATTTGCCATTACTTGTTAATTACTAAAACCAAGCTTATATCCAAAGTTGACCCGCTTAAGTACATGTTGTCAAAACACGCCCTTACAGGTAGAATGGCTAATTGGATCATTTTACGAAGTGAATTTGACATTGAGTATGTACATCAAAAGTCGGTAAAAGGACAATTACTCACCAACCAGTTAACAGAAGCACCATTACCAAGAACAAAGCATGTAAGTCTGGATCTTCCAAATGCTTCATTACTATATGTTGAGGAATCTATCATGTGGCAAGTGCACTTTGATGGTTTTTTTACTTTTTATGGTTCGGGGGCAGGTGTGGTATTAATTACTCCTTCAGGTGACCCTATACCTCAATATTTTCACCTTGGTTTTCCTTGTACAAATAATATTGTGGAATATGAGGTGCTCATCACTGGGATGAAGATGGAAATCAAATGGGATATCCATCATGTTAAGATCGTTGGTGATTCAAAATTGATCATCAACCAAGTTAACGATGAATATAAAGTCAAGGATGAGAAACTCATCCCCTACAAGAAACTGGTGGAAACTTTGAAAGAGTATTTTGTGCGTATTACATTCGAACAAATTCCAAGAGCACAAAACAGATCCACAGATGCTATGACAACCGTAGGTTCTATGCTGTGAATTCCACCAGAGAGCAATGATATGCCATTTTTTGTTGAGAATCTATGTCAGCCTACGTATGACATGCCAGAATCATGTTTGGCTTGTGAATTTGTTGGTCCCTATTCCCCATGGTATGCGCACATCTACGCCTATCTTAAACACAACACCTTCCCTTCGGACATCTCCCGTTCCGAAAAAACAAAGCCTCATTTTCTAGATAGCCCATTACACCCTCTTAGGAGATACGCTCTATCATTGTGGCTATGATGGGAATCTGTTGTGTTGTCTAGATGTAGCAGAGTCAGTCCAAGCGATCAAAGAGGTACATGAAGGGGTATGCGGCGCCCATACAAACGAATGGTTCTAGCTAAGAAATTGTTGAGAGTAGGCTACTATTGGCCTACTATGGAAACAAACTACTGCAACTATGTAAGGAAATGCGTACTATGTCAAAAGTATGGAAATTTCATCCATGCGCCATCACAACCGTTGCAGCCAATCACAACCCCATGGCCATTCTCCAAATGGGGACTGGATTTAATAGGAAATCTCACCCCTACCTCATCTAATGGTCATACTCACATCATCACAACTACAGAATATTTCACTAAGTGGGTGGAGGATTTTCCTTTGACTTATGTTATAGGAGCTCAAATTTCAAAGTTTATCATGAATCACCTTATCTGTCGATATGGCATTCCTGCAGCCATAGTTACTGACAATGGAAAATCATTCAAGAACAAGACAGTGAAGGACCTTTGTCATCGATTTCAAATAAAATTGAAGTGGTCTACGCCATATTATCCACAAGGTAATGGGCAGGCTGAAGCCACTAACAAAACATTGGTTCAAATCATGGAAAATATGGTGAGTAAGACAGGTCGCAATTGGCATTTGTAAATTCACCCAGCCCTTTGGGATTATAGGACCTCCATTCGCACTCCTACTGGTGCGACACCCTATTCCCTAGTATTTGGAACCAAATCCATCATCCCATTAGAAATCGAGCTTCCTTCCCTGAGAATATCTCTTAGGGATTACCTGGACAAGGATGAGGATTACAGAGTGGCCAGGCTGGCAGAATTAGAACTCCTGGATGAAAATCACATCCGTGCCCTTAACCATCTCAAAGTGTATCAGAATAGAGTCTCTAGAAATTACAACAAAAGGATCATACCTTGTCAGTTTGAGGTCGGAGATTTGGTCATGAAATAAAATCAATTCAACACAAGGGCAGAAAGAGAGAAGAAAGGAAAGTTTGAACCGCATTGGTTAGGACCTTATGTCATTGTGGCCAAATATGGTACATGATCATACAAACTTTCCCATCCCAATGGTGATGAGCTCCCTGAACCTATGAATGCCATGCACCTTAAGTGGTTCTATGCTTAAACATGGCACAAAAATCAGAAAAAGCAAACCAAAAAAAGAGTAAAAATGATCAAAATACAAAAAAATTAAAATAAGAGAAAAAAGAAAAAGAGAAAATAGGTCATCCATATGTGAAAACCATGCAATTGTGGCACGTTGGATAGGTCCCTTGGTGAAAACCAGTTTTCGGCGCCTTGGGAGGATTCGTTGTTCACAAGTATCTTGCATCTGGAGGGTACTTTTGCTTAGCCTAGGGCTAGTTCCGCACCTGCATCTAAGATTCCTTGTGAACCTATCCTATCAAGCCTTGATCCGACTTCTTCTCCTCTTGTTAATTTGTGAAGGGATGGTCTTTGCATATTCCCCATCTAATGCTGGGGGCATTTCTGTGACTTCACCTTCCTGTTTATAACACGTGGCGTCTGCCTTTGTATATTCTCCGTCTTACACTGGGGGCATCCATGTTTCTTGGTTACTTGTGCATAGCTTCAGAAAATGTTAGAAAATCATAAAAAACAATAAAAAATGTTAGAAAATCACAAAAAACATTAATTTTTTTAGAAAATCACAAAAACATTCAAAAATGTTAGAAAATCACAAAAACATTCAAAAATGTTCGAAAAACACAAAAACAATAGAAAATTGTTTCACAAAAGCACAAAAACAATAGAAAAATGTTTCGCAAAACAATCTTGCAAAAACATAACTTTAGTTTACTTACTTTATCTTGTTTCTTGCTTTGTTTGTGTACATTGTTTGCTTGTATAGTTGTTGCTTGTTTGTACATTTGTATAGTTTGTTGCTTAGACATAATTTGATAAGATTCATATTTTCTTGCTTAGATTAGATTCATTCTTACTTGTACATATGCAGTGTGTTTTTGCATGCTTGTAAATAATTGTACATAGTTGTGTTAATTCATGTTGGTTGGCACTATGTATTTTGTTAACATTTGATTGTGTTTGTTTGTCGCATGTACATAGTTTTGTTATCACATCATCATATCTCCATCAATATCATCACATCTAACATCATCTATACATCATATATAAATAAAATGCTACGTGTACATCATACATGTATGCTATGCTAATCATCACGTATCATATCATCAAATGGGGGCAAGAGGGATCATAAATATCAAAATCTATCCCCCCCGCACCAATATCATCATGTCATCCCGTCCACTAATCTAGAGCATCACATGTACAATACAATTGATATCATCTATGGATCTATCATGTAAAAATCAAACACATGTGGTAAAAACATCTCAACTATCATCATGATACATACAAAGTGTGAAATCAAACCATATAACATCACACTCTAATTTTTCTTCTACTTGCCGTGAATAATTATTTTATTTAATTTTTCGTCGTGCTGGGGCATTATTTTCCACCTGGTACTCATTTCTTCTCACTAGGACAATTTTATTTCTCCTAGGCTATGTCACTTCTTTTGTACACTCTATCAAATAATTATTGTTTATTAAATAATTATAATGTTAATCTTTCCATTGTGCTAGGGCATTATTTGCCGCTTGTTGCTTCTTTCTTCTCCTTGGGGCATTTCTTTTGCTCCTGGGAGATTCTTGCTAATTCTTCTAACTTCTTCTCTATCCAAACTATCAAAAGTCTAAAAAATTCTAAAAAAATAAAAAAAAATCAATTCATAATCCAAAAAATTTCAAAACTTTTTCAAAAATACTAAAAATTGTAAAAATTACAAAAATAGATAAACCAACTCATAGCGGCTGAAACTCGTGTCTTGACATGGTATTCTTTCCATATCTTGTTGGAAATTTTCATCGTTTCATGAATTCAATGACTCATGGATCATCATATTTACAACCATTTACAAAGCTAGCTTGCTTGCTTTGTCAGTACTTTGGGGCACATATAGTTGCCTGGTACTGTTTCGTAGCGCACTACACTTTTTCATTGGACCAAGTGTCTTTCATCATCTTCCCTTGCATGTATCCTTGCTCGAGGCATCATTTTTAACTCTTGTCATCAATCACGAACATTTGGGGATCTTCATCTTGATAACAAAACATTTGTACAATTGTCTTGACCATTGTTGGTTGGAATATGTGTGTTTGTACTTGTTTTCCTTATTAAATGAGCTTGTTTCCTTCTCATATTGCATTGCTTTTCGTATGTTGCATTGAGTGGGTGTTTCAGAAATGGACAACTATTCGTAGTATGGATTTTCATGTCATCCTACTTTTGTTGTATGCTTATATTTTTAACAAGGACCGATGACGTAGATATTTGGCAATATGATGACAATAAAGTTGTTTTAATACACTGGATGAAATTTTGCTCTTTTCTTTCCATCTATCATTCCTCTTCTGCATCATTCTCCTATTAGCACTATTTTTCTTATTCATCTACGTTATCCTACTCCTACCCATTCTTCTATTTCCTTTCTCTCACCTTTCTCGATCGTCGATCGCCTTCTTTTATCACCCCATCGACACTCGAGGGGGCATCTCTCACTTCTACTAATTTTTATTTGACGTCTTCAAAAGTTTATTTGTCTACTATCTTTGAAGTGGCATGACTTAAGCCATCTCAAAGAGGGGAAAATGTAGACACCAATAATTTATCTCGAGCAATTTAAATACTAAATTGCACTAATTATACCCTTTCCCGCAAATTGATGACATATCGTCAATATCACACATTTTCTCTGCTATCATCATTAATTAATTACTGTTATGTTAGTTAATTAATTGTTCTATCCAACAATGATGCCAATTAATGACATTTTGTTAATCAACTCCCCTTTCTATGTAGATTAATTAACTATTTCTAATTAATTAAGCTCCCCTTTCTATCTACATTAATTAATTATTTCTAATTAATTAATGCCCCTTTCTATCTAGATTAATTAATTATTATTAATTAATTCATTCTCTGTTTTATTTAATCAATAAATCGTCATTTATTTGATTAAAATCCTCTCATAGTATAAATCATACTAACTATTCCTCTAAAAAGCTTCTATAAGCTTGTACACCTATTAATTAATCACTTTCGTTAATTAATAAATTCCCTCAAACCCCATGAGTCACTAAAGGACAAAATAAACTGTCATAAGGTTAACTCGACCCTTTCTAAACCTCCTTTATCCACAACTAACCCAACCTCTCCATTTATCCCATATGAAGAGGGATGTAGATATTCTTCTATCTATTGGGCTATATAAAGAGCCCTCCTCCTACCTTTCTATTTACACCTACATTCCTAAATGAGCATAAAGCCTACACTATAGCCATTTTATCACCTTAGAAAATTCTTCCATTAGAGGAGCTAGCTATTTTCCATTTCTTGTATTCATCCATCCAAGTTTTGAAGTCATATGGAGATATGTCCAACGGTCTTGTAGTCCTGGATTGACAAGACTCCATTCTTGAAAACCTTGGGATTCAAACATACAATCAAACCTTTGATTGCTAAGGATCTAAATAGGTTCATTTCATTTGATTAACATTCAATAGAGATAGAGATTAATGGATTAACATGTTAGTTTGAATATTTATTCATGTTCTAATGCAAGGATGTTGGTAGATTAGTCTTGTTTAAGCTCTAAGCATGATGGCACATTAATTTCAATTTAGCTTTGTTTTAGGACTAGTAGGTGTTAGTTATAATTATTTTTGCATTGCTAAAAAATTCATGTACACACATGCAACTGGTAGGATGTGAGGGCTCAACACCAAGAGCCAGAAAGGGCGTAAGTTACGAAAATTTGTTGAACGGTAATGATGAGGGAAAGACAATGGGTTGACAGAAGAAATTTGAAACACTATAACCTCACCCTACTCAAGTTACTTCATAGTTTAGAATGTGATGTGCTTTCAAGCTTATCTAGATTTAGATATGTAGATGGCCACTTGGTTGGCAAAATCTGGTTTTGAGGTGTTAAACTCTTTCGAAATTTTGGACGTCTAACTCACTTTGTTTTTGACTTATGATTTCACAATATTTGAATGGATTGTTTCTAACTTTCAAGTTTATCAAAGAGATCCCCTACACCTTGCCCCATGCTACCAGTAGGAAGCATTAGCTCATCATCGTGGACAAGGAACAAGCGAGTAAGGGCATTTCTCTCCTTTCCCAACCCTATATCACCAGTAAGAGATGCAGGCTCAACACCGAAGGTTGGTAGGACAAAAAAATGTGTAAAATGATTTTTTTTGTGGATTTGCAATTGACTTACTCATTTAGGAAAAATTTTTAGTATGTTCATATTTCCAAAGAGGTATTTATGGGATAGATGTGACACCATGAAGCTTCTAGAACAAACCATAGAAAAATACACCTAATCTAGAAAGAGACTATAAGCAGAATCAAATATGCAGGCCTTGGTATGGTTACGGTCAAAACTTTGTCTTATCCTATTTGAATTGATGAAATGATTAAGAAACAATTGATGATACCATGAGAATTGTAAGAGATATGATTTGAATGTTTTGTCATTATTTTCAATTTTTTTTAGGAGTTTCTATAAGAATAAGTCCCTTGATCATGCAAATTTTACAAAATGAACTAGAAAATGAAAGTGTAATGTAGATGCAATAATGTACATATGAAAAATGCTAATGGATCATGTGTAATATCTCTTCAGGTGAAGAGAGTTCACAAATTCATTAAACTCCTTGTTGATCTACATTTCCAGCTTCCTGTCTAGATGAGTGTATGAGTAATCAAGAAACACGAGACACCGTTGAGTATATGAGGGATTAGTACCTTGGAGATGGAGATGGATGATACGGGTGCAAAGAAAACATATGCACGATATCAAGAAGTTAGATATGAAAAACTGAAACAAATAAGATTAGATCACAATATGCGGGGTTGCCCGGACGGTGTCGGTTCCAAGAGGATTTTAACTCCCTTGGAGGATGTCAACCCCCGTGTTAGACAAGATAACAATAGATCGTGAACATTAGTAATGGAATATAAAATGACAAGTAACTAAAATGACGAGAGGACTTAGCTTGTGCTCTACTATAGAGATGAACAGGGCATCAAGATGGCAAGCTAATGAACCATGGCAAAGGTTTCTTCCTTAAACTGGCATAACTTAATTAAGCTCTTTATTCTCTTCTCTAGGCCTAGGTCTCTCTAGGTCTTCTTGAAAAATATCATTCAGCGTCCTTGAAATATGGGAAAAAACCCATATTTATAGATTGGTTGTGCGGTTAAATTGTAGGTTAAATGATACCCAGGGTTGAGTAAAGTAACTTGAGTTAAGAAATATAATGTGATCATGTGGGGACCACGACTTGAATTATTAGATGGAGTGGGGAGCATGATTGACATGGTGGGTGAGATAAAAGATTCTATTTAAAAAAAGGGTGTTAGATGGGTGTATTAATACCCATGGATTGAATAATTTGTGAAGGATGGGGATATGCCAAAAGTTGAATTATCAAATGGGTCTACATGGAGCCCATTTGATAATTTAATCAAGTAATGTGAGCAAATAGATAGGATTTCATTTAATTTAAGAAAAAGAGAAGTGATGATGGAAATTGGATGAATATGAGATGACGGAGGGGTGTTATAACCAAAAATAGGTGTCTACACTCCTCACCCTCTAGTGTACATAGGGGAAATGCCTCATTTTTGTAGTCTTCTACTACTTGATATGGACCCAACCACCTGGGTCTGAATTTTCTTCCTTCGCCAGTCTTTTTGTCTATCTAGATGTCAAGTCTTAAGACTAAATCTCCATCATATATTTCACACTCATAGACCTTGTATAAACGAGCCATCCGGTCAGCATAAACATTGTACCGTTGTTTAGCGTTGAGTATAGCCTCATCAAGACTTTCTAACTGAGATATTCACGCTTCTCGATAGCCTTCTTCTCTCAAGATTCCTTGCAACGAAATGCATAGACTCAATATTTCGACCTCAAGCGGTAAAACTACTTCCACACCAAATACCAAAGAAAAGGGGGTTGCCCCTGTTGGTGTTCTAATTGATGTCTGATAGGCCCAAAAGGATGGAAAAAAATTTAAATTCCAATCTCACTTGTTCTCCTGAACGGTCTTAAGGAGGATGGACTTTAATGTCTTATTCGTAGCCTTATCCCGTCCATTGGCCTGAGGATAATAAAGAGAAGCCATGTGATGACTTATCTTGAACTTTACACACAATTCACGTACCTCGTCATTTTTTAAAGATGTGTCGTTATCTGAGATAATGACTTGTGGAACCATGTACCTATAAATTATTTGATTCAAGATAAACTTTGCGATCACATACCCAGGTACAATGGTAAGAAGCATGACTTCTACCCACTTAGTAAAGTACTATGTGACCGTGATTATGAAGTTATGGTCATCTATTGATGAGGGAGATAATTTCCCTATCACATTCAGGCCCCATGTGGAAAAGGGCCATGGGGTTGCAATTGGTTGAAGAGCTTGTGCCAGTATGTGGATTTCATGGGAGAACTCTTGACATTTATGGCATCTACGCACAAATTCTATTGCGTCATGCTCTAGAGTGGGCCAAAAATAGCCCATCCAATGTATCTTCTGAGTAGTGGCGTGGCTGCCGAAGTGACTTCCACATACTCTGCTATGTGATTCATAAAGAATATTTTTATATTCTTCTGCATCAACACATCTTAACAACATTCTGTTGAAGGCTCTATGATAGAGCACTTGTTCCAAAATAACGTACTTAGCGGCAATGACGTGTAACCACCTTCTTTGTTGTGATGTTTTCCCTTCTGGATATGTATGGTCCACTATAAAATTAATGATGTCAGTATACCATGGAAACATGTAGAAATGGGGGGCCTAGTCTCGATGAAGTATACACACTCATCAGGGAAGTTTAGATCTACCAGATCACCTCCATCTAATGGATTATCAACTAACCAGTCCACAATGATTTGTCGTTTGACAAATTTTTGATTAACAAATGTTAACTCAAATTCACCCATCAAAGTTATGAAGCACCCGACCTTCTTAGATAAGGATCCTTGTGTGAGGAATGTCCACAAGTGATCTGACTTAACAATAACCCTCATTTCTTGATTCAACATATAATGTCTCAAACGCTTTGTCACAAAGACTATGGCAAGGCATTCTTTTTCTGCCTGGGTGTAACGTGTCTCATAATCAAGCAACATTTGACTAATAAAATAGACTGCATGCTCTCGTTTATCATCATCTTCTTGAGCCAACATGTAGGCTAGCAAAACATCCATAGCTCGTGAATACAAGATCAAAGGGCGATCTGACCTAGGTGGCATGAGCATGAGAGGGGACAATAAGAATCATTTAACTGACTCAAATGCCTCATTGCATTCATCTGTCCAATCAATGCAACAATCCTTTTTCAACAAATTGTTGATTGGGTGAATAACAAAGGTCAAGTCAGGGATAAACCTTCAAATTGCCCCAAGTTTTCCAAGAAAATATTTGATGCCAGACTCGTTCGTTGGTGGAGTCATTTCTAATACAAATCGTATTTTGGCTGGGTACACATCAATTCCTCATGAAGATATGATGTATCCCAAAAACTTTCCTCTTGTTACACCAACTACACATTTTTCTTGATTCAATGTGACACCGTATTTGATTAAGCGAGAAAGGATGATACGAAGCACCTCTAGGTGATCGCAATGCTTTCTAGCCTTAGCCAGAAGGTCATCCACATAGGATTCCACAATCTTATGTATAAGATCATGGAATATATAAGTCATCACCCATTGGTACGTAGCACCAGCGTTCTTAAGCCCAAATGACATAACAACATAACAATAGGTTCCCCAAGGAGTTATAAATGTAGTTTTGGCCTAATCTTCTTCAGAGATTCTGATTTGATTGTACCCAAGAGAATCCATCCATGAGAGACAACAACTTGAAACTAGCTGTTCATGTCAACAATAACATCAATGGATGGTAATGGGAAATCATCTTTGGGACAAGCCTTATTTATATCCCAAAAGTCTATACAAATGTGGATCTTTCCATTTTTCTTGAGAACGGGGACTATGTTAGACACCCATTGTGAGTAGTCAACTGGCTTGATGAACCCTACCTGGAGGAGTTTCATCACTTCTTCCTTCACCATGAGGGCCACCTTTGGCTTCATGGGCCTTGAATTTTTCTTAATTGGCTTAGCATCTAGCTTGGTGACGAGATTGTGCACTGTAATGTGTGATGCAATTCCCATCATTTCTTTGTAGCTAAATGTGAATACTTTTTGATGCTCCTTGAGAATACGGGTATGTATTTCAACTTCCTCAGGAGTTAAAGAGGATCCTAGCTTCAAGATTTTTGGTTCTTCCTCGGTCCCAATATTTATATCGATTGTTCCCTCAATTAAGGAGGCATTACCTTCCTCAAACTCAGGCGGGGCCAGAGGCAACTCTAAATCCCCCTCTTCTCCTACCTCATAAATTTTGAGTTCCTTCCCAGGGGAAGATTCTATCATGGGATTTCCAAAATAGGAGGAAGAGTGTGGAATTAGAGAAATATCAACCTCGTGATGACTAAGATGTAATTCTGCAAGAGTGTTTAGATATCCTAGAGTTTCTTTGTCAATGTCAATGTGATCTATAATGACAGACTCACTCTCAGTCTCTATGTATGTCAACATTGGAGTTACCGGTGTCTTACGAACCAAAGGTTCTACACGAACTGAGACCGTGAAGTTTGTATCTTCCAACTCACTACTTGGAGTAAAGCAAGAAGAAGAAGTTGCTATCAAGTCTGTGAGGAGGTTCTTCTCTCGTGGAATTGCTTCGATTGATATGAAGTCAAATCTCTTTGTTAGATTCAACACTATTGTTTTGTAGAGTTGTAAATGCTCAGCTCTAGTCTCATATACCTCAGATATCTGATTTGCAACAAGTTGTGAATCACCCAACACCCTAATATTAAGAGCACCCATTCTTTTGGCTATGATGAGACCAAGTAGAAGGGCTTCATATTCAGCCCCATTATTTGTGCACTCAAATTTTAATTTGAAGGTAAAAGGTAGAATCCTTCCCTCAGGAGAGGTAAGAATCACACCTGCCCTGCCAAAATGACATTTGGATCCATCAAAATGGAGAGTCCAACAATTACTTGGAAAAATGGATGTTGGATCATCCTTTGAATCTTCCTCCTTTACCTTAGTTTCCTCAACCATACAAACCTCATCTGCTAGAAGAGAACTGAGTCCCAAGGTTTTGTCCCATACCCATAGAATCGAAAGGAAGGAGAATGGGTAAATCCTTCTCCAATAGCTCAATAATATTTTTCATGGTTCCTAACAATATTGTCTCTACGATGATGGTTTCATCTTTGACTGTCCGGAATGCCTTCAATCAAACCCATGACTTCTAATTCCATTGTAGGAACCAAATTTTCCTCTGGTACTGAGCTTGTAGGTTTATTTAACTGATTTGTAGGAAGCTCAAACTCAGAGTGGATCCCTGGCCTCTTTTTCAAGTTAGCTAGGTGTATGTTGAAGGGTTTTGGATCACCCTGCGCCACAAATACCTTCCCTAAATGTAGGAACCTAACTTCCTGAAACAAAGTGGAGGGAATCACCTTCATGTGATGAATCCAAGGATGACCAAGGATCATATTATAGTTGGTTTCCTGATCTATAATATAAAACTTAGTTAGTACCATCTTAGGTCCAAGGGTGACTAGAAACACTATAGTTCCGATTGACGTTGCCTTAAGGCTATCATAGCCTCTCAGAATGTTTTGTGTCAAAGAGAAATTGGTCTCTCCATACCCTAGCTTTTGAAGGAAAGAGAAGGGGACTATGTTGACTGCTTCCCCATCATCAATCATCACACACTTTACATAGTTGTTGTAAATCTAGACTTGTAAAAACAACACCGGATCACCTCTACGAGCTATTTCAGAATCTGTGGGCATCTTTTTGATGTCGAATACAAATCCAACATCTCTTTTAGGCTACCCTAGAGGATAGACATCAAAGTCCACATGGTTTATTTGTGCTTCTGGAGGAGGGTGACATTAGTCAAATGACCAAGACCTAGTGCTTCTAGTAGAGTGGCTCTATGAGTAGGGGAATTCTTTAACAGATCCAAGAAGGAAATGTGAGAGAAAGTCTTGGTTAAGTCACTGATCAAGTCATAAGCTCCTACTGGCTTGCCTAGCATATCACGAATGTCATTTGATATAGTTGGGTAGATCGGGATTGGTTGCAAAGAATAATCCTTGGTTCTAGTGGTAACGTTAATTTGAGGTTCATTATCCAACTTCACCAACCCCACAATTTTTGTTTGTTGGTGACCATCCAAAGGAGGTGCCACTTGTGGGTTTGACGAAGTTGAGGCTTCACGATCATGGGTCCCTATTACAATACCTTTGTTTGAACCATTGGGATCTATTCTACCATCCTTTGGATGTGTGGGGAGAGGATCGTTAAAGATTTCAAGTGGTGTGTTCTGTGGAGATACCAGTCCCATGTAGGTGTTTTGAGTGGGCATTGTTGGGTTTTCCAAAAACATGTCAACAAATAACTATCTTTGATCCTCTGGAAAATGTTGTAAAAACTTTCTACAATCATGACATGTTCTTGCATCATGCCCACAAACCCTATGGAAACTACAATATAAATCAGGATCATAATCTCGAGGCCTTTGGTTTGCACCTTGTTGTGGTCCAAAATTACGGTTATTGTTCAGCTGTTGATTTTATAGTTAAAATTTGGGAACCCTTGCCCTTGGTTTTGAAATTGGTTTAGATACCTGCCTGGGTATTGGTTAGGGCCTTGGGTCTGTGTTTTTCTTGATTGCTGAGGTTGTTGTTGTTGTTGTTGTTGACGGTTAAAATCTACAACATTGAATGAGGGTGAGAAGTTATTGTTTCTTTGATTGTTTCCATTGTTATTGTTGTTGTTTGAAGTGCTTGTATTGGGAGCATTAACAACATTAGGTTTCTTAGGTTGGTCTGTCACCCCATCCGTCATGACTCCATGATTCTTATTAAGGATTTTTGGTCCTTGATTGTTATTCATGTTGTTGGAGTAACTGGGGTTATTTTGATTAGGGGTGACTAACCTTCCATTAGCTCCATAAGTCTTACGACCACTGTCAATGGTTTCTTGGTCAATTCGAAGAGCACCCTCTAGTACCTCTTCATAGCTCCTTAGCGGGAACTTTTGAACTTCTTCCTTTGTCTCCCTATTGAGAGAGTGGAGGAACAAATCACAAAGCTCCATCTGATCCATATTTGGAGCACTTGCAGAGGAGTAGAGAACTTGTCACCACCTTTGAATGAAGTGGGTTGCAGACTCATTGTGCTCTTGCTTGATATGAAGGAATTCCCTTATTCCTGTTCTCAAAAGTTTGTTCATATCAAAATCCTTAATAAATTATGATACAAGTTGCTTGAAGGAGTGTATTGAAGCCTCTAGTATCCTATAGTACCAATCGAGAGCAATACCTTCTAGTGTCTTAGGGAAAATATTTGCAACAACTGCATCCCATGGGAGCAACTCTCGAATGGTCATTGTGTAAGCTTTGATGTGGGCATTAGGATCACCCTCCCCTTTGAATTTTGGAAGATCAGGAAAGGGTCTTGGGAGCATGACTGTCCAAATGGAGAAGTCTAGAGGCTCCTTAAGATATTCAGAATAGGTCCCCATTGCGTACATTTCCACCATTGAAGATCCTTGTTGGGGAGGTGGAGGTTGCATCAGTTTCTAAAATGGGACAACATAAATATTTTTGGGGCATATGGCATCCCCTGTGGTTGTCCATATGGACCTGAGTAAGTGTACATATCCCCCTGTGGAGATTTAGAATACATGTGTACATAGGGGGGTTGATTACCTTGATATGGAATCAAAGGCACAAAGCCAGGGAACGTTGCATTTCTAGCTGGTATGGCATTTGAGAATGCACTTCTGGCTGGTTCCTGTTGTAGATATCCATATGTGGTGTGAGGGGGCATACCCAAGGTGCCCATCCCCGTAAGTAAATCTCTAGGGTTTGGAGTACCCGTATAAACTAGAGGATTCTGTGTAGTAAGTATTTGTCTGTAATTCTACGGATAGGGAGAAGTTCTTGCTTACCCCGCATATGAATTTTGAGCATTTTGGGAAAGCTCTAGCTCCTTGACTTTATCTACCAACATGTGAGATGACATCACCCATTGATGGGGCGTGCTTTTCTTAGGTTTTTTTATTGAACCCTTGAAGGTTGTTGAGGAGTATGGTATCCTGCTATGAATTGTTCACTATGTTGCCACCCCTCATTAGCAATATTTTTGGTTGGTGGAGGGGTAGTGTTATTGTTTTGGAGTAGAACATCACCTTGTCCTTGCAACCTATCAAAAGCTCAGTTCATATTCTGGAAGTGTTGTTCACTCCTAGCATATCATGCTAAGTATTCCTCATCTAGATGTGGGAGTTGGTCTGATTGCATGCTAATGGGCTATCGAAACAATACCTGAGGAGATGAACTTGCTTCCCCAGTGAAATTCATGTTGTTTGAACTTGATTGTTTGTGAGGATAAGTCTACATGATTTGGTCAAGTTCCTCAATACATACAGAGGAACCAACATTGGTTCCTTGAAGAAGAGGGTTTTGAGTAGTTGAGTGGTTGTCCGCCCACATTGAGAGTGAAGGTGATTGTTGTGGTATACCTGTTTGGTAGTTGTACATGTCAAAACCTGGGATGGGTCAACCGTACTCATCATATCCTGACATATTTGGGGGGTATAAGAATACCCGTAGAATAAAGGATGGATGAAGAAAGCAGAAATGTTTAGAGACTAGCTCTTCACGTCGGGTTCACCAATTTGTATGATAGAAAATCAACACGTGACCTTCTTCACACCTGACCTCTTGAGGTCATGCCGAGACAACCAGTGTAGAATGAATGTGAATGTGAGTGTGGTGATGGTGATCAAGCTAATTGGGAAATCTTATGTCTTCAACACGCAATATCAGGATCTGCGAGTCTAAGGTGAAGAATGCTCTCCTAACTTGAAGTGGTGTGATGGCTTGATCTGATATAATAGCTGCTCGGAGACTCCAATCGAATATCAAGCTCCCACGATATTTTTCTTATTGGTTGTTGAACATGCAGAAAGTGACATGCGGGTGCCTCGTATGGATTTCCAGATAAGATCATGGAAGTGAGAACGAGAGACGTAGTGGAGCCATATGGACTTATGGGCAATTTTATGGTCTAGTCCATAAAGTCTTAGCCTGATCAGCTGCTATGTTCAGTAAGGAAAGTTGTGCAATAATGTCTGGTGGAAGTGGTGAAGATCTGAATACTAATGTACAAACTAGTGTCAATGTCTAACTGGTCAGCAGGCCCATTGGGTTGTGGGACCTGAGGATCACAACCAAAGACTCATGGAGGTTGTGGCCCTTATATGGTCATGCACGTAATCAAACCCTGTTGCCAGGAGCAGTCCAATAATCATAGGCTTGATTAGCAATGATGTTTAGCATATTTAGTTGTTCTATTTTCTCAGCAAAAATTGTAGGTGTGCGTAAGACTGTCAAACATAAACTTGTATCAATGTCAGTTATCAATTCCGACCCGTTGGGTTGTGGGACCAAGGGATCACAACTATATGTCTTTTCTTGTTGTGGATCATTGATGGTCATACAAAATGAAATGAAATGATTTTAATAAGTAAACTAACTATTAAAGGAAATATAATCTATGTTTTTGGAGTTTTCACAATATATCAGAGAAAAACAATAAAAAGCAAACTAATCTATCAAAGGAAATATTTTTGATCTTTTCTAATTTTTAAGCAATGCATTCTAATCTAATAAATAAACTAAAGACAAGTAATCATCGGATGTAGCTGGTTACTTGTGTGAATATGTGAATCTAATCTAAAACAAATAACCTAATCCAATCAAAACCCTTCAAACCCTACCTCAGAGGTGAAGAACAAATCATGACCCTGAAAGAGCTATTATTCCCCACAACTTCCCTGGTAATGTTAAAGAGAAAACTTTCTAATGATTTGATCTACTTGTAATTTCCTAACCTATTGAAATGAAAAATTTTACTACTCTATTTGATATGCAATTGAAACTAGTGATTTGAAATTGACAATTTAACAAATAAAGCAAACAAACACACAATTCCAACCTGGATAAGCAAGAGCTTTGGCAAATCTGGTTGTATCTATATCTGTCCCCTTAGTTTGTTCCTTTCTTTCTCTGAGTGTTCATATGAGTCCAAGGGATTGGGAATGCAAGAACAATGACAGGAGGATGGCACTTGAGCAATGGCAACTTGAAGGAAGTCTTGATGCAATGCAAGTAGAAGAGAGATAACATAAGAGATCTGAGCTTGGCTATGAAATTCCTAGCAAGATTGTGGCATGTATACAATGCAAGATACACAAAAATTCTTAGGCCTTTTTCTTGAATACAAGCATGGAATATATAAGAATTGGGGCTGGGATGTGCCTTCATGCACAAGGCAAGAAGAGGTAGTTCCAAATAACTAAAGCACATGCAAAAATAGAAGAGGGAAGGAGAACCAAGCAATCAAAACTATTTTTAGACAATTTGGCCCACGGATGCATGCTAAAAGTGAAGTTAAGTGAATCGTCGCATGTTAAAAACATGCATGATGGAATCTAGAAAAATCAGTCAGGACCGCCGCCCTGCCTGGGTGGTGGTTTCAGAACCACCACCTTGCCTGGTGGTGGTTTCAGAACTGGCCCAGTGGCAATGGTCCTGACACTAAAGGCCAAAACATGCACAGAAAGAGGCAGAAAGCTGGAAAAAGTGTGGGAAGGCTAAGTAAAGATGTCTAGGAAACAAATATACACTGCGAATGGGTTTTGGAGCTCGAACACCTTCTTGAAAGGACTTGAATCATCATTGGGGACTTTTGTAACCATTTTCTGACAATGTAGCACATGAAATTTTGGGTGCGTACAATGAATGGAGAAGCCATACCAATTTATAACAATGTAGATTGCCTCTTCATCTACCACCCACATGACTCTTCATGCTCTCATTCAACTTGTGACTTTACATCTTCCCAGGAAGTGAGAAATAAGTCCCCTTTTTATAAATCAAAGGGAATTTCACAATTCAACTTTAAAAATTCACTTAAGTGAATGCGACAAATTACCATGATTAATCATAATGAAGAATTAGAAGGGGGAGAGAAGAAACATGGAGAAAGAGAGAGAAGAATCAATAATTTGACTAATATGATGAAGAAGATCCTTCTGATGAAGAACTTGCTAATTCATGATCTTTGAGGGTGAGTTTCTTGAAAGGGATCTTGTCCCTTGAATTCCTTACTGAATTGAGCTACTACAATTGCCACATTGTCTGCCTCTAGAACGTAGACACAACTCAACACATTGATACATGCCTTTGGAACATCAATAATCTTGTTGCACTGATTAGACCATCCTTTGAGATATCTTGAAATGTTAGAAATATATCCTTTGATGTTGGCTAGGGGATCTAAGGAATCTTCATTGAAGGAGAGAGTGTCACCCAATTCTTTCTTGACCAACTACTGGAAGGAAATAATGAGTTCTTCTGATGATGAATTCTCAGTGAGTGGAGAGAACTCAAGTTTTTGAACATAGTTGTAGACATCATTCAGAATCTCAAAATCATGTTTTCCACAAGATTCAAGTTTGGAGATGGCATATTTGAGCACTCCATATGTTGTATCCATAATGTGGATCAAAACCAGAGATATGTTCTCAGCATCTGATGTAAACACATTTTTTCTCACAAGGGTGTGAGAGTCAAAGGAGCTCATCTTGTACACGAGTGGGAGCACCTCATCCAAGTGAATAATTTATTTTTAAATCTCCTCCCTTTCTCTCTTCACTTCTGAAAAAATGGAAAGAATGTACTTGATTAGAGCGACAAGCTTAGGAAACAATTTCTTGCTTTTATCAATAATATTCTCAATCTACCTATCATTGGCATTCCCCTACATCATATACCCTTGTGATTTCTTGACCACCTCAAGGTCAATGCTAGTGATAAGAGGAATGTATTCCATGGGGAGTGAAGGTACTAATTAGGTTCCAAGAAAGGTTGAATGTGAGCATTAAGAGTTTTTACCTGTTCCTCCAATTGCTCAATTATTCACTTGTACTCTTCATTTTGAGCAAGCAAGAAGGAAGAGGATTCCTCAAATAGATGAGAATCACCCTCATGTAAAGCTTGACCCAATGGGATGTGTATCAACTCATAGTCTAACGGATCCATCTCCTTAATAGGTTTTTCATTCTTAGGCCTAACAACTTCTACATACTGGTTACACGAGGTGCCATTGAAGAAGAAAGAAGTTATTTGGGCCTTCTTCCTTTGCTTATATTTTAAGGTTCTTGAGATAGCTTTAAGGTCAGGAATGATAGCTTGATGCATTTTCCTTAGTTCATTTTCAAGAATTTATTGAATTATTGGGAATGGCTCTTCAGAAGTTGAAATGATGTCGGTTGTTGGAGCATATTGAAGAGGTTGATGCAAGATCAATTCTTTCTGGGTATGGGAAATCTCCATCATTGAGGAAGACATACTTGGATGCTTCTGAAGAGAAGGATGTTGCAATGGAGCAATCTTGCTTGACTCAAGAAGTTATGTGGGATATACAATGAGCTGTGTATTCTTATGAACTCTCATAGAATATGAAATCAAGTTATGCTCTTTGTTCATTTTCTTCCCTTTTGTAAAATCATGCTTACAAAACTCTACCTTTGGAGGATTGGTCATATTATTTGATGCTTGATTGAGTTTTTAAGAACACTCGTATAACAAAGGGTGAGATCTTGATCTTGGCTTAAATTATCTAATGCTTGGATTGTTTCAATCATCTCACTTATCTCATCGAGCTCACTCTAACTGGCTCCTCTAGCTCACCCAACTCACTTGTCTCATTTAGGTTGCCTAAATCATCTTGGCTCATTTAGCTCACCCAGCTCATCTTGGCTCATCTCAACTAGATCACCTTAGAGAGATGATGATGGATCCAACTTAAAAAATGAGTTATGATGATCCCATTATATTTAATTCCAACGGAGCTATTGACTCTTTCGAATCTATTCCAACTACATAATGTCATTGGTTTTCACCTACTGCGCCCTATTATGTTCTGTCTTGCTCCTTGACATAATTTTTCTCAAGATGGTGTTTTAGGATCCTCATGGAGGGTAAAATTCCTTTTTTGAGTTATGTAACCACCTTAAAACCCTATGAAGATGTCAATAATCGGCAAGATGAGTGAAAATGAAGCCAACTGTAACTATTGCATTAAAAGATAATACTTTCTATTTTTAGCAGGACAGACTAGGAGCTACCATTTTGGGTAATTTTTCCTGTTTTTCTCAAATTTGATCTTTTTAATTTCCCGACACATTCAATTCACCTCCATTGATGATGTTTCACCATTTTTAACAAGTTTATATTTTTAGCAGGTCACTTTTTTGGGACCTGTTTTTTTGGGAAAATTACCAATTTTGTCTTGCTTGCCATTTTGCACTGTTTCTTGAAGAACTGAGTGATAATAGCTTGAAATTTGAGGGAATTAATATTTTTAGAATGTACCAACACTTAAAACTTTCTATTTTTAGTAATTGGTAAAAATGGTGTCAGTTTGCATCGGAAACATCATCATCGGATTCGGCTATGCGCTACGATCTCGTGCTCAAATTTTTGTCATGTTTCACCCACTGGAACTATTGGAAATAGAAAAAGAAACTTTATAGGGAAAGGATTTTAGGTGTGAAGCTATGATGGTGGCCATTAATGGATGGTTGAAGTTACAATGATCATAGAGATGTTTTAAAGGAGAAAAATCAATTGAAAACTTGGCGCAATTCAGTTTCTGGATGAAGAATGATGGAAAAAATTTCATTTCTTGCAATCATGGATGGATCTAGAACGTGATAGGAAGAATATATGATGTTTTTCATGAGTTTTTAGGTTTCATGGTATTAAATATGGATGGAAAATATAACTTTGTGAAGAGATATGTTTTAAAAAAGTTATTTGTGTTTTTGAAGGTCAACCAACAATCAAATTTGAGCAAGAAAGAGTAGAAGCAACTAGGGAAAGAATTAAGGTTTACAATGGCTGAGTGAGGGGAAAATGTTTCTGTCCCATTTGTCCCCTTAAGAATGGGGAATAGAGGTGTAAGAAAATGCACCTCATTCTAGTGCTGACAAGTGTCACTACAAGGTGGAGCGAGAAGGAGATGAAGGAAGGTTATCCTTAACACTTCAGAGCTAGTTTTTGATTATATGAGGAACCATGAAAGGGGATGAAGAGGGGAAAATTTTTGTGTCCTCTCTTTCCCCTTGGCAATGCAGAAAAGAGGTACACAAAAATTCACCTTAAGGAGATCATACCAAGTGTCAAGCACATGTGCGATCTGGGAGGAGTGAGATAGGCCAAATAAGCCCTCAAGAGTGCTGCAAGTTGGTCATGTGGAGGACCAAGGGGAAGAGCTGAGGAGGGGAAATTTTTTGTGTCTCCCTTATCCCTTTGGGAAGGGGGAAAATATGGACACAAAATTGCACCTCAAGGAGGTGTTGACACGCGCACCACTCCAAAAATGATTAACTACGAGAAGTGTACCTACAAGAGAGATAATTTGATGAAGCAATTACCGAAGCTCAATGAGGAATTTTATGATGAATTATTATATTATTTTTATTCCCAATATAATTACAAGAACAATGGAATGGGTCTATACCTTCAATTATGGACGCATCATAATTTTTTCCTCTTTTTCTTCGGGATAACATGGTCTGTTTTCCAAAACTGAGATGCCTTAAGAAGCCATTAGGTGTTGTGAATGATTTTATAATTCTATCATGTAAAGGTATATTATAGATTTCAAATAAATATTTGATTGATTCCTAAATCCTTACAAAGCTCTTGAAATCGTCTGGTGAAGTTTAGGTTTAAAATTTAACCAAACACTCCTTACACCTTATAAACATGTTGTTACATAGATTGTCCCTAAACCTCCAAATCTTCCATAAAATTTTCTAAATCACTTCAAAAATGTTCTATAATCTCCAATACCACCTGTGGATGATTTTGATTTCTTGAAACCCTCTCGGAGGATGCATCATTGCTTAGAAAAGGCCAAAATTAGCCTTTCTGAGTCTGCAAGAGAGCTAGTCGTTAGTTGTTCTTCACTAAATGAAATTGCTAACTTGTCATACCATTACAAAAACATAAAATTGATTATTCATAATATTGTAATTACTTGTAACATAAATATCGACATGTCATAGGAAAAAAACTGACGGGGAGAGGGGGTTTGTGAAAACTTAAGAGAAAATTTTCAAATTTGGCTTAGTTATCATGCTTGAAAGTTTGAATTTTTTATGCAACACATTTGCATGACAATAGAACTATAAGAATACCCCAAAGGTTTATATTTACAAGGAGCTATAGACTATTTGGGGTCTGAGTTGTTCTTAGATGTAGTTTTGAGGATAATGGCATTTGTTGAGCCTATGGATTTTTCATTGTTGAAAAAATTATTAGAAGAGGTAAGTTTAGAATTTTTAGACCGTAGTTTAACTTTACCATATTCGTTGAATGTTTTGAAGGACTAGATTTAGAGAGAGTAAGATATGTGTTTAGCACATGATGAACGAATATTTCAATTAATTCAGTCTTTGGTAGGGAAAAATATAATTGATTAATGATCCCTTGCCATGTAGCGATGAAGTCAACGATAGATTCGTCTTTGAATTGTTTGATAGAATATAAATTGGTGATGGATATTTTATGTGAGATGTTGATGGAGAAATGTTCTAGAAAAAGTTGGGCTAACTGTGTGATTGAGTATAAGGAATATTGGGGGATGTTGTTATACCAATCAAGGACTGGCCCATCTAATAACATCAGGAATGTCCTTAATATAAGGTATTGATCATGGGATATGAGGTAACAAGAGTTTTAGAAGGCCCTCAGATGTTATTATAGATCTTCCTTATTATAAAATTTGGTTAATTTAAGAAGTTACCAATGTGGAGGTTACGGTTTTATGGGTAGCACTGGATTGATTGTTTCGATACAAATTTGTTGATAAGAGAATACATTTTCAGGTCCCATGGTAGAAGCTTCTAGAATTATGATTCTTCTTATGAAGGAATGAATGGGGTCATTTTGAGTGGGTTGGATAGATTTTACTTAAGGATTAGTCTGCGCATAGATGAAGGGATTTGATTGGTAATTTTGGTATGTTAAAGGAGGATTTTGAAAAGGGGGAAAGTTTCCTAACCCACTCTAATTTTTCTTGGAATCCAATGGTTGTGACGGCGAGTACACATATTGGTAAGATTAGGGGATGCAAGTAATAAGGAAGTGTTATGAGAATGGTGGGTTTTGTTGAGGTAGGATGTAACTATATTACGAAACATCAACTATAGACATTGGTTAGGAGAGGGGATCCACGCTAGTGATAACACTCGTATTGATAGGTGGTAATGATGTAGGGATGGATAAAACTATGTTTTAGATTGTGGATGAGGATTTATAGGATCTCGTGGGATGGGATGTGACCAAAAAGCTTGCAAAATGAGGTATAACAAAGGATCTTATCGAGGGAGGGGGAGAAGTGGTTGTTGTGTGGCTAACCATAGTTGGAAAAGAAGTCATGTGTAGTGACACACAATGAGATTTGGTTAAAGAGGTGAATGACAAGGGTTTGGTTATTAAACCCTGGTCATTGGTGTTATCATTAATGTCAAGTTACATTGATGTAAAATGAGTGAATGGTGAAGTGAGGATCTATAAGGGACATGAAGGTTGATTGGTAGTGTCTTATTAGTGGTAATTGAACATTTAGGATAGTTTCATGAGCAATTAGGATGGTTTTAGTGTTATGTAGGCGTGGTCAGTAAGGTAGGAATCCACTGGAGGTATGGAAATGGTTGGTAAACTTGGTACAAGTATTCTATAGGTCATACATGATGAGTTTAGTATGAGTAAGAGCTTCTGGAGTGTGTAACAGGTCAAATGGTTGGAGTCACAGTTGTAACTAGCTCATTTAGGCCTAGTCCTAGAGCCTAATGAGGTGTAATAACTTTTTGTAGGGCATGAAACGATTAGGTAAGAATGGGAATATCCTAGGAACATTTTCTAGGGCATGTATGAGCAACATAAAGGCGTATTTCAGCTCCTGGAGACAAATCTTGAAAGTGTACCAAAACTGCCTTGGAGGACTAACAATGAAGTCTGAGGTAAATGAGATAGGTATGAGATGTACAAGAAAACATATGGATAAAAAACCTATGGAGAGTGTATAGGGGTGTATTGTAGTGCTTCATTCCAAATTTCATCAATTTTTGAAGGGGTATGTGGAAGTTATGCAAATTTTTCTAAAATTGGTTCATTAAGAAATACAAAATGAGCTGCCCATCTTCTTAGTATCTAAGAAAAAATATGGTTCCTTCTTCAGATAAATCATAGAAGGAATTTTTATACAGAACTCTAAGCTTGAAGTATTGTAAATTTTTTTAGGCAAAATGGATAAGTATCAGAGAAGTTATGATTATTTTTCTAGCCATGTTCTTTTCTCTCCCAAGCATTTTCTAGAGTCAATGATAGAAAAAGTTGTCTGTTTAATTTCAAATCACTTGGATGAGAAAATTTGAAGCTTTGCATGGTTCATTAATGATGTTTTCATGTTCTTTGGGTTGTAAATGATATTCAAGATAGTCAAGTTCGATACAATCCTTCATAGTGTGTACAAGTTAAGTGGATACTATTAGGATATATGAAGGTACAATCCTGAAGGTGTTGTTTGGATTAAATGTTGAGATAAAAAGGAAGTGGTATTATTCTACAAGTTCAAGGTGATTGGTCAAGGCTCAAGATGACCCCAATATAGTAGAAGGATGTCACAATTCTCCTTTACCCTTAAGCTCCTTGTAGACTCAAGTAATGAAGTGTGAGGCTTAGAGTGCAAATGTGGTTTCTAACTTGTTATGCATGTTCTTAGGGTGTGAAAGAGAAGTATAGTTTTATTCCTCTTATGTTTCTTGTTCTAAAGTTGTTGGAGCAGGCTAGAGAGTTTGTAGAAGCTTGTAAAGCCAAATGTAGCTCCTAGCTAAGACTGGGTGTGTTTGTGGAAGGGAAAATTCTTCACTCAAAGGTGAAAACTTGATCTCAAGAAAGATGGGGAATATTATATTGAAATTTTAAAACTCAAAATGATTCATTCAAGTCCCGCAATACATAACTTTAGACCTAAAAATATCCTCTGTTTGTCTAGATGACACTGTCATGATGTGTGATACACTATGCATTGTCTTTTCTTTGTTTTGGGAATAAATTGAAATGTTTCAAACTATTTGATTACATCCAAAAGGTGTATTACACTCCCACAAGTCCACATAAGGTGGAAGTTTCAAATTTCATTAAGAAATGGCCAAGAAAATCAATTTTTAAGGGTCTTAGGTGTTGGGAATTTGGGACTGTGGAATAGTGCTATAATTCAGTAACAAAGCCAATCATACACACATGATCTAAACAATTACCCAAAATCTACAACAGTGAAAATATAAACTAGAATAATGCAAATCAAAACAAAGTAAACACACATAACACAACATGTACCGTGGTTCAACCAATGTGGGCTACGTCCACCAAAGAAAGAGATCTCATATATATATAAAATAACAAGAGTACAAACCAAATCTTTAATACAAGAGTACAATGCATCTCTCTAAGAGTATCTCCTCTCCTCCAGATCTCTAAACAAATCTACATGAGTGCACTACAACCATGCCTCCAAACCAACAGTAGATATCCCATAACCAATAACTACTACATCTCTAAATTGTAACCAAGCTCTCATGTGAATATGTAAACAAGACCTCTCACAAGGGCCTACCAATGTGTAACCATATCTGTGCACCAAGAAGTAAGTCTCTCCTCCATCTCACTGCATCAACCTATGCATACATGAAGATATCTCCATCTCACTGCATCAACCTATGCATACATGAAGATAACCTCCTCTACTATATTTGGATACTATCTAGTACTCACAAGCTCTCTAACCAGCTACAATACTATATCTCCTATGGATCAACAATACAACATGATCTCATGGATCTACAATACAAGATCTCACAACAACCTGTGGATCTATAATACAAAATATCACAACAACATGTGGATCTACAAGATGAAAGACTACGTGATTTGCATACTATGCAATCCATTACATTAAGACAAGACAATACAAAGGAAATACAATAGAAGACATAACCACCTTCTCACCATTCAAATGTACCTGCTATTTCCTTCTATCTAGCTTCTCTCCATTGAAGCTGTCTTCATGCAACATTTTTCTTCTTCTTCATCTTCAACCAAGGAGAATTAACGTTCTTCCTCTATATTTATGTTCTAACCTTATTTTTCTAGCTTATATAAGCTTATACAAATTTAGTGCACCTTAGCTATGCATTTACAACATTTAGATCACATTTAAATCAAAGGTTAGATCTAATTCCCATGAGTTAAATATAAACTTCCACGCATAGGAAACCAATGGCAGCTCCTCTGCTAAGCGGTGATGGTTCATATGCTGACCGACGATGGTTCTTTTGTTGACCGACGGTGGTCCTCTACTCACCGACGATGGTTAGCCAACTGATGCTAGTTACTGTGTAAACTAGCCACATGTAATGCATGCTCACTGTGAAGAAATATAGCTCCACAACCAAACAATCTCCCACTTGGAGATAAATTGCTGAATCTATGTACCTATACCTGTACATCACTGTCCTCTACATACCATGAAGACCAACTAGTCTTTACATCAAAAATTCTCTCAAGTAGTCAGGAAGAATAAATCATCTTCTAAAACCAATAAAATAGCAAACCTGTGACTTACCATATACCTGCACGAAGCTACTACTGATCCGTGATACATGAGCTATCTTTACATCAAGCTCCCACTAAATCATAACTTCAAGCCTCTCATGCAACCAAGCCACCATGACTAACATATCTGTAAGAGCTCCCACTCTAACTGAAGTACTAAGATTCAATCACTACCATAACCATACCTATAAAACCAACCATGTTCTCCAACCATCTATCCATGTCTCTGTGTAACCACCAATGAAACTAACCAAATATAATTCAAACTAGAATATGCATAAGAAAAAACAAGATCCTGGGCAAAGACAACCCAAATAAGTTCTACATTCAACTAGTGGGTGATCAATCCATAAACACCTGCATAACTCAAAGAATCAAAACACTGCAATCTGCAAATCCAACCTTGCATAAACATCTTGCATGTCCAAGACAACCATATGTAGATAACTGTTAATGGAGTACAATAGTAATAAGAGGAAATACAAACATCCCCTAATCATGCTCAAGGCATCTCAACCATGCTCATAGGCATCCATGTGAAAAACAAACATATGCATCATCATAGACTCAAAAAACATAATCTATACACATGTACAAACTCACCATGTACATCCATCCATATCACCAGGCTCTCTAGAAGCTCCAAGTTTGCCACCGACTAACTCCAAAGCCAAATATGAATCCTGTGCTCATCAATGTCAACAAAAAACAACCATGGTAACCATGCTACTAATAAATAATGAAAATACCAACAAACATGTCATCAACATACTTTGTACAACCATCCAAGATGAAATCAAACAAGAACAACATCTAAAAATGGTAAATAAACACCGCTGTTAATCCTGTAGCCAAACCAACCATGGTTTCCCAACCGACATTGGTCAATACCTGACTAATCACGATTCCCAGATGACCGACACCTGTCTCTGTAACAGTAAAATTTCTTTCTTTTTCCACCCCTTAAAATCAAATTTTTCTCTATCATCTAAACCCAGCTGAATCAACCTTCAACTACCATCCCATAGGAATATCTAGGCACCAAAAAATGAATCCAAAAGTGATATCACCATGCAATGAACACAAAATACCCATAAAACCATGATTATCCTCCAAACAAAATTGTGCCTCATGCCACTCCAAATAGTAACATACTCCTCTCACTCTGCATGTGCATTTGTGTCTAACCTGCAATGCCAACAAGCATGGCTTGCTCCCACTTAACATGAACTCCCCTACACTACCTCTAATAACAAGCTCAAAAGCTCCAATATATATTAGTGAGAAATAAAACTAGATGAAAGAAATTTAAAACTAATTCCCTTCTTAAGAAATAATACTTCTACATCATAGAAGTTGGACTTCTTGTGAAGTAGGGGAATCACCTTCTTTTCATCCATGTGTACTAACATCTCTGTTACCTGCAACTGTGTGTCTAATCATGAATTTTCATTGAGGATATCATCCTTAAACTAGATACCCTCGTCCTCAAGGTTCCAACACACCCTGGAAAAAAAAGTCAAACCCACCAAATATCCACAGTGCAAATTTTTACTAGTGCACACAATCAAAACATATTACCAGTTACTTCAAACGAAAGAAATAAAACATGAACTATATAGAGATACCTGACCCAAAGTCTCTCTGGATTAACCAAGCCAACTCCGTCCTCTTTCTAATTCAAACATTGAAGTGAGCTACACCGTCTCTGCCTTGTACACTCTGTGCAAGAAACTTGATCCTCCTAAATAGGATATTGAACCATCCATGCCCTCTCTTGTTGCAAAAACCTAGTACAAATTCACTACCACAGAGACCGACCTCGGTTGCCTAACCAGTACCGATTCCTTTGAGACTAATTTCGGTACATCACCTTATCGGTACCAAGATACTTAACCGAATCTTCAACTGAACTACATGCTTCTCTGATGGAAGCCCCATCTTTGTTTTGTGCTACAACTTCTCTACCAAAGCTCGTGCATCTAACTGCACCAATGATGCATAATTGTTCCTCTCTCTCTCATACTTAGATATGCAATCCCAAACCATGCATGTGCATCCAAAACATACAAGCATTGCAATACCAAGATAAAACAATACTTCTATAACCAAGATCTGCAATCTGACAATCATGTTTGTGCCTCCAAAAACCAAGGACACCTCAGCAAACAAGATACATTCCATGCATCTTTTCAATTCTTCAGATATGTGATTTTCTGTTTAAAACTAGGTTGCCTAATAAATGACCATGGTTACCGTGTAACAAACCATGCTCACCCTGTAACTGACCATGGTCACCTTGTCGACGCCGGTTACCACCTAACCGATGTCAGTTGCCACCTAACCGACACCGATCACTGTATTCTCTACCAACCTCACATTTCTAGCTTCCACTTGAGATTTAAATATCTTTTTGCAATTTTCACATTAGGAAAAAAAACCTGCTTTTATACACCTATCAGTAAACCACTAATAAAATACTGAAGAAAAACCTTGCTCTAAAATAACCAAGCTCTGATACCAGTTGTTGGAAATTTGAGATTGCGGAATAGTGTTATGATTCAATAGCAAACCCAATCATGCACATAGAATCTAAAGAATTCCTCAAAATCTACAACAGTGGAAGTATAAACTAGAATCATCCAAATCAAAACAAAGTACACACACATAACACATCATGTACCGTGGTTCACCCAATGTGGACTACGTCCACCAAAGATAGAGATTATATATATAATATAACAAGAGTACAAACCAACTCTTTAATACAAGAGTACAATGCATCTCTCCAAGAGTATCTCCTCTCCTCTAGATCTCTAAACGGATCTACATGAGTGCACTACAACCGTGCCTCCAAACCACCATCATATCTCACATAACTAAGAACTACTTCATCTCTGAATTGCAACCAAGCTCTCCTGTAAATATGTAAACAAGACCTCTCACAAGGGTCTACCAATGTGCAACCATATATGTGCACCAAGAAGTGAGTCTCTCCTCCATCTCACTTCATCAACTTGTGCATATAATAAGATAACCTCGTTTACTATATTTGGATAATATCTAGTTTTCACAAGCTCTCCAACGAGCTACAACACTAGATCTCATATGGACCAAAAATACAACAAGATCTCATGGATCTGCAATACAAGATCTTACAACAACATGTGGATCTACAAGATGAAAGGCTACGTGCTTTTCATACTATGCAAGAGATTACATTGAGACAAGATAATACAAACGAAATACAATAGAAGACATAACCACCTTCTCACAATTTAGATGTTCCTGTTATTTCCTTATGTCTAACTTCTCTCCATTGAAGCTCTGTCTTCATGCAACCTTTTTCTTCTTCTTCATCTTTAACCAAGGAGAATTAACATTCTTCTTCTATCCTTATGTTCTAACCATAGTTTTCTAGCTTATATAAGATTATAAAAACTTAGGGCACCTTAGCTATGTATTTACAATCTTTAGATCACATTTAAATCAAAGGTTAGATCTAATTCCCGTGAGTTAAATATAAACTTTCACGCATAGGAAATTGATGCCAGTACCCTGACTGATGGTGGTTCCTCTACTGACTGACGATGGTGAGCCAACCAATGATAGTTACTGCGTAAACTGGCCACCCGTAATACATGCTCATTATGAAGAAATCTAGCTCCATAACCCAATATTGGGCGTGCACAGACTGGGAAACCCTAAATCTAGGGTTTGGAGGACTCCAAAGCTTGAAACACAAAAATGAACCAATTAAAATTATTAAAAATCTCAGAAACCTATGTCTTGAGGTCACGTTCAATATTTATTAAATTTCAAATAGATTCATCTAGGCACGAGGAATAATTCCTTGATATTTTTTTTCGAAGACAAGATTTTAACTATGTGCAGAGTGAGTAATGTGTTTTTTAGTTTAAATTCTTCTAAGAAAACATCGAATACCTTCATGTAAGATACTAAATGATGTGAAAGGGCATAGTTAACTTGGAGATGGTCTCAAATTGGTTTGAAAGGTTCCAAAACACATGACAATGATGAAATTGGAAGACAATGTGATTGTTTCTCTATCTCAGTTGACTGTATAAGTACATATTTCTTTCAAGAAACGAATTCAATGGTAGAGTTTAGTCCACTTGACATCCAAAGTAGATTGATGAAATGACAGTACCTCAAAGGCTCAGTAGTATGGTCTCAAGATAGTGTTGAATAGATTGATCTTCTAAACTAATTGTTTCTTTGGAGAAGACATGAAATCAACAGACATGAATTTTGAAATGTTACTCAAAGTGAAGAGAAAGCCAAAGGTTGATTTGTTAGTTATAAGATCTGATTCTCCTAATGTAGCTCAAAATAGAAGATGAAGAGTTCTCCCTTGGCCAAAAAATGGATAGAGTCCAAATGTCATGATAACTCAAGAGTATGGAAGTGGAAGAGTTGATGCTTCATGTAGCTTGAGTAAGTGTGAGTTGAAAAGTGTGTGTGTGAGAATAAAAGATGGTAAAAAGGTTAATACCTTGGATTAAGTTTTCATATAGACAAGATACTAGATAGAAAAGTGTGTGTGCTTATAGAATGTAAAAACAACGAGTTTTCAAGATGAATGAAAAGTGAATAAACATGAGAAGGTGAAAGGTTATGAAGTAGAGTGAAGATAAGCTACAAAAGGGAGATTCTTTGGACATTAGAAAGTGTTGAAAAACCTGAGAAATGGTTAGTTGAAGCATGAGGAAGTATGTGAAATGAATGAACAAACAAGATAAAGATTGAGACAAAGCAAGAGTAGAGTGGATATAGCAGTGCAAGTTGCCAATAAATGTATGAATGAGACATGGTGAAATGTTAACAAAGTCAGCAATGAGGGCAGGAGGTAGAGTATGAATGTATGCTAAATGGTTGAATCATGAAATATGCTAATATGGGTTGAAGATTGGAGATGCATTATGTAAGATTGAAAAAGGGAAAAAAGGAGTATTGACACTTAAATAAGGCTATAAGTGCATACAAGAGAACAATGATCAGGTTGTAGATGTAGAAGTTTGAAATTGAATACTAGGTAATGCATATAACCTATGAACCTTTAGGCTAATGTGAAAGAGTGTTTTCGGGAGATTATATGATTCAACCTTGTATTTGATTAGGTAATCACACACAGAGAGAGAGAGAGAGAGAGAGAGAGAGAGAGAGAGAGAGAGAGAGAGAGAGAGAGAGCATAATTTGAGATGGAATTGAGCTAATTTAGGGGTCATTATCAGTTGTATAAGACAACAAGCCAAGTGTGAACAAATTTATTGAACAAGTCTAAGTGGTAGCTTAGTAGTTGGGGAGTTGAAGCTTCCCTGTGAGTTGAAGCTCACTAAAGGTTAGCTATAGCTGAACCAAACTTGGGAGTTGAAGCTTCCAGATAGGTTGAAGCTTGTCAAAGACTAAGTGGTAGCTTGGTCAAAATTTTGGAGTTATAGCTCCAAGTTGAGTTAAAGATCAACCATGCAATCAATATAACTGAAACATGACAATTTTTTCCTAAGCATAGTTCTTTGTTTCAATGGGTTTTTTCCTAGTTTGGCTTTCCCACATTAACTCAGTCTCTTTGTGTTATTTCTTCTTTTTGCTGCTTATGGATGTTTAGTTGAATCTTCATGATGCAAATTAAGTGAATGAAATTATGAGGTAAAAATTATACATACACTAATTCACCCCCCTCTTAGTGTCCTCATTTCAAACATTAGTTGGCTAACCATGTTTTGTGATGAGATGGTATTAAGTTGGAAAGAGGTTAGGGATAATGATGAGGTAGATTTGGCTGCTTTCATATGGCTGGAGGTAGAATAAGGAATAAATTGTTCAACAATTGGTTGGTAGATGGGGTCAACATGTAAGGTGAGGTTATAAGTAATGGTACTGATGTATGCCCTAGGTTTCAAATTGTGATGGGGGATACATATAGCTTGTGAAGTGAGACAACTACTAAGGGTGATAGGATTGGTGTCCAAAAGTTCTTCAAAGGTATTATTCCCGCTTGTAAATAATTGTGGCGGATCTTGGTAAGGAAATTCAAGGGTTTCTAACATGTTTAATTTAACCCTAGGAGAGTGTGGCTGATCTTGAGTTGTATCTATGGATTGTTGTAGTGGGTTTGACATATATGTGGTATTCTAGGTTCAGGACTATTGCCTAGTAAGAATCATGAGGTTATTAACAAACAATAAATGAGAAACAATTGTTTTATGTAAATCATACAACCAACGAGAAATTTTTGATTTTCTTAATTAATGTTATAAATGTGTGAAAAGGAAAATTAGTTTATATAGGGTATTAATAATTAGGTATACTAAGGCTACTTTTAGGTGTGCTTAGGTGAGAGTAATTAAAATTCCTATAGGTACATGAGGCTTGTATGTATGTTGGTGTTAGTATGAGGCATAGTGTTGGGGCCTACCCCCTCACTTCATGGTCCCATAATGATAAGGGTGTCAGGTGCTTAGCCATTATACTATCAATCAATTATTTATACTCAGTAGAACATCGAGTCGACTTCCCCCTTGGTGATGAAATCCAAGTAGGTAGACCTTGGAGTGGATGTTTAGGATGCAAGTTTGATTATAAGTGGTTTGGTATTATGTGGAGGAAAATGGTGGATATAAAGTTTAACCCCTACTTAGACTAGATCACCAAACAAGGATGAAAATGTGAGTTTGTTTTAAGTCCAAAAGGAAAATTTTACTTTCGATGAGGAAAATACATGAAATACAAGGATGAAAAGACTCAAAGGAGAATGTAAACAAGGAAAAAATGAGAAATACCTCTATTCACTAAATAATCCTTTTTAATTTACACTTTCTAAGAAGTCACTAGAGAACTCGAGCTAAAAATTTAGTCAACTTGCAAAAAATAAACAAAAATGGATTCTACCATAGGAATGAAAAATTTAATAAAAAAGGACCTAGGTCCCATTAGGCATGCCAAATGTTTTATTAGTTTTTAGGATTCAATTTTATTTTATAAAATAAACTACTAGAACTTAGTTTTGAAAGTGTTTAACAAAACCTACTTGGATGATGATGATGAAGGATGGTAGGTCTAAGTGGGAACACAAAAATCCTCTTCCAAAGAAATGGAAACTGCCACACACGTGAACAAATTGACAGAAAATAGATTAGATAATTATGAGGTGAGTTGCTTGGAAAAATTACAATTCCATGAACTAAAGGGATTCCCCACTTTTAGGTTATCAATAATGAAATTACAACTGATAATATGAGATAATGTAGATAACAAACTATGAATATGTCGTATTTGGATGCTAGGATTTAATCAATGTCCTCGATAATAAGATGAGGGGGATTAAAAATATTGTCTGAATGAATATTGTCATCATCACTCTATTCGAGGATAAGCTCCAACTATTCGAGAATGTCATCCAGATTGGGCATAAGGATGATGATGCATATTCTTAACATGTGATTGATGTTAGATTGTTCCCACATGAATGATTGAAAAACTATGGAGAGGTCGTAAATACTGGTGGGATGATAAGCTTTTCCTAGAATGATAATATAATAAAGAGCCATGCTTGTGAAGAAGAGACCATTAGTCATGATTTTAAAGTATGGAAAATCTATACTAAAATGTATAAAATGCAAAGTTGGATGATTTTGACATGGATCGGTATCCATATGGCTGATTGATGTCAATCTATGTGATTGGCATCGATCATTCTATTTATGGACACAAATGTGAAACATAACCAATTATTAAAGAGAATGATAATACGAGGACATTTAGAGCTCATACACTTATTATTAAACTTGAAAACAAGTGTCCACTAGTTCAGAGGATGAACATATCTTTCTGAAGATGGTGGTTTGGATTATTGAGTTGAGGGGATAGCTTCTCTAAAGGGAGAATGATGTATTAGGATGATTCCACTTCTTCATGTGAATAAGAGGTTCATGTTATCCATATTTCGTCCCCTAGGTAAAATATTGGATCAACCATGACCCCGCATAGAAAGAACTTGAGAAATCGCGTTCAGATCTTACAAACAGGTCACAAAAAGACTCGACAATGGAGTGTTGGGGATTGAGAAAGATTAAATGACCCTAAGCAAGAAGAACGACTCTGTCGAGTCGTTTCCATGTCTTAAATCCATTTTTCAGGCTACAAATGGGTTCGACAATAGAATAGAAAGGCCTGAAAAGAAGGGGCAGTGCCATAGAGAAGCCAGGAGCAAGAGGGGGAAAGAAAGGTGAAGATTCAAAGTTTTCGGGCTCGAAACAGTTCAAAAAGGAGTCCAAAATTGACTAAGTATGGAGGAGGCAGCGGAGAGAGCCACGTGTCTGCATGACGCTTCTCCAAAGTTGAATCCAAAAGGGGAAGCTTAAACGAGCGCCAAACTTCCACGCGTCCAGAGCACCAAAAGTAAGATGGCTGTTAAAAAGTATCTGACTCGGCGGAAGGGGCCACGTGTCAGCTCAACGTAATTCCTAAATGAGAATCCAAGGTGGAGGCTCAAATTTGTGCTAGCCCTCCACGTAGTAAATGGTAAACAAGGTCAAAAGGTGGATTGGGTGGGCCTCAGAAAAGGCTAAGTATAGAAGTATGGGTGGAGACTGCCACGTGTCCAAGCGGCACTTCCCCAAGGATAGATCCAAAAGCGGAGGCTCAAACTTGTGCCAGTTTGCCACGTAGCCTAAGGCCCGAAAAGGAGAGGAAAAGTCATTGAAAAGTCCAAAAACCTGCTGAGGCTTCCAAGTGTCAAACTGACGCTCCTTCAAAGGAAAATTCTTGATTGGACTTTCAAGTAAGCATAGGGCCTCCACGCGTCCAGTATAAAAGGGAAACCAGAGTCGAGTTGAATAGTCAATGTATGGTGGCAAGCCGGTGGAGAGTGCCAAGTGTTCAAATGGTGCTAACTCAAGGGTCGAATAGAGAGAGGGTTTCTAATCGAGCGCCAGGATGCCATGTGTCCCCGGGAAATGAATATGCCCCTGCTGAGCAAAGAACTTAGCCGAGAAACAAATAAATTGAGCAGGCCGGTGGAAGAAGCCACGTGTCACCCCGTGCCATTCCAAGAGCAAAATATAGAGGTCACCTTTAGACCAGTGCCAACCCTCCACGTGTCCCAGGGGTTGAAAAGAGGCTCATTTTTCAAAATGGTTTTCCCACCCTTTTGTATGGACCCAATACAAACTTTGAAGCGGTATATCTTTTGACTCAGGGCTCGAAATATAGCAAATATGACACTGTTGGAAAGATCTCAGCTTCGTCCACACCATGGAGATCTAAAACTTTAAGTTTGGAGAGGTTAGGTAGAGGAAAATGGATAAAACGTCTTTAGGGCCATTAATGTGGGATCCATCTGCCCCAACAACTAGATCAAATTCGATTTGCTCCGCTGTTTCCTCCTTCAAGGCACCGAACCAGAGATTGATGCCGTCAAAGTAGATTTGGGGGTAGATTTTGTAGGAGACATTAATAGTAGTAGTTGAGCTTCAACCTTTTTTTCCCGCTTCTCTTGCTTTCTTTCTTCTCTCTGATTGAGTATATAAATATAGGGTCAAGACTCATTGTAAAGGGTTGGACATTCTCCCGTTCTGTAGGCTCCCCTTTCTTTTGGCAAAGGAACTCGTGAGTATCAGACCTCCCTTCAGAATTGTAATACGTTTCCTGCCTCCTGGCCGTTTGTAATGCATTGTATCAATCTGCAAAGCAATAAAACACGTATGTGATCGATTTTAGATCCTTTCTTGTCTCTTTTGCTTTCATGTGGTCTTTCATTATAGATCTGGTTGTCTGTGCTTGGTTATTGTACGCATTTTGTTGATTTGTGTCCATTAGCAAAACGAATGTTCATCATTCCTTTGGTGCATCACCTTGTAGCTTAGTTTGATTTCCTGTATTCCTTTTATCCTTGTCTCCTTGGTAAAAATTAAATTAGGTTTAGGAATAGGCCCTCTGCAAGTTTTCACGTATGTACCTAAACAAAGGAATATGAACCAACCTTTAATCTGGAGAGCTTTTCCGATTCTGCAATGTCCCACACTTTGGGAAAAGCTCAATGTTGCACAATCACACCAAATGAATATTCCTTATAAAAGCGGATTTGACGACTCATTTGGGGGTGCTGTGATTTCGCACTAACATTTTTGGCACGCCCGGTGGGACCAAGAAGTCTCCACCTTATTACAATAAGATTGATGTGCACTTGTTGTGATTCTAACTTTTAAGAAGTTTTAAAATTGTGCATCTGGCGACTCTGTTGGAAACAAATCCATTGGTTTCAATAGTCTAAGCAAGTTTATGAGAAGAATACGAACAAGGTCAAGAACCAGAGAGGAGGGACAATTTGTACACATACACTTATCTCTAGATAGAAGGAGAAGAGGGAGAAGAGTCCAGAGGTCTATATCTCCATCAAACAAAGCCTTATCAACACCTCCTCCTAGTAGGCCATTTTTTCAATCAAGAAGGGTGCTCAGGCTGATTAGGATGACACACCAACAACCAAATCCTTATGTTAACTTCACTAGTAGCAGCCCACTTGCTATGAATGCACAAAACCTAGTCCCGGTGGCAGCATTGAAGAGCATCCCATATTTCACTGGGGAAAACTAGAGTTCTCCTGGTGACCGCATCCAATATATCGCAAATGTCTGTACAATCCATGAGATCACTGAGATGGAAATTGCAGTCAAGTTGCTAGCCTCTTCACTCAAGGGTAAAGCTTCACAGTGGTTCAGGAGCCTAGAAGCAGGGTCTATTCAATCTTGGGACCATTTGTGCACAACTCTTCACGACCAATTTGGAGAAAAAGGAGACAACTTATCCTTATTGGAAGTAACTGACAACAATCAAAAGAGCTCTTAATGAGTAATTGACACATTTCAACCTCAGATTTCAAAGGACCTGGGACAGGATTCCAACAGCAGTAAAGCCTACTAATGAAGGTGCCTTCTTATACTTTCTTAGAGCTTTAAATTCCGATATTGCTTTAATGATTCATTTAATGGGGGGCACAACCTTACCTGCAGCCTATAACCTATCTATAAGAGCTGAAAATTGTTTAATTCAGGCTGGCAAACTTGCTCTTAGGCCATCCATGCCTCTATACTCCGAATTAGGCAACCCAAGTACCAGTCAAACACCCACAATAGCTCCTATACCTACTCCTAGGAGTGAAAGTTCAGCTGAAGCCTCCACCTCATCATCTAACACCTCAAAAGAGCTTCAAGAAGCGATAAAACAACTTCAGAACCTAGGGAATGAGTTAGTAACTATCAAAAGAAAGTAGGCTCAGAGTTCTAGGCCATATCATCCTTGGGCTTAGTATCAGGTTAGACCCCAGTATTAGCAAAATAGACCACCATCTCAGACTGTAAATTAGAGTCAAAACCAAGGACAACCTCAAGCTGGTATACCTTTCAGGCCATATGATCCAAATACAACCTCAACATCAAGGGAATTAGTTCCCATACAAAACAACATGGCACAAGAATATGATTGTTGCATCCCATGCAATCAGCCACATAACCAATCAATGTGCTTTAATGGTGAACTAACCCAGGCCTTGATGGTGTAAACCAATATGGTGTCACAAGAACCTAGCCAAGAAGAAAATCAGCAGTAAGGAGCTCAGCAAGAGGGTCCTCTAAATGAAACTATGCTTTTCAATTGGCAAGCTGAAGACTTTTGTGGAATGAATCAGTTCCCTTCTCAAAGTGTAGCTGCCAATACATGGTCCAAGAAGAGAAATATTGGAGAAGGAATTTCATCTAACTCAGGTGATCCTCAATCCTCCATTACTCCACAAAGTATTGGCATTCAAAACACAACTCCCAATATGCAAAGCCAATCCAAGCCACCTTCCAAACCCCACTCAGGCACCAGTTGTAATAACCCCATGTGCAAGAGAGAAATATGTCAGGAAAGGGGCATAGCATAAGGATAACTCGTTGAATATCATTGAGAAAATGAAGAGGACAAGTGTGAACATTTCACTATGGGAGTCACTAGCCATTTCAGGGCAGAGGGATCTATTGCAGACTGCCCTACAAAATTGGTCAAGCTCAAATCAATCCCCTAACCAACAAGAGAAAGAGCTCACCAATACAACTCAACATGGGGGAAAACCATCGAGAAGAACAAGGTAAGAACCTGATACCTCCTCCATTCTATGTTTCATTGATTATTGGGGACAAATTGGCGCACAATTGTATGATTGATTATGGGGAAAGTAGTTATGTAATGCCCAAACAAATAGCTGATCAACTGGGTCTCCAATATGAAGTCATCTCTAGAGGGGTAGTGCAATTAGATGGGAAAACAGTGACAAATGTTGGAATCATAAAGGATCTGAGCCTCACTCTACATGCCTGCCCCAATGTGACTGTATTGTAGAACGTATCAATCATAGATTTGCCACCACATTTTGCATTGTGTTTATCCAGGGACTTCACTGCCAAAATTTGAGGCTATTTATCTGCTGATTGGTCACATATGCTCTTTAGAACAAGGTATGGGGCGAAGGCCACAATCAAATCTGAGCCCATTACTGATTATCATATTGAATCTTATGTGCCTATCCCAATCAATGCCAACTGCTTAGCCTTTGATCAAGAATATGTCCTAAGCACTTGTGAAGCAAATACCGAGGTGGGATGTATCCCAGACTTGACTCTCGATGAGTGGGCAAGCAAAAGACATGATTTTGACCCCTATAAGGAGATGGATGAATATGAGCTAGGTGTCTATTATCTGCATGAAGAGAATCATCCTCTTCCTGACATTATTAAGCTAGAATATAAACATGACAATGAAGTATGGAAATTGTTCTTTGATGGCTCGAGGAGTAGACAGGGAGCCGAAGGAGGAGCTATGATTGTGTCCCCCAAAGGTATGAAATATTATTCAACTTTTAGATTTCAGTTTGTCTGCTCAAATACCACTACTGAATATGAGGCTTTGGTCCATGGTCTTCATTGGGCTAAAAAATGAGGAATCAAGAACTTGCAAGTGTTTGGTGACAGTGAACTAGTTGTCAATCAAGTCAGAGGACTTAATGTTGTCAAGAATGACCTGCTCAAGAGATACAAGAGTAGGGTATGGGTTCTCATTGAGGATTTCAAAGCCTTCAACATTATGCCCATACCCAGGAAGGAGAATGAAGCTGCTTATAGGATTGCAACAGTTGGAGCAACGTTTGATGTGGTTGATAGCATCAAGAGGGACAAAGAACAACCACATATGCATGTCGTTGTGAGGCCAGCAGTGCCAGATAATAACACATGCTGGCAAGTGTACTATTGTGTGGTATTCTAATTGTTGTGTGGCTTAGGTAATATTTTATGGTATTCATAGTTTTTTGTGGCTTGTGTAAGCCTGCATATCTTTCGATAAAATTTTATATCTTGGAAAAAATGAATAAGGAAATGGGTCTTTTCCTGACTTGCTTAGGAGTGGTGTAACATTACGCAAATATTTATTTCCTAACTCTAATATTTTTGGGTGACACAAGATTGTTTATGAACCTATATTCTCTTACATAAAATTTACAAGGTCATGTGTACACTAAAAACTAATTTACTTATATTTCCTTTGTTAATTGAATTGTTAGAGTTTGTATCTCATATTATTGATATATCATGGGATTGGTGTGGGCTCAGGTAAAAAGAACACGTCACCATAATCATGATTAGGTTCCTGTAGCATACCTCAGGTCTCAATAAAATGCACCTAATAAACATTTACATTATTAAGATTTTTTTCATTAACTAAACCTCTACTCTCCCCTTGTATACCTTTTATTCGATCTAGGTCCATATGATACATTGTTATTTACAAGTTGATTTTGCTATCCATTATTTTTATAATAAAAGTTTGTTGTTTTTTTAACATTGGGTGAAGCTAACTATATTATCCATGAACATTAGCATAATACTTTAGGAATTAAAAATAGAAAATTTACACTTGTATACATACACATAGATCAAGATATTTCCATATGAACAATCACCAAGTCATCTCCACCCTTGGAAATTACAGCAAACCTACATATGGCTCTCACTAAATCCCCTTAGGAGGATACCGATGAATTCCCTTGATATACCACAATGTAATGAATTGAAGAATTAAAGTTGAAGATTTGATGCATACCAAGATTAAATGTAAAGGATTAATTGCCAATGCCTATAGGTACAAGTTTAAGTATATAAATTTGATCGTATTTTAATCTACTAATTGAAAATTGCTTCATTAAAATAAAATTAATGAAACAAAACCTCCCATGAGGAAAATACATGCACAAGAATAAATTTCGTGTTATTTTCTATTTTTTAAAATGTATTTTTCTACATGTGAATCTATGTGCCACATCTATTCCTTTCAAGATGATAATATAGAATAGGTAAATAACATAAATTCAAAAGTAAAAGCATGAAACATGTAGAATCGATTTCCCTATTAACGTTTATTTTGTTGGTGTGTGTCATTATCCACATCACATGGTGAGTCATCTCACTTAAGTGAGGTCATAGGTCTTAGGTGTCTTAGGGAGTATGATAGATTCTGTCATACGCGCCAGTGTGCGTCAGTGAGTTATACAAGAGTTACTTTCCATTTCAGGAATGTAGCTCCTTCTCTCCACTTGAGGAGGTATGATTATCATGCATCGGGGGTTACACAACACCCCTATTTTTACCTCTTTTATTCAAATATATGAGAAGATGAGTGAGGCCTTTTATTTGCATGCACATTTCATAGTTGAATGCTTTCTTCCTCATGAAACTTCATCACACAGCCGTTCAAGTGCAACTTGGTTGATGTGCGTGTTATCCCGTATGATCTTCTTTTTTCTCTTTCTCAGTCATGGTGCTAGAGCACGTTGTTAGGATCCACACTAATCTCCATTTTCTATTTACTACTACTCTCAGTTCATGATCTTATTGGTTTCGTTTGCAAGCTTCATAATGGTTATTCCATTTGTGTGTTATTTGCATTGATTTGGTGTTATTACATGTTCATCTTGTTTGGATTTTTTTGGTTGTGTTTGGTTTGTGTTTTTACAGGGTTTAAAGGTTGCAAGATTTACATACATGTTCAGGAGTTCATCACAGGCTCAGTGTGCAAGTTTTGAAGTTTCACTATAGTTTTTGGGGTGTTTGAAAGATGTTTTAGGGCCCAACTCGGCCCCAACTCACCGAGTTACGAACCAAGCTATACCATCTATACCTCTATATGTTTTCTACCTTGTTCACTACCTTTAACTGCTCGGGATACTTCCGCCTTATTTTATGAGCTCGCATTGGCTTTGCTGCCTTGCTCATGTTTTGACCTTGTTGCTCGTGATCCTGCATTCGCCCTTGGAAATATGCTCACGTGGAGGATCCTTACATTGTGCTGAATTTTTTACCTCGCTCGGGATTCACTTTGCTACATCCACCTTTGGCTTTGCTCATGTCCTTGGCTCGGCCCTTGCCCTGTGCATTTCCTTGCTCCGTGCCACTTTGCATTGACCTCTACATTGCCCATGATTTGAACCCATCCTTGACCATTTTAGCACTTACCCGTGTTGACCACCGTGTCCTCTCCCTTGTGCTCGATGTGTGGACTAGCTCTCAGCTCACCCACTCGATGTTTCTCCCACACCTTTCTCGACATGTTCCCCCTTCTCGTCTGTTACTTGAGCCCTACACCATCCCGGGATGCTCGTCTTTTCCCGTGTAATACTTCATGGCTTTACGTTCACTCAACATGTTACATTGGCTCGCAATTGACTCCGCCAGCTCGTCCCTAATAGTACACAACTCGCTCACACATGCACCTCAGCTAGCACCTTGTGCTTAATGTCCTACTCGGTACCCCTTTGCCACCTAACTCGACACATGATGTGCGAACCAACCCAAATCAACCTCCATCTCATGCTCACCACTCAACGAACTCAACTCGCCAACTCCAACATGACTCACCATTTAAAATTACATGCACCTTGCTGTGCAAATCGGAGACCCACCCATCCAGCTCACCCACAAGCTTCCCATCCATGTCGTCAACCAACTTGTCGAGTTGAGCTGGCTCCCTTTGAACTCGAGGTCACTTCTTACCTTTTTTATTTTTATTTTTTTTGTCATTTTTTTCTTTTTTAAGGGAAAATTAATTAAAATATTCATCATTAAGGGGGAGTACCGTCATTTTGGGCTTCATTATAGGGTCATTGGGGTTTTTCAGGCCATATTTTTTAGCTCGTCATCATTTTAGTGCTCTTCTTTACTTGTGGCTAGTGAGCACTTTCTGCCACAACCTTGCGGTAAGAGAGCCCCTATTTTACGATGTGAGAAGCCTTCTCTCACACTAAACACTGTTTATAACTTTTTTCTTTCTTATGCCCTATTGTGTTTTCTTACATGTTGTTCCTATACTTTCGAATGAGACTTATTGTGGTCTCCATTTTTGCACAATTCATCACCTACTACAAGGTGAGTGGAAAACTGTCGCACGTTGCATGAACACACCTTATTGTAATAAACACACTACTTATAAAGTGCCGCAAACAAGGGGTTATTATTGTTCTTAGGTGTTGTATTGCATGCATACACACTCTCGGCTGAGTTTGACATCTTGTAACATTATGTGTATTTTCACACCCTTCTCTTCGTGCATTCTGCACTTCTTACGAACATACCATGGAGATTGCATATCCCAGACATATACTTCATATAAAATTTTTTGCATTACTGCCTCCACCTCTTCTTCTTGGTGGGCTAATTATGCATTGAGGCATTCGAGCATGGAATGTTTTCTCACCCACGATGACCTCCATCTCTACTTTTATGAATGAGTACCTGCCACCAGTGATCCTAATCAGCTTGAGGACTAGCTTAACACTTGTAGCATGGTCATTGGTCATTTATTAACATATATTTCTAGGCGTATCTACCTTCATGTGATGCAAATAGAGTGTCCTTACACTGTTCAAAGCATTGTCTAGTCCTTGTTTGGAGACCCTTCATAGATTGTCATTGCTGCTTGTACTGATATAGTTGTCTCCTCTTCCTCTTCATGTAATGAAAGTTTTGCTAACACAAAATCACTTGTTTCTATCCATGATGATGAGGATTATGCTTCTAGTTCTGATGACGAGAGTAATATTGAGGACTCCTCTCCTCCTTCTCTCGGCTACCTTCTAGAGAATTTTTACGCTTCTCCCTTCCCATTAGACATCAGGAAGACTTGTTCATAGCCTCATACAGTCATTATATCAGACTTCTTTCCAATTATAGTGTGTGAGGCCCTTTCCACTCCTCCTCCTTTAGTTGATGATTCATACATATCAGACATCGATCTTCTATTTGTCAAGCCACCCTTTTAGGATGAGCATCTGCCAAACCTTCATTGTCTTTTTACAATGCCTACTTATGATGCAGTACATGGACTTTCTCATCCTTCTACATGTGTTTTTTAGTAGTGCTTCATCTCCTTTTTTGGGAGTTCCACTTCTAGGACTCTTATCACTACAACTTTTTTGGAGATTATCATTGATCCACGTCTTCTTATGGACCCTCTTGCTACTATTGTGAGTGTTGTTGCTTTTCCTTCACTTCACTTGGGAATCGTTTCGGCAGATGTTCTTCTCTCACACTTTGACATCTCTACGCTCATGGCATTACCTTCAGTTGTTGTGCACTAATTTTCTAGACCTATGTCACACTTAAGTCGACCAGATTCAAAGTTATTTGTACTATTTCCTCCGGCTTCATTTGCGGAGAGGGAAGACTTCCAATACTCCATTTATGTCCTTACCAAGGGAAGGAACACTGTTCGATGCGGTTGGATCTTCTTCAGTGTACAAGACGAGGATTAATTCATCGAAAATATTCTTGGAAAATTTCTAGAGTTACAGAGTTCAGATTCGACCATGGCTTCACATTTTCTGTAGTTCCTCTTGTTTTCTTGCTCTCCTCTCTTCTTTTTATTCTAGAGAGATTTCCGATTATACATGGGTACCTCATTAGGCTCTCAGTTTCCAATACCCATTGATGCATCTTTCTTAGACTGTTAGGGGAGTCTTCCATATATTTTTGTGGATGTTTTTCCCACTAGGTTTTTCTCCAATATTTGAGATCCTTGTTTTTCATGGGTAGCCTCATCAGGATTAGTTGCTCAGGACCCATTTCTTATTTCTGACTTTTCTGCCTCATCCTAATTTATGATGAAGGGGGGGTGTTGGTGTTTATGCCATTGTCCACATCATGTGGTGATTCATCTGACTTAGGTGAGTTCATAGGTCTTAGGTGTTTTAGGGGTTATGCCAGTTTCTATCATAGATCATGTCATACACATCAGTGTATGTTAGTGCATCATAAAAGAGTTACTTTCCATTTCAGGAATTTAAATCCTCTTTTCCACTCGAGGAGGTATGATTATCATGCATTGAGGGTTACACAATACCCCTAGTTATACCCCTTTTATTCATATATGTGAGAGGATGAGCGAGACATTTTATTTGCATGCAGAATTCATGGTTGAATGTTTAGTTCCTCATGAAACTTTGTCACGTTGTCGTTCGAGTGCAACTTGGTTGATATGCACATTATCCCACATGATCCTCATTTTTCATTTTCTCCATCATATTTTAGTAAATATGGACATATTCTAATTTAAGAAACTATAAAATATAGCTCTCATTGGAATCCAATATTACTAATTCTGGAGTTCAAAATGTTAAATATTGGTATTTGCTATACTCCAATATTATATATATTGGAATCCAAAAATTGAAATATTGGACTCTAAAAATTGAAATATTGAAATCAGAAAATTGAAATACAAAAATTGAAATATTAGAATCCAAAATTGAAATATTAGAATATGAAAATATCCTTATGTAACTTAACGATCGCTAGCCTTATACAAATTAGCGAAATTGGAATCCAACTATAGTAAAATTGGAATCCAATAATAACAAAATTGGAATATTGGAATCCAAAAATTAAAATAATGGAACCCATTATACCTAAATCTAGGTGAAATCCTTTAAAATTCCCTCCTTTTCAGTAATAAAATGCCTTAGCGTCCATTCTCCTTATGTAACTTAGCGATCACTAGCCTTATGTATCTTAGAGGCCACTAGCCTAGATCCTAGTGTTGGAAGTGTGTTGTCATTGATGTAAAAGAATGATGATGTCATTAATTTTTTAAAGTATCATTGATGCCTAAAGGAGAGAGAAACATGAAGGTTGATTGGTAGTGTCATTTGAGTTGCTTGGTCTTGGTGATGATTCACAAGTTCTTAAGTAGGTATGATGGCTTGTAGTGACTTGCAAATGTGTTGTAGTGCTGTGGTGATGTTTCTTAGGTGTCATGAAGTGTGTTGAAGGCTCTTATATGTTGGAAAGAGTGGAAAAGTCATGAGGAGGTTAGTTTTTGCTGAAGGAAGCATGTTCAAGTGGCTTATTTAGGAGGCCTAGTTATAGACACAAAATAATGCACTTTAGACATTATTTAGTCCCGGTCTCATACTACTCTTCATATGGTTTTTGAGTGAAGAAAGTACTAATTAACCCCCGTCTTTTAGATATTTTACTTTATTTCTGTAGTTACTACCAACCTTATCCACATGCTTGCCTAGTCTGTTTTCATCATTTTCTATCATTTTAGCTTTAATTGGGGCACCCAAGCTAGTACTGGGGCGTTGACAGGCGCCTTGGTCTCAATCGGGGAACCCTGATCCTTTTCCTACTTTCGTGGCACTTTTTGGGAACATTATAGCCATTTGAACATTTTATATTTCTTATGCTCAGCCTTTTCAGGGATGATTATGAAATTAGAACAAGAGAAACATATAAATATAAAGTTATAAAACCATAATGAGGGACCAAGCCCTTGTCAGTACTATTATCACCTAAGGTTACATCAGTCAAAGGTTCCATTTACCTCCATCTAGCTCCATAAAAAGGTACAAGGCTAGTTCATTTGCAACACACAAGGATAGGTGGGAAGTTTATTATATTCCATCCACCATCTTATTACATTTTCTACACATAGTTATTGTTTGCTACTTTCACAAAGTGTGACTGACACAAGAGCACCTAGGGCATGATTACAGACACAAGCACATATAACTACATTAGGTATGAGATGTAGTGCAACACTCAGTTAATAAGTCCACCATTGTGGCAGATGAGGACAATATGACCCCTTCATTTGCATTTTTCTTTTTTTAGGGTTTGATGCTTGTTTTGGGGTTTTGTAGGTTTATCTTTCATTAGTGATCATTGAAGAATTCGACACAGAAGCGAATTACATACGATAGATAACGAGGGCTTCATATCATCTTCTAACCCTGCAAGTTTGGTTTCTAGATCTCTTGTACATACTATGGTACCCAGAACTCAGACTAGGGTGCCCACATGCACATTGATCCTCTCCCAGGAACCCTAGTCCACTTAGATTTCCCAGGCCTATAAGTTTCTAGACATTGGTATAATCATTTCCTCCTCCTATCTTTCCAGTCAGCTCTGTGACACATTCCAACAAGCTTGCCGAATCAGCTAAGCTCCTTCTAACCCTTCTTTACATATTAAGGTTTCTATTTTCATTAGCATAGTTGCTTGGGTCACTTTCTGTATTTATTTACTGTTATTCCTAGTTAGATTAACTACCATTATTCCAAGTTTTAGTTAATCATTTTGGCAAACCCAACCTTTAAATCCACTTTATTTCTAGGGTTTCTTCTCCTTTTGCCACGACTTAGTGTAATGAAATTACTTGTATAATCTGGATTATGAGCATATATAGAACTCTAAAGAACACAATATTGCAAATAAATGATCTCAATATGCAATTAGAATAACTTCGCCACTTCAAGGGGGAAACCTCCAAACCATACAATAAGACTCAAATGCTCCAATGATGATCAACTACTACCTAGAATCCCATATATATACTATTCATATGTTATGTCCATCACCAAGGCCAACCTACTAAGCATGAGAAAGTATAAATGATATAGTAAAATGATATGGTAAGCCACAAGTAGGCTACTCATATCCTAATACAAGAAATAGGTTAAGGGTGTAGCATGCCATTCCCCTTCAAACCAACGTTGTCCTCAAAATTGAATAATCTTGGATGTTGCTGCAGAAAACCTTCATCCTCCCAGGTCGTATCTGCTATGCTCAGATTATTCCACTTGATCAGATATTCCTTAATGTCTTTGGTTCTCAGCCTCTTAGTATGTGTTTGCAGAATTTTCTCTGGCTCCAAAATGATTCTTCCTTCCTCATCAAGTTCTGGTAGCTCTGTTTGGGCTGCAAATTTCTTTCCAATAACCTTCTTCAGGAAGGAAACATGGAATACTAGGTGTAAGCGGGAATATTGAGGCAACTCTAGTTTATAAGAAACACTTCCAATTTTCTATAGAACATGATAAGGACCTTAATATTTAGGAGCAAGTTTGTTGTCCTTTTTCTGTTGCTTTAGGGACATCTTCTTATAAGGCTGTAGATGTACAAAAACCCAATCACCAATTTCAAAATGTCTTTCACTACAATGTTGATCTACTTTTTTCATCCTATTTTGTGCCAATGCCAAATTATCCTTCACACCAACCCAAACCTGTTGTTGATGCTGAATGTGTTCCTCAACATCTCTGACCTTAGTTTGCACCATCAAGGAAGAAGTGATAGATGGTGGATGGTAACCATATAATGCTAAAAATGGGGTCATTTGAGAAGAGGTATGAAAAGATGTGTTATATCACCATTTTGCAAGTGGTAGCCATTTAACCCACCGTTCCTGCTTATCCGATACAAAACAACATAGATACCCCTCTAAGAATTTGTTGACCATTTCTATTTTCCCATCAATGTGAGGATGGTAAGATGAACTGTGAGCTAACTGAGTATCCAAACATGCAAATAATTTGTTCAAAAATTACTTATGAAAATAGGATCACGATCACTTACAATTATCTTTGGGGTTCCATATATCCTTTGAACCGTCTCCAAAAAATAGCTGTGACTGTGTTGGCTGCAAATTGATGTGATAGGGCACAAAAATGGGAATATTTTGTGAGCCTATCCACAATCACCAAAATAACATTGTTACCCTCTGAACAAAGAAATCTTGTGATGAAATCCATGGAGACCTCCTCCCAACTCTAGGTAGGAATTGGTAATGGTTGCGATAGACATGGCGTCTTAATGGTTTCACCTTTGTTCTATTGGCACACCAAACACTCTGATACAAATTTTTCTACATACCCCTTAAGTCTTTCCCAAAATAATTCTCTTTTTATTCTATGATATGTCTTAAAAAACCTAGAGTATCCTTCAACAGGTGATACATGTAGCTCTGTAAAGAATCTTATGCTTCAACTTAGAATCTTTACACAAGAATAACTTGTCCTTGTACCATAGGGAATTAACTTTCCAACTCAAATTTGTTAGATGATATAGAGTCTTGATTGATATTTTGTATTAGAGATTGTGTATCCGTTGTCATGCTCCCATTCCAATCTTGCTTCATCAACCCAATCGACCTTCAATATGGACATTGCACATAGTAAGGAATCTGCGAATGTATCCTTTTTGGATAGCGCATTGGCTACTACATTTTCATTACCATTTTTGTATATGATTTCAAAATCATAACCCAACATTTTTGGTACCCACTTTTGTTGTTCCTCAGATGATAACCTTTGCTCTAAAAATAATTTGAGACTATCATGATCAGTTTTTACCTTGAAGTGTCTACCCATTAGATAGGGCCTTCATTGTTTGACTACATGAATAATAGCCATCATTTCTTTCTCATATAAATTTTTGAACAGATCTTTTCCTTTGAATCAGTGAATCTAAAATACAATTGGTCTTCTTACCTATATTAGAACTACTTCCAATCCTGATCTTGAAGTGTCACATTCAATAATGAAGGTTTTTGAGAAGTTGGGAGTAGCCAAAACTAGGGTGGTGCACATGGATTCCTTTAGTTTCTCAAAGGATTTATTGGTTGTGTCTGTCTAATGGAAGGCATCCTTCTTTAGCAATACATTGAGTGGAGCTGCAATTCTACCATATCCCCTCACAAATATTTTGTAATACCCTGTTAGTCCTAGGAACCCTTGGAGATTTTTGAGAGTTCTAGGCCTTGGCCATTCCACCATAGATTTGATCTTCTAAGGATCAAATTTGACACCTTCATAGGATACAATTTGACCCAAGTACTTTACCTCTTGTACACCAAAAGAAAATTTGGATGGATTTTCATAGAGCTTGTGTTTCTCCAAAACTCCCAACACTTTATTTACATATTGTAAGTATTCTTCCCATGTCTTATAGTAAATCAATATTTCATCAAAGAAAACTAATAAAAATTTCCTTAAAAACGGCCTAAAAATAGTTTTCATCAAGATTTGAAATGTTGAGGGAGCATTTGTAAGACCAAAAGGCATTGCCAAAAACTCATAATGGACCTCATGAGTCTTAAAATCCATTTTATGAACATCTTCCTCTCTTATTCTAATTTGATGGTATCGTGAACGAAGATCTAATTTTGTGAAATAAATAGCACCATGCAATTCATCAAGTAAATAATCAATTATTAGAATAGGAAACTTATCTTTGATGGTGTACTTGTTGAGTTGTTAGTAATCTAGACACATCCTCCATGTTTAATCCTTCTTACGTACCATATGCACTCTAGCTATGACTGATGATACCTGCCTTTGACATTTCCCTCACCATTTTCTCAATCTCACTTTTATGGGAATATGGGTATCTATATGGTCTGATGTTAGGTGGTTGGCTCCCTGAAATCAACCGAATGGAATGATCATGATCCCTAATTGGTGGTAGTACCTTTGGAATTTCATAAAAAATAGACAAGTAAGCATCAACAATCTTTTGAAGATCGGGTGGCATTGAAGACTCTGTATTTTTTACCTTCATGGAAAATAACTTTTCTACAAATCCATGTACTCCTTTTTTGAGAACCTTTTACATCTGATGAGAGCTAATAATCTATGGAGACTTGGCTACCATCCATTTTAATTTTATTTTCCTTCCTTCTGAATTAAATCACATGAAAAATTCTTGGAAATTTATTTCTATAGTACCCAAGGTTGTGAGCCATTGGAAACCCAAAACAATATCTGCCCCTCCCATAGAAATAGCAAACATAGGAGAGTCTAACATGTAGTCTCCCATGGAAAGCTTAATACTATGACACTTTCATGTGCACTTGACTATCCCACCATCTGCAATCATAACTTGCATTTCTAGAGCTGGGTAAATAACAGAATTGAGGTGGGAAATTAACTTACTATTTATGAAGTTATGAGTACTCCCTGAGTCAATCAACACCGTCACCTTCTATTTTTTGAGATAGCCAATAACCTTGAGTGTTTGAGTAGTACTAATACCTGAAAAAACATGGCAAGAAATTGTAGGTCGGTGATACTCTACTTTATCTTCTTATAGTTCCTCATCTTCTCCTATAATTTAAGCTTCCTCTTCATCCTCATTTCCTCATTTAATATAGAACAACTTCTTCTCAGCACATTTGTGTCCCGATCCATATTTGTTTTCATAGTTAAAACATAATCCTTTTGCTATTTTTTCTTCCATTTGTTGAGGAATCAGTCTAATTAGTCAAGTGAATGATTTGGAAGTGGTACTACGGTCTCTGGTGTTAGTGAAAGGCTACTTCCTACTACAAATAATTTTCTCCTTTACTCTACGTGTCATGATAATAAAATTAGAAAGCTTGAGTGGATTAAACATACATACCTAATGCTCAATGTGGTCCTTAAGACTCCCAATAAACAAATCATTTAGGTTCTCTTATGTAATATTCTCCACCCTCAAGGATAGGTTCCAGAATTGATGCACATAATATTTGATTGATCATGTTTGTCTTAACTTTTCCAATTGATTAAAGTAGTTATCTGAAACACTAGAACTATAGTGCAATTGAAACTCCTCAGTAAAAATTGTCCAAGTGACACTGAGACCACTCTTCTACTTTTGAGCACATAACCATCGATGCCAAAAAATTTGGTTTGGTTCAAGATACAGGGATGCCAAGGTCACCTTTTATCCTGATGGGGTTTGATGTAACTCAAAGAATTTCTCCATTTGATTTATACAATTTAGTGGATCCTTCCCATAAAATTTACGCATCTCCACTTTCGGCATCATGTTTCGTGGTTGTGAATAAGTTGGATTCTGATTGGGCTGGAAAAGTGATCCAACATGGTTATTTTTCCCATTATTCTAAATTTAATATCCTCCTTGGTTGAGTTGGGACTGATTTGGGACATATTGTTTACCCTTTATATGTTGCGTGATATCATCCAACCACTGATTGATTTGGTCTATGTCTCCTTTACATGCCATCTCATATTGTACATTTTACAGGTCATACTCGACTTTTCTCACCTTATGATAAAATGAGGTAAACTATAGTGATGAGGAATCTATATTTACCCCTTCTAACTCCAACTCTTCTATCACTACCCAATCTTTATCTGGGGTTTTACTCGGAGTGACTGAATTCTTTTTGGCTCTTTTGGAAGGCCTCGCCATGATGTCAAACCCTATGGTTTAGGGTTTCGATAAAAATTCATCCAAATATGGAAAAAAAAAAAGAAGATACTACCAATATTTTTTTGAGGGCTTTCTGAAAATGTATAGAAATTGGAAAAGCTCCACATATTGCAGCCTAGGGACCGATTTTATGAAAACCCCTAAATTTGCAATAACGTTTTACAAATAAATCCAAAAAGTCTAAAATTTTCAAGAAATATTACTTGGAATTATTTGCAATTATGGTAGAAACAAATCCAACACATTCTCTCTTCTTTGCGAGATATATTGGAAACAAAAAATTAGGTTTTTTGCCTTAATTTTGGTCTGGATTGTAACTCTAATACCACTCGTAATGAAATTAATTGTATAATTCAGATTATAAGCATAAATAGAACCCCGAAGAACACAATATTATAGATAAAAGATATCAATATGCAATTAAAATATCTCTGCCACTTCGAGGAGGTAACCTCCAAATAATACAATATGACTCAAATGCTCGAATGATGATCAAATACTAGCTACATTTCCCTATATATACTATTCATAAGATATGTCCATCACCAAGGCCGACCAACAAAGCATGAGAAAGCATAAATGATATGGTAAGCCACAAGTTGGCTACTCATATCCTAATACAAGCAATAGGTTAAGGGCTTATCACTCAATCTTATGAAGATTTTACTGAAGCTCATCTTAAGGCCATTAATGATCATATTGTTGAACATCCCCAAGATTTAGATTTAATTTTACATGTCAGTCATGAGGAAGCCACTAATTTGGCAGAGCTCACTACTTCTGTGGCCATACCAACCTCTGTTTCTACTTAATCTCTCACTTTTGCATCTTCCACCTATTTATACCATTATTGTTTCTGGTCAGGTACTCCTACCAATCACTTTACACCACCCTTATTTTCATCATATACTACAAGTTTCATCCATTGGTACTTAAGACTTAAATTCTCTTTATTAGGACCTTTAAGCTCAAAATCGTAAGTTGCATGACATGCCACTTCACACACATCTCCATATCTAGATTCCACCTTGTTATTGCATACTCCATTACCACCCGTTATCTCCATCTTTATTTGCTTCCTCCTAGTTTTTTCACCCCTAAGTCTTCCCATTTTCAACGGGCATGGTTGATCCCTAAAATAATAAGAAAAAATTACAACATACATTCATAGCTTTTCTTGTAACTAATGATTTTACGGATTAATGAGGTTCAGTTGGATGAATTTCTTGTATCCCTTTAATCTCCAAGATTATGAAGATGTGCTGCGTTTTAGCAACCTACCTGAAAACTAAGAGAAAAAAAACTTATGAAAAATAGACGATGCATACATGACTAACAGAGTTCACCCCAACTATCGGCTCCATGATCTCTTATTGCTCTAATTAGCAAAGGACTGATCTATTAGGGATCCATGTAAGATTAAACTTAGCCAACTGACGTGTTTCACGATTTAGATATAATCTCAGCTAGGTATGCTCTTACAATGATAGGCCTAGCGGACTCTTTTGGCACTTTCACCAAATGTATCCTTCTTAGCTCACTTCAATAAGCCCCTCTTGAGGAAAGTATTATCTCTGAGACCTCTTGACCAGAAGGGTCATTCAACCAACTTCTAGTACGCATGTCATTCAAGTTAACATGAAACTAAACTCCTTTCCATAGGCATTGAGGTCAATGGAAGTATTAGGAGCAGGGTTCGCTCGTCCACTCATTTTCAACATAGGTGGTGGGGTTTCACCTTTTTATCCACAATCTTCGTGGATCATGCTTTCCAATGCCAAGCAATGCATTGTCAACCTGCAGTCACTATTTTTTAAATACTTGGCCTTTTAATCATGCTACTGCCTAGGCGATGGCTTTCCTCCATACATTGCTCATGGTCCATGTGGGCCTCACATTTGGTAGTGGGGAACAAGCTTTGTGTTTGGACGTGTCGTCCAAAGTCTTATCACGTATCACCATACTCAATACTTGGTTTAGTGGGAATCTTGTTCCTTTTTCCGAACACATGGGTAGGAATTAAGTGGGAGAAGCCTTTTAATAGTGCTAGATGATTAGAGTCATTCATGGCTTAGGCCACATATTATGCCCTTTTTCTAGGTGCCAAGTTGTTTGTGCTCGTTGTGCAACGTTGGTTTGTAATGTATCATGGTGAGGTGGCTGTACCAAGCTATCCATTGGCTAACTGGTCGAGCTATGAGGATGTATGGCCGACCATTTAATTGTGAACAGATCTCTATGATCTCACCATGTATAATTTGGCCCATGTAACATTGAATTAACTGCCCAATGACAAGGTTTGGTTTACTTGGCAATGTCGTGTGGCTTCGAGCTGTGTACGTGGAGATATCCAATGTGGCAAGTTGTCCAACGTGCATTGTTCAAACTACCAGTCGAGCCATGGACTGAGTTATGTGGTGGAGAGATAACTACAAAACATCCTGAGCTATGTGGGTACCTCACCAAGGTAATAGGGGCCAGATCATTCCTTGGAAGAGGATTTAAAGCATACTCCTGAGATCTTAAAACTACATAATATTTGAGAGGAAAGAACAAATCTTTATTTTTTGGGAGAAAAACATTACATATTTGAGTGTGGAAGGTTGCATTTATAATTTATGCGTCCAACCAAATCCTTATTTTAGAAAATACAATCTGATCTTATCTTTATTCTAATCCTAACAACTAAGATCTCCATCTCCACAAAATATGGGGAGAGATATATTATTGAAGTCAAAGTCTTATCTCACTTATTTTAGGAAGATTTGCTCCCAAATCTTTTCCTTGCTTTTTCGGTAACAAGAATCATAATGATTTTATTCCTCTACATTATTGGAAGGAGGATTTCCCTCAAAATATGATTTTGACCAAATGCCTTTATCGGATTTTCCATTTGACTTTCTTGTTTTTGACTGTGAAACTTTTGACGCTTGTTTGATATGCTTTTTCCTTGGACTGCAGTTCACTAAAAGTTAGATTTATTTTCATTGATAAAACTTGTTGCAAATCTGAATGAGGTTTTTGTTAAACACATTGCTATGAAAAAAACCTCTCTCAGATTTTCTGTTTGACTTTTCTGTTTCTGTTTATGGAACTTTTAGCGCTCGTCTGATACACTTTTCCTCGGATTACAGCTCACTAAAAGTTAGATCTCTCTTCATTAGTAAAACATGTAGTAAATATAAATGAGGTTTTTGTTAAAAACATTGCTATGAACAAAACCTCTCTCATATTTTCCATTTGAATTTTCTGTTTCTGTTTATGGAACTTTTAGTGCTCGTCTGATACACTTTTCCTCAAACTGCAGCTCACTAAAAGTTAGATCTCTTTTTATTGGTAATACATGTAACAAATTTGAATGAGGTTTTTGTTAAACACATTGCTATGAACAATAACCTCTTTCAAAATTTCCATTTAATTCTCTGATCTTTCACAATTCCTCAAAAACTGTCAAAATCTGCTTAGTTTCAGAACTAACTATGTGAGTTCCGGAACTAAGCCTACGAACTTAAAACAACTATAACTTTTACATATGATCTAAGATTGAGATGATTATTGTGTTAAACTTGCATAATTTTTTGAGAGAAATCTGAATATGAAATTAGATTTGAGTTTAGATATACCATCCATGATCAATTCCACTTATCTCAATACTAGCATTATCTTTCCTTTATGGCCTGCATACATAAGACATTGCATATTTTCTAAAATAATCAATAGGATTAGTCAACAAAATAGATAACAAAATATTTCTAAAGAATGAACAAGATATATATCCTATATTCTATCTTAAGAAAACTATAAGTTCATAGATTACATTTAAATCCACTTTCAAAGGTAACCTGGAAGGACAAAATAATGGTAATTTATGGCCAATTTATGGCCTCATTAACATTTTACAAATCTCAAACTCCGCACAATCATTCAAGATCTTATTGATAGTAAAAATCTTGAATTTACAGAACTCACAGATTCTACACCAATCAATGACAAGGGTAAACTCAAATTATTTACGAATCAATCCCAACAACGTGACAATAAAACATCTGTATCTTCTACTAATCATACATATCATACATTGCCTCCTCCTGCATCAAGGGCTCTTGATTTCTTTATTTCACATACTAACGTTTCGCCACCTATCATTTCTTTCTCTAACCATAATTATCATGCAAACTTCACACCTAATCACTTAAATATTAAGGCATCTGTTCGTTTGGTCCCCATTAATAATACCAAGGTTGAACCATCATGGCCCATTAGTACATGTTCCATTCCACTTCTTAAAGCTATTAGTTACCCTCACTCACAAATTGAATACCCTATGAGTAAACCCTTCATTGTCGTCAAAATACAAGTTATGGTTGGTCCTCTTACTATACTTGTGGCTTTCCTTGTTGGAAACACTGTTGACAGGTACGACATGCTTCTCGGTATCAATTGGATTATTTCGTCCCAATCTATCATCTCTATGAATAATTTGTGACTTAAATTCATCCATAACAATTAGGTTATTTCTATTGATGGTGTCCCTCCATCTACTCCTTGGTCATCATATCCTCACACATCAGTTAGCACACTACCTACATCATCTAGCACATCAAAATCTATGTTACTCAAAGCACAATCTATTCCTAGTTCACCTACTCTCGCATTTTCTACACGACCGCACCACTCTTCTAGTCCTACATATAGGTATCAACCCATTCCTAAGACATTTACTATATCCAGACGTAGATCACCACCTTAGTTTATACCATGTGGGTGTCCATCACCTTCACGTTTGGCATCACGTATATCTCCATCACCGACACATTTTTATATGCCATGGACTTCATCATATATTCATCCATCACATGCACATAGAATTCATCCACCAACACAATGTATGTCTCATATACTACCTCTATTAGAGTAGGGTCGTATGCTTTCGGTACCACATGCATCAGACGGAGGACCTTCATCCTTCACTATCATTAGATATCTCATTAGTTCATGCACACTTGGGGGGAATATCATATAACACACCCCCCTCATCATATTCACATAGGTTTATCTCTCATATTTACATTATCATACATTGATATCCTTACATAGACATATTTATCACACATTTTAGTATCGTTATTTTCTAATGACACACTCTTATGCTTCGGTTCACACTTTAATTTTGAGGGCATACTTCACATGAACCCCACACACTACACCATAATCATTACCCATCGTGTCTTCTCACACATCATATGTCTTGCATACTACATACTACATTTCTTCTACATTCACACACCTTACACATTCTACACATCATATTAGTCTTCATCATACACACACACATAGACGCACATGCACACACACACACACACATACTAGGGTTGATTACGCACTTTACATTTCATCTTACACATTGCATTCATTACATGGTCATCCATACTCATCACATAAGATATACACATTGAATACTTTGAATCTACATTTCACACACATTTTACACTCTCATGTTGTCTACATATCTTGCATATTACATCTTGCATTATGTCACAAAATTCATGTTTTCACATTTCTATACACCATACATATCATTACACCATCCTTATATTCATCATATTACACTTCTATTGTTTACATGGTTAGCATCTTATACTACTCATCCTCCATACTACATCACATGAATTTTTCATACTATTTGCCTATTTCCACACATTACATTCTACATACTGTACATATCACACATTACATACTCATAACATGGTCATTTATTCTCATCACACATCTACGCATTGCACTCACTACCCTATGACGCACTTTAGTTCCTTGGTCCATACTTGACTGCCAAGGGTTTAAAAATCAAATGGACCTTATCATAATTAGACGTTCATCATTCGACCTTCTATCGTGTGACATTACTATGTTAGTGTCATATGTTTTAGGCTAAATGGTCACATATCCCTTCATCTTGTAGTGGTATATGCTTTAGGCTACATCACCACTCCTCATATTCATCTAGTAGTGATATCCTCTTTAAGCTACATCATCACTCTTCCAATCATCTTGTTGTGATATATGATTTAGCTATAAGGTTCATGCACACATCATTTCTAGGTCGCGTATCATCACACATACACATTCATCTTAACGCATTAGACACACCACACATTTCAATCATTTCTTGATGACGTAATCTCATTTATGGTTCATTCTTGACTGTTGAGGGAGAAAACTAAATGAACATCACTACATAAATTTCTATTAACTTAGGGGGCACAAGGATCATATCATCCATTTTGCATTTCATTCCATCCATCCACAACATATTGCATATCTTGGTTACTTTTACTCTCACTTAAATTTTATTTTATATGGTCACTTTATTACACATGCTAGTTAGATCTCTTATATGTCATTTATCTATACCATACACACATGCGTGTTCACGTCTTTTTTCAATTGTGATCGCAGATACATGTCTTTTACACGCAGTACGAATGCTCACCTTCTACCCATCCTACATTGGTCACTAGGGGCATTCACATTTGCCTCTCATAGGTGTTATTGTTTCATTTTGTACTTAGCACACTATATCACATGGTTATACACACTTTTGACATACTAGTCATCTTTCTAACATGCTAATGGGTGCAACATTGTTTTGCAGGATTACTTACTTCCATGGTTATCTATTGTTTGTACTTGTTTGTGTACTATTTTCTATTGTATGTGGGCATTGCCCTTTGTTTGGTGTGCACACTTTTTGTTGTATGCGACCATGATGGCCTTGCATGTCTTACGATATCATGAGTGATGTCCCATGTTTACAACCCACTTTTTGTGGATTACGTTGTCTTCTTGCATCTTTACTTGCTTTCTAACTGACACATTGTCTGCGTAGTTTACACTTATTTTCTACATACATGCTTATTCATACTAAAACTTGTTTCTAGCCTCCTGTTTGTGTGTGCCTTGGTCTTTACCACGTGTATTCCTTCCCCCTGCAGGGAAGAGTTACAAAGTTAATGCAGTTGGTCCTCTTTTGGGGCCACATTCTCCTATCAGTAACGTTGCATGCACCCCAAAGAGGGGGGCATCATTTGGGGTTTACATACTATACAACACTTCTACACCGATTTAGTTCAGTTTATTTTTTCCCTTGACATTATGGGTTATACAATGAGTGGGTTCAGGCCAGTCTACAAACTTCATACACAACAGATTTTACAGGACATGGTAGTCCTTAACATTCTAGAGAGAAGTTATAGGTATGAGGATACAACAGAATTCCTCTCTACACTAATTCATTCAGTGGCATTGGATCACCCAAAAAACCAGGCAATAGAGATATCTCTTCATACATGTTCAGGGAAGTGGTTAAAGGTTGACAGATACAATAGAATTCCTCCCTATACATCTTTAGCCTATGGCATCAGATCGCTCAAAAAATCCAGAACATGATATCCTCTTTCTATACCCTTTCTCTCATCACAGATTAGGTGCACATGTTCCATTTTTATTTTGTGTATTTTACATTTAAATACTCTTACATACATATACATGCATCTTTTACATGTATACATGCATGTTTGACTTCTTGATCATCTTCTCCTTCCAATTCCGAATGTATGAGAAGAAAGTAGTTAACAACTACAATAATGGGAGAAAAAACAACATTTTCTGGCAACATGCACCATACTAACCATGTAGGTACATCACACACATCAACAAATACATACACGTTTCTACCTTAGGTTCATTCTCATCACTTTTTTTTTTGCGCTTTTACATCTTTAGTTTCCATGCTTCATCAATTTTTTATCAATCCACACTTTGTCAAGTCCTTCGACACGTTTTCTACATCACTCTTTGTAGACATCAAGTATGAATCTCTATCTACTTTATGTTACAGTGATTTCCGATCACCAACATAAAGTGGGGGAAAATGTAGTCACAAAATCATGAACTTTACACATTATTTAGTCTTGGTCTCATACTACTATTCATATGATTTTTGAGTGAAGAAAGTACTTATTAACCCCTACCTTTTGGCCATTTTACTTTACTTTATGTCATTACTGCCGACCTTTAGCACATGATTTCCCAGTATGTTTTCATCATTTTCTGTCATTTTAGCTTTGACTGGGGTGTCGACAGGCACCTTAGTCCCAGTCGGGGTGCCCCGATTGTTTTTCCACTTTCGTGCCACTTTTTGGGCACTTTTTAGCCGTTTGAAAATTTCATATTTCTTGTGGTCGGCCTTTTCAAGGTTAACTACAAAATTAGAACAAGAGAACCATATAAATATAAAGTTATGAAACCATAATGAGGGACAAAGCTCTAGTCACTACTATCATCATCTAAGGTTGCATCCATCAAAGGCTCCATTTGCATCCATCTAACTCCATTACAAGGCATAAGGCTGGTTCATCTGCATCACACAAGCATAAGAGGGAACTTTATTCTATTCCATCCACCATCTTCTTGCATTTTCTACACATAGTTATTGCGTGTTAGTTTCACAAAGTGCGATTAACACAAGAGCACCTAGGGCATGATTGCACACACAAGCACATAAAAGTACATTGGGTCTGAGATGTAGTGCAACACTCAATTAGTAAGTCCACCATTATGGCAGCTGATGACAGTCTGACCCTTTCATTTGTATTTTTCATAAAAGTACATTGGGTTTGAGATGTAGTGCAACACGCAATTAGTAAGTCCACCATTATGGCAGCTGAGGACAGTCTGACCCTTTCATTTGTATTTTTCTTTTTTTAGGGTCTTATGCTTGTTTTGGTGTTTTGTAGGTTTATCTTTCATCAATGATCATCGACAAAATTCAGCATAGAGCAACGATTTACATGCGACAAAAAATGAGGGATTCATATCATCTTTCAACCCTACAAGTTCGGTTTCTAGACCTCTTTCACAGACCACAACAACCATAACTCAGAATATGGCACCCAGAGGCACCTTGATTCTCTCCCAGATGCCCCAGTCCACTTAGATTGCCAAATCTGTAAGTTTTTGGACCTTGGCATAGTCGTTTCCTCCTCCTGTTTCTCTAATAAAACTTGTGACACAGTCTAGCAAGGTTGTTGAATCAACTAAACTCCTTCTAACCCTTCTTTGTGTATTAGGGTTTTTATTTTCATTAGCCTAGTTGCTTGGGTCACTTTATATATTTATTTAACTGATTTTATTTACTGTTATTTACTACCGTTCCTAGTTAGATTAACTACCATTATTCCACATTTTAGTTAATCAGTACTCAAATAGTATGGGTATGTAGCATCTAGTTATGCATTTTAAGATCATGGAGAGTATAATTTATGGGACTAGGGACACTCGTAAGTGTCTAAAAGTGTAAGTATAGGGCCAAGTCATGTTTTCTAGGTCTACACTAGACCTATTCTCAATCCCCAGGTGATCTAATGAGGTGTGAATGTATGATTTCTAATTGTAAATGTAAATGTGAACATTGGAGAAGGTAAAGTAGGTTTTTCTAGAGGTGTGTTCCAAGTTTTAGGTCCTAATGTTGAATATTTTGTAAGATATCACATTTTTACTCCTACCGAGTTGTTATAATTTAGAAACAAAGTTGATTTGAACTTTTAGATGCTCATTAGCACGTGAAAAGTTTACATGGTGGTCTTATATCTTCATGTTCTCGAGGAAGGGTCCTAAGATGACTTTCAAGGCATTAGTTTAGAGATTAAGGGGCATAACTTTATGAACAATTCTTAAGAAGCTAAAGAGGTTCTAAACTCTAGTTCTAAAGTGATGGAGAATATTTTTCTTCCAAGTGGTCCAAAATGGATTTTTTGCTCAATTTTTATGAGTTGAGGTTGTATAGAACTCATCCATATTTCTCCAAGTAGTATTTAGAGATTTTGACAATTTGTGGACCCCACTCAAATTTGGATGTTTGAGGAAATTTTGTTTTCTCTCAAGTTGTGCACTAGACCTGAAGACTAAAATGGGGTTTGAGGAAGTATGGAAGCTATTATTTGAGTCCATGATGGTTTAAAATCATTTTTTATCCCTTAGGAGGTTTTTTGAAATCATGCTTGCAAGACTAGTTTTGGGCAGTTTTAGAAGATATGGTTGCAAAGGCATTTTGGAGGTGTTTCAGTCTGATTTGTAGCATGGTTAAAATTTTATGATGACCTTGAGGTCATGATATTTCCATTGGTATTTCACACTTGCATATTTGAGGTGATTTGATGAGGTTTTGGCTTTAATATTTGAAGACTAGTTTTGCAGGTCTTAGACCTAGTGAAGAAGGTTTCTCCAAATGATGGTATTTGTACATGAGTTGATGTTTCAAGGTGATTCAAATTTTTTGGAGGTTTCTTTAAGGATGAGAAAAAAATTATAAATGGTTTCCAAGTTTTGGCGATGGTTATTTTTTCTCAAGATCATTCAGCCTTTGTGAGTTGACAGTTTTGGTCTATTAGGCCTTCTCGAGTCTTAATGAGAGATTTGTGTACGTAGATGTTATTTCCAACCTATATGGTATTATGTACAATGTTTTTATGAATTTCTTACAATTTTATCATGTCATTTTACTTGTGAAGTCTTACTTAGTTGTATTAGGATCATAATTCATGTATAAAATAAAAGTTGTAAAACTCATTTGAGTAAGTTGTGAGGGTATGAAAAAATGCAACCTAGAGGGCAGTTTGTGGAGATGAAGGAAATCTTAGTGACCATCATGAGAGGTAAAATATGATGTAATAATTTCCAAGAACGTGTCTTGATGTTGGCGATCTAGGTAATTATACCTAATAAGCTTGATGAAGAAGATCTTGAGTGAGTTGTTCTAGAGGGGTGTTTTAAGAAGGATAGACGAAAAGAGAGCTAAATTGTGTCATCATCTGTTGTTGGTGCAAGATTTCATAGGTGATTTTTTTTGGTGTGTTTAGTTGGTGCCGATTCATCTAGGGGGTTGGTGCCTCCTTTTAGGGTTGGTGCTATAGTAAATCTAGGGGTTGGTTCTCCTTGTGGGGTTGGTGCCCCGCTAAACCAAGGGGTTGGTGTTCAACTAAATTTGAATCATGGCCCTTATAAATATTTTTTTTAGTGGGTTTTCTTCCCCTTGAGGGTTTCCCACTCATATTTGGTGTTCAAGTGTTGTTATGTCTCATTTGCATGCATGAATGCTGTTATTTTTTAATGATTCATGTTAAGATGGTTTAAATGATTAAACTAAAAGGAATGGTTAATGAATGCAAAAGTAATTATGAATGAAAGTTTTAAGGAACGCTATTTCTCCCCTTAGTGATTGTGCTTCCAACAATCGGTATCATATTAGAGCCTTTGAAGTAAGATTAACAGGATTAAGGTGATCCTTGAAGCACAAAGATGGTCAAGTTATAGAGTTTTGTGGTTAAAGTATTATCAAAGGTGGATATGGACAATCAGAGCTCATATGACTATTTACCTTCAAATACTAAAAGGTATGTAAGTTCATTTAACATAAATTATTTTTCATGCAATGAGTTTGGTCATAAAGCTATGGACTGCAATCATCATTCATCATGGAGGAATAGTAGATCCAGGAGCAAAGTATTGTGTTACAACTATAGGAAAAATGATATATTACAAAGGATTATAGGGTAAGAAATAGGAGTAATCAGTCAAGAGATATTATTTTCTATAGATGTCATAGTATGGGATACATTTCTAAATTTTGTCCTAACATAGATAACATACCTAACAAGGTATATGGAGCTCCTAGAATGCATAAGAAGAATCCAACATTGGTATGGATACCTAATTCAATAAGGACTAATCATATTAAGTCTAATAATCTAGTTGAATCATATGCCAAGGTAGAACAAGGGTCTAAAATGAAGAAGGAGGAATCTAAGTCAGCCAAGCCTATCATGAAAGAAGATCCTATTGGTGAAGTCAAGAAGGATCCTAAGACAATTAAATTTTTCAAGAAGTTAGATCATGAAGACCCTTTGCAGAAGGATCAAGAAAAAATAAAGGTGAGTCCTAATCTTCTTACAAGTCATAGTGGATTGTTCTCCATGAAAGAGAACAAATAAAATGTTGTAGAGTCCCAAGAGTACATGTTGTCAGCTCATATAGAGAAGGAAAATCATGCATTTATCAATCCTGAAGTGCCTAAGAAGACCAAGAGGTCACTAAATAAAATATATCAACTTTATGAGTGCAAGTTGGATGAGAAGGTGATGGAGATATGGGAATATCTAGAGTTTATGGTGGTTTAGATCCCTAAGTGATATGATTTGTGTTCTATAGACTTCTTGAAGACATTCATCAGTCAATATAAGAATGGGTGTGCTCTGCTAAGGAGTTTGTAGGTATGAAGGACTAACATATGTTCAAAGGTATGTGTTTTTCTTTATTTCTATGTTGGAACCATCAAGAGTCTTATGATAGCTATGGAGTATTGAAATTTAAGGTCTAGTTGATTCATGGAGATACATGGAGCCTATAAGGTCTAAGGAATATATGTTACATTATCTTAGATTGAATTCAATGAAGTTATCAAGTCATAAAGTGATTTGTCATTGAGTTACATGGTTGTATTGACCTAGTTGACATAATATCATAAGTCTCAAGACGTATAGTGATAAAATAAAGGAGTTAAGATAGTGATATTTGGTTGATTATTTTAGTGAAATATGATTTTCTTTCTGTAATACTATGAAAAATCTTGATTCTGGTTGGCATATGAATATTCAACCATTTGAAGCATCACGGAATGTGTTACTAGTACTTTCATGGAGTTGTATTGAAAGGTGTGTGCTTGTTGTCATTAACATGATTTATGAAGTCATAGTGCTAAGAGATGTGTTGTATCAATAAGATTTTTTTAAGACCTAGAAGGTAGGGAGACATGTTTGAAGAATATGTGTCATGTTGATGCTATAAGGAATGTTTATGTTCATTAAGTTGTCCATGAGTCTCAAGAAGGTATAAAGGTTGATAGGTAGAGATAGTGTATTTGAGATGTTTGGTAAGCATGATTGTGATTTGTGATTATGCCTTAAGATCTGTAATGCCTATAAAGATATAAAATATGTTCTTTAAGAAGGATTGCGGGTATGTGTTGTGTATAAGACAAGACCTCAAGTTAAGGTGAGTATTGATCAGTTCATGAAGAGCAACAATGTGGAGTCAAAATACCATTTGAGATGTGTGATGACCTAATTTTTGTTACAAGTCAAATATAGGTATGAAGGAAATTTGAAGAGACTTGGAGAAGCTTACAAGTGTTATAGGTACAGTCATATTGCTAGAAGATTCACCAAGAAGGTTTTTGTGATGAAGAATGAGTTATGACAGTCCTAGAGGTAGGATAACATGCAACAAGTCCTAATACATGTATGAGATGGATAATAAAGATGTGTGAAATATGAATGAATGAGCTTAATATTAAGTTGAGACCTTGTATAGGTTTGTGCTACCTGAAAAAAGGGTAAGATGTTCAAAACATGGGTGGAGACAGTCAATTTCATGTGAAACTAGTGAAATCATAAGGTGAGGTGTTCTTTGAGGATCACCATGAAGTTATTAGCTTTGAATAAAATAGGTGTTTGAGTCAAATATGGGCATAAAAGTTTCTCAAAAGTGCTCTTGAGATCATGGTCTAGGATTGAAGGTCTAAAATCTAGGATGTGTACTTTGGACATGATGTATAGCATAAGAATACAAGTATTGTGTCTGCTCAAGTAGGATTTGACAAAGCATGGAGGTTCAAGGTTTGTATCAACAAGTTTAAGGGAAAGCAAAGTTAGTTTTCATGGGTATGAAGGACCATTCAAAGAGGTTTTTAGAATCAAGAGGAGAATGTATGATTCATGGGGATCCTGCCAACATTATAAAGGTTCAAGGAGGAGATGAATAACTGATTTTATAGTTCTATGAGTGGGCAAGATCATCCAAAAGGACTTGTGGCATCAAACTAGATATGTGAAGATACACCAAAGGTATGTTTTTAGCCTTGGAAGTAGGCCATGTGCTTGAATAAGTTGTAATTAAAGTTAATGAAGTCAAGTTAAAGGAGATCTTAGTACTCGTTGAGAAGGTCCTATAATGGTTTGGAATGTACCAACAATCATGAAGATTCAATAATATTGTAAATATGCGTGTATCAAGAAGGAATAATCTTGACAGTTATTGAAGGATGCAAATCAATGTGTTCTTGGTTTGAAGATCATGAAATCATGTTGAAATGTTTGAAAATTTTGTGAGAAGACCTTGCAGTCATGTTGAAATCAAAGAAGTGCTTTAAGAAGGTGTATGAAGACCTATCATGTCAATAGAGGTATATTTTGTGACTTGATATGTCACTTTTCTTCAAGAAAAATGTATCACATCCTCCTAAAAGAAGTTTTAAGGTCCTAAAGCATGTTCACCTAAGAAAATCATGGTCAAATATGGGTTTGTAAGTTGGAGACAAAGTTGATGATACAATTAGGTACCACAAGGACTTGTGACATCAAGCTAGATATGTGAAGATATAACAGAGGTATGTTTTTAGCCTTGGAAGTAGGCCATGTGCTTAAATAAGTTGTAATTTGAGTTAATGAAGTCAAGTTAAAGGAGATCTTAGTCCTGGTTAAGAAGGTATTATAATGGTTTGGAATGTACCAACAATCATGAAGATTTAGTAGTATTGTCAAGATGTGTGTATCAAGAAGGCATAATATTGACAGTTATTGAAGGATGGAAATCAGTGTGTTCTTGGTTTGAAGATCATGAAATCATCTTGAAATGTTTGAAAATTTTGGGAGAAGACCCTGCAATCATGTTGAAATCAAAGAAGTGTTTTAAGAAGGTGTATGAAGACCTGTCATGTCCATAGAGGTATGTTTTGTGACTTGATATATTTCTTTTCTTCAAGAAAAGTGTATCACATCCTTTGAAAAGAAGTTTTAAGGTCCTAAAGCATATTCACCTAAGAAACGTATGGTCAAATCTGGGTTTGTAAGTTGGAGACAAAGTTCCTCATACAATCATGTACCAAAAGGACTTGTGAAATCAAGCTAGATATGTGAAGATACAACAGAGGTTTGTTTTTATCCTTGGAAATAGGCCATGTGCTTGACTAAGTTCTAATTCAAGTTAATGAAGTCAAATTAAAGGATATCTTAGTCCTGGTTAAGGAGGTCCTATAATGGTTTGGAATGTACCAACAATCATGAATATTCAATTGTATTGTAAATATGTGTGTATCAAGAAGGCATAACTTGACAAATTATTGAAAAGATGGAAATCAATGTGTTATTGGTTTGAAGGATCATGAAATCATGTTGAAATGTTTGAAAATTTTGGGAGAAGACCCTGCAATCATGTTGAAATCAAGAAGTGTTTTAAGAAGGTGTATGAAGACCTGTCATGTCCATAGAGGTATGTTTTGTGACTTGATCTATTTCTTTTCTTCAAGAAAAAGTGTATCACATCCTTTGAAAAGAAGTTTTAAGGTCCTAAAGCATATTCAACCTAAGAAACGTATGGTCAAATCTGGGTTTGTAAGTTGGAGACAAAGTTCCTCATACAATCATGTACCAAAAGGACTTGTGAAATCAAGCTAGATATGTGAAGATACAACAGAGGTTTGTTTTTATCCTTGGAAATAGGCCATGTGCTTGACTAAGTTCTAATTCAAGTTAATGAAGTCAAATTAAAGGATATCTTAGTCCTGGTTAAGGAGGTCCTATAATGGTTTGGAATGTACCAACAATCATGAATATTCAATTGTATTGTAAATATGTGTGTATCAAGAAGGCATAAGCTTGACAATTATTGAAAGATGGAAATCAATGTGTTATTGGTTTGAAGATCATGAAATCATGTTGAAATGTTTGAAAATTTTGTGAGAAGACCCTGTAATCATGTTGAAATCAAAGAAGTATTTTAAGAATGTGTATGAAGACCTATCATGTCCAAGGAGGTATGTTTTGTGACTTGAGATGTTGCTTTGCTTCAAGAAAAGTGTATCACATCCTCCAAAAAAAGTTTGAAGGTCCTAAAACATGTTCACCTAAGAAAAGTATGGTCAAATATGGGTTTGTAAGTCGGAGAGAAAGTTGCTGATACAATCATGTATGATGTATTGATTAGTTTTAGTACAGTCAAGGTCATATGTAGCAGGGTTAAAATCATGAAGCTATAAGGTGTGTTGTTGAAGGTCATTAAGATCAAGATGTTTATTTTGAATAAGAAGATTTGGTACAGTCATGGTGTCTTGTTTCTAAAAGGTTTATTGCTAAATTGAAATCACATTGAAGACTCAATATAGTAGTTAAGGAGATTTGGATATGATTATAAGTGTCTTAAGACCCTTTTTAGGTCTATGATGACCATAGAATTCTGAGACTGGTGTAGATATGTTGGTATGTATGTTTGTACTTGTGGCATGTAGCTAAAGACCTAAATGGAACTCTATGTATGCTCTTAGAGTTATGATAAAAATATTAGTTAATAAATTTAGTATGAAGAAAAGATGACATGACAAAATACATGAAATCTGGGTATGATGCGATTAGTCAAGAACAAGGTTTATGACAGTTGACTATTTTTAACAATTGAAGATGATGTTCCTTGGTGTCTAGCATTAAAATTTGGAGTACTCAAGGTCTGTATGAGTGCTTGATCTTAGGGGGAGCTGAGAAGATGTTTTTTTATCTCCATGAGTAGGTTGAAGTGTCAAGATGACACATAGGGTCAAGTGGATATGTGACAATGATAGAGGTAAGATTGTTGTCATTGTTAACAATTGGTAGTCTAGTTTCTTGAGAAGACAAGATATTTAAGAGTATATTTGAAATAAGAATAGCTTTGGTATCAAGACTAGGTGCCTAGAAGTCAAGGGGAGTTATCAAGGTTGATTATGCTTTGAAGATTGGTTGTTGATTGATGAAAGTATGGTAAGTGATTTTGATCTATGTAAGGGGAGTATGTTTCTTTTTTTAAGCCCTTGGTTATAAGAATGTGTGGTTGCCATTGAGGTAAAGTATCTAGTCAGGTTATGTGTGTTACCAACAGATCAAGGACTCATGGGGAGTCAATCAAGTATGTTCTCAAGTAAGAGTGAAGTGCCTAAAGTGTGAAACTCATGAAGACAAGGAGGGAGTATAGGGTAAGAAATTTTTCCATTCCTTCTAAGAAGTCGGTAGCTATGTTATTTGGCCTATTGGTTTAGTTATGAGGTTCTTGATCAAATATAAGTCATATTAGTTCTTAAAAGGTATGCATTTGCTAATTGGGGCAATGTTTCTCTAAGAGTCTAAATCATAATTGAAGAAGTCAAATGGACCTTAATAAGTATGGTTGATGTTTCCAACCAAAAGGTGAGCCTAATATGATGTAAAAATAAGATGATGCATGTTTACTTCTTTTTCATTTATGCCAAAAGGGGGAGAATGAGATGATGACACATGTGAGTACCTAAGGGAGAGATTTTGCTTTGTGTGTTTTGCCATAAATGTGTTTTCCATCAATGCCAAAGGGGGATATTTTTGGCATTGTATTTTCATTGATGTCAAAGAATGATAATGTCATTAGTGTCTGAAGTATCATTGATGACAAAAGAAGACAAAAATATGAAGGTTGATTGGTAGTGTTAGTTGAGATGCTTGGTCTTGGTGATGATTCATGAGTTCTTAAGTAGGTATGATGGCTTGTAGTGACCTATAGAGGTGTTGTAGTGCTGTGGTGATTTTGTTTATGTGTCATGAAGTGTGTTGAAAGCTCTTGTAGGTTGGAAAGAGTAGAAAATTGACGAGGAGGCTATTTTTGGTGAAGCAAACATGGTCAAGTGGCCTATTTAGGAGGCCTAGTTAACTAGTATGGGTGTGTAGTAGCTGGTTATGCATTTCTAGAGCATGGAGATCATTTGTATGAGGTGTAGGGACACTCAAAAGTTTCTTAGAGTGTAGGTATATAGCTAAGTCATGTTTTTTAGTTCTACACTAAACATATCCTCAAGCCCTAGGTGACCTAATGAGGTGTGAAAGTATAATTTAAGATTGTAAATGAAAATGTGAACTTTAGATAAGGTAAAGCAGGTTTTTCTAGAGGTGTGGTCCAAGTTTCAAGTCCTAATGTTGAATATTTTGCAAGATATCACACTTTTTCTCTTACCAAGTTGTTAGAATTGTGAAACCAAGGTCGATTTGGATTCTGATGCTCATTATCATGTGAAAAAATTGCATGGTGGTCCAAGATATTCATTGTAGTTAGGGAAGGGTCCCAAGATGACTTTTCAGGAATTAGTTCAGAGATTAATGGGCAAAGCTTTATGAACAATCATTAAGAAGCTAATGAGGTTCTAAACCCTCTTAAAACCCTAGTTCTAAAGTGATGGAGAAGATATTCTTCCTAGTGGCCTAAAATGTATTGTTTACTCAAATTTGATGATTGGAGGTTATATAAGACTCATCCATATTTCTCTAGGTGGTATTTAGAGGTTTTGAAAATATATGGCCCCCACTCAAATTTGTATGTTTATAAAGAAGTTCTATTTTCTATCAAGTTGTGCACTAGACCTATTGACTAAATTGATGTTTGATGAAGTATGGAAGCTATTATTCATTTCAATGATGTTTTTAGATCAATTTTGATCCCTTCGGAGGTTTTTTGAAGTCATGCTTGTAAGACCGGTTTTGGGGTAGTTTTGGGCAGTTTCAGGCGATCTAGTTGCAGAGGAATTTTAGAGGTGTTTCAATATGACATGTGGCATGGTTTAAATTTTTTGATGAATATGAGGTCATGATATTTCCATTGAAATTTAACGCTTTCATATTTGATGTGATTTTAAAAGGTTTTGGATTCAATCTTTGAAGACTAGTTTTGTAGGTCTTAGACCTAGTGAAGAAGGTTGTTGTAAATGATGGTGTCTTTGCATGAATTGATGTTTTAGGGTGATTTAATATTTTTAGAGGTTTATTGAAGGCTTATAAAACATGTATAAATGGATTCTAAGTTTTTGTGACGATCATTGACAAGTTGGCAGTTTTGGTCTATTAGGCCTTCTTGAGTCGTAATGAGAGATTTGAGTGTGTAGATGTTATTGCCGACCTATATGGTATTATGTATGATTTTATTATAATGTATAACCTAGTTATATTAGGATCATAAATAATGTGTACAATAAAATTTATAAAGCTCATTTGAGTAAGTTGTGAGGGTTTGAAAATGTGTGACTGAGAGGGAAATTTGTGGAAATAAAGGATGCCTTTGTGACCATCATGAGAGGTCAAAGATGATTTAATTATGTCATAGAAGGTGTCTTGATGTTGGAGATCTAGGTCATTAGACCCAATCATATTCATGAATAAGATCTTGAGTGAGTTGAATTAGAGGGGTGTTTTGAGAAGGATAGAGGAAAGGAGAGCTAAATTGTGTCATCATCAGTTGTTGGTGCAAGATTTCATAGGTGAAAAACACATCCAGGTGGATTTAGTTGGTGCTGATTGATCTAGGGGGTTGGTGCCTCCTTATAGGGTTGGTTTTCAACTAAATGTAGGGGTTGGTGCTCCTTGTTGGGTTGGTGTTCAACTAAATTTGAGGGTTTCCCACTCATATCTAGTGTTCAAGTGTTCTTATGTCTCATTTACATGTATGAATGTTGTTATGTTTTTTATGATTCATGTTAACATGGTTTGAATGATTAAATGAAATGGAATGGTTGATGAATGCAAAAGTAAATGTGAATAAAATTTTTAAGGCTCACTGATTCACCCCGCTTTCAGTGATTGTGCTTCCAACACCTAATGACTGTTAGCCTTATGTAACTTAGTGAAATTGGAATAAAAAAATAATGAAATTTAAATCCAATAATAGTGAAATTAGAATCCAAAAATAGTGAAATTAGAACTCCATTACGTCCAATAACAAAAATATTCCAAAAATAGCGATAATAGAACTCCATTTTGTCCAATAACAACAATATTGGAATCCAATACTACTACTAATGGAATCTAATAATAGTAATAATGGAATCCGATAGTAACATAAATGGAATACATTATACACCAAAAAAGTGATAAATTTCTACCAAAAATTGTAATATTGGAGTCTAGATTCACCGGAATATGTCAATATTTATTCAAATAATCATTTATTGCTAAATGTGAGGGTATGGTAAAATAAATAAGTGAAACTTCATGAAACATATAAACCTATTTTCCCCTAACAACATGTGTGAAGGAAGAGTAAAAAAATTTAAATACGAGCACATAAATTAGACCTACTGAGTAAAGTCATGTATAACCATCTAAAACAATTAGCCTGCTAAGTGAAGTCATGTGTAAATATCGTATAGATGTAATAGTCATGTAGATGTCAACATGTAATAACTGTGTTTATATAATCATATGGTGTGATTTGAAGTTATATATATATATGGATGTATTATAAAATCCCAAAATATGCCCCCCTTTTGAGATAAAGGATGTCGTAAAAGTTAAGATAGCTCAAAAGAGAAAGTGTTAATCATATAAAAATATAGTAGCAACACGATGAATGATATGAACTAAAATTAATGTATCAAATAACATGGTAAAATGCTTATATGCCATAAGAGAGAATTTGTTAGCACAAGTAATGTGTAATGTTTTTGAGATAAAACAATGTGATATCCAATAATGTGTTTAATCATAAGAGTAAACATGTCATGATAACATTCATGATATATGTTCAATTAAAGCTTAAACAATGTGAAAAATTCATAATATAATCATGGTGTAAGCTAAAAAATATGTATGAATAATCAAAAGAATGAAATATATCTTGAAAGTGTTCTAGTAATATTTAACATGATAACATAACAACTAAAGGATGAGTAGCATGATAAAACACATGAGTAAACACTAAATAGATCCACAATGACCTAAAGCACGATATGCCACAACATGAAATGGTAGGCCCATCATAAAGAGACGACTAAAAAAATGTGACATATAATAACAATGTTAGTTACTTGCTTGTGTATGTGAGAAAAAAACATGAAACAAGTAGTGATATAAAACAAGTGTGTAACAAGAAACCAATAAGCGTAATGTAGCAATAAATTATAGAAATAACCAATGTGTGTGGGAAAATCTGTAACAAGAAATGTCATAATCATGTAATATAAAAATTAATGTGCACAAAACAATGTGTAATGAGAAATGTCATAATAAACCAATATACATGGATTAACGTGTAATACTAAATGTTTTGAATTGTAGAATGTAATAATACTGAGTTCTACGAGTAATGTGTAAAAACAAGTGATCATCAATCAAGTTTCTTATAGTCCAAGAAAGGATTGTAGTGTAAACAAACCATATGGCCTAGATCCAAGAATGTGTTCTAGAAATGTGTGTTAAACAATTTTGTGAATAATAAATGTATGTCAATCAATGTGTATAAACCATAGTGTGAAATAAAGCAATGTATGTCATAAACTAAGCATGTCATAAAAAATTGTCACTTACAATAATCAATCAAGTATGCAATAGTATGTGTGATCCTATCAGGGATGTAGAAAATAATGTATTGTAGGATATTTTGTTCCATTATAGGAGTATAAAAAGTGTGTATCATAGGAAGTAGGAGGATATGTGTGCCCCTACTGTACATGAACATACAAGTGTACCACGAAAACACAACATATAAAAAAAATGTATCAAACAAACACAACATAGAATACACACGTGTAAATAGCATACAACTTCATGAAGCATTTCAAGAAGACAATATCACAACTCAAACAAGTATATAATACAATAAAGGTCAAGAGTATCACAAAATAATCACACAAGTGTAGGAAGAAATCAATTCAAAATAATGTCATACAAAATTCAGTGGCATACAATACACAAATGTATGAATTAGTCAAGTCAATCAATGTCACATAATAATAAAATCATTCAACACATAATAATATCAAACGACCAAAGAAGTAAATTTCCTAAAGAACTCAAGCAATATAACATACAAGTGCATGGAGAAACCAAGTTAAGATATGTCATATAATAATAAATTATATACACAATTGGTATAATGTGAAAATTAAATGGTGTAAATAAGAAGTGTAGTATGATCAAGAAATCATGTAAGAAATTAGTGTCACATGATGATTTAATTGTGTGACTAAGTAATTTCTTTCTTAAGAAATAAATGATAGCAAAAACAATAGCATAGAACCAATAGTAGTGAAATAATACAAACGATGATCCAAGAATGGATAATACTCAATTAAATGTCTATAAATAAACAATGTGATCATTGGATAAAATTAAGGTATACCACAATTAAGTAGTTACAGAAGTATAGTGCACATGATGGATTAGTGTTGAATTATTTTACTATGTTAACCTCCATCTATAGATGCTTTTGATGCATGTACTCCCTCATTGTGGTAGGCATACCTTGGGATAGAAGGATATCAAAATCTATAAGATTTTAAAGTTGTGATTAAAGGAGGTTTCAAAATGTAGAATGTCTCATGGAATGGATATGCGCCTAGAGTATATATATATATATATATTAGGGACATTTAGGGACATGTTAGAACTTGATATACTATATCTAATCATTATGGTTTAGATGTTAAACCTCTATTATATGTTATTACATTATATGAGGATCATTGTGATTGTAGAGTTTGTCGATTCATCGAGTATATTCAAATAAATGGAAATTCTAGATAATAACGATTGAATATAATTTTTTTTGACAACTCTAAATTGGTGAATACAATGAATGTGATTCTATAATATGTATTGTCCTAGATACATTATATATTATTGATTTGATATTCTATATCTGACGGATATGAAATGTGTGTTGAGTTTGTAAGAAACAAGTTATACCAACTCCTTAGTGATTCATATAGAAACATGGGCCACCTAGTATATGGGACCTACTATTTGTATTAGTCTCCAAGGGTGTTGAATCCAAACCTTATTTTTACCCTCGAGTTGATTTTATTATATTAGAAACATGGGCCACCTTGTATATGGGACCTATTATTTGTATTAGTCTCCAAGGGTGTTGAATCCAAACCTTATTTTTACCCTTGAGTTGATTTTATTATATTATATGTGATTTGGACCACTTTTCTTTCTTATTTTATTTTTAATTGTTTGACTTAACAATATATATAATTTTGTTTTCCATAAATGACAAAGTCGAGTTTTTGCTTAAGTGCCACTTTTAGGTGGTGTCTTCGAGTTTATCCTACACACCCAAATGAAGTCAATTCACATAGGGTAGATGGAATTTTCTATCCTTTTGACCAATTTTAGGCCAAAAATGTCCTTATTAATGGTCTTGGAAAGTAATGCGACAAGTAAAGCAATTTCTTATGTAAGTTTATATAAGTAAGTTAAAGCGCAAGTACAAGTGTTTCTTGTATAATAGAACATGCAAGAAGGTAGTATATATTTAAGAGATTGTGTGTGTGAGAAATTTGGGGTTAATTTTTGGAAGTAAAATTTATTGTTAGTAATTAGAAATATAAGAAAAATAAGGGGGTCATGTGAAGTGTATGGGAAATTGAATGCTATTGTTAGAGGGTGGATTTTTTCTTGGGGGTAGGAGATTGATTACAGTATTCTTCAATTGATTTAATTTTATTTTTAATTAAGTCTTCGAGAGGGGATGTGTATTGTGCAATTTCTTTATTTTCTTACTATTGAGAAATTTGGGAGCTTTTTGGAAGGAATTGGTGGGATTGAATTTTTGTTCTTAGTTGGTTAGAGTCTTGGGCATGGTTGCAAAGAGTTAGTACCTTTGGATTCATTTTATTTTTTATGTGCAAAATAAAAAATTCTCTATCCCTACTATCACTTTATATGCAATGTTTTGATTACTCACTTGAGCATGTATTACATTTATAAATCATATATTATGAAATATTATTGTTTCCACCATTTTTACATGTGATTATTTTGTGTTTAGGGGGATTAAGGATGTAGGGACCCATGGTTCTATTTTGTTTTAATTTTTTTGAAGGGATAATTGGTTTCAAATTAAGTTCCACATATTGCATTTGATAACCTAAATGAGTATTCTGTTGTGTTGAAGAAGCATGGATATAAGGATCCATTGAGATAGTGTAACAACACATTTATATATTTCATGGTCGATATAGATGTAGGGATCCTAGTGGTTTTGGAAAAAATTTCTTTATATTATTACATGGGTATTCCTTCCATTTCCAAGCCATTTAATGGGTTTCTCATGTGTTTTTTTGAATTTTAGAGTTTATTATATCTTATCTTACATCTTTGTCCAATAATTTGAGTGATTTCATGTTTTGGATATGAGTTGTGAGTGTTTGATGAAATTTTGTATAATTTTTGTTTCCTTGAGTTTATTATTTTGTGAATGATTATTTAGTTGGGGAACTTTCGGGTCAAAGTGGATGTGATCAATTCCCACATTGTATGGTTCAGAGGTGAACATCACATCCATCCTCATTTTGGACTTTAGAACGGTGAAATGGATAGCTTGTTTGATGGAGAGTTTGGAGTTGGAGCTTGGAGAATTTGATGTGTCCATTATGGACCTATATAAAATATGTTGTTGAAATCCTTGTTAGTGCAGAATCATAGCACCCCCGAATGGCCCTGGATGTGAAGTGGGCCATTCAGTGTGATTGCACAACATGGGACCATCTCTCAAGCTGTGGGACTTGCAGAACTTGAGATGGATCTCCGGAGAAAGCCGGTTCTTACTTCCTAATCTACCTACCACGAGCTACTCCAGTGCAGACAGAACCTATTCTATCATAATCTAACCATTCCAAGGGGGGGAGAGAGAGAGAGAGAGAGGGTGAAAGAGCCTACACTAAGCGGTGATACACCAGAAAAGGAAGTGGTTGATCACAAATCCAACTGCTTGAAGTGGAGAGAGGTGAGCAGAGGAGAGGGTGGACAAGATGCACCACAGCCTAGAGATAGATTTCACACGGAACATGACTTCAAAACCCATTAAGCATAGCTCCTAGAACCTGCAACAAACATCAGAGTATGCACTGTATACCCTGCAACGATGAGAGATAAGAAGAGACAACAGAATAAGCCAAGGATGGATAGATGCATCACGAAACAAATTTTATTACTCCAAAATGTTACATGGTACATCATCAGTGGGCAAGAGGCAAGAAAACGCCATTACAGAGCCATGGGAGGAGGCTTAGACTCCGCATTCTACCCTAAGGAAGAAAGAGAGAGGGGGGCAGAGGAGAAACAACGACCAACCCTCAAATATGCACCTTCATTACAATATATAGGAAGAACGAGAGAGAGAGAGAGGAGGGAAAAATTTGAATCCAACTTCAACCACCTTGAGATATGCATTGAATCTTGCTTTGAAAGCTCAACCACCATCAATCAATGCCCCTTTCAAATCCACCTACAATCTGTTGATTCTAGTTCCCTATGCCTGCTTGGCATGTTAAGGAAGACAAACGACAGAAGCTCCCAGAACCTGGAACAAACATCAGAGTATGCACTGTATACCCTGCAATGATGAGAGGTAAGAAGAGACAACAGAATAAGACAAGGATGGATAGATGCATCACGAAACAAATTTTATTACTCCAAAATGTTACATGGTACATCATCAATGGGCAAGAGGCAAGAAAACGCCATTATAGAGCCATGAGAGGAGGCTTAGACTTCGCATTCTACCCTAAGGAAGAAAGAGAGAGGGGGGCAGAGGAGAAACAACGACCAACCCTTGAATATGCCCCTTCATTACAATATATAGGAATAACGAGAGAGAGAGGAGGGAAAAATTCGAATCCAGCTTCAACCACCTTGAGATATTCATTGAATCCTGCTTTGAAAGCTCAACCACCATCAATCAATGCCCCTTTCAAATCCACCTACAATCTATTGATTCTGGTTCCCTATACCTGCTTGGCGAGTTGAGGAAGACGAACGACAGATAAAATCAAATCTAATTTGGTGGTTGAAGTAATCAGATTCTGCGTTAATGGTCGGAGAAACGTTTTCCTAATTTTCACCCACCAAACCTTGCTAAAAATAGTATTTTATGCTTTCATGGCGTAGAGGGTGTTGAGACGTTTCCAAAAAGTCTTCTCCCGCCCAAATCTAAGTTTCCGGTCAAAAGATATGACCATCTGAAAATTAAGGTCGCGGGCGCGCAATATTTGAAAAGTCTATTCGTACCGGGTCCACGTGGCAGCCTCGCACATCTTGGATATTCAACTCCTTCCTCATGCTCTTGAAATCGCGCCAAACTGACACGTGGCGGCTTCCGTGAGCTCCTTGGGCTCCTTTGTATTTTTCCTAAGTCTCTTTGCTTGGCGGGCTAAAAGTCTGACCCTGGACATGTGGAGGCTTGGTGCTTGTTTGAAAGCCCGCTCTAAATTTTACTTTTGAAATAACGTCGTGTTGACACTTGGCAACTTTTGCCGGCCCGCCTTTGCTTTGACTATTCAACGACCTGCTTTGTCCCCATTTTTTACTTTGGACGCGTGGAGGGCTGGCGCTTGTCTGGGAAACGTCTTTTGCTTTGACCCTTGAAGGTGCACCGTTTGGACACACGGAAGCTTCCGCCAGTCCTCTATACTTAGTCATTTTGAGCCTGCTCTGTCCCTTTTGTTGACCCTGTTGGACCCTGAGACATGTGGACGCTTCTCGCTCATTTGAGTCTCCACCTGGGGCTCTTACCTCTGAGGTGCGCTGTTAAGACATGTGGCAGCTTCCGCTGTCTCTTCCATACTTAGCCAATTGGGCCCGATTTAAATCGTTCGTAAAGCTCAAAGACTTTGCGCATTTCCTCACCTTCTTCCTTTTGTGCGCTTTGGACTCTTTTGACGTTGTTTTCTTCCTTCCCCGATCATGCTCCTCCATTTTAGAACCCGTCTGCAACATGTTTATTGGATTTGAAGCGTAGGCTCGTTCGATGGAACCATTTCTTGAATTTCTTCCTGCATAGGGTCGTGTTTGATCAATTTTTTGTCGGGGGACAAAGTAGAGATAGGAATCCTTTGTGGGAGTTTTGTAAATGCTTAAATTATGTATTGAAGGGATAAAAGTGTTTCAAATTAGTTTATGTAGGTGTGTTCAAAGTAAAGTATTGTTTTTGTTTCATAAAATAAAATCATGTAATTTTTTATTAAACTATTCTAGTTACATTGTGGCCTTGAGATCGAGTCATGTTAGGATCAAAGATTTTGAGGATGAACTTATCTGGTCTAGGAATCCTACTAGAGGAGTTTATAGTCATAAGTTGGGTTGTAAGGTTCTTTGTGAGGAGGAAGGTTTAGAGGTGTTGGAGTGGTCCTTTAAACTTTAAAGACTAAATTTATTTGGAAGTTTAAATTCCCCTTGAAAAATGGACTATTTTTATGGTTGGTGCTCGAGAACAAGGTCCTTACTTGGGACAGCTTACAAAAAAGGATTCGTCATGGTCCTAGCAGATGTCCTCTTTGTAAGGTTTGTGAGGAGTCCCTTCATCATATGCTGATTACTCGTGATTATGTTGTTCTTTTGTGGAAGGAAATTGAAGTTATGACTGGTCTTAGGAATGTGTGGGTTTGTCAGTCTGTGGGAGATTGTCTAAATTTGTCGTGTGGAAACCCTTCTATAAAAAAATTCGAAGCCCTCCCACTCCTCATTGCTTGGAGAGTTTGGCTAGCTAGGAATTCAAGTCTGTTTGAAGACAAGTGCCCTCCTCCTTTTCAATGTGCTTCTCAGGGTTCAAATATTTTAAGAAGCTTTAAATAGGTTACGGATGGAAAGTCTTCAAGGGTTGTGGTGATAGAAATCATAGATAAATATGGAGCATGGGCCTACATTAATGGTGCATCTCAAGGAGAACCACCAATAGGAGGGGCTAGTGGAATTTTGCACTTATATGAATCTCATTTTTTAAAATTCAAAGCTGGTTTGGGTAGGAGTTCAAATATTATGGTTGAGTTCATAGCTCTCAAACTGGTCCTTTTTCTTGTATTCAAAAGAGGGTACAAAAGCTTCAAGTGATGGGGGATTCACGGGTGGTTATTCATTGGTTAAGTGGGGTGTGCTCTTTGGAGAACTTTTTACTGTGCCCTGATTATGAGGAAGTATGGCTCTAAAATCTGTTATTACTAGGATTACTTTCATGATTCCATGTTTACAGGGAGCAAAATACATTGGCAGTCTCTTTTTCTAATGATGGTCTCCAATTGGCCCCAGGTACATGGCACTTATGGGAACAACAGGAGGGTATACTCTCTGAATATGATCCGGATCATTTCTTTTGATCCCTCCCACTCTATGTGACTGTCCTTTTTGGAGCTGTTGAATGTCTATGGGTTTATGTATTTACTGTAATGTTGTATTGGCATTGTGAGGGATATTCGTTATACTATATTGCCAAAATTTCGGTAGACTGTATTTAAGAGTATTTTAAGTTATTGCTTGATGGTCTGAACTGCTGTGAAAAGTTGGACTGTTTCTGAAGGTCATCTGATGACACTCTTGATTGTGTAACTGGACTGGTGCACTGTTGACTGTGTGTTGAGAGATATCTATCATATCCCTCTATACTATTGATTGTATGAATACCCAAAGGCATCTATGAAATGTAATTTTGTTTTAAGTAATAAAATTACCAAAAAAAATGATGAAAAAAAAGGAGAGGCAGGGGCGCATATATTAGAAACAAGGCAAAAATGAATGAAGAAAGGAACACTTCTAGTCAAGAGAGGGGTGATTACTAAAGAGGAGAGCCTACAACCAAGTATGGTGACTCAAAGGGAGTAAATTATATGTCTGTAAGAGCAATGACTATACAATTGCATCCTATGTCACAAGGTACTCCAAACTTTATCGAAAAAGTTTAAACATCGCTGAATTTATCCACATCGAACATGAACTCAAACTTTGTCTATTATTTTTACATCGGAAGTTTTTGAGATGCTTTTAGATTATTTTATAAATATGTGTGTGTGTGTGAACTGACTAAAAGAAAAGAACATAAAGCTCTCTCCACTCCATCCATGTAACATATGTATGCATTTTTTTCTAGAAAATTAAAATGATTACAAAAATAGTTTGTTCAAACTCATAGAAGTTTCTTTTTCAAACTTTATCGATTGGCAAAATTGAACTGAACTTTATCCTCGTCAAACATGAACTCAAACCCAAACCTTGCGACTTAGCACCACACAACTGCATGGCCTTATTGCTTGTCACGAGTAACAAGGGTTTCCCCTTGACAATTGACTGCAAAGAAGGTAGTGCTACAATGAGATTAGGATTTTCTAACTTGATTTTGCATGGAAATGGAAGATGAAGAGAAACTAGGGGTTCTCACCATTGTGGGATTTTTTGAAGAAATATAGGAGAGAATATAGGTCCTAATGGAGCCATTACTTTCTCTAAAACCCACTCCAATCTTCCACGATGAATGGGACTGTAGTTCAGTTATGTTGAGAAGGACTGTTGGCTTAGAACCTGCTACTTGTGGCACTCCACTCTCTCTTCAAAATCGAGCACTGCCATTATGGAATTCTTCAATTGGAGCTATTTAGTGAATAAGAATGGTAGGAAGCATGTGTACAGGAAGAAGAGGAAGAAGCTAAGAGTAGAATAGAGAAAAAGTGAAAATACTGTAGAGGGAATACTGCTGAGTTTTTGACTTTTTGGCTTGGACCAAGGAATAGTATCTTGCAATCTAGGGTTTGGAAATCTGCAAAAAATGGAATAATGTGTATCGATTTTATTGTTTTGGAAAGGTTGTGAAAGAATCCTTATTCTGCTTGTTAGAATAGACCTTGTTGAGAATCTTTCTAGGTCGTTTATGATATTCATGGATGCATGGATGAACTTATGTTCATATGGAAAAGACCACTCCTGGACAGGGTTGAGAGGTTAAAGCTTCCATGGGTGTTTTAGAAACCATGAAGTGGCATTATCCTTCCAGCCAATGTCTGAGGTCGCCCTGACCAATGAACATACCTCCACCCCTGTAACCTGTTGGTTGTTGTGCTTTAATTGCACTGGGTTGTGTGAGGGTTTGTGTTCAAGATTTTGATAAGCATTGGTGGGATGGTTGGGAGTGTGCTTACGTATCAATTTCTAACATTTGATATAAACCTGTTTGTGCTCATAGTTGGCCTATAAAACCAATCTAGAAGACTCCCAGATTGGAGATCGTATTGGTAGTGCCCATAGTTGGCCTAAGAGAACCTTTCTAGAGGATTCCTAGTTGGAATAGATTTGCTTGTTAGCAAAGATCTTATTGAGAATATTTATTTTGAATGATGGAACAAATCTTGTTGAGAATCCTTTTCTGGGCTGTTTGTGATATCCATGGATGGATGGATGGATGAAGTTATGTTCATATGGCAAAGACTAATCCTAGACATGGTTGAGAAGCTAAAGCTTCTATGGGTGTTTTAAAAACCATGAATAGGTATTATACTCCTGGCCAAGGTCTGAGGTGACCCTTGCTAATGAGCATACCTCTCACCTGCAACCTATTGGTGGTTGTGCTTTTATTGCATTGGTTTTTTGAAGGCTTTCTATTTAAGGCTTTGATAAGCCCGGTTGGGATGGCTAGGAGTGTGCTTACTAAGTAGTTGCTAATATATGTTATAAACATGTTTGTTCCCATTGTTGGCCTATAAAAACAATCTAGAGGACTCCCATAATGGAGATATTGTTTGTAGTGCCCATAATTAGCCTAAGAAAGTTCAATCTAGAACCCCTAGATTGGATATTATTGGTAGTGGCCATAATTATCTTTCCCTGAGAAATGGCAGGATTGATATGAAAGGTAATTAACCACGAGGGTTCTCCATACTACCTAGCATTTCATTGGATATTGAGATTTATCAATGCTTGGTAGATTGAGCGGAACAATTACTATTTGTTGCCTTTCATGTTGGTAGATGTTGTATAGTTCAAATCTCAGTCACAAGGTTCGAGTTTGAGTTTGAGTTCATGTTCGACGAGGATAAAGTTCAGTTCAAGTTTGCCAGTGGATAAAGTTAAAAAAAAAGCGTCTTAAAGTTCGAACAAAAGAATTTTTTTATAATTTTAATTGTCTGAGAAAAATACATAAATATGTGAAAGAGACAGATTGTGAGAGTTTTCCATCCTTTGCTTTCACTTAGTATCCATATGTATAGTGTATACACACATATTTATAAAATAATGGAAAATGATGTCAAAAATATCCCATGTAAAAATGATAGATAAAGTTTGAGTTCATGTTCAGCAAGGATAAAGTTTGGTAAAGTCCAAACTTTTTTCATAAAATTTTGTGTGTACCTTGTGACAAATGTGTTTATGTTGGTATGTGGATCTTGTTTGTTATTGTTTAGTTGATGCAGGTCATAGAGCTCTTTTGTTTTATCTAGATGTAAGCCCTAGAGGGAGCCCTTTTTTTCCTTAGTATAATCTCTCTTGCTTTCCATTGTTTAACCTCTTGATGATGACTGCTGGTTGGGGTGTTTAGGGCCACCAATGGTGGGCTCATCTTGCCCATCGACCATCGAGCTTTTTCAAGACTTCTTCCACCTGCTGGATTGGATGCTCATACTGCAGCTTTATGATTGAGATCAGAAGTTCACTGTATAGAGATTTAGTACAACCTATATAAGAACGAGGATGTGGACTAGAACCTATAATTATCAAAAAGTGACTAAATTTTGTATTGTTCAAATAAATTCTGAGGATTGCGTTTCTTATACTTTCAAAACTAAAAAGTGTTTATACCTACAGCTGTAACAGAGAATACTGCTCATTTTTTATTGCTCATATATGTGTACACGACTGTTGTGACTTACACCTCCCTTTCTAAACATTGGATCTTGTATTCTCTATGAGGGTGGTTGATAATGTTTTAAATGGTTGTATTTATCTCATATGCAATGAACTAAAATCCTTTAGTGATTCCAAGACAGATTACATGATATTGAGAAATCTTGAGAAAATAATGAGTATCTACAGGTTTATATATGTAATTTGTTGTTGTTCCTAGAGTATATACTCAGAACACAATTTCACTGTGCTTAGATTAGACACTATCAAGTGTTGAGATGTATGCCTTTACTTATTTGGTAATAATAAGAGGAATACACCTATGAATGCTCCTTGGAAGGATATAGAAATGAATGCATGATTTACATCAAGCATTTAGTGAGCTGTATCATTTGATTGTTAAAATGGATAAATGTGATAGATTATTATTATTTGTTAGTGAATTCTTCATTGGACTTGGTGCTAAGGAAAAGTGAATAGCAGATATATTAAAATTAAATTGATACTTATCTATTTTAATATATAAGGGTTGAAAGACCGTGTATGTCCTATTCTGGGCCATGAATTGAGCTTTAGAGATTCACTATTCAATAGCATGAACACAAACTTTGCATACAATAGTTGTATATTGGCAAGAATTTGTTCTATGTTTCAGTTACTTGTAAACAGCTGCTACACTTAATTCATACAACGCTGGGCTATTATGTGTCAAAGAAACAATAAATAAGTTTGATAACCAGAGTTTTATTCAGAAACTTAGATCTTTGGTGATATCTAATTGAGACTTGCACTGTGAGTTTAAAGTTGTCAACAACCACTGTAATCTGCTAAGGTCACTAAATGCCCCTGTTTCAATACATGAGTAAAGACTTTATAGTAATGGGTTCATTATGTTCACTTACTTATTCCAACAGGAGGGTTAGACAGGACATTAACATATTGGCAAGATACAGAACACTTTATTGCATAGCATTTGGTGGTCTTAGTTCTAGTGCTCAGGTTGACAAACTTTAATGATTTAAGTAAACTTTGAACTTTACTCGAGGTCTTAACATTTTGATTCGGTGATCTTGTCAAACCTTAAGTTGAGTCCCTTGCTTAAACCTAGCTATTCTGATGATATTGTAACTTCTGAAAACATTGGTACTAGGTTGTGCCATGTGGAACAGGGGAAGACTGATTCATGGTCTATACATGTAATGTATCACGAAAATGTTTTGATGTATTTATACAAAATATTGAATCTCTATCTCTACCAAAATGCAAGGACTGAAGTAATTATTACATTCAATGAATAAAATGCTTTCAGAAAGTTTCAGCATTAACTGTTGCACAATAGTAACAGGTGCTTGTTTACTGTCTATAATCACCGCTATGGCATCAAATAGACGTTGCTGCACCTTGAATCCCAGCTTATGGTTGGGTAAGAGCCTATAAAGGCCAACTTGTTGTACGCCCAACAAGCTAATGGGTTTAAATATTGGGTTGTATCGATGCTATTTGGCTCTGTTTTCAGCTAATGAAAAGGGGGTTTGAGTTTATTTAATTTAAGTAACTGTATCAAGTGCAAATAGGTGAGATGATTGTGGGCATAAGTCTGAGAATCAATGGATTCCTTGTATGCATTTCAGGGAGAGAAGTTGGAGCTCTATTCTCTGTTAATTTTATGCTTGGGATAGTGGTCATGAGCTGCATGTAAGTGCTTCAACTTCGAGAATTGGGTGTGATCTGAGTTACCCTGTTTAGCTGTGGTGTGCAGGTCATAGGAAGGCTTTATATTAAGGTATTGAGAGTGTGTAAATGCCTGTCTTGTGAATCTGGACTACATGGAGGAATTGTTGAAGAAAACTCCCTATAGAATATAGATAAGTGGTTGGATTTTTTTGTCTGTGAGCAGCATTGGCTGCGAGTTTTGGCTTCCACTAAGTTGAAACCCCATTCCCTGCCGTACCAAGTTATTGAGGATACCATAGACTATGAAGAAATATAAATCCTAAACCTGAGAAGATTCAAAAGAAACCAAAAAGAAAAACAGGTTGCCCTCTTCTGGTGACAAAATTGCAGATCAGGTCCCATTCACCTGATAAAAGGCATATATTTGAACATCTATTTAAAATTGCATTTAACTGTATAAGATGCTGCATTGTAATAAAGGAATTTCTGATTGAATTGCACTATAGCTCCAACAAATAAATATAAAATGGATCTATATTCGATGAGAAATAGAAATCATAAAACATGCGCAGAAGCAGTAAATTAATGGGACTTATAGCAGCTTCCCTATTCAAATCCTTACAAAAAATAATGATAGTTTTTATAGCGTATTCCCTGCTCAAATCCTAAAGAAAGGGTTAATTACCACTTACCTCAAAATAGGAGGCCAAATTTCCAAAACCTAAACCGATGGTAAGCCTCGGCTCTCCTTCTGGACTGCTAGATACAACCATTTCGAAGACAATTTAAATTACTGCAAAGTTCCAACCTTGCTCAAATCATTCAGAAAAGTACTGAAATTAACAAACAATTACAAAATCTACTTATTTAAATCGACCTCAGAGAGAAAAAAAAACTCATAAACTTACAGATAGGATGAATTGGCATGCCCTGTTCCAAGAATTCCCTTGATTCAACACAATAAACCACAATGCTTTTCAATATATATAAGATATCTGCTCGGTAAAGGCCGTGAATGGGAAAACATAACGGTTCGTACTCTCGCGCGTGATGATCCAAGTTTTTTTTTGGAAGTTTTCAAATAAAAGACACGTGATTGATGTGTTTTAATTTTGGGTTTGTTGTATGAAGATTTAAAATTTGTAAAAATTATTTGTCTTTTTTTCGCCGAAGGCGTTACGATATGAAACTCTACTTCCAAACTCACACAACCTCTGGAATCGATGATTGTGCTTGCATATTCGTACATATGCGTCGATTGAAAAAAAAATGGGCCGTTGTTTGAAATGTACAATAGCGTACACGCATGTCAAAATGAACGTACGCAATTTCTAAGTATGACGATGAACTTTTTAATTTGCAGGAGTCGCCTTTGTGGAAAATGCAATCGCCACAAAGAAGGCGAGGGAAAGGTCAAGGAAGGAGAACTTCGCCGACCTTTTTGACGTGTTGTTGCGCTGCTGTCGGACCCGCCAAGGCATTTCCCTGACTCGGACTCGAGACCCTGGTGCGCAGACACCTCACCCTTCGACTCGCCCCAGCATGCGACCCCCTTGTGGCTCATGATGTTGGCTCCCGTGTCGAGAAGTCCTGCTTTGGGCTCACCCTTAATCTCAGCGAAGCTTTCATTGTCTTCCATGTCGATCAACACCGTAATCTTTTGTTGTTCAAATCCAAATCGACGTTTGACGAAACAATACATTCTCTTCACATCGTTCATGCATCCCTTCAGCTCCACCATTCACTGCTAGTTACACAAGTCAAGTGGAATATGTGCAATTTCTACATGTACGCTTCCAACTGCAGGCTGAAGCGGCTAAAACTAATAAAAATTTGGGTTTGAAGGTGAAGTGAAAGAAAACACCCCTGTAAATACAAGCTTCAATATGGAGTGTGGGAGGCTAAAATTTTGATAGGAAAACATCGCACCCGGCTAAAGCTGCCAAAATTAATAGAAAGCAGTGCAATTCAAAACATTTTAATTCAATTATTGTTGTTGAATCGAATGTGTGTTTACGCATATCCTGCTAGGTGGAAGGGCTCTCAACCGTTGTCCCAATTTAGTGGGAGGTCAGTCAACACGTGCCCTAATTTCTTGTGACCCATGCTGAAATTTATATTTATATAATATCATATTTTCTTTTCTTTCCATGTTTCTTGAAATTTATACTTATATATCATTTTTCCCTTTTCTGATTTTTTAATTTTCGTACTATAAAGAAAAGTTATAAAGTTTTCAAAGTTAATACAATATTTTAATAATGTTTTAGATGCTCGGAAATCATATTACTATCACAATTCATTAATGGAGTTTTTTATGGCTTATCTTGTAAGCTACACAACTCATCCTTTTATTTTTATTAATATACATTCTTAATTTATTTTTGACAAGATTGTTCAACAAAGGTGATGGAGTGTGAGTGGTCGTTGATATTCGACTCTATACTAAAAATCATCCATGTAGCATCAAATTTAATGTATTGAAAAGTGTAATGATTAATCTACCTATGTTGGAAATAACTAACCCTTTGTAAACCATGATAAGGCCACTCGATAAATCTTTCCTCTTTTGGAGAAGAATGGCGACCATGAGGTAAACAATGCCTAACATTAATATATTTTATAGATTTAGTTTTTTTAAATTTTTGTGATCTCGTAGTCCTAATGCGTGGAAATTGTTTACTATTTGGTGTTACATAGATACTCATGAACCACCTCATTACTAACATTCTAAAACAATGTCAATGTCATGTCGTACATAATCAAACATCATCTTTCATTCCCAAAATATTGCAATGAATGGACCCACTATAGTATGTTATTGTTGATGTTGACCTACACACCCACAATGAAATAACCACCCTTTATGTCTTTCCTTCTTTGGAGAAGAATGGCTATTGTGAAAAAGGCAATGCCCAACATTAATACATTTCCCACATTTGACTTTTTTGTATCTTAACCATCTCATATTTCTAATGTGTGGAAATTGTTCCCTGTTTAGTGTTGTATGGATATCTCATGAACCACATCATTATTAACTTTTGAAAATAATGCCAAACATATTCTGAAAGTTCATAGAAAATACATTCATAACCATTTTCCAAACTACGCCCATGTGAGCAATATCTGACAACCAATCAACATAAGTATAATCTTCAAAGAGAATGTTCATTACTTATAAAATTTGTGGGGCTAGAGAATTGAAGGGATGTTCCCGAACAAACACAAAATCTAATTTTTCTCTTTTGTCAATGCCTCAGACACTAATTACATTGATAGGTATTTCAAAATGAGACTCTCGATGGTTGTGCATGATATACATTAACGAAATAGAACGACAAGGTTTCGTGTTAGTGACTATAGATGGGCGGTGTTGTTATGGCTACTGATGAGGGAAAACTCTCATTATTACATTAATTGCTACACAAAAACCACTATTGTAAATGTGCATGAGATTAATTTAACATAAGGAACCCTAAATATAGAGTTTCCGTACGCAGCATATGTAAAGTTCAAGATTCATACGCACATGTTAATTTTCCATCCCAATAGTCTTTGACCACCCATCCTTTCAAATATATCTCTAAAGTTCATTGACTCAACAACTTGCACACCGCAACTCCTTTCTCTTACAGACAATTGGAAAAAAGGAACATTTTCCATTTGTGTATGTTCGTAAGAAGTATGGGTTTCACATTGATTCCCCCAGAAAGTTGTCCATCCCAGGACGTCTCCTTCCTCTATACCCTTCTTCAGTGCCCCTCTTCCTCTTCCGTTGTTTTCCCCCCTCAGGTTTTACTTTGCCAATATATCTCCTTCAGGGTTTCCATCGCACAACTCACGTGTGATTTCTAGTTAATTAGTCTTTTTTAACAGTATTTATCATTTTTACATTGTGTTCAACATGAGAGTGTGGAGTATTTGGTTAATAGGTAGACTTGGTCTATACGAAGGTAGGTTTGGTTTGCTACAACATATGAATCTCAATATATTGTGATATATATGTTAATGGGTGTCATGTCACAATGGAAGTGGCTATCGTACTGATCTAATGATTGATTGGTTGTGGGATGAACATGATTGCTTGCTCAACCTTCGCCAGTCCTCCTTGGTGGCTTCATAATCCCTAAAAATAAAGCTTGTTCAATTGCCTCTATATACATGCCTTATTTCCCCGAGTTAAATATCAATCTTTATTGCATCCCATAATTGCTTCTACACCTCTAAAATACTTTATCATTCAAAAAGTTTAATCTTACATTAATTGGTAGGTGTTTACACCCTTTTAAAGTTTAATAGATATGTTATGCAATACAATATAATAAAAAGGCATGTGAGCTTAGGAAACTAGGAGTTATTATGATAAATTAACTTCCAACATTAATTGTACAAAATCATAATAATGCGTTCGCGACTCCTCCTTTGTGGCTTCATAATTCCTATAAAATAAAACCTATTCAATTGCCTCTATATACATGCATCATTCCCACAAGTTAAATATCAATCGCCATTGCATCTTGGAATTTCTTATACACCTCTAAAATCCTTTGTCATTCAAAAAGTTTAATCTCACATTAGTTGGTAGGTGTTTACTCTATTTTTAAGTTTAATAGATTTGTTATGTAATACACAGCAATAAAAAATGCATGTAAGCTTAGAAAACTAGGAGTTATTCTGATAAATTAACTTCCAACATTAATTGTACAAAATCATCATAGTGTATTGGTTCTTTCAATCCATGTATAAGCTCAAAAATATACGAGAGAGAGAGAGAGATAGAGAGAGAGAGAGAGAGAGAGAGAGAGAGAGAGAGAGAGAGAGAGAGAGAGAGAGAGAGAGAGAGAGAGAGAGCTATACATAGTTGTACAGGAAGAATCTAGAAAGATAAAATGGGAATCTAGAAATGCAGATTCTGGGGAGCCATTATTGTTGAAGCTGTAACTTACAATCTTCTAGTGTAGGAATGTATGGTCTAATCAGGATGTATAATTCGGTCATGCCCCTTTTATATGGTCATGAATGCCTTCATAATGATTTTTTTTAACTTTCTAGGTCCTTCGGTGGCTTAGAAATGTACTTCGTTGTTAGTATCAATATAATCTGTAATTAGTTGGATCGCTAAAAAACCCTAGATATGGGTATAAGACCCTGTAAGAAGGTTAGTGTTTGAGTTGTGGTGCACCTCATTCACCGCCTACATCAGCATTACTTTGAAGGGGCCTCAAACCACACGTATATGAATGCAACTAGTTGTCAAGTTGAACCTCTTTGATCATGCTTGATAGAATTGTGCTCTTGCTAAGACTTGGAAATGAGAATTTGGTGTGCTTGGATTTGAGGGAAGATAGACTCCTTAACTTGGTTGAGTGCTTCAGAATTGTAGTGGTGGCTGCCCTAATGGATGTGCATTGGCTTTATGAATATTTAGAGAGCCTTGAGTGCCATTTTTTCTAGTAATTGCAATGATACCTCATGGAAATGTCAGGTTATGAAATGAGGTAAGTTTTACTTTCTTATATAGGGTTCTGAAGGTAATTTATTATGATAAGGCTGATTGAGGAGGATAAAAATACCCAAATGATAGTTCATCGAAATGAGAGTTGGAAAATGTGTTGGTTCAAGACTTTACAGGTCGACCAGGAATAAATTATATAGCCTAACCAAACTATATGGTTTTCGATAGGGATAAGCTCAATGGAATTTGAAAGTTGCATTCTAGAAAGCAGAGCTTGAGAACCAGTCTTGTGTATTGATATTAACAATTTGTTGACACATAGGTGTATGAAAATAAGCAATTTAGACAAGAGACAATAAAATGCACTTAGTGGAGATGATGTTTGTCTTAGCCAAGAAGTAAAATTGCAATAAGCAGTGTCAAAAGGGTAAATTGACAAATTTAAGTGTCTACAATATGCTTGGTCTAAGAAAACATATAACCTTGATCTTCATGACTCTTGTTCCAATGGGATGACATCAAAATGGAAGTGGCCCTCCGACTAACATAACAAATGATTTGTTGCAGGATGAATATCTTTATTTGTTTGGTCTTCCCCTCTCCTCCTTTATGGATTCATAATCTCAAAAATGCCTCTAATGATAGAGCAACAACAATTTTACACAATAAACTCTTTGTTATTCACACAATAAAACTTCATATTACATTCACAATCATAAGTTACAAATATGTAAGTTAATGTTGATCCTCTAATCTAGGAAGCCTAACATAGCTCCACTAGCTACTCACTAACAATACACAGGTTGTTTTAACAATTCGTTTAGTATTCAAGCTAATTATGTAGGTTGTTTACAACAACCTAGCGTACATAATAATATTTACCACTACGTAAATATTATGAAACCATATAATGTTCACATAATAATTTCCTAACATTCACCCCCTTAGTGTGAAGATGGGGATAAATCACATTCTCAAAAGATTTAACCACCTCCTGAAAGCATTGCCTAATCTAGGTACAAACTCCATAGATTATATTTTTACCCTCGTGAAGACGTAGTGACGAGCCGAATTATGCAAGACTAATCCCTTCCTCCTTGGGTTCCTATGGGACTTTCCCTTCCTCTTAGGGTGACCAAATTCTAAATCTTCAAGATCGACAAGCTTCTCACTAGTTGAATAACCATCCTCGAGTTTACCTCGTAATCTTCTCCTTCTCCCCAAAAGTGAGTTTTCTGAAAACATGAATCTTTCCTAATTCTGAAAAATGGTTTATCCAGCAAACCAACACATGGAAAACAAGAACTCTGATATGAAACACACTACAATAAAACACACTGAAAAATACCACCACAACTTCGTGTGGCCCCATTGTTGGTGATTGACGAGAGGTCGTTTAAAGACCTCCATCCTCCATCCTCCGGCTTTTTAATTTCTTTAGTTACTCAACAAATTTGAATTTGAAGCTCACTTATTTCGACATTGTGTTTATTTTATATCCCCCCCAACGCTCTCACCCCCAATGTGAAAGCATTTATTTTCTAGAATGTCAATTTCAACCGAAAATATATATGAGAGGCAAGTTTTTTTTTTTTAACAATTTTTGACAGTGACAACTAAGGCAAACAATAGAATGAATATCAATATTTGGACACTTTTTACACTTTGATAATACACAATTATTAACTAGACTCTTAACGATACAATAACCAACTAAACAAACTTGTCAATGACAATAACACTTAAATTTTAAAGATTTTTTTGACACTTGATAAGTGACTTTTTTTACTCATAAATAACAATGATAATATATAATGACAAATAACAATATGAGAACATCTATATAGTAGTAGCTATAATAGGCATTACTAAGATATTTGACTAGAAATTTGCAAACGAAAATGACATAGCAATAATAAAGACTCTAAACAAACCACTTAAGATTATATAAAACTAAACTATGATAATAATAATGAGCTTAAAATTCAGTCGACTTATACCTTGGAACCAGACACTTGGTCGTTACAGAGGAGCACACAAAAGTTTTTGGAGGGCAGATGGGACGATGGATCCATGTCAATCATCCAAACTATTACCGTGTGCATGACAAGATTGAATCAGGAATTGAAAATGCCAATGAAGATCAATTAGATTAGATTGTTGTGCATGGAGAGCTCAATGATTCTACCAACAACCGAGCTACTCACAGAGCTTGCGTAGGTCCGTGGCGAATACCCATTAAACATACAAATGCCAGTGAATAACTGGTTGCATTCACCGAAATCTCAGGAAATAAAATGTGGCAGCTTTATTGAAGATGGTCCATGTGTGGTAAATGTTGATAATGTGGAACTGCACGAAACTTGAATGTATAAACGGATACATATGCCAAAAAACCTACACTCAAACTAATATACAGAGTCATGGACTCAAAAGCTTAAGAAATCATATGGGGAAAATAGAATATATTAATTGCCCCTGCTTTGATCTCAGAATGCTATGGATCAGACTACTCTAAGACTCTCTGTTATACAATCAAATTTCTTATTGTATTTACAATCATAGGATATAAATTTATAGGTTAATGTTTCTTTATAATCTAGGAATCTTAACATAGCTCCACTAACTACTCAATAACAATACACGAGGTTTTTTACATCAACCTAACTCACACACATAATAATATTTACCACTACCTAATTATTATCAAACTATATAATGTTCACAATAATAATTTGTTAGATATACTTATTTAGTGCATCTTAAAATTTGCTGTACTACTCTAAAATCCTCATTTACAAGTTATGAGATTTGAATCGAGTTGGTATTGATGGTGATGCCCCTTTTTGTTAGTGTCTTTGTATTCTTATTGCCGCTTTTTTTGATCTCTTATGTGTCATGTTCGCTTTGTCAAGAGTGTCTGCATGTTTTTGGGAATTGCTTGGAATGTTTTGGGGTCTATTTGAAGAGTTAAGAATCTCTTGAAGTGATTGTGTATTGGTCCCCTTTGGCTCAAGTTATGCCACTTTGTGTTTTTGCTTGTTAATAGCTGGAGGTCAACTTGGACGCCAATATGCTCCGAATTTAAATTCATTTTAACTATAAATACAAAATCATTCTAAGTCATTTAGAATCTAGAAATATAAGAGTAAATATAAAGAATTCATTATTCACTTAAATCTATTAATCAATTATAAATCATTCTAGAAATGATCAAGCATTCATTGAAGCTTTTATTTATGATATAGTAATCACCATAAGGGAAAGGTCTTGCACTACATCACATTAGTTTGCTTGGTCGATGAATTATTACCATTTTTTAATTTTTTGCCTATGATATTGTACACCATTTATCGTCAAAATGGATTTTGCATATGTTTACCAAGAACATCACTTGACGGTTTAGACACTAGTACTAGGTTTGGAAGTTCATAGTTTGGATAAGATTTTACAATTGCTACAAGTTTTCTGGGATATTATTGCCACACCTCAAAACCATGGTCTTTATTGTTAGATGATGATGATTGTCATTGTATCTTGAGATATTATTAAATAATATGAAACCTTGTATATCACCACTCTTTCCATTAACTTTTGAATAGTTGATTTGTTTTGTGTTGTATTATTTGTATTGGGATCCAATTAAATGTTTATGTGTAATTATGTTACAATCTACTATAAATCCATTTATCCATATCGCATATTTGTGATTACTTGTTCATTGACACCCCTATTTGGGATAAATATTGTTTATATTGCGCCAGATTTGAAATTCTAAATTTTTCTAAGATATTTTTGCTAGATCTAATAACCCTAGTTATATTGCATTGATTCCTAACCTTACACTAATTTTTTTTAAAAAAAATTCAAACCTTGTGACATTGTAAGATATATTTTTTAATCATATCGATAGGCATTCTAAAGTGGTAGTTAAGGAAGATGGTGGTTGCATTTTATTTGTTTTAGCAAAACAAATATTTATTTTTATAATATTATAATTGAATAGTAAAGAATACCATAATTTAAATTTTAAAAAATTACACAAAAATATATAGTAATTAAACACAAGTGTAGTAAATGTAAAAGAGACACCAAATACGGATTCATTCAAGAGACTGGAACAAGAGCAAAGGGAAATCAAGGTGGATGTAATTAAACACAAGTGTAAGTAGATGTAAAAGAGATGCCAAATAAGGATTCATTCAGGACTGGGAAAAGACCAAAGGGAAATCAGAGTAGTAGTGCTGCTGTCACTGCGTATGATTGATAAGATGAGGTGGTGTAAATATCATGCTTTATCAATTTGAATCAGAATTCATTTGAAAAATGAGAATTAATCATATCTATATAAAATCTTTGGTTTCCCATTTAAAAAAAATGAATTGCATACGAAGAGAATAAGAGTAACCATATTTGTTTTATTATAAGAGCTATATGAAATGACAGACAAAACAAAATCATGTTGGATGTGGGCGGTGGTGCCTCTGTGTGGTGGGCATTATTGATGAGGGTGGTGTCTATATATATATATATGTGTGTGTGTTTTTTTAAACATAGAGAGCGGGGTTGGCGAGGAGATATGCCTCGACCTTCTTGAAGAGACCTGTGGTCTTATCCTTGATCCCCTGCTCTTTGGATTCGTCATGCGGAACACCAGGGAGGGTTTCATAGTGGAATACATAGCTGCACACACATCCACCTTCTTCTTTTGGGGTGTATTTGACCTCGTATTTTTGCAGAAGCCAATATCTTTCCGAACATTCCTCCCTCCACGTGGCTGTAACGGTATACAAACTTTTCCTCGTCAACTTCTTCCACAAGCTCCTTCACAAAGCTGAGTTCCGGCTCGGCTGCGTTTATCACCATTCCATATCATAAATACATTAACAATGAACATCTAGATGATATGGTTAAAAAGAACAAGGCATAAATCATGTGATGCAATCAATACATACCTGCATCTGTGAAATTGATTTTCCTGATGCTACCCACGCCTCCATCGCCTTGAATAAATGCGATGCTTGAGGATACCTCGGGCACTTGCTTTGGGAGAAGATTATGGCCGTCCTTCACAAATGCATTCCACAGTCGCTGTGCCTCCAATGGAGTCTCTACTTCAAAAATGATGCTTCCTGACACCATCTTATCTAATCTCAATATAATTTTTATTTCAACGAGATGATCTGTTTGTGCTTGTGTTGTGAGAAGAAGATGGATGGTATTTATCATAAGCTTGGGCGATGGATGTAGACACAGCCAAGTCAACAAAACCCCACTTCTGTAAAAATAATCAAAAACTGCTAGAAAGACGGCCAATAAGCCGCTATCAACTCAAAAAAATAGACACTAAACGGCCCATGACCGCAGCACGATCAGAACCCCACCTTCCATGTACTATAATATATATATATATATATATATATATATATTTTATAGTTATTTATAAGGAGGCGATAAGAGGGAATCAATGGAAGAGGGGACAAAAGTCGTGTCAAGACACGAAAGTGGACTCCAAAATGAATTAGAAAATTAAATAGGTGTCAACCCAAAATTTTATTGTTAAAAATGACATGCGAGTTCTATATATCTATAACAACGTATGACCATTTATTTCATTTCTAGGATAGTTCTTCAATTTATTTTCAAGATGACTGAATCTTGAGATCATTTCCCCACTTAATCTGTAGGGGTTACAGTAAGACCAAGCATGTCTCTAAATTTTCAAATTTCTCTCTTCTAAGTTTTTTTAAGGATATTAGTTGGCCGCTCCATAGTTGGACAATGCATGAACTCAATTCTTCCATCTTTCATATGAACATTAGAATAAAGTTTAATTTGGTGTTGATGTGCTTGGTTCTATCCTAAAATACTAGAGTTCTTGCCATTTGGATTGCATAAGTGTTATAAACCATGAGTCATGTTGATGAAACCTATTTTTCCGCCAATGAGGAAAGACTAAACAAGTCTGCATATTCCTCTCTTGAACTTGTGTTCAAGTCCCGAATGTCATTTGGTAGAGGAAGAGAAAGGTATGGTTTTCATAGAGAAATAAGTAGAATCAAAACTTTAAACAAAGGTGGAAGACCAAACCAAAATTTTTATTCATCCAACCCAAGAGGAAGAGGCATCAATCCAAACCATAGTCATGGTCAGAGATTTGACAAGTCCTAAGTCCAATGTACTACTGCAAGAAATTTGGACACTATATGCTAATGAACGTAGGAAAAAGACTTCGCTTTTAATAAAAAACACTAATTTATCAAGAAAAAATAGATTGAGAGCAATAATCATGGTTTGATGTTCCTAACATGTCATGTTGCTCGAGAGAATACTAGAGATGTATGGTTTTTGGATAGTGGTTGTAGTACCCATATGTATGATTGGTTCAATAGAGATGTTTGCAAATTTAGATGAATCAGTAAGATCATAGGTAAAACCAGGTAATGATAATATAGTTATTGTTATGGACAAGGGAACAATAAACATTAAAACACAAAATGGTGAGAAGAAACATATACTCGAAGAGTATTTTGTCTCAGGTTTGACGCGAAACCTCATGAGAATTGAACAACTTGTATAGAAGAGTTACATCCACTATTGTGAGAAAAATGCATGTTTAATTTTGGATAAAAGACCAAAAAACAAAATAATGTCCAATGTAAAAATGTCTAAAAATATAATGTTTCCATTGAAAATTCAAGGTGACTTCTCAGTAGAATATTCTCAAGTACTTTTTGTAGCAAGTAATTAGAATGAAACATCTATTTCAGTTCCAAATTCCATGCAAAACTTCTCTTTTATTTCTTTTGTAGCCATTATTTGAGTGATTCCTTAAGCCAAAAGTGAAATTTTTTGAAGGAAAATTCTCAAATAATCACTAAAGAAATGTCTCAAAATGCATTCAAGTTTTCAATGAAGGACCAAATTTGGCTTTGATACTTATGATTTGGTCATCTGAGTTTTGGTGGCCTCAATTTGTTATATAAGAAAAATATGGTAAATGGATTTCCATTCATAGAACAAATGTCAAAGAAACAATGATAATATTTTCTAGTGGTAAATTCATATAGAGAAATATCTCTTGTTTAGTTGATTCATTCATATTTGTGTGGTAGTATGCAAACACCATCAATAGGTAACAATCTACATTTTCTAACTTTTAATGATGATTTTAACAAGAATACTTGGATATAATTATTGAAGCACAAAACAAAGGTTTTTGGTATTTTAAGGCCATGTTTGAGAAGTAGAGTGGATACTTTATCAAGCTTTTGAGATCCAATAGAAGGGAATACATATCAAATGATTTTATAAATTTATACAAATATCATGGTATAAAGAAGTAGTTCATGACTAGATATACACCTCAACAAAATTATAGGGGAATCAATTTTTAAAAATTGTCTTATCACATATGTTCAGAAAAGAGTGTTTAAAATTGACAAAAGTGAAGTCAATATATTGACCCATAATAAGGGGTAACAGGGTTTTTAAATTATTATTTTTAGAAAATTAAAGGATGTAGGGTATGTAGGTAGCAGTATAGGAGTCGCAAGAAAAAAACTACTTTTTTTAGAATTTTCATAGGTGGGTATTGAATCGATGGCAACTCACTGCATCCACACTTGTTTTTCTAGAAGGTCCATTCCCCTCCATACGAACAAAGGTGAATCGATATATATATATAAGGATCTATTGAAAGATGGAAAATCAGAAAAGTCACATGTGATAAATTTGACACATTATTTAAGAAAATCAATGAATTCAGAGGTTTATAGTTAGATGTTGAATTTCCCTCTCTTTTAACACATTGGAGTCCATATATTATTACATAAAGTGTAATTTGGTCAATTTTGTACTTTCAAAATTGATTTTGTTGTTATTTTGCCATGATTGTTTTTGGAAATTAACATTTTTGGCACAAAAAGATCTGATAACACTATAAATTTATTTACAACATCAAGTTTTTCCATGATTGTATCGACTTTATGCCATTGATATAACAAATATTCAAGGTAAATACAACAAAAATATAACATGCAAAACACAACTCAAATATAGTATAGGGTCAATGGAGCAACATACAGATAGTAATAGTAGGGAGCAGTGGGAAGGGACAATGAATATCATCTGGAATGCCAGGGAAGATACCATATATGTAATTTCAAATAATTATTTACCATTTAGTTTTTACTTTTTATTTGGTGTAGCAAAACAAATGATTATTTCTATAATGTTATAATTAAACAATCAAGAATGACATGATTTAAGTTTTTAAAAAATATACAAAATAATATATAATAATCATATATGGAGGGAGTAAAATGAGAAATAATTAAGTTTTCTTCCAATCCAAATTACAAATCAAAAGAGATAGAGTGCTAGGATGGAGGATTAAAAATTTAAACTCAGATTTGAAAGTGAACCCACTCACAGATATTATGTGAACACGTCCCAATACTTGAACAGTATTTTGCATTAAAAATATCCAATACTTGATGGAATAAAAACCAAAATTTTGGTCAATGAAGCTCAAAAATTTGTTTTTTTATAAACCATATGTGCATAGGGTCAACATCTCAGTATTTCTTAGTACACAATAAATACTGATTGGTACTTTCATTTTCTACAATAAAAGACTCATTTGTTCAAAATATAAAAACAACATATCAGTTGACAAACCCATCATATCTATTTAATGGGTTGAATATTTGTCTTCTCAATTCATCTCTTTCCATATTCCAAGTTGGGTTGTTCAATCACCAGATCTTTCATATCCAGACATTAATACATACCTGCAAAAAAAGAGGGAACCTTCTTCTCAAGATTCAAATTCATCCATTAGAAACACAAACTAAATATTACACTTGAAGTTAAAAAATAAATATGAATATCAAATCAAATAATTTCAGCCACAAGATCATCTCAAAATCAATTTCAACCTTTGATTAAAAAGACCCTACACCTTGATCCATGTCTTACATTTTGATTGGATACTCTCAAATCAATGTTGGTATTATATATTCACTTTCCTAGTCTTGTTTACTGCTGATTTACTTCTGCAGGGTGCCTGATTACAGTGGAGTTTATAAGAAGAGATTAATTCTATCAAGGAGGAAAGGAAAGGTCCAGCAAAGCAAAAATTGCAGGTTAGTTTTCATACCTACTGCAAAAATTGCAGGTTAGTTTTCATACCAAAGATCTGTTCAATTAGGTTAGAATTAGACATAACAGATTGCTGAGCAGAACTTCAAGTTTATGGACTGATAGAATTATAGTAAAGAATTATAGTAAAGAATGAGTCTGGAATAATAGAATTTAAAGAAAGGCCCTCAGCTTTGTTCTTTTTGCATTTTACAATTTATTTTAATTTAGATACCATTGTGGACTAGTTCTGAGAATGACCACAGACAGCTAAAATATGCACATGATCAGAGTAAACAATGAGAACCTAGTGCCTATCTGCGCAAAGAAAAGCTCCAAACCAGTAGTACCTACCAAGGCAAAGGAAAAATTACTAGAAAAACAAGCCTCGAGAAACCCTGCAGTGGTAGTCTTAAAACACAGCTAATCGAAAAAATATAAGTTGAAAAGAAATAGTTAAGATTGCACACGCATTTTGAAAAGAAAGAGCAGGATTACACACGCATTTTGATGTCTGTTCAATTAGGTTAGAATTAGACATAACAGATTGCTGAGCAGAACTGCAAGTTTATGGACTGATTTCTATTTATTTTTATCAAAAATTGGCCCATTTTGCAGAGCACATCAAAAAAATATTAAGATTGGAATTGAGTGATTCTTGATCATAGTATCCTGCTAATTAATTCTGTGAACATCTATTAGATACTGGCTTTATGTTTTCTCCCTTAAAGTACCTTAAAGGCAAATAATATTAACTTCACAATAGAACTAATAACTTCAGAATGTAAATGTGTTTTTTTTGAGATATTTTATTTGATCGATCATATGTAAGCAAATAAAATTACAATATGATTCGAAATTAAAGGCAAAGAATAAAAAATTGTTAAATTATAACTAGCTGTCAAATTGGTGATCCTACGTGGCAAGGAATTGGCTCCATGGACCTGCAATCTTAGGGTGTTCACATACTGGCCCTTCTCCCCTATGTGCAGCAAAAACGAGGTAGAGAGTTTTCTAAATGATATTCATAAATGGTTTTCCTTAAGCTAATATGCAGTCGGCGCCCCACATTTCCCCAAGAGAGGCTTCCGTCAAAACCAGTTATAATTTCTCAGCTGAAGTCTCTTGTTATCCAGTTGAAGTATTTTCCTTACTTATTTGACAAGAGAACTATTAACTTCACAATGTCTTCCCTTATTACCCATCTGCCTTTTCTTTCCCCAAATGATCATTATAATCTGAAATCTAATACTTACGAGCAAGTCTTCTGTCCGCCTGATGTTATGAAGCATGTCCTTAAAAATGCTAATGAAAGGAGTCGCTCATATGCCCAGTCCAACCAAAAGAAAGATATCCAATATTTTCTGTAATCCTGCGCAGGACCACCGTAAGGCCCGTCAATGAGCAGCAAACATGGTGGTTGAGCATTTATTTGTTTCTTATCTATTACGCCCGTCAAAATGGTGGAGGAAAGATTGCATTTCCCTCTTTTATTTTGAATTTAATGCTCAACACCTGTCCTCTTCGGTGAACCACTTCGGGTCTCCACCAGAAAATGTTTATTTAATGAGATATTTTATTTGATCGATCATATGGAAGCAACCATTATTAAAGTTGGATACGAAATTAAAGGCTTAGGATAAAAAAATGTTTTTTTATAACTAGCTGTCAAACTGGCGCTCCTACGTGGCAAGGAATTGGCTCGATGGACCTGAAAACTGAGGGGGATAGGCCTTTTCTAAAAATAAGTCATCTACTGATATATCAAGAATGTGCAAGACATATCAATTGGTTTCATCCTCAACCCATAGACATCTGCAAAATATAGAGAACTAAATTTTCTCACAAACAACATCCACTGCATCCTATAAAATTGAAAAACTGAAATTCAAACCATTATCAATATCCACAAAGATTAATGGTAGTGAATATAAATCGTAGTAGCAAACAAATCAAAATTGAATCTTTCATTACAATGAACACCGTTGAATTTTTAACAGAAAATCCTTATCAACTATACAGTTTGCTCGAACTATATGTGCTTACGGAAGCTGAATAGACAATTGCTTCGTACGAGACCACAAAATGAACCTAGTTCTTTCTACTTTATATTTTTCCCTTCCACCACTCTCGTAAACTACTCTATAAGGAACTAGAAGACGAGAGTAAGTGTAATTTTTTGCAATAATCATTTTCGTTTATCCAAGGATTCAACATCAGACAGAAGACAAAATGTCTGCAAATCTGATTTTTTGCAAATCCTTGTAAAGCACAAGACCTGATGAAACTAAAAACTGAAAATCGGCTAAACTGGCAGCTTTACCAACTTTGGGATGGTTTCCCCTACATTGCTTATGCCCGTATCTTGTTATTACTTAGGGTAGTCGCTGTTAGTTTCAAAAATCAAAATTTTTCATCATTCTCTGACATTTACTTCAGCTTATAACATAAAGGAGAAGAAATCCAAAAGCCCCCCTCCATGGCATAAATTCTCCAGAGCATCCAGAATTCTGGCCTGTTTTACAGTCACATGGACCAGTGCCTTCACTGTCGTAGGAGTGAACACTTGTTGTGTCCAACACTATTTTCGAGTCAGCAGAACAAAATGTTTCCAACAATAAGTCCATTTATAGAGCCTTTAGGAACTCTTATTGACGTTAGACGTTTACATCCTCAAACAAGCGAAGAAGAGATTGTGTTTGTTCAAGCTCCATCATAAACATCAATCAATTCTAGCTTCCCCCAGGTGCCCAGTTCAACTTATCTTCACAGTTCACACGAACCCAAAACTAAAAATAAAACTAGAACTCCTATTTACAGCCACTTCTACTTTCTATTTAGATCAAATTGAATTTATCTGGTCAAAAACCAAAAATAGACTAGTAATTTTTAAGCCCCACTTCCGCTGTATGTGTTTTCATTTGTCAAATCCACAGCCAGATCTACAGTAAACTCCAATAACTTAACCAAAAAATAATAATAAAAAATTTGAATTTTATGATCACGAAACCATGAATATAATAGAAAATTTTGAAAATCCACTAACCTTCTCACCCCTCTCGCTAACAAAGAAAAAAAATATGTCTAGCACATTCTTTATATATCTCTCGCTAACTCTATAAGATATAAAATCTGTACCATTTAATACAAAACATAAATCTGTAACTCTATGTGAACACTGCCCAATACTAAACAGATACGATAAAGGGTTTCAAAACTAAAGAGATAAGATAAATAAATCTTTATTTATAGCTAGTTGTAAAATTGATAAACCTACATGACAAGGAATTGGCCCGATGGACCCGTGAACTTAGGGTGTTGACATAATTGCACTACTCCCAGAAATTAAAGATATAGGAAAGAAAAATGTTTATTCATACCTTTCAACTTAACTATTTATTCTTAACTATTTATAGGAGTGACAGTATGCCAGCTAGGTATAAATAAACATTTCTTAATCCTATATCTTTAATTATTTATCATATCTTAATATTATTTTCTTCCATATGATCAATCAAGTAAAATATCTAAAAAAAAAACACATTTACTGGTGGAGATCCGAAGTGGTCCATACCAAGACCTACAGTAGTACAACAGATTTGCTGCCACCATAACAACATATGTAGTCAAGCTATTACAATTACGATTCTTACATGCATTCACTTCTGAAGATGATTTGATGTCACAAAACATTACATTAACAAGACCTGCGTTAATTGATCAATATGAATTACAATGTCGAAAGGGGTGACTGCATGTTCCAGTGAAACATTCTAATTGATATTGATCAATTACAAACAAGCCGACGAATGTAGTGTTATTTGATAGCAACTCATCTTTAGAAGAGTTTAGGGGAGAAGGGCCAGTATGCGAACACCCTAACTTCACAGGTTAAGTGAACCAAATCCTTGCCACGTAGGAGTGACAGTATGCCAGCTAGGTATAAATAAACACTTTTTAATCCTATATCTTTAATTTCAAATCATATCTTAATATTATTTGCTTCCATATGATCAATCAAGTAAAATATCTCAAACAAAAAAAACACATTTACTGGTGGAGATCCGAAGTGGTCCATACCAAGACCTACAGTAGTACAACAGATTTGCTACCACCATAACAGCATATGTAGTCAAGCTATTACAATTACGATTCTTACATGCATTCACTTCTGAAGATGATTTGATGTCACAAAACATTACATTAACAAGACCTGCGTCAATTGATCGATATGAATTACAATGTGGAAAGGGGCGACTGCATGTTTGAGTGAAACATTCTAATAGATATTGATCAATTACAAACACGCTGATGAATGTAGTGTTTTTTGATAACACCTCATCTTTAGAAGTGTTTATAGATGATCTTATTGATATATTTATACATATTTTACTAATTTTATATTGTTTCATACTGCAGCGTTTGGAGAAGATGAAGAGAAAGAGGAGTTTACATCGAGCACAACGTATGCCCAAAAAACGAGGTGTATAATTTGAAATTGAAACATCTAACCATGGAACAAATGAACAGGATGATACAATAATAAGCGAAGAGGATGGTGCATTAACAAATCAAGGAGATACAAACACAACTGATGATCATCAGCCAGAACCTGCTGGATGTGAACTAAATAGGCATGAACTACAGGAGACTGTGGTTGTTAGAGGCAACACTTCGACCAAGAAGGTTAGAATTTTGTCTAGTTGGTCAAAAGAAGATATGTTAAAGGCCATAGATGATATTGAGTTTCTCGCATTATTCAATTAGAGCTGTTGCACTGAAATATCATGTCATCTGTGACATGATATTTCACTTGAACATTATTCTGCATTTAAAATATCCAATACTTGATGGAATAAAAACCAAAATTTTGATTATTGAAGTTTATATAGGGCCGAGTATGTGAACACCCTAAGTTCGCAGGTCCATGGAGCCAATTCCTTGCCACGTCGGAGCGCCAATTTGACAGCTAGTTATAAATAAGCATTTTTTTATCCTAAGCCTTTAATTTCGAATCATATTGTAATATGAACAGGTCGGGTGTTGAGCATTAAATTCGAAATAAAAGAGGGAAATGCAATCTGTCCTCATGGTTTTTATTCCATCAGGTATTGGATATTTTAAATCAAAAATAGTGTTCAAGTATAGGGACGTGTTCACATATTGGCCCTTCTCCCCTATGTAATCAACAACATAGCTTATAAATTCTGTCTTTATCAAATAATATGAAATTAATAAAACATGTATTCGATCATCGTTAATGGCGCCCAACGGGGTAATCACAAGTTCACCTACAAGTTCATAATTCATACTGTCCTGTATCATAAGCTTGCTAAAATTTTCCCATTGTAGATGATCTTATTGATATATTTATACATATTTTACTAATTTTATATTGTTTCATACTGCAGCGTTTGGAGAAGATGAAGAGAAAGAGGAGTTTATATCGAGCACAATGTATGCCCAAAAAACGAGGTGTACAATTTGAAATTGAAACATCTAACCATGGAATAGATGAACAGGATGCTACAATAATAAGCGAAGAGGATGGTGCAATAACAAATCAAGGAGATACAAACACAACTGATGCTCATCAGCCAGAACTTGCTGGATGTGAACTAAATAGGCATGAACTACAGGAGACTGTGGTTGTTAGAGGCAACACTTTGACCAAGAAGGTTAGAATTTTGTCTAGTTGGTCAAAAGAAGATATGTTAAAGGCCATAGATGATATTGAGTTTCTCGCATTATTCAATTAGAGCTGCTGCACTAAAATATCATGTCATCTGTGACATGATATTTCACCTTGAACATTATTCTGCATTTAAAATATCCAATACTTGATGGAATAAAAACCAAAATTTTGATTATGAAGTTTTATATAGGGCCAGTATGCGAACACCCTAAAGGTCCATGGAGCCGATTCCTTGCCACGTAGGAGCGCCAATTTGACAGCTAGTTATAAATAAGCATTTTTTTATCCTAAGCCTTTAATTTCGAATCATATTGTAATATGAATAGCTCGGGTGTTGAGCATTAAATTAGAAATAAAAGAGGGAAATGCAATCTGTCCTCATGGTTTTTATTCCATCAGGTATTGGATATTTTAAATGAAAAATAGTGTTCAAGTATTGGGACGTGTTCACATACCGGCCCTTCTCCCCTATGTAATCAACAACCTAGCTTATAAATTCTGTCCTTTATCAAATAATATGAAATTAATAAAACATGTATTCGATCATCGTTAATGGCGCCCCAACGGGGTAATCACAAGTTCACCTACAAGTTCATAATTCATACTGTCATGTATCATAAGTTGCTAAAATTTCCCCATTGTAGATGATCTTATTGATATATTTATACATATTTTACTAATTTTATATTGTTTCATACTGCAGTGGTTGGAGAAGATGAAGAGAAAGAGGAGTTTATATCGAGCACAACGTATGCCCAAAAAACGAGGTGTACAATTTGAAATTGAAACATGTAACCATGGAATAGATGAACAGGATGCTTACAATAATAAGCGAAGAGGATGGTGCAATAACAAATCAAGGAGATACAAACACAACTGATGCTCATCAGCCAGAACTTGCTGGATGTGAACTAAATAGGCATGAACTACAGGAGACTGTGGTTGTTAGAGGCAACACTTTGACCAAGAAGGTTAGAATTTTGTCTAGTTGGTCAAAAGAAGATATGTTAAAGGCCATAGATGATATTGAATTCAACAATTATTCTATTAGAGCTGCTGCACTGAAATATAATTTACCTCCTACATCTGTTCATTATTGGCTGAATGGTCTGACCCATACAAAAAGGAAGGGCCCTGCACCTATTTTGAGTGAAGGAGAGGAGAAAGAGATAGTTGAATGGTGTAAGCAAATGGCAGATTTAGGGCATGGAGTGGGATTTATGCAACTGAGGGCGTGTGTTGCACAAATTTGTGAAACTAGAGAGACTCCATTTCGAGAAGTATTACTTGGAAAATCTTGGTGTGAAGGATTTAGAAATAGACACCCAGACATAGTCCTTCAGACTGCTGAAGATCTTGAAAGAGATCGTGTAATAGGTTTACGTCCAGAGGTGGTTAGCAAGTTTTATGAAAAACTAGCTAACATTTATATCAATTCCTATGGTGTAGGAAAAATATGGAATTGTGATGAGACAGGAATCCAAGCAGGGAGAAATTGTGGCATGAGGGTGATTGCCACCAAGGGTTGCAGGAATGTTCCCAAAATCATTCCTCGTAGCAGAGAATGGATGACAATTCTATGTTGTGTAAATGCTGCAGGGCAATGTATCCCTAACTTTTACTTATTTAAAGGTCAGAAATTTTCACAAAATTACATCAAGGGATGTGAACTAGGTGCTTGCATGGCTGCTCATCCAAGTGCTTGGATGACTAGAAAGCTCTTTATAAGCTAGTTGTATCATTTCAGTAAGTCTGTACCTGGAGGGGTGTGCCCTGAAAATAGGCATTTACTTATATTTGATGGTCATGGAAGCCATGTGGCATTGTCAACTATAGAAGAGGTCAGGCGATTGGGGATTGATTTATTGACATTTCCAGCACATACTACACATAGGTTGCAACCACTGGATGTTAGTGTCTTTGGTCCTTTTAAAGCATATTTCAGATCTGAGAGAATGCAGTGGATGTGTAATAATAAGTACCAAGAAGTCAAACGTTTAGACTTGGCAGAAATAGGTAGTAGAGCTCTCGTAAAGGCCTTGACACCTACAAATATTCGTGCTGGTTTTAGACGCACAGGTATATGGCCACTTGATCCAAATGCATTACAGAATGACATGGAATGTAGTAAACTATATATCATTGAAGAAGATGCCAACGAAGATGATGCTGAAAATGTCACAGATGATGATACTACTGAAAACATTACGAATGTTGATGGTACTGAAAACATAATAGATGTTGATGCTGCTGAAAACATCCTAAGTTTGTCAAGAGATGTAGCTCCACCAGTTGGTGACAAAATTGGAGAAAATTACTTAATGGAATAAGTTGAGAATCTATCAACAACACAAGAATTCCATCCAACCATTGAAACAATGGTTGTTGGTAATACAGAGACGGAGGAACCAAGTATACAGGGAGAAAGACAAAGTATAATGCAGACCAAAGATTATGAAGTGAACCACATTATGAATACTCGCGACCAAGGCACATCCAGCTGCAACACTGAGGCCCGGGGATTTGGAGAGGATGATCTCTCATTGCCAAGTGCACCAGAACAACCTACTTGGCTGCAAGAGCATATTACAGAGTTGGGACTTGATTAGATTGGAAACACTGAGGATGAAAGTATATCTTTACCTTCGATGCCAACCAACCTTGAGCCAGTAGACTTTGAACCAACAAACTTTACTCATTATTATGCTGACACAGAGGAAATTGAGGTCATTGATAAAGATAAAAACAAGGAAGAGACAATTGGCCATGTTGTTGAAAGTGGTATATCAAATGATGGTGTTGTTGCAAATGAGAAGAAATTGGGTAAATTTTTAAGGTTACCGACACAATTTTTACGGGATCCTTCCAAAGGTAACAGTGATGCTGCACTCCGGATAAGTCAGGCTTCACAATTGTTAACATCTGATGCTTATGTTCAGATGTTAAAAGATACACAACAAAAAAAACAAGAAATATGTGAAGGGAAACAGCGTAAAAAGGAGCATATTGAGGCAAAAAAGCAAGAAAGGTTGGCAGCAAAGGAGAAAAAAAAGGAAGAGAGATTGCAATGCATTAAATAGAGGCAAGAAAGGGATCTACAAAAGTTTGTTGAAAGACAGGAGCGTGAGAAACAACGGGAAGTAGCTCGCCAAAAAAAGGAATTGGAATTACAACAGAAGGAAGCCACTCGCCATCAAAGGGAGAAAGAGAAACAAGAAAGAGATAACAAGTTAAACAATCCGCAGGTTTTGTTTCCCATGCATCATTCCATGCCCGTACAGAACTCCATGTTACAAGATATGTTGAAAGTTCCCATCCCAGATTACCACCCTTACTTCCTTGACACCAACAGAATGCAAATAACTTCAACTCCAACTACACACCCCATTATCCCACAACCTCCTACTTCACATACAACCTTTCATACCATATTTGGTTTTCCTATTCCACCATGGGTTCATCCAGTGAACCTCTTAATGACTCCAAAAACATCTGTCAATGATACAATCGTTCCTGATAGTCCAAACTAAGGGCATTTTTGAAGGTGTGACATGGTTATGGACTAACAAACTGCACCCAAAATTATGGCAGCATTCGAGGAGAATTCTTTTTTGTGTTGCAGAAAAATATGTATCGAAATCAATTGAGAATTCATTATTGCATTCACGTTTATAGGTTATAGTTGGTATATTTTACTCCAAATGTAATGAATATGGACACATACAATATAAGTTTATATGTTTTGCTCCAAATGTAAGAAATTATAAAAGACACGCAGTTTATATTACTACATTTTGCTCGAAATGTAATCATTGTTTCAGATGTGGAAACCAAATCAGCTCAGAATATGTTCATAACCTTATTTAAATTGTTGCAGCTTAAAATGAACACTGTTAAATAAAAACTGAAAGACAAGGATTTATTTGAATCTTGGTGAGGTTGAAACCTCACCTCTATATTGCTTAAAAACATAGAATTTTGCGGTAACATTTTCCTTGAGTATTAGTAGTGTGAATACACACTGTTTCAACCCTACTGCAAACGATCTCGATGCATAAAACTGCCATTCCAAAGTTCTCAGCTCTTGCGCCAACACTGGATCTCCACAATAAAATACTCCTACATGTCCATCCAAAAACAGAACTTGCTTAATAAATAATAAACATCACATTCTAGAAGCTTATACTAGACCATGCGTATGGACTGTGGAAATGCCAAAAAATATATGGAGGGACCTAATGGGAATAGACACAAAGTCCATGTTGATATAATACTCATCAACTTTGGCATTGGGATGCTTTGTGCATATTCGTGAGAAGACCTTTCTCCAATTGGGCCTTGCAAAATGAGTGCGCACCTGTATGGAAAAATGAGTGGGTATTAGTTGTTACATTTAACAGGACACGACAGATCAAAGTCTGAAAAGTTCTAAATGCTTAAACTCGAAACAATCCTATAGCCTCGAGCAACCAGTATACTCAACATTATTCTATTAAAAACAGCTTCAGAAAATGCGTCTACCAGATAAAAATTCAAGTCCAAACTACAAGATAAAAATTTGTCGGTTATGTATGCTGTTAATTATGGGTTCTAAGCAAAAAATCACCATCGAGTAAATGAAAACCCCCATCACCCCCAGCAAATTAAAAAAAGACTAAACAAAAAGTCATTCACGCTGTCTTTCACTCAAAAACAACTGCCAAACTGTTAAGATTCATCACAGAACTCCTAAATCCCGTATAGATTATAAGAAAATTTCTATAACATTTAAACGAATTCAACTTCTCCCCACACCGAGTTAACAAAATGAAATGAAAAACAAGAAAGCGAAGAGAGCGATACCGCGTAAATTACAAGGCTTCTGAACAGGTGAAAAAAATTACCTTCCTCCATCCGAAGTTGAAACGATGTCTCGACCACAGCCTAAATTGTTATCTCGTGTATGGCGACAACTCATCTCCCACAGCAGAAAAACAAGGGTTTCATCACTGCGAAACAAAATGAAAGGAGTCGCTCCGATACCCAGTCCAACCAGAAAGAAGAAATCCAATTTTTTATGTAATCCTGCGCAGGAGCCCCGTAAGGCCCGTTAATGAGCTCCGAACAAGGTGGTTGAACATTTATTTATTACTTATCTAATACGCGCGTGGA